>OX376199.1:13877060-15292060 GCA_947363905.1 Lithophane semibrunnea | reverse complement strand
ATGACTTTAGTATGCCGTACAATATGGGATGAATTAAGCATTGAATTTCTTGCACCACCGAATACAGACAACTGGAAATCAGTGGCGAGTGAATTTCAAGCTAGAGCAAACTTCCCAAACTGCTTAGGTGCCGTGGATGGAAAACACATAAGAGTTGAGAATTTTCCCTCTGCCGGGTCTATGAATTATAATTATAAAGGCTATTATTCCATTGTGTTTCTAGCAGTGACCGATTCTAACTATAAATTTGTGTATGTCGATATAGGAGCTTATGAAAAAAAATGTGACTCGGCTATTTTGCAGCGTACAAGGTTTTATAAGCTATTGAGTGAGGGAAGATTACAAGTACCTAATCCAACTCCTCTGCATCCTTCTCTAAACAACAGAATGCCATACGTTTTAGTGGGCGATGAACCTTTTCAACTTAATGACAATTTGTTACGACCCTATGGTGGAAAACATCTTGATATAAAAAAACGGATATTTAACTATCGACTGTCTCGGGCACGCAGATATGTGGAATGTACTTTTGGTATATTGGCAAATAAGTGGCGCATACTTCATCGTCCACTAAACGTATCAAAACAATTGAGTAAGGACATAGTCAAAGCGTGCGTCGTTTTACACAATATTGTTCGTGAAAGAGATGGGTACACACATAACGACATGTTCGTACGTGTTAATCACAACGGTTTGCAAGATCTTCCCGTCGCTACCAATAATGTGCAGGCGGGACGAACAGCTAACGATATAAGAAATAATTTCGCCGATTTTTTTTCAAGTGTCGTAGGATCTGTGCCATGGCAAATGTCAAAAATTTAATACAAATAAATTATTGAAGAACTTACGTATTTCGTCTTTCTTTTTGTCATCAAATCCCTCAAATTCCGGTTCGAAGAATAAACAAATTTCTCGCCATGCATTGATTCTCATAATTTTGTTTTTGTATGCATCAATAGTTTTATCCCATAAACATGGTTTGGATTCAACAAGTTCAATTAGCGTAAAAATGTCGTACATGATTGTGAAATCGATCAAGTTAAATTGTCAAACTTCGTAGTCGCTTTTATCCGAATGAAACGAAGGAGCCGTACGTCGTGGGCGCAGGTCGCCGAGGAGGTGAGGGAAGGGCCAACGAAACGCACAGCGTCCTGTGTGTGTGCGACACGCGCACCCTCCTTCCCCGCGCCCGCCCCGCCCGTTCATGAAAAAGGACGTAGTGCACAAGCATAAACACGTTTTTCATTGCTGTCAAAAAGCTGGAAAAAACCGTTCCGGAATGGGGGAAAGTAAAATGTCGGACGGTAAAATTACGTATAGTGCACAAACTAGTATATAAATTATATGGCGTGCCATATCGGACCGTAAAAAATCGGACTGCCGGACAGTAAAATTCCTTGTAGTGCACAATCGCCCTTAGTCGTCACATAACATGCATCTGTTCTCCAGATCTTCGAAATCAGTATCATCATCATCATCGCGTACGTCAGTCATTTCGATTTCGGAGTCTGATGAACTCTGGTCCTTATACTCATCTTGTAGGGTTTAGTATGGGATGCTATTAGACCGAGCTGCCTCTTTTATCGATGTTCCTTCTTCTAAAAGTTTGAATGCCCTACTCAAATCATTTTGGCTCCAGTTCACCTTCAATCCTTTGTTCCTAGTTCCGAGTCCCCGACATCCTAAAAAGGAAAATAATATAAATTTTAACGTAATAAAAGGTCAAAAATATAATCTACATACTTGCAAATATAACTTGCGGTTAATACCGGTCAGCATGACCGGCGTTAAAATTAAGACACTCACCTCTTATGTTCCGCGGCCAAAAAATTACGAAAAATTGGCGCGAAACAAATTGACTTGCAGTTTTCCCTGACGCGTGCTCGGAACTGAGCGGGGGCCGGCCGGCCGGTGGGTCGCCGCGGGGAACACTCACGCCACCCTCAATCAATGTGTGTGTGCGCAAAACGCTGTAATTTGGAAGATAGTGTGGGGACCGACATTGTCGCCTGACCGCGGATAAGGGTATCCGCGGTCAGGCGACAATGCCGGTCCCCACACTATCTTCCAAATTACAGGGTAAAGGAGGGCCTTTACCCTAACATGTAATATAGAAGGGCACAGGGGAAAAATATGCAATGTCACAAAGACAATGAACTGAGAAATTGCTAAATTAATATTTTGATCTTTGAAAAAAGGTACAATAAAGTTTCAAATAGAAGGAAAATATATTTATTTATAAAGAAAATATATTTGTTTCTGTTGTGTAGTAAAAAAAATCCTTTTCATTCTTATGTTTATTGAGTTAGCACAGGAAAACAGATCGAAGTCAGAAAATACAGGCAAATAATATGCAATGTCCATGAAATATTTCTTATTGCTTAGCTTTTGGTCCACAAAACTTTGACAGGGCCTGGATATCCATAAATTTTGCCTTTGAAACTGGAAGGCTGTCTTCATAGGATTGATCTGGCAGTACAAACTCACCAGCACTATGAGAGTCATTATGGGATTTCAACTTTTTTTTAGGTGCCATGAGAATAGATGACGTCCAAGAGGAATTGTAATGTTCTCTGTGAAAAATCAATCTTGGATGATCCTTTTCAACCCTGATTTCTCTTATGGGTCGAGATAAAAAAGGACATGTCTTCTTATACATTGGGGATAGAAAGGTTGTCCATTTTCTGACAAGCGGTTGATCAACTTCAATCACATTAAAGGGGCATGGCTTCTGTCTAGCTTCACGAATCACTTTTACCCACTGATCAGGCGTCTCACAAGGTGATTTCTGGTTTATGCAACCCATATTTCTGTCACATTCTAAATATGAGTGCCCGCGAATGGGAAATATGATTTTAATCACATCCAAGCGTTTTGCACAGTGTACAACATAGTGTATGAAACGAAACACAGTATAATTCTTATTTTGCCCACCGCAGGAATCACAAAATATCACTAGTTCTCGAGTATTTTTATCAAGCATGTTAAATATATAGTGATGGAGAAATTAACAAACTTCGTCAGATCCTTTTTTTGCTATAGTTTCTGGGTAGCAGAAGAAATATGATTTGGATGTAGATAGTTCATGGATGTTAAAAAGATTTAAGGTTAGTTGTCTTTTATAATAAACGTCATTTGTAGTAATGTTTGGCATACTTAAATTTTTTTGAAAGTCCATTGCAATTGCTTCCTTTCGAGAAGATGACTGACATTGAATTCTAGTTTCTCTTTTTCGTTTATAGAAAACATTAGCCTTCAATTTATGTAACTTATTCTCAGTTTATAACTTTTTTATTTCTTTTTCAATGTCACCTTTTTCGAGCTCGGAAGCATTCTTTAGATTTATTGTGAGAGCTTTTGCCTTAGCCAGAAATTCATCACAAGTACTGCAGGTATCACTTCTTGGATATCCAAATCCTATGTTAAAATGATTAACGAATATTGATCGATATGTTTCGTAGGATAGTTGATTTTTGTCTTCGAACATATCATACATTTTCTTGACATTCAACTCCTCTGGTAGATAAATTTTTGAGCTGTCATGTAAGCTGTAATGACTTTTTCTTCCACGAAATGACCTTATGTGATCCATGACTTTAGATTTAAGCATTTGACTCAGTTTTTTAGGACGGTTGCAATGTTTTCCTCTCATGTCAGTTGGGGCTTTGCCTGTTGTGAGTAACGATTTTTTTATTGAACATATTCTTTGTCTTGTTACTCCATGTATTGCAATAAATGCTGAGGCACACACTGGCACATCAAACTGCTGGGTTTCGTCTACAACTCTCACTCTGTAAGCGTAATTTGCTGTATGTAACTTAGCTTCAGGTTCTTCTTTTCTAGGTCGTCTTCTTTGAATTTCCAAAACACTTATTAGACCACTTAAATAAAGGTTTTGTTTATCCCTAGACGGAAACAGGTTGAAATCCTTCAAAATTCTAGCCCTCTGTTTCTCATTCACAGCTTCAAAACACTTGTATCTCTTGCAATCACAATTTGGACCAGTTTCATGACTTTGAAGTCTAATCTTTTTATTAACATCCGACAATCGACCGTAAAGTTTACGTTTTTTGGTTGGTTGCTTCAAATTAACCTCGTTTTCTTCTTCTGACGACATTTTCAATAAAAATATAATATTAAACACACGCGACACAACACAATAAGACGAACGGACGAACAAAATAACCTCAAAAAACAAGACGTCATTAAACAAACGTCAACCTAACAACGATGGACAATGCTTATTTTTCTCCTGTACGAGTTGGACATTGCTTGTTATTGCACTGTATCAATATTTTACTATGAATATTACTCAGTGACTATGCATGTTACTGCAAAGTGTGTTTTGGCGTTTCGTTCTACCAAATTTATACTTCACTGTGGACGACACACACACGTCTCGATGTGGCAATGTTGCGGGGCGCGTGTGGTCCCACCATAAGTGTTTTTTGTTGTTGGCAATTTTATGTATCTGTGACATGATTTTGTAAAGAAAGGTCGGTTACGAGTCTCAATATAAAAAAGTACAAGAAGCAGTCATAGTAATTTATTTGTGTGGAACCCAGACTACCATTTTCATCGCCTCCGTCTGTAATAAATGGTCTTCGAGCACGGATGTGATAGTCATGTCTTCAACTTGTGAGTTGAAAAAAATGGCGGACCGGTCACAAACGCCGAAAATGCAGACGCGTCGTATGCGCAAAGAACAAATGGAATGTCTTAAATTGGATAATTCACCTATGAAGATTGACGAACGGACTCTTCCCCATGGCAGCGATTGTCCCATAATGCCACGGGAACTTAAGTATTCGATGACGCCGGCGCCATTAAAACTGTCACCGCGCGCAAACGTACCACAATCTACGTGCTCTTCGAAAATTACAGTGCGTTCTGAGAAATCAACAGCTTCTTCTATAGCACGGCGTAAACAGCTTGAACTGCAGGCTGCTAAAGCAAAAGCGAAGATCCAATTGGAATTAATTGACAAAAAGTTAGAAGCCGACCTTGCCCTTGTCGACGCCGATGATGAAAACTACGCCGACATCGAGGAAATTCATGATGATGACCAAGGTACGAACTGTTCTGTACCCCTGCTGGATCAACAGAAAAATGAAGATGTGGAGAAGTGGCTGGACCATGACTGTACTCCTGCTCAGCCTCCTCAGGACAGCATTCAACAGCTGGCACACACGTTAAAAGACTTGATGAAACAGACAGCTACGCAGCATGAGGATCGTCTGCTCAGCCGGCTCGCTACACCACGCGAACTGCCTATTTTTAGTGGTGACTGCATAGAGTGGCTACATTTTAAAAATGCATATGAAGACTCAACCCGTGTATGTCGTTTCAGTGACTCTGAAAACTTGTGCAGACTCCGTCGAGCACTACGAGGCGAAGCAAAAGAAGCTGTAACTGACCTGCTGATTGGCAATACACCACCATTGGCAGTACTGAATGCACTGGAACTTAGATTTGGTCGAGCTGAAACCATTGTGTACAATATAACGACTCAGCTGAAAAAGTTACCATCATTACATAATTATTATCAGCATGAAATAAGTAACTTTGCTGTGAAGGTCAACAATTGTGTGGCAACAATACGAGCCCTAGACCAACATGACTACCTAAGAAGCCCTGAGCTTGTTGCAGCTGTTGTATCAAAATTGCCGAGCACGCTGATAGGTAAATGGACAGATTTTGCTTATAATCATCTAAGAGAAGGCACATCGAAGCTGGAATTGCTAGCTACATTTTTGAAAACTGAAGCAGAGATGTTATCAATCGTTGGATGCACTCTGCCACGAGAAATAAAGAAAGTGAATGACACAGGCACCGCTCGAACAACTGATGACAAGACTCGACACCGCTCTGTGTTGACTTCTGTTGCTGCTGAAGACACGAAATGTTTGTTTTGTGAGAAGGAGGTTCACCCCCTACCAGAATGTCGTATATTCAAACGTGCGATGAGAAGAGACAGGTGGAGATTCGTCAAAAAACACAAACTATGCTATTGTTGTTTATCAACTAAACAACACGGTAGCAAAGTGTGCCCTGCGCCTGTGTGTGATGTCAACAGCTGTGGTTTGGCTCATCACCGCCTTCTGCACTGGACGAAAGCTGCAACGACGTCACAACCAGCTGATGCACCGCAGGTAACCCGAGATAGCTCGGAACAAGATTTACCTACTACTACTGACGCTGACGCATCGATTACGCATGTCGCACGCGACGACAACGTCATTCACGCACCTACAACGACGAGCTCGACAATGGACGACTTCGCGCTGCTCAAAGTAATTCCTGTAAAAGTACGCGGACCTAACGGTGTAGTGAGTACATACGCTTTATTAGACGAGGGAGCTGCAGTGTCAATAATCGACTCCGAACTGTCGGACAATTTAGGCTTAAAAAGTGAAAATTCGTGCCCTATAAAGTTTACTGACGCGTTCGGCTTAGAACTTTATCAATCGGAAGTGCCAAAAGTGAAACTACAAATTTCTGGTCAGGACAATGCCTTCTATGACATTAATTTAAGGAAATGTGCTAATTTAAAGTTAAGTGCCCAAAATATGTCACTTATTAAAAAAGTGGAATGTGCCCACTTAGATCACATAAAGCCATTAATAATTAATGCACAAAGTGTAGTGCCACGTATCTTATTAGGACAAGACAATTATTTTATAATAGCTCCGCTCGAGATTGTAGATGGGGGGAGAAACTCACTGTATGGATCACGCTGCAGGCTGGGATGGACCATTCATGGTTACCATAAAGGTCGTACTCACTCTCCGGTAAGTGAACTTAATGTCTTCCATCTCGCTCGCTCTTCTGATAGTGATAACATGCATGTAATTAGGGAACTTAATGACCTGATAAAAAATTCATTTAATCTCGAATCCGTTGGAATATCGACTTTATCTCGTGAGAATAAAGATCATGTTAGATGTATTGATATTGTTGATAAAACTGCACGTCAAGTAGGTACTCAGTGGGAAGTAGGCCTACCGTTTAAAAAAGACTATTTCGATATGCCCGACTCGTACAGTAATGCCCTATCACGTCAACAAATGTTGTTACGCAAATTTCATAAAGATAGTGACTACGCGAGTAGGTATAAACAGGAAATTACTAAGTTGTTTGACAGTGGTTACGCACGAGAACTACAGAACGATGAATTACTCTCCGCTAATCACGTCTGGTATCTACCGCACTTCGGGGTGCAAAATGTAAACAAACCAGGAAAACTGAGGCTAGTATGGGATGCTGCCGCGAAGGTTAATAATGTTTGTTTAAATGATTATTTATTGACTGGACCTGATTTGTACAATTCTTTGTTCGGAATTATGCTTAGATTTCGTGAAAATCTGTTCGTAATCGTAGGCGACATACGCGATATGTTTTTATGATTGTTTACACTCAACTAGCGACGAGAGTAACGCGATTAAATTAGTGAACGATATAACGTCCATTCATAGGAAGGGTGGTTTCGAGATTAGAGGTTGGTCGAGTAATAGCAAACGAGTTTTAGATTCTATACCTACGGATGCGTTAGCACACAGCGCTATACAGTTTAAAGATGGTGTAAACAACACAACTGAGCGCACTTTAGGGTTAACATGGCATCACGCGGATGACTCGTTCGGTTTTAGGATTAACTTGAACCGCATACCTAAAGATATTTTAGACGGAACCGTACCACCTACAAAAGCAAAAATGCTTAGCATTATTATGTCAGTTTATGATATTCACGGATTTTTATCACCATTTTTGATAAAAAGTAAAATCATTTTACAAGACGTACATAGATCCAGTGTCGACTGGAAGTGTCAGATTCAACATGCCGAGCAGATCAAGTGGGTTAAATGGCTTGGTGATTTAAAACAATTAGAATTGCTACGAATACCGCGTTGGTTTTTTAATGCAGGTACGTGGACTCGGTGCTACTCATCTACTGTAGGTACACAAGACGTCAACACGATTGTAGATAAACAGATGCATATATTTTGTGACGCTTCCATTAAAGCTTATGCCGCGGTTATTTATTGGCGTTTGACACGGCTAGACGGGAAGGTACTCGTATGTTTTGTGGCCGCAAAAAGCAGAGTGACCCCACTCCGCCCTATATCGACACCTAGGTTAGAATTACAAGGCGCACTAATAGCTTCACGTCTTGCTGATGCTGTTCAGCGAGAACATTCAAGTTTAAAGACCGATAAGCGCTTCTTTTGGACTGATTCACAGACAGTCCTCCAGTGGATTCGTAGTGACCCTCGGAACTATAAACCCTTCGTTGCCCATCGTCTGGGAGAAATTGACGAATTGACTAAGGTAACGGAATGGCGGTACGTACCGACCAAACTAAATGTAGCTGATATAGCTACCAAAGAAGAAGCGCCACCACTTACGTACGACAATGTTTGGTTTCAAGGACCTGGATTCTTACGGCAGCCAGAGAATACATGGCCTAAGGATTTCAAGTCTCCCAAGTCATCAGATGTCGCGGTATGTGAGATTAGGAGCATTAACGTGATGACGTCACAGGTTATTCAACATTCGTTACCTAATGAAGACGATTTTTCGTCTTGGACGCGACTCGTTCGAGTTACTGCTCGAATATTATTATTTATAAAACGCTGTCGACGTATTGACACTCAACTTAATGTTGAACTATTGTGTGAAGCGGAAAAGCTTTTAATTAAAAAGTGTCAACAAGATTCGTTCGCGCAAGACATTGAACTACTTAAACAAAATAAGCCCTTATTGTCTTCTAGTCGCTTGTTATGTCTGACGCCCTATATTGACTCGGAAGGTATTTTGCGAGTTCAAGGTCGAATTGATAAAGTTCAAGATGTTGTACAGTCAATTATGAGACCTGCCATACTTGATGGGCAGCATAAGTTGACACGACTGTTGGTAGATTACTACCACAGGAAAGCGCTTCATGGAGCGCACGAACTGGTCGTAAATGAACTACGGCAACGATACTGGATCATAAAAATACGGCCGACCGTACGCGCCGTAGCTTCGCGTTGTTTATTCTGCCGGTACCGTCGCGCAGCGCCGCAGCCCCAGCGCATGGCTGACCTTCCCGCCGCACGCTTGCAACACCACCGCAGACCCTTTACATTTACGGGAGTCGACTTCTTCGGCCCCATGGAGGTTACAATAGGTCGAAGGAGAGAAAAGCGATACGGTGTAATTTTTACTTGTTTGACGATACGCGCAATTCATTTAGAGTTAACCGATAACTTAACTACTGATTCGGCCATTATGGCGCTTAGGCGGATGATATCTCGTCGCGGTACGCCCAGCGTTATTTACTCTGATAACGGGACAAACCTGAGGGGTGCCGATAATGAATTAAAACGTAGTTTATTAGAGCTCAATCGGAGTAAACTTCAGGACGACGGCACTGTAAGAGGTATAGAGTGGAGATTTATTCCTCCTGGTGCGCCTGAGATGGGAGGCGCCTGGGAACGCATGATACGGACGGTGAAGACAGCTTTGAAGGTCGTACTTAAGGAACGCGCTCCACGTGCGGAGACGTTAGCTACATTGTTTGCGGAAGTAGAAGCATTGGTAAATAGTCGTCCTATAACTTATGTATCTTGTGAGCCTGACTTTCCTGAAGCCCTAACACCTAATCATTTTTTAATAGGTACATCGTCTAACGGTCCCGCTTTCGGTATTTATAATAATGACGACCTATGTTTACGTAAGCAATGGCGCATAGCGCAACGTTTAACTGATGCGTTCTGGGGGCGGTGGATAAAGGAATATTTACCTACTTTGCTACCTAGATATAAGTGGAATAAAGAGCAGAGAGCGTTGCGAAATGGAGACTATGTTCTTTTAATTGAACAAAATTTAGAGCGAGGTTCTTGGCGCCACGGGGTGGTGTGTGCGACTCATGGTGGCGATGATGGTCGCATCAGAGTGGTCGATGTGCGCACACGTACTGGTGTGACTCGGCGTCCGGTGACGCGTGTCGCCCTACTCGTTCCAGCAGAATGTTAGTGCTGAACTGAATTTTTTGTTTGTTAAATTTATTAATTTCGTTTCTTGATCTGTATTCAGCTACTATACTATAATTGTTTAGGTAATTAACTAAAGGTAAACAAATCATAAAAAGGGTTGTTTATAGATGACACTTCCTTGATTCCAAATACGTAACAACCAAATTTAATTTATCTACGATTTTAAGATAGTTTTCTTTCAGAATCTTTTAATAAGTGTCTGTTAAAACTTTTTCATTAATTCCAGAAAGTTCTCTCCGTAGATATAACTACTTGAGTACAATTTTTAGTTACATTTACAAAATAATATGATTAGTTTTTAATCTGTCTACTAGAAAGAGCCTAAAAAGACAGGATTCCTAAACCTTTCTCTATGAAATATGAACTAGATAATGTCATCAAATTGAAGAGTACAACTGTGACGCAGCGCGACATCTGAAGTGACGTGTTATACGTTTAGTCGGTTAATCAGACGCCACTGACAGCTCTCTCGTCGTTTGCGCTTACGTTTCGGTTTTGTTGAATTTATCTTGTTTCTTTGTTCTGTTTTTGTTATTTAGTTATTGTAAGTTGTTGTTATTCATTGTTAATCGTTATTAAATTAGTATTATATTGAAAAATGAGTGAACCTGAGCCTGGGACGAGCCGGGCAAGCTCCGCCCTCACATTTCCATCACCCAAGAAAAAACGTCCCAAAAGGGGACCTCTTTCGTCAACTGAGAAGCAGATAGTGATAAATGTGTTCAAATAGATTGAAGAAACTTGGCCCAAGGATGTGTATCCGTACAAAAAAGAAATTATAAAAAAGACTGCAACAATATTGGGAATTTGCGAACCTACTTTGTACAGGGTTATTAAAGAGTACACAAACTCGCATGAACTAAAATCACCTCCTCTACCGGCAACGAAACCAAGAATAATAGAAAGTTTCGATGACATGGATTTATCTGCAATCAGGAGGAAAATACACATGTTTTTTTTTGACAATGAAATACCAACAATAGATAAAGTTTTGGAAAGTGTAAATAATGATGACAGTCTGCCTAATTTGAAAAGGAGCATGATGTATAATTTAATGAAAAAATTAGGCTTCAAATACTCCAAACGGAATCGTAAGAGTATGCTCATTGACAAACCGGAGATTGCAGTATGGCGTGTAAAATATTTAAATGAAATATCGAAATATAGAAGAGATGGAAAGAAAATATATTATTTGGATGAAACTTGGGTCAATGAAGGTAATAACAACATCAATATATTTTTAAAATAAATATTGTACATTATTAACTTTGCATAGAATTATCATAATACAAATAATTATCAACAATATTGGTTTTGCAGGACACAGCAAATCTTCAACATGGCAAGATTCCACAATAACATCCTGCAAAGAAGCCCACAGGCAAGGATTATCTACGGGGTTGAAAAATCCCAGCGGGAAAGGAAAACGCCTTATTTTAGGCCACATTGGTAAGAGATAACTTATTAAAATGCAAAAAAGATAGTTTTAACAAGATTGTGATAAATATCATCTACACTAATATAATAAAGAGGTAAAGTTTGTTTTTATTTGTTGGGAGGTAATCTCTGAAAGTAATGGTCTGATTTTTTTAAATTGTTCTCCGATAGAAAGCTGCTTTATTCCTGACTGACAGAGGCTATATTTTATATACAGCGGTGAAGCTGTAAACTAAAAACATATACTTTATCTGAATTAAATTGCTTATTTAAGAATGAGATTGTTCGGTGTCAGAAGTTGAATTATTATTTTATTTTGTTTAAGGTTCATCCAGTGGTTTTGTTGAAGGAGGGGAGCTCATATTTGAGGCTAAAAAGGGTGATGGTGATTACCACTCCGAAATGGACTCTCATAATTTTGAAAAATGGATCACCACGGTTTTAAAAAAACTGGATAAAAACTCAATTTTAGTAATGGATAATGCTTCATATCATTCCAGAAGAATAGAAAAGATACCAACTACAGCAACAAGAAAGGCTGATATACAAAAGTGGCTAACGGACAAAAATATTGCTTTTGAAGCAACAGAAATAAAAGCAGAATTATTACAAAAAGTAAAATATGAGAAACATAAATATCAATTATATGCAGTGGATGAATTAGCAAAAGAAAATGGTGTCACAGTATTGCGCTTACCACCGTACCATTGTGAGCTGAATCCAATAGAGCTAATATGGGCTCAAGTGAAGGGATTCATAGCGGACAAAAATAAAACATTTAAAATGTCAGATTTAAAAATGCTTTTGCCAGAGGCCTTAGCAAGTGTGACAATGGATAATTGGAAAAATTGTGAGGACCATGTCATCAAAGAGGAGCAAAAAATGTTTAATTTAGATAAAGTAATAGATGAGACAACTGAACGCTTCATTATTCATGTGACAGATAGTTCTACTTCACCATCAGATTCAGAATAAATTGTATTAGAATGTGGTGATTAAATAGAACTATCTGTCACATGAATATTTTCACAAAAGCCTTCTCAAATTGGTCTCTTAAACCACAGCATTAGATATCATATGAAACTATTCTCGTTTTCTTGTTTCGTTTATCGTTTTCGTAATCACGCTTTGTTTAGATAATGGCATTTGAATTGACAAATAAACGATTCTCACATAAATTTAGTTTAATTAGAACCCAAGAAATATTCGTCGTAATAAAAGGTTCAGCACCTCTGAGTCACGTGGTTTTTTTTGTTTACCTTTAGTTAATTACCTAAACAAATACACTATAGATAATTGTATTTTTTGCTTATGTCAGCTCAGCACTAGGGGGCGGATTGTGGACGACACACACACGTCTCGATGTGGCAATATTGCGGGGCGCGTGTGGTCCCACCATAAGTGTTTTTTGTTGTTGGCAATTTTATGTATCTGTGACATGATTTTGTAAAGAAAGGTCGGTTACGAGTCTCAATATAAAAAAGTACAAGAAGCAGTCATAGTAATTTATTTGTGTGGAACCCAGACTACCATTTTCATCGCCTCCGTCTGTAATACTTCACAATGGCATTGCCAGTTCAAAAAACATAAAAATGTGACATAGCATGTTTTTCCCCTGTACCCCTGTTGTCATCTGTAAGACGTCCTCGTAACATAAGGTCCAGTTGTAAACCAGCGTCAGGCACTAGTTGTCTGGCATTCATGCTGAACTGGGCCTGTTTGGCGCAGCCGTGAGGCGCACAATACTTTTTTTATGTTTGTGGCATAGCCACAATACATTATTATAATAACATTACATAAACCAAATAAATCATATATACTTATAATATATATCACAAATGTGTATTAGAATATATAAAGGTATATATTTATATCTAAGTACTATAAAATACTTTACATACTAAATACACATAATACACACACAAACATTAAACATGCACAAATAACACATAACATAATAGTATACCAAACTTACCAGTACTGCATAGCCGTGTGGTCGAGTCGTCGAGCGTCATCGCGTCTTCATCGTGTCGTAGCGAGTAAAGCGCACACCAAATCCCGTTACTCACCGAGACAAAGGAAGTCTAGAAACATCGCCGGCGCAGCGACGCGCGCGCCCGCGCGCGCTCAGTAGTCCGTCTCGTATCCTCACGGCAGACGCATGCTCGCTTGCTGCGCGAACCTAATCCTTCCGCTTTAAGCTATAACGCTAACTATCGTCTATGCAATATATCTATCTGCTTGTGCCTGTTATTGTTAATATTAGTGGTGAGAATAAACTGTTGTTGAAGTGTCTGGACCGTTTAATTGTTTTCCCTGAAGATAACCTCGCACCACGAAGAGAAGACACACGCAACACATACATCTCCTACATTGGTGACCCCGAACCTTGGACACAGCACGGAGCAGCATAAAAATCGTAAGCTAGTGAAAACCAGATTTAAACATGCCTACAAATGGCAAGTCATCCGACGGACAAAGTGACGATAGCAGGTCGCATTCCAAAGAAAGGACATTTATACCTTCCGACATTTGTCGTGTCGGGGTACGACTTCCACCGTTTTGGCCGGAGGAACCTGCAGTCTGGTTTGCGCAAATAGAAGGAAGTTTCGCACTCTCAGGTGTCAAAGATGACGACACCAAATATAATTACGTCAGTGCTCAACTTGAAAACCGTTACGCAGCAGAGGTGAAAGATATTTTAATTAATCCTCCAACTAAGGGCAAATATGAAAAGTTGAAAAGCGAACTAATTAAAAGGTTATCCGCATCGCGCGAAAAAGAACTAACACAGCTGCTGATGCATGAGGAATTAGGAGACAGGCGACCATCCGCGTTTCTTCGACACCTGCAACATCTAGCGGGCCCGAGCATACCGGATGATTTCATAAAGACCGTGTGCACTAGCCGCTTACCGGGCAACATACAAATAGTCGTAGCATCGCAGCCGGAGTCGTCACTGTCAGCACTCGCAGACCTGGCTGATAAAGTGCGCGACCTGGTACCACCCGCGCCACAAGTGGCCGCCACAGACACAGTTCCTAATTCAATTATCGAGAAATTGTCAAAGGAGATTGCACAGCTCAGTCGTCAAGTGCAGGCCCTCTCAACAAGAGATTCTAGATCCCGGTCTAAGAGTAGAAGCCAACGGGGAACAAGCAACACGCGTTCCCAGTCAAATTACAGGAAGTACCCTACGTGTATTTTCCACCACAGATATGGAGACAAGGCACGAAGATGCCTGAAACCTTGTGATTATCAATCAGGGTCGGGAAAAGCCAAAGGCAATCATCAGTAGCGACACATGATTGCCATATTCCTAGTACTGGTCGATTATTCATAACGGACAGAAGGACAAAAATGCAGTTTTTAGTTGACACTGGGAGCGACATCTGCGTTTTTCCCCGCTCCGCCCTGAAACAAAGACGACCAAGCACAACTGAACACAACGTTTTCGCAGTGAACGGAACACCAATCGCCATATACGGTGACCAACAAATGGAACTAGACTTAGGCCTTCGACGTGCATTTTCGTGGAAATTCATAATAGCTGACGTCACCAAGGCTATCATCGGAGTCGATTTTTTATCGTACTACGACTTGATCGTAGACTGCCGTAACAAACGCCTAATCGACAACAAGACCAGCCTGTCAGCATGCGCAAATCCAGTTCCAGCATCTGATGCCATAACTTCAGTCAAAACGATAACAGGCGAGTCTAAGTACTTGAGCCTTCTGCGAGATTTTCCAGAAATCACTCGGCCAGCAGGTACACATCGGATCATACGTCACAATACGGTACACCACATAAGAACGACCGCCGGACCGCCCGTATATAGCACTCCAAGAAGGCTTGCCCCTGACAAACTGAACATCGCAAAACATGAGTTCGAAGAAATGCTGAGAATAGGGACAGCACGACCGTCAGAGAGCCCATGGTCGTCGCCCCTTCATCTCGCTGCAAAAAAGGACAACGGATGGCGACCATGCGGCGATTACAGGATGTTGAACGCACGAACGATACCCGACCGATACCCTATTCGGCACATCCAGGACTTCACTCAGAACATAGCTGGCTGCCAAATATTCTCAAAAATCGATTTGATAAAAGCGTATAACCAAATACCGGTTAACCACGAGGATATCCCCAAAACGACCATAACCACGCCCTTTGGAATGTTCGAGTTCCCTTATATGACGTTTGGCTTAAGCAACGCAGGACAAACGTTTCAAAGATTCGTGGACGAAATGACTCGTGACCTACACTTTAGCTACACGTACTTAGATGATTTTTTGATATCCTCCCCCGACGAGGAGACCCATTTCCGTCAATTACGCCTCCTTTTCGAGCGATTAAAAGAATACGTAATGGTCATAAACACTTCCAAATGTGTTTTTGGGGCAGAAGAAGTAACTTTCCTCGGCTGTAGCGTATCTTGCGCAGGTATCAAACCACTGGATAGTAAGATCCAAGTCATAAAGGACTACCCCACCCCGAAAACCGTTCGAGAACTCAGGAGATTCCTGGGGATGATAAATTTCTATCGTCGCTTTATAAAAGACGCTGCCTCAACTCAAACTCCGTTGCATATATCGGACATCCGACACATATCGGGAAAGGATAACATAGTCGCCGATACACTCTCAAGAATAGAGGAAATAGTACAACCTGTACAGTCGAAGAACTTGGCCATTTCACAGGCTAACGACCCTAAACTAAAGCAACTCTTGGAAGGTGGAACTTCGCTTAAACTTGTCAAAGTAACTGTACCTGGAACAAAACTGG
Source organism: Lithophane semibrunnea (assembly GCA_947363905.1). NCBI lineage: Eukaryota > Metazoa > Arthropoda > Insecta > Lepidoptera > Noctuidae > Lithophane > Lithophane semibrunnea. Next base: position 15,275,800 of record OX376199.1, on the reverse strand, counting down.
AACTTTACTGCGACGACAGCACGCCAAACCCACGACCTTATGTACCTAAAGAGTTCAGAAAGCAAGTCTACGGCAGCCTGCACTCGCTTAGCCATCCTGGCGCTACAGCCTCTGCAAAATTAGTGGCTCAGCGTTACGTATGGCCAGGAGTAAATAAAGATTGTCGCGATTGGACCAAACTCTGTCACGTATGTCAACGCTCAAAGGTCACTCGGCACGTAACTCCACCGATGGGCACCTTCAAGCTACCAAACGGCAGATTTACCTACGTGCACATCGATATCGTTGGGCCTTTACCCCTTTCGGATGGCTACCGTTATTGTCTCACCGCCGTGGACAGATTCACTAGATGGCCCGAGGCAATCCCCTTGCAAGACATAACCGCTGAAACAGTCGCCAAAGCTCTCGTTAGCAACTGGATATCACGTTACGGTTGCCCTACAGAAGTCGTGACAGATCGCGGAAAGCAGTTCGAGTCCGCACTGATGAAACAGCTCTCAGAACTTGCCGGATTTCAACGCAACAGAACCACCGCGTATCACCCTGCAAGCAACGGAATGGTAAAACGGATGCACAGACAGCTCAAGGCAGCAATAATGTGCCATGGAAGTCTGAAATGGACGGAATGCTTACCTCTAGTACTGCTTGGAATGAGAAGCGCCTTCAAAGAGGACATACAAGCGTCACCCGCCGAACTCCTCTACGGCAAACCCCTTAGACTGCCCGGAGAGTTTATGCAGGTAATCGCCGACCAACATACGACCAGCGACCTCACCGAATACTCAGCACGACTGCGTTCCATTATGAAAAATATCCGCCCTCAGCCAGCCGCAAGACACAGCAGACGTAACATCTTCGTGTACCGAGACTTACCTTCTGCTACTCACGTTTACGTCCGAGATGACACCGTGAGAGGATCCCTTCAGCCGGCATACACTGGGCCATACCTAGTCCTGGAACGAGGCACAAAAGTCTTTAAGCTGCTAGTTAAAGGAAAAGAACAGACAGTATCAATAGAGAGGTTAAAACCAGCCTATATACTTACACCAGATACTCGTCCGCCTGAAAATCAAACTCCAAAACCTGTAAGCAAAGATGAAGAAGTAAGAATTACTCGCTCGGGAAGAAGAGTGAGATTCCCTGACTATTATCGCCCATCCTAGGATGGTCTCAAGGGGGGAGTCATGTGGCATAGCCACAATACATTATTATAATAACATTACATAAACCAAATAAATCATATATACTTATAATATATATCACAAATTTGTATTAGAATATATATAGGTATATTTATTTATTTATTTATTTATATATACTTTATTGTACACCACAAAAATATATAACGAAAGGGAAAAAAAAAACAAACACTACAAAATATACAATATATTTATATCTAAGTACTATAAAATCTTTACATACTAAATACACATAATACACACACAAACATTAAACATGCACAATAACACATAACATAATAGTATACCAAACTTACCAGTACTGCATAGCCGTGTGGTCGAGTCGTCGAGCGTCATCGCGTCTTCATCGTGTCGTAGCGAGTAAAGCGCACACCAAATCCCGTTACTCACCGAGACAAAGGAAGTCTAGATACATCGCCGGCGCAGCGACGCGCGCGCCCGCGCTCAGTAGTCCGTCTCGTATCCTCACGGCAGACGCATGCTCGCTTGCTGCGCGAACCTAATCCTTCCGCTTTAAGCTATAACGCTAACTATCGTCTATGCAATATATCTATCTGCTTGTGCCTGTTATTGTTAATATTAGTGGTGAGAATAAACTGTTGTTGAAGTGTCTGGACCGTTTAATTGTTTTCCCTGAAGATAACCTTGCACCACGAAGAGAAGACACACGCAACACATACATCTCCTACATGTTCTTTGTTTTTTTCTATAAATATTGTGTGCCTTACCTGGGTCAAATAAATTTATTTTCTTTCTTTCTTTTCTTTCTTTCATTCAAATATACTTTTACCCTCATTTTCAAATTATACTAACTTATACTTTAACCCTAGAAAACCGGTAAATACTTTTGATTTTAAAACAGATGTATAGGTTTTTATAATGATTGTTTTTGAATGTTCTCCTTCTTTATAACTTCTTTTTCTAGAAACTTTAAGACTCAATTTCAAGATACATTCTTTTCCTTTCTCTAATAAATCGAATATCTCCTCTTTATTAAATATTAATAATAGATGGCAAAAGCCATGTTGGCTTAGATTTCTAGTATTGAAAATATCGAAAACATTATTTATTAACATAATGAACTCTTTGGTATCTTTGCCATCCTCAAAACCTGAGATTTTAAATTCCACTCGAAAAAAATATATGGCTTTTGCAACGCTTCTACTAAGCACTTGCAAGTTTAACATTCATTATTGAGTTTCTAAAATAAATGTGTTTTTTTGTGAGTTTATTAGCTAGATGTAAGCCAGTTTTACTTTGTAAATCTCACAATTTTTTTACGTATTCTCAATCTCAGACTAAATAAAAAACCAAGACAGAGCGCTGTCAACAGTGACTTGAAGCCGGTTTCGAAAACATGTGTGCTCATATTTTGGTGTAGTTTGATTGTAAATGGTTGTCAATGTGTGCGTTTGAGCGTGTACGCACAGAGCGTTGGTGTAGTTTTGGCATGCTTCACTGTATTGTCCGCAGCACTCTGTCTTGGTTTTTTATTTGGTCTGAGTTCTCATCGTATTTCTTTTTTATTCTCATTCCAGAAACATTCTTTGGATTCAAAAAGATTCCTTATTAATTTTACCATGTGGCAGGCATCCAAAAAAACGGCGACACAGTAATCGGCGGAAGGGTGCTTGAATGTAGTTTTTAAATGCCTCGGATTCTCGGATCACATTTAACTTCACACCCCAGTATTTCCATTGCTGACAGGTTTGTAGGATGTCCATCAAAATTTATTTTTTCTTTTCTACTTTTTTGAACGTCTGTTAGCTGTAACGGCTAGGGCTTTGCAGGTAGGCTGCGCAGGCCGTTAACGGATAGGTAGGGAGGTAGGTAGTGTAGAGAGAGGAGTAAAACCAGCTGGGTAGTTTGATACATATATTAGGTAGTATAGTAGGTAGGAGATCCACAGCTAGGTCGCGGGTAAGGTCACTGATCTTTCCGAGCACTCACACACTTAGGTAGGTAGAAGGGTACCGTCCTTGGTCATCCGTTGTAGTAGGAAGGGGCCTGCCAGCGCAGGCTCAGCGGGAACAGTAGGGCCAGCACGGGTCGGAGACACGTGGCAGACGAGGAGGCCTGTCAGCACAGCCTGCAGGTGGTATACGGCGTTAGGCCGCAGGTAGCTCGCGGCGGTAGGCCGCAGGTAGGCCAGGCCTCGGCAAGGACTCGGTAGCGGGCATTGGCAGCATGCCAACGCGTCCTGTCCTTAGCCGGACGTAAGAGCCGGGACGTAGTAGCCGGGGTGTAGAAGCCGTGATGTAGAAGCCGAGGTGTAGATGAGCCGGTACGTAGAAGCCGGTACGTAGAACCGAGGTGTAGAATGGCCGTGTAGAACCCTGAAAGCGCGTTAGGGAGCGCATGTCAGATGCGGCGCAGATGGTAGCAAGCCGCGTGCGATGTGCTAGCCTCCTTAGCGACCAAGAACGGTATGGGAAGCAGGATAGGTAAGCATAATACATCGCAGCGGCTTACAGGCAGAGATAGAGAGAGTGCAATCACGGCGTGGCAGAATGACAGGTGAGATTTTAGGTTAAGTAGTGACAATCCAGGCTTAAAGAGCATAACCATTGCAGATGGCACAAGGAGCACACAGTACAGTATAATAGGTATAATAATAATGATGAACTCACCCTAGACTCGGGGCACATGGTAAATCTAGGGGTTCTACATAACGAACCGCTAGTATGGCTGATTGCAGATGAAATGAATGAGTAGTCTGTCAAGTAGTGTTGGGCATGTAATTTAGTGTTGTGCTCAACCACTTACTAACATACTAACTACTCGACTAAGTTCAGGTGTGAAGCAGGGCTTGAAATACCGTTAAAAATATGGTATCGTTACAGCCTTTTAATGCAGATATCGTTATCTAATAAATAACGTTATAATTTTTACCGGTATATCTGGCACATTTTACCGTTAAAATATGTAACGATAAAATCTACGCTACCGAAAATTTTACCGTTATGATTTAGTTTTGTTACCGTAGCTCTCGTCCAATCGCAATCAACGGGGCGTATGTAACCCGAAAAATTCTCCCGTCTATGAAATTTGGTATGTGATGAAGTTAGGTAATACAAAGTATAGACGTACAATAATCCAACAAATTTTGTTAGGTACGAGAAGTTATTTTTTTAACCTAAATATGAAAATCGCTTATAGCTCTGTGAATACATCAGACTAAAATACTACTTTCTGTATACGTACGCATGTACTAGTTGGAATAAGTATTTAAAAAAATCCAATATTTTTTCGATTTCAAAGATAAGTACTCCAAATTTAATTTTTAACATTTTGCACTATAATTTCTACTGATAAATTGCTCGGCGAATTGTTATTTTATATGGTTTTATGTCCTTAAATACACAGCAGAAGAGTAATCACCATACTACGTTTGTATGGAAGAATGACCGACTAGTGTAATCTTAACACTTTCGCGGGCAGTAAACGCCTATAGACGTAATAATAATAAAACTTCAACACTGTCTCATTCACTGTCCGCGAAATTATTAAGATAAAATTTTTTTTGTAATAACGGTGGCCACCAAACTCGCCTACACTATAAGTGTGTGGCAGCGCAGATCCGAGTGGTCCCTTACGCTCTAGCATAAATCAGCGAACATAATATATATGAAAGTTCGAAAGTTTGTTGGATTATTGAAATATTGATAAATCTTTTATAATATAAAATCAGAAGACTAATAAAGGTATAATAATTGAAAGAGTAATTTTTCACATTACGTAGCTAGCAAAAAAAAAAAATTAAAATATTTTGGATAACCAAACAATGCTGTGTATTTAAGGACATAAAAGCATAAAATAACAATTAGCAGAGCAATTTGTCAGTAGAAATTATAGTACAAAATGTTAAAAGTTAAATTTGGGGTATCTCTGAAATCGGTAAAATATTGGATTCCTTTACATACTTATTCTAAATCCTATCCTACTAATATTATAAATGCGAAAGTTTGTGTGTTTGTGTGTTTGGATGTTTGTTACTCAATCACGCAAAAACGGCTGAATGGATTTGGATGAAATTTGGCAAACAGATAGTTTATAACCTGGATTAACACATAGGATACTTTTTATCCCGATATTTCCACGGGATCGACATTTACGCGGGTGAAACCGCGGGGCGCAGCTAGTAGTACATATTTACGTACACAGAAAGTATTTCAGTCTGAGGAAATATTCACAGAGAGTTATAAGCGATTTATATATTTGAATTATTCGGAAGTCTCCAAACAATCATTTCCTCGTTGAGTGGACTATGCATCGACGCTCAGACTGTGCCATACGACTATTACGTGTTTAATATTCTCTTTGCTATTCTGTGTTTTTGTTCATTTATTTCAAAATATCTATAGACGACATTTCTTTTCGTAATCGTGACTAAAACAAGTACTAATAATTCGCGAATACCTAATAATTCGCGAGCGTGTTCTGTAAGCGCGAGCGAATGCCGTGAGATTATAGAAGACGACAAACGAAATGGCAACAGCGCCGACAGCGTATAAGAGGGGCGCGCGCCGGCCTCCTTTGAGAAAACGGGCAGGCAACGTCGCATAAAATAACAAAAATAATACCGGTAATTTGTTACCGCTATTTTTACAATAACGTTAAAAATACCGGTAATTTTTACCAAGATTTATAACGTTATTATTTTGTTATGCTACTAAGTAACGCTACCAAATCGTACCGATATCGAAGTATCTCTACGGAAATACCGTTACTTAACGTTACTTTTAATGTGAATTGGTAACGTTTTCAAGCCCTGGTGTGAAGCCACAACGTTACATAGCCCATGAATAAAGAAATAGGCAACTGGTAATTTCCAGGGCTCATTAAGTGACACCAGTATAAAAACGTATGCCTCAGAAGCCATTCTGTTTATATTTTCATTGGGACCAGAACCGATGTCAACAAGCCCGTCGTCTTTATGGGTTTTATTGTTCTAACATTTTTGCTGCCGGATAGCCATTTCATCTGCAATTAGTGCGCAGATAAGTTTTTTTTTCAGATATTTCTCTTTTGGATTTCAGTGTTTGAAAGGCATCTTCAGTGAGTCCTGGGGAACCATCGATATTGCAGTACCATTTAGTCAACGTTTTGGGATGTGGGAGACATGTCTCAAATTTTCTTCTAACAAAGCCTTATGCACGTGAAGAAAACATTACTTCTATGTAACAATTAGCGATTTAATAAACATGATATTGATTGATATTATATTGACTGAATAAATAATAGCTCATCAAATAAATTAAGTGGCCAGGTACTTGTACTTTAGTAGCGATGGCTATTATCACAATCAAGAAGTTTACATACATTTAGTGTCATCCATTTTTAGACTTTAGATAGAGTCCGTGCCACCAAAGAACTTGCAGACGTGTTGCGATGAATATAAACACACTCTCACAAACTGTTCCTGTCAAGACAAGATTTTAATTGCTTTAAAATATTTGTTAACGTTTTTTTTTTTCATGTGCTTCTCGACTGTAACATAACGATAAAAATACAATAATGTAATGCGCATTTTCATATGGCAATAGCACCCAAGGACTCCACGAGACAGGCTCGTCCTAGTGTGGAGTTCTTAAGCTAAGTACTTCCTTTGCGTCTTATTTAAATATGTCAAACTCAACTCAAACTCAAAGCATTTATTTCAATTAAACCATTTACAGGCACTTTTGAATTGTCAAGGAGTCGGTCAGTCAGAAATATGAAGCTAGTTGCCCATACCAAAGCGTAGTAGGTACCTATGGAGAAGAACGGGCAAGAAACTCCCCGGACACTCTTTTAAATCAAAATATTGTAACAAAATATTGGTTACATCATTCATGTTGAAATTATACATGTGAGCACAATGTAGAAAGCACGTTAAAAGCGTCCGCAATTATAACATAAAAACAAATCAAAAATTAAAATAAGCCATGGCAGCTACGAGGGCGGCACTGAAAATTTCGGGAATCAAGGAAGTGACACAACATTACTATTTAAAAATGTATTTATTGCTTTTCGAAGTATTCTCCGCCAAATTTGACACATTTTTCCATACGATGGAACCAATCATTGAAGCAACCATTCCATTCGGAAGTTGGGGTCTCCAAAATGGCCGTTTTGTAGGCGTCCACAGCTTCTTCAGGTGATGAAAATCTCTGTCCACGCAATTTATTCTTTATTTTAGGGAAAGTATAGAAATCATTAGGGCTTAGGTCGGGGCTGTACGGCGGATGGTCTAATAATTATATGTTTTCTTGCTCTAAAAACTCTTTTGTTCTGTGCGCGGTGTGAGAACTCGCATTGTCGTGATGGAGGATGATGCGGCGGTTGCAGTTCTCTTTACGGAGTTCAGAAACGACCTGTGGCAAACAAATGCTAGCATACCATTCTGCATTAACCGTTCTTTGTCCCTCAAGAGGAATAGTCGTAACATGGCCGGTTTTGGAGACAAACGTGGCCACCATTTTTTTTGCAACACTCCGTGAACGATCAATTTTTGTTGGCTTAACTCATTTTCGAACACCCAAACTCGTGACTGGTTTTTTGTTTCGGGTTCGTACGCGTATATCCAGGATTCGTCACCTGATACAATGCTGTATACAGCATTTGAGGATCCTGCGTGGAATCTTTCGAGAGTTCTGACGCACCAAGTAACGCGAGCCGCTTTTTTGCTCTTCACAGAGCGAATGCGGTATCCATCGGAAAAACATCTTTTTTACACCTTTTGTATCATTTGACTCATGCCAATGTCTAAAGTTGCCTGAATTTCGCGGTATGTCACATGTCGATCTTCCTCAATCAGCTTACGCACAGCATCAACGTTTTCTTGGGTGACTGCAGTTTTTGGACGACCTTGACGGGGATCATCACTGAGCTTGACACGTCCACGTTGAAATTCAGCAAACCAGCGATAAATTGTGGTTTTGGATGGGGCTTCATCACCAAATGCAGAAATCATCCGGTCAACACACTGTTTTTGTGTTAAACCACTTCGAAAGTCATAATAAATCATCGCTCTTGAATTGTATCGAGTCAATTCCATTTTCTCAACGACTAAACAAGTTTGACAAAACCTTGTGACAAGACCGAGAATCTTTTTTTAAATAAATAAATGGTATTCGATTTTTAAAACCAAGGAGTTTTCAATTAAAAAGATTTAATATGACAGGAACAGTGGAAATATTCCATTCCCGATACTTTTAGTGTAGCCCTCGTAAGAGATGACCAGTCACAACTGATGGCGCCCGTTCACGAACATGACGCATGGATCAGCACCATTCAGCTCAACCATTTTGAAGGGAGCTAAATGATCCAACACACGCGCCACCATCAGCGAGACATTTGAGTGAGCATGACATTCCCAGCCGCCAGGGCACATTCAAGTCAATTAAAGACAAATTACCCGGTAAAAGGCTCTATAGTACATAGTACTCACACCTGTGCTATGCAATTATATAATACAAAGGAAATTGAGTTTATACAATGCAAAGATGGTCTTACAATCTTCAGCAGCTCCAACATTATTTTCGAATGTTAATTAGTTAGTTGTGGTAGTGGAGCAGGACCAGCATTAAGCCAAGCATTTTTATCAGAAATGTAATCCTCCAACTTATAATATGCCTGCCTGCATAGTGTGCGTTTTATACAAGTTTTGAATTTCGTCTCGTTTAGTTGAAGAATGTGGGGAGGAATTTTATTGTAATATTTTAAACAGTACCCCATGAAAGATGAGTCTACTTTAGCCAGTCTGAAACCTGGTTGAACTAATAGGTCCCTATTTCTAGTACTATAGTTGTCTATCACCTCTTTTACTAAAAAGATGTATATTTTTTCTTACGTGCAAGAGGTTTTCATAGATATATTGGCAAGCTACCGTCATGATGTTAATATCCTTAAACAGTTCCCTTAAAGAATCGCGCCTGCGGAGATTATAAATGGCTCTAATCGCTCTTTTCTGCAGAATAAAGATAGACTCGATGTCTGCAGCCCGTCCCCATAGTAAAATACCGTAAGACATGATGCTATGAAAGTTACTAAAATAGACTAGCCTGGCGGTATCTACATCAGTAAATTGACGGATTTTTCTGACAGCATATGCTGCTGAACTTAGCCGTCCTGCAAGAGATGTTAAATGAGAACCCCATTGTAGCCTTGAGTCGAGCGTGATCCCCAGGAAAACAGTTTTATCGACAAATTCTAGTTTCTCTTTATTCAATATAATCACACAATCCCTACTTTTGACATTTGGTAAAGAAAATTTTATGCACTTAGTTTTTTTTTTCATTTAATACTAAATTATTAGCAATGAACCAATTTTGGACCTGCAGTAGGGCGTTATTTACTTCGTCAAAATTTGTAGCACGTCTATCTACCTTAAAAAAAAAAAAAAAATATAATCTTTATTTCTCCATAAATCCATTTACATTGTTTTATTTAAAAAAAAATGACAAAGGCTAGTGCTCCAGAGTGAAAAACCCTGACTTCTAAACTAGGTTTATGTACCTGTATCTTAGAAGCCAGTGTCCCTTCATCGTGATGTGCATATAGAAAATAGGACACACATTATACAGAAAATATCCATAAGGGCAAGTCCAAGAGAAACAAGAAACAAAAAGGAAAATAATAAAAAAGTAATAAAAATAAAAAATACATTACATGAAAGTGTAGTGTGTGTTTGGAGTTATGTGTGTGTGGGTGGTTGAGGGTGTGTATACGTGGGTGAAAGAGTGTGTGAGACTGTGAGTGTATGTAAGTGTGTGTGTATGAGTGGGTGTGCGAGCGTATGCGAAAATGTAACAATTATAAAAATAAAATTTATCCCTTTCCCTTTTTTCTACTTTATAGTAAATCTTAACTATTTATTTGTATTTCCAAAATTTCCCAACAGAAGATCCTCCGTATTGCGATAAGTTAGTTTCAGAAGATATTCCTGTAGCTTAGATTTGAACTGATATTTAGAATAGTGATACATTTTTAGTACTTTATTGAGGTGGTTGAAATTAAGGAAGTATCGTCAGCAAATAACACCATGTGTGGCTGATTTTTTAATAAATGTAGTAGATCATTAATGTACACTAAAAAGAGGAAAGGACCCAAAATCGAGCCTTGTGGATCACCCATTTTTACTTTTAAACCTAGTGAGTTGATACCGTTTATTTGAACTTGCTGTTGTCTATCATTTAAATAAGATTTAACTAAACTGAGCGCAAGTTTTCCAAGTCCGTAATGCTCAAGTTTCAAGAGTAAGGTTTTGTGATCGACGCAATCAAATGCCTTGGACAGGTCACAAAAGATTCCTATGGCGTCTTGGGCCTCTTCCCACGCGTTAAAAATGTGTCTTTATAAGGTTACACCGGCGTCGGTCGTACAACGTCCTTTGGTGAAACCATACTGTTGGTCGTGAAGGATTTTATTTGTTAAAATGATTGAGCATTTGATTCATACGCTAATATGTATTCCTAGCTATTAATGTAGACTATATAAAGCACTGTTTTTTGTCAAATAAACATTATCATTATCATATAATGTGAGTAAGTGTATCAGAAACCATTACTAACTCAACATCTGACTTAGTTGGAAAATGTCCTAGCTGGCAAATGACGTATACATGGAATCTGACCTATTTGGAATCTGACGTCCATTACCGCTTTCTCTATTTACAAAAAATCTATTGATTGGACTAAAAAATTAAAACACTATTACGGTAATATGTACCTTGTAAAATATTCTGCCAAAAAAACAGAATTATTGCATGTATTGTATATTAACCAGAATACCTGCGACATTTTGCGGATTGATGTATTTCTTTTATTCATATTCTTTATGGCAACTCTTTAAGTCATGAGTTATAATGAGGTAGTTGAACAAAATATTGAAATTTTATAGAATAGCTTTTCTAGATTAATTTGGTACCTTTACTTTAGTAAAAACCAATAAATTGGAATACTTACGGCATTTTTTTCGTGGAGCACACAGTGACACTGAGCACAAAAACCCCATAATGGCTACCTCAAATTTCACCTCTCAATTGTAAATAAAAAATCGTTTTATGATGTTGTCAACTTGCGATAGAATGCTAGATCGTACTATAACGTAGTTTAAAGTCGTGTAATATAAATTTATCCCCAATAAATCCCTAAAATCTTGCATGAAATGTTTCGATGCACTATTAATATATTCTTTTCGCAGCACCACCCAGTTCTAATGATAATAGATAATGTACGGAGTAATTTAAGCTTTGTAATAAGGAAATGCTGTCACGGAAGACCCGTTCCAATATCATAACATCAAAATTTCTCAAATATTGTCTCATAGGCATCATCCTTTAAAATATCATCTTATTTTGTGGCTGGATACGGGCCGAGGACATAAATGATGTAGCCATTGCAACATACTATAATGAACGGTTTAACAAGGTTCCTATATTTATTACGTATGTTTTTTTCTGGTATGCATATTTGCTACTCTTTTGGACATAAATGTATGTTCCATCCATTATTACTATTGCTTTTTTATCCTCCATATCGCTTCCGGGGTTTCCAAACAAGGACTCAGGAATGCACAGGTTTCTTGATGCCACTTCTTGTCTAGTTATATGTTGAAATCCTAAATAAAGTGTTTCACCATCACATCTCGTGCTTTGGTTATTAATTATGTAAAAATACATCTTGCAATATTTAATAGCATCGAAATTCTGTCATCAGAATTTCCTATTCTGAGTTTGATTAAATAAGCTGCAAGTGATGTAGCCCGTTTATAAAAACCAGGGAGTTCTGCTAAAAGTTCACTGAACTGCTCTTTTGTGCGTCCCAATACCACACTAGATTGTCCTCCATTCGCTCGATATTTACAAAATCTAAGATATGGATGTTATTTTCAATAACTCATAAGTCTTCTATATATTAGTCTATTATCAATGTTTCATTGGGTAATCTCAAACTTTTCATGCTTGTACAAGTTGTTCTATCCACAGTTAGATATTTTTTTCTTGCATTATATAAAGATTGTTTTTTCGAATTAAATGATGGTATATCTTCCGCGTTTAGGCAGCATGAGTTAAAATAATTTTCGTATATTTTTGGAATTGGTTCTAGATTAGCACAAACCTCTTTCTTAAAACCGTGTAACAACGCATCAACAGTATTTCTAGCCATGTCCGGAGCACAGGTGTGCTTAGATTCCTTAACAATATTATTCGCAGCATTCAAAGTTAGTGAAGTTGCACTCTAACTTATTGTGGCATCTCCAATTGGTCGTCCCGTTCTTGTTTTTCACGGCAAAGTTGTAACGATACCCACCGGGAAGTACAACGGGTTTTCCTTTTTTGCTTGTAATGATCTGTAAATCACCTTCTCCACTAGGACCTGGCAAATCCATTATGTAAGTATTTGAGACAGACCTACATATTAATTTGAAAAGATTCAAACAAGAATGACAACATGTCACCAATGACAACAAGGAAATCATTATGATTTATACAAAAAAACACTGATGATGTAATTGTGAACCAAAGAGATTAAATTTAAAAGCCGTACAGACTGTATGAGTTCAATGGCCTTACTATATCATCCGTAAGATCAGATTTCGCGTCCAGGCCTGATCTTTTTAAACCAGTACTTATACCTCCTACAGAATTACAATTGCCGAACGTAAAACAAAATGTCCGCAACATAAATAGTTTTATAAAATTCTTACATAATACTTGTAGATGACTTTACAATATCTGTCTTATCAAGAATCTGCCAAAAAAAGAATCTGCCGTAACAAGAATCTGCCCAAACCAGAATCTGTCCTAAACGGAACAACCCATTTGAACTATCTTCCATCTAGCTGATACTACCAGGCGGTTTCCCTGTAATATCTTTCTATAAAGTCTGTCATTTGAATACACATAATCGTTTGTTATGTTGGTGGATGCCGAACCATCCCTACTTCAGTTTGTTATGGTTTCTGTAGGTAATTTCTTTCGATTCATCATTTCCTCCAACATATTCCTGTAATCGCGATTTCTGGGAAATGCGCGCTTCAGTAGATGCTTCCATTCTCCCTATGTATAGTCGTAATCGTCGAGTCGGTTATACCATTTCCTCACTTGTCCACTTAATTTGTCTTGCAAGTAAAATGCTTTCGTCGCTTCACTCCAACCGTGGATCTCGCCGAGGTGGTAATTTTTTTTAACCTCGCCGTTACATTAATACATTCTTCATTGTCCGGGTCGAATTCAGGTATAAGGGACGCTTCACGATGTTCTTTTGTCTTGGTGGTTATTGTGTCCATATTCAGCTCACTAACGGCTTTCTGAACTTCACTCGACCAGCCCGAAAAATCTAAATGAAGTTACTCAATAACTTTATTTAGATATTTCGCGCTGGTCGTGGTGAAACATCTTCGTCTTCTTCGCTTCGCGAACGAACGAACGAACGAACCTGTTGGCTGATGGCCATATCAATGAGGAGTAGCTCCTTAGTACCGCGGGGCCCATTCCTACATCCATTTTGAGAAGCAGACATGATGGAGTTCGTGTCGATATGTTTGTTAATTTTAACTCTCAAAATGGATGTAAGAACTTTATAGACCGTCGGTAAACATGTGATCGGCCTATAATTTTTGGGTTCCGCGGTGCTACCGGATTTGTGGAGCAGGTAGGTAACTAATGTAGTTAAGAACTGGGGTAGCAAACCAGAGTCCAATGCAGTCTGGTACTGAGCCGCCAAGCGGGCGTGCGACCCTATGAACCATTTTATCCAGAAGTTGTGCAGCCCGTCCGGCCCTGGAGACTTCCAGTTAGGTAACGGGCGGACTGCACGAGCTACATCTTGGGGGCAGATGGTAATAGTCCCCATTTTTGGTATAGGATCGCAGGCCCGCTCGACTTCCCGAGTCCAGTCTCCTTCAGTGTGACTGACAGGCACCGACCAGATACTTCGCCAGAAAGAGCACATGGCATCATCATCCGGCAGGCGTGTGTCAGCCACACCTTGGTCCGGTTGCTCCCAAGCCCTATATACCCACCTTTCATCACTCTGGAAGGTGCAGTTCTGAGTGTATCGGTCCTATTCGCCGACTTATTATTATTATATAATATATTATAATTGCGGTATTACCTGATGCTAGTATCTATAATAACATAATTCAGGTGGGCTGCTGGCAGTGTGAAACCTTCCTGATAGCGGGCCCAGCATAAGTACCATAAGATTGATATGACCAATGTCGCAATAGTGCGACGTCCAGTCAAAAACGTGCAGTAAAAGTGCCTGAAAGCGTCTCTTCTTTCAATCCCTCTGTTTACTGTTTGGCTATTGTATGACGTTATTGAATTCGTCCCTTCAGTACTCATTGATATCATCGAGATCATTATCTTTGTATAATTCAATAATATACATTTCATCGCTTAAATCTTCATCCAACACGTTAGCCATTTTCCGCCCCATCACCGTACGTTTCCAATTGTTATGAATGATAAATACACTAACTACAGAGAACAATCTGTCGTTAAAAACAATAATAACATACGTTACTGTTGGCAGCACTATTGCATTATCTATGGTAGTCCGCAAGAGATTGAGTAAATGGGTATCTGTAGACCTCGGTGAAATTAGCCGCACGATTTCATTATTATGAACTTTTGTTAATACTAATCGTTAGAGAATCGTTAGAGAGGGTTAGAGAGAAAAGAAAAATCGATAGAGAGTAATTAGTTTTTATGTAAGAACAATTTTAATTTTTCGTGTGAAGTTGGCCCCCCTTCCCGCAAAAATGGACTTAGACGTAATTTTATTTTTTTAATCGATCGCGAATCGTTAGAGAGAGATTGAGAGTTACACAAAATCGTTAGAGAGTTAATATTTTATTTGATATTAAATAATTTCTAAGGGCGTGACGTTAGCCCACCTCTGTGAATTTTGCCCCCTATATAATTATTCTCAACTTTTGTTAATGCTAATCGTTAGAGAGAGTTAGAGAGAAAAGAAAAATCGTTAGAGAGTAATTAGTTTTATTTATCAACGATTTTAATTACTTTTGTGACATTGGCCCCAATTCCCGCAAAAATGGACGAAGACGTAATTTTTTTTTTAACATAGTTTGAGAATCGTTAGAGAAAGATAGAGAGTTAAAAAAATAATTAAAGTGTTAATATTTTAATTAAAATTAAATTATTTCTGAGAACGCGTTTTACCCTAGGACCTGAGCAGGTTAAAATTTAGAAACGTGCCGCCTCGATGGGGGATAGGGGAGGGAAGAGAGGGGGGAAGGGTTCGTAGATCCCCCCACTCCCCCCTGCCGGAGGTACAAAGCTTTTTTTAAATGATTTTTAAATATACTCAGTCTTAATTTACTCCTAAAACGAACAAACTTTTCTAATTATCTAGGCTAATAAAGTGAACACACCAGGGCCGCAGCTACCGTACAACTCGATTCCTATCGGCTTCCCTTCTGGAATTCGAAACAAAACCACTCTATCGTCATTGAAAAAAGACCCAGTCAGTAGTGTTTAAAATGCCTTTTAAGTAATCACACTATAGGTATTTAATACACCATATAATTAAAACTATACAAAACGCCTACATTCAATGTTTTGTCTTTGTTGTCTCCCAACAGCAAAAAAAAATTCTCTAAAATAACTCGGCGGCGCGGCTGGCTTATCGCTCCTTCAAAAATCAAGGCGTCATGACGTCACTTCGGTCACGTGACACCCCGGTTTTATACGCTTCGAGCAAGCCGGTCAAATACGAGTTATTGTACCTAAAGCGATCTAAACTTGCGTTCACGTGAACGAGATGCCGCGATATCGGTTCGGTAGTTTTCGTTGAATTTCGTAATGCGTTCGGCTCGGAGTTCGGACAGGACGCTATTGTGTGGTTGCTGTTTGACGTAATCGCATTATAATTTGTTTACACTTGCAGTTAATTTGCATTTTGTTCGTATTATTTATTGAATACATTAGTTTATCAGTTCGAGAATCGTAGTAGTAGTATTAGTTGGTTGGTATAAAACAGTGATTAAAGTGTTTTGACTTTAGTGAAAGTGTACGTTGTAATAATGTATTTGGGGTAAGTAGATAGTTAATAAGTTGAAATTTCTTAATAGATTTGAAAAGTTATTAGTACTATCAGTAGGATTAGGATGGCGGCAATAATTCGTCAAAGACTTTCTAATTAATTACAATGTCTTTTGGCCCGCGTGCGGCCCGTCTGGTAGCTTTCTTTGTGAGGAAACATGCTTTCCAAGGTTAAGTTTTGAAATTAAGAAACACATAATTAGGCCGTGCTCGCTCAGATATAAGTATAAATTACAAACGACGTGATAGTTTTTTCAAACATTCTAATGTTTCCCTTTACGATAAATATGAATAGCTGACTGGCAGTTGTAAATAAAATAAAATGTATTGTTTCCCTTGTTTACTTTTCTCAGATTCTAGTAGTTTATGTAATAAAGGGGTTTTTACATTCATAATCTGACGATTTTTCGCTAATCCGTTTGAAGCTCTACACCCGCGCGGCCAATTCCCTCTAGTGGCCGTGAGCGAAAACTCTGAATTGTAAAATGCCACTCCCTAAAAATTTCTCGTTAAACGCGCCCTCTGTTTAATTATTTGTGAATTTTTTGAATGGAGATATCTCGTTCTTGTACTGACAAAATGCATTGCTTTTCTGATATTTTCGTTAGATGGCGTTGCGCTATTAGGAACGTAATCACTTGTTGAACTGTGAGTGTGCGTGGTTTGTGAAAGCGGGCTTTTTGAATGTGAGTTTATAAATAAGTTTGAGAAAAGTAAATCAAAATAGGAATTTAATGAAACGGTTTATTGACACCGTTCTTTTGTTAGGTAAACAAACAAGAAGTAGGTTTTCGCGGCCACAAGGAAGGTCCGAAGTGACATCATAACAAGTATTATTAACCGACTTCTTCAAAAAGGAGGAGGTTCTCAATTCGTCAGTATAGTTTTTTTTTTTTTTTTTTTTTTTTTTTTTCTTTTTTTTTTACCCCCGAAAAATCACCCTTCGCCACTGGAACACACCCCAGAAAATAACAAACTTTTCAAAATTGACACATGGTACTGTCATTACAGTCAATCAATCATTCTTTTTCAATTGCCATAAAGAAAGAAAAAAAAAAAATTTTGTTGTAAAGAATATGACAATGCAAACAAAAATTCTAATCAAGTTATTTACTTTATGTACCATATTCTGAAATAAGATTAAATGGGATATTTTCAGTCAAAAATGTGTAGCATAATTCTTTTAGACCTCTCTTTAGATTATAGCTACTAAGAATCTATAAGTGCAAGAAGTGCATGTTTCAGCATAGTCCACAGACTT
This sequence comes from Lithophane semibrunnea, assembly GCA_947363905.1. Lineage (NCBI taxonomy): Eukaryota > Metazoa > Arthropoda > Insecta > Lepidoptera > Noctuidae > Lithophane > Lithophane semibrunnea. Next base: position 15,258,285 of record OX376199.1, on the reverse strand, counting down.
AGCAGGAGTAAAATGATAATAGTACCGAGAATTCCTGTTTTATGACTTAGAATCGAGATCGGAAGTGGATGAAAAACCTTTCGACAATTATGATATTTAAAAACTGAATAATATGCTTTGAATGCAAGTGTTACAGAATTTTTATGAAATAAAACTTTTTTTTTTAGTTTTCTTATTAAAATACTGTTGAGAAACTGAGCAGGTGGAGATATATAATTTTGATGCCGGCCCATCCAAGATACCAGACAATAATGTAATACACTCTGTAGCTATAGTGGTGTGAGTCCTCTGATCAAAGCTGTCTCATGTGATGACGAAATGCCTATCTTCACTAACTTCTAGGTACAGTAAAAGTACCGTTCGGCTGAATATGTTGCCCATAATAAGAGCGAGCCTGTTTAATCTAAAACGCGTTCTCAGAAATAATTTAATATCAATTAAAATATTAACTCTCTACTGATTTTTTTTAACTCTCTATCTCTCTCTAACATTTCTCAAATTATAAAAAATAAAAAAATTACATCTACGTTCATTTTTGCGGGAATGGGGGCCAATTTCACAAAAGTAATTAAAATCGTTGATAAATAAAACTAATTACTCTCTAACGATTTTTCTTTTCTCTGTCTGACGATTCTCTTACGATTAGCATTAACAAAAGTTGAGAATAATTATATCGGGGGCAAAATTCACAGAGGTAGGCTAACGTCACGCTTTTAGAAATGATTTAATATCAAATAAAATATTAACTCTCTAACGATTTTGTGTAACTCTCAATCTCTCTCTAACGATTCGCAAACGATTAATAAAATAAAATTACGTCTAAGTCCATTTTTGCGGGAAGGGGGGCCAACTTCACACGAAAAATTAAAATTGTTTTTACATAAAAACTAATTACTCTCTAACGATTTTTCTTTTCTCTCTAACCCTCTCTAACGATTCTCTAACGATTAGCATTAACAAAAGTTCATAATAATGAAATCGTTCGGCTAAATTCACGGAGGTTATCTGTAGGCTCGACAAGTTGCGAATGGCTATGCTCGTGATTGATTTATTCAAATATATATTGAAACTATCTACAATTATCATTTCAAAACATGGTGGCAGTGTGAAAACGAAAATGGAGCAGTTAGCCGAAATTGTGAGACAGTAGAGCGTAATGCTCAGGGTGATACAACAACAAATTGCCTCATTGGCATCATGTGCATCGCCGTCGTCGTCGGCAGTTAATTACCATGACCTACCGCTCAATATTAATATTGATCCGGAAGAAGAGTTCCGCCTTTTTAAAAATGGTTAGGACAACTATAACTATATGCGGCGCAAATTGACAAATGGCCAGCGGATCAAGAACCCCGTAAACTCAGCATCTTACTGACGGCAATTGGCATGAGCAACTATTTGCAGAAATCCAAGTAAAGTTGGTACCAGTAAGGAATGTCATATATAACAGATTTTTGTTCAACTCAAAAGCACAAAGACAGAGCGAAAGCTTCGAGACATTTTTTAGCGCAATTTCTACATTATTAGACGAGTGCGATTAGATAAAGACGATATACTGCGCGACAGAATTGTTATGGGCGTCTTCGATACTAATTCAAAAAAAGAAATGCTAAAAAAAGAAAAATTTACTTTGACCCAAGTAGTAAATATTATTATGTGTAAGGCTGCGGAAGCTATGGATATACAGATGAAAACTATTGATATGTGTAATGAAATGATAATCAATGTCATTAGTTGTTTCCAAATGATTGGAAGAATTATTTAAAATGTCACTACGTTGCTCAAAATTAGCAAGTTGTTTAGCCAAGGTTTTGGATAAATTTCTATGTCTTTCAAAAATTTCTATCTTTCGTCAAAAACATACTATTACCAACATAATTGTTAGTATCAACTAGTTGGAACAGATTATTACTGAATGTCCAATTATGTAATGTCATATTTATTTCAAATCGTATGTTATTTTCTTCTTGTGGCAAGCTGTTACTATAGGGGAATGTAAACAACACGATTGTTCTTAAACTGAAGTTACACAGTGTTCTATAATATTGGAGCAATTCTCCTTTGTTCACATTTCCCCTATTACTAGGGCATGAATCTCGGAATATCGTAATATCGGAATTTCGGAACGTAAGTTCCGATATTACAATTCCGATACTGAGTGATCCAATATCGGAATATCAATATCGGATTTTTATTTCTATATTTTGAGTTTTAAACTAAACCTATATTTTAGATCCTTGTGTAGCGCCGAGCACGACAGCGCGCTGCCGTATTCCCGTTGCCAGCTCGCTAAGCATGCGATTCAAGAACAATAATAGTGTTATTTGTCTCAAACGGAACGGTCAATTCGGATTTTCCATCTGGAATTTCTCAGTAGCAGTCTAGAGTCTGAATTACAGCCCGATTGATGGCAATAGGCTTGTCCCCTTTTACATGGAACTGGAGCAAAACTGGTGAAATGTGGGATAGCCTAACACTTCGAAGAATACACACATGATGTTAAGTTATGTTAAGTACCAAAAAGTTACTAAATATGTGTGAGAATAGGCAATAATATTGAAGGATGATCATAAAATGGCACGTTAAGCAGTTGGTACCGGCTGTCATTCATAGTAGAGATGGGTTTTAACAGGTTAAACACGATATCTGATATCACTGTTACTGTTACAAAAAAATAACAGATCCAAATATTTGTTATTAAATAACAGCCTGTTATTTTTGTACGGACGATAAATACGTATTGAAATCTCAATTGAATATCTTCTTTATTTTTTTTGGTTTAAAGTCGAACATCATATCGGAAGTTTTAACAGTAACAGCCGCGGTAACAGTCTTGAGGATCTGTTATTTTAAGTAACAGATATGTTTTATTGTTAGGAACAATTTTTGTCTGTTATTTTTTAATATCTGTTATTTCTATCTGTTACGATAAATACGCCTCACTCCTAATTCATAGATCTTAGCCAGTCGTTACGGGAAGTCAGAAGTCCAGAAGTCTCAACCAGTTCTTTGCAAGAGCAAGTTCCTTGGTTGTGGAAATCAGCTATGCAGTCGCTATAATTATGTAAATAAATGTAATATATGGTATGGTATTTAGCTGTATCTGGTTAAACTGGAAGCCGACCTCAACATAGTTGTGAAAAAGCTAGATTGATTGAAATAACAAAAGTAACAAATTAAGTGCATGATAAAATGGGCAGTATATTTATAATATTGAAAGGTTATCATAAAATAGTAAATACAGTAATTACAGTGAGCATACCTATAACATAAGCATACCTATACAAAACAACTAACGTTTGAACTAAATTAAAGAATACGATTTAAAAATGTTTTTTATTGCACTCAATCCAATAACGAAATTCTGATATTAATATAAAAGAAATTCCGATATTAATATCGGAATTCCGATATTGAGATCTAATATCGGAAATCAGTATCGGAATTGAAAACCTTCCGATATTACATGCCCTACCTATTACCCATAAAAATGTATTATGTTGTGTTCTGGTTAAAGTTACATTTAATAATTTCTTTCAGAATACCAAATAAAGAACAATCAGGCAAACAGTAATTTATTATCGAGTTTCCTGGACATTCATCTGTCAATAAGTGGCCTAAGTCCTTTCCAATCTCATCGCAAATAATAAATTATCGTTTTGTTCTATTAGTTTACATTGTTTATTTGGTAGGAAATGTCAAATTGTTAGAGTAACAACAATAATATTTTACACAACGTTCTAGAACAATTTCACGTGATTAGCAATTTGGTAATGGCCTCTCTCTCATCGGTCTGTGCTCTCGTGTGTTCGATATGTTTTTATTTTCATCTAAAATAAACAGGATGCAATTAATCTGGTGTTCTTTTCTTCCAAAGTCCTAATAGGTTATGGGCCCAGGTCTGAATCCTATTTTAGGTGAAGATAATTGCTCGTGAAGGCTTGGTCGGATATACACAAGTGGGCGAAGGTTTTGGCGTCAGGTTGTTTACTGTTCGTGGAGCATTTTTTTTGGGGACGATGGAAAAGCGCGCAGTTATAAAAGTTGAAGGAGCCAGAAATTGGAGCGTCTGGCGATTTCAGATATCAATAATCCTGAATCCTGCCGCGGTAGCGGCAGCGGCCGTGGCGGAAAATGATATAAAGACGATGAGCGTTATCGTGACAAGGTTGTCCGAAGCAGTGTTGCAGCATGTAATCACCTGCGAGACCTCTCGGGCAGTATGGGAAAGGCTTCACGGCGTTTACGAGAGAAGTGGCCTAACATCTATCATAATGTGCCAGCAATAGTTTTGAAGACGACATGTGTGTCGCAGATTTTATCACCAAGGTGCAGAAACAGCAGCAAACCCTGCAACGACTAGGAGAAAGCATTGGTGACAGAATGATAATCTCAAAAATAATCATGTCGCTCCCAGAAAAGTTCTCCCATTTTATTAGCGCCTGGAAGTCATGTGCCGAAGACAGACAAAAGTTAGATAATTTGACGGCACGCCTCTTGGTTGAAGAAGAGAGTTTGAAGAGTAAAAGCAGCAAGTCAGCAAATAAAGCCTTGTTTTCAAAGGAAAGTTATAAAAACAAAAGCAACATGAAGCGACATGGGTTTCTTTGTCAAAAACCCGAACATATGAAGAAGGACTGTAGGATGATTGTTTCAACTGTATCGAGCAGGGTCATTTCAAGGACCAATGTAGAGTGTAGACGCAAGGCCAGAAGTTTGACAAGAGTGGTACAAAGGCCAGCAAACAGGGGAATGCGTTCATCACTACGGCCATGGCTAGTGTTGAAGATAGACTTTGTGTAAAGTGGTGGACAGTGGTGCCAGTCAGCATATGACATATCAAGAATAGCTACAGCTACAGACGCGCGCAGTCAGTGTGGACGTGTTTTTGTTAATTTATTTTACCCAATTTCTTTTTGGAGTAATAATGTACGCTATAATGACTCTTAATGTGAAGCAACAATAAGTACAACTAAGACTAAAGTGCAGTGAAACAGTTGATTTGTGAGCGCGACTTCGCGGAGTTCGCGTCAGCCGCGGTAGGCTCCTCCTCACTTGGGGAAAAAAAACGGGCTGCTCCGCGTCCGCTGTGGTGCGACAAGGAGGAAAAATTTATTTTTTTGCACGGCAGTTATTTGCAATTTAAATATTAAATTCTATTTCTCAATAACCAAAATAATGCCTAGCAGCGGGGCTTGCGGCTCAATAATAAAGGAAAGGATCACTAGTTTATGGAATGTTCTAATGGAAAGTGTAAGCAACGTTATGATATAGCATGTCTTGAAGTAAATATAGACGCATTTAAGTCTTATACTGAGGAATACAAAATAACTTGGGTGTGTCCAGAGTGTATCTGCTTAGTGCCTAAAAGAGGGAACGTGGGAAACCCCGCTCAGCGGTAGGACACCTGCATTTAAGACTGCCGCCACCACCACGCCCATGAATAATATAATTACGCAGCGAGGTGTTCAGGCTTGTTTTTCACCGACACTGGATTCTAATTATTCGATCTCATTCTTAAATTAAAAAACAACTACAAAACTTCAAAAATCCAAATCAAAAAGACTCCAAAAATAAAAATAGGTATTTAATAACTAACTATTAATGTTTTAATATGATTAAACTATTCATATTTGAATAACTAACTTATGACTATTACATTAGTTTGTATGAGTTTATCATGGCTTTTGACGGATTTAGTAGTCTGCCCGACTCCTGCATCGATATAGATTTCAAATCTCTAAAAGGGCCCGCCATAGACTCACTGGCTATGACTATCAATAACCTGAAAGCCTTCTATCTCATGTACTTCGGAGAAATCTCAACAATGACCAATGTGGGTGGACTTATGTGTCAATTACTGGCGACCTCTCCCAATTTTAACTCCGAGAAAACTAACCTCGTCTTTTTTGACAAAGCTGGAGTGGTTGAGCTGACACCATAAATACACCATTCAGCTCTCTAGAAAAGGTGTATAAAATCTTCATGACCAAACAGTTCACAGAAGACTCATGTAACTTCCAGACTGCAGGGTTTGTTGCTGCCCCTGTAGAAGGCTCAGAAGCCCGATTGGTGGGCGACGATGAGGCAGGACCCTCTTTTCAAAAACCAGAATCGGATCTGTCAACTGAGATCCCCTCAGTCCAAGAATCAGACATGGTCGCTTTCAAGATGGCAGTTCAACAACATTTTGCAGGTCTAGAAGCAGCCCCAGAGAAAGTTGAGGAGTTGAAACCAGAGCCAGCAAGGATCCTGAGATCGCTTCACCTTACAGCCACCTTCCTTATCCTGGTGTTGCTCCGCCGAATCACCAAGAGGGATACAGACCTTCTCTCAGCCTTCAGTCGTCAGAACATTCATCGACATTACCATGAAATGGTGCCCGACCCGCTTAGTATTGCTTTACCTCCCCCTTCCTCCGCCCTAAACACCGCAGTAGGGAGTGCCGTGTCTGCAAATCTAGAAGCCGGGAGACACATCGGGACCATGCTCCTCTATCTGATGAAGAGTTGTACCGCATCTGTCGGCGATACCCCGGTTGGTTTCTTAGGACAGGAGCGACTGGGATTGGAGGCGATATTGTTGGCAACCTGCATGACCCACATCGCAGGATCTGGGCTTCCCCTCATCACGCTTTTTGTTGCCCTGAAAGCTCTTTACGACAAGACAGAAAGGGAAACCTTAGAATGGCTGGCCTTTGAAGAAGTGGGGCAAAGTATCAACAGAATAGCCCTGCTGAGGCTCAAACAAAAGAAGTTGACAGCAGAAAACAAGGGGACAAAACTCTTCCCCTATTGCCGCCTGGTTCATCAAAAATATCATCAGAACCTTGGGTTCAGAGGCAATCAAGAACTATGCTATCTTAGGCCTGTCTCGTTGATCTCAAAGCTCCTCCTGCAGCAGGAACCGGAGTGGCAAAGGGGGCACTATGGACCTCAAACATGAATAGAGAACTCAAGACTGAAAAAGAAACCGCAGCCAAAACTCTCCATGAGGCATCAAGTGTCTTCACCCTCACTGCTCGGTTCAAGAGTCAAACCACCTATGTTCAGGGCAGCGTAAGACCGGGGTCCACATGGAAAGCACCACAGTCAGCGCCCGGACCCTTCATTCAGGATATAGCCCCTGACGTGGATGAGTGGACAGAATAAAAACATCCTAGAGCCATTCACAAGCCATCCTCTTCCCTACACTCTGTATTGTTAGATTAAAAGGCAATAATTTCGTTGATTGTCCTTTAATGCTCTTTGCTTTGAAGTAGTTAAAATATTATTTTCTACTTTTTAGTTTAAGTTTTTAGATAATTTAGTAAGTAGGTATAGTTTTACAGTCGGTTTTTGTTTTTTTCCTAAAATTAACTTTATTTTTAACTTTTTAGTGGGAAGTAAGTGTATTTTGTTTTTAAATAATATGGGTAGGCCTACTAAACGCGCTGCTAAAATGAGAAAGCGCCGTTTGGAGGAAAGTAATAATGAGAGGGAAGATCGTTTAAAGAAAAATAGGAAAGAAATGCAATAAACATTTGAAATGAGAGTGATGAGCAGCGGGCCTATAGACTCTCAGATCAGGGCATTCACGAACTTATCAAGGCTTAATGAATGAAAGTCCAGAAATTCATGCTCAACGACTCAGTTTGATTCACAAACGTTTATCAAACGAAACCGAAGAGCAACGTTCTCATCGACTTAGCTTGATTCGCGAACGCGTATCAAGCGAAACCGAAGAGCAACGTTCTCATCGACTTAGCTTGATTCACGAACGCTTATCAAGCGAAACCGAAGAGCAACGTTCTCATCGACTTGGTTTGATTACTGAACGTTTATCAAATGAAACCGAAGAGCAACGTTCTCATCGACTTGGCTTGATAAACGAACGTTTATCGAACGAGACCGAGGAGCAACGTTCTCATCGTTTTGCCTTGCAACACGAGCGTTTATCAAACGAATCTACCGAATCCAGATCGACTCTATTAGATGCTATGCGACAAGCTAGTCGTAACTATTAAAACGTGCACTCTCAGATAATGACAACTTTATTAACATTGACAGCTATAGTTAGTTATACATTAGACATCATAGATGGCGTTACTAGTTACGTTTTGTTAGTAAAATACATTGAGATAGTAAAAACATGGAGACGCCGCGTTATTCTATACATACATTTGCTTATACAAATATGAGTGAAATATGATTCAGAATGTGAAATATCGATTTGTCTCATTCTTTCTAATACGATAATCGTATTTGATAAAAGAGACAACAATATTTTAACTTGTTGCTCATTATGGCAACATTTTGTCGTGACGTAGTGACAGTTGTAGGTAAGTGCCGTAGCAGCCATCTTAAGCGACGAGTTTCGTGGTAGTTTTGCTGTCAAATGGTTGTTTATTTTTTTGTATTATTGAGATTTGCGAGAAAATTACGAGGATTTTACCTTTAAACTGCCTGTGAATGCTAGAAAACCGCAATTCAACATGCCCGTGTGTTGTATTGTGAAGTGTGGTGCAAGAAAGAATGAAAATCAACCTCAATTGTCTTTGCACAGGTTAGTAGCCGGTTTTCTTGCAATAATACATTCAATAGTACACATTCGATGATACGATTGTAACGCGATCATGAATTTATGGCTAAAGTATTGATATTTGGGTTCATTTCAGTGTAACAGACCTTTTTATTATTTTTGTTAAATCATTCGTTTGTTTACAATAATATGTCATAATGGAATAGTGTTGTACCGTTGCCGTAATAGTTTCCGAAATTAGTTCTTCTGTTGGAACGGTATATTTTGCGATGTTAACATAAATAATCCTGTGTCTTATTCGGTACGAGTAACCTTGTTAGGTCCGCTCCGTGGTTCACAGCACCAAAATCAAAATATTTTATTTTATATTAACCTACATGGGCACACATGAAACGTCAGAAGCTAGGTGCACGGTTCCAACCGTTTGTCTCCTATGGCGAACAACCAGCACGAAACTCCACGGTTACTCTTGGTACTTGTTGACAGGCCTACACTGTCCTCCCCTACCTATTAACATTGTTATTTCAAAACATTGTAAAAGCCAGTTATTTTTAAAAGAGTAACCGTGGAGTTTCTTGCCTGCTCTTCTCCATAGGAAACGAGCAATTGGAACCGTGCACCTAGCTTCTAACGTTTCATATATTATTTGTTTTAGTTACATATTAGCAGCTCTAACCAAACTGATTTATTGATAAAAATACTTGCCTTTTTTATAGGTTTCCTAAAAATGAAGGATTAAAGAAAAAGTGGTTAGAGGCTATTGGTGAAGAAAATATTAATCCCCGGCATAAAGAATGGTACCTCTGTTCACTTCACTTTGAAGAAAGCTGTTTCAATAGAACACTTGATGTAATGACATTACATGATAACTCTGTTCCCACAGTATTTTCGGTAAGTGTGTATTAAAGTGATTGATTAATAATAGCCTGGTCATGTGGCCTGAAATAAATAATTTATTTATTTACTTAAACACACACAATAAGGTACAAAGGCAGATTTAATGCCATAGGCATTCTCTACCAGTTAACCAAGAGTAGTGAAGAGATAAGATGTCAGGTGCTCTATTTAAAATAATAATAATATAATAATAAGAATATAAAAAAGATAACAAATAAAATAGATACACAAGTACATAAATATGTTATAAACTTATAATATACATACATACAAATTACTTTAATATATAAATACCTACTGACTTATTATATTATTAATTACATAAATAAAAAAATCATATGTATATTGCTTATCATAATATTAGTACTTACCTATTTTTTTCAGGCACCTGACAAAAAACTACATCAAGAGTCATCAGTTTTGTGTGAAACAAGCAACATAAAAAAATCTGTTGTTTCTTGTACATCTACTGTAATGTCTCCATTGCAGTCACCCTATCGAATTGTTGAAACAGTGCACAAAGAGGTATTTATCTACTTAGGATGCGACTCTTTAACGGTTTGCTGGCCTTCTTGCGAAGTACAGTGGCCAGCACATCAAGCTACACGAAAATGACCGATTTCTCCAAACGATTTTAAACTATAAGATGTTCACGATTAAGTTCAAAATCGAACGAGAAAATTTGACAACGTACAACATTTTTGAAGATAAAAAATTACTAGAACTTCTTACGAAAATTTTAAAATTAAATACACAACATAACACATAACATTACGCCTGTATTCCCCGAAGGGTTAGGCAGAGGTGTCCTATAGTACACCTTCATTACGCCAGTTATGTTTAAGTCCCATGTAATAAGGGAGCCTATTGCCATCAACCGGGCACAAATCCAGACTCCGGGCTGCCACTGAGAAAATTCAGGTGGAAAAACTCCATAACACTAATAAAGAAAAAAAAAAAACAATCATTAATTATTTTGACTAATTATTATTTAACCACTCTGTTCCGTAGCTGTCTAACAGTTGTCAAATTCCCACCTTTCAATGATTTCTCAGCACGTTTCCTGATCTTCGTGCTAAAATATAAATATACATTGTATTTTTAGGATCTATGTACTTAGCACGAGACAAATATAACAAAACAGCATTTTTGACGTAACTTGATGATTGAAGTAGTTATAATTTATTTTTCAGTTTGTAGAAACTGAAAAAATTAAGGCTTTAAAAGAAAAATGTGTCACGCAACAACAAAAAATTAAACGCCTCAACGAAAAGATTCGAAAGAAAAACAAAAAAATTGCCAATTTGAAAGACACTGTAGAAGACCTTCGAAGAAAAAATTGTATCAGCATGGAACAGGCTGTTGTGATAGAAGATTTGGCGGGACCTAAAGACTTCTTAAAAAGACAAATTAATAAATCCAAAGGTTTACCTACACCAAACAAATACTCTGAAGAAATCAGAAAGTTCGCATTAACGTTGCATTTCTTATCCCCCAAGGCCTATAATTATATAAGGCGGACTTATAATACATGTTTACCTCATACGAGAACTTTGTGCAAATGGTGAAACCAACATGTGAATTGCGAACCGGGATTCACGAAAGAAGCATTTGGGAAGTGCACATCCTGTGATATGCTCCTTGGTTTTTGATGAAATGGCCATAAGAAAGTCTCTGACTTGGGAACCAAGAGCTCAGAAATATTATGGTAGAGTTGATCATGGCCACAACCTTGATAATGACAGTGTCGAAGAAGCCAGTCAAGCCCGATTAGTCCTGTTAACGGCTATCAACGGCTCATGGAAAATACCTATTGGTTATTTTTTAATAACATCCCTCACAGGCGAGCAAAAGAGTATTATCGTGGGCACGGCTTTAAAATTGTGCGAAGACGTGGGTGTAAAAGTTGTGACCATTACTTGCGATGGACCTGCCGCAAATTTCAGCATGTTCACTTCTCTTGGCTGCGATATTTTAAAAAACCAAGACTGTACTAGTTTTGAGAGTGGTGACACTCGCATCCACGCTTTTACCGAACCATGCCACGCAATCAAATTGATTAGAAATGCATTTGGCGAATTAAGAGTATTTATTGACTCATTTGGTCGAAAGGTAGATTTTACATTTTTAGAAAAATTGCTAGATCTTCAAGAAAAACAGGGCCTACATCTCGCAAATAAAATTAAAAAGCCGCATATTTACTATCACAAACAAAAAATGAAAGTGAAGCTGGCGACACAATTGTTCAGTAACTCAGTAGCAGATGCACTGGAGTATTGCCGCAGTAAATTAAAATTGAAACAATTTCAGGAATGTAGTGGCACTGTCAATTTTATAAACATTATGAACGTCGTTTGACGTGTTAAACAGCCATTCCATACGCCCGCCAGGATTAAAAAAAGCGATGTGTCCTGCTAATATTGGTTTCATATCAGCTCTATTTGAAGGTGCGACTAATTACATCACAGGTTTAAAACTACCTTCAGATGAACTTTTGATCAATTCCCGCAGAAAAACCGGTTTCATTGGATTGTTGATAAACATGAAAAGCGCATTGGCACTGTATAGTTACTTGGTGGAAGACACAAAAATGCTGAAATACATACCACTGTACAAGATTAGCCAAGATCATATCGAGCTCTTCTTCTCGGCTGTGAGAGCAAGAGGGGGTTTCAACAATAATCCCAATGCCATTTAATTTCGTGCGGCTTATAAAAAGCTGCTTGTGAGAGCTGAGATCAGGGATGATGGCATTGGGAATTGTACTCCACTGGAACAAGTGAATATATTGACATGCTCCAGTAAAAATCCTATACAGCGTTTAAACGAGCTAACTGACAAAAAAATTTTCGTAGAGATCACAGAGGATCACAGTGATTTATATGATGAATATACGGAATGCATTTTAAATACAGATGCTGACGCATACACATATAGGGTCTTAGAATACATATCTGGATTCGTTATAAGAAAGTTAATGCGTACAATCAAATGCGATGTCTGTGTATCGTTATTGATCGGAGAGGAAGACATAAATAGCCCGATTTATATAAAATCAAGAGGAGGACTCAAATATGCTTCTTCTAATGTCATAGGTATATTAAAAAAGACAGAAAAAATTATTAAAACTCAATTTGAAAAGAAAATTAAACCGGAGCTGTATTATCTGTACATTTTTAAATTCATGTGTGAATTGTATGATTTAAATACTTTTTTCCATGCTGACTCTGATCCCGAGCATAACAGTAACCACAAGTTACTCCTAATTAAATCAATTATTAAGACCTTCCTAGATATAAGGTTTAGATATCATGGTCGAAGAACATCCGAGAAAGTGTCACATAGACAGTTTTTGAACAAACTAATAATATTTAGAAATGAATAGGTAATAATTCCTTTTGTAAGCCTACTTTCTAATTAAACGTTATACTTTAATCATTATCACACCAATAAACAAAGGTAAAAAAATATTTTTTATTTTATTTTTACTCCACCACTCATTAACATAATAATATACCTAAGCATCCCATTCTCCCTAGTGATTATCTGGTTTTTCACTAGGGTTCGCATAGCTAACAGAAAGTACTGCTCTCTGGCCTTCCAAGTTCCAACCCACAGGTAAAATATGCGAAATCACATTTTCTTGGGCATATGGATCTATCTCTTCACGCTGTTTTCCTTCACTTTAATACGTAAACGTGATGCAAATAAAAATTGTTTTTTTTTATGTACACACGGCTACACATCAAGCTATACATTTCCAGTTTTAGCTGACCTCGCATGGTCAAGTTTTTCGTGCAATCAGAAGTCAGCTTATACTGGTTATATATAGCTTGATGTGTAGCCGTGTGTACCTATCGATAAATAGTTCAGTAATTACCCATGAGTTTTTCGTTTTACGCATCACAAAAGATTAGAAATAAAGTATTTTCGCATACTTTATTTTAATGCAAAAGTATAGTTTACTAGCTTTTGCCCGCGGCTTCGCCAGCGTGAAGGTCGGGAATTCTTCCACAGAAATATACTACCGGGATAAAAAGGATAAGTATGTTCCGACTACCTAAAAACAAAAAATGCCTACAAAAAGACAATAAAATGGATATAGTATGTTATTCTTAAGAGATAGACATATGCTATCGCGGACTTTTATGAAGACCTATATAAGATACACAATTCCACCATACATTATTTTGTTATATCTCAAAGGGTTTAGACAGCGTTTTCGTTGAAAGCTCCCAGACGGCTTATTTTTTTCCGACACCTCCACAAATATCGTTAATCCATACAAAAATGTATAAAAAACTTTACAAATTATATACTAAAACCTTCCTCGAGAACCACGCTATCCATTGGTGAAAACAGTATGTAGTGATTTATCGAAAATAAAGTAGGATACGTTATTATAAAGTATGGTTGGCAACCCTAGTTACAACGGACTATGTAAGTATATTATTATGATCCAAACGTGATAACTAGTAAGACTCGTATTTAGTATCGATACTCGTTATAGTAACTCGTTATAGTTCACATATAATTATATAATTAATGTATACAAAATATTGTAAAACATTTTTAAAAGAGTAACGGTGGAGTTTCTTGCCCATTCTTCTCCATACGAAAACTACCTTTTGGAAGGGGCAACTAGAATCAATTCTATTTCTTTGTTTGACGTTCAAAAGTGCCATATTATGTGCCTATTTGAAATAAATTATTTGACTTTGACTAACACCTAATGTTCCTTCATTGGCACAACCCTAGTGATGGCAGCCATTTTATGAGACAATATGAGTTGTAGGTATGCACCCTTATTTTGTAGGTATTTCCAGTCCATACTTTTTTATTATGTCTATGGTAAAATATAACACCCCTACTTAACAAAATATTACATGAAAACATATACATGAGAATTCTTATGCTTAAATTTTAATTGGGACAAGACCTATCATTCCCAAAAACTTCAATCAATCTGCCTAGCCTTTTCCCAACTATGTTGGGGTCGGCTTCCAGTCTAACCGGATGCAGCTGAATACCAGTATTTTACATGGGGCGACTGCCTATCTGACCTCCACAACCCAGTAACTGGGTAATACGATACTCCTTGGTTAGACTGGTTGTCAGACTTTCGTGCTTCTGACGACTTGTAACGACTGTCAAAGATCCACAAATGACAGCCGGGACCAACGGCTTAACGTGCTTTCCGAGGCACGGAGGAGTCTCGATATGTGAAAATGGTCACCCATCCACGGACCAACCCCGGCAAGCGTAGCTTAACCTGATGGATCGACCCGAGCGGCTGTTATTACTTAGCCACGAGCTCCTCCCAAAAACTTATAATGTTTATTAGACAATAAGCCTTTTGTTAGCAAATCAGCAGGCATGTCTTGGGTTGGAATATAAGTAACTTCAATTAAATTATTTTTTATAGCATCTTTGACATAATGATGACGTACATCAATATGTTTAGTTCTATTGAGTGACTGATGACTTGTGGCCAATTTCAAAGCACTTTGGTTATCACAATGTAACATAACAGCGTATACTTTACCTGTAATCTCATACATCAAATTCCTTAAATATATGGCTTCTCTAGTTGCTTCTGACAATGCTACATACTCAGCTTCAGTACTTGACAGATAAACTGTCTTCTGCTTTCTGCTCTGCCATGATATCACAGAACCACACATGGTAAAACAGAAACCAGTATAAGACTTTCTGTCTATTGTGTCACTAGCCCAATCAGCATCAACAAAACCCTTTAATTCTACATCATCTTTACTATATTTTAAACAATAATGTTTGGTTTTTTTTAAATATTTCAATACTCTTTTAGCATGGTTATAATGAGTATCATTATGACAATTATTAAATTGACTTAGATAACTTATAGAGTATGCAATGTCAGGTCGAGACATGACAGCCAAGTACATCAAACTTCCTATAAGTCTTTGATAAGGTACATCTGTTATACATTCTTTAACCTTTTCCAGATTCAGTTTACATTCTATAGGAGTATCTATGGAACCACAATTAAACATCCTAAATCTAATTAACAATTGTTCTATGTACTGTTGTTGATCTATTGTTACAGTATTTGAACTTTTATCCACATTCACTCTCATACCTAAATAGCGCTTTACACAACCTAAATCCTTTATCTTAAATTCAGTATTTAATACATTTTTCAACATTTCTGTCTCATCTTTACATGTAGAAAATATTAAAAAATCATCAACATATACTGCTACTATTATTTTAACCTTTCCATACAATTTTGTAAACAAACACTGTTCATGAAAACTCATTTTAAAACCCAATTTACATAAACAATCTTTCACTCTTTCATACCACATTAAAGATGATTGTTTAAGCCCATATACCGGATGATTTTTTTACCGTCTCGACAAATATAGGGTGTAGTAGGTGAACGGAGTAGAAGCCAATGGCATAGATATTTTTTTTTTTTTTTTTTTTTTATACCCTTTAAACAAATTGATCTATCTAAAAATACTACCCATTTGAAGTAAACTTTTAATACAAAAACAATAAAAACAGAAATTAAAAAAAAATTGAATAAATCGATGAAAAAATATCGAAATTCAAATCATACGCACCCTACTAAATGCACGGAATTTATCAATGAATTAGATACGTTCCTTTGCGGCCGATAGGTACTCGCCGCACTTGCCGTCGGCTTCTTTGATATCATCAGGCGCTTGAGCCGCCGCCGCGCCGGAGCTGCTCGCTCGCGCATCCCCCCGCCCGCCCGCGTCCCGAGCTTCAGTCACCGATTATAGGCGTGTTTGCTGTCTTTCTGAAGCTACTTTATCTGGGTGGGACAATGGGTAGGCATAAGTCGATAGTGTTGGAAGAATTACATTAAATGTTATTTTAATGAAAGGCTTGGTTATTATATAATACAACTACTGTAATACTTACCATTAGGAGCGATTTCGTTCTTTCGTTTTGCATTTCATAAGTACCTATGTCGGTGGATCTTACACCTTCCATCAAGCTCCTTCGTACATTGAAAGATCGACGACCCATACGGCCCACTAAAATAATGAAAGAATATATAATGACATTCTCATAATAACATTATCAAATTAATTGAACTAATTTATTGATCGGATTGAAAAAGCAAGGTTGTCGTTTGCCAACGCCATGGATTTGCAAATGGCCGCCATGCCATAGCAATTCCCATGCATAGACCATAGATTCAAATTTATTTACCTCAAATATTATAGTAGATTTAGGAATACACACCGTAGTACTTTTTTATTTTTTTTATTTTCAGTGTAATTATTATACCCCTCAGTTTATGTATCTTTTATTTTTATTATGTTACGCATAAATACAGACATAGGTATACACTTTTAAATATATTTTTATTTTATTTTTTATTTCTATGTACTTACTTTCATAATATTCAGACACACTCATTTTCGTAAGAAATTCTGCATACCAGATATAGTATTTTCACATGGGGGGACGTCATTACGTCATTCGCGAGGTTTTTGCTGAAAATCAGCGCTGTTGACAATAGGTTCGTCTGAAGTCACGGCTTTTAGCTGAGCAATGACCTATTCTTGCACAGATACGACGCACTTCTTGTTATTGTTATTTCAGAAATTGATAATTTTCCACTGTAATCAGCATTTCGTTTAATTTGTGATTGTTTTGTTTGTTTTCATTTGTTAATGTCGCAACACATTACGCAACTAATTTGTTTTTGGGCTCTCATCCACAGATAATTGTCTAATATTCTTGGTATTAAATACGAGGCTTTTGGCTTATTTGTAGTTTTAGTAAATGTCATTTTTTATTTTGTATTGTGCGTTTAGTTTGTGCAGAATAAACAATTTTTCTTTCTTTCTTTCTTCTTTCGATTAGTCACGGTGGTGTGACGTCGCGCTGTTTGTTTCCGCGTATGCATCGTGCACCCGGTCATATTTATCGTATCTAAACATGTACGAATATTCTAACGTAGAGTATCTTGTTTGGTGAAAACAGCCAGTGCAAGGCGAATGTACGCAGAAGAAGAAAATCTTCAGTCGCTGCGAAGGAACGGTATCCCTTCTCCTCAAATTCCCCCCCGGACCCCGCATGGAGTTTTGTCACTGGGTGCAGAACCGTTCTGTCATTGACACCATGTTGCAAGACGTTCCTGATCCCTATCTGCAAGACATGTACTTCCAGCATGACGGATGTCCAGCTCACTACAAACGATCTGTGCGCGCGTATCTCGATGGTCAATTTGGTGATAAGTGGATAGGTCGCGGTGCACCTGTGAACTGGCGGCCGAGGTCACCAGACCTAAATAACACCCCTTGACTTTTATTTGTGGGCCGACCTAAAACGTTTAGTATGACGTTTAGTGTATACCGAAGAAGCTCAAAGCGTTAGTGATTTAAAACAGCGAATAATTTAAAACGCTTTTAATGTTTTGAAAAGTGATAGAGACACGCCTCGAAGTTTACCAAACAATATGCAAAGACGTGCTAGTTTATGTTTAGAACGAAACATTTGGAACAATAATTACCTACTGCGATATCGCTAAAAAGGTAGGTACAGACCTAAGTGCATTTTTTGTAAAATGCGCGCAATGCGCGTGCGCGTCGGTCGTTCGTGTCGCCCGCGCGCGAGTACCGCTCAGCTGCTCGGCTCTCGTATGTGAACCCCGGTAAGTGAACTCTCACGCACACATCAAGTTTCTATGTACGTGTGTGTGCGTAGGCGCGCCGACGTTACTTAGCAACGGGTCGACCGAACAACCTTCTGTCAATATTCTCGCTCCCGCATGTATGCACGTCCTTTTCATTTTGAACGAAGTACAGTCGAGTATTCTTGCTTATTCAAGTATTTATTGTTTCGAATTATTTAAAAAAGATTACTTATGTAGATTGTTTTAAAAGTTCGTTCCGAGTCTTTGTTACTGTTTTCGTTTTATTTGGAAGGATAGGTTTTCTTATTATTTTATCTTTTTAATTGGTAAATTGGTGGGGTTTTTATTTGTACTTAAGTATTTGTTGTGTTTTATTATTTTAGGTAGGTTAAGTTTTCTTACTTGTGTTAAGTTATTACCTATTTACTACTTATTCTTTTGGTGTGAGGCTTATTTAGTCAATTGGGTATTTGTATTGTATGTTTGAGAATTTTTGGGTATTGTGTTCATTTTGTAGATCAGGTTTGCTTAGTTTAGTTTATTAGTAAGTGGAGTATAAATGTTGTAGATCAGGTTTGTCTTAGTTTATTAGTAAGTGGAGTATAAATGTTATTGCGTTGATTTTGGAAACGTTTTCAGCACGACTGTACCATGCGAGGGGCGGCCGCTTACTAGGTTTCTACGCAAAAGAAATGTGCGTGCGTTTCGCCCGCACACACGTACAACTTTCATTCATGCGCGATCGCAGCCTACGCCGTTTACTATCTCCTATTTTGGCTATTATTAGTTTTTACGCACGGGCCGTAGGATGGATAGTTTTCATGATTTTTGAAGGAAATTCCGAACCTGTACAATCTCAATGGTACTAAGCAAATATTCTTGGGTTTGGCTTTTGTTTCACTTACACAACACACCTGATTATGCTCGAGACGGTAAAAAATGTCATCCGGTATAGCTTTCTTAAGTTTCAAAATCTTCCCCTTATCCTTACATTCAAAACCTTCAGGAATAGACATACAAATATTCTCTCTTAAGTGTCCATTTAAAAAAGCAGTAGTCACATCTAGGTGTGTTATGTCCATACACCATTGTACACTAAGAGCAAATAACATTCTTAAGGTTGAATGTTTTACAACTGGAGAAAAAGTGTCCATATAATCAATTCCACTTCGTTGTGAAAAACCTTTAGCCATCAGCCTAGCACGATATCTCACTTTGTTGTTCACATCTAACTTTTTATTCAAAACCCACTTGCTCCGCACTATTGAAGTATCACTTAGTACATCAATGAGCTCCCATGCATCATTGTACTCAAATGCCTGTAACTCCTCACGCATGGCCAGCTTCCATTGTTCTGCTTCAGGTCCATGCAGTGCTTCAGAAAAGTCAATCCCTTCTGCTCCTGGCAAGTGATTTGAAATACACATGTTTGTATAACCAAAGCGAGTAGGAGGTCTTCGCACTCTCTTATTTTCAACTACTTCACCACCTACTAGAGTTTGGAGTTCACTTGATGAAATATCTGTTGATATAATGGAGTCGTTTGTTGTATCAAAACTAGTTTCATATGGATCAGTATATGCTGATGAATCAGAATTTGGACTAGCCAGAGATTCATTAGTAGTACCTTCCACCACTGAATCTCTGCTTTCTACACTAGGCTCCTGCACATCATGTGTTTTCTGAGTCTCTTCTCTCTGGAACAAGTTTTTTTTCTTCATTCTGAACCCATATAGCGTTTTCTTCTGTACTTTCGATTCCTTGTTTTCCTTCTATCACTATTATATCTCTTTTTAGTGTTATAACGTTCTTCTTTGGATCATAAACACGATATCCCTTCACATTGTCCGAATATCCAACAAGTATATACTGTTCTGCCTTTTTATCCCATTTTAACCTCCGTTCTTTGGGAATGTGCACCATCACAGAGCTTCCAAACAGACGTAAGTGGCTCAAATCTGGTTTCCTTTGATACCATATTTCATATGGTGTTTTGTTTATTAAACTTGCAGTAATAGACCTATTTTTTAAGTAGACAGCTGTATTTGCTGCTTCTGCCCAATATTTCTTTTGAAGTTTTGCATCAAACAGTAGACATCTAGCCTTTTCTATTACGGTTCTGTTTGCTCGCTCGCAGACACCGTTCTGTTCTGGTGCATATGGGGTTGTTTTTTGATGAATAATACCTTGTTTGGTTAAATAGGTTTCCATCACCCCATTACAAAATTCACCACCATTATCAGTACGTAGAATCTTTATTTTCTTGTTTTGTTGATTCTCAACCATAACTTTAAAGTCTTTAAATTTCTGGAAAACTTCATTTTTGTGTTTAAGGAAGTAAATAAATGTCATCCTGCTGTAGTCTTCCACAAAAAGAAGAAAGAATTGTGAACCTCCAATAGACTTAATCTCCATAGGCCCACATACATCGGTATGGACTATTTGTAATATCTCCACACTATTATGTTCACTATGTGTAAATGGCAGTCTCATTTGTTTGCCCTCACAACAGGTTACACAGGTTTCTTTCTTTGTGTCACTAGGAGCAGAAAATGTCACTCCTTCTACGATGCCATTTCTCATTTTATTCAAATCACTACTATTAATGTGTGCCAGGCGCCTGTGCCACAGCTCTGCACTTGCCAATGCTGGTGCTGCTATCATACAATCTGTTGTTTTTATGCTCAACTTGTAAACACCATTGGTTAAATGTGCCGTCGCTACTAGCTCATTTCTCACATTTCGAATGTAGCAAATATTTGTTTCAAACACAACTTTGTTTCCTTTTTTTATAAGTTCGCTTACCGATAACAGGTTTGTTGACAACTTTGGAATACACAAGACATTCTTGACAGTAATGTCATAATTGCGATCTGTAGTAATTTGCACATCTCCGGAGCACAATACAGGCACTTTTGTATTGTCAGCAACCATAATTTCTGATAAACTTGGCTTAAAATTTGCGTTGTTTATCCAACCTTCATTTGACGTCATATTTGTGCTTGCACCGGAGTCAATGTACCACTCGCTTTTATTATATTGTCAATTTAAGAATACCACACTGAACGCATTTGATTGCTTAGTTTTTTGCAGTAACGGACATTGATTTCTGAAATGCCCGGTTTCTTTACATTTGTAGCACGTCATTACTTTTTTATTTGGCATCTTTGACGTTTGTGATTGAGACGTTTCAGAGTTGCCATTTTGTTTTCTAGTGTTGTTTCGTGTCTTGAAATGTGATTTATTCGCAGCGAATGCAGCGCCACTGGTATCCAAATTAGTATAATTCGAAGAAACCTCCATATCTATTAATTTCGATTTTATTGCATCTGTGGTAATGTGTATTCCAGAATGTTCTATCGCCATGATCATAGGAGAATACTTTTCTGGCAAACCTGCTAATAACAATGATCCTATCCATTCATCCGTAATTGCAAATCCTGTTCCTTTTAACCTTTGTGCTGTCTCGACAATTTGCGTTACATAATTAGTCATTGAATCAGAACTTTCTTGCTTTATTGAAATTAAATGTCGCAGCAATGATATTTTTCTGGAAAAACCGGAATCATCGAACATGTGTTTTAGCTTTGTCCACAAATCCATCGAGGTTTTTGTTTCTTTAATATGAACATACAATTCGGGATCGATGGTCAAAATTAGCTTTGCTTTAGTCCTTGCGTCTTCTTCAGTGTCGGGCACCGGCTTGATGTAATGGACCATACCTTCGAGCACCAACAAGTTCTCTGCCGCAAAACTCCACTCATCATAATTTTCCCTTCCTTTCAGTTTGGGAACACTTTGTATATAGTTCACAGCCATTATTTACGCGAAAGTTCAGCACTTTTCTTAAACTGTAACTAGAATTTACTTAAGAAAAAAAGGTATTCGCCCATAACCTATTAAAACGTGCACTCTCAGATAATGACAACTTTATTAACATTGACAGCTATAGTTAGTTATACATTAGACATCATAGATGGCGTTACTAGTTACGTTTTGTTAGTAAAATATAACAGTAACCGCAGGGACGTATCTTCTGTAAATGATTTTTAACAAGCTATTAACATTTTTGCAGATGTTTCATGTGCCGTTTGTAATAAAGCGTTATATCCACCACAACGTTGTAATTTGCAAACTGCAATGTACAGTGCATTATTACCCGAAGAATTGGTTTCTCTGGGTTATATCATAACATGTTCTCGTTGTCAAAATAATATTACATAAGTATATTAGTCGAATTGTGAATCTCCTTTTTTTATTTTTCACTTTTTAGTTGTGGTACCTACCCCACACAAATTCGCATTCCACTACCTGCTATGTAAATAACAGTGACGGAGACAATTAATATGTCATCTACATAGCCTAAGTAGGAAAAAATACGTAATGTGGAAGCTAACTCAAAAAATACGCAAGCAATGTTAATAAAATGTATATGGGACCACCTCTGAAGCATGACCTACCAAACAAAAAAAGAATCATCAAA
The DNA here is from genome assembly GCA_947363905.1 of Lithophane semibrunnea. Lineage (NCBI taxonomy): Eukaryota > Metazoa > Arthropoda > Insecta > Lepidoptera > Noctuidae > Lithophane > Lithophane semibrunnea. Next base: position 15,235,723 of record OX376199.1, on the reverse strand, counting down.
ATTGATTCATAATTGGAGGAGTAATCGCGTAACATACATACAAAAAACTACATACAAACAGACGAATTGAGAACCTCCTCCTTTTTGAAGTAGGTTAAAAATATGTCTCATTCTTACATTTTTAACATTAAAAAACAACTACAAAATGGTATGGTAAGTGGTAAGTACTCCTTATCTTTATTTTCCTTGTCCGAGTCACCACTGTTGTGAAATGGCAGTAACATTTCTTTTGCGGAAGAGGTAAAAGGTTTAGGACTTTTCTTAGGTCTAGGCCTAATTGAGCTAAGATAAGGGTCTGATGTGAACAGCAGCCTAAACAGAATGTACCTATTACAATCTTCACGGGAAAACTAATTACAAAAATAATTGTTTTCCCTATAATCTCGAAAATGCTTGTTCCTAACTTCTGCTGCTTCTTCTGAGTTTCTTGAAGCCATTGTTCATTGTTATTTAAAAAAATATGTTTAGTCATGTTTGCTGCTTGCCATCTTGACTTAAAATCATGCTTGAATGTCGCAAATTGACGACGAAACACTTCTTTTTTTTCGACATCAAAAGAAGAGTCATTTATTAACTCTCCTTCAACTTCATCAAGTTAGAATTATAACTTTTCTTAGGTCTAGGCCTAATTGAGCTAAGATCAGGGTAAGGGTCAGCAGCCTCTAAAGAATATCCCTATTACAATCTTCACGGGAAAGGTTTCGCGAATAATTTTCCCTATAATCTCGAAAATGCTTGTTCTTAACTTCTGCTGCTTCTTCTGAGTGCCTTGAAGCCATTGTTCGTTGTTACTTAAAAAAATATGTTTAGTCCTGTTTGCTGCTTGCCATCATGACTTAAAATCATGCTTGAATGTCGAAAATTGACGACGAAACACTTCTTTTTTTTCGACATCAAAAGAAGAGTCATTTATTAACTCTCCTTCAACTTCATCAAGTTTTTTTGTCGTAAATCCATCAGAATGATTATGGATCATGTTGTAAATATCCATTCGCGTCAACATTCGAGCCCCTAACGTTCCTAGAACAATTAAAATCCAAAAATATAATCACAACCGCAAAACAAAGTTTGTTTCATGGAGATATTTTTATGTTTTAACATAAAAATAAGGGAAATCCATATAAGAAACAAAAAGTAGTAATTTTTCTTTCTATATAATAATATCACAAATATAACACGCCAACTTGGCCGCCTCTGTAAAAGTTATTGTATCATTTTCAGCAAACAACCTTTGCCGTATGATGTCACTTTTTAGCCCGCAGATGAACTGGTCCCGAAGATTTTCGTTCAAATTTGTGTAAAATTGCAATGGCGCGAGTTATGTTTCGGCGGTCGGGATTTTAGTTAAAAAAATATTTATTTATTACAATATAAATTTAATTATAAAAATACAGGATATTAAGCCGGTGGCTGATGCAAGACTGAATACAATGCAAAGTAAAATAATTCTATTGAATTCCGGTAAATGCATAGTTGCAATACGACGCATGCTGACGGCGGCTGCATGCTCAGCGTAAACGCGTGTTACGATGAGTTAACTCCTCCCTCCATAAGATAGAAGCAACTCTTGCTTCTGGCGGCGTCCGCGCTGCCCTTGATGTCCCCCGGGGTGTTCTTGTCCACGCTGCTCTTAATGTCCTCCGGGATGTTCTTAGTTTTCCATTGATACAGCTTCCAAGATGCTGCAGCGACCAGTAGGATATATAGGATGATTGTATTCCAGCTAGGTGTAGCTGCTATGATTGTCCAATTATCTTCTGGCACGGATATGTCGCCTGCCCTATTGATCAGTTCATGAATGCTGTCTAGTGATATGTCTTCTAATTGGAGTTCGTATAGTATTGATTGTTCTGGGGCTTGATGCTGCTCAGGTAACGGTATGACCTCGTTGATGACGACCGTATCAGTGTGTGATCGCAGTGTCTTGTTCATGATGTTCATCTGGCAGTCTTCTGTTAGTGTAACGAGATGAATGCCAGTTAGCTTCTTGTAGTCTGTCTTGGTGTTGCATTGTGTTTTGGTGACTTCGTCTTCTCTGAGGACTAGTAGCCAGGTGTTGTCTCCGATCTTCTGAATTTTTCCTCTTCTTAAATTCATCTTAGCATGAGTGCAATTGGCTGGGCGATGCTGAATGAGTGATAGTATGCAGTCATCTGTGTCTTCGATTCTTCTGGTGTCGAGATGTTTGCAGAGCTGGGTGTTGTCGGTCAGTGGCTGGCAGTCTTCTTCCAGGTAAGCGTACTCATCGTTACCAAGTGCTAGGTATTTGGATTTAGGGATGATAGTAAGGTTATTTTTATTAGGGACTGAATAGAGGTGGATAAGGTCATATGTTTTTGGAATAATTGACGGGATTTCGAGAATAAAATTAACCGAGTGTTCTGTGCTATAAGCTTTAACTTTAATTGACTTCTCTATCCTATATATGTTACTAATACTAATACTAGCTACTGGTTTAAACAAATACATATTTTCTAAGTTTCTTAGCTCTTCTATTAGATTCTGAGGGCTTATAATACTATTAACCTATCTAAAATTATCTGTAAGCTAAAATCTATCTGTACGTAAATATCTAAGAAATGTAAATGGTTTGATAAGTCGTTGGAATTATTAGTAATATTTTGTAATAAACTAGCCAAATGTTTCTGATTATTGTTTAATTTTGTTAACTGTTTACTGAACTCATCTATTGTATTATGCACCAATACTAAGGATTTTCTTTGTGAATCCTGAACGTTTTTAACTCTGTTTTTAATATTTAAGATTTCCTCTTCGAACTTAGCTGCATCTTCATGGTCGAGATTACCAGTGATAGACTTAACGACAGTACCTAATCCATCTATAAGACCGCGTCGCTTTCTAACTAGCGGCGTTAAAAACTTAATCTTCTTGCCTATAATATTAAGGCTATATTCTATTTGATTTCTGTATGTTTTATGTAGCTCTCCAGATGCTGTATTCTCAGCGTTTTTCGTGCTTGCATATATAGACATTAATTGTATAGATGTAAAGTGCAGATTGGTAATGTTGTAAATGCAAGCAAGGCTAAAGTAGTTGTCTTGTCTAAGGAGTTGACCTTGTTTTAGGAGGAGGATCCCATTGTCGTTATCTACATGGGTAATGGTTACGGTTGCTGTTGTGTTGAGCACGACGGCCCCTGCGACGAAGGTCCTGCAACAAGATGAGGCCTCCGTAGTAGCTTGAAGTGAACCCTGATGGACTTAGAATTTGGATGGTTACCTATTATTTCGGTCACGTTATTTGGATGAAGATGTATAATCTTGTATGGTCCTTTGAAGACTGGTTTCGTTTTGTCACTGCGTGCTGACTTTACTACTTGTTTATAGACGGTTTCACCTACCTTGAATTTCATTTCTTCTGCTTCTTGGTTACGTTTAGCAATCACCTGCTCCTTGTTTTTGGACATGTGTGCAGCGATGCACTCTTGAACGGCCTCTGCGTTGGCGCGATGCTTAATAACATAGTCCTGGTAAAATTCTTTTGGGTAGTACAACTCTAATGGGTTTCTAGATGCTGTGTGTCCGAATAATAACTCATGAAGTGTATAATCAGTTGCCGAATGGATAGCGTTGTTGTATGCTATTATAGAGTACTTTATGATTAGCTGTATAGGGTCATCTTTGTTGGTCATTCTTTGTATCCTAATCATTTCAGCTAGGGTAGAGTGCAAACGTTCGATAGGGGAGTTAGAATTAGGATTATAGGGCGTTGTGAAGTGTATATGAATGTTATGTAGTGCGCATATTTCTTTAATCACATCGTTGTCGAATTTGGTATCTGAATCTGTGGTTATTTTATTCGGTAAACTTAATACTGAGAAAACGTTTAGTAATGCCTCAGCTATATGGACACTGCTGCAAGCTGTTAGTTGAACCGCCTGGGCGTATTTAGAGAAGTTATCAATGACTGTAAGGAACGTTGCGCCTCCTGTTGAATATAGATCCATAAATATGTGTTCCATTGGTTTGCGAGGTGTATCGGTTATAGCTAAAGGTGTTTTAAGAGGGTTGCGTTCGTATTTAGATTTTAAACAAGTGTCACATTGATTAACGAAGCTTTGAATCGTAAGGAGCATGTTTGCCCAATGATAATTTCTGTGCAACTGCTTGTATGTCTCCTGAATACCGCGGTGAACAGTCTTACCTTCGTGATATTTCTTAATCAGTTCTTGTTGTTCGGGTTTATTTTCTACTAGCGTTACACGTGTTGTGCATTTAAGTAACTTAGGACCTCTGTCGTTAAATATTGTTGTGTAAACTCTAGAGAAGGCATGGTATAGTTCGTCATTGTGAAAGTAACAATGGAATATACGGTCAGCGATGGTGTGTTCCTTAAGGAATCTAATTATCTCAGACTCTGTATTATTTACTGGGATAAAAACATCCTTTATAACTACTTTTGAGTTAGTGGATCTGTTGTCTACTCTATACGTGGATCCGGGCGTTGACCTAACGTGGAACTGTTTCAACTGCCTATCAATAGCGTCTGCAATTATGGGTATGCCTCTAGTTTCGTTGTCAGGCTGTGTGTGTCTGGTAGATACTAATTCAGGTTCGGCTGACACTATACTCATACTATCTGTGCCCATATGAGATTCGGGAATGCTTGGGTTTTGTGATTGTATATTTTCATTGGGTGCTACTGTGTCTATTTGATTTTCGGCTTCCCTACGTGCATTTTCGAATATTCTATTAATTATTTCGTCATCTTCGTTTTCATCTAAATTAACAGCTAGGGAGTCGACACTGCCATGGAAGATTTTAACACGTGATAGAGCGTCTGCGTTAGTGTTTTGACGGCCTTTCTTATATACAACCTTATAGTCATATTCCGAGAGTTTTAGACGCCATCTAGTCAATTTAGAATTAGGATCTTTTAATGACATCAACCAGGTGAGAGGCCTGTGGTCTGTATAGATGATGAACTTTCTACCGTAAAGATAGGGCCTAAAGTATTTAATTGCCCATACTATGGCGAGTAGCTCTTTTTCTATTGTAGAGTAACGAGATTCGGTATCTGATAGTGTCCGAGATGCAAATGCTACTGGTTTATCGGATCCTACTATTCCTTGGGATAATACCGCACCTAATGCTACATCTGAAGCATCGGTTGTGAGGATGAATGGCTCATCAAAATTCGGGTACTGTAATATTGGGACGTTAGTTAAGATTTGTTTACATTTATTGAAAGCTTCTAAGAAATCCGGGGAGTGTATAACTTTACTGTTTTTCTTAAGGCACAATGTCATTGGTTTCGTAAGTCTGGCGAAATCTTTTATGAATTTTCTGTAATAACCGACTAAACCTAGGAAGGTTTTTATTTCCTTCTGAGACTTCGGTAATGGGAAGTTAAGTACGGCTTTTATCTTGTCTTTGTTTGGTTTTAAACCTTCATCTGTTAGTTCATGTCCTAAGAAGTTAACCTGTTTTTGTAGGAATTGTGATTTATCTAATTGGATCTTTAGATTATGTGTTTTGAATCGATCGAATACTTGCTTTAATTTTTCCACGTGTTGCTGCCATGACGTAGATATTATTATTACGTCATCTAAGTAGGTGTAAACATTATCTATGCCTCTTAATATATGATCCATTAGTCTTTGAAACGTACTTGGTGCATTTTTGAGTCCGAAGGGCATTCTAAGGAACTCATAATGTCCTCGTTCAGTGGTAAATGCGGTTTTTTCAATATCGTTAGGGTGCATTTCCACTTGGTGATAACCGCTAGCAAGGTCTAGGGTTGTGAAGTATTGCGCTCGTCCTAATCTATCTAATATGTCGTGTATGTTGGGTAAGGGGTATTTATCTTCGATGATACGATCGTTGAGTCGTCTGTAATCAATTACGAGTCTCCATTTGACGTTGCCTGCGGAATCTGGTTTTTTTTTGGACGATATGCACGGGGCATGACCAAGGAGATATGCTCTCTCGCACGATACCTTGCTGAAGGAGCTTATCTACTTGTTTACGAATTTCTTCGCGTTGTTGAGGGGCTTGTCTGTAACTACGTACGAAAACTGGTGTGTTATCGCTTAATCTAAGCTCGTGTTTCACAGCGTGTGTAAAAGTGAGTGGTATATCTTCTGCATAGAACAAGTCTCTATACTGATAACATAACCGGGTTATTTCACGCCTTTCTTCTTCGTTCAAATGATCTGTACGGATTTTCTGAAGGTTTTCTTTTAGTATTTGGTCAATGTTAGTTTTAACCTGTATGGTGTTAATATCGTGATCATCATTTTTGTTAAACGTGGCAAAATTCTCTAATTCGATTGACGGGTTAAACGGGATACACTTCTTTTGATCGCTATGATTGATTACCGATGTTTTAAAAGAACCGTTTGTAACGTTCACTAAAGCTGCTGGAGACATTAAACCATCTGACCAGATTAAGTCGTCGTGAAGGTATTGTCCGTCTAAGTAGTTGGTTTTTACTTTAACTATCTTTTCACATCTTGGTTCGATGCTTATCTTTTGGGGTGGAGAACTAAAGTGTATTGGTATTTCCGCTGTAGATGTACGTAAAACATTATTATTTAAATCAATGTTACTCCCTAGTTTTTGCAGAAGGTCAATTCCAATAAGACCTTTATATTTAGGGTCGAAGTCGAATATTAAAAACTTATGTGTTACATCACTATTAAATGCGGGAGGTAAGGGAAGGTAAACTACCTTGTCGTGAACTGATGAACTGTGTGCCGTATTGATTTGAAAGGGTTCTGTTTCTACGCAGTACTCAAATATGGTGCCCGCAACTACGTCCGTGTTGCTATAGTTGAATGACTGGCCCCTGTATCTAATAGGAACTTACCGTCAAACTCTGGTCAGTATTATGTACGGTAAATATTTCTTGGTCTGGAAATTTATTGAAACTAGGTCTGGCTGTGTCGATTGGGGTCCAAGGTAAAATCCTGGTCACCACCTACCTCTTGTTCAACCATGGTTGCATTCGGCTCAATTGATGTGCCGTTACCATCTGTGTCATCGCTATAGAACCCCATATCACTGGGTCCTGGTTGATCTTGAGCGGCCATCTGAATCGGTATGTAGAACAACTGCTGAGCGAACTGTGGTTTTTCTGCCTTACCTGCCGTACGCATTGTGACGTCCGATGATAATGGTGTGGGAACCGGTGGTTTTGGAATGTTCGGTTGATTCCTAAAGTTATTTGAGCCATTTGGCCTAAAGTTACCTGATGCTGGTTTGGCCTTCCAGGGCAATACGGATTGTACCCATTGTTGACGCTGTTCGGGGGTCCTGTTATTTTGTTGAGGTACAAAGTTTTGTGGGGGAATAATAAAGCCAGGTGCAAATGGGTTTACTGTATTACGGATGGGATTATTATTGCCTGGTTGTTTAGATAACTCCCTTGGCTTTGCTTGTGACGTTGAAGGATTATTATTAATGTAATTAGCCCTATTATATGAAATCCTAGCCTCTTCTTGTCTAGCCGCTATGATAGCTGCTTCAAAGGTATCCGGCTTGGCGATTCGAACGCCCAACGAGACGTGAAAGTCTAATTGATAGCCATGAGTCTAAGTAGCCTTCGTACGCTATTGCGTCTATCGCTGGACCGCTGAGCCTACTTTTGATTAAGCAGATGAACGCTGGGTGCGATCGATCTGCCTCAGAGGTTAACTGTAATAAACTTTCTACTTCCCTAATATAATAGTTGAGTAACTTAGGATTGCCATCGTATCTCGGCATTAAATCCGCGATTAGTTTGTACGGTTTATAATTGGCATCATAATCCCTGAGCGACATTGTTTTTCTGTAGCTTTCCTGCCTAGTGGCGCTTGACGTAAAACAATAGAGGTGTCAAATTAAACACTTGGAATTTACTCGTGGGATACTTAACGCTACTTATTATAATTTTGTGGTTGCCTACGGCGATTTTAGCTTATAGACAGACACACAGAGATTAATATAAAATACAAAAACTAGAATAAGGCAGGAAATCGAGCAAGGACACTTGGTAAGTAAGAGCACTTACCAAAGCAGCCACTGCATCTCCTGTCGAGTCGAGTCTCGGCCAACGCAGCTTCCTCCAATTCTCCGGAGCTCTATCCCGATGACCGTAGAGGTGTCCGACCGCGCGATAGGTTCTTTGTAGATCACGAAAGAACGATTTGAGAACCGTCGCTCATAAGATGAAGAGTTGGATTCGATCTTAGAACGTCGCGATCCTACCGACTGCGCCAGTTATGTTTCGGCGGTCGGCATTTTAGTTAAAAAAATATTTATTTATTACAATATAAATTTAATTATAAAAATACAGGATATTAAGCCGGTGGCTGATGCAAGACTGAATACAATGCAAAGTAAAATAATTCTATTGAATTCCGGTAAATGCATAGTTGCAATACGACGCAGCTGACGGCGGCTGCATGCTCAGCGTAAACGCGTGTTACGATGAGTTAACTCGCGACAGTTTTTTTTAAATTCAGCTACATACGCGGCGACATCTTCGGGCACGCTCTGCCTTTTTTGTCGGAATCTATACCGCTCCGCTAATGATGACGGTGCTGGCTGTAAATGATGACGCATCAAGTTATTGATTTCCTCATAAGTTGCTTCCGATGGCTTTCTCGGGCAGGCGAAATTGACTAGTAATTCATAGGCCTCATCATCCATACTAGAAAAGAAAGAAAAAAGAAAGATTTTTTTTTTTCTGCACAAACTAAACGCACCTTACAAAAACTAAAGAAATACATTATATTCCAACAAAAAGCCTTGTGTTCAATAATAAAAACCTTAAAAAAAGCTTGACATGTCTATTACTTGATGTCAGGGTCAGAGGCTACTCTGTGGTCAGAGGTCAAAGACAATTTAGTTGCGTAATGTGTTGCAACATTAACAAACCAAAACAAAAAACAAACACAAATTAAAAACGAAATTCCGATTACAGAGTGGAAAAATAACAACTTTTGTAACACGCAAACAACAATAACAAGAACAATAATTAAACTGTGCGTCGCATCTGTACAAGAAAAGGTCATTGCTCAGCTAAATGCCGTGACTTCGGACGAACCTATCGTCAACAGTGCGGATTTTCAGCAAAAACCTCGCGAATGACGTAATGCCGTCCGAGTGGCAATACTGTATCGGGTAAGTAAAATTTCTTACGGAAATGAGTGTGACTGAATAAGTATATTGAGAGTACAAAGAAATAAAAAAAAAATATTTATATACAAGTATAACATTTGGGAGTTGGGTATCATCGATGAAATAAAAACATAATACTATACTAACCCAGATGGTATCATGACGAATTATCTGCTGCAGTGACTAAAATACATTAGATTTCAACTAATAAAATTTAAAATCAGTATAGGATAAATTCGCGAACTGGCTGACGCACATAAAACCAGTTTGGTATTACCCACCACCTACATACTGTCTGATACTGCTTTACAAAAGGTCTGCGTAAAGAAATAAAATCCCATCTGGTAGAATCTAAGTTAGGGGAAGGTAACATTAGCGGAGCAGCCAGGATTCTCTTCAGTAGTGATGTGGTGGCACCATGTTCTCCAGAAACCCTCGTAGCTCTGGAGAGCAAACATCCTGCCCGAGCGGACGGTCTTTCTTTTCCCGACCCCCCCCCCCCCCCCGTTTTGGATAATCACTCCCTCACCATTACAGGTCGAGAGCTGGTCACAGCCGTCTGCTCCTTCCGCAGCGCTGGCGGCCTCGACGGCCTGAGTCCTTAGCACCTTAAGGACCCCATTTGTTCAGGCGCCGGGACAGCTGGTGAGTCGCTCGTGAAGGAGCTTACGGCTCTGATCAACCTTATGCTCTCCGGCAAGGTGAATAAGTCCGTCATATACGTTCTTTATGGGGCCAATCTTTGCGCCCTGCGTAAGAGAGATGGCGGCATTCGTCCCATTGCCGTGGGAACTACTTACCGTCGTATGGCAGCCAAGATTTGTTGTAAATTCTATGGCATTAATTTTGCTGGCAGGTCTTCCTGAAAGATTTAGCCCAATGATAATGGCTATAGAGCATTCAGGTATGAAAATTAGTTCGGATGCAATCAAAACTAAAATAATAGACATAAATTCAGACTTTGAGGTTAGTTTGGAATGCGCATTTATAGCTAAACAAAAGCGTGGGCAAATGCACAGCAATACTAGCAATAACGAAACGTAGCCGGCGAGTAATGTCAATGACAACCTCAAAAATAAGAAAAAGGTTATTCGTTGCTACAACTCCAAAAAGGTTGGTCATTGTTTTTATAATGACCAAGCTTTTTTACAAAAAAGTAAACTGACGAAAAAAGTTTACTGAAAAGCGAAAAAAAAACCTTTTAGTGTAACTAGGCTCATAAACTAATTTAAGCCGGCGCCGAACAAACAAACAATAGAATTTAGAGAACCTATTGACGAGCCCATAAGATATATCCGATTGAGGGACAATTCACGCATGCGTGTAAGAAATAAACCGGCTGTGTTACGAACACGTTACTACACACTAAGTAGTGACAAAGATGGCTACTATTATAGCTTAATTGTTTGTCATATTCCGTTCCGTGATGAAATTGAAAACCAGCTTATGTTGGAAGACGAGACTCCAGAATCAGGTCATTCAACAGGCACTTGCCCACTTAAATGTTGCCCGTGAAATACGGTCTCAAAATATCAGGGATGATGAAATTGTAAACGCCGATGAACAAATTCATCAATATCAAGACGACTACACTGAAGATGTAGAAGAACATGATGTCATGGCTGATGATATTTTTTTTTCTAATATTAGAGCGTTAAACATTCAGCAAAAAGGTTTATTTCGAAGAATTTCAACGGCCGCTGAAAAGGATTTAAATGGTGATGTTGAGAAGTTGTTGCTTTTTATAACTGGGGGAGCAGGTAGTGGCAAATCATTTATGTTAAAATTACTCGTGGAGCACATCAACAGGTGCTATGCGCGTACAGTTGATGCTCTTCAAAAGCCTAAATTTGTTGAAATTGGTTCATTGACTGGTGTCGCCGCCCGCCAAATACTGGGAAAAACTTTGCATTCTCTATTTTCTCTTGCCATCGAAAAAGGAAACTCAATTGCATATAGACGCTTAACTGGTCAAAAGCTAGAACAGGAAAGACGTAAATGGCGTAACATAAATTGGTTAGTGATTGACGAAGTTTCTATGGTATCTTACGAGAACTTACGAATAATACATTTGCGGCTGCAGGAGTTTAAAAACAACGATAAGTTATTTAAAGGCATAAATATTGTTCTCTTTGGCGACATCATGCAACTGCCCCCTGTAAAAGGACATTGGTGCTTTGCACAGCCACTTTGGGATGCTGCAGAAGTTAATTTATGGCACGCATTTTCATTCTGCTAATCAACCATTAACATGAGGCAACGAAATGACATTGAATTCGTTGATTTGTTAAACAATCTACGCGTAGGCGAATTGACAACCGGTCAACTGGAACTACTCTGTCAAAGGCGAAGGGTAGCTTTAGGTGAAGAATTCAAGGATGGTGTTGTGGTTCGAATATTCCCTACCGTCAACCAAGTTGACGAGTACAATAATGAGATGACAGCTATGAATTCAAAAAACCATCGCGTTTATACAATTCGTTCCATAGATGAGTCTCGTGAAGTTGCTACCTATGGAAAGAAACCCCCAGATAATGTATTTCCTAAAGATGTGAACAATTGTGGTGGCCTTTTATCTGAGGTAAAATTAGCTACCGAATCCCGTGTTATGCTGAGACGTAACATATCAGTATCTGAGGGCCTCGTCAATGGTGCAATGAGTATTATAAAAAAAATGAAATGACCATCATTGCGCAGGGATCAACGAGAGGAGGGAGAATTACCGGATTGTATTTTAGTAAAATTTGACGATGAAAGCATAGCAGCCTCTAGTTGTTGCAACTTTTCAAGGCACGAAGGGTTATGGTGATATTGAGCGTAGGATGTTGCCGATAATTTTGTGCTCGGCCGTTACGGTACACAAATTACAAGGAACGACTCTTGATAAAGCCCTAATTAACCTCGGTAAAAAAGTTTTCGCCAAAGGACAGGCATATGTGGCACTGAGTGGAGTAAAAACACTTGAAGGTATTGCTATATCTGATTTAGAATCAAATAAGGTATTAAACAAACCTCATGATGAAAGAGCTTTGGCTGAAATGCAGAGACTGAGAGGTCTACTTACAAATCGGCTCGAACACTGATGTTTGTTTGTAGCAACCCTTTTTTTTTTGAGTGTGGGAAATCATCCAATGACTTCTCCCGCTCTGGGCGGAGCGGAAGGGCGTTTCAGACTTTTACTGACTAAAACCCACCCGTGTTCCTTCAGTTGCCTGTTGCCAAGGTCCCGGTATCCCTTTCGGACTAACCCGCAACCCTGGCAGGGTTTGTAGCAACCCTGAATTATAATTTATTTATTTTATAAAATAAACTTGTATTAGCTAAAATCAATCAATCTGCCTACTCTTCCAGTCTAGCCAGATGCAGCTGAATAGCAGTATTTAAATTAATCGCTTTAATATTTTTATTATTTTCCTCAAGTAAAGAATTCCTTCAACTGCCTTCTGTCTCCATCGTCAGATCCTCGATGACAGTCATAGTTCTCATCAAAGTGAATGACATAAGCCCAAACACGATGTAGCTGCTGTAAACTGCTAAGGAGCTCTCGCGACTGTCTTCGGTCTCCATCATCAAATCAACTCCAGGTTAAAGACCTTGAGTTGATGATGAGTGGTTGTGTCATCACAACGATGTATGTGTGCGAAATTTCAACAGAATCGGTCCACAGTTGAAAATACAGTAGGTGAAAAATCAACGATCCCTATTTTTTCTACCCTTAGGGGTGGATTTTAGTTTTCAATTTTAAATGGGACCAACTTCGAGGCACACCCTTCCCAATAAAAAAAAAACGTTAAAATCAGACCACTCATTAAAAAGTTATGCGTGGTCAAACATAACAAAAAAAAAAAATATACGGGTCGACTTGAGAACCTCCTCCGTTTTTTTTCGTCGGTTAAAAAACCAGTGTACAAATCAAAATCTGAATACTGAAAAAGAAAAGACAAATGCTTTTAGCGCAGTATTTATGTCTAGTGAATTCAACAGAAACGACTGGTATATACCAGTCGTTTCTGTTGATTCAACCAATAATTAAGGAAATAATAGTGGCCTGGTTCGCCACAAGCGTACGAGTTCTATGCTCTGGAAATTTAGACCACATTTGTTAAAGGGACAGATTATAAGATAGTAAACAACGTATTGTGCGTACCTATCTTACCGTTCTGTGATTAGAATAGTTGAAAATGGTAACAGAGTATTCTTCAACAAACGTGGATTACATTTACAACGCTCAGAATGACTGCATCGGTGAAGCCTCTTTAGAGAATAAAGCAGCAAGAAAACAATACGAAGTTATTAATGATGCCAACAAGAATATTTATCCTTGTTATTCGCTTGTAAAAAAGGCAAAGAAAGACTGTTATCCACGTGAAGAGTCGATGAGAGTTACAGAAACATTTGCTGAAATAAATTTGCAGGATCTTTTAGATCACACATCTGCACGATTGTGTATGTACTTAGATGAAGTACTCGAAAGTATAACTGAAGAAGAAAGAAGCTCATCAAAATGGGGTTGTGACGGTTCTCAACAACAACAATTTAAACAAAAATTTGTAAATAGTACAGATAGTGATTCAAATATCTTCCAGAGTTCATGTGTGCCCATACGACTGATAAACAATATTGGTGACCAAAAAAAGATTATTTGGCAAAACCCAGTCCCTTCTTCCTCAAGATACTGCAGACCAATACGAATCCGTTTCGTTCACGAAACAAAAGATATAACACATGAAGAAATCTGCCATATAGAAAATCAAATAAAAAACCTGAAAAGGAGTGAAACACCGAGAACTAATGGTGGTATATTAGAAATAAAGCATACATTGGCGTTTACCATTATTGATGCAAAGGTTTGTAATGCTGCGACAAACACGTCATCTACGACGAGGTGCTATATATCTGGGAAAACATCAAAAGACTTAAATAACCTGAATAAAAAAACGTAGAGAACCCGGATACTTTTAAATTTGGGCTGTCGACACTACACGCCAAGATTCGATTTTTTGAATCACTTCTTCATTTGTCGTATAAGATACCTTTTAAAAAGTGGCAAGCAAGGACTCAAGAGCATAAAAACATGGTGGCAGTTCGAAAGAAGAAAATCAAGACTCCTTTAGGGAGGAAATGGGGCTTCTGCTGGATATTCCAAAGGCAGGGTTTGGGAACACCAATGACGGGAACACTGCAAGAAGATTTTTTTCGGATCCCGAAACTTCTTCCCGCATTACAGGAATTGACATCAATTTAATAAAAAAATGCAGTGCCCTATAAGTGGTAAATTGATGTTAAAAAATTTGAAAACTTTGCTGAACAAACTGCAAAACTATATGTAGATTTGTATGAGTGGCATCCCATGACGCCTACAATGCACAAAGTTTCGAGACATGGGGCCACAGTCATTGATCACGCTATTCGGCCTATTGGTCAGTTGTCTGAAGAGGCGGCTGAGGCCAGAAATAAACACTTCCGCACGTATAGGCAGAGTTTTCAAGAAAGTTTTCGCGGAAAGACTGCAATAGAGATGTCTTGAACAGACTTCTTCTAAGTTCGGATCCTTTTTTGAGCAGCACCAGGCAAATGCCCCGGAAAAAAAGTAAGCCATTTTCCAGGGAGGCAATAGAACTCTTACTCCCGGAGACATCGTACGTCCCGTCTACAGAGTCCGACAATGAGGAGGAGGATGGATCTAGTGAAGGCATATCAGATTAAAACGATTTTATGTAAACACCTTCTATGTAAAATTTTATGTGTTCATGATATTTTAAATACAAAATGATCACTTTAACCTGCTTTTAATTTTATGTAAAATCGAAAAATATCACACAACAGTTTTGATCGACTTTCGAGGTTAAATACTCCTCTGTGGATGGTACATTGGATCAACGCTATTGCACGCAACAACTGGGAATGGAAAAAAACAACACCGCATTTGTTCCATATATTTCAGCGATGACTGTTTTATTAACGTTGGTCATAAATGGCGCAGGCTAAAAATAACTGCAGTGCCTACCTTACATCTGCGTAAAAAGGAATTTATGTCCACTGAGGTTCATATTTTTATTATATTTAGAATAATTCCAGACGACTCCGGTGTCTTGAGTTTCCAAACTGCGTGATAAGCCTCTGACGTGGCTTTTGTAACGACCACTGCCATAGTGACAGCGCTTGGGATTGAAGGCTTAAACTGACTTCCGAGGCATAGAATCATCTTACTTTTCAGCTAATCTGGTTATTCAGCTTGCATTGTCCTAAACAATTGGGGAAATAGTCTCCACCGGAAATCGAACCTTGTATCTCAGGATCATAAACTAAATGCTCTGACCACTAGAACATAGACCAAGTGTAGGCTGTGATATATTTGGTAATAATAATAAGTAAAATTTAATTATGAAAAACACATAGGAAGCTAAATAAAATAAAGATAAAATGCGACAAATTGGGCCTAATGACCAATACACGTGAGATATTATTTTTGTGATAAGTCATAACACACAACTAAAGAGAAAAATAATTTTAAAAAAAAAATGTACCGGGTTCTTGTACAGCTACGTCGAAAAGTTTTATTTAATTATGTCAAATATTTTTCAATTATTAAATGTTTTTCAATAGGAGTGAAAGAATATTACTTTAAAATATTACTGAAGTCACTAATTCTAACCACATGGAGCCACATGGGATTATAATAACACCATATACCTGTTACAAAAATAATAATAAGTGTATTTCGACTATTAGAGGGCGTAATAAAAGTTCTATGTACATAAGCGAGAGTGAATTGCAGACCGTTGCTTATTATATTGGCATTGTGTGCGATTAGTCTTCAAGCAAGATAACACGCGAATGCTAACGGGGCGCGTGAAAGAGAGAGAAACATGTTGACCTTGGACAAGCGCCCGCGCATAGCAGGTAAGTAAATCGTTTCATTCGACTGTTATATGCAGTGATCAGTCGGTATTCTCCGATACTGCACTGTTACTGCTGACCACCAATATGACCGACGAAATGCTGAAGAAAGTAATGCGTTTTACAACTGCGAGTGATTTGTGGGACGAATTAAACCGTCTTTACGAACGAGCATCACAGGACCGAACCTACGATCTGTGTATGCAACTTTTTAACTATAAGAAAGACCCCACTCATGACATGGGTTCGCGTATGTCTGCGATAAAGAATATTTGGCATGATCTGAATCAAGCTTTGTCAACAGTTTGCAATCAACTACCAGAAATTCTTTTGATATGCAAGATATTGGATTCCCTGCCAGAAGAGTATTTCAGTTTTAAATCAAGTTGGCTACTGATTACATTGAAAGATCGTACAATCGAGAATTTGACCACCCAGTTGTGCGCTCATGAGAAAGCTTTGAAAGATAAAAATAAATCTGAAGGTGAATCCAGCTCGGAGGTACTGACGGTACATAGCAGAAAGCAAGATAACAAGAAAAAGTTCAAGTGCAACTATTGCGGAGCAAGCGGACATCGAGTGAAGCAATGCAAGAAATGGATTGCGGATGGTAGACCCCCAAAACCTCCAAAGGAATCCACTTCAAAAGATGCTACATTGACAAGTTTAGCTTTATCTCTTGGTGAGAGTATTGATAAAGACTCATGGTACGTAGATAATGGAGCAACAAGTCACGTAACCAATCGAGGAGATCAGTATGTATCTTTTGAGTACTTTAGCGAATCTCACAGAGGAATGACAGCGAATGGTGAAAATATTGAAGCTATCGGAAAGGGCTCACTACAAATACAAGCTGACATTAATGGCCAAAACGAAACAATTACGCTCAAAAATGTTTGGTATGTCCCCTGCATACAAAGAAATTTGTTCTCAGTGCTAGCCGCACAGGATCTTTGTGAGAATAGCTCATTTGAATCAAATACTAGGTCATGTTCATTTAAGGTTGACGGTAAGACAAAGTTATTCGGTACTCGGAAAAAGTATGGAGGTTTGTACAAACTTAAAATACAAGTAATTACACCTAAACTTGAGATTAACCAACTGACAGTTCATAACCAACTTCAACTGTACCATGAACGTTTGGGACACCAAAACAAAAGACACGTGAAACAAGTATGTACAGAGAATTTGGTATACAATTCAAATCTGGAAATAACAATGAAGTTTGCGAAGGTTGCGTTTATGGAAAAGCCCACAGAAGGACGTTTGGGACCAGAAAAAGAACTACAAGACTTGGAGAGCTAATACACACTGATGTGTGTGGACCTTTTGTATATTCGATCTCAAAGTATAGATACTTTGTTCTATTCAAGGATGATTTTACCCGCTTTCGATACGTATACTTCTTACAAAGTCTGAAGTTCAAGCACGCTTGAAGGATTTTCTAGCAGAAGCTAAAACATCAGGACACGTCATTCAAGAGTTACTAAGCGACAATGGAGGCGAATTTGACAATGAACAAGTACGAAATACGCTAAGGCAACACGGGATTAAGCAGAGGCTGACAATGCCCTACACCCCTGAACAAAACGGATGCGCCGAACGAGATAATCGCACAATTGTTGAGATGGCAAGAGCACTTATACACGCTCATGATGAGATACCGAAAGGTTTATGGGCTGAAGTAGTGCAAGCTTCAGTGTACATATTAAATCGTACGGGACCCACTCCAACTGTTGATAAGTCACCGTATGAGTTATGGTACAATAAGAAACTCAAAATAAATCATCTCAGAATCATTGGTTGTGTATGCTACGTGCATGTCCCAAAACAAAAGAGAAAGAAGCTAGATAAGAAAGCACAGAAAGGAATTCTTATAGGATATGATGGTGATGATGGGTTTCGAGTTTATGATACAAGGAACTTTAAATTGTTGCGTTCCAGAGATGTAACATTTGAAGAAGTACCTCTGTTAGACCGAGACATACCTGTTAGTGACAAACCAGAGATCAAAAAGAATACCTATGAGCTGCCTACTTCTTCCATAGATGATCAACCAGACTTAGAAGTACTTAATCAAAGTAGTCACTTGATATATTTACGAAGCCATTATTCAAGCCAAGACTGATAAAGCTTTGTGAAGACTTCAGTTTGAAAAATAAGAGGAGGGAATGTTAGGAAAGCACTTCCAGCGTTACTTTACTAGATTTATATATCATCTATGTGGTGGTTGCTAGGCTACACTTGTTATTCTATGTACTTTTGATATCGCACGCAATATATATTATAAAAACCCAATTCCACTGCGTTTACTTTAATAAGTAAAATCTTCTATAAAAGAAAAAATAGAAAATAAAATTGTTGAATTAAAATATTTGAATACCAGTGAACAAGTTGCAGACATCTTAACAAAGGCATTAGGGGGAATATTATTTAAAAAGTAAAGAGAGAAATTGTTTATAGATTAATACTTTTTTTTTGTTTATCCATTAATCATCCAAAAACGACGGTTAGATTAAATCTATCAAGATGGCCACTGGTAATTCAAAAGTGAAACATTTGGAAATTAAACAAGCTTTTATAAAAGAAAAAATAGAAAATAAAATTGTTGAATTAAAATATGTGAATACCAGTGAACAAGTTGCAGACATCTTAACAAAGGCATTAGGGGGAATATTGTTTAAGACTGCGTCGAGCAAAATAATACAAAACGACCGTCACGGTTAAAGGGATTTCATCAATACTATTGCCATAATTACCATAAAAAATATGTTTTGAGCAACACAATGAATGTGTTAACAATTTTTCGTTGGCAAAAATTATAATTATTGTCTAGTTTAAATAACAAAAATACGTAAAAATGGACCAAATTGTTAAAATAGCATGGTCGTATTTAGCTGAATTTTGATAGTAAACTGTTGAATTTTTTCACTAACTTTAATTCATATCAATGTATAATAATCATACTACAATTTGTCGTTTTAACATTTTCAAAAATGTCACTTGGTTATTTTAGACATTATTTTGTTTAACATTGAGCCATTGCGCGCGCTGTTTTGAATCATACGCAACGTACATATACCGGTCGAAAATTCAGTCGTCCTCGAGAGCTCGGAGAGTGGTCACGTCTCATCGGGGAGCGACACGCCGCTAACGATACTTCGCGATCTTTTGTGTACTTATACCTTGCCAAACGCAAACGGTTAAATAAGGTAAGTCATATTTTTTATTTTTTGAGTTGATAATGACTTATTTTATTGTGCATAAATCTAATATTTACTGTTTAATTCTTTTAGTATTCTATACATATTTTTGTAACTTTTTTTTTTAAATATTTGTTTTAGTAAAATGGGAAAGCGTAAGGAAAGATATTATAAGAAGAAAGTTGGCGCTAATTTCCGAAAAAAAATGTGGTCTCAGAAAAAATACATATTTCAGTTTTTTTTTATTACATTATTTCCTTTTACCTTATATAATGGCGGATGTAATCTCTTATATTCAATATTTCTCAAACATTCGATATGGGTATCGTGTAATAGGTTTTTGGGGGTGGCGATTGCAAATCTTCCAAGATGGCGGATGCTAGTTTTTGTCAAACATTCGATATGGGTATCGTGTTATAGGTTTTTGGGGGTGGCGATTGCAAATCTGACATTAATTTTAAAATCCAAAATGGCGTATGCAAATTTTTGTCAAACATTCGATATGGGAATCGTGTAATAGGTTTCTAGAGTGTCATTACTCCGCCCACGACGATGGAACAATATATTTCTTTTTTTTTATTGCGAATATGCTTTATTAAAAACTTTGGTCGTAGAAATACTTGTAATTTTTTCTTTTTTTTTGTAGATCCATTACTGATGCAAATAAAGAAAATGAAACTGGAAATTCTTCCAACGCGGTAAGTTAAATTTATGATACGTAATAACAAATTTGAGTTTTGGTCAAAAACCAGTGTTGCCTAATAAGAATAAGAATAAGAAACTTTTATTTGTAAACATAGGTAATTACATGGTGTGTGAGATGTTACAATGCAGAACTTAGATTCTCTATGTTTTGCCGTGAAGCGTACAAATATGGACAAACAAATGTATTAATTTAAAACAATTTATCAGTAGCACTGTGTGACTTAGTCATTAAGTATTTTGTAAACTACACTTGCGAGCAATACTCTGGAATCACGTCATTGCTAGTTGTTCCAGACCTTATTTTGCTTCTGTGGCTTCTGTAGGTGTGGTTTCCATTTTCTTATAACTTGAGTATTCCCAGTGACGTGAAATATTGGACTGATGAGAAATATTTTTTTTTTTTTTTTTTCTAGGGCATCTCGCAGTTGATCTTAGAGAAGATCGTACTGCTTAACC
This sequence comes from Lithophane semibrunnea, assembly GCA_947363905.1. Lineage (NCBI taxonomy): Eukaryota > Metazoa > Arthropoda > Insecta > Lepidoptera > Noctuidae > Lithophane > Lithophane semibrunnea. Next base: position 15,215,334 of record OX376199.1, on the reverse strand, counting down.
GGACTTTCCTGTGGCTGCCTTAAGCTACTACACTCAGGGCCTCCAGCCAGGGGCATATAAACTATTCTAAATTAAAGCTAAGTGATCGCTCGCTAAGGGCACCCCCTGTGGGGTACGAACCTCGGCTTAGGGCGTCACTGACGGGAGGACAGCAAGATGGGACAGGCTGGATCAATATCGGATCATCATTATTATTAATCGGGGAATTTAAAGCTACATGCTCAGCTGCGGCGCGGGCTGGCATATCATCGGACAAAGGACGGGGGGACGAATTTAATCGGGATCGCGTTGGTCGTGCTGGACCTCGACGGCGAGGTCGGAATGACGGTAGGCGTCTGTGTTTGTGTCTCTGTATTGTGCTGGTCTCCCTACTGCTCTCCTGGAGGAGGGTGGTGGGGTCATCAGGTTCGGATAGGACATGCCTGGGACGGCGAATGATACTAATATTGGAGGGGACATAGGTGGAAGCTTCGACAACCAGAGGGTTACGATGCTTGACTGCAGAGTCGAAATAACGCTTTGTAAGGCGTTTAAGAAATTGACGAATAGTGGGCACCTTTAGATCGAGATGTAAGATCTCGTTACGAACATACCAGGGGGCTCCCGTGGCTTTTCTAAGGAAACGATTTTGGAGCGTTTGCATCCTATGGATTTGGTTGGGTTTGGCCTGAGCAAAGACCGAGCCCGCATAGGTCATGATGGGGCGAATGCACGCCGTGTACGTACGCAATTTGCACTTGAGTGACAATTTGCTACGTGCATTCAGAACCGAGTGGAGCCTACCTAGAGCGAAGGCGGCGCGCGAACGCACCTCCTTAATGTGCTCTCGAAAAGTGAGGAAACGGTCTAATGTTACACCAAGATATTTAGCTTGCTTCTCCCAAGGGATCGGCTTGCCGAACATCGTGATTGGTGGGGGGGGGGGGGAATGGGTTAGTTCTACGGTATTTTTGAAAGAATACCGCCTGACTCTTATCGGGGTTGACTTCGATACGCCACTTTTTAAACCAGGCGCCAAGATTATTGACTGCTCGCTGGAGTGTGATTCGTATGTTGTCATTACTCTTTCCCTTGTAGTAGATGGCCGTATCGTCTGCGAACAGAGCCAACTGCGCCTTACTACTCTTTGGGATGTCGCTCGTGAAAAGCGTGAAAATCAGTGGGGAGATTACGGAGCCCTGAGGGACGCCCGCACGGATGGGTCGGGGGGAGGATAATGCTCCTTCTATACGATAGCGAAATGTGCGGTTCGACAAAAAGTCCCGTACTATGAGTACTAGACGATCCGGCACACCGAGTTGATATAGCTTGTATATCAAGCCGTTGTGCCAGACTTTGTCGAATGCTTTCGCGATATCGAAAAATATTGCACCGGTCATATTACCGCGCTGGAAGCCGGCGCTTGTGTATTCTATGATCCGGTGTACCTGATGCACGCTACTGTGCTGAGTTCGGAAACCGAACTGCTCTTGGGGGATGAGGCCCTTAGTCTCTGCGTAATCTCTGATACGCTTATAAATAAGCCTCTCATAGATTTTGCCGAGAACTTTGAGCAAACTGATGGGACGGTAACTCGAAGGCGCCGACTTGGGCTTGCCGGGCTTCGGGATACCGATGACAGTGGCTTCTTTCCATGTTTGTGGAAAGATGTTATTGCTTAGAGCACCATTGAAGATGGTGGTCAGTAGCATAATGAGGTGGGCTGGGAACAGTTGAACTACCTTATTGGTGATTCCATCCGAACCGGGGGCTTTACGAGTTTTAAGACCTTTGATGATCTCGTGCACCTCGTCGGGAGCGACGGGGGGCAGGGGATCATCGGGATCTTCTACGGGTGGTAGGGAAGCTCTACGTTCGACTTCAGCGTCTACCTCATCGAGGTGAGCTTGGTCTACTGGTAGGGAGCTGGGAGAGCATTGAGCTTCTAGACTGTCGGCTAGGCACTCTGCTTTTTCCTGGTCCTCGAATGCGATGGACTTATCGGGACGTACTAGGGGGGGCATAGTCGCGACCTGATCTGATTTGAGCTTTCTGGTGAGTTGCCAGAAGGCTAAGTGAGTTGGCTCTAGTTCGCTCAACATCTTATCCCAGTCCGTGTCACGCAGCTCCGCTACACGTTTCTTTACAGATCTCTGTAAATAGCGCATATGGGCCTTGTTTGCGGAACAGGGAAAGTTGCTGTAGGCACGAGTGGCCGCGTTCTTCTCTGTTATCAGATCACGTACATCCTGCGGGAGGCGCCAGCGTCGGTCATCCTCGGCTGGGACCTCTTTAGAACATTCGTTCATCACAGACTGTACGTGATCCGTAAGTGAGTCGATCGCGGCCGTCGTGTCCGCGGTAGAGTCAAATTTATCGGGGATAGAGTCTAACTGGGGGGACGTGTTGGATTTCAGCTTTTCGCTTACTTTCTTCCAGTCCGTGACCCTCTTGGTGGCAAGGTTCGGATGGGAGGGGTCAGAGAGACCTATGCGGGGGGCCAGAGCTAGTATTATGGGGCGGTGGTCCGAGTTAAGCTCGTCTACCGTTTCTATCGAGTCTAATCGTAGATTGACGTTCTTAAGGAGCGCCAAGTCTAGTACGTCGGGGGTATGGTTAGGATTATGCGGGTAGTGGGTGGGAGACATCGGGGCGACGACGTCAAAGGTCAGGGAGTTTGAGAGGTCGAACAAGTGTCGCCCTCTGGTGGAGGTTGTGGTACTATTCCACGAGGGATGTTTAGCGTTGAAGTCACCCGCTATGATAGCGGAGTTACTCAAGCTGAGAAGGATAGTGATATCATTCGAGAGGGACCGAAAGTCCTCCGAAGAAGAGGGAGGGATGTATGCCGATACTAGAGTGATCGGTTCGTGACCTGTCATGCCTAGACGGCACATAGAGACTTCTAAACGAGAGAGGGTAGGAGGGTCCATAGGGATGCAATACAGCTCCTTTTTATAATAAATGAGAGTGCCGCCACCGTGGCAATGCGTTCTATCGTTACGGACTACACGATAGTTGGCTATGGAGGGCATACGGTGGCTGGGTTTTAGAAAGGATTCCTGTATCAGGAGAATATCTATCTTATGGTCTGTGGCGCTGTGCTACGGGAGCGGGAGCGCTTTTTGCGGGGGGCGCAGAGGGCGCGGGGCGGGGGGGGGAGGGGGGCGCATAGTGCGCGGGAGGCGCTAGGTGCGCTGGAGGGTGGGCACGGATACGCGGATCCATGAGGGAATAGAGAGGGGTGTGAGGGGCGGGGGGCTTCGCGGTAGCCAAGGCCGGGAAGACCTCGTGATGGTGGAGCTTATTCCACGGGCTGGGTCTCTGAGGGCTAAGCCTCTGGGGGATTTGAGATGACGGGGCGGTGGGGCATTCCCTTTGCTGACGATTGTCAGCACGCTTTATGAGCTTGGGAGAACTCGACTTCGGGGCTTTTGAGCAGCCACGGTAATTGGCCGGATGACCCTCTTGTCCGCATAGTACACAGCTGGGAGGGCTGAGACATAGAGCGCGGTCTTTGGGACGGGGGCAGTCAGCAGTGCCGTGCTCGCCCAGGCACTTTACGCACCTGGGTTTCGCATGGCAATGCTTCTGCGAATGCCCGTATAATTGACAACGGTGACATTGTCCTATGTTACCGTTTTTTCTGGGTTTCTCTATTGTGAAACCGACTAGGTTACACAGAGATTTTATATTAAAAATGGGGTGATGCCCCTGAACGGGAGAGCAGACGACAAGAACCATGTCGAATGCTTCACCGCCACGCGAGCGGTGCATACGGTGGACTTCGTCTACAGGGATATTTTGCGACTGAAGGTCGGCTTTTATATCGGCGGCGGGGATCTCCTTAGGGATTCGTTTAATAACGACCCTGATCTGTTTGTCTTCTGGGAGCGAGAAGGTGTGGAATGACACACCTCTTGCTCTCAGGAGCTTGGTAAGTTCGCGATAATCGTTCGCGGTCGGAACTTGAATTTTGATACCCTGTAGGGTAGATCGTGCGTTGGTGAAGTCAATCTTTCGATCGACGCACCACTTGGACACTTCGGTCCACTTCCCCTTGTCCTGAATGAACACGGGGGGTGGGGGAGGGAGCTTCTTAGAGCTCGAAGCGGATGGGACTGGGGTAGCAACGTGTGCAACGGTCGCGGCGCGGGAGGTGGAGGGGGAAGGGGAATTTTGAGTAGCTACGGTAGCGCTACTAGGCGCGGTACCGGCTACTTGTGCTACGGGGGTAGGGGTGGGGGAAACTACGTCATCGACGGCGATGACTTTATTCGCTTGACTAGATGTTTGTCTCTTCTTCTTCCTCTTGTTCCCCTTTCCTAGGACTGGGGTAAACCCGTCGTCCTCGGAATGAGAGGAAGAGGAAGCAGGAGAGGCATTCTCTGAGTCAGAGGCGTACTGGTAAGGGGTCGCGGCTCGCTTAGAAGAAGCGGCGGCCGGTTCAGTAGTGTCCATAGACTCTACTATCGCGGGGCTGAAGGCTGGGCTGAAGGCCGGGCTGGGGGAGCGGACGAAAGGGTCTTCCAGCTCAATTACCGGAAGGGACTGGGACTGGGAGAGGGCATCGCTGAAATCGGCGATGTTATGGTCAGAGTGACCGAGAATGGGACCTAAGATTTTTGCTAGAGCGTCGAACTCTAGGTCTAATGCGGCCTTTTCCTCGTCAGAGGGCTTGGCTCGCATTTTTACTAATAGTGCGAACACGCGCACCGTGAGTGGAGAGGGTTTCTCCATATCTGTCTAACTAATTAGGGACTTTCTCCTAACATTTAACCTAACTCTATCTCCCCGGGAGGAATATCCGGGGATGTGTAAACCCTCCCTGTCGGGTATAGACAGGGAGGTTGAGTACCTAAGGTGAGCCCTAAGCTTGCTTTTGCCCGTTGCCTATCTTATTGGTGCAACGGGGTCCTAAATGGGTCTGTTGTGTCGGGGTAGACACACCCGACCACAACAGGTGTGTAGCTGTGAAAGCAAAACTGTCACCAATGCCGACTAGGAGACCCCCCAAGGCCGAACACTGGGACCCGTCCAACTTTCTGCCTCACCCTGAAGGGGATCGGCGGGTGCGTTTGGGTCAACACCCCCTCGGCTTCGTTGGCACCGTATAGGTATCCACCGAGGACCACGAAACTGTGGTTTTACCCAGAAGGGGCCAACAACACGACGTACGTTTCAATGACGGATAACTGTTATCGAAACCCTTACAAGCTGTGCCTTGAAAAAGGCACACAGCAAGTAGCTGAAGATAGTCGTTATAATTTTGCTATAAATAATAAAATATAATAATATTTAACTATAAATAACAAAGTATAACACTATGTAGTCTTGATATTCAGGATCGCTTGGAACCGGAATCGGAGATGAGAAATATGCATAAACGTCCAGTTTTATAGGAGTTCCAAGCAATTGATGTTTCGTTCCTAAAATGTTTGACTTTCGTTTTGACGTTCCATGAGAAAAGGTAATCTATTTTTCGTTATTATATCAAAAACGGTTGAAAGTTAGTAAAATCACATTTAAAATGATATATCACAAACCATAGTTCAGTACATAAAAAAAATAAAATTGTATCAAGCCGTAATGAAGTGATTTCAGTTTATTGTTCGCAAGTGTATAGTTTTTTTAGTCTGTTAACAGCATTTTAAGACTTAAGATGGTAATACATCTGATAATGACGTCAATTTAATCATTTTATTTAAATACTTACAATAACATTATTACATTTTAGGAAACGCATACCAATGGAGAGCCTCGCCAACACGTTGGTGAAGAACCTTGCCTATACATTGGTGAGGAACCTTCAGTTAGTGATAATATTCAATGCAACAATCTCGAAGTAAGTTAATTGTTCCTAAATACATTTTTAAATGTGTCTTAGTTCTAGTTTCTGCCTGTGGCTTAGGGACTTCTCACGATATTTTTATCTTATTTCAGGATTCTTCAAAACATACGGATTCATATTCAGAAATTTTAATAGAAGAAGATACCAAAGATAAAGACGAGATCATAATACATGGAAATAGAATAGTCGATTTCGCATATTTCTTTAAACAACTGCAAGAAATTGCAAATCACAACTCCCCACTGGGTTGCAACTTGAGTTGTTTAAAACTTATTAAAGAGGTAAAAAAAGGGTTTCTATCGAAATTCTATTTTACTTGCCGAATGTGTAGAAAAAGACTAGAATTAACTAATTGTAAAGAACCAGATAGCCCTAAAGACCTCAACTTGAACGATAATGCTGTAAGCAGTTTTATGTCCATAGGAGCGGGGTTTTCTGGTTTAGAACAGGTTTCAGCTTCCCTTGACATTCCCTGTATGTCCGACAAATTATACGCCAAGTGCCATACCAAGGTCTGTGGACTATGGGAATTAGCTAAAGAAAAAAGCATGGAGGAAGCAGCTAAAGAAGAATACGATCTAGCTATCAGGGTCTTTGCACTTAGTACATTTTTATTTTGTATGGGGAAAAAGGCTCGGGGTATAGTTTGATCGTTACTCAACAGATGGCGCATCTGTGCTCCTTATTATACAAAATTAAATTTTAAAAAAAACATAAAATAGTTTCTGAAGATGTATATAATTAAATCTATAATCTAAATAATTAAATACAAATAAAAAAAATTAAAACCAAATTAATACAGAAATATATAATATATTTTTGTAGCAACACTGCGCAACACCAAAAGAATGATATGTTTCATTTCACGCTTTTTAAAATAACGCCAAAGAAAAGTTACATAGTTTATTGAAATTATTTTTGTTTGTACTTCTCGCAAAGAAGAAGTTGACCTGTAATTATTATTATTTTCTTAATTGAAGATTTACCGTAAATGTATTAGATGGTTTCCAAATTAAAATTAAAGTGAAATATTGGCACCCTAAAAACTGGTTTGGTAAAGGAACGTCATAGTCGGCCATTACACAATAATGATATTTATTTGTCATCACAGAGTACATTATATATGTTTGTCATTCTTGGTGTTTTTTCGAACCCGTAGAATGCGTTTTGGAATTGATAACTGTGGATTTTATTTACGACCTGGCTATGTTTTTTGGATTATTGTGACTTCATTCTTTTCTGTTTACCCGTGCTCTCTCCTGGACTCCGACGAACATACTATTTTCCCGTTGACCCCGGCAACCTCTATTGGACTCCGATTTTCTATAATGTCGTCAGAAAAAATATGCTGTGTACCGAATTGTGGTAAGAGATTTTGATTTAGCTTTTCTTTAAATAATTGGGACAAAGCATTCAAATGAAACCGTGCCTTTTGTTGGTCGGTGGGTAGCCTTTGGGGCGGATTCTTCACGTCAAAATGACTCGAAAGCCCTAAGAAAAACAGGCAAACACTTTTTATCCCGTAAAATTTAAGATAATAATACTGAATACTTTAAAATGCTATAATTCAAAACTAGCCACCCACTTTGCGTTTTAAAGTTCCTCTAACCTTACTCAAGACATTCTATAGAGGATAGTAAAAACTGCATCAACTTGTCTAGTGTTGTTTAGCATACTGACAAATACTATATATAGATACTGACTTCATCTGTCTACTTCGTGACTATATAAACTGGTATTGTTTGGAAGTACAAATATGTCAATGATCATACCAAACTTAGTTTTGAAAATATATATATCTTAATTTTTCAGTAATAAATATCTTCTTTTAGGTTCGGAAAAGGAAATCCTCCACAAATTTCCTAACCCTAACAAGGATCCTGAACGCTTTAGAACCTGGATTTACAATATTGGAGGATCCGTTCTGGCATTGGATAATGACATCATTTTTAAACGCCGCCGTGTTTGTCATTTGCACTTTGAAGCTCGGTACCACACAAGAAGCAAATTCTTAAGTGCTGATGCCATACCTCGACTTTGTTTACCAGGTAAATTTTTTATTCTAAAATAATAATCCAGGTAAATTTTTTATTCTAAAATAATAATTCTTTTTCATTCTAAAATAATAAGGCTAAGTTTAAAAAACTTTTTACAAAAAAAATTAAAACCGACTTCCAAAAAAAACCACTACAAAGTGAAAAATAACTTTAATTTCGGAAGTCGGTGTCTTTCTTTTTTAATTTTCTTTTTTTGCCACCGACTTCCGAAATTAAAGTTATATTTCACTTTGTAGTAGTTTTTTTTGGAAGTCGGTTTTAATTTTTTTTATAAAAAGTTTTTATTTTTCACTTTTTAGTTGTGGTACCTACCCCACACAATATCCAATACCACTAACTGCAATAAATAACAGTGACAGGAAGTTATCATCATATCGTCATATAAACTAAGTGGGAAAAATATGTATTATTGAAGCTAACTCAAAAACTATCTAAGCAAAGTCAATAAAATTTATATGGGACCACCTCGGGAGCTTACCCTTTCAAACAAAAAAATAATTGTCAAAATCGGTTCACAATTGGCGGAGATATCGGTGAAAATACATAAAAAAAAAAAAAAACATACATAAAGTCGAACATAGAACCTCCTCCTTTTTGGAAGTCGGTTAAAAATATATATATTTCTATAATTAATATTAAAATCAATTATTATTATAGAAATTTCTTCTTAAGAAGTCTTAAGAAGAAATTTCTTAATAAATAAGCAGTTCTTTTGTACTCAAAATTATAATGTTGTGTCTAAATGTATTTTACTGTGTGTACCATCAAAGAAGTTGATATCTAACCAGTTTGAAAACAAAATCCCGTGAACACAATGACTACATGCTGTTACCAACCCGGTTCTGTAGCCGTGGAGCACTACGAGCAAGAATAGTCCTTATTGTGGTTAGTTATAAAGTTCTTTGATGGTAAAAAATAAATTAATAATTTATTGTATGGTTGATGTGCCCCTTGACTAGATAATTTTGTAATTTCTATCAAATATTAGGTATATTTAAAAAAACTTTTGATTTACAGGTTTTACTCTCATTGGAAGACCACCTCTCATGGATGTAACAAATCAAGGTACCAGCAGTCCTGCTGAAATTCTTCTTCCACCTCCCATGGATGTAACAAACCAGGGAACCAGCAGCACTCCTGCTGGAATTGTTCTATCTCAAGAACTGCCACCTGAACAATTTGCTGCTACTAGCAAAAGAAGTAAGTAGATATTTATCCTAACTATACAGGGTGGAATTTTTGAACCTCATCTCTAGGGAAAGTAACCTAAATACTGGAGAGCAAATGTTACTCGAAGGAAACATTTCTTTATTTTTTTAAAGAAACAACTCTTCGATCAAAGTATTTATTTTAATTCTAATGCCGAATCGTACCGGCTAAAATTCGAGATAATAACAACCTGTACTTTAATGGCATCAATCAATAGGGTCAATCATATGGATCAAATCTCTCAAATAAACATGATAAATTACATGAAAGTTTTGAAAACCATAAACATACACCTTAACATAAGATCATTGTTATCCCGTTATTCCCATGGGATCGAAACTTATGTGGGTTAAACCGTGGGGCACAGCTAGTTCATTTATAAATTTCATAAGATATATCAAAATATATACTTTTGTTATTATGTAAAATAATAAATGGGTTTGTGAGTTAGTGGAAATCATGAATGGCTATTCTTACTCTGAAGGCATAAGCTCGTGTTAATATTTCATTCATTTGCTTTCAGACACAACTAAGAAAGTGGTTACCAATGAACAATACTTGGCGAAACAAATTAAAAACTTGAAAAGTAGTAACAACTCTTACCAGAGGAGATTGAAGAAAGCTCGAAAACTTGCCACAAATACTGCGTTTCAAACGGCATTAAAGAAATTTAAAACATTGGCTGCAATTTTTACAGTTATGCAGTTTCGGGAAATTAGTAAACCTAAAATGGCACGACGATTTTCAAAAGAGGAGAAAATAATGGCCCTCAGCATGTATAAAATAGGACCAAAAGCTTACAGATGGTTAAGCAAAATATTTGTATTGCCATCTCCTGTCACACTCAGTAGGATGATTTCAAGAGCTTCTCTGAAACCAGGGATAAATGAAAACATTTTCGAGCAATTAAAAAGAAAAGTCGAGAAAATGAAATGTGATGACAAGTTGTGTACCTTAGTTTTCGATGAGATGGCACTCGCGCCACATTTCGATTATAATCGAAAGAAAGACAGATCATCAGGTTTTGTAAACCATACTGGTGAATCTATTAGAAAAATAGCAGATCATGTGATGGTGTTTATGATTAGGGGTGTTACAAAAAAATATAAACAGCCCATATACTACTCGTTTTGCTCAGGAAGTACACCTAAAGATACTTTGGCAGTACAAATAAAAGAAGTAATAAAGAAGCTTCACTCTATTGGATTTATTGTTTTGGCCACAGTGTGTGATCAAGGCACATCAAATACAAGTGCCATAAATTACCTGATTGAGGAAACGCGAAAAAATTATGCAAGAAGAAATATTGAGTTTAATAATTCTGTATTTGAAATTGAAGGAAAACAAATTATTCCTCTGTATGATGTCCCACATCTCCTAAAAGGCATGAGAAATAATTTACTAACCAAAAATCTTAAATTTACAATCAATGGTGATGTAAAAGTGGCAAAATGGGAGCATATTATGCAATTGTACGAAAATAATCCGACATACAAAGGATTAAAAATAATAAAATACCTAACAGAAAATCACTGTAACAGGGATAAAATTCCGAAAATGAAGGTTAAATATGCTTCACAACTGTTTAGCTAAACTGTTGGGAAAACAATGGGATATTTAGCTGGTAAGTCAATAATATAATTTCAAACTTATTTGAGTTTTTATTACAAACATCACATCTAGTTTGTTGTCTTAGTTAAATGGTGGTGTAGTGCTGGAGGCAAATGTTTTAAGTATAATGCTGAGAACTAAGACCCAATAAATCCCACGATGCATTTAATTTCATTTGTGTTGTAAAACTGTGATGAAATAAAGTTAAGCTTTTTTCACTTACCCTAAAAAGTGCGTAACTAATATTTTTGTTTTAATTTTTCAGAGAATGGCATTCTACCAGCAGAAACAACGGATACTGCTGATTTTATTATCTTCATTGACAATTTATTTGACTCCCTAAATGGAAGTATGAAAAACTCAGGTGTCCGGTCTGGGAAAGAATTATTACGAAATGTTACACCTACTTCTAAACACAAACATATTTGGGTGCAAGCCAAAGTTATTTTAAAGTCGATGACATATATAACGTCAAAAGGGGGTACTAGTACTGTACCATCAATAATTAATTGGATTAAAACTGTTGAAAATATGGGCATTTTAAGAGACAAATTATTTAATGAGTATCAAATTAAATCATTTTGGTGCAGATATTTTAACCAAGATCCTCTAGAAAACTTTTTTGGGAGCATACGTAGTCATGGTGTGAGAAATAACTCGCCCACCTGTGCTGGGTTTGAAGCTGCATTTGCGTCTTTGCTAGTTAATAATATGAGCAGCAATTATTCTCCTGGGTCCAATTGTGAAGATGATTTTTGTGCTGTATTTGAATCCTTTGATGAATTATTCTTTACACAAAAAAATAAAGAAGAAACGCAAACCTGTGAAATTGATTTTAATGATCTAAATGATGATATAATTATTAATTTCGAAACAAAAAAGAAGGACCCCAGAATAATTGCTCAGCTCGAATATGTAACAGGTTACATACTGCGTAAAGCAAAAAAATTTTATAGAAATTGCAAAGACTGCAAAGGGTCTTTATATACAGATGACCTATCTAAAAACAGGTACCTGCAACACAGGGAATATATAAAAGGTAAAAGATACCTATGCTACCCAAGCGAAAATTTAACAAAAAGTTTTTCTGAGATCCAGGATATTCTGCACCATATTCTAAGAAATAAAAGTCATATAAAAAATTTAAAAAATTATATGAAAACCATATTGTACATAAATGTAGATACACAATTTATTCAGTGCAGTCGCCACAGAAGAGACTTGATAGAATTTATATTCGATTTCTCAAGTAGGTTCTTTGCCCACAATTGGTGTAAGTGGACCAATAAATTATTAAATGGTACTAGCACAACCAAAGATATTGATTCCACTGATGAAATTCAGAATCAAGCTTTATTATATTACAGCAAGAGACGGAAAAATAAGCAAAATAAGTAATATAAATAAATAACATTCTTTTTTTTTTTTTTTGTAAGGGTTTTTGTACTCAAATAAGTTTGTGTTTTCATGTTCACGTTTGTTTAGAAGACATTGTTGCTATCTTTGCTGCAATCGTTTTCTCCAACCAATATTATAAAAACATTGTTTAAAAATTGTATATATAATAGTTTTCTTTTTGTAATTGTTCTGTTTGTAGAGAATAAATCGTTCAATACAATAGTCATATTGTGAGTTATAGTTGCATTGATTTTTCATTGATTAGTTTGTTATTACTCCACATTTATTTTGCTTTATGTAATTCAAAGTTAAAAACGAAATAAAGCTTTATAATATTCGATTGTGTTTCATTTTAACGAAATAAATAATAACAAAAGTGAAGAAACAAAAAGGAACTAAACCCTATGTATAGCTATAGCTAGCTGGGTACGCTCGCGTATACCTATATTGCAAGTTGTTTTGTCGTTAGCCACCAGATGGCGGTTACGGTAGAGGTCAGCTGAATACTCTATACCCGTATATATAATGTACTCTGTGCTAGCTATTCTCAACGGGGAAGTGGATTTGAAGGGAGTGCCGATGATTACTGTGGTTGCTGATGGCTGCTGGTCAAAAAGATCGTATCGCAAGAATTGCAATGCTTTGTCGGGTGCCGCAGTAATAATAGGCTACAGGACAAATAAAGTTTTATATATGGCAGTCAAAAATAAGTATTGCATGGTTTGTGCTAGAGCGGAAAACAGAAAAATTACAATTCCTGAACACACTTGCTTTAAAAATTACACAGGCTCTTCAAGTGCCATGGAATCAACAGCTCTGGTTGAAGGTTTCAAAACTTCAAAAGACACTCATGGACTAATTTATTCAAGATTGATCGCTGACGGTGATGCAAGTACACATAAGAATATAGAAAAATCAAAACCGTATGGCAACATGTTAGTGGAGAAAATTGAATGCACTAATCATTTATTGCGAAATTACTGCACGAAATTAGATGAGATAACTAGAAACACAATCTACCCATTAAGGTACCGAAAAGCTGTCCAGAAGAATATACTGCGTTTAAGGCGTGCAGTTACTGGCGCTGTAAAATATATAATTGCGCAAGATGACAAATCCTTTTCTCAAAAAGTTCTAGAACTGAAGCAGGATTTGCTAAACGGGCCACACCACGTGTTTAGAAATCATAGCTCATGCAAATCCTACTACTGCAAAAAACTGACCGAAGGGGAGTTATCGACAGAAGAAAATCTGGTACCAATGATGAGAAGTAAAGAGGGCGGCTTTATTTTTTCCGCCATATTAAAATTTACTTCAAGATTAGTGAATAATTCTATTAGCTTGATGCATAACGTAAATAGCAACATTGCTGAAGTTTTCAATAGTATCATAGCAAAGTTCATTGGCGGAAAGAGAATAAATTACTCAGGCAGGCAGTCGTATGCTGGACGATGTGCCGCATCAGTGGTCTCATTCAATTCAAGACAACAACTGTCATTCCTGAATAAAAAAATTTTACTCAAGAGTCCAAACAAACTAATAAAACGTCTCGAAACCAAGAGAAATCTCAAAAGATTGGCATCAGCTAAACGCAGAATATACAAATCGTTTAATAAAATAACGAAGAAACCTACTATTAGTGGGAACGACAAAAATTATGGCGAGTCTTGCGAAAAACCTGACATTAGTGAGGCCGATTTTGAGTTTTCAAAGAGTGAACATATGAAAAATATAACGTTAGCTGACAAAGATCGCCAAGCACTAGAAAGGAGAACCATTCTGCAGGCCGATTCAATGGAATGGCGTCAGGAACGGAAACTGCGGCTGACGGCATCTGTTTTTGGGAAAGTGTGCAAACGAGGGCTTATAAAATGCGGACCTTTGGTCAAAAGTATCGTGACTGAAAAAAATTTAGATCACGTAAAATCAATTAAACACGGTCAAAACAATGAACACCTCGCGTGATCAATTGGAACTACACCTCGGAATGCCCATACGAATGTGTGGTTTATTTATTGACAAAGATTTACCATTTCTAGGAGCTAGTCCGGATGGTATTGTAGAAGAGGACAAAATTGTGGAAATTAAATGTCCTTATTCAGCCAGAGACATGAGTGTTGACGATGGCATAAGACGAAAGAAAATAATTTTTTGGAAAAGAGACAAGGAAGGTAATATCAATCTAAACAAAAATCATGATTGGTACTTCCAAGCACAAGGACAACTTCATATTACACAAAGAAAAACATGCATATTTGCCGTTTGGACTGAAGTGGACATGAAGGTTGAACTTATTGAGGAAGATAAAGAATTTTGGTGTAAAATGGAAGAAAAATTGAAAGCTTTTTATTTTGATTGCTTACTGCCTGAAATCCTTGATTCTCGGTTAGATAGGCAAATGGATATCAGGGAACCTAAATATATTCTTGATGCAATCAATCAAAAAGATTCAAAACGAAAATTAGAATCCAAAGATATAACAAAACGCAAAAGAAAAGCGTCATAAATCACATGAACACATTCTTCCATTATGCACCAAAATTCGTAAGTTCAAGTTCAGTCTTCAGGCCGATATACAAATGTGCATTTTTTTTTTGTATAACGTATAGTTTATCTTTGTGGTTGGAAATAACTATTACGTTTTTTGAATGGGATTGATATTACCATTCTTGTTTCTTTTACAGTTTTTTTTATTGTATTCTCACACAAATTTTGCAGCTGATGATAAATTTGGAAACTCTGAATTATTTTTTGGGATTAATGCTTTTGAGTTTTCTGGAGTTTTTTTTTTTTTTAATAATATTATATATAATACAATTTTTATAATAAGACCACACCTCTCCGTTACACCCTGTATAATAAATATACCACGTTTCTCTGCGCTTTTGTATGTTTTTGTAAAATTGTAAAACAAGCAAGGTTTTACAGTAGGTAGTATTACTTTAGGTAATTATAGATTTTTTATTACAGACTGGTTTTATTATAACAACCTACCCATCTATCTCACCTACTTACTCACATAGCCAACCTACTTACGCAGTGTAGTTCCAGGGCGTTTAATCCACAACGCCAAAATTCATCGCAATCCATAAATAGTAAGGGAACGCACTATGTATTACTATAGTACAAACAAATACAATTTTTTATACATATAATATACATTACTAGCTGTTGTCAGCGGTTTCAACCGCTACAACTCGAAAATTATCCCACGGGAAAATCGAGATAAAAACTGTCCTATGTGTTAATCCAGATTATAAACTATCTGTGTACCAAATTTCATCCAAATCCGTTCTGTAGTTTTCGTGTGAAAGAGTAACAAACATTAATCCAAACAAACTTTCACGTTTGTAATACAAGCTTTCACGATTATAATATTAGTAGGATAAGTTTTATTAATCGGATTTATGTACCTACACAGAACCGTCTAAATATTCAGTATGCGTCTTTTCAAGTCATTCAAATTTAAAAAACCCTAAGTAACACTCAGCTACTCAAATTTTAAAAATCCTTAGTTATCTACTTGTGCCATGCAACTCAAGCGGGCACCGAGCGAACTTGACTAGCGCGCCGCAGTAAATACCTAGTTTCCGCGCGCCCTGTTCGCTCGACGCAGTCTTAAAAAGTAAAGAGAGAAATTGTTTATAGATTAATACTTGTTTTTTGTTTATCCATTAACTAGAGAAAAGAAGTTTATGTTAAGGGGAGGCTCATAAGAGAAATAATAATAGATATGTTTTATTTGTTTGAATATTTAATTGAGGGGAGGTGTGAATGTAGCAATTAAATATTCGGGCAACACTCATTGTTACTCTATGATACAATGATATTATATCATTGACCTTATCATATGCCTTGGTCATGTCAACTAAGATTCCAATCGCATATTTTTTATTATTTAAAACGTTAATTATCTGTTGAGTAAAATATGTACCTAAAATCGTGGACTTTTTTTTTCCGAAAACCGTTTTGGCATTAATCGAAAACATTTAACTAATTGGGATCATGACTGGGGAATTTAGCCTAGTACGACTAGTTTCTTGTCCGTTCTTCTCCATAAGAACCTACTACGCTTTGGAATGGGCAACTAAGTTCATCTTTCTCACTGACCGACCCCTCGACAATTCAAAAGTGCCTGTAATTGGTTTATTTGAAATAAATGGTTTGAGTTTGACTTGCAAGAGTTTCCAAGCAGACTGCCTATGTAAGTGGTTATCAGTTTTGGACCCGAATTCCGGCCAGAATGTAACTGAGGAGTCGTCTATAACCATGTTGTCTTCACTAATTTTAAGTAAAGTGAGGTCGTGTAAAGGGCATGTAATCGGAAGGTTTTCAATTCCGATACTGATTTCCGATATAAGGGTGTTACCACACCAATCGATCGACATCGGTCGACGTTGATCGATTGGTGTGGTAGCTTTAATTGATCGACGGATACCGGTCGACTAACCAATCGATCGATTGCCGGTCGATGGTATCGGTCGACGGCATCGGTCGACGTAGATCGATTAACCCCGGCTATATTCCATCAGTTTCTTTCGAAATGTATTCACAAGAGGACGCGTTGTTGTTGGCCAGTACGATGCTGCTCGTACTATTATTACGGAGACGCAAACGCAGAACACTTTGGATGCGACCGTTTTTTAAAGCCAAAGATCGCTTACATTCTGCAAATTACATTTTAAACAGTGGTTTTTTGGATGCTTTTCGAATGAGTAACAGTGATATTGAAAATCTCTTAAATATGGTGACTCCTTCAATTGGAATTTGGTTCTTCCTAAAATTGGATACCAATTACAGACAATCAATTTCACCTAAAAATCGGTTACTTATAACACTCCGATTTCTGGCCAGTGGTGATTCATATCAAAGTCTAGTGTTAACGTTCAAAGTTTCACAACAAAGTATTTCTTGTATAGTTCCAGAAGTATGTAATGCGCTTATATGTTCTCTCAGGGATTACATAAAAGTAAGTATTCTTGGACAAGTTTTTATTACAATGTATAGAGTTCTGAAGAAGATACTCGGCTTCAGTCACAGAATAAATAATAGTACTACCTTCAGTCATGTATCTCTAACACAAGCTAGAGGAAATAAAAAATATAAAGATTTTTAATAAACCTGAAATACTTCAGGTTAATTAAAAATCTTTCAGAAAAACAGTAACCATATAAAAACATTGTTTAATTTTCATGCATGTCAGATGAGAGATCTTCGAAATTATCTATATTTATCCAATGACTGTACTGTTGTATTATCCGGCGAAAAGTTATTTCCAATTGAATCTCTTACGTATTGAGAAGTGGATGGCAGGCAGTGGCGTGCCTAGGGGTTAAAATCAGGGCAAGCCGACAGATTTTTAACGATTTAAAAATACAGACAAGTGAGCGATTACGGATGAAGAAGAGTTCTACATATTTCAGGCATCAGTACGGAATTGTCGTAAGCGCCATCTATTAACGAATGCGCGTAACCACACCGCTTCGCAGGACCTTTTCACCACAATAACTTTGTCAACGCTTGTCACATAAAAATTATTCTATCAAAAGCCGCTAGATGGCCCCAAATTATCGATTTGTTGTTCTATTACCGTACGCATATTTAGTTTTATGAAATTTAAGTTTTAAGTCGATTGAAAATGTTAAATAAGATATTATATTGGGTATATAACATTTTATAATTAATCAAAATGAATGAATTATCCAACTCTAATCTTTATTTCAAAACGCCTTATTTCAAAGAATATCTTCGATACGAAAATTATTGTGTTTTGTGATCTTGATGAGATGTAAAGGGTGTCTCAGATTATTTTTCGTTTTTGAATTGACCAACACGCGCCAACCGCAGGTAGCAGGGGGAGGGGAGTGCTCTCAAATGCTTGGCCGGCTTGCTAAGTTTAGTAGCCATTAAACGTTTCACGGGACCGCAGCGCGCATTTTGCGTGCGAGCGTTTTATAAAAACAACGATTCCTACACTATTGTTCGTCGTCTCTACAGGACACATTTTAATTTAACAAGCTTAAGACATGTGCCAAGTGCCAATTTAATTAAATATTGGGTGTGCAAGTTTGAAGAGACTGGGAATAAACAATGCCGGACAAATCTTCTGGGCGCAAAAGGACATCAAGAACGAGCATGAACGTCGACCGCGTTCGCCAGTCTGTTATGGACGACCCACGACATTCGTTGAGATTGCGCGCAGCTTCTCTTAATTTGAACAAATCTACGGTTCATCGCATTATTTCGAAAGACTTACATTTTCACCCCTATAAAATTGTTATTGTTCAAGAAATGAAGCCTGATGATCCTGAAAAACGAGTCGAATTCTGCAGGACAATGAAAAACCGTTTTAGGAGTTTCAATAACATCTGGTTCTCCGACGAATCGAATTTTCACATCAACGGTCACGTGAATAAACAAAATTGCAGATACTGGGCTTCCGAGAATCCGCTAGAACTGCATCAGAAGCCCTTGCACTCGCCAAAAGTTGTTGTTTGGGCTGCCATATCAAGTCAAGGAATTATCGGTCCTTATTTTTTTTGAGGATGATCGAGGTCGAACTCAGACCGTTAATTCTGATCGATATTGCCATATGATCCGGACTTTTTTGGCTACAGAAATGCAAAACCAGTATGGCTACAACCGCAACACCTTTTTCCAGCAAGATGGAGCCACTTCTCATGTTACAAATGACTCATTAGCTGCTCTTCACGATTTTTTTCCTGGAAGAGTGATAAGTCGCCGAGGAGACATCAACTGGCCACCGAGGAGCCCTGATTTAACGCCCGCTGATTTTTTCCTATGGGGCTACCTAAAAAGTAAAGTTTACAATCCATTGCCACCCAACCTGAATGTTTTGAAGCAAAGAATCACTGAAGAAATCAACTCTATTCCAAGAGCGATGCTCCAGCGAGTGATTGAAAATTTTAGCTCCAGGTTAAATGAGTGTGAACAACTGAATGGTGCGCATTTGCAAACGGTTGTTTTTCATAAATAAACTTCAAGAACTGCTCTTTAATTTAACAATCAATAAAACTAGTTTGGATTGATATTGTTGTTTTTTATTCAAAATCTAAAAACGAAAAACATTCTGAGACACCCTTTATTATAATAAGTGGTTTGTATTTTAGTGGTTTACCAAAACTACAATTGCCATACAAACAACACTATACAAATTTTGATGTCTTTCATGGCACCAGCTAGGGCTACCTAAGTTTGGTCATACGAATAGTGTCCGTGCGTCATCTTTATACATACTAAACAATCGAATGCCAATTTCAATATATTCTTCGACTGACAAAAATACCTACCTAATTGTTTATATTTCCGAGTTATAGTAATTTGGGGTTGATTACGGTGAAGCAAAGAGTTAGGCTAAACTTAACTTTAACATCCATCGAGTTGGGAGTCCATATTTTTTTTATAGAAAGATCTTATTATTAGAAGCCTCCACGTAAAGTTTTAAGTTGCGGAGATAAATGGTTTACGAGAAAAAAAATAAACAAAATCGAAAAAATTTAGCAATATTTTGACACTTTTGACATTTTGTCTCGCCTTGAACGTTTCGTTTTACTTAAGGGCAATGCGTTAAAATGGTTTACTTCATATTAATAATGAAATAAATACGTATATTTAGTGATTTAGATACTTTTTATGTTGATTTCATTATAGGATATATATTTCACTGATTTAAATTAGTGCTATTAAATTAAAACGTATAATACTTTTCCGATTATTGCCGATATGTGAAACCAAACGTAAAACGAAACCATTTTGTGTTGTCATTTGTCACTTCAAATAGTCTGTCAGTCATCGTTTGTGCCCCTAGCAGTTGAGAGCGTTTACGTACTCCTGTCTGTGAAACAACGTTTGGCTACCATCATAGCGTCTCCGAAGCCCCAGGTTTTGTGTTCTGCCGTGTCGTCTAAAGAATCGAGTGTAGTGCAAGTTTTGGACTCAAATGAGCCACTTGTGGCGAGCTCTTCTTCAGGCCCTTCGTGTGTGCAAGTGTTGGACTCAAATGAGCCACTTGTTCCGAGCTCTTCTAGCCTTCCGTGCGTGCAAGTGTTAGACTCTAGTGAGCCACTTGTGCCCGTGATTCCGTCATCGGCGGAACCAGAAGCTAGTTGTTCTCGTGCCTCCGCAACCACTGCCGCGACGCCTGCGTCGCCGACGTGGACTGAGAGCAGTGCGAGTGATGCGGAACCCAGTGCTTCTGGGTCCTCTGGCCGCCGTATCCATTATAGTGCGGAAGAAATAAGGTTGGTATTTATTTATTTTCATGGCCACCTATTTCAGAAAACGTTGCCAGAAAAAAATTGTAGGCTACCAAACTTGTAAGCTAAAACAGTTCAAATTTATGTTTTGATTGTTTCAGGTCCCACTGGAACATGATAAAAATCCTTACAAGACTGGACACAACAGCTCGGTGTGTCCAGTTTGCTGAAGAGCGTCGACTTATCCCGAGGGAGAAGATGTGTGCATATCACAGAAGACCAATGACCTTAAATCTTTCAGGCGGAACTGGGCAGTTGGGCATCTTCCGTTGCAGGAAGAGCAAGTGCCGGAACAAAACAGAGAGTCGAGCAAAAGGCACATGGTTTGATAATGTTCGGCTGCCTTTAGATCTAGTGTTTCAAATGATGTATATGTTCAGCCAAAAGTACTCTTACCTCCAAGTGCAAGTTGAGACAGCCCGAGACGACAGAGAAACCGTGCTGTCTACAAGAACAATTGGAGACTGGTTCTCATATTGCCGAGAAACAATAATAGTTTATGAATTGGAGCATCAAGATGGTCTAGGCAAGATTGGTGGTCCAGGAAATTTGTTGGAAAATTGTCCAACTGGACGAATCAAAATTTGCAAAAAGAAAATATAACAGAGGAAGACATATTGAGGGCCATTGGGTGGGTATGATCGAAGACGGCAGTGATGACTTACGGCTGGAAGTGTGTCCTAATAATGAAAGGTCTGCTGAAATATTGGTGCCACTGATACAGAAACATGTTGAGGAAGGCACTGAAATCCATACAGATTTTTGGAGAGCTTATGACTGCCTTCCTCAATATGGGTACATTCACAAAAAAGTTAACCATAGCGACCCCGTGAACAAATTTGTGGCACCAGACGGGACACACACCCAGCGTATTGAAAGCCACTGGCGAAATTTAAAAGTACTTTTCAATAGAGACCAATATAAAGGAAATTTTACAGATTGGGTAATTGAGTATTCGTGGAGGAGAAAATTACGGATAAATCATAAAGATCCTTTCGAGGAATTGCTAAAAGCAATTGAATACGTGTATAAAATTGGGTAAATGATTGTTTGTTTGTAAATGTTGTTTTATTTTAAATATAAGTTCTATCCTAAAATTCTGTAAATATCTATTATTGCTTAAATAAATGTTTATTTGAACTTAAATTTGTTTTATTATTAAAATACTATCCTTTAACCTTTTAGGCTGGATTCGACATGGTTAGGTTAGAAGGCTGTTCTTTGTTTTTCTTGCTGTTGGACTTGGGGTACCCCGGCTCGGACAGGTTAGGTTCGAAGGGGATGGCGGGGTCTAGTGAGCGAGCGAAGCGAGCGAACAGACCCCGCCATCAAATATCCCCGTCATCAATACAAGTATTGTTAAATAAACGACTTTCGGACGACATTTTCAACATTCTTATTCTTAATTATCTCCTCTCCTCTTTCATTTGACACCAAAATCGGTAAGTTATCTCAACAAACAAAAAAACACATTTTCAAGTTCTTCTCGTAATTATCCAACATGTATGAAACACGTAGGAGACTTACAAATCCTCTAAAAACTATCATATTATCATACGTTAAAGCGGAAGCATTTTTAAATCAATCAACTTTTTGGCCGTCTACGATCTATCAGTAAACGTGATAGGGTGGTCTTTTTGGCAACCGCCCGACTCACTTATTATCTCTGATGCGTAACTACCCAACTGTTGCGATATCATATTCAAAGTCTGCGTGTTTAAAAGATTTGAATCATAATATTTACAGTAATTAAAATTGGTAAACATGAAGGTACAGTCACGAGCAAAAATATGTATACACTCAGCAAAATTTAATAACGATTTTCTCGTGGAATTAAAATTGTAACTTTGAGATGATAATTTTTTCATAATAATAGGGGTTCCAAAATACTATATTCGTAATATCATAAAGTTACAATCAATACAGTAGGAGAAAATCACTTTTAAAAGTTGCTAAGTGTATACATATTATTGCTCGTGACTGTACTTACAGAACTGAACTATGTATTTACACTACACTATGTCACTATTTTTCTTCGTCTCCTTTTTAATACACTTTCGAAATGTCCACCGCCTTGCTCGATGCAAATTTAGTTTATTTAGAAAGAAAGAAAGAAGAAATTAGTGCGCACATTCGCCCCTCTATCTATGGCCGTGTTAGGACGAAAGGTACCGGAGTCCCTCAGACGCTGAGTTGCACTTAACATTATCCTGGCGCTCACCCTGGTACCATATCTTGCGTTGAACTCTCGACACGCTAACTCGACATTATCTTAGCAACGAGCCAGTGTCCTCACCATCTCCGTGTACTGAATATTGGTGTACTGGAATGCCATCGCGCACGTAACAAATGACATGCGGGAACACTTGTCGCTCGCTGCCGGCGAATAACTACCCTTGTGAGCGGGCGCACCGCGGGCAGTGACGGCGCTTGCGGCAAATCAAACGTCAAAGGGGTAAGTCGGCAAATTAATGCATCTCCCTCTTTCACATTGATCTTCCATTTGCAAAAAACGAACCACAAAATTCCTAATATTTTGTCATTTCTTAGAATGTGAAAGACCACATTCGGTCGCGCATTTAAAAAAGCTTTATTACTTTGGGATTAGGTCTAAATTTCGTTAAATTAACATTTTTTTTAACACAACTAGCTCAAACGTAATAAAAAGCAATGTTTATGAGTGAGTAAAGAAAGCTATGACCGAAAAACAAACTAGGTTTTGCATTTAAATTAGACATAGTGCTTTGCAATAACTCTCTAGTAACATAACTTTAAGAAAAATAAGAAAATCTAACTCTTATAATAATGTGTCGATTATGAACGTTTCTGACTCGTCACTCTTTAATAGTACGATGCAGAGTCTACCTGACTCCAGTGAAACTTTAGAAGTACGTAATTTATAAATAAAATTATCATCTGTACAGGAGGAATTGATAATTGCAAATAATGAAATTGAGAATTTAAACTTAGAGAAGACTAACTTAAAGTTGGAATTGGAAAGATGTCAGAAAATTGTAGAATTGTACAAAAAGGTCGGATACGGCGAGTCTTGTTCCACCCCACCAACATCAACGAGGAAAACGAAAAAGAAAGATGAGAACAAAAATACTCTCAACAATGGTTCCCAGACATGTAACCCGATCAACAAGGACAATAATACCGAAGTTACAGAAAAGAAAAACCAAAATAAGTCAGATCACGCGCCTAATATAAAAAAAATACCTAAACCAGAAGTTCGAGGCAGCCAAAGAAAGGTATGCATCCTGAGTACAAACAACAAAAACAAAATACTAACGATTGCAGAAAATACATTATTAGATTACTAAATTTGTCACTACTTGATACCGGGTTGTGGTATAGAGGCACTTATTAGGGACATAGATCTCAAATTGAAGAACTACACTACGGATGATTACTGCCTGATCTTCATCGGCGAGGAAGACTTTCGCCGAACGAACAACTATGTCGATCTCATAATTACATTGCGTGAAGCACTTTTAAAAATTAATCATACTAATATTATAATATGTGCACCTACATTTAAATTGAATGACTTTTCTATGATGTATAATAGGAGAATAGAAAATTTTAACAGTCTTTTATACTTAGATGCCTGTACTCATCACTACGCGTATTTGTTTGATAGTAACTTTTATTTGACATATGATTATAAAATGTTCTTGCCAAGAAGTGGATCTGTTAATAATAATGGTATAATGAACATATTTAAAAATATAAATTTAATTCTTAATGAGATTAATAGCTACGACGTTTTTCATATAATTGATGTTGAGTCTCCCCCAATTTCTTCTTCGTGCACAAAAGACAACACTAGTGATATTTTTTTTTCGTTAAAAAACATATTAAATTGTTACACCAAAATATTGCTGGTTTACTAAATAAAGCAAATGTTTTAACTGTATGCCTAGATGAACTGTCCGAAAAAAAGATTGACGTGGATGTTTTATGTATAACGGAACATTTCATTATGGAAGGGTTCCAACATCAACTGTATGTGCCAAATTATAACCTAGCTGCCTGTTTTTGTAGGGAAGGCAGAAAAAGAGGAGGGGCTTGTATTCTTGTGAAAAACGATGTTCAATATAAGGAAATACCTAAAATTTCAAAATTATCGACATCAGGCATATTTGAATGTTGTGCGATTGAGCTCACCCATTTTAAAATAATTATTGTATGTATCTACAGAGTACCAAATATAAATAATCTCAGTTACTGCTTTGATAAAATGGAAACGCTTTTGAAAGAAATATCACGCACACGATATAACAACATTGTAATAGCAGGTGATTTAAATATAGACATGCTTAAACCTAATAGCCACTCAAATGCTTTCGAATGTCTGTTAATGAGCTTTAACTTAAAACTAGAATTAAGACAGCCGACTCGCATGGCCAGTATGACGTGTATAGACAACTTTGCTCATAATTTTAGTTCAGTATGTAAAACCGAAGTAATCGAACTGGCTTTGTCCGATCATACGGCACAGCTGCTTCACTGTCCAGTACAAACAAAGTGTCTCATAAAGTATTGGTATACCGTCAAAAGAGACTACAGTGTAGACAATATTTTGTATTTTAAAAACCACATTAAAAATCTCTCTTTTGGTGAGATTTACGACACAATCGATCCGAATGAAGCCTATAATAAATTTCTCGATCTATTTAAATTAATTTACGACTTGTGTTTTCCAACTAAACTGATCAAAGTAGATGTCACAAAAGACCTAAATGGTTGTCAAAAGGTATTAAACTAGGCAGTCAAAAAAAAAGAAAACTTTTGTGGCAATTCAGATTAAACCCAAACAAATATAATAAATATAATTTCAAGAACTACTCTCGCTTACACAAAAAAATTATACACCTAACACAAAAAGCCCAGAACAATCATAATATAACAACATCTAAAAATAAGTCTAAAACCACGTGGCAAATTATAAATCGTGCAAAATTTAACCTACCTAAGTCTAATATTACTAAAATTATAAATAATAACAGCGTTCTATCTAATCCCAACGATATTGCCGAAGCATTTAACAATTATTTTATCGACAAAGTACAAGGGAAACTTGATGTGACTAGCAAACCTAAATATAACAGAATTGAAACTTGTAATAAAGCAATGTTTATGGCTCCTAGTATACCACAAGATATTGAGAGAATCATCAAATCATTAAACAATACAAATAGTGTAGGGTATGACGATATTGCTACAAAAATATTGAAACATGTGTCTAAGGAAATAAGTGGCCATTTAAGTCACATAATTAACTTAAGTATTAGCGCAGGCGTTTTCCCTGACGCATTAAAAATATCGATTATAAAGCCATTATTTTAAAAAGAAAATAGAGAACGGATGGAAAATTACCGACCAATATCATTCAATTCCCGTTATTTCAAATTTTTTTGAAAAATATATTTATGGGGAACTTTATAAATTCGTAGAAAAAAATAACACTGTGCGGACAGAAAGGATTTCGTGTACATATGACTATCAATATATGATTTTTTATACAATGTCATAAAAAACGTTGATGTCCGGAATCCTGTATGTAGTGTATTTTGCGACATGACCCAGGCGTTCGACTATGTACACTATACTACTCTTTTAAAGAAACTCGAAGCCTACGGGATGAGAGGCAATGTCCTTAATTTGCTTAATTCTTACCTACAAAATAGAAAACAAATTACTGAAATTAATAAAGTTAATACAGTTAATAAACGTGAAGAAATATTTCGGTCTTCAGAGCGTGAATTATTATTTGGGGTACCGCAAGGCAGCGTTTTGGGACCCTTTAAATTTATACTATACATAAATGACCTACCGAAATCTATTGATCGACCAGTAACACTATTTGCGGATGACAGTACGATTACAATACCTTGTAGAAGGATAGATAATTATGAGAATGACATTAATAATAGTTTACAACAGATGGTAACCTGGCTAGACGCGAATAATTTAAAAATAAATTTGAGTAAAACTAAAGTTATCCATTTTAGACAACAGACCTCTACTATTAATTTAAATATACACTACAATAATGATATCATAGAAGAAGTTGAAAGTACAAAATTCTTGGGTCTCAAAATAGATAGCAAATTAAATTGGAAATCACACATTGATACCTTATGTAAGAAGCTGAGTAAGTCTGCATACGCTCTATATACATTATCACCTATAATTAACACAGATGCTCTTCTTACTGCTTATTATGGCATAGTAGAATCACATTTACGGTATGGGATCATATTTTGGGGAAACTCTACTGAAAAAGAAATCGCCTTCAAGGCGCAAAAAAGATGCATTCGATCGATGTTTAAAATTAAACCCACTGATAGTTGTGAACCATACTTTAAAAGTTATAAGATTTTAACATTACCTTGTCTATATATACTAGAAGTAGCTGTGTTTGTGAAGGCAAACCCGAGTCCTTTCAGACGTATAGCTGACGTGTTTCCCCGCAATAGACGCGACAATAGCTTGCTTTGTCAGGAGCCAGCTAAGACAGCACGCATGCGCAAAAGTGTCTACTGCATGGCTCCAGTTATTTATAATCACTTGCCTAAGAGTTGGAAAGGGCTTCCAGTCCAATTATTTAATAATCAAACGAACTTACCTGAAGTGAAGTTCGATTTTAATTATCCTGTCTTCGTCGAAGAGATTTAAATATTCACCTGTAGTAGCCCCGCTACGCCTCGACTCACTCGCACATAGTTTAGCGCCATAAGAAAGAAAGAGATAGCACTATCTCCACAGGCGCCCGATCACACCACTACAGCATTCGTCATTCAGTTCAGAGTACCGTTCTACTGGACGAACTATAACATTGTTTAGGGAAATGGAAGGTCCACCTGAATGTCAGGGCAGGGAGGGACCTTAAATCTCTTCGACGAAGACAGGATAATTAAAATCGAACTTCACTTCAGGTAAGTTCGTTTGATTATTAAATTATCCTGTCTTCGTCTTCGAGATTTAAATATTCACCTGTAGATTTTTAGAGATAGACAATTGAAATGTTATAGGATGGACTAAATTGAAAAAACGAATCCCTGTAAATAATACATGTATTCTTATTTCAATTAATAAACACGAAAAAAAAAAAAGATTTATAGATGATTATAACTAAAGAAATAAACAAAACTTCCTTACTGATTACTAAGAACAGCGTTTGCAAATTCACAATTTGTTTGAGCGATTGGCCGATTATAAAAATTAGCAAAGGTAGCAGATTGATCTGACCACCCAGCGGTTCTCCTAATGACATCAACACTGATTCCTGCTTGATGTGCAGCAGACGATGATGCATGCCGAGTGCTATGTGCACTGAATATTTCAGTGTTGATCCCACTAGCAGCCAAACCCTGCTTTATCCATCGTCCTATAGTTTGTGGAGAGGCGGCGTGATGAGGTTTTTTAAAAGTTAGAATCAATTTATTATCTACAGTACTTCTTTTGGTGGATGTAACATTCATGTAAGCTATTAAAGTCTGCAGTCTGCAGGACAGATTGCAGGACGTTGTCGGAAAAAAGGAAGGTCAAGAATTGGTTGGGATTTACCTATACCAGATGTCTTAATTAAATCAGTAATAGTAATTAAAAGTTTGTCTTGATTGATCATAATATTGGGCAACCTAATCAATGATAGCGTCTGACATCTTTGGCCTGTTGACAAAGCCAATAATACAACCAATTTTTTGCTCAACTGCTCCAACTTTAAATTATCGTTGGGGTATAAGTTACTAAAATAATTAAGGACGATATTGGTGTTCCATGTACAATTATACTTAGGGAAGGAAGGCTTCAACTTAAATACTCCCCTAAAGAATCTTTTGACACGTTCGTCTTGTCCCACATTATTTCCGGAAATAAGTGATAAAGCCGAACGGTGATTGTTTAATGTTCCATACGTGGAACCATTTGTGAAACATTGAGACAAAAAATCCAGAAAATCCTGTACTCTAATCTGGAACGGATTTAATCCCTTATCGTGACAGTATAACCACCACTGTTTAAAGCTAGAAGTATATTGCGATTTAGTGCTCCCAGAAATAGATGACATCATTACAGTCAGTGCTGATTGAGGGACCTGCAATCGCGCGAAGGCTTCCCGGATAATATAGTCGCCGCCAGGGAAAGGTGGCGATGCAGAGGATGAGTTTCCCTGAAATTGATGATAACAGAAATTTATCCGGAGTAAATAGTAATATTTCACTTACAGCAAGAGATCTGAATACTGGGAACCATGCTTGAGATGGCCAATGAGGCACTACAATTATCCCGGTTGCTTCATCATTAACAATCTTTTGCAGAACCTTTAAAATGAGTGAAAATGGTGGAAACGCATAAAAGAACATATCCCATTTAATAGTAAAAGCGTCCACGTTGTAAGCATAGGGATCGCGTTTCCATGATATATATTTTTTACATTTAGCATTCGCTCTCGATGCAAAAATGTCCATCTCAGGTTCACCAAATTTTGAAGCAATAGTATAAAATGCTGTAGAGCGCAATTCCCATTCAATATCTATGTTTCTTGACTCTGTGTCTGCTTTAATATTCTGGGATGACGCTATGTAGGAAGCAAAAAGGAATATCTGCCGTCCTTCACACCAAGTCCATATTCTACGAGTAATTTCATTGAGATGTGGGTATTGCACTCCACCCATTCTATTTATGTAAGCGATCGCCGTAGTATTGTCAACGCGTAGGAGTATGTGACAATTAGTGACCTTGTTCGCGAAAGATTTAAGTCCAAAATAGGATGCAAGTAGCTCCAAATAGTTAATATGGCATGAACGCTCGTCTTCCGTCCACGAACCGCCTATACTTTTTCCCCCACAGGCTGCACCCCAGCCGATACTAGATGCGTCACTAAAGATCTCTAATGTAAACGACATTGGTCTGATGGGGTTATTCGTGTCTAAAATTGAAGATTTCCACCAAGTCAAATCAACGTGTAAACTATTTGAAACAGTCATCATCTTGTCATAATCACTATTATCCATTAAGGCTAGATATTTGGCCCGCTCTAAAGACTTTGTATACAACCACCCGTACGCGACGGCCGGGCAAGCAGCTGTCAGGGTACCTAGATAGCGCGCAAAAGCCCGAATAGTGATTCTCGTCGTTACTAGCATATTTTCGGTGCGTGACAAAATGTCGCGTCTTTTCTTTATGGGGAATTCTAAGGTCATGTCTATAGAGTTTAAAAGAAAACCTAAAAACTGACAACATTGGCTTGGTACCAGTGAACTCTTCTCATAGTTTATTATAAATCCTAAGTTCACTAGGCACTTAATGCTTTCATTAATGTTATTTAAACATTCTTCATAATTGTTTCCGAAATAACAACTGTCATCTAAGTAGAATACTGATTTAAAATTTCGGGATCGCAATAAAGTAGAAACTGGTTTCATAAGTTTTGTAAAAGCATGAGGAGCTGAACTCAATCCAAAAGGTAAAACCAAAAATTCGTACAGAATATTATCAAAATAAAATCTCAAAAACTTTACATGATCATTATGGATAGGTATCAAAAAATATGCTTCTTTCAAGTCCAAGTTAACCATATAGCAGTTAGGTGTCATTAATTTGACAGCTGTCCTAACATCTTCCATCTTAAAATGGTTAACTGCGACAAATTCATTTAATTTCTTTAAATTTAGAATTAAACGTTTTTCACCATTAACTTTCGGAATGATAAAAATACTAGATACAAAATGATTGCGGGTAGGTTTACATTTACGTATGACATTTGCTTGCAATAAACGATTCAATTCTTGTTTAATATGAAACCTGTCGTCTTTCGAGAAAGATGATTTAGGAATCATACCCGGATGTTGTACAGGATATTTAAAAAAGGGAATTCTATAACCAGAAATGGTCTCAAGGATCGTTTTGTCATCAGTAATCTTTTTCCAAGCTTCAATAAAATACCTTAAGCGACCAGCATGAGAGTATACCTGAGAAATTACTGCTTCACGCTCGTTGTGGGGGCCGCTCTCGCTAGCTTGTGGCGTGATGCAGGGTGCTGGTGAGGGGACGATGTCCGTGGAGCACGGGTCATCGCCGGCGCCTGCATTGTCCCGCGGCGGCGGTAGTTCGAGCCTGGCCTGGTCCCGCCGCCGCGTCTCGACTGCCCACGAACGGAGCGGTGATAAGGCTGTCGTGACGGCGGGCCTTTGTAGTTTAAAGTGCTCGTTTGAACTGGAGACTGGATCAGCTTGCCAGTCTTCTGTATTCCACGCGAAGATTTAATAAAGTCTCCTAATTTCTCTCCAAAAAGAAGACTGTCTCTCTTTCTATCCTTAAAAGGCTCTAAAAAAGTCTTGTCAACCATTGGAGTGACAAGAGATCTTCTAGTCTCAGTCTCCAAGTAATGAGAATCCGACAACAGCTTAGTCGCGTCTGTAAGAAGACGAAGGATGTCGGTAGTGTCACTGGATTTTGTCAATATTCCTGACATCGTCCTTCCTAAGATAGCCAGGACGCATCCCATATGCGATTGCTTCTTCTGAATCCTTACGTCACGATTTCTTGCGGACTCATTTAGCATTGCAGCTATTTCAGGATTAAGCACTGGAGCTCTAATTAAGGGACAGTTTTTTGGAAGTAGGTATTTTTTTATTAGTTCCTCTCGTGTTTCTTTTTTAAGGCCATCCTTAAGGATAGGATCCCATCGCTTCGATAAGTCAGCTACAATATCTGGACCCCAATCGGCGGCTTCAGCTTCGAAATCCCCTAGAGCCCTTAAGAGCTCAGGATCTGCGATAGGAGGAACATTATCGCCATTTGTATTAGCTTCATCGGCCGGGGCTGTCACACCCTGGGGATCAGCTGGCTGTGATGCACTTCCTCCTATTGTAGAAAGCTCGGGCTGCACGGATGACGCAGAGCGCGCAGAGGTGCCTGGCTCGTCCACTGACCTCGCTGAGTCAGCGGGTATGCCATCCGTCGTCGCAGCCGTCGGCGTTGGCGAGCCGTCAGGAGACGAAGGCCTAGACGCATCGCTGTCCGATTCCAGATATTCTGGAACGATATTTTTGGTTAATATCTCGTATTAACTCTAGTAAGATATAATAGGTCAATATCTCGTATTGACTCTAAAAAAAAAAAAGAAAACAATAGGTCAATATCTCGTATTGACTCGAAAGTTTGATGTACCGTCTAACATCTCGTGTTAGATCTAAGGTACCATTGGACAAAGAATTATAAAAGGCCTTGTATTTTGTACCATAACAATGACCATTAAAATTATGTAGGTAGTAGGTACATACCTTCAATTGACACACGTCTTTGACGACCTCTTTTCTTAGACAATTTTTGTTCATACTTCTTTAATTTCCTTCGCCATTTATCCTCTTTAGTTTCTTCATGCTTCCTTTTTGGCATTTATTAAGTTTGTTTTTAAAACTGCTTCACCAATAAAATCCTAAAAACGAAAAAAAAATTACAAAACTTCTTTCACTATGTGCGGTAGCCGCGCGCGCACGGAAACGAAATGACGAATGCTGTAGTGGTGTGATCGGGCGCCTGTGGAGATAGTGCTATCTCTTTCTTTCTTATGGCGCTAAACTATGTGCGAGTGAGTCGAGGCGTAGCGGGGCTACTACAGGTGAATACCTTACTGAGAAAGATTTTTTAAGTTAGAATAATGTTTATTTTGTGTACCTACTTTTTCGTGTAATGTTTTTTAATTCCACCTACTCTCTAGTTATAAGTTGATGTTCTATATCTTTTGCATGCCTACGTGGAAAAATATGGCTGAACTTTCAATATGTTTTTTTTTTGTCACCATTTAATGTTACCCATGTTTGCAAAATAAAATTATCTTTATCTTTAATAAGGATTAAGCTTCCTTAAATTAACTATTTTATTTACCGCGCACTACACGTAGGATAGCTACGAGCGTATTACAAATTTGGATATGCATTTGAATAGGCTTTATTCCTTTGAGATAAGGTTTAAATTTCCTTAAATAAAATATCGTATTACCTTGTTAAGACGCGGTGGTTCTAATTTCAGTTAAAGAAAAGATTTTTTCATGAAAAATTAACACATAAATAATGATGGAAATCGATTCAGAAGCCGATTCTGAGCAAACTACTTTCAGGTCTTGCGCTTATTCTGTTACACGTTGTATATAACGTTCGCACGTTGCATATATATTATGCAGTTTATGCCGATTGGAACCTTTAATAAAGGTGGATCCACACAGTCCGGCGGCATGCGCCGCCGGCGTAGCCGCCGGCTTTGTGTGCGGCATTTGCAACAAAGCCGGCGGCCATTTTGCCGGCGAGGCCGCCGCGCGGCCTGCAGCGGGGGAACAGTTTGATCACGGCTTTCGATGAGAGTGGTGTCATTAATTTCATATGCGTTGTGTAGGTAATAGTGTATAAAATGACTGATTTCCATTGGGACGACAGTGCAGTATTATTATTAATAGAACAATTTCACGAAAATGAAATATTGTGGAACCCGAGAAATAAAGATTTTAAAAATCGTATGAAGAGAAATGATGCGTTGAAAAATATTGCGTCTTTATTCAGTATTGAATCTTCAGAAATTGAAAGAAAATTAAAAAATATAAGTAGCCATTTCTTTCGGGAACACCGGAAATATGAAGAATAAAAAAAAATGGAAAAAATGGATCAGGAAGGGATGATATTCAACCACCAAAGTGGTTTGCTTACAGAGCATTGTCATTCCTCAAAGACAAGAATAAACCTGTGTCCACTGTAAATAGTGAAGATACTTCGGTAAGTACCTAAAGATACATTAGTGTTTATTGAATTGGTCACAAGTGGTCAACCTATCGCCCAAGAGCTTCAAATACATTTATACAAATAAATATAAAAAACTAACATGTTTAAACAGCTATATTAATAATTCCGGGAAGGGTAGATATACTTACGGTATAGTTTTGTTTGGTGCTAGTGATGGGTACGTATTCGAATACCTAAAATTAAAAGACCTAACGTCAAATAACGTACGTTCAAAATACCTAAAATCTAAATACCTAATGATTTTAAATACCTAAGTAAATAACACCCATGTACGAATTACCTAAGTTTAAAAAACCGATTGGTCTAAATACCTAATGTTTAAAATATCAACAGTTACTACCCCTACGTTTGATACACCAACATTTAAAATATCTAAATGGTCAAAGCACCTAAAATAATGCATCATAGGTACAGTCACGGACTTTAATTGATGAGCCACCTTCAACCTTTTCAATTTTGCAGTTTCATACATTCACGAGATTACACGATTAAACACGAACTCAAATCGCACGCTCGTAAACAAGATGACAAATAAATTACTTTTAATCGGAAATATCCATAAAGGTTGACTTTATTAGTTAACCTCTATGGATATTTCCGATTAAAAGTAATTTATTTGTCATCTTGTTTACTTTCATACATTCACGAGATTACACGATTAAACACGAACTCAAATCGAAAGCTCGTAAACAAGATGACAAATTACTTTTAATTGGAAATATCCATAGAGGTTGACTAATAAGTTCTCAATGATAAAAATAAATACAATGTTGCATTAAGTTTATCCAATCTATTTGATACCGACCTCCTTTGAATCATAGCTCATTAACTCGATAATTATGAAAACATAACTGAAGACAGTGACAGTTGAAATATCAAGATGACAAATAAATTACTTTTAATCGGAAATATCCATAGAGGTTGACTAATAAGTTCTCAATGATAAAAATAAATACAATGTTGCGTTAAGTTTATCCAATCTATTTGATACCGACCTCCTTTGAATTATAGCTCATTAACTCGATAATTATGAAAACATAACTGAAGACAGTGACAGTTGAAATATCAAGATGACAAATAAATTACTTTTAATCGGAAATAGTCTTATCCATAGAGGTTGACTAATAAGTTCTTAATGATAAAAATAAATACAATGTTGCATTAAGTTTATCCAATCTATTTGATACTGACCTCCTTTGAATCATAGCTCATTAACTCAATAATTCTGAAAACTTAACTGAAGACAGTGACAGTTGAAATATCGATGTCAGAGAATTTCTCCGTACGCTAACGTTTATCGTTGCTAGGTTACTGTTGCTAGACCTGCAATTGGTTGACTTTGAGTAGTCACTGCTGTCAAGTTCGTAGTTCTGCTTTCAGGTTAGCCAACCGGTAAAGATATGAAGTACCTATAATTTTCTTCTTCTAATACGAAGACATATGACTTTGCGTGTCGGGAACCGAATAAACCCGATTTGCATTACACGGCTAAAATGCGAACAGTAGCAGGTGGCTCATCAATTAAAGTCCGTGACTGTACATGATGTACGTGTTCGTCGAGCCAGCTTGATAGCTCGCGATTAATTTAAAAAAATGTGTTTTTATTTGGATAGTGATCGGTATTTTTCATTTCGGTCATTTAACGGTTAGGTAAACCAATTTTAGGTATTTTGTACGTAGGAATTTTAAGCTATAGCTTTATGAACTTCGGTAACATATCCATTTGACATTTTAAACTTTCGGTATTTTGAATTTAGGTGAATTAATCGTTAGGTATTTAGATTTTAGGTATTTTGAACGTAGGTTATTTGACGTTAGGTCTTTTAATTTTAGGTATTCGAATACGTACCCGCTAGTGATGTAACCGAGTGATTTTAAAATGTCACAAGTAGTGCATGCATCAAATAACTTGATATCGTTTTTTTTTCTTTCAGATTGTTCTTGATGACAGCGCGAACTCACGGCAAAATGGAAACAAAACTACCCGAAAGAGGAATGCTGAACCAGATCCAGAAATAACAGAAGCTTTACAATTGTTCCGAGATATTTCATCTAAGAAACGCGATGACGTTGATGTGTTTGCTGACTTCATAGCTTGCAAATTGAGGAAAATGGTTCAAAATCAAATCCAAAACCTAATTTTTGAAGCTGAAATGAATATGTTTTCGGATACTCGTCGTGAATTTAATACAGTTTCTTCAAATATTCGTTCAGGTTATTTTACTCAGCAACCAGTAACATGAACGCCGTCAACGTCGCAATCTTATTCAACCCGAGTACACGAGTAAGAGTATTTCCAGCAAATTAAGTCATTTAAAGTTAACAAGAGAGATACGAAAATATACGAGAGAAAGTATAAGAGAAAATATACGCGAGACGAGTAGTTTGACTGAAATAGTGCCCTTAAACTTTTGATTCAGTTCACTTTTCTGGGTTGACGACTAACCAATGTAAACATTGTCACAGATGCCGTTGACTGCGGCTGAAAAACAAAAAAAGTACAGGGACAAGCTAAAAACCGAAAATCCTCAAAAATATGAAGAAATACGTAGGAGAGCTAAAGAAAGATCTGCACGACATTACGAAAAAAAGAAGAGTAGTTATACTGAAGAGCAGAAACAAGAATTACGCCAAAAATGGAAGGAAGATCGGAAAAAAGCAAAATTACCAAAAATGGCACCACTACATGAACCGTCTATGTCACAAGCTTCAAACTCAAAACAAGACAATAATCTTTTAGTTTGCCGTAGGATGCAAAGCCGAGTCGAATACCGGCATACAATTACGATCACAGTTAAACACATTGACTAAAGGTTTCAAAGGTCTCCAAAAAAAAATGATTAGACTACAAAACCGAATAGACAAGATGCAAGAAGATTATGAAAGGATTTTTATTAAATTAGACATGGAAAAGGAAACCGAAAACAGAAATATACAAGAATTCGAAGAAAAACACCGAGGAAAAAAATTACCGAGTTCATAAATAATAACTTACCCAATATTGAAACCACAAAAAAGGAAGAAATTAAGAAAAAAATACTTGAACATAATATACTTACCGAGTCACTAAAATCACAATTCAAAACGGCTAATAATGCTGAAAAAAATGTTTTGAAAAAAATTCTGGATGACAATATTGTCAAAAAATATAAACTTAAAACAAATATAAGGACCTCTCTGGGATTCAAAAGTAATTTCAAAAAGTACCGTGAGCATAAGACCAAAACTACTGCATTGCAAAAGAAAATTTAATGTTTTTATAACAGAGATGATGTAAGCCGCGCCACTGCAGGCAAAAAAGAATATAGGACCTTCAAAAAAGTAACACGCCAAAAGAGATACTTGCTAGACAAATTAAGCGTACTTCATAGAAAGTTTATCGTGGAAGAGGGCCAAATAAGTTTCAGTACTTTCAAAAAGTACCGGCCGTTCTACGTACTTTCTCCAAAAATCAAGGATTGCGAGAGTTGCGCGTGCAAAAAACATTCTAATATGCAATTTCTGGTCGATGAACTGAAATCTCTTGATATTCTTCAGACTGATAATTTAAATGAAGTAACTTCAAATTTAGTATGTGATTTTTACTCAAAAGATTGCATGTACAATAATTGCAACACATGTTAAGAAATTCAATTAAAAGTTGATAATGAAAAACTGTTGGCTAAGGCAAGCTGGTTTACTTGGGTTTTAAAAGAACACGAATATGAAAAAGCAGGGGAGAAGAAGACAATTAAAAAGACGATTAAAATAAAAAAAGAGGGTTCTTTAAAAGACTTACTTGAGATATTTAATGAGGAAATGAAAAAATTTAAAACTCACATTTTTAATTTTTATTTTCAATATAAACAATATAAAGATTGCATTCATAATTTGCAAGATGATGAGGCATGTATCCATATAGACTTCTCTGAAAATTTCACCTGTAAGTACCACAGCGAAATACAGGCAATGCATTTCATAAAAGAACAGATAACACTACATACAGGAGTTATTTACATCAAGGGAGAGAAGAAACCTATTTCTTTCTGTTCGATTTCACCCGATAACCAACACAATCCTGAGGCAATATGGGCCCACCTCGATCCCATTTTAAAACACTTAAAGACTAACTATTCCAAGATCTGTATCATTCACTTTTTCTCTGACGGCCCAACTAGGGTAAGTGCTCCAGTGAATGAACACCCCCCAGTGAATGAACAAAACGCAGTTTTATCCAAAAAATAAGAAATCTGGACGTTTCTACCATGTGTAGTATTTTTTTTCATAATTGCAACTCTATTTCCCATTTAAGTGGTCACATTCACGTTTAATGTCATAATTCATTTCAAAATGGCGAGTGGTTAAAGTTTAAGTCAATAGTGAAATTTTTATTTGTTCGGGCTGGAGTTTAGAACTGAGGTAAGTGGAATCTTTTTTGATTTGACATTGTAATGTAAATAACGGTATTTTTGATGGGTTATTTGTTTATTATCGTAGGATAACAGTTTAATATTGTGTTTCAAATCCATTTATTTGCGATTTTTGTCAGTTATATTAAATTATTAAGTGTCCCAGCATTGGATCAAAAAATCGTTTAAATTCCAGTGAATGAACGGGTGTTCATTCACTGGGTGATTTTTACATAATCGTAAAAATCACGTTTTGGTTGAAAAACATAACTTACGCTAATGCTGTAAGGTTCATGTTTTGGGAGCTATTTCTTAAATAGATTTCCGATCTTTTGGCCAGTATTGGGACTGGTATGTTCATTTACTGGTTCATAAAATCCAGTGAATGAACACTTCATATTTTAAGACAGATTTCTCAAGAAATTTGGTATTTCTACCTACCTACTTACCTACAGGTAGTAAAATAATATTGCAATCGTTTAAAATTGTTCATTTTTCTCTTGTCCATTTAGATTACCATGGATCACAAAAAGAAGTACAATAGGTTTCAATACAGTCAACAAGCACTTGAAGCAGCTCTTAAGTCAATTGCTAATGGAGAACTAATTCTGCTTATATCCGAATGCCACGCACATATTACAGCCCTGTGATGTCGGCATTTTTGGCTCCATAAAAAAGAGTTGGCGGAAAATCGTGCGCAAAAATAAACAAAATTCTACAGCATCCATAACAAAACATAATTTCGCAATAAAATTTAAAGAAGCCTACACCAGTGGATTAAAAGTTGAAACCATAAAACATGCTTTTAGGGCATGTGGACTATATCCTTTAAATGCAGACGGAGTTGACTATTCAAAATGCATTAGCACTCGAAGAGAGGAAATTAATGGGCAAATTGCTCTTAATCGTGATAACCGAATTCTAGAGGAGAGAAAGGACGATATGAAAGTCAAAGTATCAGAAACGAATTCGTTCAGGCTTACTTGACCAAGAATACGCATCAGCATGCATATTTTTCACTCTGGTTCAAATGTCGCAAAGAACTCGATGGTGTTAGAGATGTACCTAGAGGAGCATCAATGGAGGCAGCAGATGCTAACAATTCCTCCCAAAATGCTCCTCTCCATTTATCCAATACGTCGACTTCTATACTTCGATCATTATCTAACACACAATTATTGCATGGAGACATACAACCCGTCATTAATTCCGAAGCAGACCCGTGCTCCATCACATTTCATGACCAAGATTTGACAAATTTTATCGTTCCTAGTCTGGCGGATTTTAATAATATTTCTAATTGTTCAGAATATCTTAAAGACTATACGGAAAATCTAAATAAAACCACCGAAATAGTAGAGTTTATAATTCATAGTGAATTGAATCCACCAACCGTAATTCCTCTTCCATGGTATGATACTCCACAAGCTGGTACATCGTTAGACATTAGAACGGAATTGTTTCTAAGCGATGGACCTTCTACATCTTCTACTCCTATATTATTTATTGAAAGTAATCCAGAAATTGAAAACAATAGTTCTATGAATGTGTGTACAATCACGGAGGACGATATTCAGCCAGTTGTTAACTCAAATAAAATCGACAGCTTTGGGGTATCCAAAAATCGCTTCGGAAAAAAAAGCAGCCAAAGTAAAAAAACCTAATCCCATGCCGTTTGGATTAACAGGCCAACGATACAAAGCGTATGTAGAAAAGATACAAGAAGAAAAGAGATCAAAAGAAGAAGACAAAATCAATGAAAAAAAAAGGAAATTAGAGGCAAAAGAAAATGAAAAACGAAGAAAACTGGAAGAAAAAGAAAACAAAAAGAAGGATAGAGAAGAAAAGCTTTCACAAAAAACAGAAACTAAAACGCAAAGAACAGAACAAAACTGAGAAACACTTACAAACACCTAGTCCGGTAAATAAAGATAAACAAAATGATGAAATTGGAATGAATGACTTACCAGTGTCAACTAAGGATCTTCACGGAAAATATGTTATGGCCAAATTCAAAACTGATAAAAGAACACGTCACTATGTAGGCAAAGTCCTTATGGTAAACGGTCAAGAAAATAAATGTAAGATAGATTTTCTAAGAAAAAAAGCGGTATGTGATAACATTGTTAGTTTCGTAAAACCAAATGTACCTGATGTGTCTGAAGTAGATTTTGAAGACATAGAACGTGTATTAAGTGAGCCTGCTTATTCCAGACGTGGATTGATCGCTTTTAATAATGTAACATTTAGAGATATAGAATAAGTAAAATAATCAAAAGGATGTCTAAGGAATTAAGGAATCCTAACGTCAATAAAGTTAAACGAATTAAGACTGTGATTAGCTTATATTTCGACTCACTTATTGTGATTTTAGTTACGTATGATTACTTGTCATTTATGCAAAGTTTCAGTACTTCGGTGAAGTTAGTTTGTACCTGATTATTTAAATTGAAAACTGATTAAAGTTTAAATTTGTAAACAATACATGACCAAGAGTTTTAGTTACCTAGTTAATTAGGTATTAGCTAAATATTGTTTTTACTTTGTAATAAAAGATTTTAACGTGCTTGAGAGGTCTATGAATGTTTGTAGAATTGGAGGTAAGATTTAGAGGTTTTGTTTTGAGAAGATTTTATTTTTATTTTTTCTATTAAGACATTGAAGATTTTTAAAGAAATGTTGATTTTTTCACCGCATTTATTGCAATAATAAGACTGTAATAGTGTAATTAATAAACGAAGAATTTTGTTCATTCACTGGTTTCATTTCGTTCATTTACTAGAAAACGCTGTTCATTCACTGGAGTTTTGGGGTATTTTCCGATTTACTGCTTATTATAATAAAACTGTGAATGTTATGTTGTAAAACGTACCGAAAAATGATTTTTGAATATATACTTAACACTAAAACAAATTTCGGCCGCTTTCATTAGTGATAACCCACAGTAAATATTTTTTAAAGTTCGCAAATTGCTTAAGTGTTCATTCACTGGTGCCATTACCCTACCCAGTACAGACAAAAAAAAACTTATACTTATTTAGTGAAAAAGTGTACGAATACGAGTATAATTATTGCACTTGGCATTTTTTTGAGGCCGCCCATGGAAAAGGTGCCGCTGATGGTATCGGGGGGGTCATAAAACGAACCCTAGATACCAAAATCGCTCAGGGAAAAGACATCCCAAATGCTGAAACAGCATTTAACGTTCTGAAATCAGAAGACACAAGTATCAAATTATTTTATATTTCATCTCATCTCATAACATCAAGCCAATACAAGCAAAACTCAGTCCGTTGCCACAAACAATGAAAATACATCAACTGATAACAATAGAAAAGCAAAAGCTCAAACACAGAGAACTCAGCTGTTTCTGTGGGGCTCCTAGAGGCAGCTGTGAATGTCACTCACCTGTATTTCATAGCTTCGGCCCCATAATCAACACAAACGAATTACAGGCAAATAATCGAAAACAGAGAACTAGGCAAAGGCGTGTCAGTTCATCAACCGAAGAAGACGATGATGATATTATTGAATATGCTGAAAGCGATGCCACGGCCTTTCTTTCTGATGGTTCTATGGGTCTAGATTTTAACGACGATGAAAGTAACCAGATCACTGAGCTTGACGAAAAAACTGGTGTTCTGAAGAAAATTGATCCAAACGAGAAAGTGGTTGTGTTATCCGAATTAATTTCATTTTGCGAATCTACGAAACATAGTATTGGGAAAGATTTTGTGATAACTTTGCCACAAATAAGAAACATTCCGGAAAACACTGCAAGTTATGATTTAAGGGAGAGCAATTTATTTGTAAAAGAAGACTCCATGAATGTGATAAGAAGTAAAAATTGTGACAACATTCAAAGTAATATTAGAAGAAAAGATGAGAATAAGGAAAATAAAAACAATATCAAAATAAAAGAAGTAAAAGACAACATTGATATTGAGTGTACGAAAGAAGATGAATGCAATAAAATTTTAAATATTTCTGGAAAAGATGAGAGGAAACAAGCTGTTGAAAATAAAGAAAGTGACCAAATTGAGACTGGCCACGAGAAATATCATGAAAGCATGAGAGGACAAAATAATTCTGGTGAGGAAAATATAAAAGAAGCAGTTAAATGTAAAGAAATGGGCCAAACGGATTTTGAGGAATAAAACGAAACTGAGAATTTAAGAGAAGATGACAGTAATAACAACGAGAATTTAGATGAAGGAAGAAGGGCGATTGAGACTGAAGAAACTAAGCAGAATGACATTATTTTAAATGATAGTATCTTGGTAAGATATTACCAAAGAAAAACGTGGAAATATTATATTGGTTTTGTCGAGAATATCGAATTTAAGGACGGAGAAAATTATTATAAGGTAAAGTTTTTAAAAACCGTTAAGGATTCTTTAAATTCAGTTAAGTTCGTAGTGAACAGAAAATTAGATATAGTGATCATTTTATCCATTGTAAAAAAGGTCAATTTAATTCAACGAGGATCCTTTAAAGAATATTACCTGAGTCACGATTTGGATATGGTTTATTTTATTTAAATAATAATTTGTTAACCCTTAAATTGATTTCGTCCGTTTTTTAGGACGCAGTGTTTACACGCACACAGAGACTGTTTTAATACTCTTAAGCGCTGCGAGGGGGCGGAACAGCCTCGAACTAGCTATCTCTTTCGCGCGCGTGTATGTTTCATTAACGAAATGATGAACGGTTGCAATCATTTGAAAAAGTGCAACGGTCAGATTTGTTTACGCTCCTGATAAATTGGATAATAACTGTAAGTATTTGGGTTGTTTTGTTTATTATCTTACATTATTAGTTAGAATATGAATATAGGCATTTTATTGTGATATAATTTTTATAAATATTTGTGTAATTAGAGTAATTAAATAAAAAAATTAAAAAACCCCCGACAAAAACAAAGCGTCTAAAAAGTAAAAAAATAATATCATAAAAGTTGTAGGTAATATTTTGATCCAAGCGTCGCCGTCGTCGTGTCGGGGGACGGCTAATGCAAACGCCAACACACACTAGGCATAATGAATGTATGCTGTTGTAGAAAGGATAGCTGCTGTTAACTTCCTATTTTCATAAGCCGTCCCCCGACACGACGACGCTTGGATCAAAATATTACCTACAACTTTTATGATATTATTTTTTTACTTTTTAGACGCTTTGTTTTTGTCGGGGGTTTTTTAAATTTTTAATTTAATTTTTATTTCCAGCTTTTTAAATTTTATATTATATCACTAGTAGAAACGCTACGATCAATACGCAGCTCGCCAAAATCTGCGTAGCTGTACGTTATAGTGAAGCTTGTTACCTACTAATTCACTCTCATTTATCTTTCCTACTCCATCATCAGACTTTGATCACCATCTATCTGTAACCTATTTGTTGAGACCTTTCCAATGAGTCCAAACACGATACCTCTGCTGTAAGTTCTTGAGGGAGTTGGGTATCCTGCAAATTCCAGGTGATGCTGCAGCATCAGCTCAAGGTTACTACATATATTCTTTTCATATCATTGCAATAAGAGAATTCTAAATTTCCAATCGATTAGACCTGTGGAAGATGCTCACATCCATTCATCAACTAGAAAAGAGCTGATAATTTTCAAACGGCTGAACCGATTTTCTTGAATCATAGCTAAGAACACTCTCGATTAAGTCACCTTTCAAACAAAACCAAAAAAATCAAAATCGGTTCAGCCGTTTGGCAGCTACGATGGCACAGACAGACACACAGATACACAGATACACACGTTAAACTTATAACACCCCTCTTTTTCCGTCGGGGGTTAAAAACTTGGTTTATGTCTTAGTGGCCCATAAAACGGACCTTGCCAACTTGAACTACTAACTAGGGTATTCTTTGACTGTCCCATGTAACGGACATTGCCATTTAGGCCTTTTTGTAAGTGGTCCTTTTGACTGTCCTATGAAACGGACATCGCCAATAATTTGTGACTTGCAACGTCGTCGTTACTAAATAGTATTTTTTACATTTCTATTTTATTTTACAGTTACATGGCGATCGCCAGATCGAAGCAAATCTTGGCACTTATACCTCCGGCGGAATCTGAAGAGTCAGACGTTGAGTCTGATGACGATTTAGAAGTCAACGTGGGGCGACGTGAGTATTTTCACAATGATAACAGTGATTCATCTTCGCCACGTACCATATCTCCGGTATTATACGACTTATTCATTTATTTATTTTATTTATTTATTTATTTGTAAGAATGTAGTTTTACATAGTATGGTGTTAGTATTTTTGTTAGTTCTTCATTTCATTATTAGATGATCTCAGTGACAGTGAAGACACAAATGGTCAGAACAGCTATTAGAGACTGCGCAAGATGAATCTCCACTCCCCGGTAG
Organism: Lithophane semibrunnea; assembly: GCA_947363905.1. Classification (NCBI taxonomy): domain Eukaryota; kingdom Metazoa; phylum Arthropoda; class Insecta; order Lepidoptera; family Noctuidae; genus Lithophane; species Lithophane semibrunnea. The sequence continues at coordinate 15,171,376 of OX376199.1, read as the reverse complement.
GTCTTCAGCTCCAGTATCATGTTACATACCAGAAACACCTTCACCAATAGTTGCTTCATCACCGTCTTCTAGTTTTTCTATACCTACACCATTATCAAATATGGCAACACGTCGAACCAGACATACCGCAATCATAGACTCTTCACCTATGCCTCCCCCAGCGACAATGGCACCAGTGACTAAGAAGCGTAAAATGAAGCAATTTGATTTGTTATTTAAAAAAAGATTATATACCGGATCCGTACATACATTAGACTCCACCAACTTCAAGGAACGTCATGAGATCCTTAGCCCTATGCAGTATTTTCAAAAATTCTTTACCAATGAGTTACTCGATTTCATAGTTGAAATGACAAATTTATATTCGGTACAAAATACCGGGAAATCCATATGTGTGACTCGAAAAGATATGGAAATATTATTTGGAATAGAAATCATGATGGGTATTGTAGACTTACTAGTCGAAGATTACTGGAGTGCTGAGCTGAAGTATGAGCAGATTTCATCTGCCATGTCCCTTAAACGATATAGATCTATCAAACGCTACTTGCACTTTTGTGATAATACGAATGTAGACAAAAATGATCGTTATAATAAAATTACCCCTGTCATGGATTATGTTCGTAAGCAGTGCTTGAAGATAGAAGCAGAACGTTCATTCGCAATCGATGAGATGATAATACCTTACAAAGGCAAAAAAGCTGGCAGCAGAAGGCAATACATGCCAAAAAAACAAACAAATGGGGATTCAAATTTCTGGTTCGTGCTGGAACTTCAGGCATGGTGTATGATTTCTTTGCTTACGATGGCGCAAACACATTTCGAGGTGTCCAATTTAGTGAATGGGAAGAAGACTTTCTTGGGGTTGGAGGTAAAACAGTTCTCCGGCTATGTAGAACCATTTCTAATCCAATTCTAAGCACAGTATACTTTGATAACTGGTTTACGTCGCTTGAACTCATATATTATTTGCGTAATGAGATGGGCATTTTGTCTTTAGGGACGTTACGAAAAGACAGATTGCGAAATTGTAAGCTGATGACTGGCAAAGCTATGATAAAAAAGGGACGAGGAACATTTGAGGTAGTATGTGATAATTCCAAAAGAATAGCCGTGACAAAGTGGATGGACAATAAGTGTATTCATATAGCAAGTTCGTTTTGTGCCCAAAACCCAGTGACTACTATAATGAACGATACGACAAAAAGCAAAAGAAGAGAGTCCTTGTACCCTGTCCAAATGTAATAAAAGTGTACAACACACACATGAGCGGCGTCGACATCGCTGACATGTTGACTGCTTTGTACAGAATTCGCATGAAAACAAGACGTTGGTACATGTCGATATTTGGCCAACTATTAGACATCGCACTTAACAACAGCTGGTTACTACATCGTAGAGACTGTGCTCAACTAGGTGAAAATAAATTGAGCCTAAAAAAGTTTCGTGTGCAGTGTGCTCTTGCGCTTATGAATACCTGTACAAAATCTAGATTCCACGCAATTACTAATTCACCTAAACATGCCACAATAACAAAACCGGTCCAGCCGAGACCTGTGGATGATGCACGGCTAGACTGTTTCGATCATTTTCCAGACCTGTGGATGATGCACGGCTAGACTGTTTCGATCATTTTCCAATGTTTACGTCACAGGGCCGGTGTCGTCTTTGCAAAAATGGTAAAACCATGATTATGTGTACAAAATGTCAACTAAGACTTTGTTTAACTGCCAAAAAATCTTGTTACCTAAGATTCCACAAGGAAAAGTAATTAATTATTTTATGTTTATGGTTACAATTTTATATTTTGTTATTTTTTTCGAGAAGTTGAATGTTTTGTTTTATTTTTTAATTTTACTGCAATTTTAAGAACAATGTTGTTTTAAATTTGAAGTTTTTGTAACCAAAATTATTTTGTTGATTTCTTTAAAGTTTTAGATCGAGAAGATCCCTTTACCGCATACAGTGCCTTTGTCACACTAACTTATATACGTCGCAGAGGACTAGTGATGCCATCTTTGTATCATGATTGCCTCTAATATGTCAGTTCATGAACAGTTTTATCGAAACACCAACAGATGGCAGTTTTATTGTACTGCTTTATCACTATACTGGATCGGTAAAACAGTCGATTCCGCCATTTTGTACTTTCGAGAGTTTGCAAAGTTACGGAGAGAGATTTGAAGTCATTTAAAGGATAAAATAAAATAATTAAGTGATTAACGACATAGAAAAATGGATACCCGACACTTTTATGGAAAGAAACGTAAGTAATGACATGAATATCTTGATTGTAATGTATTCTGAAGTTTGTGCTAAATTTGGAACAACATGCAGTAACATGTTCTTTTTTTTTTCAAATATGGAACATCATGCAGTTCTGGGAAAATACTTATGGCCATATTTGGAACATCATGCATTAAGTTGTTTATTATTTTATTACAGACAAAATGTCTACTCGACCTCGTGTTGTTACCTTTGTCCCAGACACTAGTGAGGATGAAGATATTTCAGATGATGATGAGTATAGAATTCCTAAGCCTTTAGAAAGTGTTTATTTACCAGAAAGTGAAGTAAGCAGTAGCGATACTGATTCTGGTGCTGAGGAACAAGTTATGAGGAATCAGCCTTCTTCTTCATCTTCGACAGTGAAAAAAAACTAAGAAGTTTAAGGCAGTCTGGACAGATGAAGGCATTGAATATAATGAATCGAGTAACGTTTTTCGTGGATGTGAATCCCTTCCCGACGAAATTATGCGGCTAGAACGACCCATGGATTTTTTCAAGTTTCTTTTTCCATCATCAGTGATAAACTTAATAGAAACTCAGAGTAATATACAGGGTTATAAGGTAAGTCGTACTGAATATTAAAGGATGTTAATATTCAAGTCATTTCTGATGAATTTGATTCTGAAATGATGAATTTGATTCTGAAATAAAATGTCCGAAACTTAACCGTTATGGAGATATTAAATTTTAAAGATTATTTTAAAAAATCCTTTATTTTTTGGCTTTTAGCCGTTTTCTTTGGGATTCGAGCTCCTAGAGTCGGTTTTTTTATGTATCTAGTTAGAAGACATGTCCATTAATAAAAATGATCAACAGAAACTGAACCTACTACTAACAGCTTAAAAAACTGCTTGACAATGGTTAGCATTCATGAATTTTCTAATAGAGTGTTATTAACATTGAGGGGCTTTAAAAAAATAAATTGTATGGAACTTATTCTGCAGATAATTTTATACAGTTCTACGTCTCTTTAGCTATTCAAAAAGGTATAAAACTTGTTATTAAATAGGCAAAATAGGCAAAACATTGCCCAAATAACAGTTAAGGTAGCAGAGGGTACATTTTTAGTTTAAGATAAAAGTAAGCTAAAATACGTAAAAAAAAACACAGCAATATTTTTATAATTCATAATCCACATGGCCGCCGCACTATGGGCCAGAACGGTGCGTACCGTCTCAAAAATCTGTAACTTTTTTGTTGATTGAAGTAAATAGCTGAAATTTGGCACGTAGTATCTCCAGAGTATATAGAATCCAATAGTGACACATTTATTGTCAAAACTTTAATTATTAATATTTAAAAAATAAAACAAAAATAAAAATGTATTTTTTTAATATTAAAGCATAGTTTGTTTAACTTATTGAATTATAATTTTACAGTTTTATGATATTAAACCTATTTTATTTTATTTTATAGGTATTACATATAAATCTTACAATAATTTTTCCTTCATGATCCTTTTTTCATTTCTATCACAACTCCGCATCATTGTTACAACAGTAGCTTCTTCGAATTCTCCTTCAGACCGCAATCCTTGAACGTATGCATTATGTATATACTCGATTCCATATTCTTGTACCAACTCCATATTCTTCCTTTTTTTCGATTTCTCTGATAGATCTTCATAAGACTTTGGCGGACGTCCACGTTCTCCAGATGTTGTAGGTGTAATATCCAACGGTGCTTCTTCGAATTGTACCTTAAATTCACCGTCTAACCACGATGTATTTTTATTAAAGAAACGTTCTTTAGTTCGGTTAGATTTGGTTCACCGATCGTTAAACGCTGTTATAAGCCATTTTTGTATACGGTTCACAACTAATTCACTTTTTTCAGATGACAAACGGTGGTGTTCTTCTAAGTATTTTTGAATATCTTCTGGTTTTGTTCCATGATCAATGAAAAATTCGCATAATACTCGTCGAGGCACAACAAATTCACTCATTTTGTTTTTACTTCTAACTACTACTACTACTGATATAATGCACAATAACAACTTTAACTACCATTTCCTCCCTTTTCCTTCACCGCGATAGAGAAATACATAAACTACATGATAAACATGTGATTCACACAGTGATAACAAAACATTAACCACATCTGACCGAACGATAAAAAAAAAAATACATTACCCAATACTCCCACCTTACCTAAAGATTAAGTAAATAGATAATTTTAAGAAAAAAGTAATCTAAATATCCAAAAATCTCATCAATCACAACTAAAATCATTTTTGGTATATTTTGTATATTCCCCCCATCAGGCATTTTTCGTTTCATTTCAAGGGGGGCAGATTCGGGCAATTCTTTTTTTTTGCCCTAACTTCTTTATTAGCTGCTCTATGTGATGCTATCAAAATTACGACATGGGCAGACATTGCTAACTGCCAAAAGTCTATGTAAAGTTTCTAATAAGGATAAAATATTAGGTTCTGAAAAATAAATTATTTACCTCCCCAGTTTTCACATAATGGTCCACTTAAATTATTTTTAAATAGAATACTTCATAACCATTCTAACCATATATCACACTTAAAAATTTGCTGTGAAAATAATGAAAATATGACCATGTAAACTGGTGAAATTGTGTTCTACATAATTGACATAACTTTGAGCGTCAACTTGCAAGCCTTAGTCTAATAGTAAAAATGAGAAATAGTATATTTTAACTGCTATATAATATGCATTGGACATTCAGTTAGACATGTGCATTAACACAATATTCAATCTAGAACATTACGAAAACCTATTTTTGAGACGGTACGCACGGTTCTGGCCCATAGTGCGCCGCCGCGATTTCTTACACAAAGTCTCATTCTTTTTCTTAAATTACTTTTCACGACAGAAGTTCGTAGGTTCCGCCTCATTTTTAATATCTCCATAACGGTTAAGTTTCGGACATTTTATTTCTGAATCAAATTCATCAGAAATGACCTGAATAATAACATCCCTTAATATTCAGTACGACTTACCCTGTATATGCAACTCAAATTGCACCAGAAAATTCGACTGAAGTGACCCATGGAGACATCCGGAAATTTATTGGAATTTTAATTTATATGTCAGTAGTACACCTTCCTACCACGCGTCATTATTGGAAAGACGGGACATTTATTGAAAAGGTGGCGTCCGTAATGACATGCAATAAATTCGAGCAGATAAAAAGATTCTTACATTTTTTTGACAAAAATGAAGAGCGAAAGCCTGATGATCCCAATTATGACAAGCTTCAGAAAATACGCCCATTCTTAAATATATTACGCGATAGGCTTTTAAAAGTCCCAAAGGAAGAATATTTAGCTATTGATGAGCAAATGATCCCTACTAAAGCTCGTACTTCAGGGATAAGACAGTATAATGCCAAAAAACCACATAAGTGGGGTTATTTGAATTAAGTGTTGAGCGGATCTAGTGGATTTAGTTATGACTTTGAAGTGTTCACGGGAAAGCATTCTGGGCCACCAGAAAATTGTTCTGATCTAGGAGTACCGGGAAATATCGTTCAAAGGTTGTTGCAGACCGTTCCAAATAACTTAAATTACAAAATATTTGTGGATAACTGGTACACAAGTTTGCCACTAATGGCTACTTTACATCAAAAAAGCTTCCTTCCTTTAGGGACTATACTGCTGCTGAATAGCTGAATAGAGCACCAGGTCTTGATTTGCAGAAAAAAGCCTTGATGAAATGTGAACGTGGTTATTGTGTGGAGAAATCTACAGTCGTAGACGACGTCCAATTATCGGTTACTACTTGGGTCGACAACAAAGTAGTTAGCTTATGTTCATCTTATGTCGGCAAAGAACCAATGGCGACAGTCAATAGATTCGTAAGGAAAAATAAGACTACAATTGATATTCCTTGCCCAAAGTCTATATCAATTTATAATAAATACATGGGTGGTGTGGATTTGCTTGATTCAATGTTAGGGTTTTATAGAATAAAGATTAGGAGCAAAAAATGGTACCACCGATTATTTTTCCATTTTGTTGACCTCATCTGTGTCAACAGTTGGTTATTATGGAGACGACGTATGTAACAGAAACATGATCAAGTTTATTTGCCTTTACTAGACTTCAAATTAATGTTGGCGGATATTTTAATGCAAGAAGATGTAAGAGTTTTTACACCTACGACACGTAAAAGAGGACGCCCTTTGAACCAAGATATTGAGAACATCAATAAAATAAAAAGACGTCGACGCCTGGATATGCCTCCAATCGAAGTAGCAGTGGATGGATTTAACCACTGGCCCCAGTGGAAGTCTGACCGTCAAAGGTGTAAGATGGTGGGATGTAAGCAAAAGTCCCAAATATATTGCCAAAAATGCAAATGTTATTTGTGCCTAAACAAAGATCGTAATTGTTTTACTCAGTTTCATACTATCTAAAATATTCTATTATATCCTTTGTAAAATAATGTGTTTTTTTATTGTAAGTACCCCACCAATTCCAAATTATCTAAACTGCATGATGTTCCGAATCTGGAACTATAATTTACGTATGCTTTATTGCATGTTGTTCCAGATTAGGAACTAACGGTTTTTAGACTGTAACTTTCCTGAAAGTACGTAATTTTTTTTTTAAATATTTTCTTAAGTCATACTAACGCCTATTAAGTATCATATATTTTTATGAAAAAAAATTAAAAATTCCATGCGGTAAAGGGTTAACTAATATCTTAAGACGTACTCTTTTAAAAGACTGATTCTAGAATGTTTCTAATTATATTTTGTCGTTAATTGTTAATTATTATGTTGGCAATGTCAATTGTGTTCATCTACCATAACTGCACATATAATGGCCAATGTCCGTTTTATGTGACGTACTTTCACATACCATAACTGCACATATAATGGGCAATGTCCGTTTTATGTGACATTAAAAAAACAATAAAAAAAAAATAAGAATTTTGTTTTTTTTTTCTTTATCCTCTTTTCTATCCCAATTCCAACCCAAATCCGAAATTTGAACATAAAACACCCAAGGAATCTAGGGGTGACAATTTAAGGGTTAAGTGGTCAAATTGTCATGGCTGTGATGATTGCAAACTGTATACAAACAGTTCTACACCTTTTTCTGATCACGCACTTGACATGTTTTTCTGCTATCTATCATAGAATCTTTCAGTTGTCGAAATATAATAAGTAAAAAATTTCAGACTAAAGCTTTTGGTCCTAGCACATCGTAGAACTTACTCCTTTTTTTGAAGTCGGTTAAAAATGCAACATTATGCAATTAGCTTTACAAATATTATGAGTTACTTTCGCGTTACTCCTACGTTGTTGTAACATAGAAGTTGTATGTTACAAAGTGGCAAAATCCGCGGCCTTACCCAGGAAATCAGGAACTCGCCTATGAGGAATACAACACAATATTAGATGACATAGAAAGAATATTAAAACCCTTTACCGCATCGCGGTTCATAAATGAACCAAACCAAAATTCTTAAAATATTTTAAAGTTGCAAACAGATTTTCTTATTTTATGCATACTGTGTCAAATTCGTCCCATACGAGCTTCATTTTATGTATAAACCCGCCATCTATGAGCAAGTTGTGTAAACTACATCCTTTGTCAAAGTCAGTGAACAGGTACGAACCGGTGCGGAGCGAGTTTATGATTTTCGAAATTGTGTAAAAAATACAAATCTCAGTGTTAGTGCTTGCAAATAAATACTCCAGGAAATAAAGTAATCTAAATATTGATACTAAGGTAAGCTTTTATTGTTTTATCAAGTAGTAATTACCTAAAAGTGGTTCTAACTGAATGGAACAAATTTGGTACAGCATGCAGAAATATTCTTTCTTCCTATGTACCTTATTTGTACCAACATGCACAAATATGATACTTTATAATGAAAAGTTGTTTAGCTTTTTTTGTGATGTACCCTCTTATTTTGTTATTTACGTGGTTTAATCAAACATCTATTTACAGGAAACTTGCGACATGGATCCACGTCGATTTTACGGAGGTATTCATACAATTATCCAGGATTTTCCTGAAAGTAGCAGCGACGAAGATCTGTCCGAAGACGAACATCGGGTAAGGAGAGCTCAACATTTACCTCCTCGATATATTCCTGGATCTGACGAATCGGACTCAGAATCAGACGATAATACTCCATTATCCCAATTGCCGTCTTCGTCCAATAGAAGCGCAAGAGCTGAAAAACCTCGATGGAGGGATGGATTTCTAGAAAAAGTTGAGACCGAAATCGCATTCAGTGGTAATTTAGATTTGCCTGCCGAAATAATGAGCTTAGAAACCCCAATTCAATTTTTCAAGTATTTATTTACCGACGAAATATTCCAGTACATAGAACAAGAAACTATTAGATATGCGATAGAAAAACGTCCCGAAAAGATTTTTTGTACCACAGCAAAAGAAATTGAACAGTTTGTAGGTATGTGTCTTTACATGTCTATTATACAATTGCCATCAACAAGACATTATTGGAATGAAAGCTTAGGACACCCAAAAATAAACAATGTTATGGCGTGCAACAGGTTTGAGGAAATAAAAAGATTTATACATTTCAACACCAACTCCACGCAAGTACCCAAAGGTCAACCAGGACACGATCCTCTTCACAAATTGCGACCTTTTTTGGAGCAACTCAGACAGAGACTTCTGACAGTACCTAAAGAAGAATATATGGCAGTTGACGAGCAAATAATACCGACGAAAAGCAGGTCAACTATGCGACAGTACAATCCAAAAAAGCCCCACAAATGGGGGTACAAAAATTTTGTGCTAAGCGGTAGTTCAGGGTTCAGCTACGATTTCGAAATGTATACTGGAGCTCAAGGGCCTGTACAATCAGTCAGCAATTTGCCAAAAATTAGTGTTTCTAGTGATGTTGTTGTTCGCCTTGCAAGAACTATTCCTGAAGGAGTCAACTATAAACTATTTTTTGATAACTGGTACACGTCTTTGCCGTTGCTGACTTATCTTACTAAGAAGGCTATTTTACCGATAGGCACAATAAAGGCCAATCGTATTCCGGGGTACAAAGTTCCTGCAGAAAAAGATTTGAAAAAAAAGGGGAGAGGTGCAACTGTTGAGAAACTGGCCACTGTAGAAGATATAGATGTTTCTGTGGTAACTTGGTATGACAACAGGGTCGTGAACTTAGCTTCGACCTACGTCGGAAGCAAACCATCTTCTGAAGTTCGACGTTACAATAAAAAGGAAAAGAGTTACCAAACTGTATCATGTCCAAAGGCAGTGATGACTTATAATAGACACATGGGAGGAGTGGATCTATTAGACGCTCTTCTTGGTTATTATAGGATCCAAATTAGATCCAAAAAGTTTTATCACCGTATATTTTTCCATATGGTCGATATGACTGCAGTAAACGCATGGCTTTTATACAGGCGCAGATTTGAAAATGCTGAGTCGTGGCTGCCTTTAGCCGATTTCAAGTGCGCGGTAGGTGAAGATTTGTGCTATGCCAATAAACCTGCAACGAGTAGTAAACGTGGTCGACCATCTTCCAGTGTCATGGAAAATAACATTCAACAAAAAAAAATGAGAGGGCCCATAGCAATAATGCCATCTCAGGACGTTCGTTTAGATAAGATAGATCATTTGCCTGCCTGGTCCACTAGGCAACGTTGTAAGGTCCCGGAATGCAATGGTAGATCTCATGTGGAGTGCCGGAAATGCAAATTCAACCTTTGCCTCAACGATAAAAGAAATTGTTTCGAATTATTCCATACTTCATAATTTTTCTTCATATTATGTTATTTTTTTAATGTTCATTTTCTGCTCAATGTACCAAATGTGAACCAAAGAAAAAAAGTGTAAAAGTTAATTTTCTGCTCAATGTACCAAATGTGATCCAAAGTGGAAAAGTGTAAAATTTTCTAAAACTATTCAATTAAAAGAAAAACCCTGAAACACGTGTTCATTTATTTAGTGTTTCCTACCACATATATTTTTTCCTAACATAAATAAAAAATCATGCAGTAAAGGGTTAAATTCCAGACCACTAACTTCAATTTCGAAAGATCCTTCTGATCTTACATTATTGACCCCAGGGCCTGCAGTCTCGACATAGATAGCGATCGCTATAAAACCTTTACTCTTTGTATAAAACTGAATTTCGTCGTTAAGTCTTAAAGGGGTCCCTAGACGGACAACATTGCTTGACAAGCAAAGCACCGGCCTGCAGTCTCGACATAGATAGCGGGAAAATTGGAGATTATGATTAAATAAAAATAATTGTTTTTCTTGAAAATTGTATAGTGACTATGTAAATCCTACCTTGAAAACGTCATTTTTCATGGAAACGAATGCGAGTTAAAAATGCGGCTCAAGTCTTAAGTTTTAGTATGGCAGTTGCTACAGACATTGTAGTTGAAAGAGGAGATTGTCCATCTGAATATCGGGATCTAATACCATTCGTATTGTTAATAGATAAATTGTTTGATTCATTTAACGCGTCATCTTTTACGCCGCTAAATGGTAAAATATATAGAGCTGCGGTACAGCGAAAGTCTCTTCATCACATATTATGGCAAGATGCCTTAAAAATGTTAAAATCTGCCAAATTTATGGTGAAAAAAAGTGATGAGGAGATAATTGAGAAGTCTGTAACAACTTTAAATAATTTCATACGAACAATCGAAGGTTTTAAATCGATTTGGCAATTATTATCAAAAAAATATTCCTTTGACGCAATGCTGACACGCAATTTTAACCAAGACCCACTCGAAAATTTCTTTGGAAGTGTTCGAAGTTTGGGTGCTCGAAATATTATGCCCAACTGTGTGGGGTTTGAGGGCGCATTTAAAACTTTATTGTTAAATAATTTCAGCACGAATCATTCCGTAGGCGCCAATTGTGAAGAGGATTCCAACGAATGTTTACAATCCCTCTCCTTTTTCCTTAAAAATAAAGAAAAAGGTAATACTCCCTTGCAATCCCAAAGTATTGTAATTGATCAGCCTCTGAATGTTATGCAAAACACACAAAATATTTCTGACTCAGGGGCTGATCAAAGAACTTATGTCTGTGGGTGGGCCTTGACGAAGTGTCTACAAAAAGTCGTCAAAGGATGTAAAAATTGTAAAAGCAAGCTACTAGGCAATTCGGACAATGAAATGTACAAATACATACGTGCCAGAGAGTATAGCGAAAATAAGAAATGGCATTGTTATCCCTCCGACTGCCTAGTAGCTTGTTTTCAGGAAATACAAGAAACAACTGTTGCATTTTTAAATAATGATTGCCACAAAAAGAACATCAAAGAACGAATTAAAACCTTCATTGAACTATTCACCGATTTTAGTTTTATAGATTGTGAAATACATCAAGAAAAAGTAAAACAATATTTTGTTAACACAACAATAAATATAATCATTCATAGTTGGTGCAGGTGCATTAACAGGATATTAGCCGGAAAAATCACCTACGAAGGTGACGATGTCACAAAGAAAGCAGCTCAATTGTATTATAATAAGTATAAAACGAATAAATATTAATTTGGTAATAAGAAGTTTCATTTCATTATTCTGAACTTCATTGAATACCCTAATACAGACTCACTCTACAGATTGTCCTGATTTCTCAGTTAGTTACTTTTGTCTTCCATAGTGAAGCAAGAGTGCTTTCTAAATATGAGAAAAATACTAGGACAAAAAGTTGGGTGAGATATCTGTAAATTGAATAAAAATAGTAAAAATCCTCATAGTAAGTATGCATACCTAGCTATGTAGGTGTAGAACCTATGGCTGTGTGTGTGTGTATGTGTCGTGGAACCTTAGTTCACCCACCAATCTCAAGGTGGCAGCACTTTCCATACATGCAAATTTTACCACAGAGTTGTTACTCTTTCCCTATATAGTTACTTTACTCTTTGTATAAAAAATCAAGTAACAAAAACTAAAACCCAACTACGACTTAAAAGATATAAACAAGGCACCACAGACAGACAAATTAAAAATCCGGAGTCACACGTGTTAGGGCATAAATCGAACAGATTACGTGTGACTCCGGATTTTTAATTTGTCTGTCTGTGGTGCCTTGTTTATATCTTTTTGACTTCACATAGCCTATAACCAGCGGACAATCACGACGCTTCTAACGATACCTCATTTGTCAAATTGTGATAAGTGGTTTGGAAGATAGGAGGGAACAGATGAACATACATACATACATACATACATACATGCATACATACATACCGGTCAAAATCATAACCCTCCTTTTTCTTCGCCGTAGTCGGGTAAAAACTGAATTTCGCCGTTAAGTCTTAAAGGGGTCCCTAGACGGACAACATTGCTTGACAAGCAAAGCACCGGCCTGCAGTCTCGACATAGATAGCGGGAAAATTGGAGATTATGATTAAATAAAAATAATTGTTTTTCTTGAAAATTGTATAGTGACTATGTAAATCCTACCTTGAAAACGTCATTTTTCATGGAAACTAATAAGTAGTAATAACCATTGTAAAGAATTAAAATATCTAGGGGCATTAAAGTGTGCCTCCTTGCAACACTTTACGTCGGTGTCAATAAAACTTTTTGACATCTGTGTTTGACATGAAATAAAAAATGACTTGATTTGAATGTCTGATTGTTGATTGTGTTCTTCGAGTTAGAGATGGGTTGTAACAGGTGAAACACGATATCTGTGATCACTGTGACTGTGACAAAAAATAACAGATCCAAATATCTGTTATTAAATCACAGCCTGTGATTTTTGTACGGACGATAAATACGTATCTCAATCGAATATCATCTTTATTTCTTTTAATTTAAAGTCGAAAATCGTATCTATCTGTTATAAAATCACAGCCTGTGATTTTTGTACAGACGATAAATACGTATTAACTCAATTGAAAATCTTCTTTATTTATTTTCGTTAAAGTCGAAAATCGTATCCGAAGTTTTAACAGTAACAGTCTTGATGATCTGTGATTTTAAGTAACAGATATTTTTATCATTAGGAGCAATTGCTATCTGCAATTTTTTAATATCTGTGATTTCTATCTGTGACGATAAATACGCCTCACTCCTACTTCGAGTTCTTACGCGTATTTCTTTAAACACTTCTACAATAAAATGTTTGGAGGACAACGCGAAGCAGGTGCAGCTGCAGGCCCGGCTCCGAGCGGCGTCAAGTAAGTCCTCAACCTACAACACCTATTTTCGTATCTAATTTGTCGGTAGGTATCTAATATTGAGCGCTTTTTCTTTCTATTATTATAATCAACTACTGTAAAGATTTTGAATATATTCTACTTACTTAAATATTTCAGGCGTAAGCGTACAGCGCGTGTTACAAGTGGGCAAATTGATGCCCTCTTGTCCTGCATTGAGGCCCGCCCATACTTGCACACCCGTAAGTTTACGGGCCTTCAGGGCCGTGAAAATTTTGATGCGGGCTGGAAGGAAGTTGCCGAAGAGCTGAACCAGCTGCCAAATGGCTCTGTTAAAACACCGGAGCAGTGAATGACGGTAAAGTTTACACCCATTAGTTCAATACCTACATACAGTGCTAATATTACTAATAATATTTACTTCAAATGTTTATCATATTTTTATTTTGTAGGTTTGGAGAGACTTTAAAAGCCGGGCCTGCAGTAAAGCTGTCCGGCTGCGTAAAGAAAGGGTGCAGACCGGCAACCGAGCCGTCACCACTGCTCCTCTAACTGAGGTGGAGAGAAGAATTGTGTCCCTCATCGGTGTAGAATATACCTTTGGGACCGAGTGCCCGGACGCTATGCCAGAGGAAGAAGTGAGTTCTGATGACAGTGTATGATAACATGATACATGTATACAACAGTTTATCTTCTGTGATATAAATAATATTAAAATCAAATACTTTTACTATTATTTACAGATAATACAAAGTGAGGCGGAAATGGGGATCTCCACATCTGAGGTCATCAGCCTACCTCAAACTCAATGTAAGTTTTTAAAATGTGCGCACAACAAAATGTATATTCTGTTTCAATTTTTATTATTAGTTGACCTAATTAGTCAACTAATAAAATTCAAATTACATTATTACAGACAGTGAATTAGAGTTTCCGGAGGTTGAGGAGAACCCTGAACTATTTGGTACTGCGGCACCAAGTGAAAGCCGGACAACGGTCATCATGACTTCACCACCACCACTCCCACCACCAATTGAGCAACAGGTGCAAACTGTTATACGGTCGCCAGCACCACAAATAAGTAAGTTTGAGTTTTGTTACACCTACTGTATTTTATTTCACTTATAACTTTACTCAACTGCGGCAGAGCATGAAAGGAGGGTAATGTTTTATTAATATATAATATTTAATTATTTCAGCAGCAAGTCTCACACCACAACCTACACCTACTGTACCACGAGAGAGGTCCACTCATAATAGGAGTAAGTTTAAATTTTGATTACCATGTAATGACATTAATAAGAAAGAAAGAAAGAAAAATTGTTTATTCTGCACAAACATAATAGTATATAAAAGGTGAATAAAAGTATGATTAATATTGGTTATTCAGATCTGAATCCTCGCCGCAGCGTTGACGAGCAGTATAGTTCAGCACGACGCGATTTTCATGCCATTGCAGATTCGAATGCTGAATCGATGAGGGTATGTTTTAGCATAAATTAAATTATCTTGAAATGTATCCCGTCCCTAACCCTTCAGGGCAAACCAGGTCTATGACATGTTGTGGTATTCAACAGCATGCTACAGAGAATTTGCAAACATTTCTCAATCCATCTGTGTTTTTAATTGCAGATGCTTGCAGCTGCAGCAAAACTGCAAGCAGAGGCGGCAATTATGTTTGCGGATGCTGCCAAAATACAGGCAGATGCTGCCAAGACTCAGGCCGAGGCATCGCTATCACTGGCAAAGACTGCCGACAAAATTGCTGACGCCCTCATAAAATTATTCTTAATCCATAATTAAAAAATCATTGATTTTAAAAATGTTTTTTATTCATCAAAGTAAAATAACTAATTAAAGCAAGTATCGATGAGACGCCTTTGAATGCCTTCTGCTACTGCTCTCCCAGTGCCAGTTACTAGGAACAAAAAATAAATAAGATAAGAATATGTTGGATTATTCTGATATTACCTAAAAAAACATTTAGTTTGTACTAAGTGATGTATTGTGTTATCTTTGTGTTATTTATTTCTTTAATAAGAACACCAACAGCATGTGGATACAACATTGGCACACCTACAATATATAGTAGGTAGGTATTTAGGTAAAATATTATTGCTAATGCATACAGAAATTAAATAGGTGTAACAATAACATTCAAATATAAAAGAAATTAGAGAAATCAGTGAAGGTGAATCGTGATCCTTCATATTGTGTATGTGTAGTTTACACCGTATTAGGTTAATACATAGGTAATATTACTATAACAATAAAGAGGTAACTGAATGTTACTCGTATAACTGTCAAGAATATTAAATGTATTTAAACTGCATTATTACCTGAATCTTCTAGGCTGACATTAAATCTATCACTACTGGTTGATGTAGTGGTGTCTGGTTCTTCCATCAACCTGTGTTTTATTCTCATGTTGTGGAGAACTGCACATGCGTTTATAAATAGGCCCGCTTTATAGGGCTCGTACATCAACTGGCGTTGATGTGAGAGACACCGAAACACTGACTTTAGCACACCAAAGCATCGCTCCACGACGTTCCTTGCAGAGCAGTGAGCATCTGTATAGCGACGCTCCGGTGTGCCAAGGCATCGATGTTTCAGTGGAGTCATCAGCCATGGCTCCAAAGGATATCCATCATCACCTATAAGATTTAACATTGAAATTATATTCCGCAGTCTTATTTGCACACTCTTGCTGACCACTTTGGCCTGTTACCTACCAAGCAACCATGTACAGTGGTCTCCACCATCAAAACGTCGCTTCATGGCCGTGCGTACAGGCGAATTTGCCCATATGTGCGCATCGTGTCGCGCTCCTGGTCATCGAGCATTTATATTTAATAATAGAAGGTCTGGGTCACACACCTAAAACAATAGAAAATATAAGTAATCATGTAAGCGGGTAGGAACACCTATTTACTTGTAAATTTTATTTGTGAAACAATATTAATTGAAGGCAAACTTTCAGCTTGCACATTCAGTGAATGCCCCTCGTGGTGACCACTCACATAGGCTTCTTCGTGAATCCTTGGAGCTAAAATTTTGATGTGGCTGCAGTCAATGGCTCCAATCGCATCTGGAAATGGGTGTGGAGCATTTCTAAATTTCTCCTTTGCTGTATGCCGCTCTTCTTGCGTCATGGGGAACTTCACGTACTTCCTTAACATTTTCTCATTTATAGCCTCGGTTACAGCATGTATGCAGCGGCTAACCGATTTTTGGCTCATGCTGCAACCCCACTGTAAGCCAGTAGGCAACTGATAGCAGCCACTCGCGTAAAATCGGAGAGCCGTCAGTACCTATTTGGAAGTAAATAAAAACAAGTACTTAGTTTAGTTATGACAACAAAATTAAGAATTGGATTTAAAAAATAAGAGTTATGCAAAGACACTCACTTGAGACTCCACAGAAAATCCGTAAGGTCGTTGTCGGTGCAGAGATGACTGAAGTTCAGTGACTATTTCATTGAAGAGGAGATTCAAAAATTTAGTACAACTGTCATTTTAGCATGTCCTTCAAGTTCTTTCTATTTTCGTAGGAATTTCTCTACTTATTTAGGTTAAAGCAGCCTCTCAATGGAAAATGTACCTTTTATACTACGTTTTCAAATAAATTCGAATGTAATCTAGCTAAAATTAAATATTTGAAAATTATTTTAATCAAATACACCTCTTCATTTTGGCTTGTCCCCAGTAAAAACTAAAACTTTAAGTTCAATTTTTCCAATATTTTCTGGAACTCCCGGACATGTTTTGTTGTTTTTATAAAAAATAAACTTATATTAAATATAATATTAATAATTACTAAAGCTTAAATTCCTTTTATTTATTTAAAACTTTAAAACGATTAGCGTCCCCGAAATTTGTTACTTCTGGACAAGTCTGGTTTGTTACGTCAATTTCTTTAAAAAAAATCCTACCAAATGCTTTTTAGTTTTTGTTTTCCAATATGGCAATACTATAGTCTAAAGTCGGCTATCTTAAAAATTGAACGCCAGTGTCATTTCGTCGTTAGTGAGAGTGTGTTTTGTTACCGATGGGACTGAGAAGAAATTCGTCGTCAGGTTGGTACTAACGCAATTAATTATTTATCCGCACGTTCCTTAAAGTAAATTAACAAAGAAATGCATGGTTTTATACTGAACAACTTGTTTTATGTAGTTTAACTTAGCGAGAACTGGACCGCAGATATATTTTTTTGAAGGTTAGGTTATCACATTATGTTACTTCGGTTTTGTTACTGCAGGTACGGTAACATATAGTTGGACCGAAAAAGTAACAAAACCGACAGCATAAAGCTAAGTTTACATAGCGGTTTTAACTGAAAATTAAATAGGTACGTTATTAAGAGAAAGGTTTTTGAAGGTAGTTAGTTCTAACTACCTTCAAAAATCAGTTCAACATCTTGCTAAGTTTAATTGGAAACTATTTGGTTGTGTTTTATTGTAGGAAGGATAATAATAGGGTATATTATGATTAAAAAATTTTGGCGTTTCCAATCGGTATTTTTGAATTAACTTTTTTTCAGAATTATGCCATTAACGGCAAAAGAAAAGATGCGTAGGTATAGGGAGAGGTTAAAAAATGAAAATCCTGAGAAGTATGAGGAACAGCGAAAGAAGAACTTAGCAAGAATTAAATCAAAAAAGAAAAAAATTGCAGAAATGACACAAGCTGAAGCAGAATCAAAAAGGAAACAGTGGAGAGAAGAAAAAAGGATAAGCAGAAAACGTCAACTTGATATTAATAGACCAACGCCTATGCCTGTTTCTGAATGCAGAACAACAGAACAAGAACTGAAAACAGAGGAAAATAAAATTAAAAAATTAAAAAAGAAACTTCAATTGCATCAGAAACAAAACCAAAAGAATAAAGCTTTAATTAATAAGATGAAAACTAAAATTGAATGTTACAAAAAAAGAATTCAAAGATTGCAACAACAAGCCAGTAAATCCACAGCTTCTTTACAAAAAGCACTAGATATGGTTAAAGCCCGAAATGAAATATTAGAGAGCGCATTAAAAACCAGCTTCTCAAGTTTTACGAAACATTCAGAAAAACAATTGCTGAAAAAAGTGGTTCACAATTCGAAAAATAAACAATATACTTCTAAAGTGCTTGGATTGAAAGTGACAGCAAGACATAAACCAAAAAAAAACAAAAAAAATGGGATTCCAGAAATAGAAGCATTCTTTGTAAGAGACGATGTTAGTAGAATAACAGCAGGTAAAAAAGAATGTAGAGTAAAAAATAAAAATAAACAACAAATTAGGTATCTTATTGACAGCATACCAAATCTTCATAAGAAATACAGAGCAGAGGGAGGGCGTTATGGCATTACTACTTTTTACAAAAATAAGCCTTTCTTTGTTTTATCTCCTCATATCCAATCAAGGTCAACTTGTTTGTGCGAAAAACATGATAATATAAAATTTCAATACGAGGGTTTAAGAAGACATCGTATTATAAACGATGATTTTGATAAATTATTGCAAGAATTAGCATGTGACACCAAAAACCTTGAATGTATGTATAATAAATGTAAGAAATGCAAAAATAAAAAACCAAAATTTGCGACGGATCAAGACATATTACATACGGTTAATTGGAACCAGTGGGAACGCCAAGATCATGCGTACACAAAAAAGGGTGGAACGACAGTTCACACAAAAAAGACTGTTCGAGAAACGAAGACTGATTCGGCGCAAAAATTGATCGATGATTTTAGCCACGATATTATTGCTTTTAAGAAACATCATTATAATAATATTCACCAACAAAACGAATATAGAAAATTGGTCACTAATCTGAAAGCTACTGAAGCTGTTGTAATTTGTGATTTTTCTGAAAATTATCAGAGTAAACTAACGGAAGAAATACAATCCATGCATTTTGGTGCCTCAAAATCTCAAATCAGTTTGCATACCGGCATGATTTATTTGAAAAATAGTTCACAATCTTTTTGCACTATATCCGACAATCTCACTCACCAACCTCCAGCAATATGGGCCCACTTGACTCCTATTTTAGGTACAGTTAAAGAGATGTGCCCCCACGTGGATGTTATCCATTACTATTCGGATGGTCCAACCTCTCAATATCGACAGAAACAAAATTTTTTTTACATTCATTATTTACCAGACAACTTAATCTCTCTTACTCAACATGGTCATTTTTCGAAGCTGGTCATGGCAAGAGCGTGGCAGATGGAATTGGTGGCACCATAAAACGGATGTTAGATATGAAAGTATGCCATGGCGCCGACATAAAAAATGCTACAGATGCATACGAGGCAATTAAACAATCTGAAACAATGATACAGGTTCACCTTATTGAGGAAGAAGCTATAAATACAATTACGAATAAAATTCCTGACAATATACGAGTGTTGCCTGGTACTATGAAAGTACACCAAATCATTACTGACACACAGACAGACAGATATAAAATAAAATACAGAGATGTTAGTTGTTTTTGCGAACCGCTAAGAGGCAAGTGCTCTTGTTTTTCTCTGGGTGAACACTATCTACAATCATATAACGGAGATCCAATACAACCACATCCATCCTCTGCAGAGTTGGCTGAGGCTGATTTGTTACATGATTTAGTTGAACTTGACCTTCCATCACCCGCACCTTCATGTAGTATTTTAACAGAAGATTTACCCTTATTCGATACAGTTGATAAGGAAGAGATAGAAGATCTTATGAACGGTACGGACAGTATGTTAGATTCTGCACTGGATATCGACAAATTGCCCTTAATTATTTTGCCTACCTCTCCTGGCCCTAGTTCTGAGCAAAATTACTTGCACATTACGCAAAAATTTTGCCAATCTAAAAGAAACATGAATTTACAAAATTGCAATATGTGCAAGTGTACAATACTCGGTCAGGTAACTAAATGTATGGCTTGCAAGCAAGTCTACTGCGAAGATTGCGTCGATGGCGGTCCCAGTTTTTTTGATTATATTTGTGATAAATGCTTTCAAGATAGTGAAGGTACTTGCGCTTGACTTTTTTTCTAGATTAAATTATTATTAATTACGTCAACTGCTCCTAATTTACTTTTTTTTGTTATAGATTAATTTCCATCCTCGATTGAGAGTAGATGAAATTCAATTTTCAATCTGTAACACACACGTTACGCCTTTCAAAGCACAGTGGCTTCAACTACAGGTAGGGTATAAGTGGCTAAGCATGTTATTGTATTTCTGTAACTTCTTTTCTTACGCTCGCCTATCGTTTCTCATCCAGACCGGCCTAAACTTACTAAATTATTTCAATTTTATTTTAGTACCTAATATTATATATTTTTTACAGATTGATTATCTTCAAACAATAAAGATGGTGATTGTTGTGGACATTGATAAAGTTTTAAAAAAATATGATTTGCTGCAATATTATTACTACAATTTAAAGTGGCCATGGGCTGAGACACATTTCATACTTTCCTCTGAGTGTGGGAAATGCCATGGAGATGTAACACATATCAGTGCTACTGGAATCCGACCGCTTCACTTGACCCTATTAATGAATAAAAACGATATAAAGATGCTGTTAAATCGCTTACAATTTTGGTGTGATTATTGTGATGCGTTAATTTATGATCATTTTCCAAAAGACGAATGCACAATATGTTCTTAGACCCAGGGAGAACAACTAAATAAAGATTGAAAAATAGTGCCTTAATCTAAATGTTAACAGTAATAAACTGTTTTGCCAGTGAAGAATAATTATATTACTTGGAAATGTTGATTATTTATAAAACTATAATTATAATTTAAAAAAGACTTATAGATCATTTAAGTTGATTATTGTGTAAGAAGCATAGCATGCTAATAAGTATTTTTTATATATTTACCTAACCACCTGAATTTAAAAACTCACAGTAAGTTGCTAACACTAGGTTAAATTGAATATATATTATCAATTTAACTTTGTGCTAGTAATTAATTCTGAGTTAAGTTTTTCGTGCAAGAAGGTCTAATATGTACCTATAAAAATAGGCTAAAACGTTGAATAATTTGTAATAAATAGAGTAATACATAAATACCTACTTACCGTGTTCCTACTTATGGATCTCATTAGAAAAGTAAGATTTAATCTAAATATTGTAATGAATGCCTAATGTTTTCAGTTTTTATTAAGTGTTGCGTTGAGGCAATGTAAACCCAGCCTAAGAATTTTATTACCGTCGGTTTTGTTACTGTCCCTGTTTTGTTCTCAAAGATTTTATGATTTTAATGTAAAATTTGTTACTTTTAAGAATATACTTGATTTTGGTTATAAATATTAGTTATTTAACCACTTTTTGAACATGTTCATAATATGATATTGTTCATTTTACATCATAGGCATGATAGACAATTGTTGATTTGGAGACCGTGGTAACAAACCCGACTGATAATTGTATTTTTAAGTGATTTTTAAAATGTTTTTGTAACTTGTTGAATCGTCAATTATTAAAGAAAGACTGATTTTTTCAAATAAATATAATAAAGTAGTAGAATCCCCATAGTTTTATTTATTATTCAACTCTGGGTTTAGTAACAAAACTGACATAAATTCATACTTAGCTCTCACATTATTACATTTTAACAAATAAATACTATTTCTACGTAAAAAATATATTATTTTTGAAAAACTAGAGAATATAGGTATGTTATTTCAGATATTAAAAAAAACTATGGTGACAAAAAACATTTGAGTCATATTTTCACTAGTTGTACTAAATTTTTGAATCTCCTCTGAACATTTCTTTATTTATTCTATATAAAGACAGAAATTCTGTATCGTCCAAATCTACTGGCTTTTCACTTATGCGCCGGTTTCGCCCGATTTGTCGTCGTTGAGTCATGTCGCGTCTGTGTTCAAGCACAACTAAATCTTCCTTTTTAGTTATTATACTCTATGACTAAATCCCACGCTAAATATGCGTCTGCCATAATTAACTAAAATTGATTTGAAATGTGATTTCTTCCTTGAACTTGACACTATCAATAGCAATCGTAACGAATCACTTTGCGGGCTGTCAAAAATAGGAGTGGGCGATACAAATCGTATATAGATACAATACCTATGTATCGGTACAATATCCAATACCTATATATCGGACGGCACTGAATCTATATATCAGGTATCCGCGTACCCGGCCTACCTCATGCGTTGATGTAACACTACACAAGTACACAATATCGGTATCGCACTATGATATTCGGTTCAAACTGATATTGTGATTCGGGTAATCGGGTACGCTCGACTGTTCGATGCGCGCGGGAGTGATGTAGCTATAGGTGAACGAGCGAAAGAGAGAGAGAGAGATACGCTAATGTGTAATACAAATTTTAAACACTATTTACAGGAGCATAGAGTTTAATACCGAATACATTATTTTCTAAACACTTGTAAACAGGAAACAATCATTAAACGTCAAAGGATTTTAAATCCTAAGGCATTTTCAATAAAAATAGTTTTGAATTAATTTTACATGACCCTTGACCGTGATTGTGCTCTGTTGCATTCCTGTTCTATTTTTAGTTTCGCGTCGCGTTAGTTGCAGGTGACCGAATTTCTCTGCTTGCTTTCTTTACTTACTAAAGTTAAAGTGCGTAATTGTTTGGTTTTTGTACATAATAGTTAAATGAATAATATTCATGTTGTGTATTAAAATAGTGTAAATAGTATTTGATTTAAAAAAAAAAAACTCTTGTTTGTGACTAAGTTAGTGTATAAAAATAACAAATATGAATCGTCCAAGTACGAGCATATTATGGGACTATTTCGACAAAAACAATATCGTCGACAAAAAAGCTAAATGTTTAATTTGTTGCGAAATATATAGCTACAAGGGTTCAACAGGAAACCTCAAGGCCCATTTAAAAAAAAAGCACTTAGATGCTTTTACGACAGTGGCCAGGGCACAGCAAGATTCTAGATCGATTCAGCAAAATCAAAGACAGCAATTTTCTGTACAGACAGCTGTTAGCGATTATTCTGCCGGTACGTCATCGTCAGTTGTGAATGCTTCTCCCAGTACGTCAACATCCGCATCCGCTGCTAGTCTACCTGTAACACAGACACTAAGGCAACAGACAATAGGAAGATATGGAAATACCAAAAAAAATTCGAATGAAATGAAAAAACAAATTGATCGAGATTTAATGGATTTGTTTATCGACAGCTATCAACCGTTCTCTTTAGTTGAAGAACGAGCATTTAAAAAGTTTGCACGGTGGATTCCTGGCTACCAACTGCCAAGTAGGAAAACAATTTCCACTACCATGTTGGCTGCTTTATATGATCAAACCAAAGCTGAATTAAAAATTAAATTAGGTCCGCAATTCAATTATTCCGTATGCCTCACAACCGACTTATGGACCTCGAGATCCAACGAGTCCTACATAGCCGTTACTGGTCACTATATGACAGACGATTTCGAGCTAAAATGTATTTTATTAGATTGTCGTAATTTTCAAGACTCCCATACGAGTGAAAATATACAGGAAATGCTGGTTAATATTGTGACCGAATGGGGACTAACCAATAAAATAAATTTCGCAGTGTCAGATAACGCAGCTAACGTCCAAAAGGCCATCAACAATATCGGATGGAAGCATTATGGCTGTTACGGCCACTCCCTAAATTGAATAGTGCAAGATGCCGTTACTACGTTGCAGCCTATACTGGAAAAAGTTAAAAAAATTGTTAGGCATTACAAAACGAGTAGCACGGCGTTGGAGAAACTTTTGAAGGCCCAAAAGGACGACAAGGCGGACTGTATCCCAAAACGTCTGATACAGGAAGTACCCACGCGATGGAACTCAAGTTTCCATATGGTTAGGCGCTTCGTAGAACTTGAGCAGTATTTGAGGGCCACAATGGCGATTTTAAAAAAAGATTTACCTATCATCACCAACGAGGAGTGGTTGTTGCTGTCCGAGCTAACAAAAATTTTACAGCCGTTTGATCAAGCCTCAGAAACAATCAGTGGTGAAAAATACATGACTGGGAGCTTAGTAATTGTAATGACCCGCTGCCTTCTAACGGCCTGTGATAAATTTTTAATAGAGCCATTCTACGAAGCGACAAAAGATGTTATATATCGCCTGAGAACAGGGCTGGTGACAAGATTCGGTCTTGTTGAAAGAAGCAGAACATTCGCTACATGCACGTTCCTAGATCCCAGATACAAATTATCCGTATTTGGCGATTAGAATGAGGCTAAAAATACCAAAAGCCACGTGCAGGAAATGCTAGTTGCGATGATTGCTGAAGAAAGTGCTCAAGAACCGTCGTCGTCTCTTCCGTCAGCATCGGCCGGTAGCAGCAACACTGTTGATGAATTTCGAGCTTTACTATACTGCCAGGGTACACTTCCCAGAGAAGTGGTGAAGTAGTTAGTAAAATACTTTCTCGTTTCTATTCCATTATCTGTCCCTCTCACACCAATATTAGATATATCTTCGAAAGGGCAGTTAAACAACGTGTCGTGATTTCATTGAATTAATATAAGAAATGTATTATTATCGAATTATAATATCCACTGTGGCAACACTGTCAAACTACAAATGACTAATATTGTAAGACACTTTAAAATGTATTTCTATTATGGCAACTGAATGTATTATTTTACTTTGGCAACACTTAGAAATAACGGTTATGATATTATCGTTATTTCTGGGTGGGGCAAAAGTCGTTTAAAATGGTATAATGTAGTGCAGAGTCAGTCGTCGTTTGATTGTGAAATAGTTAAGTTGTGCGGATTAAAAGTATTAGCAAGAAAATAGTGTTTTCTTTATAAGTCAGAAGTGACAAGAACCACGAGCCATAGGTTGGTAAAATCGTAAGTAGTTTTATAAATTATTTACATTTACATTGTTCATTGTTTTTGTCCGAGATAAGTTCAGTGTGGAGCGAGGTGGTTATTGTGTAGTCTCATAACTCGGTATTTAAATAAGCAATCGTTGTGGCGTATTTCCCAGATGGTTAATATTTAAAACATTATGGTTAAAAAATATTATTATAATGGTAATTGGGCCGGTGCACGTGCTACCTTTGGTCGAGGCAACTCCTCGATAGGGTTATCGTAGCGTTGGACTGATTAAAGTTATAATGAGTAAATGATTGGGCCGATGCACGTGCTACCTTTGGTCGAGGCAACTCCTCGATAAGGTTATCGTTGCAGTGGACTAATTATAAACAATAAGTGAATAGTTGGGCCAGTGCACGTGGTACTCTTGGTCGAGGCAACTCCTCGATAGAGCTATCATTGGATTGGACAACTTCGAGAATAAGTAAATTAAAAAAAATTGTGCGAGTGAATGTTGGGAATTTAGCCACGAGATTTCAATTCGTATAATCTGAATATTATGTTTTAAGTCTGTTCCGTTCACTGAATTTTCTGATCAGCTTTTTATAGTTTGTTGATGGTACGGCGGTATGGTGGTTTGATTATGGTTTGTTTGTTGGTTAGCTTAAGCAGTAGCTTAGATTTTGTTGATTGGGGCTATATCTAATGACTATATGAGCTATATAATGAAATGTATACTATAACCCCCTATGCGGCGTGCACTCGGGTTCAGCCATGTGGGTGAGCTGTTCAGAGATGTACGCCTATGCGGCGTGCTCTCGGGTTCAGCCATCTAAGTGAGCTGTTCAGAGATGTACGAGTATAGAAGATATCAACACTACACAAAAAATACATTCACTGATTTCGAGTAGGATACAGTTACAAATAAAATACAATGATATACATATCGAACAAAACCGAAACCTAAAAATCACAGTATCTTACGTAGCAGTTTCGTTTCAGAGTTCCACACAGATTCATCCAATATATAGATATTGAAATATATAGATGCGATATCCGATATTCAAAACCGATACATAGGTACGATTTGATACAGAGTAACACCGATATTACCCATGCCTAGTCAAAAATGATCGCAAAATATATTCGTAAACATTACGAAAATCGTAAAATTTCGGTAAATTTCGGTAAAATACCGATGACAATCGATAACTTTGAGTCGAGACTACCAAATATCGTTACATCGCAATTATTCGCAATCGCTACGACTCTGCGACCGAATTAGGTTGTACCTAAGGTGATCGCTATCTATGACGAGAGGTGCTTGTCAAGCATGTTTACCGTCTAGGGACCCCTTTAGCACTTAGCGACCGAATTCGGTTTTATAGCGATTGGTATCTATGTCGAGACTGCAGGCCCAGGTCACTTTTTAATAGGAAGGCCCATAACGGCAATCCCTGAGGCAGATATTACTCACATTCTGGAAAATAGGCTATGGTTTTGGCGTCGAAGCACTAAAATACAGCAACACTTGGTACGCGTGGCATAAACAATATTTGTCTCAGTTGAAGAGCAGACCCAAATGGTACCGTAACCAGCCAAACAGTTCAATCTCAGAAGACCATTGGCCAGATCCATGATGGATCTAGTGACGATTGTTTCAGAGACCATTGGAAGACGAAAAGAATTGACGTTATTTTTTATCAAGACCCGACTCATCTCGATCAAAGATTATGAACATTCTCAGCGATTAGAACAGCACAATTGAGCTACACCATAACTGGGCCTGGTCAAACACATCAGAGTGATTTTGCAAAAGAATTGAGAAATTCAAATTAAGGTGGATGCGCCAAGGCAGCCCAAGAAATTCAAATTTGCTTACGTTTTTTGCAATTTGCAGGTCAGTGTCAGTTTATATGTTGATCTTAATATTATTAGCGCTCGTAACAAATATGGGTTTATAGAATTATAAACATTAGAATCAGCAATAAGTGCATTGAATGACTATTTCATGAAATCATGACATTTGGCACTTTCATGACCTTAAGGCCCTGTGCAGACGACAGACTATCCGTGACGCACTTTTTAGTCTGTGAAAATAGAACCTATGCAATTATATGCAGTAACGTACACGACGCGCAAAAAGTCCGGCGCACAAAAAATCCGTGTAATTCGGGCAGACCGCAACGCGCCGCGGCGCGCCGCTCCGCACAAGTGTGTGAAAAAAATTGAACGTTTGCTTCAACGCGCGCTAACGCAGACGGCGCACACTTTAGTCGGCAATCTGCATTTGCTAGGGGTGGACGTAACGTTTCAGCCATGTAGGCGAGCTATTCAGTTTAAAGATACGAGTATAGTTTAGAGTACTATGCGGCTTACACTCTAGTTCAGCCACGTAGGTGAGCTTTATGGAGATG
Source organism: Lithophane semibrunnea (assembly GCA_947363905.1). Lineage (NCBI taxonomy): Eukaryota > Metazoa > Arthropoda > Insecta > Lepidoptera > Noctuidae > Lithophane > Lithophane semibrunnea. Next base: position 15,143,734 of record OX376199.1, on the reverse strand, counting down.
TATGCGTATAGTTTAGTTCCATGCGGCTTGCACTCTAGTTCAGCCATGTAGGTGAGCTTTATGGAGATGTATGCGTGTAGTTTATTGCAGCCATGAAGGCAAGCTGAAGTTCAGAATTTAACTTAGACACTTATGTTATTTTATACAGCCATGTAGTTGAGCTGTAGTTCAGAATTTAACTTAGACACTCGTGTGATGCTTTGCAGCCATGTAGGTGAGCTGTAGTTTATAATTTAACTTACACTCATGTGATCTTATGCAGTGTTGGTATAAAAAGAGTTTTTGATATCGACCTTTTTTGTTAGTAAATTTATTTTTCTATTTTTTAGTTATGTCATGCTCACTCATCTGTCTAATCTTCCTGTGAAAAATATAAGTTCTATCTAACTTTTATTTTTATTATCTTCTCCTATTAATTTCAACCACGCTCCAGCTGCCAGCACTCTGCACCGCTAGTGGGACACGAGCAGCCCCACTAACAGGTTAAGGGCCCAGAAAACAATGGCACAAACAGAGTCTTCAAGCAGTAGTGGGTTGCCATCCATAGAGAAACTGGATGGGAACAGCAACTACGCCACTTGGAAGTTTTTGATGGAGCTGCATCTCGTCCATGATGACCTATGGGAATATACAAAATCTACCCCTGAAACGACCGATGTGAAAGGTATGAAAAAAGACCAGAAAGCTAGGGCAAAGATTTGCTTGATGATTAGACCTCATTGCTTGGTGCATGTACGCAAAGCCAAAACAGCGAAAGATGCTTGGGAAGCATTAATGAGTGCGTTCGAGGACAAAGGTCTAAATAACCGCTGCCGGTTACTTGCAAAGCTGGTGAGCATGAAGCTGGAGCAATTCCCATCGGTCAGGGAATATGTCACATCTGTAATGATGGTATCTCAGGAACTTCAAGATCTAGGAAAAGAGGTTGACGATGAACTGTTGGCTGCTTTACTTCTCCAAGGCCTTACCATAGAGTTCCAACCAATGAGACTAGCCATAGAAAATAGTAACGTTGTTCTTACCACCGACTATGTAAAGATGAAGCTTTTTCAAATGGAGGATACCTATTCGGCAAGCACGAGTGCAAGCCAACCGACTTCAGCACTATTGTCAAATAAGCATAAGGGTAGGAGTACACCCAAGAAGATCAAACAAAAGATCAAGTGCTTTATTTGTAATGGACCTCACAAGGCACTTGAGTGTCCTGATAATCCAAAAGGGAAGAGGGAAGCTCTTCAAGCCTTTGCGTTCGGCACGTCGATTCCAGGGGCGAATGACTGGATCATCGATTCTGGAGCGTCGACACACATGACGAATCGCAAATCTTGGTTTAAGAACTTAAAGGATACTTCTAAGTCTTTGAGAGTGACTTGTGCAGATGGTAATGAAGTGTTTGGTGCAGGTGAGGGTACGGTAGTATGTGAGTCAGGATTGACAGTCAACAATGTTACGTATGTACCTAAGTTAGCTTCTAACTTATTGAGTGTGAATGCAATTGCGAAGAAGGGTAACGTGGTAGTATTTACAGATAAAAGTTGTGACATTTACAAGAGAAATGAGTGTGAGGTGCGAGGTAAGCCAGTTGTGAAAGGTGTCGAAGAACGAGGTATTTATAAAATTAAGTGCTGTTCACAGGGTTCTGCCTTAGCAACAACAAAGCATGACCAGCAGATGTTATGGCATCGGAGGATGGGACATCTTGGTATGCATAACTTCAGACTACTGAGAGATAAGATGGCAACAGGAGTAAGTTTTCCAGATATTTCTTCTACACTGGAGTGTATATCTTGCATTATGGGAAAACAAACGAAACAGCCGTTTCGTAAAACTGATGCAACGAGAGCTACGGAAGTATTAGGCTTAGTGCACTCAAATGTGTGTGGACCTATGAGTATACCTTCTATTAGCGGATTCCGATATTTTTTGACGTTTATTGACGATTTTACGCGAAAAACTTTTATTTATTTTTTGAAACAAAAATCTGAAGTTTTCGAAAAATTTATAGATTTTAAGGCGTTTGCTGAAAATCAGTGCGGCAAGAAAATAAAGATCCTACGCACTGACAACGGAACCGAGTACGTCAATAAGCGGATGGATGAATTGCTCAAGAATTGCGGAATCCAGCATCAACTGACGGTGGAGTATACGCCAGAGCAGAATGGCGTAGCTGAACGAGCCAATCGCACTATCTGCGATAAAGCAAGAACCATGCTACATGAGTCTGGATTGGAAAAACGTTTTTGGGCTGAAGCTGTCCATCATGCCGTGTTCCTGAAGAACAAGTCACCAACGATTGCGGTAAAGAATATGACTCCGGATGAGAAATGGTCAGGGAGGAAGTGTGACCTAAGCATGCTAAAAAGTTTTGGGTGCAAAGCATTTATGCACATTCCTGATCAAAAACGGACTAAGTGGGATGTAAAAAGCAGAGAGCTTATCCACACAGGCTTTGATGATAACGCGAAAGCGTATCGTCTTGTGCATCCTACCACCGGAAAAATATTTAAGGCCAAAAATGTTGTGTTTTTGGAGAATCAAAAATACAAAGAGCTGCAAGAAGAATCGCAAGAGGAACCAGAAATAATACTTCTACAAGATGAACCAATTGTCAGGAATACAGTAGAACCATATGTTTTGCAACCTCAACAAGAGAAAGATGATGTTAGCAATGTTCCTAGAGTGGAACAAGAACAAGAGAGAGTTGCTGAAAATCCTGTTCAACATGAAGTAGTTATTCATGAACCAGAGGAGGTGGAGTTTCAAGATTGTGAGTCGGACGTAACTGAGGATCGACCACAAGAGGTGGAACGGAGGTACCCACTAAGAGACAGGAAACCCAAAGAGTTCCCGGATCATGTTCTATATCATGCAGTGGAAACAGAACATGACCCTATTACGGTTCAAGAAGCACTGTCAAGGCCTGACAGTAAAGAATGGAAATCTGCGATTCAGGAGGAGCTTGATGCTTTAAAGAAAAATGGAACTTGGACTTTAGTAAAACCTGGACAAGCGAGCGACGTTGTAGATTCGAAATGGATTTTTCGAATTAAAGAAGAGGCGGGAAATAAGCGAAGATACAAAGCTCGGCTTGTTGCCAGAGGTTTTAGCCAAAGATGGGGCATCGATTATGACGAGACGTTCTCTCCAGTGGTGAGACATAGCTCCCTAAGAGTCTTTCTGGCTATGGCAGCTAAGAGTGGTCTAAATGTAGACCAAATGGACGTGAAAACAGCGTTCTTGAATGGAGACTTGTCTGAGACGGTTTACATGAAACAGCCTCACGGCTACGAAGAAAAAGGAAAGGAAGATTACGTGTGTCTCCTTAAACGTTCACTCTACGGCTTAAAGCAATCCCCCAGAGCTTGGAACAATAAACTGAACAATGAGTTATTACAGTTGTCGTTCAGACGATCCAAAAATGAGCCGTGTGTCTACATGAGGTCCCAGGGTAACAAGGTCATCATCTTAGCAGTATATGTGGATGATGTGCTGGTTTTTTGGAACGACGCAGAAGAGCTAAGTAAAGTTAAGCGAGACCTTATGTCAAAATTCGAGATGAAGGATCTCGGGAAGGCAGAGTATTTTTTGGGAATGCACATAACGCAGAACGATATTGGAATCAAGGTTGACCAAGAGAAGTATATCAAAAATGTTTTGAAGATTTTTGGGATGGCTGATTGCAAATTTGCGTCAACCCCATCAGTTTCTGGGCAAAAGCTAGTAAAACCTGAACTAATAAATAAACCTGATCCGAGGATTCCCTATCAAAATTTAATTGGCTCACTGATGTATATATCAGTGTGCACGAGACCAGATATTGCACATGCAGTTAATTATCTGAGCCAGTTCAACGCGTGCTATACTGAGGAGCATTGGATAGCCGCAAAAAGAGTGCTCAGATACTTAAAGGGTACTACATGTCTTGGGCTACAATTTAAGAAGACAGGAATGGATAAGGTACAGGGTTATGCAGATGCTAGTCATGCCACTTGTCATGATAGGAGGTCATACTCGGGTATGGTTTTTCTGCATATGGGAGCTGCAATATGTTGGGAAAGCAGAAAACAGAAGACTATTGCTCTTTCCACAGCGGAGGCTGAGTATGTAGCTATGTCGGAGGCTGCCAGAGAGGCAATTTTCTTAAAGAGTTTGATTTCAGAGGTCTCTGGTCAAGTTGAGATGCCAATGAAGATTTTCAGCGACAGTCAATCTGCTGTTGCTATTGCGCAGAATCCTGTACACCATCAACGCACAAAGCACATAGATGTGCGACACCACTTCGTCAGAGAGGCAGTTTTGAATGGCCATATTATATTAGAATACAAAGAGTCAAGTCGTATGGTTGCGGATGTTTTAACGAAACCTCTGCAGAAAGGGAAATTCAATTGGTGTACGCTGGGTATGGGTGTTGTGTGATGGATGAAAGTAGAGAATGAATTTAAGGAGGAGTGTTGGTATAAAAAGAGTTTTTGATATCGACCTTTTTTGTTAGTAAATTTATTTTTCTATTTTTTAGTTATGTCATGCTCACTCATCTGTCTAATCTTCCTGTGAAAAATATAAGTTCTATCTAACTTTTATTTTTATTATCTTCTCCTATTAATTTCAACCACGCTCCAGCTGCCAGCACTCTGCACCGCTAGTGGGACACGAGCAGCCCCACTAACATGCAGCCATGTAGGTGAGCTGTAGTTCAGAATTTAACATACACTTATGTGATCTTTTTCAGCCATGTAGGTGAGCTGTAGTTCAGATTTTAACTTAAATATTTATGTGATCTTATGCAGCCATGTAGGTGAGCTGTAGTTCAGAATTTAACATACACTTATGTGATCCTTTGCAGCCATGTAGGTGAGCTGTAGTTTAGAATTTAACTTGGACACTTATGTGGTCCTATGCAGCCATGTAGATGAGCTGTAGTTTAGAATTTAACTTAGACACTAGATGTGATCTTTTGCAGCCATGTAGGCGAGCTGTAGTTTAGAATTTAACTTACACTTATGTGATTTTATGCAGCCATGTAGATGAGCTGTAGTTCAAAGTTTAACGTAGGCACTTATGTGATCTTATGCAGCCATGCATGCGTGCTGTTAGTAGGCCATGTAGGTGTGCTGCTGTAGTCAACAATGTATGTGAAACATGTACCTAGGTGTGTAACAAGAATTGCACAGTAGGTGTGAAATCGATGGCTGTTAGGCAGTAGATTGGATATGGAATACTCGAAGGCAAAAGTAAAGTATGGACTTAAAGGAAGACCAATGGCCGCTTCCCGTACATTGATTTATTTGAAAATAGATTAGTGTATTTAATTTTAATCTTATTTGAGCTCTGCGTCATTTTCTGAACTAGTTTGTACAATATTTTTATTAGAGAAAGATTAATAGCCGATATTCAGTGTTGAACTTTTCAACAACATAACTACAGAATTTAATCAAACTTTCGTTATGCAGGAATCTGAGAAATTGCTTTATGTATATCCTTGAAATGAAGTGACCGATATATATATCAATTGGAACTTACGTCTAGGTATATGTTGAGGAAGATACGACCATAGTTCGGGTCTGGTTTGGTGAGTCTATACCAATGAGCATTACTTAGGCGATATTATCTTGATTTTAAGAGCATCAAAGAATCCAAATCAAGAATATCACTGACATCAAGGCCGTTATAAAATAGTTAGTGGTAAAACGGTTGTATTTGTTACTTCTTTTAGCGGCAGTACCTTTAAAACAGATGTTTTAAAGTGGGTAAATTCCGTTACAGAAACTAAAACCGTGTCAATTAGTGAAGATTTTCTCAATGCTCGAGAACTATCTCAATAAAGCTGGCATTAAAATAGGCCAAGACATTGATCAGTTTACTTTCGAAATTAAACTTTTTGCAAATAATAGGAAATGTTTTGCTCAGAGTTTGAGTGAGATTGGTTGCACAAACCGACAGTGCAATGAATATAGAGTTGGATGACAAACCCTTGATTGCTCTGTACGACCAAACATCGAATACTAAGCTGCATACAAATATCAGCTGCTTTGGATTCTTTTACTAAAAAATAATCCTTAAATTTGAGGTCGAATCTAAGCGGGAAAATAGACATTACAAAAAAATACTTTGCAACATGATTTCTTAAATAAATTGTGCATATTTAAAACAAAGATATGCGGCAAGAACGCGTAATGGGCTATTGCATCCTATTTCCATGCCATACACTTAGACTACTTGGAACCATTTGTATTAGTTGTAACAATTATATTTTATCCATAGTTTGATAGTACAAAATAAATATCTCATTGCTAGAACAATTCAAATTTTTGAAAAAATTATTAACTGGTTTTGGAGCACAGACTAGAATAATATCGTGGAACAGTTTTTACGCGAAACAGTTTAAATGTGTTAAACGCTGTTGCTTGTCATCAAGCAAATTGCAAAGCATAAAGGTTCAACCAGACAATTCTTATGACCTTGTGTCCATCTGTCATCTGTCATCTTGTGACCATCGCATCGAAATGGTTAAAGTACGATAGGTTATCTATCAGTAACGCCGGGTAGTTTTATCACCCCCTATTTCTTCAAATCTCTAAAAATATCGTCAAAGATAAGATGCCTTTGACTCTGAAAAGGTTTCCCTTGCCCTTACTTATTCATTGTGATTTAATATATGACTCATAGCTTCCGTTAAATAAATTTTCTTCTAAATTGATAACTCATCAACTAAATGTTGTAAGTGGTCTACAATAAATATTTTAGAGATTCAACATCCGTCTGCTAATAAAATCGAAATAGCCATTTTTTTCAACAATCTAATTAATAAATCATCTTCCTTTTTATCATAATTTTGTTGTGTTATTATGTGACATAATTTTAATACGCATAATGTTACTAGGCGTATTATCCGGAAACAAACTAGTTAGACGCGATAAATTATGCCTAAAATAATTATTCGTAAGCTGTTGTAATGCGTAAATATAGTTCGGTTATGTAAACAAAAGTATGCCATGATACATTGTCTTAATATCTTATGCAAATGGATAGGGAACCCAATTAGAGGTAGATATAATGGTCAAGTCATAAATTACTTATGGTAGCATTATAGATAGATAGGAGACTACATGAAATTAGAGCTTTCATTTACTTAACATTATTTGATGACAACAATATGATGCAGTTGATAAACTTATTAGAAGCTATGGCAATGATTAGGCAATGCGTAGACATATCACAAATTTAGTTGCTTAAGAATTATCACGTTCACGTTGCCGAGTCATATTTACAGTAGCTTGTTTTTAAGCTTGAAAAGCATTTATTATACTCTAAAAGGTTGTCGCTGAACTATTAATTCATTAGGCAACTAAATACATTTGAAGTCGAGTATGGCATTTTAAAGAAGCTGGGTTAATTTTTCGACAATTATGGCAAAAGTAAGAAATTATTCCCTTTTATCGGTTCATATAAAGTAATAGCAAAACGATAGGGTAATAAAGGGGTAAAATATAGGCTTAATGATTTCATGGTCGCGAGCGCAGCTGCTGAGCATGGGGTCCTGGGTTCGATTCCCGGATCGGGCAGGGTGTTGTTTGTTTTCCCACTAGGAATTACTCAATGGCAGCCTAGAGATTGGAGTTGTGACGTACGTCGGGGCGGGAGGGACATGTGGTGCCGTTGGTCCTGCGCCTTGACCTTAGCCGGTCATGTCAGGTTACTGTCCCGTCGGACCGAGGAAGAGCAGAAAGTGCATCTGTTTGCACTATGCATCCTGTGTGCTTGTCGGGTCTCCGTTGAGGTTGACCGCCCCGTGGCCGGAATTCGGTCATAGGACAAGTGAAGTGAAGTGCAACTCGTTTCTCTTTTAAACAGGTACCTACTAGGCAAGAATTGCCTATCACGAATGTATAATGTAATCTTGTTTATGTATTTTTTTTTGTAGTTACTTATTTGTTACTTAATACACGTAAAACATTTCTTTATTCACAATTTGTAATCTTTAAATATGATCTCGCATTAGATTATAATTTTTAAAACATAATAAATTATCTATGTTATTGTTACTGACTTTTTGTGGTAATGTAATGCAATTCAGTTTAAATGTACAATTTTATTTTATTAGAATTTTTAGATTTCTACGACTTACATTTTGAACTATAATATCTAGCTATATTGCTGTGCCCTGATGTGCCCTGCTACAACGGCTCTTAGTTTTTTTTTTTTTTTTTGTTAACATCTTGTTTTAGGTACCTTGTGGAACACAAATAAATGAATAGAAATATGAATAATTTTGCTATTTGATGTATTGCCTCAGTGTCGTGATTGTATAGTGCGTACTACGGAGTTAGCACGCCGTCGGATGGCCGAGTGTCGTGATTTCATTGAATTAATGTAAGAAATGTATTATTATCGAATTATAATATCCACTGTGGCAACACTGTCAAACTACAAATGACTAATATTGTAAGACACTTTAAAATGTATTTCCATTATGGCAACTGAATGTATTATTTTACTTTGGCAACACTTAGAAATAACGGTTATGATATTATCGTTATTTCTGGGTGGGGCAAAAGTCGTTTAAAATGGTATAATGTAGTGCAGAGTCAGTCGTCGTTTGATTGTGAAATAGTTAAGTTGTGCGGATTAAAAGTATTAGCAAGAAAATAGTGTTTTCTTTATAAACGTGTCTTCAAAACAAATACCGTCTCTTTTTCTTACAAAATTGTGCAGAATGCACCCTGCTTTTATAATGTTTATGGCTAGTGGCATATTCACGTCTAAACCTCTTTGAAATATTCTCCATTTGGTACACAAAATTCCAAAGGCACATTCTACCATTCTTCGTGCTCTAGACAACCGGTAATTAAAAATGCGCTGTTGGACACTTAAATGGCGGTCAGGAAAAGGTCTCATTATGTGTGATGAAACTGCAAAGGCTTCATCTCCCACAAAAACAAACGGCATTGGTTGTCCATTCAGATCACCGGGAAGTTTTTGTTTATCCGGAAGAATTATTTTACCATCCAGAATTCCTTTCTCAAGTGTGGAGTTTTTAAAAATGTTTGAATCACTGAATTTTCCGTAGGCGCCAACATCAATAAATGTAAAACAGTAATCGGCATCAACTACTGCCATCAATACAGTAGAAAAATATGACTTGTAGTTATAGTAATTAGAACCCGAATTTGGCGGCATCTTAAGACGTATGTGCTTCCCATCTACCGCTCCTAAACAATTAGGAAATTGAGTTCGATCGTGGAATTGTTTCGCAATCTCTAGCCATCTCTGCACCGTAAAAGCAGGAAAGCATTGACTTTTACATAGTTCCCATATTGATGTACAGGTTTCGTTAATTATAGAACGAATAGTACATGCGCCAATCAGATAATCTTCTTCGAGTTCGACGAACGATGACCCTCGTCCTAAATACCTGCAAAAAAAAAATAGTTCAAAAACTATAATGAATACCTAACTTTTAGTAACCTACATATTATTATTTCTTTTTTTATAGGAAAAGATATACAGACGAAGTGGAACTCTTTGAGAAGTTACTTCCGAAGGGAACTCAGTGCTCAAAAGAATATTCCTTCTGGAAGCGGAAGAAAAAAGAAGAGAAAATATATTTACTTTGATTCACTGCTATTTTTGTTGCCATTTACAGTGGTAGAGAATAATGAATCTTCTATCGAAATCGAACAAAGTGCCGAAACATTAAACGTCACAGTGCAGAGTTCAGATACTGGAACAACTGATTCTAAACGACCAAAGACGCAACCGAAGAGCAAGACTAATTGGACGTAGTTATGCAGAAATGTTCCAACCCACAAGTCACCCGAAATCGAGATAATGTGATCAAACTACCTTTTATGACACTTAAGAGTCAGATTTGCAATAAGGTTCCAAGTTTTATATCATAAGTCTTATATCAGAAAATATTTTTTTCACTTACGTTCCAACCCACAACCTTTATCAAATAATAACTTGTGTAAATTAACTAGAACGTACTATGAGGACAGGAACAGTTAATGTTTTACGAAACAGTATATTTATTTTGTTAAAACGCCACAACAATCTTGTAACGTTTTAGCAAAACCATGTTAAACCATTTTATTTTGGAAAATACCATAATTTGAAAACTTAAAAGGTTTCATGAATTTTGTACTATTATTTACCTAAATAAAAAACCTGTTTCGAAAAAAAAATGTTTCAACTTTAAAGGGTTCATTTTTAACACGCTTTAATTAGCTTCATCCTTAACTGTTTGCATACACGACCACTAAAAATAAATATTTATAACACATAAAGAAAAAGTTTATTTTCTTTGTAGTTATTTACCAATAAAATATTACTTGAAACTTTTAATATCATAGACAAAAAAAAAATACTAATGACATTAATCCGAAGTTATGCCCAACCGGGAACGCATCTTTCAATAACTTTTTACTAGTGCAAGCGAGACGGAGTATTTTCTTTTTGACATTGAATCTTATTTGAGTTCGCAACGGTCATTATTGAAACAAACGTCGTGGAAGAGGTAGTTTCCGTCGTCTTTTGTTTGCAATTATCCTTATTACGTTTATGACAGTGAACCGTGGTTAATTTGTAGTGTACTGTGTGTCAATATAATTAGAATAAACAATGGAAGCTAATGAAGATATAAGTATTACTATTAAAGGATTGTTTAATATTTTGTAATAAGTACTATATACCGGATTATTTTTTTTACCGTCTCGACAAACATAGGGTGTAGTAGGTGAACGGAGTAGAAGCCAATGGCATAGTCAACTAAATTTTTTTTTTTTTTTATACCCTTTAAACAAATTGATTTATCTAAAAATACTACCCATTTGAAGTAAACTTTTAATACAAAAACAATAAAAACAGTTTTTTTTTTTTTTTTTAATAAATCCATGAAAAAATATCGAAATTCAAATCATACGCACCCTACTAAATGCACGGAATTTATCAATGAATTAGATACGTTCCTTTGCGGCCGATAGGTTCTTTGATATCACCAGGCGCTTGAGCCGCCGCCGCCGCGCCGGAGCTGCTCGCTCGCGCATCCCCCCGCCCGCCCGCGTCCCGAGCTTCAGTCACCTGCGATCAGTCACGGCGGCGTGACGTCGCGCTGTTTGTTTCCACGTATGCATCGTGCACCCGGTCATATTTGTCGTATCTAAACATGTACGAATATTCTAACGTAGAGTATCTTGTTTGGTGAAAACAGCCAGTGCAAGGCGAATGTACGCAGAAGAAGAAAATCTTCAGTCGCTGCGAAGGAACGGTATCCGTTCTCCTCAAATTCCCCCTCGGACCCCGCATGGAGTTTTGTCACTGGGTGCAGAACCGTTCTGTCATTGACACCATGTTGCAAGACGTTCCTGATCCCTATCTGCAAGACATGTACTTCCAGCATGACGGATGTCCAGCTCACTACAAACGATCTGTGCGCGCGTATCTCGATGGTCAATTTGGTGATAAGTAGATAGGTCGCGGTGCACCTGTGAACTGGCGGCCGAGGTCACCAGACCTACATAACACCCCTTGACTTTTATTTGTGGGCCGACCTAAAACGTTTAGTCTGACGTTTAGTGTATACCGAAGAAGCTCAAAGCGTTAGTGATTTAAAACAGCGAATAATTTAAAACGCTTTTAATGTTTTGAAAAGTGATAGAGACACGCCTCGAAGTTTACCAAACAATATGCAAAGACGTGCTAGTTTATGTTTAGAACGAAACATTTTGAACAATAATTACCTACTGCGATATCGCTAAAAAGGTAGGTACAGACCTAAGTTCATTTTTTGTAAAATGCGCGCAATGCGCGTGCGCGTCTGTCGGTCGTGTCGCCCGCGCGCGAATACCGCTCAGCTGCTCGGCTCTCGTACGTGAACCCCGGTAAGTGAACTCTCACGCACACATCAAGTTTCTATGTACGTGTGTGTGCGTAGGCGCGCCGACGTTACTTAGCAACGGGTCGACCGAACAACATTCTGTCAATGTTCTCGCTCCCGCATGTATGCACGTCCTTTTCATTTTGAATGAAGTACAGTCGAGTATTCTTGCTTATTCAAGTATTTATTGTTTCGAATTATTTAAAAAAGATTACTTAGATTGTTTTAAAAGTTCGTTCCGAGTCTTTGTTACTGTTTTCGTTTTATTTGTAAGGATAGGTTTACTTATTATTTTATCTTTTTAATTGGTAAATTGGTGGGGTTTTTATTTGTACTTACGTAAGTATTTGTTGTGTTTTATTATTTTAGGTAGGTTAAGTTTTCTTACTTGTGTTAAGTTATTACCTATTTACTACTTATTCTTTTGGTGTGAGGCTTATTTGGTCAATTGGGTATTTGTATTGTATGTTTGAGAATTTTTGGGTATTGTTTTCATTTTATTTGTAGATCAGGTTTGTCTTAGTTTATTAGTAAGTGGACTATAAATGTTATTGCGTTGATTTTGGAAACGTTTTCAACACGACTGTACCATGCGAGGGGCGGCCGCTTACTAGGTTTCTACGCAAAAGAAATGTGCGTGCGTTTCGCTCGCACACACGTACAACTATCATTCATGCGCCATCGCAGCCTACGCCGTTTACTATCTCCTATTTTGGCTATTATTCGTTTTTACGCACGGGCCGTAGGATGGATAGTTTTCATGATTTTTGAAGGAAATTCCGAACCTGTACAATCTCAATGGTACTAAGCAAATATTCTCGGGTATGGCTTCTGTTCCACTTACACAACACACCTGATTATGCTCGAGACGGTAAAAAATGTCATCCGGTATATTTATGGTGATTAGTTTTATCGAAAGACGATTTTAACTAATTCTGGTTATTTATTTTTACAGATTTCATCATTAGAACAGTTATTAGCTAAAAAACGAAAATTAATGGACCTCAGAAACAAAGTTCAAAGTTCTCTCAAGGACAGATCAAAGGTCAAGTCGATGTTGCAGACTCCAGAGGTATGTTGGAATTTAGTTAAAGGCACATAATATATTTTATGAATTTGACGGCGTATTAACTTTTTTTTTTTTTTTTTTTAAAAAAAAAACGTTGCCCCACACTAAGAATTTCTTCCTGTATCGTGGGTGCGTTTACAAATATAGAAACTCACATACACGACTTTATTGTATCGACATTTCTTAGGTCCATTCTTACATGTCTTACACATCCAAGCGGTCGACGAGTGAACATAATAAGTCCCGCAGAGGGAGTTAACGCGTTTCGAGTCGAAGATCGGTTTGGATTGCATGTTGCAATATGAATCGTATCTTCTGCATGTATTGTGTATATTCTTGTTGGTGCTTTGCTATGATATACGAGCATGATTATTGTTCTTGGTTGGGCTATCAAAAATATTTTTAATAATTTTATTATTTGCATTGGTTATACGGCTTACTAAATTAATTTACTGTTAAATGAAAAATATGTATATTACAAGGGATGGGATGGGATTGGATATGATGAGATATGTGTCAGTTTGCACATATTGTTTTTTTTTTCAGCTGACTCTAATCCAGTTACGCCTTATTCAAACACGCAGCCTTCAATCTCTCCTCCACCATATTCGCCACTTACTCCACTAAATTTTATGAATAAAAAAAGTACGGATAATAATTTACAAGGTAAGATGATTCTTTTAACATTATAAACCCAACAGTACACGTCCCCTGATGCAGATAAAATTATTAAAACCTTTAAATATATTTGCTACACTTTACCGACGTAACACCGCCGGTCGCAGTTAGTATTTATTTTATTTTATTTTTATTTGTATAAATTGTGCCAATAGATAAGTTACGTGAATATGTACATTGTTTTAGATACTTGTGTTGTGATCCTGTTATTATACTACAAGAAATACAGAATGAAGTTTCGCCATTATCATCACCTCTTCGACCAATGTCACCAGAAACGCAACAACTATTTAATATGTTAGCTGAGTATGAACCAATTAACAACATTAACGAAAATAATGATATTTTAAAACACCTAGATGCACCCGACTATTGTGATAGTGATGACAGCCTTAGAGATCCGGATTATGTCTCATATAGCAAAGTAATACATATAGATGAGTCGACAACCTCTTGTTCGTCTTTTAGTGATAGTGTAGATCATGAGGTGACTAAAAATAAAAAATTTCCGTCAAAAGAAAAGCTCAACAATGAGGGTATAGAAATGCTAGAACCTAACAATGAAGAAACAACAGAACTTATTTCATCTATAAGTGACGGAGATTTACGATCTAATTTGGGAACTGGTAGACCGAAAAGGGGCCGTAAAAGAATTAATCCTCAACTTAGATCTGAAAGAAAACATAATAAATAAAATAATTTAGAATACACGACCACTAAAAATAAATTAGTGAAACCAAAAACCTTTACTGAATATAATTGTAAATGTTTAAAATTTTGTGCTAACTTGATTCCAATAGAGAATAGAAAGGAAGAGTTCGAAAAATTTGTGCGTCTAGGGTCCTACAATGCACAATGTGTATACTTAGGATCATGTATTAAAGAAGAAAATAAAAAACGCAGTTACACTATGACTAATGTTCCCGAGGCAAAAAAAAGCCAAAGCAATTCATCCGTGTCTATTCTATTAATGGTACAAAGGTATGTCGTGATATGTTTTTAAACACTTATCAAATTACTACTCAAAAAGTTACCACTGCACTAAAAAAACTTAGAAGTAGGGAGGGCCCATAATGGATGGTAGAGGAGTTAGCACAGGTGGCAAGAATAAATTATCAGATGAAATGTATAATTTCATAGTCGAAACTATTTCAAAACTACCAAAGTATGAGTCGCACTACAGAAGAGAAAAGAATAATGACACGTTATATTTACAACCGGGGATGACATTACCTAAAATTTACGATATATATCAGCAGGAGTACACAAATACTTATGGTGAAGGGCAAAAGTGCGCTTCCTTCGAATCAGTCAAAAAGATTTTTTACACTAAGGTTAACCTTAGGTGTAAGTCATTAAAAAAAGACACTTGCAATAAGTGCGATATGTTAGCCATAAAAATTCAAAACGCTAACACCCTCGAGGAAAAAGAACAAGCTAGAACAGAAAAGACTCGACATTTAGAAAAGGCTGAAAATTTGAGGAAGCAGGTGAACTCCGATTTTGAAGACGCTCGAAACAAGTCGACTATTGAATGTGTAACATTCGATTTGGAAAAAACTTTACCATTACCACGAATACCTACAAATGTTGTGTTTTATAAAAGGCAATTGTGGCTCTACAACAGTGGCATCCATAGTGCTTCAGATGACATTGGTCATTGTTACATATGGGTTGAAGGGGAAGCAGGAAGAGGTGCGCAAGAGGTGGGATCGTGCCTTATTAAATATAATCAAACTAAACTAAGGCCCACTGTTGAACACCTTATTCTTTGGAGCGATTGTTGTGGAGGGCAGAACCGCAACATAAAAATAGTTCTCATGTTGAAAGCACTTCTAAACTCACATGACACTTTAAAAGTCATTACAATGCGATTTCTTGAGTCTGGGTATACCTTCCTGCTTAATGACACAGACTTTTCCAAAATTGAAACTGCTCTCAAACACTATCAACGAATTTATACAGCCGAAGAATATATGTCCATAATTAAAACGTGTAAAAAAAGAAAACCTCTAGAAGTATTTAAAATGAATAAGACTAATTTTTATGGTACGGAAAAATTAGAAAAAAATATTATCAATAGAAAAAAAATCACAGACAAAACCAAAGTCAATTGGTTAAAGACAAAAGAAATAAGAATTGAAAAAGAGAAAGTGTCTTCAATTTTTATGAAATCATCATTTGAGGAAGATTACAAGGAATTAACAATTGAAAAAAAAATTAGAGGGGAATCATGAAATATTAACATGTCCGATTTCTGTTTGTTGTGGCCGGATGGTAAAGCCATTGCTTCAACCAAATTAGCAAATTTAGAATCCATGTATCAGTACATCCCTGAGGATTGTCATAAATTTTATAAAAACCTAAAGAGTACGGAGGGAATCATAGATGATGTCGATGGGTTTGGTGAGGAACCAGATTTCGAAATGCAAGAGGATGATGAGTATGACGTATGAAGATTTTATCATCATCATCAGCTTATAGCAGTCCACTGCTGGACGTAGGCCTCCCCAAAAGCACAAGATTTTATACTGTTTTTAAAATTGTGACCTAGTAATAAAAAAAATCATAAGCAATTACTATTCTTTTATTTGTTGTTCAGGTTTTACATATTTATTAAAAAATAAAATTTATATGTAAAATTTAGATCATAAATATTAAGGTACATGGATAAAAACTACCTGGAACGTTTGTGCAAAATTAATTTGAAGCTATGTTCATGTAAATATTAATTATGTTAAAATGTTCCAATACCAATAACATATTTTTTTCTTATTGTAAAGTGAATAGCCTAAAATTAAACATACGATTATCTAAACACAATAAAATTCAACAATAAAACCTTTAGTATTGGCCTCACTAGTTAGAATAAAAAAGAATACCATTGAAACGCGTAAATGCTTTTATCTCAAATTCAATTTACTGTGGAATGAAACATTTTCGCATAACTACGTCCAATTGTTACGATGAGGAGTATTTAGAAATACTAAGAGAAGGCAATCAACTGATGAAAAACAACAACTTACGTCATTCAGAAAGCAGAACAATCTTAGGGGATATGGATGCAGATGAATCATTTCTGCGGTCGCTTCTGCCTTATGTCAAACAATTTTTATCAGACCAAAAGTTGCAATTAAGAATACAATTACTACAAACAGTTTTAAATTTTAAACAGTCCTTAAGCAGTTCAGCGTCTATTCACATCCAAACACAGCAAGTATTGGATATACCTAATGAACGAATAGTAATTGTAACCGATCCATCGATGAACTCAAATATGTCTAACCAATATGACACTGCTGAGAGACCGAGTACTGAGCCCCCTAACTACAGTGACATTGCAGAAGATTCGGAATACGTTCCCAGGCCAATCTCTTTACAAAACTCAAGCAGGCCAAGCGGCTCGTCATATACACCCTCGCCCGTTCATCGAGATTACGCATCAATAATTTCTCCCGAAAATGTATCACTTTTTTCTCTTGGCGACGACGACGACGTTGGCGAGGTGTAAAGTAGGTATATTATGAAAATATAAACAAAAAAAATCAATAAAAGGCTGATTGTGATTTTAGAAAATTAGTTAAGTACCTAATTGTTAAGCTAAATATTTTCTTGACTAGATACACCACCAATCAAAAGACTTAATTTCCCAAGGTATAGTAATAACATCAGCAATATTAATTGTGATTTAGTAATTAAGCTCCCAATTTTGATTTAGTAATGAAGCTCCCAATTGTGATTTAGTAATTAAACCCCAAATTTTATTTAAAAGTGACAATTCACTTGTTTTTCCAAAATGTATGATTAATAATAATAATCTGCCATAATAATTGTGATTTAGTAGTTATGCCCCTAATTTTATTTACAATATAAGTGACAATTCACTTGTAATAGATCGATATTATTGTGTACCTACATTATTGTTTAAAAGTACAACATACTTAAAAATTTGCTGCCATGAAAATTCACGTAATTCTTATAAATTTTTATGTTTTGTTATTTTCCCTAATTAATAAAAGAAAATCTTTGTTCATAATGTTTTGGTTTAAATAATAAGTACCTCAGAAACCTATTTGTCATTTGAATAATAAAAAACTTAGTTTGTTGCTGAGAGAAATAATAAATAATATTTTTATAATATTATGATTATATAAATATATATATTTTATTTACTTACCTGAGTGTCACAGACAACCTTTCTTCTGGACCAATGCACCTCCTCATTGTTGTTTCTGAATGAGTCAAAGCAGGTCTCAAAATAAATAGCAACTCATCAAATGTAGTAACAGACATTTTATAAAATTTGAAAAAAATTGCCGGATGTTGTTTCAGAATTGAATGTTTAGTATGGAACTGTCCCTTCAGTAATCTTTCCGTGTACGCAAAATTCTCTATTTCTTCTTCTTTTTCTGTACTTCATGTACAAAATAATACTTCGCGATCTCTGCACGATTTCCATAGCGTCTACGTCCCTACAGCTCTGCCGACAAAATGATCGAAGATGTGCGTCGTGTGCGTTGAGTCTGTGAAATATCCGCGACCGACTTTTTGCGCGCCATGCAGACTTTTTGTGCGCCGCAGACTCGGTCGCACAAAAAGTGTGCCGTCTGCGCAGGGCCTAAAGAGTTGTATTGCTTTTTGCAAGAGCTTGCCAGGATTCTATGCGATTACAGGTTGTGATTATAATCCCGCATTTTTCCGAAAAGGAAAATTGAGGCCTTTTAAAATATTAAAAGGAACGGAAGAGTATCATAAAACTTTCATTAAATTCGGTAAACACGAATTATTTGAAATAATAGGTGCTACAACAATTTCTGCAAGCCAACTATGTTTCTACCATTTGGAATAATGCAAATCAGAAGATTCCAACAATTTATCAACCCGAGAATAATGGTTGGGTTCTTGAAAATAATCAGTGCCATTTTAAATGGTTCGAAGGTGATTCATTGCCAAATATTGTCAGTCGTCTATAAAGACATAATCATCTATGGCATAAAATGAGACTGTACTGCATAACTGAGAGCAACTTTGGTATTGTGATTGCAGCTGTTTAGTGCAACTTATTTGCACAAGTTTGCTATTATTGTTATATCTACCTACTGAGTTTTTGGAACGAAATTCAATATAAATATTGTTTTTCAGGTGTGCTCCATCAATATTTTCTGCTCTACTTGGAAAAAAGACTATTGACACCAGCCAGTAAACCATGAAGAGATTGCTATAAAACTACCTAACTCAAGTTGTTTTTTGGATGAATACACAAATCCAGGCTCCATACTGCTACAGAGAAATTCCAAACAAAACCCCAATGCCAATCAACTATTTTTTAATGAAATTTCATAAAAAAAGATATTGGATGAAATAAATAAAGATGGGTTTTTATAATTATTTTGTAGCTTGAGATATTTCTACAAGGGCTATTTTTCCTTGAGCCACTTTACTCAGGCAAGCTACACTTTGTAAGTACCTAACATATTCCTAGACAAAAACTAAACGCTGGAACAATAGTCGAAGGACAAATTAACCCATAAAACAAACATGCAAAAACCGATTGCTCAATTTGATTCACTATCAAGCAAGTGACCAAAGAGAAACAATGCCTTTGTAGGTAACCAGCATAAACATCCTATTTCCATAATTCTGCCATTGATGACTCGTGAAAACTACTAAAGCACCCATATTTTTCGATTTGAGATTCGATTCTGAATTTGTAACAACTAACAACCATCACTGATTTATTATACATTGTGCCTCACTACCAAAGATTTAAATCTTTACTCAATGGATCTGTTTATAATTTTGGATCGAAAACAATCTTAGGTCCCAAACGCTTCAAATTATAATTTATTTTCTCTCCATCTTAACTAACCGATCGGCAACAACAAACCAAGCGAATCGATTGTTATTGTTGATTATTACGATAAGTACCTACTTCAGTAGAAAAAAAACTACTGTTACTACTTTGTTTTCACACACCTTGTGATGTTATTAGTCCGTCAGTGAGGTGAGTCCGTTGTCCAGTAATATAAAGTGCTCTGTTTATCCAGTATTTTCAAGTGCTCTACCCTGCCGTTGTCCGTACTTCGGTAGCGTAGAACCCCAGAATCTGTGCCTAGAATCTAGAATGACTAGAAAGAATCGTAGAATCCTAGCTAAATGCAATGAAGCAAGTGACACTGACGTCTGACAAAAAAGTTCTACTAGTCTATGATTTGACATTGACATGACATTGTGATAACGGATTTAATCGGATACAGAATAAAACCTAGTACCATAGATATTATAATACTACGCTAGTACAGGCATCTAAACCTAAAACTTAAATTATTTCTAAGATTAGAGGTTATTATTTTACCAATTTAGTATAAATATTCAATTCTATTGACACCACTGACCATAGACCCCAGTCTACTCTCGCGAATGAGGATACAAACTGCCAATTGTTCAGATGTCGCTAATACCCGGCGTCTAATGAATAATTCGATTTTACATTGTGTTCATTAAAAAATCTACACACGCACACAGTCGCACATGTTTTTGGGTCTAGCGTAGTAGTACTAGCTTCATCCATTTTGGTTAATTTTATCCTTATTTTAGTATAGTGGAAGTGTGATTGTAATTGTAGTTTAAATTATTTATGAGATAAAAAAATACGTATTTACGTGCTCAAGCTCATGTAAGTGCATTGAATGATTATTTCAAATGACATTTGGCACTTTCATGAACTTAGAGAGTTGTATTGCTGATTCTAACTTTTATAATTCTGTAAATCCATATTTGTTACGAGCGCTAATAATATTTAGATCAACATACAACCTGATACTGACCTGCAAATTGCAAAAAACGTAAGAAAATTTGAATTTCACGGGCTACCCTAGCGCATCAACCTTAAGTATAAATATTAAAAATGACAGAAATCGAGTGCAGTACTTTAGTTACACGTGTGTAGTACATACTAATTCCATGGGAAACGGCGGTTGGTGGCAACCAGCTTAACTATTCACAAACATTCGACAGGTTGCCGTGTTATTTGATTTAATTTGCCTTGCCTGCGACAGCACGTCCCGACACGTCACGTGCCCGACAGCGACAGCACGTCTATCACCCCTTAAAGGGATGATAGACGTGCGAGCAAGTACGCGTACTTATGATTCGGCGAGCTTACTCGCCCGTCTGTCATCTCCGCGGACCGCGAGCCAATTTTGGCAATGAAATTTTGAGCAAGCTTCACATGTTATGAAATAACAATATCGAGTTAGAACCAAATGTTGGCTTTATTCAACTTAAATAAAGAGACATAAGAATGACAACTCAAACACTATAAAGCATGTCTATGCTTTATCCTAATGAGTCTGAATGTTCACCTGTGCTTGATTTAGAACCATTTCCCATTGCTCTATTTTAAATCCCTGTGATTTCAGAGCTAATTGTATTGTCTTCCAAATTGTTCCATTTGTGCGCTCTATCTGCCCATTGCCCTGTGGGTTATATGCTGTCGTTCGGAATGAACATAAGCTGGCAATTGGCATTTAATGCTAGGCAGTTCTGACGCCTGTGATTTTTATTTCCGCAGAAAAAGCATCGTCTCAAATGGTATTCTGTTGTTAGTAGTTTATTTTTGTCTTCCGCTGTCGTCTTTGGCAATGCCATGACTAGAGATTCGCCAATAGTCGGATTGTTGAATGTTTGCGCATTATTTTCAGCAGTTTCAATTGCTTGTGCCGGGCTAAAAGCTTCATCCAACGTCAGGTTAAAATTTTCTAGCTAGTGCTCACGAATTTTATGCGAAATAATGCCAGAAATAAATGCGTCTCTTATACAATCATTCTTATTACTTTCTGCATCAACATTTTTAAATTGACAGTCTTTGCTTAAAATTCTCAGGTGCTGAAGATATTGTTGAATGTTTTCATGGCATTGCTGTTTTCTTGTGGCCAGAATATGTCTCGCAAAAATTTAATTTATTGGTTTGACAAATATGGTGTTGAGTGTACTTACTGCAGTTTCGTATGATTTGCAGTCACTTATGTAGTCGTATACTTTGGATGATACATGATTAATAAAAAGTTGCATCTTCATCGCATCATTGATTTTCATCTCTGCTTCATTCGCAATCAGAATTTTTTTGAAAGTAGATACCCAATGTGTTCATTCTTGAGCCGCAGTAGGCGATGACGGATCAAGGTCGAGAATATTTGGCCGAAGATATTTCTCCATCGTTACAGTTAGTATTAAAGAGTATTTTGCATTTTTTTAAGTTGAATAAATTGTTATGAAATAACAATATGGAGTTAGAACCCAATGTTGGATTTATTCAACCTAAATAAAGAGACATAAGAATTACAACTCAAACACTATAAATCATGTCTATGCTTTATCCTAATGAGTCTGAATGTTCACTACAACGTGTCGTCACGTCTGTCACCGACTGCGAGCCGAGTAAGGTCGCGAACATATAGACCGCGTACTTTGAGCACCCACTTTATCTTTCAACATTTTTCTAGATTCTAGACACATTTTGATACGAAATTAGTTTGTAAAAACAGTGGCGATACATCTCAAGGGTCAACCAACGCAAAATTTAAAAATTACATTCTCTGTGGCAAAAATGTCTGTATAGAATAACTATTTAATAATATTAATCTATGGTCTGTCGTTTCTACTATTGCGTGTGGGTATTGCGGGTTGTCACAAAATCAAATCACCATCATTTTATTTTATTTCACTATTGCATTCAGCGCATTGTTATTCATAATTCGAAATAACTTTCTCATTGTGTTCAGGGATAATACTGCTAGAATACTATAGTCTGTTATTATGTTGACTGATAAAGCTGACAGCGGCAACAACGGCATGTGTTATTTATATGTTATATCTCCACATTACAAATACAATAAAACGTAATTTAAGGAAGTGCTTTAAGTGTGGTAATTCATCAAGTCCAACACAACACATCACATCGGTTTCCTAAACCGGGAAGAAGGAACAAATTATTTCCGGTACGTATCTTCATACATTTTGCATTTGAAATAGAAGTCTAAAGATCTCTAAAGCAATCTAAGACGACCCACTGACCGTACAAGAAATCAAAATTCATGAATTATTGTACACATCTTACAATTACGTAGTATTGAATACTCACAACCATAAAAAAAATATAGGTTAGAATTTACCATAAATACTTTTTTGTAATCCTACTAATATGTAGTATGTTTGGATGTTTGTTACTCAATCACACTAACAACGGCTGAACAGAATGTTTTATTTCAGATAGCAGAACCAACGCTTCCACAACTTCTTGAACCTGCAGCAAAGTTATCATACATGCAGTCATTTCTACAAAAGAAGGGTAAAATGAACAGAAAAAGTAACCCTTGGATACAAACCAAAGCAGAATGAAAAAGTACTGAAAAGAGAAAAGCTATTGCAATCTCAGTCAGAAAACAAAGAAAGAAAAGAAAATGTTAAAAGAAAATAAAATTTTGCCTTTCTAAAACATTAGGATTTAAAGGCTTATGAAAAGTTAATGCGGGATGCTTTTCGAGACACATAAACTTACAAAAAAAAAAACTCGACATTCTTGATGTGAAGTTATTCGTTTTTTTTACTAGATTTTACAGATGACTGATTAGTGAATTAGTTTTTTTTTTTGGTAGTCTTTGTTTTTATGTAGGCTTTGTGAAGATTTTTTCGATATCCATGTGGTTTTCATCACCTATATGTAGTAGGTGAATTGGTGGTGTTTGTTTTTATGTAGGCTTTGTGACGATTTTTTCGATATCCATCAACACTGAAAAAAGTAATTACCTGCCTATATTGAATTGAATCGGTGAATTGGTTGCAAAAGTAACTTATATATTTAAAAGGAAAGAAAATAGGTGAATTGGTTGTATAAAAGTACTTATGTGTTAGGTGAATTGGTTGCAAGAAAGTACATAAGTGGTAGGTGAATTCTCGCATGTCTAGACTTGAGGAGTCTAAAGCATCGTGGGGTGTTGCCCATGATGGCCTAGCGTCATTTTCGAAGTTGCGAGTATGTTCTATTTATCTATATATTTTGTTGAACAAGTTGTCCTCTATAATTGCTATCATATTCATCAATAGCTGTTTTTGTCTGCTGATGTCCATTACAGAATTTGTTCTAAATGAATTTGAGTATACATAGAATTGAGAAAAAATAAAGTAACTTTGGAAAGGGTCAAATAAGTTGCTGTAGACCAATATATCGTCCCCGTAGTTGGAAAACTAAATAACTCCGATTTTCTAGTTTTGAGATAAACGCGATTTAGTGTTTTTTTTTCAATTAACGTTCATTTGTTAAAAAAATTGAGACAATTTTACTGTCGGTAATTTTATATTTTGTGGACCTGATTATCTTTAATATTATGCTTAAACAAACTGGACTCTATCTTCAACAATAACTAAATAAAATATATAAAACCAAGTTGTTTAATTTTGCCACAACTACTTTTTGTAACGTAACTGCAATTAGTTATTTATTTCGGCTATTTATTTAGTTTTCCTACAACCTAGATCCATCTGGTAGAGTAAAAGAAGGTGAAATAAATGCAGTTATTGAATTTATCAAACTTGAAATATGTTTAAATGTAAAAGTTGAACATTATTACTTTGATATTGTTTAACTGTTATTGGTGCCATTAAAAATAATAAGCTGTATTTTGACATAAAATAGACTTTATTAAAAAATGAACAACTCAAAGGTATAGCAATCATTATAAAACTTTAAAACAACTCAATTCAAATAAAAATAATTCTTCATTGGTAATTTAGGAAACACAACTAAAATAAAACTCAAAAAATAATATGACTCATCAGGTACATTGAGTACAAAAATCAACAAACTTCTAATATCAATTACTTAAGACTATTGATCCTACAATTAAGTAAAATAAAACATTTAAAATTCAAAACAATTGAAATGTCTGTACTTAATCAATACTGAAAGGTAAATGTAAGAGACATAAACAAAAGTACAGCAACTTAAAATAAAAACTACCTTCATACACATTAAATAAAACACGGCGTATGTATGTAATTTAAAATCACGTAAATTTAACAATGTAAATCCCTAAAAACTCAAATAATTTTGTTTGTGTTGTTAGGTTTCAAAAGATCACCAGAATGTAGAGCAGGGGTCAAAATAAGTTTAATCATCGACTTCAGATGAATCAGTGCAGGGTGGAGTACCCTGGTCTTCGTTTAAACATGGTAAACCTTCGTACCAGCCATGAAGCTCTTTAGGAATTATATTTTTCTTACAAAGCTGTAAAAGATCTTTCTTTTTTTGTTTTGTTATAGGAAGACATTGTTTATATGCCCGGGGAAGATCTTCAGTGTTTATAGTTGGCATTTCAGAGTTTTGAGTTCTTCTAGTCGGTCTCCCTGGTTTACAAAGAGCATTTAATAAATTATATGGCCCATCGTAATCGTATTTAATAAAACCAGGTAAATCCTTTTGAAATCTTAGACATTTTATTTTCAACCAACACACCTTCTCCCCATTCTCCACTATAGTTTTGTTTTTAATTATTTTTGAAGAAAGTGATTTTACATCAATCATGTCTTGATACGACAACTCATTTACTTTATACGGATTTACATTTTTATTTTGTCTTTTGGATCTTGCCCGTTGCATAATTCCCTTCCAATCTATTATAGAAAACGTGTCTGTGTACTTTTTTTCTTTTTCTATTGCGCTGTGCATCGAATCTACCTCCATATAACTATGACCACTTTCGAGATACTTTTGTTCTAACACTTTTATTGTCCCATGTGTATGTACTAAGTACAATAAAAATGCTGCTATGTACTGGTTCCGGTTTTGTCCCGAGCATGTGTCTGAATAAAGGGTGACGTGCGTGACAGCCTCGGGTAGATTCTTAATCCATAAATAAATAGCAGATGCTATTTCCACACTGCCTCTTTTGCCGTTTATTTCCGTCCAGATAATACAGTGAGCGTCGTTTTGTGGAGGTTTAAACTCGTAAATAGATAAATTATATAAATTTAATTTTCTGGAATAATACATTAGAC
Source organism: Lithophane semibrunnea (assembly GCA_947363905.1). NCBI lineage: Eukaryota > Metazoa > Arthropoda > Insecta > Lepidoptera > Noctuidae > Lithophane > Lithophane semibrunnea. The sequence goes on along the minus strand of OX376199.1, from coordinate 15,118,058 downwards.
TATCTGCAGTCGATGGAATCTGCAGTAGACTTTGCAAGTCCATGGTGACACACAAATGTGAATCATCTTCTTCCGACCTCTTCTTATCCAGCTCTTTAGATCTATAAGACGCCTCTTTTCGCTCTATATGCTGAGTATAATCATTTAGGATATTTATATTACTTTTATCTTTATTGTAATTATTACACGTGCTACATTGGTCCTTCTTGGGATGATAGAACGCTAAATTATATTGTGTGCCAAATACTTTCTTATAAATGTTAAATTTAACTGGCACTTTATTGTTTTTTTTCATTCTCTGTACATACAAATCATACATTTTTGATATTGACAAGGTAGGCTCTAAGTATTTCCTGTTTGATTTTTTTCTACAGTAATGGGAATCCATTACAGGAAAACTTTCAATGTGATTTTTTACGTCTTGTATCTGTTCTTCAGGAGTTTTGTTTGCAGGCGCTTGTCTACCACGGTTATCTATTTTTGTAAATGCACCATGATCATCCACGTGTTTTACTGCTGTTTCAATAGGACCAGTAGAAATGCAAAGAGTGGACATAAAATAATTCTTGCATACTTGTTCAAATACAGTCTTATTTTTATAAAAACCATATTGTCTGCTAGTACTTCTTTGTTTGTCGATCGGTACAGATTTTCTTGTAGTCTGCACCGGTTTAATGATGATGCGCTTAAGCAGAAACTCTTTTTGTAGCTTATAATCTTGTATAGACCAATAGTGTTTGCAAATTATTTCACGCTCGTTTTGTGTAAACTTTTCTGTGCATTTTTGACGGCAACTATTGCTGCATTTAGGACTTTTAGGTAATTTAGCTGCACAAAGCTTTCCAGTTTTACTCTTATATGGCAAACATTTTCGTTTCTTCTCTAACTCTTTGTTTCTTTTCCAATTTGTTTGATTACTTTTTTTCCATCTGTAGATTTCTTTTTCCTTATTGCCTGTTTCTGTTTCTGAATCTGTTGTTTCTGCAATTGTGACATCGTGTTTCATGGTTCTTCTATCGGGGTTAACTAATGAGACTTGGTCAAAAGGAGTTTCAATAATAGCGCGAGTTGTTATAACTTTACTTGTTTCATCTTCAGAATCACTCGACGGAATTGAGTTTATACCTTCAAATCTCATGTTCATTAAAGATGTACGTTTTCTTTTTATTTTAATTTCTTCTTCTGAGTCCGGAATCCATGACGATCCGGAATCAGAAAAAGGTTCTTCATCTGTCGAAGGTGGCATTGGTTCGACACCCGAAATGGGACTTGACCCTCTGACTGGTGAACTGACATCTTTATAGTTGTATAATGGTATGTTGTCATCTTCATTTCAATTAATTTTACTGCTACACAAAGACATGGGACTGACATTTACGGGCATAGGTGCTGATTGGGGTGGTTTAATGTTATTAGAAATCATTTCGCTAGCCATTATTGAAGCAGGAGCCGATTCGCATGTAATAATCTTAAATTCGTCATGCTCAGGAAGGTTAAGAACATCAGGCGTAATATCAACAGCGAAATTTAAGTCATTGGAAACATGTTTGTTAATTTCGGATGATGATTTCTGGCATGTTATAATATTATGTTTTTGTGGGCTGACGGTACTTTGCTCCTGTTGTTTTATTGTCTTATTTTCACCCTAAAACAATAAGAAGCCATATTGTAGGTATTAAATTACGAAAAAAGAAAAACAATAACATCTTGACAAGAGTTTATGCAGTCAAGTGACAGCATACTCAAATTCATACCTACTCTACATTGTTTTATTAAGTATTAAAAAACAGAGGATTAACCCTAAAAATTTTTCAACAAAAATACCTAACAAAAAAAAAATACGTAACAAGCTAAAAGTAACCTTAAACCTTCAGCTTAAGAGTCAAAATTTAAATGACAGCAGAAGAGTTATTAACTTCTCCCACAACTTAAAGTGATTCATATTATTCAAATTCGCTTAACTTAGGAAATAGTAAAAAATAATTATTTCAGTATTATGATGACATAAATCAGTCTTGGTTTCGTGGGAGATGCACTGAAGAGTTTTTCTACTTACAAAAAATTGGTTCTAAATCATCGTAGCTACATACCTCAGATGAATTATCTTCTTCTTGGCACATTTTCACCATAAATCTACCCCGCGAATTCATTATAGTGTAAAACTCTCACTCTGGTCACTGACGTCAACGCAATTGAAGGTTACGCATAACACTAAAATGCTTGTGACGCGAGCGATGCATCAGTCACACGCGCTGACACCCGCGCTTCCCCCCGCGCACTTCCTTGTTCCGATTCATTGAATAGACACTACAATATTTCGCGTGGCAATTATAAATAACTTAATCTATTTGATTTTATTTGCCTATCGGTAATTAATAATTACCTATCTAGTTGTAGAAGAAATAGATAACATCAAGTGTTTATAAAGTAATGTACGTTTTGACAGAATTCTGAGTAGCAAAATTAAATAAGTAGAGTTATTTAGTTTGAAGAACTGTCTTCCGAACTATCTTCATTGACGCAAATAACAAATTCCTCTGAGCAAGTCTATGACATGGTCACTCGTTGCATATTGTTCTTCAATATCCTTCACCTTCCTGCATAGCTTGTCCCAATCCCGGTCACCCATTTTTGTAATTTTTTGTTTAATAAGCTCTATACACGTATTAACATTCCATTTTACATTTTTGCTTGCTACATATTGCTTGATAGCGGACCATGCCATTTCAATGGGATTATGGTCTGGGGGGTATGGCGGTCGTCTTAGCACTAAGTGATTTTCTTCTGCTAGGATTCGGTCTATGGAAAATGTTTTAAATCTTTCCTTGTTAGCTTTTATTAAATCGTACAACTCGGGCTTTAGTAATGTTGCGTCATACTGTATACCTTTTTCCGTGAGCCAAGCCTGCATGTCCGCTTTTTTCGTATTTGAGGTTGGTGCGAGATCCCATTGTTTATTATGGTACGATGCGTTTTACGAACAACAAATACAAATATATTTTATTGAATAAAAACGTTTACAAAAAGTATACATTTAGTCAACAGTAAGATTACACAAACAATAATAGTGCCTAAAAATAAACTAAAACTAAAATATGCTTCGGTATTATAGGTGCAAGTCGGTAATTATTGTTTGAAATGACAATTAGGTAGCGACCCGCCCGATCTATAAGTTAATTCAAATATCTATAGGTTAATTCAAACCTGTGTTTCAGGCCGTTGTCGACTACCAGAACGGAATTAGGTGGTAAGTTCAGAATTAACTGTGTTCTAAGCCATTTCTCGTAGTTTTCATAATTCATGTTGTCGTGGTAGTCGCCTAATTTAGTACCGGCTTTAAAAGTAAGTAACGGGTTCGGTATAAAACCAGTTTCATATCCTGCGTGGACAATGACAACTCGCTGTCCTTTAGATATCGTTTTTTTTATGCCCTTAGTAGTACCATCTGTCCAGGCTTTTGGAGTAGAGTCCAACGAATCTACGTAGGATTCATCCATATATACAATAGAGTTTTCCTCTTGACGATATTGTTTAATTTTACGTAAATATTTGATGCGTTGTAAACGTATATTATTTGAAGTCTCTATCAGTACCTTACGGTTAATTTCAGTCTTTTTCCACCGAAACCCTAAATCCTTGATGATTCGCTGAAGACTTCGTTCTGAACCTTGGAAAATAATGTCTTCCTCTAGTTTACTTTTCAGCTTTGAAAATTGTGTACACATCTCTTTATAACTCCTTGGTCGAAATTATCGATATTGGTAACTGGTTTTGTTTTAGAACGTTTTTTGCCAGGTGTTCTGAACACTGCGATCAAACCGGAACTTTTGGCTTGAGTGGAGATGTTCCTTACAGTTGCAATTGATGTTTTTGTGGCCTCTGCTGTTCGTTTTTGAATTTTCCCTAAATCACTGACTACACAATTTAATTTCATATTTTCCGTCTTAATAACATGTGCAGTTTGTTTCATTATGTTTAAATCCACAGTGCCGCTGTCCAAGTGACTGAGTAACATATTCGTAGTTTCGTCAATCTGAGTTTTAATATGTTTCAATGAATCAATTAATTCATTAGTTTCTGTCTTTAAAAATGAATGCACGTCATATACCATTTTCCATGCCTGTCTTCTCAAACCAGTATTTCTTCTAGGCAATATGCCTAGAAGAAATACTGTTTAAAATCACAAACACAAACTTTATTAAAACTGTCAGTAAAAAACAAACTCAAACTTAACAGAAAACAACAACGGTACGAGGCATGCCTTTTAAGTTTTGTCGTTTGAAGAAAAAAACACAACTAGAACCTTATAGTACTTTTTATTGTTTTTCAAAGTATTCACCACGTAGCTTAATACACTTTTCCATTCGCTCAAACCAGTTATTATAACGTTTATTCCACTCTAAAGCGGGGGTGTTCAAAATGGCTGACTTGAAAGCGTCGACTGCTTCTTCACCGAACTGGAACCTTTGACCACGAAGACTTTCTTAATTTTAGGAAATGTAAAGAAATCGTTAGGGCTTAGGTCAGGACTGTATGGAGGATGGTCAAGAATTTCTACTTTTTCCTGCTTCAAATACTCAATCGTTTGACAAGCGCTGTGTGTGCTTGCGTTGTCGTGGTGCAGGATGGTGCGTCGCTTTGAGTTAGAATTTCGAAGTTCGGCGATGACTTGTGGTAAACAAACTGTGGTATAGCACTCTGCGTTAACCGTTCTACGATCTTTAAGTGCATCTTCTTTGAAGTGCTTCGAGAACGAACAACTTTAGTCGGCTTTGGCTCGTCTTGAAAGACCCAGATTGTAGATTTTTGTTTGGAATCAGGATCGTAGGCATAGATCCAAGATTCGTCACCACTGATGATATCGTAGACGTGATTTGACTGTCCTCGGTTGAACCTTTGCAGAGTTATCTTACACCATCTGACGCGGGCCGCCTTGTCTGCCCTCCTAATAGCAAATGCAGTAATCGACATTTTTACGATTTTCCGTTTTTGTCAAAAATGACATCTGCAGACTGTTAGCTACAAGTAGTTTTTTTTTTTTTTTTTGTTTCTGGAACCTCGTGAAATAATAAGTAAAAATGCAGCATTTCAAGCGAAAGTATCTGATATTGTTAGTATGAATGCAGCAATGAGCATACACCAGATTAAAATGCAGTAATCACGTATTTAGTACCAAGTTAGAATGCAGTATTCCTGTACATACTAGAAAGAAAAACAATAGGGTCATAAACAAAAAGTGAACATTAAAAAATATCTATACTAATATTATAAAGTTGAAGGGTTTGTTTGTTTGTTTGTTTGGCTACTTCCCATTTGGTAAACTTCCCATTTCGTAAACCTCAAACTGTACCTACTAAAAAGTTGCGTTTGGTAAACATTATACATTTCATACATTTAGTCCCATTTCGAAAACATTTCAATATTTTTTTGTGTTATATCCCATTTGGTAAACTTTCAGATGAAATGGGTACAGTCAAGTAAAAAAAGAAAAACGAAACTAATGATAACATTGTCATTTATTTTGTTAAATATTTTTAATCACAGGTACAATAGTCGGATTATGTGTACGTATGCCATTTACACATATTGATATTTAAAAACAGAAATAAAAAGTGGGGTGTACAAATAACTTTCAAAAAATTTAAGAAAAATCACAGTTCGATTTGACTATTTCGATGACAAGTTTTATTTTTTTAATAACATAAGTCAATCTAGATGCGAAATCAACTTATATAAAAAAACAATAATCACAGATTTGGTACTATCTTTTTATGTTAATGTACATTAACATAAAAAAATACATACGAAATCAACTACTTATAAAATATAAAAATAAACAGTCACTGATTTGGTACGTTAACGTAAAAAAATACATACTAAATCAACTATAAAATATAAAAACAATAATAATCACAGATTTGGTACAATAACATAAAAAATACATGCAAAATCAACTTTTAAATATAAAAACAAATAATAATCACAGATTTGGTACATTAACATTAAAAATTACACACAAAATCAACTATAAAATATAATCACAGATTTGGAATATTAACATAAAAAATTTACTACCTACACTACAAAGTTAAAAATCAATAAATAAATTATAAAGTGATACAAGCAATTCTTGATAATTCGTTCAAACAATTTTCCAATGATATTTTTCCACTTTTGTAATCGCCGAGAATATTGTTAATTCGTATATCATTTTGGATAGATTTTTTTCTTCGTTTTGATATACTTTCTCCATTATTATAAAAGCTGTAAAAAATTGTTATGATTAATTAAAGTAATAATGTATAATTTTTATCATATGTGTCGCCTAAAAATACAGGTCATTGAAACAAAAATATGTACCTTTTCAGAAGATTTTCATAATGTTTAATATTGCCTGATATCGTTTCGAAAAATAAAAGAATTGATGGCCTTTTTCCAATTTCACTATTGAAACTCCAATTCCAAGATTCCATGAGGTTTGTAGTGCGGTGTCTTTGTGCGTAGCAGCACCAAATATTCATCATATCTTCATTTTCCAACCACTGATCCACAAAGTATTGAATTCAGTTATAGCTTTTTCTTCAAAACTGTAACAGAATTAATTCGTTGAAGATTATGATACGAAAAACCATATATTACCTAGTTTCTAACGCATAAAAATGGCTGTAGAAAATGGCGGTAGAAGAAATATCCAGAACTAAACGCGTTCATTTCAATACTGCAAAATTAATTTACCTTTGACTCATAACGTATAGCCATCCATCGTTTATGTCTTCTTTTGGTAAATGTGCCAGAGCCATACATAGTTTGACGTGATAGTGAGATTCTTCATGTTGTAATAAGCCAAGAGATTTTGCCTTTCTTAATAGCGCTCTGCCAAAGTGAACAAAACACCCCTTAACAATTATGTTTGGAAATGTCTTTTTAATTGCATTTATTGGAGCTTTTTCGAAATCCAAGGTAATAATATCGGCTGTCCACTCTGGTAAATGAAATTTTAGTTTGTAAAACAGTCTTTCATATGTAGTTTCTTCTTTGTTTGTCAACACTGCATAAAAAAATGGTACAATATTTGTCCCAGTTTCTGTACTTCCTATGTCTCCGTGTACAACGTATAGTTGAAGAAACGGCTTTGCACAACATTTGAACGTTCCGTCCGCAAAGTAGTGACGGACGTCATTTAAATGTGCAATTGCACTCTTTGAACCAAACACAATCATTCTATTTTCACCGTCAATCTCATCAAACAATAAATTGTCTTTAAAACGGTCAGGAATCACGATTTCTGTAGAGTTAGAGTGCTGAGATTTTGTGATTCCTAGTTGTCTATTTCTGTGTCTATACAAACTGCTTTTAACTTTGTCAAAATTTGGTAATTCTTTAATAATTTCATAACCATTATCTTTCAGCTTTTTAGTACATTTCCTGTATGTAGCTGGAATCGGCTTCAGATCTTCACATATAGTTTGTTTACATTTTTCGATGGCTACTTTCACTTCATTTTTTTCAAAATTCGGAATACAAGAACTGCAGTGAGCATTTTCTCTTAATACATGGCTTCGATTTGAATTCAAAGTTACACTTGCTGAACATCCATCTTTTCTATTAACACAGCGCCACCAACTTGAGTCCTTATTATTTTTCTGTTTATAATATTGATGCCCAGCGCGTAATAAAATTTCACCGCCTCGTGTACTATTAATAATTTTTAAATTCACTGCACCACTAGAAGATCCCTCACCCGACATTGCAACGACCTTGCACTATGCATAAAACGAGTGAACTGATAAGTTAAACCCGGTAATAGATATAATTTACGTATACTTACTTATGTCTATCTCATTCACACCTTTTGTTTAAAACGATGGTAAGGACAATAAATCCCTACCTGAGAACCCGCTCGGTGCTTCTTTTGCGGGAAAAGCACGTGGTATTTTTAGTAGCATCGTGGTATTTTTACAGACTTTAATACGTTTTTTTTACTTCTTCTTGATCAGCCATTCTTTTTGATGGTCGAGATACTATCTCAAGACTGAAGCATTTAAAAATATATACATCTCTAATTTAATACTAATTTGACACTGACTGTACCGTACAAAAATAACAATACTAACAAAGTTTACCAAATGGGATTAAATGTATGAAGTAACGAAATGTTTACCAAACGCAACTTTTTAGTAGGTACAGTTTGAGGTTTACGAAATGGGAAGTTTACCAAATGGGAAGTAGCCGTTTGTTTGTTTGAACGCGCTAATCTCAGGAAGTACTGGTTGGAATTGAATTGAATTGAAAAAATCATTTTGTGTTGGATAGTACTTACATTTATCGACGAAGGCTATATGACATCACGCTACGACTAGTAGGAGCGGAGCATAAATGAAAAATGTTGCAAAAACGGGAAAAAATATTCCTTTTTGAGAGCTTCCGTTGCGTGCACCGCGTAAACGGTTTAAGTTACGGAAATATCATGTATCAAGGAATGGTTTCTCTTTAACCTTTTAAACGCATTGAGCGCGGCCAACGCGCCTGCGCGTTTTTCGGACTTTTACCATGTGCTGGCGACGCATAGGCGCCTCCATTCAATTTTGTTCACTTTACATTCCTTTCCTCGAGTGCGGCGCGCCGCACCTGTGCGTTCATTGTGCATTTCTATTGTTTCGAAAATATCGTAAATAAGGGTGGGTAAGCGTCTCTACACACAAGTTAGATTGTTACATACGATATTCGGTTGTTACAAGTGTCAAGGTAGAATAATATTCGTTCTTGGTGTACCTACACTACGTACCACAACTCGCTTTCCGAGTCGTTTCTATACGTAGCTAATTATTGACAGTGATTTGTGAGCGTGCAATGAATAATTAAACTTTAAATAGTAAAATATGTATTTATTTATTTTTTGTTTTTTTACCCACGCCTTTTCCTTTTGGCGTGGGTAAATCCGGTCGTTTGCATGGCCGTTTGGCGGTCCGGTCTTCTATGAGGACGGCCCTCTTAGCCGCCCGCAGCAAAGCCGTCATTTTGGTCCGGCCGCCCTCGTCCACGGCACCGCCCGCTGCTCCCGGCGCCACTGCCCCCGGGCCCGCCGCTCCCGTCGGCGCCGCTGCTTCCGGGCCCGCCGAAGTCAGCGGCAGTCTGAGGCAGTGACTCCGACGGGACCCAGTCACTGGGATTTGTATCCTCGTCTTGCCTAACAAAAAGTTAAAAATATGTAATCGTCCCTAGTAGTTCGTTAATTATCTATGACACTAATAACTTCAAAGAAAACTAAACATATTACATCTAAACCTTTGTATTTGTAGTTATAAAACTTATGAATAGGTACTTACAGAAATCCTTCAATATCCATTCTGTTGATTGGCCTTCTAATATCATTTAAAAATTGTATTGTCTCGCTACTGACACTTGGAGGTCTAACGGCAACATATATTGAAACCGACAACATAGGTACCTACTATCTTTTTAGTTTATGACCATTCAATATCAGGCTATAGTCATCGGACCGTACTGCCTAGTTTTACGTGAATTGTTATATTTGAAAATATTTATCCTATGAATTTCATCGACGTACCTAATTTAATATTTTTTTTAAATAGTACAGAACGGCAGAAGTAAGCCGATTAGCTGCGCAGTAGAAAATTTCGTTCCTAAAAGATCCATTGCGCAGCCAAACAGCTTCAGGATCGCAAAGATACGTCGGCCGTACTGTAGACGTAAAACGTCGAACCAACAATTCTATGCTAAGGATCGAACCTAATGAACCTCTGCGTTACAGACTTCACCTCGAAAAGGCGGCAATATTACTTTTTATAATGCTCCTATTTTTTTGCTTTACTTACTAAATAATCTTCTTTTTTTTCCCACCCACAATCTAAACATCCATCCGCATCCGCGTCCGCGGATATGAGCCTTCAAATATCCGCATCCGCATCCGCGGATGAGAAAAACTCTGGATTCGCAACATCCCTGGTCTAGCACCTATCTAGTTCATACTCACCTATTACCAGCTTTACCTGTTGAAAGTAAGGGAAAATAAAAAAACTTGAGGAAAAGTTCATAGTTTATTGGGGGAGCCCTGATGAGTCGCTTGGACATGAACGATCACCAGGGCTCCCCATAATCATCACGCTCTTGGAGCCATTTGAGCCACAATTATGATTTGTAGATTTTAAAAAGAAAACTTCCATAATGAATCAAAAATGTAACAAATATTCTTGAATGTTCTTGGTAGATCATGTGTGTGCAGTCAGTCTAATCAAATCAAAGTAATATATTTTATCAGGGAACGGGAAGCCACATGTGCTGAAGGAATTATTGCCAAGTATAATATCAGTCGGAGGTACAAAGGGGGGGCAGTGTTTATATTCGTACCTACCTCTACCTACTAGTAAAAGACATGTTTTATAATAAAGCCTGTGTGACGAAATAACCGTTGAATACAACAACATTGTAGATACAACGAACGCATACGAGTAGCGAATTTTCAGGGCGACCTTTTCCCTGAAAAACGATTATAGAATTAGGAATTCTGCATCTAACTGATTCATGATAAGTAGGTATATTATTATTCCTACCAAAGATTTAATTAATCTTTTAATATGCTTTTTTGATAAGGCCACATTTGATGTGGGTTTTAATTTTCCATCGCTAAGTTCTGTAACTGACTTTGATAACTTGTTATAAAAACGGATACTGTTTATAAGAAATGACTTACTTGTTTTAGTTAGTCTGGACCTTGGGCACAAATGTATGGACTCTGGTCCTGGACCCAATAAATATAAATAGTATATCATTAGAAGGGTATATTCTCATAGAGCACGAATAGATATGGCGCTTGTTCTGATATGTTGTCCGATCGGAGTTCGCGTACGTTGAATATTAAATCAATTTTTGATTAAATCTCTAAGTATTTTGGAAATATTTTTCAAACGGCCGAACCGATTTTAATGATTTAATCTTAAATGAAAGGTATACATCTCTCCAGTGTTATAGTGTTCATAAAATATTTTAAAAAAAGATGGCGACCGTGAGCTTTAATGTATTGGGATTTACCGTAATGTGTTAGGATTTGTTTATTTTTTGCTCGAAAGTGGAAAATAAGTAAGTACTTGATTTTAATTAGTTTCTTTACATTTATATACTATACATACATAAATACATCACGCCTGTCTCTCAGAGGGGTAGGCAGAGACTATGGATCCTATACCCAACTTATACCCAACTTTCACTCCCATAAGTCAACGTAGGAACCAACACAGCACTACATACAAACCACTTTCACCATCAATTCTACTTTCATTACATTTTGGTTAAAATAAAACAGCTCTTTCATTTTAGTATATTTTTATTTTACATAACACATACCTACTTCATTACAATAATAGGTACCTACTTAAATAACTAAGCATCGTCAATAATTACATTGTTCAAAAAAATTGCGGGTTCCGTGAAACCTTGATGTCTAGCATATCCTAGGTACCATATTATTGAAATAATATGAGCACAGGAGCCCACAGTGCGCCGACCTGTCAAGCATGTACAATAATGTTGAATAATTGTATTATTATTTGAGTTTATTAATACATAGCAAAAGTATTGCTTTGACCTAACGTGTCGAGACTACGAAAGAGCAGCGATGAACGCCATTTTGAAAGTATTCCCAAACATCACATTGCGAGGGTGCTATTACCATTGGACTCGCAACATATGGAAGAAAGGGAAGTCTTTTGGATGTACAAAAAATCAACCAGGACGAAGAATAGTTGCCCTGGCAAGTGCCTTGCCACTTCTTCCTGACTGCGAGATTCAACATGGCTTTGATTATGTGAAATCGGAATCCTCTGGAATAGTACAAATGGAAAAATTTATACAGTACTTAGAACAATATTGGTTTAAGACGCATTCATGTAATGTAATAAGCGTATTTGGTGAACGCCATAGAACCACCAACATATTAGAGACGTTTCACTCCAAAATTAATAAACGTGTCAACAAGAATACGGTTACATTTATGCGATTACTCAAAGTATTGGAGCATATCCATACATTGGAGATGATTCCAAAAAAAAGAAGAAAGGGCCAAATCATCAATGATGACTTCATTACTGACGTACAGTTACAATTTATAAATAAGGAAATTTCAATTGGTCACGCATTAGAAAAATTGCGCAGATAACTTATTATTATTAGATACATTTCATTTTTTATTTTATTTTATTTTATTTTTAGATTGTAGATATTGTATTTAAGATTCGTTCAATAAAAATGTATGAATAAAATTATTAAATAAAATTATTGTTGTCAGAAGTGGTTGTAACACTAGTGATACAACACTATTACCTGGTGGTATCTTTTAACTTTAAAACACCCACCGTACCACCAGGGGTACGGCCAGGGGTACGGTGGGTCTGCAGTGAAGCATGTACAATAATGTTGAATAATTGTATTATTATTTGAGTTTATTAATACATAGCAAAAGTATTGCTTTGACCTAACGTGTCGAGACTGAATGCGACCTCGCAAAAGCCACGTATTTTCTTGTATGCCATATTGTTGTATGTCATGTAAGGCATCTTCCCTATATGTTTCGATAGTGTAGAGTCCATTATGTAAGTGCTCGCTGCAATACGATTTTGCAAGTTTGAGCTGATAAGTTCCCAAGGACAGTAATATGACATCTTCTTCGCTTAATCGAGGAAATCCTTCGACATCATTGGCTTCCATTCTTTGGAAATCAGCTCTTCTGTGATTTAGTCGTTTAGCTTCTACGTAGTTATATAAAATGTTTGGTGTGTGCATTTTTTGTGTTATTCGTTCAATAAAACCTTCTGAATGTTGACTGTCGGTGATTGGGATGTGGAAGTGGTTTGTTATGGCAGCTGCTATTTTCAAGTCACAGAACATGTGAAGCAGTGCATTATTAAAATATTTTTGTCTGAATAGTTTGAATTCGACCTTAAATCGCCCATTTACCACCTCCACTACCCAACGACATATTGTTACTAGTCTTGAATCGTTTGCTTGATCGGTGGTGAGCTGCGTATCTTCTCGGTTTTTCGTCGGTGGAACGTGATGGACATATCCACGACCTTCGATGTGACTCAAACTATCACGGAAGCCGCGGTCTAAAATAAAAACATCATTCGGCTGCAGTAATGTGTGAAGTGGGTGTTGATCGTTATTCATGATTTCGCTCATTATTTCAGCATCTGTTTTTGTGGCTGCAAATGGTCCTATCACATCAATTATGTAACCATCCGATGTTACAAGCAGAAATGGCTTTAAAAGGTTTTGGTATTTGTGTAAGCTATAAGATAGCCTTTGAAAAAGAAAGTTGCTGCTTTTATGGATACCAAATGAATCAGTCCGATTTTGTTTGAGGTATTGTGTAAGGGCTACACTATTGTAAAAGTTGTCCATGACTAAACAATGCCCTTTATTTAAGTATCCCTTCACAAGCCGCAAAACTACTTTAGAGGTGGCCCCCGTAAATCCATGTAGAGGCTCGGCTGATCCTGATTCTTTTCCAGAATATATATAAAGTTTTAATAAATAGCCAGATTCAGCCTCACATAACTCGTAAGTCTTAATCCCGAAGCGTGCAGCTTTTGTCCTTATGCATTGCACCCAGCTCAGCCTTCCTTTCCATAATAATAAGGATTCGTCCAAGCTGAGGTGTCTTTGTGGAGTATAAAGCTGTCCGAATTTCTCATTACAATGCTGCACAACGGGGTCTATTTTAGCTGTTTGCGATGGTTTCCATGAATATTCATGTCTAGATCATAGTTGTTCACAAAATGTAAGAATCGCATTATAAGCAAAAAACGGTTTATGCCCATGATTTTACGAAATTCCTGCATCGCCAAAACTCCAGTGGTCCAATACTCTTCTAGACGACTTCTGTAACATAGACCCATGTACAGTAGTATACCAAAAAACTTATACAATTCATCGACAGTTACTTCTTCCCATTCATTAAGCCGCGATCGTGAATGGAGGCCTTCAGCTTCACTGATACTGACAATGGTTTGCCAAGCATAGTCATTAGTCTCCTTGACAATTTTTTCCATAAAGCTGCGGTCCCATACAGCGGTGAACAGTTCGATCGGATTAGTCGACGTTATTGTTGGCCCAGGTTGAATTGCATAGATTTCTTCGCTACCGGTGAAGGTCGAAAAGTCATGACCAGACCAGTGTAAATTATCTGATAATAATGCTGAACTATCATCTACTTGTTCATCAATATCGTCATTCGCTTCTAAAATTTCTCGTATTTGATCTTCTGTATATATAGGTTCTTCCTCATCACATTCACTGCCTGAATCAACAGCTAATTCTGCAGCTAATGAAGGAAGAAGGATATCTTCATTATATTTAACTTCCTAAAAAAAAAAAACTTAAGCTAAACTGCGCAACGAGTTGGTCAAAAATTACTATAATATAATCGAGAGTCAGCATAGTGTTTTTTTGTGGTTCTATTACTATCTAGTTTATTCAATTACGTATAATACACTTCACTTACCTCTGGTGGTGCAGCGTCTAAGAATTCTGGTGGTGAACTAGAGTGCGATGGTTCTGGTGGTGTAACAGGGTGCGGTGATTCTGGTGTAATAAAGTGCAAAGGTTCTGATGGTACAACTGGGTGCGCTGGACGTATATCGCTTAACCGTATAGGTAGACACAAATTCCCAGATACTGATCGAGTTACTATAACCTGTTCATTTGACAATATCCGCACTTTTCCGCTAGGAGATCTGTTGACCATAAATGCTATTATATCCTGCTGTTGATTTTGAAGCCTTGGGGTATCTTGTCTTCCACTGCCACCAGGATCATTGTTTCGATCCATCTGCATTATTTTAATTTTTTTAATAATGGAAACTCAAATGCTAACAAATCTGAAAGGGTTATCCTATCAAATACAAATAATAAATAAAAGAGTAATAATGTTGTGACCTAATTTTATTTAGAGTTACCTAACAAATAAGTAACTGTTGACATCGTGGTTTTTAAACGGTAACGTTATATTTTCAAATACAAAAACTGCATTCATCTTCTGGGTAATGTTCATAGACCTTAAAGAAGCAGTTTTGACACCAAAAATATCTATTATACAATAACTGTCGGATGTTAACGCTGGTCATTTGCACAATAAAATGAGTGGGTAGATTTATATTTGCAGGCGTACGGCACATGATGCATTCATTTCGTTTTATAAAATGTGTAATGTTCCAAGGCCATTCTAAGTCGTGAATGCATAATAAATAATCTTCTTTATTCAGATAGCGATCTACATCTATAAATACTACCATGTTGTAGTTGAATAAATCGTTTTGAACCTGAGGACAATAAATACCTCATTTATAACCTTCAAAAACGATACTTAATATCTACCATTATAAACAAAAGATACCTATATTGTTTGAAATTGGGAAAATAAATTAAAATGTAATATAAAACGGTCATTTGCTACCACAAAAAGTTATAAAAATGTAACGATGAATTTATGAACATCCTGTACGCGGAAATTATTGTAGGTTCTGATTGAAAACGAAATATCACTAAAATACAACAAAGTATCAAAATGTGAATTATATTTTTAAAATCTTTATAAATTTTCCTGTAAAATGATATATAAAACGAATACAACATGTAAAAAGAACTACGATAAATCAGCGGTCAAAAATTAGTCAACGAACAGTTAAATGGTAGATACCTATTTGTATACCTTATTTATCGTAAAATGTACGGTACTTTTCACTTTTTCGACACATAAACATTAGGGTATATAGTAAATAATAAGAAGAACAATAAATACTTACCGTTTTCTAACTTTCTTCAAAATTTTACACTTTTTAAAACTTTTATGAGTAAAAAGACAGTCAGCTGAAGAATGTGTGAAAGAATGACAGGTATTTGTAAATGTAACTGCCAAATTGTTGAAGAATGTGCTTCAAATTGTTCAGTCATTCAAAAGGTCACTACTCAATTGTCGTTTAAGCGAATTTGAACTATATCTATCGCACAATGAGCTCATTTCCAACTGGCGATGATCTAGCGCAGATCTAAGGGTCAATTCACACGTACCACAACCACACCACGTCGCAGCGACATAATGTGGTCAAGCTGTGGTTACGTGTGAATAGTGCCGCAGCGGCTTTTTGCAGTTGCGTTGTGGTACCGACAAAATGTAGATGTGGTTGCGTTGTCGCTGTTGTTGCGACGTGGTAACCACACGTGGTCATGTGCAGTTATACTCCAGCTTTAGTAGAGGTAACACGGCTTGACTGAACGTAGTCATGGAGGAAAGATTGTTGTTGCTATCCTTGTTATGGCTTTTATTAATAAGAAGAAGACGACGAAATCAGCGTATTCGTCGAAATAGAATTTATTGGGTACATCCTTTATTGGAAAACAAAAGTCAAAGCCAATTCCGTACTGATTATCCTAAACTTCGAAGGTTCAAGATGAAATTTTATAAAAAATTTAGAATGAGCAAGAATACATTTGACTACTTGTTAAACGAACTGAATAGTGAGTTGCAAAAAAAAGACACGGCCATGAGAAAAAGCATACCATCTGTTGAACGTCTGGCAATGACATTGAGGTGAGTAAATTGTTTTTATAGTTAAATATTTTTAAGTGCTTAGAAAATATAATTAGTTCCATCTACCGGGACAGACTCACCGGGCTGATGAAATTAATTTATAAAATATAAAATACAGATGCAAATTAAGAGGCCGTACCTACCTGGTTTTGCTCGCGGCACTAGCGCCACTTTCATTTAAAAACAATGTATCTTTTTATTTAAGACATAAATAACAATATCTTATTATTTTTATGAAAGTGGCGCTAGTGTTGCGAGCAAAACCATGTACGGCCTCTTAATTCATTAAAAATAAAAGGTAAGATTATGATTGTGGGCACGTTTCATATAGCTTCCTATTATTACAACAGTATGCATGTACAGTTAGCGTCATATCGACCTACCCTTATCTGTAAAATTTCTGCAACTGAATTTCAACCTAATTTTAAACGTATAGAGATCAACATCAGCTGTGGTTTTTTCACTTTCGTAGGTCAATATGTCGCTGACTGTTCGTTACGCACACGCCACGTATCCGGTCTGCTCAGGCCTTTATTATTACCTAACTGTGGTAGGGGGGATAGAAAGCGAAAACAAAGAGCATACTTAATATATTTTTATTTATTTTGTCATTCAAAAATCAACAGAGGTAGGTAATTAATCTCCGAAAATATCCGTTATAATCGGATCATTATAGTTTGAAGCCTGAGAAGAAACGCTGAGTGGAGATGCTGGCACTGAAACATCTCTTGGTGTGGATGTAGTACGCAAATTGCGAAGCTGTAGACCGCCTGTTTCCATATCCGGCCGATACCCAGACGTTGATGGTCGCTCGTACGGTTGGTAAGCTGGTGTCGTATAGGGGTATACGACACCAGCTTACCAACCGTACGAGCGATCCATATTCACTGTAATTATCATTACGTGTAGGTGTGTGATGTTTTTGAATTACATTCAATATTTCTATCTAAGCATTCAGTTTCCAATCATCGCGAATGGTTTTAAATCTATCGTATAAAGATAGCAAAAAATGCATATCACTGTCACAGGACTTGTCAGGTTCCTGTGTACGAGTATGTGCAGTTACTTGATCGCTCAAATGACTTGTTATTTTTTTTATTAACCCATATTCTGCATCATCTTTTTTTCTTTGGATATATTTTGGTCTCTTCCAAACTTCAGAGTCACTCGTTTCAGTAGTATTATCGTCTTCATTATCGATTTGTTCTATGTCATCGTTTTTGTTTTGTACTGGTAGAGACGATGTTGTATTTCGATTTTCAGACAATGGCTTTAAAAATAATAATTGACTAAAGTAGTAGTATCTCTTCGTACTACCTGCTGAACCGCTTCTTTGTGAATTTTGTTTTTTAAGGTCTCTGTTGAAAGAGTCTCTTAAGCTTTTCCATTTTCTTTGTAAGTTGGCAGCTGAAAAAATAATAGTTAAATTAAAATTTGTAGAAAAGATACCTTTTTTTTTATTTATTTATTCATACAGTCTTAATACAGGTTCATGTTTATTTTGTACCATTAAACCAGAAATGGTTTGTATTTTTACTCACATTCGCTATAAGAACACTCCTTAATCCTTAAATACTGATATTTACCTATTTTATATAATATTCATGTATATTATCCATGTACCTACATGATTTGCCTACATTATACAAATAAGCAAATAACGCAGGTACATGAACATTATCTTAGACGTAACTATTTAAGCCGTAAACATCTATCAGGCAGTACCTACGTGGGTCACACACACACACACACACATTGTTTTGAATCTGAGCTACTCATAGAAGACCGAAAGAAATTCATATACATGTTGTTCCACTTTTATTTATTTTAGTTAGTGTTTTAAATTTAAAACTATTTTATTAAGTTCATTACGTAGTTGTAATAGTATTTTTTGAATTTTTGCTTATAGTTTTTCGAGTTTATTTCGTTTTTTATAGATGTTGGTATTTCATTGTAAATTGTGGGTATTAAAAATTTAACTGTTCGCCTGCCATAATAATTTCTAGCCTGAGGTACTATTAGTTTATTTCTGGTGATACTTCTTGTGATTATTTTATGTGATATCGGTATTTGAATGCTTTTGTTATTAAATTGCTCAATCAAGAGGGCCATGTCGAGTCTGGTTTGAATTGGCGAATTTTACAATATTTAAATAGTTCAATGACGTTATCTTTATATTGGTGTTTAATTTTTGTAGGTACGATAAGTTTTAAAAGTCTAACTTGCAGTTTGGAAATCCTTTCAGTATATGATTTAAATGTCCGCCCATAGCTCGTGATTCCGTATGCTATAATTGATTCCGCTAAAGCAATGTACATGTTGAGTAAGATTTTGAACGGAACTTTAGGTTTCAAAATATAAAACTTTGCCATTATAGCTCGCAAGTTCTCACAGACTGAGTCAACGTGAAAAGTCCAGCTAAAACGATTGTCTACGACTAATCCTAGGTGACCTAAATGTATGAAACAGCAGATTTTTCCATCCAGTGTTATTTATTTCAACCTTTTGTAACTAACACCCTGTATCACCCTGTAACACCATTTCATTATTATTTGTTTTTAATTTTTTTTTTTTGTTACAGATATTTGGCAACGGGATGTTCGTTTTAAGATCTCGCCGATTTTTTTAAATGTGGTACTTCAACTGCTAGCAAAATTGTCCACGACGTGTGCCGTCTGATTTGGGATAAATTACAGCCTATTCATTTACCACCATGTAATAAAACAATGTGGCTTGATATTGCGAACAAATTTAAAAAGAAAGCAAATCCAAACTGCTTAGGGGCTGTAGATGGGAAACATATTAGAATTATTCATCCACCACGCAGTGGTTCATTATTCTTTAATTATAAACATTTCTTTTCTATTGTTTTAATAAATGTGATAGTGGCTGATGAAGCTTTTGGCATGATGGAGAATTTAATGCGTCCATATGGGGGAAGGTCACTAACTTATGCTAAAAAAATATTTAATTACCGTTTGACATTAGCACGCCGGTATGTTGAATGTACTTTTGGCATAATGTGCAATAAATGGCGCATTTTACACAGGCCGTTAGATGTTAACATCGGTTTTGCAGAAAAGATCGTAAAAGCGATATGTACACTAAATAATTATGTCAGAATCAGGGATGGCTACAATTTTGAAGACACACTTTATACGCCACCCCTGGAAAATCTAGCCTCACATTATACCGGACGTGCTGTGCGACAGGCGGATAATGTTCGAGTACATTTAACAAACTATTTCATTAATGAAGGAAAAGTAGATTGGCAGGATCGTTATATTTAACTTGTAACACAAACCACAATCGGTTTGTGTTACAAGTTGTAAATAAATATATATACTCACATAATATTTTCTTCTTTTCTTCATTGTCATGTCCTTCACAAAATATAAGGACGAGTTCTTCCCAAGCCTGTCTTCTCAAATTCTTATCTGAATAATCGCTACTTGTCATGTCCCATATCGCAGGACGTTTCTCTATTTCATCAATTAATAATTCCGTATTAAAAGCTTCGGTTTCCATTTCGGACGATTTTCGGACGAACTTGACGAACCCTATACGTCTATCCGCGTCGAAAGCGCGCGTTCAACTGAACGGAAACATAGAAAACCAATGATCTCAAAGCGGCGTTGACGCGCGCTGACAACAGTCGAGCGCTAGCGCAGCGTTGAACGCGCGCGTTTCTAAAACGCGCGTTAGCATGTGTACGGCCTGAATAAAATGTATGTAGTTGTAAACGCGCGTTATCAAAACGCGCGTTGAGCGCTTGTCATCTGAACCTACCCTAACTTTGCATCAGTACGTACATAATTTCAGCTGAAATATCTTTAGATTTATATGATAAACAAAAGATTCTACATTTGTTGAAGAGCTTTAACAGTAAAGCATTCTTATTTTCCCTTTTGCCTTTGTTTTTAACAGTTTTTCAACATGAAATGATTTTCTTGTTATTGAAGGGATAGAGTAGTGCATTTAGACATTTTATATTTATCGATAATGCTATTTTATGATTCTTTATTGATTTTATGATTTATTTTCAAGGCTGCCTGATGAACGTAAAATGAAAATTAGGGGGGAAACAATCGGTGTTGAAAATTGAAAGATGTCAACAAAAACAATTCACATATTTTGTTCTCTTTGAAGAACTTTGAAGAATCATGTTTTGGACACTGAATAAAGTAACATTACGTGGCGATGCTTTACCTTCACGGACCTTATTGGTAAGTAACATTGCATGTTATAAATTTTTCTAACATGATAGTGTAGTGGCTGATAAATGATGGTGATGTCCTCAATTGCAACAGTTGTCAATGACGAACTATATCTCCCATTGACCAAAATGCTACAAAAAGCAAATCTCTGTCAACATTAGTAATTTTTTGTGAACATTTTAACTTACATTTCTCTCCACAACATGGCCCCATCTCTTTCTTTTTCCTCATTTTACCATCCCTACTTTTGTATGCATTTCCTAAATTTTTATTTTTCTTACGCATAACATCCAACCATTGGTCGTGATGGACCATTCGTAATCTACCTTTATCTTTTTTTCTTGCGGATAGCCTGCGCCTCGGTGATGGTTCAATGTCAGAAGGAGTGTTTTCTCTTATTGGGGTTTGTATTGGCATAGGTGAGCTAACTGGCATGACAACGTTTGGCGTAGGAGCTGGTGATATATCACAATCTAACTGAGCAATTGCTTGAGCTATGACTGACGAGAAATTTGGCGACTCAATAGAAATATCATTTCGAATACCTGAACTGACATTGCTCATCATGGGTGATTGTGGCGTTATGGTTGCCAATATGGGGTCATGAGAGTTACTCGGCAAAATCACTGGAGCAGTATGACTTGTGACGGTTGGGGTATGTGTTATGGAACATTCTGAGGGTTTAAGATAGTTTTGTGCAGCACTTGTTTCTTCGTCACTGTTTTCTATGAATTCCGTCATTAGTTGCAAGTCTTCATCAGTGAAATATTTTGAGAAGTGCACTGGAGTATCTGAAACAATCGAACCACAATAAAACATTCGATTTTATACGATAATCAACATCATTTCATAAATGTAAAACTGTGTAAGTATACAGATAGATATTAATAATCAAGTTAAAATCCAATGTAAAACAATATATGTGTTAATTAACTGATTTCATTTTAAACACATTCCGTAGAATACGTATGTAACTGCCTAGATACATTTTTCAATCAAACTAAATTCCGACGTAAAAATGTGTAACTGAGTAGTTACATACTTATGCATCGGGAATGAATAAATTGCAGTAATGTCGTCATGACGATAGATTTTCATTCTAAGACGTGTTCAAATATTTACAGTATAAGTAGAAATCTCAATTTATGGGTGCACTTAAAATATATACTTTAATAATTATAAAATATTTAGTTAATATTACTTACCTTGCCTCGATGGCGAGTCTATCTGGTCTGATGTTACGCTTATTATTTGGTTCACAGCATTTTTTGGTCTTTTAATTGTATCTTCCCTTAATGTAGTTAAAAATTTATAACGTTCACTCGACATGGTAAAAAACAACGCAACACTCGCGCGCACAACTCGCTGCCCGCCGGAGAACTGAGTGACCGGCAGTTACCCGCACCGCGCGCCCTTTTCCCCCCGCGTCAAAGTATGTAACCGGAACTTAAATGGTTGTACGCTGTGTTTATTTGTCAGTTTATGCAGATGAACAATTATACCAAAAATGCAATAAAAACTGTTTCGTGTATCTGGCAGATACATACGTTTACTTAGCGGGTGTCGTGAAGGTCCCTAAGCACATTAACCATGGTCCTTTGGAAAGTTGATGGTGAATTTTTAAGTCCCATTGGCATGCGTAGGAAATCAAAATGGCCATGTTCTACATTAAATGCAGTTTTTGGGATATCATTTGGGTTCATTTCGACTTGGTAAAAGCCACTGGCGAGGTCGAGAGTTGTGAAATATTGGCAATTGCCCAGTTTATCTAACACATCAGTTATATTGGGAATAGGGTACTTATCATCGATGATTTTTTCATTCAGTTTTCTGAAATCCACTACAATTCGCCATTTGACTTTACCGGATGCATCAGCTTTTTTTGGGACTACCCAAATGGGCGAGCTCCAAGCCGATTCTGAAGGTTGGATGATTCCCTGTTCCAACATTTTTGAAATTTGATTGCGTACTTCTTCGCAGTGTACAAACGGGTATCTATAAGTTTTAGTATAGACTGGTACCTCGTCTGAAGTACGTATGCTGTGTTTTATTTTATTGTTAAACGTAAGTGGTTCTCCCTCTACATAAAATATATCGGCATATTGTGAAACCAAAGATTTCAGATTAGCGCGCTCTTCCTCATTTAGATGGTCAGTGCGTAACCGAGATAATACTTCCTCTACCCGGGATTTATGTGGATTTATGTGGTTGGTGAGTACATTCTAAGTTATATGTTTCCGCTTTAATAGGTTGGTCCATGGAAAAAATTAAATCATTACTAGTTGGATTGAAAATTTCTAGATAACCGCGATTATTTTTGACACTCGTAATACACTCGTTTATGCAGCAATTTGAAATTAACTGATCAGGAATTAAAGCATCACCATCTTGTATATTAACTGGGACTCTGAAATCTTCATATAAGTTGCTATTGCGCGAGTTGTACATGACTATTGGGTTAACTGCAGTTTTTGTAATTCGTTTATTATTTTTAAGATCAATATTGGACTCCCATTTGTTTAACAAATCTAAACCGATAAGGCCGTCCAAATAATCGTGAAACCTGTAAATGTAGAATGTTAAATCATTGTTGTCGTTTATCTCCTGAAAACAAGGTAATTTAATGGAGTAGTCATTACGGCTAGTTGCATGCACATTTGTTACCTCAAAGGGGTCATAGTTCCATGGTAAATGTGGGTAAAACCTTTGAACAGCTTCAGGGCTAATAAATGATTGGTTTGCTCCTGTATCTATTAATAATTTTAATGGTGGGTCTGAAATTGCTATATATGGTAGGTAACGTTGGATTTGCAGATTGACCTCTATCTTGATTCGTTTGAAATTTTCCTGGTTGGAAGACGCTGACTCCTCGGTAGATTTCCCTTCAGATATCGCCTGACTTACCTCTGGGGACGTGCCTAATTGCTGGTTCATATATGCGTCATAGTAAGAATAATCGGGCTGTTCCAAGGAGTTATACAGATAACCGTCGAAGTTATTATCACAATAAGGTTCAAACATATTATATGGATATTCAAAGCATTCGTTGAAATTCATCTCTCTTGTCCTAAAATAATTAGAAGGTGGTGGGTTCCCTTGTCTAAACCAATCGTTACCCCGGAATGGCATTGGTCTCGGTACGAAATGAGATACACCGCTCATCGGTTTTGGTGTATCATTTGTGTTCGGCCCTTTGGATTGATTATTACCGGATGAAGTATTTTGTGGATTATAGTTAGAAGGACGTGCCCCGAACATCTGTTGCGTACGCGATGGACCTTGCTGTTGCCATTGCTGTGGTTGGTTAAAGCCTTGTCTCCACATTTGCGGCTGACGTTGTAGCGGATGTGGCGTAGCTATATTTGGTCGAGAAGGACCGGCCATATTAAAATTAAATGGCCTATGCATAGGCATGGGAATGTGCGGCATAACGGGATTGAATAATTTGGTCTAATCATTCGATGCCTGAGGCTGTGGCTTCCTAGCCGGTGTATGCTCGTTTCGCTGTTGTAAGTAGAGAGTGTTCATTTCTTTATGAACAAACTCAAGTGCTTTTTCGATTGTGTCCGGTCGCATGCACCTAATGCGTGAAGCTAAGGGGTCACGAAGGCCCCGTAAGTAAGATTGCAAAGTTAACTTTTTATAAAAGGAACGTTTTGAATCGACTGTACTTTGAACGGTTTCATGTAGTGACACGTAGGTCATTATAGTGGCAAATAGAGTTTGGCACTTTTCGTAGAAGTCCTGTGGTGTAGAAGAGCCTTGAGTTAATAGAGCCATGTCGTTGTATAGCGAGGTCTCATCGCGTTGGTCAGAGAAATTATTGACTAAAGAACTACGTATGCCATCCCAAGTTTCTGGTACGCCGTTGGTGTTAATTAACCGGGCTGCTGGTCCAGTGACCTTGTTAAGAATCCCGTTTAAAAGAGTCAAATTTATTAATTCGCGCCTCGGTTCAGCTGATACGTAGGCCTGCATTAACTGGTCACACAGTTTGATGAATCTAGTAAGGACATTAGGGTTCCCGTCAAATTCGGGGACTATGCGTAAGGCCTTGTAAATTTCGTCTATAGCCGACATTTCTATGGGTATCTCCTTCTTTCTAACTGCCTAAATGAATCTAATAATAATGATCTGGACGATCTGTCTAGCCTAAGGGTCCTCGCTTGCCTGGGATGGAAAATCTTGGGTTTTTATTTTTCACTTTTATGATTAACACTTAAGGATAAGGATGAGCAACTCAAGAACTATTCTAAAGTACTCACATGTACATAATTGGTACCTCTGCGGTATCGATGTCTGGATACTCCTCCCGACGACAGCTTCTGAAGATCCGGATACTCGTACGGTGCTTGATAGTCACCCGGGTGACTCGCGAGTAGCGATCCTAAGGTCGATCCTATGAATTTACTCTCGCGAACCGTCCCGCGAGTATCCTACCGACTGCGCCAAATATGTTTGCTGGAGCCGGAGGATGCAAAAAAAAACAATTTACTTTAAACTAATTTAATTAAATCAAGAAATTACATTTATAACTTTAAAATTAAGTAGATGAGAATTGGTCGATGTTTGTACCAAGAATGAGTGAAAACGTGAAATCGTGGAAGGCATTGTCGATGTCCGGTCCCACGGTTACGAAATGCTGCGTCGGCAGCACGTGTAAGTCGTTGCGATGCGCAATATTGGTGTCACGATGTCCACAGTCCGTGTGTTATACCGAATCGTAATATCAGCGATCCTTATGTTACACCGTTGCGTAACAAGCCTAATGCTAACTATACTTATTAATTTTATGTTACAATACACAAAAAAAATACTATTTAAGGACTATTTAATACTATTTAATATTAAATATTATTAACTATTTAATATTCTAGGACTATACATACTATGAATACTACTAACACACACACACATAACACTATTTTAACTAAAAACCTAAGCCTAATATTTCGTGAGAGGGCTTCGTCTCATCTGTATCTATAACAGCGTCACACCGCGCCCGCATCGACTCTACATTCCCAAACCTGGTACACATGAACGACTAGTGCTGGTCTGGTCCTTTCGCGCCTATTACCCCTTTTCTGGACCATAATACCCCATAGATTTTCAATGGGGTGTAGATCCGGAGAACGGCTGCTGCCGGATATTTGTCCTGAATAAAAACAATTTCAGGCACTTTGTCCTCTGGATACACCACTCGCACTGTTGCAAAAAGATATCTTACAGCAGACGCAAATAACTTTCACTGTTTGCCCTCCCGGGGATATAGACTAGTTACCCAGGACCTGCCGTACCTGTCCAGGCCATGTTGAACACTACTCTTTCGGACTCTTAAGTTTGGTAAAACATTTTGCGGCTCGTACGGAGTATTATTCACACGTTATAAATTTCAACGACCGACCTAACTGGCTTGACTTAAAACTTTTTTCGTCTACTAATATCGCGCAAAACGAACTCTAGCCTCCTGATGGGCTAGACTAAGAACTATTTTCTGATCGGGGTTTTTGCTGTGTATTCCTGGCCGACGTAGTCGATTCCGGACTTTTCTGGCGGCACAGTCAAATTCTTCTGTTGGTCTTGAAACACCTGAACCATAATTTCCACACGCGGTGGGGTGATAATACTCGGAATAACGGGTGGAGGGTGGCTTCGCAAATGTCACTAAAATTTGGCACTAAAATATGGCCAAAAATATTTTTTTAACTTTTCTCAGCAAAATTGTTAAACCCTGAATTAGCTAAAAAATCTCTTGCAATTTCTGTTTGGGTCAAAACCCTTTACAGAGCGACATAAAAGAGTGGAAAATAAATGAGTGCGCCACAAGCGCTCGGGTAACAACCCAGTTAGTACGACCCAACTGATCTTGACACTTGACAAGCATTATTTATTAGCTTTTATTGAGTAAATATTTTAAATAAATATGTTTATTAATCAATTGCTTTCATTACGTTCCGCGTAGATAGATATATAATAGATTTGGTAGTAACAAAACAACAACTTCACTCAAATATAAACTAAAATTAATAAAATATACTAATCTAATAAATTAAAATCTAAATATTCTACACCTTCCATGAGGTCACCGTCTATTTTAAGCTCCGACATTGACTCGTTACTGCTATCTGAATAACTAAACGGTCTATGTCATGGTACGATGTTCTTCCACGGATCATAATATTCCTTCTCAATTTTCTTATTTCGCCGCGCTAGTGTTGTCCGCTCGCTAGAGATGTGCTTCGTTTAGTCGATTATCTGAGTGGGGCGCGAACAATCATTTCCCAGTACAGTTTACATTATAATGTAAGTAATTTAAATCAAGTAATACCTGAAGTATGTATTCAAGACGCCAAACCTCTTTCATCTTCATTAATTAAAATGTATTGTGTAGTAACGCCTTACTCTTGTATATCTGGACTGTGTTCTTGCTCACTAAAGCCATAGATTATTCCTAGAAATGCCCATATTATTGCGATCGAAAACTAGTCGTTATGGATTTCTGTTTATGTCAATCATATATGGTCCGTTCCTCGCGTGTTCGCTGTAGTAACTCTTTGCCAACTTCAGTTGGTACGGCCCTAGAGCAAACAGAAACAGTTCATTTTCTGATAGTATGGGAAAAGTCTCTAATCCAGGCAAATCAGCACTCATTGGCTGGAACGAGAAGAACAACTGATGTGTATTCAGATTGCGCCTTATGACATATTCACCCAACATAATCTGTATGTCTTGTCTTTCTTTTTGTGGCGCATTTTAATTGTCAGTAATAGGGACATGAAAGCATTTATCAATGGAGCGCCAATTCTGAAGTCCTCAAACATACCTAGTATGAGACAAGGCACTAAAAATCAAAATATTCCTGGCGAAATAGCTTATACTTATAATCGCGCTTGAAGCGGCCTTTTACAATTTTTAAGACCCATCGGCACAGAGTGACCATTCTTGACTCATTGGCCTGTGATGTCGTCAACAGTTTTTCACCTTTATTGTGCTTCATAGCTAAACGCATTGAGGTTGGGAATCACATCTCGGAATATTCTGTCGAAGATTCTCTCTCTTCTAAAATAGGAATGCGGATGCTCATCGTAACGTGTGCCCTAATACCAATTTTGCTGAACCTACGATTTGGTCGCTCTTACAGGCCGCGCGAAGTCCCGACAATACTGTCGGTAGTTCGTCGACCCATGACCTATTGTCTGACAACCTAGCCTTAATTGCTACTTTCAGGGAGCGAAGCATCCTCTCTACCATCCCATTCCCCTGTGGGTGGTACGCTGTTGTACGGATTTTCTTAATCCCTAACATGTGCATCAAACTGCTGAAAAGTTCGCTCTCGAATTGCCTTCCTGATCGCTCGTTAGAATTTTTGGACAACCGAACCTGCATATCCATTCTTCGTAGGTAACCTTTGCTACTGTGTCAGCAGTAATGTTTGCGACCAGAATAGCCTCTGGCCAACCTGTGAATCTATCTATGACGGTGAGGCAATAGCGATAACCTTCCTGTGAAATCGGCAGTGGCCCTACTATGTCTACGTGTATACTTTCAAATCGCTCTGTTATCGGAAATGTTCCTCAAACTCAAAGCATTTATTTCAAATAAACCAATTACAGGTACTTTTGAATTGTCAAGGGGTCGGTTAGTCCAAAAGATGAAGCTAGTTGCCCATTCCAAAGCATAGTAGGTTCCTATGGAGAAGAACGGGCAAGACACTCGTTTTAAATCAGAATATTGTTACAATACATTGTTTAAATCATTCATGTTGAAATTATACATGTGAGTACAATGCAGTCCTAGTTTTGAAATCGTATGTCTGTGTACTTTTACTTTTCGGCATTGAATGCATGCATGCTATCCATTCAGGAAAACCTCTATCCAGAATAAAAACATCATTTTCTATATAGAAATCATTGAATTCCGTTTCGTTTAATAAATTATTCATTATGGTCGCATCATTAGTAGTGGAACTATATGGTCCGCGTACATTTATGATATATCCATCAGAGGTACAGATTGTTCAGCTGGTGCATCAGGCTCACCAAAAATGTGATTGGCAATGTAGGAATTTCTTGCTGCCACCTGCTCCTTTCTTAAATGAGAAAACCCAAAAAATTGTGGAACATAGTCTGTTAACAAGATATTTCTTGCTACAGACATTAATGTCTCGAGGGTCCTTCTTGGTACTTGAAATAAGCACGACAATCTATCTTCCGAATCTCCAGTCCTTACCTTGCACAATAAGACTGTTAATGCAAAACTACCCCGATGCATATTCCTAAGCCTGGGTGTTGCTTCTAATATTTGTTGATGTTCTTGTTTACTGTTGTATATTAGAAAAGAGGTATGAACGCGGCAATTGTTATCGGTTGCTAGGAG
This sequence comes from Lithophane semibrunnea, assembly GCA_947363905.1. NCBI lineage: Eukaryota > Metazoa > Arthropoda > Insecta > Lepidoptera > Noctuidae > Lithophane > Lithophane semibrunnea. The sequence continues at coordinate 15,088,862 of OX376199.1, read as the reverse complement.
ACATCTGTCAGGACGACAGAAGCCTCGTATGTCTGCTTGGGGATTTTGCTGGATTAAAGCATCAGTGCGTAAACCACCTCTTGCGTATTAATTGTTTTCCTCCGACAAACATAACAGTGGCGACGAAGTACCCACGTTTTATCCATTGAGTAGGAAAAAAAGTTGCAAAAGTATGTCGTTATTCGGTGTGATAGCCAGTTTCGATCATAATGTGCAAACGTGGCAGGAATACAAGGAACGATTGAAACAGTGGTTCATAGCCAACGAAATCAGCGCAACCAGTGACGCCACGGGTGTTAAAAGGCGCGCTATTTTGTTGAGCGCACTCAGCGAGCAAACTTACAAGCTTGCAACGGATCTCGCGCGGCCGAAAGTGTTGTCGTCGGTGCCGTTTGAAGACATTTTAACGCTTTTTGATAACCATTTCACGCCGAAAGTTTTCGGGTTCGGCGAGAGATACAAATTTTACTCCGCCGTTCAAAGCAATGGTGAAAGCTATCAAAACTGGGCGGCCCGACTGCGTGGTTTGACAGCAAACTGCGGGTTTTACAATATAGAGGAAGCTTTACGAGATCGTTTCATTATGGGAATGCAGCCAGGACCCGAGCGCGAAAAGTTATTCGCACAAGACCCTGCGACCTTTACGCTGGTTAAGGCCGTTGATTTAGCCGAGAGCGTGCGATGCGCGCGCAGCGGAGCGGCGGCGGCGCTGGCGGTTTCAGCCGCGGCGCGCGATGACCAACTTTTCAAAATGGAAAAGAAAAACGGAACCAGTGATAAAACGTCGTGTTCAGTGTGTGGATACAAAAACCACACATCAGTGCAGTGTCGTTTTGCAAATTATAAATGTAAAAGGTGTAACGAGAAGGGCCATTTGCGCCGTATGTGTAAAAAAGTCAATTATATAGGAAACGAGGGTGTTACTGATAATGGCGATGACGGTGAGTGTTTCAACATTCGTACGTTTAACGGAGAACCTATGACTGAAACAATTAATGTCCGAGGTGTGCAAATGAAGTTTCATATTGATAGTGGGTCGGCTGTTACTGCGATTTCCGAAAAAAACATTTGTAAAACATTTCAAAGATGCGTCACTGACCGAAACGAATAAACGTTTATTAACCTATACAGGTAATAACATTGAATGCTTAGGAATAGCACGATTACCTTTTACCTACGCGGGTAAAACACAATCATTAGATGTTTATGTTATTCGTGACGGCGGTCCACCACTTTTAGGCAGAGATTTTATATCTGTGTTTAAATTAGAAATGATGCCAGTAAATTATTGCGAAAAATCGACAGATATTGCGCAATTTCAAAAACAATTTCCTAATGTTTTTTCTGATGAGCTTGGAACATTTAAGAAATATAAAATTAAATTAAATCTAAAGAAAGATGCCAAGCCAGTTTTTTTCAAGCCGCGGCCGATGGTTTGCTCTGCGAGATAAAATAGATAAGGAGTTAAATCGTTTAGTTCATGTAGGTATATTAAAACCAGTCGAGTACTCCGAATATGCATCGCCTATAGTTCCCGTTTTAAAGCGTGACGGTTCCATTCGTTTATGTGCGGATTATTCGGTTACAATCAACAAACAGCTGTTAGTGGACCAATATCCGTTACCTACGGCTCATGAATTGTTTACGAAGTTACACGGGGGGCAGCAGTTTAGTAAATTAGATTTGTCTCAAGCTTACGCTCAATGTGTTTTGGATGAAGAATCACAAAAAATAACTTGTATTAACACGCATAAAGGATTGTTCATGTATACGCGTTTAGTTTTTGGCTTAGCGTGTGCGCCAGCCATTTTTCAACGGGTAATGGAGAGTGTGTTATCAGGCATGGAAGGAGTGTTGTGTATGTTAGATGATGTGCTTATAACGGGGATTAACAGGGAAGTACATTTAAGTAGATTACACGAGGTACTGCGGCGCTAGCAGGATGCGGGCCTCACACTTCAAAAAGCAAAGTGTGACTTTTTTATGGATTGGATGAAGTTGAATACTTAGGATACGTAGTAGATAAGCATGGTTTAAAAAAGTCGCCTCAGAAAATGACCGCTATTTTAAAGGCTCCTATTCCAAAAGATGTCAGTAAATTACAATCTTTTTTGGGTCTTGTTAACTACTATCGAAATTTTGTACCCAACGCGTCATCAATACTTAGCCCACTATACAGTTTACTCCAAAAAAATACAAAATGGCAATGGGATTCCAAGCATAACGACGCATTCAATACCATAAAGAAGATACTTGTGTCGGATCAAGTTTTAGCACATTTTGATACAAATGCAAAGGTTATTTTGACAGTCGACGCATCACCCAGTGGGTTAGGTGCGATTTTAGCACAGGTTGACGCTTCTGGGGTGGAGCGTCCAGTATCGTACGCGTCGAAACGTTAAACCCGGCCGAGCGTCGATATTCTCAAATACAGAAAGAAGCGACTGCAATTATATTCGGGGTACGCCGGTTTCACCAGTATCTTTATGGTAGGTCAATTCCTTTTATACTTAGAACTGATCATAAACCTTTAATCTCAATATTTGGTCCACATCGCGGCATACCAGAAGTTTCTGCAAATAGGTTGCAACGTTATGCTAGTCGTTTTTGAGTGGTTATAACTTTAACATTGAATACATTCGTAGTGCTAATAACTGTGCCGATTATCTATCTCGCGCGAGTTTAAGCGATGAAACAGAAGGCCATAAAGTGAATGGCACGGCTGAATTTATAGAGGATAGAGCCTCATATGTTAATTTTGTTGTAGATTCTAGCTTGCCTATTACACTTAGCTTATTACGGGAAGAAACTTTTAAAGATATTAAGTTGGCCAAAGTTATTGAGTATATTTTAAATGGTTGGCCAAAGAAAGTTTCAGATCAAAGTATTTTTCCATACTTTTTATGTAAAAGTCAACTCTCAGTAGAAAATAACATAGTAATGCGGGGTCACAAAATAGTTATACCAGAAACTTTGCAAAGTAAAATTTTATCTGAGCTACATAAGTCACATTTAGGAATTGTTAAATGTAAAGCTGAAGCCCGGAGTAGAATTTGGTTCCCTGGCATTGATAAGGCTATTGAAGTGATGATCGGTGGGTGTAAAATATGTGCACAGCTCCGACCATCTCCGGCTCGAGCACCGCTTGCTGTGTGGCCCCATCCTCCACACCCGTTCCAGAGAGTACACGGCTGAATTTATAGAGGATAGAGCCTCATATGTTAATTTTGTTGTAGATTCTAGCTTGCCTATTACACTTAGCTTATTACGGGAAGAAACTTTTAAAGATATTAAGTTGGCCAAAGTTATTGAGTATATTTTAAATGGTTGGCCAAAGAAAGTTTCAGATCAAAGTATTTTTCCATACTTTTTATGTAAAAGTCAACTCTCAGTAGAAAATAACATAGTAATGCGGGGTCACAAAATAGTTATACCAGAAACTTTGCAAAGTAAAATTTTATCTGAGCTACATAAGTCACATTTAGGAATTGTTAAATGTAAAGCTGAAGCCCGGAGTAGAATTTGGTTCCCTGGCATTGATAAGGCTATTGAAGTGATGATCGGTGGGTGTAAAATATGTGCACAGCTCCGACCATCTCCGGCTCGAGCACCGCTTGCTGTGTGGCCCCATCCTCCACACCCGTTCCAGAGAGTACACGTTGATTTCCTTGGACCAATTAATGGTCAGACTTATTTAGTAATAGTTGACGCGCATTCTAAATGGGTTGAAGTATATAAGACTAACAGCACTTCTACATCCGCAGTTATAGCAAAATTATATGATTTCATGTCAAGATTTGGTCTTATTCACACTTTGGTCAGTGACAATGCTACTTGTTTTGTTTCACGCGATTTTGTACAATTTTGCTCGTCCAATGGAATATCGCATGTGACGTCTCCCGCCTATCACCCTGCGAGTAACGGTCAGGCAGAGAGCTATGTAAAAGTTGTTAAGAAAGGCATTAAATCTTGTTTAATGATGTCGAATAATTTAAAACGAAACAGTGAAGATTTACTGAAATACCTGTTCGACTATAGGAATTCTTTACATGCTACAACTGGCTCTTCGCCTGCCGAATTGGTGTTTGGACGGAAGCTTCGTTCACGCTTAGATTTGTTGGTTTCGGACACGCCATCGCCGTCTTCACCTAACACCCTAGCTAAAGTTGTGGAACGTAATCAGTGTTCACAGGGTAAAGCTTATGGGGGCACAAACAAGCAAGTTTTTAACCCCGGAGATAACATTATTTATAAGAAATATTACATAAATAAAAAATATTCTTGGCATAGAGGCATTGTAATAAAACGCATGGGTAAAATGACCTATTTAATCAAAGATTGTTTAACATTAGTTCAAATAAAAAAACATAAAAACCAACTTGTAGCTTACAAGGGACCGGACGACACCAATGATACGTTTTATGACAGCCCTATCGATTCCACTGATTTGACTTTGTACTCAGACCCTTATGTCAACGAGTCTCAGAATGAGGGGGAAAGTGGGCAAGGACAAATCACTGATTCAGTGCCACTTCATGACGAAGGAAAAGAGAGTGAACCGGGGACAGCAACTACTGCTGAACAGTCTTCAGTTTCTGCAGCAACGGATGATGAAGAATTCTTCGAGGCTTCAGACAGTGAAGTCAGGGCTGCATCAGATAGGGTGTTGCGTCCGGCTCGATACATTAATTACAAGCCTTTCTTTTGTATTAATTTAAAATAGTGTACAGCTATAATTGGGTGACATACTAAAAGGGGAGAATTTTTGTATATTAGAAAAGAGGTATGAACGCGGCAATTGTTATCGGTTGCTAGGAGACATCTGTCAGGACGACAGAAGCCTCGTATGTCTGCTTGGGGATTTTGCTGGATTAAAGCATCAGTGCGTAAACCACCTCTTGCGTATTTATTTTTTTTACTCCGACAAACATAACATTTACTTATGCCTATAAAGTAGGGTTGCCATAGAAGCTTAAATACTGACTGGGACATTAGCAGTAAGTGACTGAAAATATCCAAATAAAAGAAAAAAATACATATTTATTATCAGCTTAAAATTATTAACAATACGATTCTACATGAAACACTAATTGTGACTATATTTTTCAGATTTCTTCACCTTATTTAGCAGGTCCGGTTTGCCCATAACATAGTTATGAAATTCTGAACATGTCATTGTGAAATTGAACTTGCATTGACTTATGCTTTCGACCGTGTCTACTTTATAGTATAAAGTAGTGCACTTGATTATCAGGGTAGTTTTGAATATTCTCATAAGAGATGTTACGAAGTCCTTCCATTAACATAAAAATAATCTCTTCTATGTGTATGGAAGTAAAGTTATTAAGGTTATATTCAGCAGTATAGAGAGAAGAGCAGTGGTGGCCCAGTGGTAACGGCCGCGACTTACGAGTTGTAGGTCGTAGGTTCGAACCCCGATAGGCGCTTTACTTTGTGTAAATAATTTCATCACCACTGCTCTCAAAACGGTGAAGGAAAACATCGTGAGGAAACCGGCATGTCTTAGAACCAAAAATTCGAAGACATGTGACATCTACCAACCCGCACTGGGCCCGCGTGGTGGATTACGGCCCACTCCCTCTCATAGAGAGGAGGCCTGTGTCCCAGCAGTGGGAACATTATAGGCTGATTATAATAGAGATTTCCATAATTTACGAACACCTCATGGTATAAAATATTGATACCTAATTAATACTTCTTGCCTGGTTTTTTCGGGCACAACATTTCGCTCTGGTTCCATGCATTTTTGGAAAATGCATTGCCTTGGTGTTTCAGCCGCTCTTCTTATATTGGGCAAGACAATATGCTGGGGTCTTTCTTGTTGTCGTTCGGGAACATGTAAGCTCAAATCTCGACCTTGGTTCCTCCACAAACTTCATTCATGGATGACATCTGTAAAAAAATAATTTAATTACGAGGCATGCCTTTTAAGTTTTGTCGTTTGAGGAAAAAAACACAACTAGAACCTTGTAGTACTTTTTATTGTTTTTCAAAGTATTCACCACGTAGCTTAATACACTTTTCCATTCGCTCAAACCAGTTATTATAACATTTATTCCACTCTAAAGTGGGGGTGTTCAAAATGGCTGACTTGAAAGCGTCGACTGCTTCTTCACCGGACTGGAACCTTCGACCACGAAGACTTTTCTTAATTTTAGGAAATGTAAAGAAATCGTTAGAGCCTAGCTCACTAGGACTAGGACTGTATGGAGGATGGTCAAGAATTTCTACTTTTTCCTGCTTCAAATACTCAATCGTTTGACGAGCGCTGTGTGAGCTTGCGTTGTCGTGATGCAGGATCATGCGTCGCTTTGAGTTAGAATTTCGAAGTTCGGCGATGACTTGTGGTAAACAAACTGTGGTATACCACTCTGCGTTAACCGTTCTACGATCTTCAAGTGCAATAGTCACAACATGGCCGGTTTTTCTAACGAACGTGGCCACCATCTTCTTTGAAGTGCTTCGAGAACGAACAACTTTCGTCGGCTTTGGCTCGTCTTGAAAGACCCAGATTGTAGATTGTTGTTTGGAATCAGGATCGTATGCATAGATCCAAGATTCGTCACCACTGATGATATCGTAGACGTGATTTGACTGACCTCGGTTGAACCTTTGCAGAGTTATTACACCTTCTGACGCGGGCCGCCTTGTGATCGTCGGAAAGCAGATGCGGTATGCAATGGCAAACTAGCTTTCTCACACCAAGCGCTTAATGCAAGATCTGCTGAATGGTTGTCCCTGAGATGCCTAATAGAGCCTCTATCTCTCGATACGTTACATGACGATCTTCGAGAATTAGTTGACTCACAGCAATGATGTTATCTTCAGTGAAGGCGGATTTTGGGCGTCCTTCGCGAGATTTGTCACTAACACTAGTATGTCCACCCTGGAATTTTAAATACCAGCGTTCGACAGTCCGCAAACATGGGGCTTCATCACTGAACACAGATGTTAGCTCTTCAAAACACTGAAGCCGTGTCAGGCCTCTTCTAAAGTTGTAGAAAATTACTGCACGAACATTTTCCTTAGAAAGATTCATTTTCGTACGTAACATGACAGATTCCAATCGACACTGTGACTAAACAATAGCATTAATCCTAATACTTTCAACTGTTTTGAGATTCCAAATTTAAACACATTCGAATATAGAACAGTTCCAAATTCAAAATTGCCGGAAAATATGGAAACGACAGAACTTAAAAGGCCTCGTATTATATCAAAATAGCATTGATGAATACAAATTAAACACTGAGATTGAAATTCCTTAAAAAATTATTGGCTCGTAAATCATTTTTATGATATTGTTTCGCGCAAATGATTATCTACAAAGCTGTTACTTACCACGGTTTTAGTTGGAAAATCCATCACAATACACATAAACTTATCACGACACCGGCACTGAACCACAGAATGTCAAACTAAAAAATGCTGCGTTCATATTATTTTTTGACAGTGTTGGGCACTAGGCTTTTTAGAATGTTTGATCGTCTATGGTTCACCAATATTATTGCCAGTGTAGGAAAAAAATCAAAATTAATACCTTCCCGTGTCGCCGCCGCCCCTGCGGGTGGCGCCTCCGGACGACGCCGGTACTTCAGCGCCTGACTCTGAAACTGTCGCACGCGGACGACGTCGGAATGATAACGGTGTTATTCCTAATTAATTATCATTTCGATATTTATGTTATTTTACATATGGCAACTTCTAAAAACATAACATAGCGTTTAGTTTACGATTTTCTTATATTTAATTATTCAAATCTTAATAATTATATTATTCATGAATCCGAAGTTCTAAAAATAGTAAACTTACATGAAAATAAATGGCTAAATTGCCTTATTATGTGGTACAAATTCTATAACAGAACAACAACAAAAAGTATGTTGTACAAATCCTGCCGTTCGCCTTTCAAAATGTCCACGTTCTTGAATGCACAAGTTACATCGCCGCACAATGTTGTCCCGAAGCTTACTCAACATCGGGATCCAGAGCCATGGCTTTTAATTTGTCAAAGGCGGCGCTAATACGATTGCGCAGTTCATCTTCGGTTTCGGAAACCCGCAAGTAAACTTCATTTTTAATAAAGCCCCATAAAAAGAAGTCGAGAAAAATGTGGTCGGCCGATCGAGCTGGCCACCTGTGGTGGCTATAGCGCCCAATCCATTGTTCGCCGAACATGGTGTTAAGCCGCTCTCTCGCGAAGAGTACAGAGTGAGGAGGATCCGTCTAACTGGTACCATACCCGCCTTGAAGGTGCCAAGGGCAATCTTTCTAAATATCGTGTTATCGAGCCGATAAGAAGATCTAGAAACTTCCGGGGATTCAGGTTTCCGTTGATAAAAACAGGGCCGATTATTTTGACCTCCGTGAATGCCAGCCCAAACATTAATGGAAAAACGGTATTGAACTAAACTCAAAGCATTTATTTCAAATAAACCAATTGTTCACTCCGGCTGGCGGGTTCGAATCGCAACTGGAGTTGAGGGTTTTGTGCACATCGGTGGCAAAAATGAAAATACTGATGACTTCTCGTTATGTTGTTGTATTTGACCAACAAAATGATTCCACAACTAAACATAATGATTTTTTCACAATGATTAAAAATGATAGCTCTGTTGATTGAACACGTTTTTTTCTCTGACCCTCGAGTCATTATACCATAGATTCAACAAGTTCTGTAGACTAATGTTGCTAGCAATGAATTAACCTTTTATACAAAAATACAGATAAAATATGATTATTAAAATGCAAAAACATGTTAATTTGCTTTAACATTCTTGGCCCTAAACTAGTACTACAATCTATTGGCAGTTTACATAATTTTACTACTGGTCTTATGAGTTCACCATACTGAGTCTTAAAATGAATAAATAAATAAAATAAATAAATAAATAAATTAAGCTTGACTGATCTTACAATTGAGTCTTTACCTTTATACAATTCAATGACTCTACCTCGTTTCCATTGAAGTGGTGGTGAATTTTCATCTATAATTAAAACTAAATCATTAATATTAATACCTTCTGATTGATTATACCATTTATTACGAGCCTGTAATGTACTTAAATACTCTAAGTGCCAGCGAGTCCATATATTTTGATACATTTTTTGAATAACCTGAAACCTTGATAAGCGTGACATCTTAGTATCTTTCCAATGTACTTCTGGTAATGCCACTAGTGGTTGACCTATCAAAAAATGACCTGGAGTTAATACTTCCAAATCACACGGATCATCTGACATTGGTACAAGCGGGCGTGAATTGAGAATAGCTTCTACCTTTGATAATATTGTAGTGAGTTCCTCAAATGTTAAAATAGTATCTTTTACCTCGCTTTTCAATAGATTTTTCACACTTTTGACAGCAGCTTCAAATAATCCCCCCATATGAGGTGAAGCTGGTGGATTGAATTCCCATTTGATGTTCTGGTTCCTAAACTCCTCCTGAAGTAATAATTCGTTATCAATTAAAAACTGATTTACCTCCTTGAGATAATTATTAGCACCAATATAGTTTGTACCCCTATCTGATCTAATGAGTGAGGGTAGCCCCCTACGGCTAACGAATCTGGTGAATGTAGCGATAAAAGCTTCCACTGATAATGATGATACCACCTCTAGATGAACTGCCTTTGTTGCCAAGCATACAAAGACACATAAATAGGCTTTTACTGACTTTGCGTTCCTGAGGAGACTGCTTTTAACCAAAAGGGTCCAGCAAAATCTGTAGCCACGCCGGAGAATGGACGTGCTGCTTAACCTGCTTTAACACCAATTACAGGCACTTTTGAATTGTCTAGGAGTCGGTCAGTCAGAAAGATGAAGCTAGTTTCCCATTCCAAAGCGTAGTAGGTTCCTATGGAGAAAAACGGTCAAGAAACTCCACGGACTCTTTTAAATCAGAATATTGCTACAATATATTGTTTACATCATTCATGTTGGAATTATACATGTGAGTACAATGTAGAAAAACGTGCACGTTAAAAGCGTCCATATGACCCGATTCCCTAAATAAATGGGGATTAGCATGGCTCCAGTGACGCATGGTTTGTCGGTGCCATATCGTTTCGAGTAAACTTAATCTGTCCAAAACACATCGGATAAAAAGTTTAGTTTTGAGAAATTTTTTCAAGTACCTACCCAGCGTCACTAAAACTCTCTAATCGGCTTATCACGGGGCAGCAGCGCCTGATTGTTCTATGGGTCACTCTAAACAAACGTCCAGCTTGTCTAAAGCTGCAAGCTGCGAAGTGGTCTAAGACTCGTTGTTCAAAAGAGGATGGAACGTGACGCGGCGCAACTCTCATGAGTGTTCGGCACTATGTGCTGATTTTCCCTGATCCTTTGGACAGCTCCAACGATTGTCAGGACATAAGTATGGTAGACGAGAGTTGCGCCGTATCTCTCACGATAAGTACGTAGAGTTAAAGCTGCATTTTGGCGGCATTCGCATTAAAAATGCTGTTAAAAAAACACACGCGTACACATATACAGGGTGTTAGGGTAAACACCGTTATCCTTGCAACCAGTGGTTTGGTTTCATTTATAGAACGTAAAATCAATGGAAAATTACAACTTTTTTTTTCTTTTTTTTTAATCTACACAAGAGACGCAAGTTCGTTGTCCTATGCGCTAGGGCAACGAACTTGCTTCTCAACACGGGCGGGGGGTACGGGATGTAACCTGACCGGCCGCGAGCGCGACCCCTCCCTCAGTTAGTCAGCTGTTTCGCTAGAGAGCACGGTGTCGGATAGAAACTTTTTAAAATCTTTTAATGAAAATGACGTTTTTTTTTTGTTGTGTTCGGTCATTTATTTTTATATTTAAGTCAACTACCCATGGTTTGAATGACAAGACAGTTTACCCTTACAGCCCGTACAAAAAAAAGTGTCAATTTCACCGTAAAAAAGAAATACAAATAAACTTAAAATCATAATTTACGCACACAAAGTGTCCATTTCACCGTAAAAAAATAACGAAAAACAAAAGTAATTTGTGTAATTTGTCAAAATCACTTCAAGCAATCCGCGCAAGTAGCTATGAATCTACGAAATCTCTGCGGTACAAGCACGACACACTATCCCGGATGACAGCGGTGAACTGACAAAGCGATACTTCCCAAAAATGGCGAAAAAAATAAAAGTCATAATTACGGCTAGCGGCGAAATTATCGTTTATCGATATGTTTGTACGATAGAACTTACGAAACTACCGTTTTGTGAGTACACTTCACAGTACTACCGCTGTTATTAACGCGTCGCGAGTTGCGGGTTCTTCACGATACACGCTTGAGCTCAGACCACAAGTAAAAGTCCAACGGAGTCAGGTCCGGGCGGCTGCTCAAGGCACTGGCCCGCCGCGGCAAATCCAGCGCTGGAGAAACACTGAGTCCAGGTGCTCTCGCACGGCGCGCTGATAAGGAGCCGGGAACCCATCATGCTGGTAGTACAGATTGCCCTCGGTCAACGTTAGCGGAACGTCTTCTAAAAAGTCCGACCTTGTAATTATATTCCTAGTTCGAACTGTCAACTTTAAATGTGCTTTCTATAATGGGGCCGTTCGCACGAGGATACATCTACCTCTTCATAACATTATGTACACATGGTATCAGTTTGTTGGTAGTTTAGGTGTGCCTGAAGGATTGTGTTTGATCCAGCAACGTTTCTAAATCACAATTCCAAACTTTCAAACCCCCTTTTTTAATTTTTCTTTTTTCAACATTTTGGCTAACGCCATTCCAGATTTTGAGGAAATTATAATGACTGTGTTGTTTGTAGTCTCTGCTTCTGACACTTTTACACTGTTATTTTATGTTGTATGTTAAAAATGTATCTTCATACAAGAATTTCAACCGGGTAAAATTCACCAAGTGAAAATATTGTTTTTTCTGAACCCCCTTTTTACCCGACTACGGCGAAGAAAAAAGGAGGGTTATGATTTTGACCGGTATTTATGTATGTATGTATGTTCATCTGTTCCCTCCTATCTTCCAAACCACTTATCACAATTTGACAAATGAGGTATCGTTAGAAGCGTCGTGATTGTCCGCTGGTTATAGGCTATGTCACATTAAATTAAAAATGGCGCCCTCTAGAGGACATAAATTGAGGAACTAAAAAAAAAATGGTTTAATCGTACCATGTTGGGTATCAAATGAAAGGGCTTAATGAGCACATTTCAAAAATATATATATTATAACCCCAAAAGAATTTAAAAAAAATCAAGTAATAAAAACTAAAACCCAACTACGACTTAAACGGTCTTATTACAAAAAACTGCAAAAGTACTGGTTGAAACCAAGACTAAAAGGTCTAGGATTGTTACGGTAATAAAGCTAGTACTAGGTTTAAAACATGTTACGATTACAAAACGAAAACTATTCGAGGATCAGTAAGTACCAAAGAAGGTCCATGGTTCAAATAATGTCCATAGATAAAAAACAAAAATACCATTCTTTCATTCATTCACGCAGGCTTTATTTGAAGCAACGTTCTGTTTCTCTAAATGTTGATATTATAATAACACTTGAGATGCTTAAATAATTATTTATCAACTTTAAAATATGTCATAAATTGTTCTTTCTTTATGTTACAATGTATTGAACAAGCACAAGTTGTACTTTTGACGCGCTTTTTATAATCAAGTTGTCATATTTTTTAACACCTCTAGCGTGAAGTGGAGCGACTAACATTCGGCGGCGGCGCGCGTAATTTGAGACGAATGCGATGTGTTGCGTTCTTTAAAATAAATAAATAATTATTTGTATTCATTGTTTTTAACAATACTTTACTGTTATACACGTGGTTTGTTCGTGAGCACAGAATACAATTCTATATAGTTCGTGAGTTACTTGTGCTTGGTTAAGTCGTGAGCTACATTATTAAATGGAACAACAAAAGAAAAAAAGGGGTGAAAACTGGAGTTCTGAAGAAAAAGTAATACGTGGAATTTTTAATTATTATCAGGTATGTAATGCTTTGTATCCTCTTATTTCGACTACGAACTTAACGCGAATATTCTAATCATTATAGGAAATATTACGCCACCTAATTGCTCAATCAGCTCACATTATTGAAGACAAGTCAACGAAAACCTCTGTAAACATGCAGAAAATAAAAGAGTGGAAGAATAAACAGATTAAGTAAGCACTTATTGCTTTTGTTAAGTCCGATATTCTTTACGTAAAATATTTAGCATATTTATTATTTTTAGATTTAATTATTATAAATTAATGAGATAGTGGGTAAATTTCGATCGGATGCAGACTTAAAGTTGGCTTGGAAAAGAATGAAGTTATCCGCTAAATCCAACGTATCCACACATAGGAGGGAACAAACAAAGACAGGTGGTGGCGAAAAACCACCATCACCTTCTCCTGAGGACTTGGAAATAATGGCAATTGCTCCTCACGACTTTGTCATTGAAGTTAATGACTACGATAGTGATGTATTGGTAAGTAAAACTTCATAAAATAGGTCATATAACATTTAATTTAAAATTGATTGATTTTAGATATTTTACATTATTTATGTATCATGCAATTTACTATTCAAAATTATGTTCCATGGTTAAAAATGATAGGTAATACTTTCGATATGTATATTTAATTAAATAAATATAATTACATAGTTATTCAAATTCAATGTAATGTAATTTGTACTACAAAGTCGTTTTATAATTTTGCATGACTTATAATAACAAACACCTGTGTATTTTATTGATATTCCTTTCAAGTATAAAATACCTAATTCAATTATAGACTAAATACCGCAGTCTGCATTAAAACATGTCAAGTAAATTTATTTCTTTTAGAATCCAGTTCCCGTGCCTACAACTGCACAAGAAATATTCACTGAACCTAGACCTGGTCCTAGTTTTGAATTTAAAGAAACTGAAAAATACGAAGTAATACATGAGGATGAGGAACATCCAGAACAGCATATTATTGTGGATTTGCAAGGTAAATAATAGTTATCATAAGTACGTACTGCTAATATTATCACGCCTTAACGGCTGCACGAATTTGGATGAAATTATGCACTTATGTATCCCAAAAATACTTTCCTACGGGATCATTTTAATGTTCTTTTGTCCTTCGAAGTTGCTACCTATTGTATCAAGCATTTTGGGATTTGTTTGTCAATAAAATTGAGACAATCACCACTTAAAATATATTTCTTTTTATTTACCTGTACATTGATTGAAGAAAATCCTTTTCTATTTATATATAATTGACCCCCATCAGCATTTACTTTCTTTACTCTTATATGAGTACAGTCTATTGCCCCAATTAGAGCGGGGGCACACGATGCGTTGCGGCGCTGCACCGCAAAGATTTCACCGTGTCAGTGGGCACACGAGCGGTGCGGCGCCGTAACGTTGTTATGTCGCAGCGGCGCCGTAGCACCGTTGGACAGTCTGTTAATGAAAATGGATCGTAAAAGACGTCTATACTTGGCCCTACTATTACGCCACCGCCGAAATCGACGTAGAAGCGTACGACGATACTGGATCTGTCCTTTTATTGCACTAAGGAACAGTGATGGACAGTTTTTTCTCCAAGAATATAAAGAGTTGCTGTTAGACGAAAAGAAGTTTTACAATTTCTTTCGAATGAGTGTTTTAAGTTTCGAATGTTTATTGAAATCTTTAGAACCACATATACGGAAACAGTACACTAACATGAGGAATCCAGTGGAGCCAATAGAAATGCTGGGCATCACTTTTGAGGTAAGTAATGAAAATTATTTTTTTTGAATAATAATACTTTTTAATTTTCAAAACGATCAAAAAAGGAAATGTTAATAATCATAATCAATCTTATTAATCTTCTTAATAGTAATCTTGATAAATCTTAATTACAAATTTGCAAAATCGTACTCTACGCTGTCTTGAGATGTTTCACCTGGAGATGTCAATAAATTATAATCTGAGCTCAAGTCTGTTGGAGTGTATGTACTTCTGTAACTTCTTGTATGATACCCGTGTGATGAAGGCTGTTGAGACGTTTGTTCAAACCTAAATGATGATGATTGTTGGGACATTGAGCCATACCGCATTTCAGTGATAATTTGTAACACCTTGCTTTGGAAGGTGAGAGTTTGAAGGTCTGTGAAATCTTGAATTGATGGCAAAATACCCTTAAAAAATGACAAGTGGCGATCTTCGGGCTCCTTAAGGGCTTTTAATGCTTCCTTTTCGAAATCATCAGCTTGCATTGTTCTTTTGCGGGTGATAGGAACATAACGTGAAGACTCCGGTGCAATATCACTTGTAGAATCGGTGTTGGTGTCTCCAGCTACGTCTAAGCTACTGTCTGTCTCATTTTGTGCCACTTTTGTTAAAAATAAAAGTTGATTGTAAAAATGATATTTTTTCAGTTTTTTAGCGGCTGAGCCAGATTTAGAAGCTTCTTTTAACTTTTTTAAATATTTATAGAAGTTATCTTTGACACTTCTCCATTTCTTCACTATATCATTACCTAAAAATAAAATATTAACATAAAGATTACATGAGATTTTATTATTTAAATAAACGTTTTTGTTACAGGTATCTAGGAAGTGGAAATTCACTACAAGATTTGGAGTACAAATTCAAACGGGGAAAATCTACGATTAGATATATGATTAGGAGAGTTTGTCGTGCTATATGGAAAAATCTTCTTCAAGACAACATTCCCGAACTAACAACAGAAAGACTCAAAAATATTTATTTATTTATTTACAACAACACAAACTATCTTTGCAGGTTAACCTAAAGTGATAGAGTGGTACAGAACACAATTAAACTAAGATATAATCTTGAAACTAGGTACTTAAATCTAACTATACATGCAGATCAGAATAACACAATACTCTAGTGGTCTCCAGAGTAAAATCGTTCAGTGCACAAGAGAACAGGTCCAAGCTCATAGCTACCGCGTTGAGAGTGCACAGCGCACGTGTAAACGGGGCACGGCGGAGAAGGTTGGTGCGCGCTTTCGGTACCCCCAGCAGCCGCGGCCGCGCCTGTTTACGTACTCGTCAGGTACCCACAGCTTAATTGTCTGTAAAATGTCAGGATTGCAAATTTTTCCCCTTATTACTTTAAATAAGTATGTGGCTAATGCAAGCTCCCTCTTTACTTCTAATCTAGTATAACCTACCATGCCTCATACAAACAAGGTAGGATACAGCAGTGGGTATCCCGGATACACTCCATACATCTTATGGTACATAAACCTGATATATTTGTTTTGTATCCGCTCTAACATTGTATTGTATTTGGCTTCGCTAGGACTCCAAATAGCTGCATTGTACTGTAGGTGGCTCTTCACCAGTGCTTCGTACAAAGCCCTTAAAGCACTCATATTAGTAAACTGGTTGGCCTGCCGTAAAAGAAACCCAAGGTTACGGTATGCCTTTTTGCAAACCACAACAATATGTTTTCTAAACTGCAAATCTGCGGTGAAACAAACACCTAGATTTTTGACCTCCATGACACGCTGCAGCGGTTCACCTCCCATAAGGTACTGGTGGCGACGCGGGGTGTGCGCGCGGGTGTATGACAGCACTGAGCATTTTGACACATTGAAATACAATTTATTTTCCTGACTCCAATCAGTGACCCTATCTAAATCTCGTTGCAGTGTGTCATGATCGGCAATATCTTTCACCACATGAATCAGTTTGAGATCATCAGCAAAAAGAAGGCAAGTTGACTCCTTAACTACTTCCGGTAAGTCGTCCACCACGAGGATAAAGAGAAATGGTCCTAAATTGGTTCCCTGACTTACGCCCGATCTCGTGAAGTAAATTTCGGAAAAGCTCCCCCCACAGTCAACATATTGACGTCGGTTGCGCAAGTAATCGGCAAAGAATTTAATAGTGTGTGGAGTAAATCCCTTGTTGGCCAACTTCGACAGCAGCACATCATTGTCCACTGTGTCAAATGCCTTCCGAAAATCTAGGTAAGCTAAATCGACCTGTAGTCCAGCGTCAACAGCAGGCACCAGTTGCGTCATCAAATTTAGCAAATTGCCTGTTGTACTCCGCCCAGGACGGAACCCATGCTGCGCATCGGACAAATGTGCGTTCACCTGCTTATATAAGCTATTGTGAATTGCTGCTTCGAACACTTTAGCAGTAGCACAAAGGACCGCCACTGGTCTATAGTCGCTTGCCTCGGAGCCGCCGCTACCTTTCGGTACCGGCACCACTCGGCTAAGCTTCTAACGATCGGGAAACGACGCTGCAGCAATACAGACATTGAACAAATGTAGTAAGGGTTCATCCAACACCATGCGACTATCCCTTAAGATAAAAGGTGGTATACCATCAGGTCCAACTGATCGTTTAGGCGGTAGGCGGGCTAGCGCGCGACGCACTTCTGAAGCTTCAAAGCAACCGAGGTGAACCCACGCGCCACTTGGCTCCGCTGTTTCACTACAGGTGTCCGCATCTAACGTAGCCGGTTCCGGGTTATACACAGAGTGAAAAAAACGTCCAAACTCCTGAGCACATTCTTGGTCTGATAGAACTTGCCCGTCCTTATTCAAATTATACTGACTTGAATTACCTCTTTTCGACCTAACGTAACTCCAGAAAGCTTTCGGGTCGGCAGCAAGATGGCTCTGCACGCGATCACGATATCGGTCGTGGGCAAGAGCAGTCTCCGCCTTAACTCTCGCCCGACACCGCGAAAACGCCTCGTAATCAGTAGGGGATTTACTTGCTTTGTATATTTTATGTAGCCTGTACTTCAATTGAATGTCCTTGATGATGTCAGAGGTATACCACACTGGGTATGTATATCTATTGTTATTGTTAGTGATTTTATTTTTAAGAGGTATACAAATATCAAAAACTTCATATATCTTACTATAAAAAAAGTTTAAAGCTAAATCCGGATCGCATAAACTGTACATTTCATCCCAGTCTATTAAAGCTAATAAATGGTATAATTGATGGAAATTTGCTTTATTGAAATTCCATTTCTTGGTCAATATTTCATTTTGAGGTTCTAACTGTGCGTCTAATATGGCGGGTTGCGGCAGCGGAGAGGACGTAGGAACCGTGACCGCGAGCGGCGGTACACGTCCACGGGCAGCAGACCCTCATCCCCCGCGCACACCACCACGCCACTGAGCCCGCTCAACACGAGGTCCAACTGTCTGCCATTGCAATTAGGAACTTTGTTACACTGAACGACTTCACAAAATGCCACGAAATACTCAAAATCGTCACAAACATGATTTGGGCATGAAAATAGATTAAAATCTCCTAATATAACTACCTTATTTTTATATTTTACACATATTTTTTCTAAAATGTTAAACATTACTGAATATTCTTTTACATCAGTCTGTGGTGGAATATATGTATAATACACAGCAGGTAACTAAAAAACGGTTTTGTGAATAAACTGTAGCACAAATCAACTCAAATTTATGAACATCAATATTAATATCATCGGGAATTGTTACCTGCCGCAATTCAAAACGCGGCGTGGACACCAACAGTACGCCTCCTTGCTTACGCCCATCGGCTCGATCACATCGCAATATCGAATAACCAGGTAACGTTATTTCAGCGTTCTGTATTGACTCATTGCATCCGGTTTCCGTAATTGCAAACAAGTCCGAACTAGAAGATTCTAACAGTGATAAGAACATCGACGACTTTGTTCTTAGACCTCTGACATTTTGATATAGAATAGATAAACTCAAATTAAGCTTGCGGTTGTAGAGTGACTGGCGTGGCTGGACGACGAAAAAAAATCCACTAACTTACTTCTACATTCATAGGCCATACTTCAGGAACACAAAGTTTCTCAAAATTGCTTTCAGTCACTCCAATTTTGAACGAGGCATAGTCCCTTTCAGTTTTTGGCTGTATTTTAGTAAGAACTAACTCTGAGTCTTCTCCTAATATCTTTTGAATGTACTCCTTTAAATCGACTTCAGTCGTCGTTTTCTCTAACCTCCAAACATGAAGGTATTTTTTCCGTTCAACTGCTTTTAGAGCTACTATTGATCGGTTTCCACCTCGTATTATCGGGTTCAGTTTCTTTCTTCCTTTCACTTCTATCCAGTTGTTTTCCATGTTCATAGAACCTCCACTCGAAACCCCTGAATTACTGGCGACACTTGCGTAACTAACATTTGGCTGCGGCATCGGTTTCGAGTTGCTGTTGTCGCTTAAAGCGATTACCTCCGACGACGCCTCTGCTACTGATGCAGGTGTAGCTTCCGTATTTTGCCTATGAGAAGTACCCTTAGTGCCCAATTTTCCTTCATTAATTTGTCTGTAGGCCTAGCCAAGTTACAAACGTTTCGTATCGAATCTCTTTCTACAATCGTTATCGCTTCGGCGTAAGCGATTTTAGAAAACGATAAGTTGCTAGCCAAGTTGACACGACTGAGTCGATCGCTCGTTCTACAACGTATTTAGAAAAAACCCATACTTTAGTCTATGGTGAGCGTTCCTACAAACGTCAAACTAACGTCAAAGTTATAGTTGTGTACATTGTGCGCGGGCAAATAATTGTTTTAAATAATAAAAAAGTAAGCGAAATAAGGTAAAGTTCTTCTTATAAATTGGTTTATTATAACATCGCAGTGTGGAATGTAATTTTAAACATTACTGTGTGTATGTATCGAATGGTTATGATATAACAACTTATACCTTCGATATGATCCTGCATAATAATGAAAGATACCTTAAATGAAGTGATAACTTTTGTAGGATGGAATCTAGATCTCGAGCAAGCCCAGAACAATTCGCAGCTCTATTGGAATTCATGGAAAGGTATGTAAATTATTAGTTATTTCGTAAATATCATCCTTTATTAAATCTATCACACTCGGGCACTTGAAAGTTTGAAACATAAACAATGACGTGATACGCGACGTGAACTAATATTGCTACTTACGAAACAAACAAAACAATTGTGTTTGACCCTTTACTTAATCAATACACCCTTTGTTTCTCTGAAATAATCTTAACTTATGTTCTAGACACAGCGATATAACGAGGCCCCAGCAAGGTCCTCAAGGCCGAATAAAAGCAGACCGACTGTGGCGGGAACTGGAAGAGTTACTTAACTCCATTGGTGGAGGAGTAATAAAGCCATTGGACAAATGGAAAAAAGTAAGATTCTTACAAAAACCACTGTTAAAATATTATTTTATGGTTTCCTATTATGTTAGTATTCTAGAAGATGAAGTACATACACTTCATAGACTAGAAAATGATTGATGAAAACATGCATGATAAAAATTAACAGACCACTATGTTCAGGTGTGGGCAGACTGGAAAACAAAAACCAAGAAAAAAGCTTTGGCAATACGTTGTGAGGCTTCTGGTACTGGTGGTGGTCCAAGCAGCAGACAAACTCTCACTGCTTCAGAAGAGAGAGTGTTGGGCATAATGGGTTTGACTGCTGTCGTTGGTCTAGCTGGAGTTGAGGAGAGAGGCTTCGATGTTAGTTTTTTTCTTTGCTTGTGGTCTTTGCTATATTTTCTTTTATAAACAAGTGTAATTTTTATAATTTAATTCTTCATATTTTTCAGGCCCCACTATCAGAGAGAAACTCTCTACCACCACCAACCAGAGATTCTGTGCACACTGTCTGTCCGTCCCAAATTTCTGACACAGATGAAATTATGTTGGATTTTATTATTCCTTCTGATTCTATACAAGGTACCATTTTTTTTAAAGATACTCTATGTTTTGGCTAAATAATTTATTTGGGCACATTTTAATAAATAAATAATTATCTTTTCTCAGCTACAACATCATCTACTGCCCGTCCTTCACTGCCACCTCTCTCTGAAGAACTTCCACGCCATCCTCCACCACCGGTGCTAACACCGCCTCCCGGCACTGCGTCCGCACCGATGCCGTCAGCGACGTCGCCTACCACGTCCACGTCACGGGGTGCACGGCGACGGCATCGGCCAAGCCCGTCGCCTGTGGCCTCACCCACCACATCCACGCCGCGGCGCCGCGGGCTGCTTCGAGCGCGCACACGCCGAGTACAAACGCCCTTCGAACGAGCCACGAGTGAGTTCGTGGCTGTCGAAAATCGCCGGCTACAACTAGAGGCAGACCGGGAAAAAAATTATCACGAGAGGGAGATGGAAAGATTGCGGTTGGAATTGAGAAGAATAGAAATGGAAGAAAACCAAAATCAAATTTTAAGTCGTTTGGCTGGTACTGTAGACAATTTGATAGAAATTTTACCACAGTTGAGACTATCATCACTACCTTCGACAGATATTATGCCTTGAAATGACTATTGTAGTGATAGTGGTCTCAGCTGAGGGCTATAAATTATAAACATTTCAAATTGCATAGATTACAATATCAGAGTAACAAGTAATTTTTATTTCAATTGTTTGCTATTGTTTACTTTTCCTTCTCTAAATTTTATATGTACAAATTGAATGTATCATTTTTATTTATTTTAATAGGTAGTATAATACTTTGATCTTTTTATAGTATTAAACAAAAAAAAATTGAATTTAAATGTAAGAATGAAACCAATTAGAATTTATGTACAGTAACTGTAAGTAATTCATGTTTTTGTTAAAGTATTTGAAAACAATAACACCTACAATGTAGGTATTGTGAGAATTGTAAATACATAGTAGTGGATAACTGAAAAAAACCCTTCCTTCTTAGCTGATGTGCACGCCACCATTAAATTAGTATAAATGTCAGTGTTTTAATAAAAACAATAAGTAAAAACTTAGCTGTTTTATTAATAATTTAATATCTAAGTACATTACATTGAAAATAAAATTCCAGTTAACTTATTGTACATTATTGATCAAATTCAAATCATTTATTTCAATTAGGCACACAAAAGGCACTTGAAAGTGAAAATTAAAAAAAAACTAGAATAGATTCTAGTTGCCCCTTCTTATAGGTAGTATCAATTATATAATAACATGTGAAGACTATGCACCTAGAATAAGATTACTTTCTCACAATAGGTAAAAATAAATAAATATGAAGCAATGACAAATAATTTATGTGATAGATACAAATGGTGCTCACATATTTACAAACATTGTAAAAGTAACTAATATCAGTGCGTGAGTTTAATTAATCAGTAATCACTAATAAATGAAATATAGAGTACATAAAAATATAATTAGAAAATGTAAAAATAAAATCTTAATACTTATAGCTTAAAATAATCTTACTATAACCTATTCAATAAACATCTCAGCATGGCTCTTCCTTGAATTAATTCACTTTGGCTACCCACAGTTGCAGTGGATGTGGGGTCGTGCATGGTTATATCATCCCCATCGTCATGTGCAGCAGGAAGTTGTTGTGGTGGTGGTAAGCCAGCTTTCAAAGCTATGTTGTGTAACACACAACATGCCATTGTAATATTGCTAGCTACATGAGGATGATAGTGAAGAACCCTGTCTCTAAGCAAACATCTCCACCGTGCTTTGAGTAATCCAAAACATCGCTCAATGCAGTTACGGGCTTGTACATGTTTTTGAGTGTAGCGTTCTTCAAAAGAACCTTGAACTGCATTGAGGATAGGTATCATAAGCCAAGGGCGTTGCGGATATCCAGAGTCACCTGAAAAATAAATTTTTGTAGACAAAAAACAGGAAAACTCCTAAAGATTTGATCTTTTAACTATTATATATACCTACCTAATAGCCATACTTGTTCATTATTTTGATGAAGTTCACGCATATATGGTTCAACTCTACTAGAAGACCATATATGTGAATCATGTGTAGCTCCACCAAACTTTGCATTTACATTTAAAATTAGAAGGTTACTATCACAAATCTGAAAATAAAACAACTTATTAAGAAGTGAGTGTTCGCGGTCGCGGTGTTAAGTTACACACGTATACCACATTTTGCTCCTGGAGATAAATTCGTTTACGATAGAAATCTGTTGAGAAACGTTGTGAATAGTGTTTAACCGAATAACTAAGTGTCTTGTGATCAATACTACCAAAACATATACCCTAAATCTGTGTTATAGAACTATTAAAATCAGTGTAAAACTTAAAAATATCGCGAGTGAAAAATTACTACCCACTGGCATAATTAAAATCCTGACCTACGTCAATGTTGTACTCAGAGCAGCGACAAAGGCGGCACTAGTTTGGTTTCGTGGATTTATTTTACTCTTATCTTTATTTCCGAACTACAGAGGCGGCCCTAAGCTGGATTAGTGATTCATATCGCTAACTTAACAAAACAGGTGTGAGTTAAATACTGCACTGCCTATTTTGGACGCAAATTATTATTGGTGGCATTGGTTTGGTTCCGTGGAATTTTTGTTTCGAGCTACAGAGGCGGCCATAAACTGAAGTAGTGATTTTTATCGCTAACTTAACAAAACAACTGTGAGTCAAATACTCCACTGCCTATTTGGACATAAACAATTATTGTCCCCACTTGAATATGAGTCTGTTGCGATCGCCTCCTGCAGCTGGCAATAGCATCGATGGAAAAGGCGGTTCACTGCCGGACTTACCAAAGGCTTATGATGCTGGCCAACACTACGTAACACAACGTAGCAATAAAAGAAGACAGCCGAATTCCCCCGAACTCCCCGCTGAATGCTGCGAATCGCAAAATGAGATTATGGCGATGCTACGGGAGTTTACTACGACCCAAAAAGAAACAACTGAAAAAATATTTAAAGAAATATCGAGCATTAAGGAACAAATTACTGAAATTAAAACCACAAATGAACATATAGCGCTACAGCAAGCTGAAATGAGGTCAGAAATCGTTTTTTTAAAGGACTCGAATAATGCGAATGAAAACAAAATAAAATTACTGGAGACGGAATTACAACAACTAAAAACTACTACGAATTATACTGCTACACCAACACCAATGACCTCTATGTATGAAAACATTGTAACTGAAATCCAAGAACGGCGAAAAAGAGAAAAAAACATAATAATTGTTGGCATACCCGAGCTACAAACATCAAACTCTGATGAAAGACGTAATTACGACATAAACGAGGTCACAAAAGTAGTAAAAACTCTATCAGAGCATTGCCCTGGACCTATCAAAACAATAAGACTAGGAAAATACTCCTCAGATAAAAAGCGCCCGATAAAAGCTACCTTTCCATCAGATAGTGCAACTAAAAGCTTGCTACGAAACAAACCGAAACTAGAAACAACCGAAATAAAAATCTACTCGGATCAGACCGTGCAACAACAAAACTATATGAAAAGCCTCAAGGAAGAACTACAAACCCGTGTAACGAACGGCGAATCTGATTTAAGCATAAAATATTTTAAAGGGATTCCGAAGATAATGAAATCTCAATCAAAAAACTCCCAACAATAAATCATTCCCCCCATGACGGTATAATCGAGACATTTGGCAACATAACGTATCAGATTACAAACAATTACAATAACATATTCTCAAGTACAAAATCACTTACATTTTTCTATGCAAATGTCCGCAGCATAATAAAACCTGGAAAACTAGATGAGCTAAAATGTGTCATCGAATCCCTGCAACAGACAGTACATATTATCATTCTCACGGAAACGTGGATCAAGTCAAATGATGAAGCACAAAGAGTACAACTACAGAATTACTCTCACTATTACAGCTACAGATCTAAGTCCAGAGGTGGGGGCGTTTCTATATTTGTCCACAATCATCTAAAGCACAACTTTGTTGAAGAAAAGTGTGACGACGACAACCATTATCTCTGGGTTTATGTGAAGAAATTTTCCTTAAATATAGGAGCCATATACAAGCCAGAAAGAACGAACGTTACCAAATTTCTTGAAGACTATTCTACCTATCTACAAAATAAAAAACGTTGTATAACTTTTGGTGACTTTAATTTCAATGTCTTAAAAAGAGATAACAATACAAAAGAGTACTTGAGAGTATTAAAAGAAGAAGGCTATAGTATCTTGAATAAAATTCACGAAAATTATTGTACTCGAGAAGCGAGTACTAGCAAAACAATACTGGATCATGTATCTACAAATGTGAAGGACAAAACAAATGATTTCCGGTTGGCCATTGTCGAATCTGCAATGTCTGACCACAAACAAATTGTATTTGAAATAAAAAAATGCGAACCTGAGCCTCCAAAGAAAATTCAGTACGAAGCAGTGAACTACTCACAATTATATAAAACCTTAGAAGAAACCAACTATGAAAATGAAAATAATTGCTACACTACATTTGAGAAATATCTAAAATCCAAAGTAAACCAAAATAAAACAACTAAAACAAAAATTTTAAATGCAAAAAATACAGATTGGATTAATAAAGATTTACTATTGGATATAAACAAAAGAAATGAAGAATGGAAAAAGTTGAAAGAAAATCCTAAGGATGATGAAATTAAAGAATCTTTTATATGTATTCGAAACAAACTGTCAGAGAAAATTCAAACTACTAAGAAAAATTATTACCTGAAAGAGTTTAGCGACTGTTCTAAAAATCCCCTAAAAATGTGGACGCTTATAAATGACCTCACCCGTAATAAAACAAAGGTTAGTTGTGCTCCGGAAGTACTTGATGGCCTAACAATGGACAAAATACAAGTATGTGAACATTTTAACAATTACTTTTCGACAATAGGCTCTAAATTGGCGAATGATATCCCTGCTAAATACCATAATAATTTAACAAACACACTTCCACGGAATCAAAGTCATAGTCAATTAGTGGAACTTACACCAACTACCGCGAGTGAAGTAGCAAAAATTGTAGATGATCTTAAAGTCAACACCAGTGCTGGTTTAGACGGACTTAATGCAAAGACGATAAAATGTGTTAAAAACCTTATTAAGAATAATTTAAGTAAGTGCATAAATTCTTGTTTACTGGATGGAACTTTCCCTAATAGTCTGAAAATTGCAAAGGTTACACCAATACATAAAGGTGGCAGTAAATCAAATGTTGAAAACTATCGTCCCATTTCTGTACTCCCTATTATCTCGAAAGTCTTTGAAAAAGTTTTATATATACGATTACATAAATACTTAGTCTCTATAAATTTCCTTACCGATAAGCAATATGGTTTTCGGCCAAAATCGAACACCTTATCAGCTACAGTCGATCTCGTCACCAAAATTAAAACTAGCATGGATCGGAAACAACTGGCCTTGGGTCTGTTTATAGATCTAAAGAAAGCCTTCGACACAGTAAGTCATGAACTGCTTCTAAAAAAACTGAAGGCGATTGGTATTACTGGAGCAGCATACAAAATTTTTAAATCGTACCTGATGGATAGATTTCAAGTGGTAAAAATTGACGACTGTCAAAGTGGCCCCCAACTGATTACATGTGGAGTTCCCCAAGGCTCTATTCTGGGCCCATTGCTGTTCTTAATATATATAAATAATATTACAGATATAGGACTACAGGGCGATGTATCACTCTATGCTGATGATACAAGTCTATTCTATTTTGGTAATAAGATTGATACTCTTATGGAGCAAGCACAAGATGACTTGCATAGTTTGTTTGATTGGTTCCAGTGCAATCTGCTGACAGTTAATACTAATAAAACAAAGTACACAATATTTGCTGCTAAAAATAAAAAACTACAAACACAACACACTCTTAACATAAATGGTAAAATACTAGAAAAATCGAAAGCAGAAAAATACCTTGGACTTATACTGGACAGCGACTTGTCGTGGAAAGTACATATCGAAAAAATAAAAAATAAGCTCTCTGCCTTAACAGGCGCAGTGCGCAGCATTGTTCGCTGTCTCCCGCAACAAGTTTGTTATATGATTTATAACTCCATGGTGAAACCTCATTTGGACTACCTAATTGAAGTGTATGGCTGTACCTATCAATCCAACTTACAAATCTTGCAAACAGCTCAAAATAAAATTATTAAAGTTCTTTTTAAATACAACTATCGAACACCTACACTAAAACTTTACAATGACACAAAGCTCATGAATATTTCACAGATATATAGATATAATACTTGTATACTCGTACATAAAATTTTAAACAAAAACATACACACACAAATAACTCTTACAAAACAATCACAAATAAAAAACAGATACAGAACTAGACAAGCAAATGACATAGTGTTGCGGGCGCCTAGAACAAACTATGGCAGGAGTACTATTCTGTATGAAGGAGCACAGCTCTACAATAAATTGCCTCGGAATGTAAAAGATCAAAAATCCATGTATAGTTTCAAAAAATCTCTGAAGAACCACATTTTAGCGGATATAAAATTTTAACATGTCTGCGAGTACTGTACTTAACTAACCTAACTAACTTATAAATATACTTGCTTGTATAACTTATTTTTATTGTGTAACCGTCGCGGTCGCGTCGCCTATTTTAAACTAATTAGAAATAAGTTTTTTTCTCATATAAGTGAATGTAATTCTTTTTGAGAAATAAAGTTCTTAAACCTTATTTATTTAGCTTTAACATACCTTAAAGTATATATATAAATATAATATCTACCATTTGCACATTTAATGAATGATACCCTTTTCTATTATAAAAAAGATGCTCTTCATCATTCGGCTTTACCAAAGCTACGTGGGTACAATCTATGCACCCAATTACACCAGACAGGCCAAATCTTCTTTGGAATCTGAAACAATAATTGTTAATTTAAATTACATTACATGCACTTAATAATTTAAATATTATTATGTAAATCGTTTGATAAGTACTCACTCTTGTTTTATAGATGCTCTGTCATGTCGTGTTTTCGGAAATACGATCCATTTTGCCATGACAGCAGGGTGGTTCAAAGCAGCAACAACTTGTCTGATGCACCGACTAGCTGTGCGTTGGGCAAGATGCTGAGTCACGCCAACAATCCGCTGATAGGATCCTGTGGCTAGGAAACTAAGAGCGCACAACACCTACAAAAACACAAACATTGAGGAAATGAAATGATAGCCAAGTACGGTTAATAATAAAAAAAATGCTAATACTAAACTTTATGTCAGTCAAATTATTAGCACTCTTACCTTAACTTTTAAGGGAATCTCGTTGGTTCCTTTTAATGAAGTTTTTTGTCGGAGTTCTTGACAAAGGGCTTGGAAAGTCATTTTGTTTAGCCGAAATTGCTGCACAAATAAAGTTTCCGGCATTTCGCGTATTGTTTCCATGCACTGACGATTTATGTCTCTGTTTCGGCGCCTAAGCCATACTTCTTCATTATGAGCGCACCACAACATATTTAAAGTATGCATTTTAAATGCTAAATAGTAAATATAGTCCAAAATTATCGTAAATAAACAAAACACTTCTCGGTATAAAACTATCAACACAGCTGTATCATAACAGACGCCATTTTTTTATCGTTTTCTCTTGGGTCTCGGCGATCGCTTAGCTATCGTTCAAAAATTTCGACATCGTTTCGTTAGCGCTTGTCAAAACTGTGACTTGGCTACCATCTCTATGGGATGTAGCGATCAACATTGTAGAAACGATCGCATTTCATTCTAACATTTTGAACGATGTAAACTTGGCTACGAGTTTTCTATTCGTTTGTTCTGACCATGTGACTTAACGTTGAGATGATGTCATTCCTATACATTTGATTGGTTTTCTACTAGCGTTATCGTTTGTAGATTGTCAACTTGGCTAAGCCTGCTGGTCTTTTTCTCCATAACTTTCAAAGTATTGATTTCTTTTTCGTAGCTTACACATTTGCTATTAGCAACACTTAACTCTTGCCTTAATTTGCTATTTTCGACAGCCAAGGCGGTTACCGTAATCTTGATTTCCTCCATAAGGTTTCTTTCCAGAGAGTTTAGCCTTTCAGTTATGACTCCTTTTACCATTTCCATAATATTCGGCAAGCTATCCAGGTTAAGTGATGCTGACGTACTCATGTCAACTTCCTCACACGGATGATTTGCATCCTTGTCCGGACAATCCGCTGCTGCCCGGACACCGCGTACTGGGGTGTCGTCAGTTACTCGCACCCGCTGAGTAATGTTCGAGCAGGCCTCGCACTTAAAAGTACTTTTCAAATGCGCATACTGCTCCGTAAATACTATATTGCATCTAGTTTCGATTTAAGGGCGAATTTTCCTCACTGCATCGGTGCCCTCGATGGGAAGCATATTCGCATGCGTAATCCTGCTAATAGTGGCTCGCTTTTTTTAAATTACAAAGCCTTTTTCTCTATAGTCCTTTTAGCTGTTGTGGACTCAAACTACAAATTTATTTTTATTGACATTGGCGCATACGGTAAAGAATGCGATTCAACTGTTTTTCAAAATTCAAAACTATATGAGAAAATCATTAACAATGACCTACCATTGCCTGATCCCCAGCCACTGTGTGGTTCCAATAGACGAACCCCGTATGTATTTGTGGGTGACGAAGCTTTTGGATTGAGCAACCACATTATGCGTCCATATGGAGGTAACAATCTCAATGTTAAACAAAAGATTTACAATTATCGTCTCAGCAGAGCCAGAAGATATGTCGAATGCGCTTTTGGGATTATGGCGAATAAATGGCGCATTTTTCACAGACCGATAGACGTGTCCTATAATTTTGCTACTGACATTGTGAAGGCATGTTGTGACACAATTTTGTCGCAGATCGGGATGGTTTTCGGCAAAAGGATAAATTGGCAATAACTGATGATGAATTTCACTCATTACAACCTCAAGATGAAGAGATGACAGCAGCAAATGTCATTCTTAGAGATGAATTTGCAAGCTATTTTATGAGCAAGAGAGGGTCTCTACAATGGCAGTTACAGAAGATTTGATCATCATAAAAACATTAAATAATTACTTACCTATCTGGTTCTTTATATCAGGAGCAAAATTATCATAGTCTGGAAATAAAATTTTGGCAATTTGCTCCCATGCTTTTATTTTCATTGTTTTATTTTTAAAGTCTTCATTGGACTTATCCCAAAGGTTTTCCCGTTCTTGGACTAATGTAATCAGGTAGTCTATATCAATAACATCTAAGTTGGCACTCATTTTTTAAAACCTCAATCACAATAAACAAAAATACTTAGAAAAAAAATCGAAACGAGCGAGCGTGTGTCCTTCCTTGTGACGCAAAACAACTGAGCGGTGCCGCTCCGACGTCGCAACGCATTCTCCCCTCCCCGCCTCGTCTTGGTGGTTGCAAGTCCGGTGCGGCGCCGGAGCGCATCGTGTGACATGCCACAGATATTTCTATGTAAGACGACGCAGCGACACCGCTCCGGCGCCGCACCGCCGCCGCAACGCATCGTGTGCCCCCGCTCTTACTGTAGGAAAATTAGCAATCCTGCGGAATTTCCGAATGTTTTCTTCCTGTTCATTTAAAGTGATGGGCATTTTAATGAATCTTCGGGACATCCGTGACAAAATGTCCGCTACTGGCAACTGGTTGAGACACACCATGTAAATCAGCTGTATCGTCTTGAATCTACGAATAAAACAATAATATTAGTTTATTTGGATTTTGTCTAATGTTAGGTTAGCATTGACCAAGGTTACATACTTCATGGCGAGCCCAGTTGCGTAATGCGCAAACCACTTGCAGTTCAGGACTCAATGGGCATCCTCGAGAGTCGTGGGATAAATCCTCACGTAAAAGGTCCACTACTTTTCCACCAAAACGTTTTGTGAACCTATACTTGTATCTGAAATCTTCGTCACTCAATTCGAACGGATTCACACGATGACGACGTCTGTAAGATCGCTGAGACGTCTCCAGCATATCCAAATCTTCTAAATCTTCCAAATCCACCAAGTCGATCATGTTAATATCCATTTTTTTGAGATTTTTATTTAAAATAACACACCAAGCAAACGTCAAATGAATTAGTACCAAAGATAAACTAGGGGTCTCAGCGGACTAACTTTATTACCATAGATAATTCTGGAACTAGTGATAAACTTCATTTTATAATAACGTTTTATTTAGTCATGGTTTAAACCTAGTAACAATCCCAGTACTATATTTAGGTCGCGTTTTGGAATAAGAACGAAAAGGTATAAACAAGACACCACAGACAGACAAATTAAAAATCCGGAGTCACACGTAATCTGTTCGATTTATGCCCTAACACGTGTGACTCCGGATTTTTAATTTGTCTGTCTGTGGTGTCTTGTTTATACCTTTTAAGTCGTAGTTGGGTTTTAGTTTTTATTAATTGATTTTTTTTTTATTTAGGTCTTCATCATCATTTTGGTCTTCATCAGAAAAATTCAAAACCAGACATTGATGGTTACACAAGAAAGAAGCTAGATTAAGATGATTAGTTAAAGCTGAGGTAGAAGCCGTCCGCCCTGTTCCTCCATTAGTGTGTCACACACGTCCAAAACTCATTGTTTCCTGAAAATACAGGTAGAACCATTTTCGGTGTCGAGTGCTCTCTATGTGATACGCTTCAAAGCTATTTTGATCATGAACTTTAAATGAATATAACGGCGCGGCAAGTGGTGCCTTCTCGTTTTGTTACGAAGTTACTGGAATCACCAAAAAAATCGGATAAGAGTGACACGGGCTCGTGACAGTCAGTAGGAGAGCGTTGAATAGATTTTTGCGTGGCGGCTGTCTTCTGATATCAGGAATCAATTGACTGATGTCCAACCAACCTTTCACTGCAGAAGACTTTCGTCCAAGGCAATATTTAGCCCCAGACGATACATAGTTTGGATTTTTTTTTTTAGTTTTGTCCGATTTCACCTTTGTTTTTAGCTGTACTAGCGTTTAGACGTTTCAGGTGTTGCAAACCTTAGCGAAGCATGGACTGGATATGATAATTTACTAGACAGCCCGATTATGAGGTGGGAGGTATTATTGAACAAGAGCTGTAATCATAAATTCTCTGTGTATTTGAGATGCTTCGTGCTTTTTCTTGGCGCACTAATATTTTCACCCGATAATAAAAATAAAAATGTAATCTATAAATGTCTATAAAAAGAGAGATGTTTTGTAAGTTTAGAATTCCTATGTTTCTGACACACTCCAAGTATGCAGCAATTTATTACTTCCAGAAAATCTAAGTTAGAAACAATTTTGCACACTTCGCTCTGAATGATACAGGCAAAATGTTTAAATATCTCTCTAGTATTTATTGTTCTCTCTACGCACACGTAGAATATGATTGGTTTATCGAACTCCTTCGCTTTAGCTCTAAAACAAATGTTGTCAAATATTCCAATGTAATCTACATTTGTGGCTAATTATAAACTTCAATATTTCATCTTATATCGCTTTTCAATGATTAAGCTAAGTAGTTTTGTTTCATACTGCTGTCCGCGTATCCCTGATGTTCCGGGGCGCTTAAACTAGAACTAACTTTTACGCCCACCACGGGCTGTAGTTATCAAGATGGTTTTCAAACTTCGCCATAAGGTATTAACTTCGTCTTGTATATTTTGTTTATTTGTATCAGCATATGTAATCAATGTGGCCGTCGATTTTTACTCGTGTTTGGTGTAAAATTGGCACATTGCTATTTTACTCTTATTTTTAAAATAACCTTCTATCTTATACCGTTCTATCGGATAAGGTAATAAAAAGGGGATGTCCGTTTTGTTCGAGGCAAAAACAATACTGACGAGCGTTGTAACAAATGCCACCCCACACCATTATCAAGGCCCCTCGTAGCCCACTGTTTCAACCACAACACATTCAGCGAACCTTTCACCCCGGCGGCGTCTATACACCTGCTGACGTCCATCAGGGCCTCGTAAAGCGATTCTTGATTCATCAGAGAAGAGAACTGCCTTCTATTGTTCCGAAGTCCAATTTAAGTGTTCTCGAGCAAATCCAAGTGTCGCTCTTCTGTGAGTTGTGGTCAGTTCTGGGACTCGAACTGGTCGAAATGCTCTCAGATCCCTCTCTGCTAACCTTCTTCTTATTTTATATTTTATCTGCAAATACAAAAAAAACGGAGGGGAAGGTTTTTTTTAAAATAAATTACAACAATATTGGTATCAAATAAAAGCTAGTAATGAGTTAATTCCATATATAAATACAGGGTGTTTGGTGTATCGTGTGCCAAATTGAAATGGTCGACAGAAGGGGTCACCTGCTAGCCTTTCAGAACCCTTAACACCCCTCATGCCCTGTGGAATTTTTTTATCGACTTTTTATTGTTTTTCTAAAAAAAGACCCAAATTTTACATTCAAATACAAATTTAAAAAAATATATAAGGCGTAGACTCTGAATTTTAATTTTATTTCGATGTGTATTGTTTAAGAGTACCTTGCTAATGATGTGCCACATGCCATAAAAATCTATTAACAACTTTGTGAATTCGCTATACCTAATTGTGAATCGAGTCACCTAAGGCTAATATTCAAAAAATTATGATAAAAAAAATATTTTTGCTTAAATGATACCTGACAAACCTATAAATCTGTTATCTCATTCTTATAAGGTAAAATCTGTCTCGTATCTCTATCTTTTCGTGGGATTTACTTGAAATAAAAAAACAAAATTGCATTTTTAACATTTATTTCATAATTGTTACAAATCCTGCTCAAATTGTTGGCCTCTGTTGCGAATGCAGGCCCGACATCTGTTTCGTATTTCGACAGTTGTTGTACGAAGTCGTATTTCCTCCTTAATGGTATTGAATGCCGCTTCTATGCGTTGGACTAGTACCTCCCTAGTTGGAACCTCCGTGGCGTATACCAGCTCTTTGACACGTCCCCAGACATAAAAGTGTAACGGAGTCAGATTTGGGGAACGTGGCGGCCATGGAATAGGGCCATCGCGTCCAATCCACGCATTGGGGAACACATTGTCAAGATATTCCCTCACAGTCAAACGCCAATGCGCGGGACAGCAGTCATTTTGAAATACTATGGGCACTCGTTCATTAAATACGGGCACATTGGTCACTAATTCGGGCAGGTCATTTTGTAGGAATTCCAGGTAGTCTTCGCCATTGAGATTATCGGGCAGGTAATGCGGTCCAATTACCTGATTCCCAATCACTCCTACCCAAACGTTTACACTAAACCTTCTTTGAAAATATTTCTGTCTTTTAACACGTGGGTTTTCCGTTTTCGTTGTCCAGTGGTGCAAATTGTGTAAATTGAGGATCCCATCCTTGGTAAATTGGGATTCATCAGTCCACAGTATTCTTTAAAAAAAATCAGGATCATCCACATCCGTGTGTAAAAGAAACCGACAAAAAGCCACTCGTCTGTCAAAGTTGCCACCCTCAAGACCTGCAACAAACAAAAAGCTCTTAAATTTCTCTTGGGCAGTAAGTAATTGTACAAGAAAGGACCCGCTGTACGTGTAACAGATTCACTACCTGGAAGTGACGCCATACCATACCCATTACCTGCTAAACAAAGGCAACGTCAAATAAAGCGTGTACGGGTTTAAAGTTAGTTTAAAATTACGTACCTTGCACCGGAGTGTAGTGGAATGGATGCTTTTCGTTTTGACGAAGAACTTTCCATATTGAAAGATCAAGATGTGATGCCACATTTCTAATGCTTCTTGTAGGGTCTTCCTCAAAAAGTGCCAGTATTCTCTCGTCCACTTCAACATTATGTCGCACAATATGGCCCCTTGGTTCATTAAAAGTGACACTGCCAGTCTCGCGTATGCGTCGGTATGTATCTTGGAAGACTCTGCGGCCAGTAATCGTCTACCAGGAAAGCGTTCCTGGTAAAGTTGTTGCGCTGCACGAGCGACACCATTGGCGGCTCCGTAAGCCATCATGATGTCCGCATATTCTTCGTTAGAGGATGTCGCCATTGCAATAACAAAAAACTCAACAAAGTTTAACAATAACAACAAAAGTTAAAAAAAACGTAACAAGAACCAACAAAACTCGACGATAACAAAGTAACAAAATGAAAGAATCGCGGGGTATGGTGAACTAGCACACACATTAGGTAGCAGAGGCAGTGATGTCTCGACTAAAAAAATGACGGATAGGCGGCAGTGCGTGATTTGTTCAAACCGATTTAAGGTATGCAAGAAAGAGAGAAGATAGATTTTACTGCGCAAGAGTGATAAAACAAATTTTACCCCTTTCTCAAGTAACAGTTACGCAATAAAAAAAAATCATTAGAATTTGGAATGTAGTCTTATGTGACTCGATTCACAATTCTAGCGAATTCACAAAGTTGTTAAAAGATTTTTATGGCATGTGGCACATCATTAGCAAGGGGATAGACTGGAGAATTAATGATGGAGTTGGAAGATCCCGGTCGCTTTTGGTTTTTTTTGTAGCCATATAAACAGATGTAACATGTACAGTCAAGGACTTTAATTGATGAGCCACCTTCAAACTTATCAATTTTGCAGTTTCATACATTCACGAGATTACACGATTAAATACGAACTCAAATCGCACGCTCGTAAACAAGATGACAAATAAATTACTTTTAATCAGAAATATTCTTATCCATAGAGGTTGAATAATAAGTTCTCAATGATAAAATATTAAAAATAAATACAATGTTGCATTAAGATTGTAAAATCTATTTGACCGACCTCCTTTGAATCATATCTCATTAACTCGTTATTTCTGAAAACTTAACTGAAGACAGTGACAGTTGAAATATAAATGTCAGAGACGTTACTTTCGAACTTGTCGAAATGACTATTATTATTTCTCCGTACGCTAACGTTACTATCGCAACAGTAACCTAGCAACGATTGTTTATCGTTGCTAGGTTACTGTTGCTAAACCTGCAATTGGTTGACTTTGGGCAGTCACTCTGCTGTCAAGTTTGTAGTTCTGGCTCTCAGGTTAGCCAATCGGTAAAGATATGAAATATAATTTGTTGGCTCATCAATTAAAGTCCTTGACTGTACAGCTTTAATTTAAGTTTTACCTTTGCGAGTGAATTAAAAAAAAACTAAATATTTAAAAGTACTCTTAAACAATACACATCGACATACAATTAAAATTCAGAGTCTACGCCTTATATATTTTTTAAAATTTGTATTTGAATGTAAAAGGGTCTTTTTTTTTAGTAAAACAATAAAAAGTCATATTAAAAATCCACAGGGCATGAGGGGTGTCAAGGGGTCTGAAAGGCTAGCAGGTGACCCCTTCAGTCGACCATTTCAATTTGGCACACAATGCACCAAACATCCTGTATAATTAATTATTAATAAAACTAAAAAGCTTGAAATAAAGCAAATTATTTAAATTAAAAAACAAAAAACCCGACTGCTAAAACCTATAACCGAAAAGAGAAAAACAAGCATTGAACTTTGTTTTTTGTAAGGTATTACAGGCGGAGACCAACAAAAGTTACACCATATCCTTCCGACTGTCGAAAAGTCTTTTAAGATATTATATTTAACAATTAAAATTCTATTGTGTCTCCTTAATGACCGTTGAACTAATATTTCAGGATATTGGTTTGTGGGCGCATACAATACCTTACAAAAAACAAAGTTCAATGCTTGTTTTTATCTTTCCGGCTACCCCTGGCGCCGCGCTGTTCGCACCCTGCTCGCCTCCATGTTGTGCGCCCGCTTATACCACGGCTGCTCCGACGCCCTCCAAGAGAGGCTTTTTATTTTGACTATCGGCCGTTCCCGCCGATTTACTCTGTCTCGTCTCATTGTACGTCGAGCACATCCTTCTTAAACGGCCTTTTTCGTGACAACCACTGCACACGATTTTTTTATATTTTCAGTCATCCGCTCTGTGACTCATATCACCATAGTTTATTGAAATTTTCCGATGATTCTGTACTCCGCTCCACAGCAATGGCAACACGTTCTGCGGCCTCTAATGACAGCACCAAACTGACCGCTCGATTATATGGACGCCCACACAAAACCGCGATGCGATGAGATACTAGGGCGTATCGCAGGAACTTGCTATGCGAATTGCAGCGATTACGATTTCGTCCAGCAAAGCGTTGGTTCAGGTGACCATATCGCAAAAAGATTGTTGCACTGTTGTTATTGTTAATTGTAAATCAGAATAATCTACTTCATCGATCCAGTGTTTCAAAAGATCAAAAGTTGAAAGTTGTTTCTTGCCGATTCTTCTCCATACGAAAACTTTTGACTTTGAATAAAAGACATACATAGATTTTTTATTTTGCACTTACAAAGTGCTAGTATACAGGCTTAAAAATAAATTGTTTCCAAAATTCTTCAGCGGCATCTAATAAACCTTTCACATAATGTTGCATCATCCACTTACAACTTACACTTAAACCCGATTTACACTTCAATAAGTACAGTAGCGAGTTAAGAACTCAGACAGTTAAGTAATAAGTAGTAAGTAGCGTCCAAACGGGCGGAGTGAGTAGTCATAAGTTGCCGAGAAGAAGAATAGTCGCGTTTCGCGTTATTTTAATCCAGAAAATGGATGTTGAATTACTTAACACCAATTTACGTGCTATAATAAGAGAAATGGTATCAATACTTGCACAACACATTGAAAGTTAAATATTAATAGAAATGAATAGACCCAAACGCATATGGGAAAGAAAGTGGATTGCTAGAAGAAAAGAACGTGGTACTAGCAGTAACCTTCTTATGGAATTGTCTGTAGAAGACACAGTTGAATATAGATATGCGTTACGAATGAGTGAGCCATCATTTCTATTTTTATTAGATAAAATTACGCCGACGGTTCAGAGGTCGGATGCGTTCATGAGATGTGCCTTACCAGCAAAATTGAAATTACAAATTGTATTGTATATGCTTGCTAATGGAACCAGTTTGCGTACTTTAGCGCATATGTTCAGAACATCAAAAGCTAGCATATCAACAACGATTCCTGAAGTATGTGATGCCATTTACGAAGCACTCAAGTATTATATACAGGTAAGAAATAAAAAACCTAATATGGGATTTATGTATTTATTAAGCATAATATTATTAAAAAACACGTCAGTCGTAATAAACGTATAGAACCAGTTCTAGTCATTTCTAATGAGCTCACAGCCAATTCCAATATATCGCCATGTAGGTCATTAGATTGATATACTGTGGATTCAACATTATTACTATCCAAGAATGGTCCTGAAACCGAGCTATTTATGACCATTGTTGAAGGTATTGCTGGTGCCGCTGCTTGAGGAGAATATACTTCTAGGTTCTCTGTAGAATTATTGTTCACAGAAACTCCTGAAACGGAGCTATTTATCGTTGGCGAAGGTGAAGAAATATATGTCGTGTGAGATAGAG
Source organism: Lithophane semibrunnea (assembly GCA_947363905.1). Taxonomy (NCBI): domain Eukaryota; kingdom Metazoa; phylum Arthropoda; class Insecta; order Lepidoptera; family Noctuidae; genus Lithophane; species Lithophane semibrunnea. The sequence continues at coordinate 15,050,709 of OX376199.1, read as the reverse complement.
GAGAAGGGGACTAACCTTCTAGGTTTAACGGGTTGGCTAATGCATGCATCCGAAGAGATGTTAAATAATATTGAATATGTGATTGCGCTTGTAATGCCAGCATTAGAGGCATAGCATTCAATTGTGCAGCGACACCCCTCCCAAAAATACCGAACTCATTGTCATTCAATTCGTTGTTTGCCATTGGGGTTTGTACCATCTCTCCGACAGCTTTGACTTTGTTCACCAATTTTTCTAAGCATTTGATGTTTTTTTTGCGGCTAAACACAGGTTTCTTGTATAATGGGAGTATCTTGAGAATCTTTGCTACAACCTGGAACTTCCTGGCAGGTAGACTCGTCGACAGCTGAAGGGATTTCTTCCATCGCAGTGTTCGCCGACTTCTGTAAGGTATTTTACTATTAACTTTCTGTTTCAGGTTCCAAGCGATGAAAACCAGTGGAAGAAAATTGAAGAGGGTTTTAAAAATAAATGGACCTTTCCCAGATGTTGTGGTGCTATCGATGGGAAGCATATTGTAATAAAGGCGCCCTTTGAAGCAGGAAGCTATTACTACACTCCTTTGCAAAAAAAACGGGCGGTTTTGATTTTTCTGCATTATTGGTAATCATTTAGTTGTAAAGAGGTTTTAATTGTCAAACTATGTTACTGGCACTTAATAAAGAGTCTGGGTATGAAAAAAAGTTAATTCCAAATTCGAACCTTTAAAAAAATAAAAGAATTTTCAGTTTAAATTACTTTACGCGGGTTTACGGTTAAAAGGTTATCAGGCAACTAAAACTAACTTCTCATTATTTTGAGTAGAATAATTTATGTTTGTCGCATAATCCGGGCTTATTGTGACTTAAAACAGATATCTTTGTGTTGGTATAATGGTAGAAAAAGCAATAAGAGCTTGTAAAATTATAGCGCTGCTGGAAGAGGGGTGTAGCCAATTTTACGTCTCACAGCGGTTAAACGTGAGTCGCTCAACCGTCCAAAGAACCTGAACTCGATACTACGAGACAGGTTCCGTTCAAAGAAAGCAAGGTTCTGGGCGAAAACGTTGCACACAACCACGAGACGACTGCTTTTTAGTGACTCAGGCGCTGAGGAACCGCAAATGCAGTTACATAGACCACAAAAGAAACCTTGAAGAGGTACGAGGAGCACAAGTTAGCCTATGGACAGTGCGGAGGAGGCTTATAGCGGCTGATATACGTAGTCGACGACCAGCGTGGGCCCCCAAGTTACTCAGTGAGCACCGGATTGCTCGATTGAGGTTCGCTAGAAATTGCTTATCTTGTACACTAGGTAACTGGAGTAGCGTACTCTTCTCCGATGAGGCACGAATTTGTCTGAATGGTGAGAACCGACGTCGGCGAGTGTTACGAAGACCAGGGGAACGCTATGCCGACGTTGGTTTTGAAGAAATCACCCCTTATGGTGGAGGGTCCGTTATGTTTTGGGCGGGCGTAACTTCCAGCTATCGTACCGAGATGGTATTTATTGAAAATGACTCACTAAATGCGCAAAGGTACATAACAGAAATCTTTTGTCAACATGCACAACCCGCACTGACTGCGATTGGCGAAGAAGCCATTTACATGGACGAAAATGCTCGGTCCCACCGTTTTGGCGACGTAGATGCTTATATGCAAGAGGTCGGTATTCGTCGTTTGGATTGGCCAGCGCGGAGCCCCGACCTTAACCCCATCGAGCACGTCTGGGACCTCCTAAAAAGGCGAGTACGATCTGTCCAACCACTTCCACAAAACATCAGGGAGCTTAAACGTGTGATCTCGGCTGAGTGGGAACACATTCCACAGGACACCATCAAAAGCCTGGTGGAAAGCATGCCAGGACGATTACATACTCGTTATTAATTTTTATTTTTGAATGTCTTTTTTTATTAAAATACCATAAAAATACTCGAAGTCTTAATTTCATTATACCGATAAAAAAATGCATTTTAACACGGCTGTCTGTTTACATTTATTAAAACACCGATTCCAGGATTCAAGTGTTATAAACTATTATTCTCATTGATAATAAGACATTACTATCATTTATGCTAATGACATAATAAAAATATTAATATTATCCATAGAAAAGCCAATTACTGTAAGGTGCCCGTTTTTTTGCAAAGGAGTGTATAATTACAAACATCAAAATAGCATAGTGCTAATGGCTGTGGTTGACGATGACTACAGCTTTTCATATAACGATGTTGGTTGCAACGGCAGAGTATCCGATGGAGGCGTGTTTCAAAGATGTAGTCTCAGCAATCGATTGGAACGTATGCTACCAAAAAATCACTATTGTAGGGGACAATGCTTTTCCGTTGAAAACTTATTTAATGAAGCCGTATGGCGAAAGCAGCAATATGACCACTGCTCAGAAAGTATTCAACTACCGACTTTCTCGAGCCCGTCGTATAGTTGAAAATGCCTTCGGTATTCTAGTTAGCCGTTTTAGAATATTCGAAAAACCTTTACCATTTCATCCAGGCAAAGTTATAAAAATTGTAAAGGCTTGCTGTGCTTTACATAACTAGCTCAGATATTTAAAAAACGTTGATGACTCTGTGACAATCGACGAGGAAGATATCAACGCTGGCCAAACAATACTTGGTAATTGGAGAGAGGTGCCAAGCGATGGTCTCATATCATTACCTAGAAGCAGTAACAATTACTCTGCAGAGAGAGCTCGTATCGTGCGTGATAATTACGCTACCTATTTTGTCAGAAACGGTTCTGTGAGTTGGCAACTTGGAATGATATATTAAATATCTCATTACGTACCATGTTTTTATTAAATAAATAATAAAACAGTACTTACCAAATTACTTTGACTTTGTTTTGGTGTCAAATACACTTCTCATCAGAAAAATCGAAACACGTTTTAACACAAGTTTATGTTTTGTAAAGATTATCAGAAAAATTTGTATATTTAGGAATATATGTCAAATGTAGTTTAATAGTGAATAATATGAGGTTTTCAAATCTTAATGTTAATGTTCTAAATTCAAATTAAATTTTCATAGGTTTCGTTTTTTTTTATAACAAGTTATTTTTACCCTGTATGGAGAATGAAGGAAATTGATAAAACAACACAAGTAAATGAAAAAAAAAAACCAAGTAACGTTTATTTAATAACTTGTATTCCCTCCCCGAGCTCTTATTACTGCTTCCATACGGTTCTTCATCGATCGGATGAGAGTCACTTTCAAATGTTGTGGCATTCCATTCCATTCCTCTTGGATTGCATTTTGCAGCTGGCTAAGAGTTTCTGGGGCAGGATCTCTTGCTCGAATTCGTCTCTTTAATTCATCCCATAAATGTTCAATCGGATTTATGTCCGGGCTTCTTGCTGGCCATTCCATAATGGAGATACTGACTTCGGTAACATAATCTCGTACGACCCTCGCGGTGTGAGCCCTAGCAATATCGTGCATGAATATGAAACCGTTGCCAATAAAATGTGCATAGGGCATCACGTGAGGCTCAAGACAGTGTTCGATGTACCGATGACTGTTTAGTGCAGGCAGACGTGGCCCAGACACAAAGTCAAGTTCTGTCTTACCGTCGCCGCTGATTCCTCCCCAAACCGTCCACGAACCGCCACCATAGCTGACCCTTTCTTCAATGCAGCATTGTGCGAAGCGTTCTCCATCTCTTCTGTAGACCTTGTTCCTTCCGTCGTTACCATACAGCATAATTTTACACTCATCAGAAAACAGGACTTTGTTCCACTGGAGGTATGACCAATTTAGGTGCTCACGTGCAAAGTTAAGCCGCGCTCTTCGATGGTCTGCAGTTAATTTCGGCCCATTTGCTGGCTTGTGCGGTCCACGTTCCTTCAACCTTCTTCTAATTGTAGAGTAACTTACAGCCACCCTACGTACAACATGAAGCTGCTGCTGCAGTTGAAAAGCATTAAGGCGTCGATTTCGTAAAGAAGTTGTTGCAATAAATCGATCATCTCGATCAGAAGTGACCCGATTCCTGCCAGATCCTGAACGGCGCGTAAACAAACCAGTCTCCCGATAGCGTTTGTAGACTCTATGAACAGACAACAGGCTTAGATGCAATCTTTCAGCCACAACACGCTGACTAAGTCCAGAATCCAGCAATGCCACCACTTGGGCGGCTTCTGCGGGCGAAGTATCCATATGTTTTAGAAAAATGACGTCGCACAGTCACAGTACACACACAGTATACAGAAATCAGAACAAAAAGTTTTAAGATAAGCGCTAATTTTTAGTTTTCAAATGTGAAATGTACTCCAACTCTAAACACACATTTTTCTCAAAACAGTGAATCATTTCATTTATAGGATAAACAAATGAAATTCTAATTTTGAATTTTGAATTTTCGCTTATCACTGTAATGGCCAAACTGCCAGCTATACAATCATGTGATTTTACTCATGGAATGGAAACTTTTTTGTGTTAAATTAGGACAGAAATCATAAAAACGGAAGTGTTTCGATTTTTCTGATGAGAAGTGTATTTATCCTTCATTACATCATGGTATAATGTGAACCATTTCAGTGTCGGTATGTAAACATCGTCGGTTTCCGCTCCACTTTTTGTAGATTCATTTATTTTTTTAAGTTCTTGGCTATATGTAGACCTGATACTTTTTATTTTTGAGACAGCCTCCTTCGGTCCGAAATCACTTATGTTCATAGCCTCACAAATTTTAATATTGGCTGCATCTCTAGCTTGTTTTATGCAGTAATTGTTGCATTTTGAGTTATATAAACACTCGTGTTTCAAATATTCTTGTACAAATGCAAAGGTAGTACTATCAGACCACTTCATTTTTACATTAACAACGAACGCGGTCGCACTTTTACAAATTATGGACTGTACTAAACTCGCCCGCCTGCATGCCGGGCCAGTTAAGTTGGCGGGGCGCGGAAGACGCGAGAGAGGGGGCTACTTCGCACTGGACTCGCCAAAAAATAGGATCGCGATCTATTCAACTCAACTTAATCGACAACTTACTACTTAACTCGCTTTTGCCGTTCAAACAAGATTAACAACTTAACTCGCCGATGACGCAAGTTAACTCGCTACCGTACTTATTGAAGTGTAAATCGGGCTTTACAATTACTACTTATTTATACTTGTGTAGGAGTTTTGTCTGTTCAAAACTAGGATCAGCGATACAAAACAGTCCTTTTAATTTTTTTGCAGCATGCATTTGTACCATTATCTGAGCTTTATATTTTTCATACAGTTCACTGTCCCTCACATAACTTTTCATTGTTTTATCACTTATAGGGCATTTTATTTCGATCACAAATTCCATACAAATCCCATCAGGTGAAACTCCACTGATATTAAAATCAACCCTGTGTGTTGAATTACTCCAAACTCTTTTTCTAAGTCCTTAAGTACTTCTTTTTCTAATGCCTTGCCCCGTTTGATAGGTTTTAAACAAAAAATTAAATTAAATAAACAGTTAAATTACGAACTGTTTATTTTATTTTATTTTTTGTTTCAGATACTTTGTGACGGGAGAGACATAAAGATCTTCATTTCAGCTACCGTTTGGAGGCTTCAACTAATGGTGAAATCGTAAAAGAAGTCTGTAAGAACATTCGGACTAAGAAAATGGGCATTCTCCTTTCATTGATTTGTGCATCAAAAACAGACCGTCGATCGGATCGGTCACAAGCGCTTGCAAGTCTACGCAAACCAAAGTAAACGTTTTATCACGTTTGAATTTGTGATGACTTGGCGAGGTTTGCGAAACGTGTGGGAGCCAGCATTAGACTCATTCTTCTTGTTATTCGTCATCTTGTAGCATTTGGCCTTGATATGTCCAGGCTTATTGCTATAATGACAGACCATACCTAATCTTCTTCTTGAAAGAGTTCTTCGAAATTAAAGCTTTGTTGTTATTGTTCGATGCACCATATTATCACCGTAACTCTTCTTGTAAAAGTCGAGTTCGTACAATCTCGCCAAGTATACTAACAGATATACCTGGCCACTGCGCTGTCCTACTTACCTTGCGATTTATTGCTGTCTAAGCACATTAGCCGACTGCTTCAAAAACCTAATGTAGCCTTGAAGGTGATTTATGCGATTATTTTATTTGTTTTAACCCAGTTAATGATACTGCAAACGTAATCGTGTAACTAAGTGCAAGCAACTACATATTTACCTTAATTATTAGTGTTTAAGTAAATTATAAAATAATAAATAACTAGCTATCACACTATTTTTAAAACTACGTTAAATATTGTTAAGAAATCAGTTGTCCTAATAGTAATCATAAGAACTAATGCCGCCTGTGATACAGGTTTATCCTAGCACAGGCATCATACTTTGTAATACCTACATTATTTCTAAGCTTTACACTGTATTTTACCAATTTTTATTTCTTGAATAAATTTATTATTATTATTATTAATAAGTATTCGAATTCCTGAGGTAGAGATTTTATTGGGAGCAATAAAATCTCTGCGACTTCAGCATCATCCGCTCTACACTCGCGAGCTATTAGCATATCAGCTAAATCAACACCGCCCATATGGGCGTTGTAATGCATGCTTTATAATTTCAGGATATGGCACTGCTGAGCTCATCTTTTTGTCCTTGTCGTACCTTTGGATCGTAGATACAGGGTGGACATCTACATAGCTGCTTGCGGTAGTGACACATTTATTGTCGTACCACTTGACGACACACACTTTCTTATTATTGCACACGACTTGCGAATGAGAACCCCTTGGTTTCTTCTTTAGTGCTTCATCGGTGATGAGATTCTTCTCAGCTCCGCGTAATCTGTTTGCCCTTATAGTTCCAAGTGAAAATATACCCATCTCTTCTCGCAGGTAGAGAATCAATTTGAGGCTTGTAAAAAAGTTATCAAAGTACACTACAGTACACGCTGGATCTGGTATAGTTTTACATAATGCTATCACAATTTTAGCACCCATTTCGAGAGAAGACTATTGGTGAAAAATCTATTGCTCTAAAAGTATCGTCACCACCATAAATGAGAAAATCGCAAACAAAGCCCGTTACACCAGCTCTAACAAAAATCTTGTAACCCCACTTTTAGGCTTATTTTTGACATTGCTTTCCAGCTTTTTTCCCTTTATAAGGCCATCATTTAATCTATGCTGAATTTTTCATGAGGTACTTTCAAAAAGTTGGCACGTAGCATATCTGCCAAAGGTCTGATCTTGTAGTTGCGATCCCCATCATCAAGCAAATTGTATTGAAATGGATGTAACGACGTAATTGTTGAAATTTTTTGAGGGGCATGATATCTGCTATTTGACTGTATCTAAATTCTCGGGACCAATAGTCTGTATACGAAGGCATATCAATTATTCCCATTAGCAGATTTATAGGATATAAGTTAGTTTGTTCCTTTATGTAGTTTAAAATGTCGTCAGTACAAAAGCTGGAAAAATATTGAAATGGATCCTTGAGACATGCCTCTTCTTGAAAATCATTATTGGCTATTGCTGCTCGATGACAGAATCGTTGTCCAGTCCATCGAAAATTGAGAGGTTGCACTTTTACTCTCGCTAGCTGAGGACGACGTGCTATAACCAATCTTGGTCTAATTGTTCTGGTGCGTGTTGATTTTAAAGGAGTAGCTGGAGACTGTGGAGCTGTAGGAGTCGGAGCCTGCTGTGGTCGGAGTCGCTACAGATTGTGTCAAATTTTGCGCAGCTAGTGGAGTGAGTGGATATTCCAGCAATGGTGACGCAGTGACCGCTTCTTGGACATCAACTATTTCATCGTCGGATAGCAGGTTGAGATTTTCCATCGAAGATGGTAGTGAAGGCGCTGGTGATGATTCTTCGTCTGCCCTATGTCGAATTGGAAACAGCCGATGCTGATTTCATTTTCAGACTCCGTCGACGAATTGTCATTCGAAGATTTTCCGCCCGATTTTGGGATAAGCGCACAAAGCTTTCAGCCTCTTGTGAAGGATTGCTGTATTCCGCCCTAAGATAAACAAGCTTAATTTAACCCTCCATGCTAAGCGAAAATCAAAACCATAAACATTCCATAAAAAGACCAGAAACCAGCAACCAGATTTCAAAGACAAGAGCATACAGTTTACCTACCAAGACTAAAAGTATGTACAGACCTGTAGCCATGTATAAAAATCGATTTTGTCTCGACCGGGAATCGAACCCGGAACCTTTTATGCTTTAGCTTAACACCATCACCACATTCACCTATAAGCCACTATCAAAGTGATTAACACAAAACAATTTAAAAAAAAAAACCAGTAAACATGGCCGTGTGCACTGCGAGATACATATCAATTTGGCTCTAGTTTACTAAACCAAATATACAGTTTTGCATCAAAATTTACTCAATTGACATGTATATAATAATGTACTTTATCGTGATATGCATAATTATTATATTATTGAGTAAAAACAACATAAAATATAAATTTTCTTACCTTTTTCGGCGGTATTGCTTTGAGTCGGTTCATCATTTTGATTGTGAATGAAAAACGGTTATGTCAAACTGACATGACATGACGTAAATGCGTTCAGAAACAGTTACTTTCTTAAACAGTAGGAAAGTTCCGTTTCAAGTAATAATATTTTTCTTGGTATGATTTTTCAAAGTTGACTGTATCTGACAGTGCACTCCGTCAAGAAAAGGGTAGTAAAATATTCGATACGTTTAGTAACTTCACAATAAAATTTTGGAGTTTTGTTGTGTTTGCCCCGTTTGTCTATATCATTGTTGTCGTCGAGACAGCTAGATTTGGTATTTATGGCTGGAACTGTCGAAGTCTTTTTGTGGTCTTCCGGGTCGGCTACTAGGTCCACCCAATGAAATTTTCTGTGATTATATTGTTAAACGAAAAACCTTCTAACCAAGTACAACTCGTTTTTAAAAAGCGGTCTCGATGTCTGCCTGATTTCGTCCATTTTACTTCAATTTGTTGGGCACAGCTTCTTATTTTTGCCTTTAATTTATTTATAATTTCATCTGGGATATCTATAATTTCATATATTGCAAGAGTTTGGTAATCCATCTTGGATTACCAAACTCTTGCAATATATGATGCAATAAAGCATCCATTCTGCATTCTTTCGCGTCGGCGAACCAAACATCGAAAAATGAAATTCGTGAAATCTCGAACGTCATTCTGAAAATGGTCATGTTTCATAGAGTTTACAAGTGCTTCTATTAGAAAAATATGGCATGACACTCATTATAGTTTCATATAATGTGTTAAAAGGTTATTACAAACAGTACTAGGCATTTTCTTTTAGAAAAAATAAAATACTAATATTCCCTTCGCTCTGACTCAAACTCAAACTCAAAGCATTTATTTCAAATAAACCAATTACAGGCACTTTGAATTGTCAAAGGGTCGGTCAGTCAGAAAATATGAAGCTAGTTGCCCATTCCAAAGCGTAGTAGGTTCCTATGGAGAAGAACGGGCAAGAAACTCCACGGACACTCTTTTAAATCAGAATATTGTTACAATATGTTGTTTACATCATTCAATGGAATGGATTTATGGAATCATACTTAATGTAACGATTATTTAATGTAACGATATTTGTAATAAAATGAATATGTAAACTTACCTCAAGACTCAAACGAAGACGATAACAACACTTAATCACAACTAGCACACAGAAACACAGCGTATTCATCGAACAAGCTCAGACGAATAACGCTACCGTTCACGTCATCAGTACACAACATCAGTACTTGGAATTTGCAGAATCGCTTGCAAATCAAATGAAACCATCAACAAATCTGGTTCTAGTTCCGCCCTTTGTTTGTCTTTTTGTTTTTCCTGATTACATCTTTCCTTCCTTTGTATTATGTTCATCATATTCTTTGCTTTTTTGCTTACCGTCACCACGTTTGAATTTGGTGCATACAAGACATTGGTCTTGTAAGGGTATAAAAAAACCTAAATTAAATTCTGTAGAGAAAATCCTTCGATGTCAATTCTGACACAGCTGGTTCGCTATTTTTTGCGGACTGCCGAGGAAGTGTTATGTTTTTCGCGTTTATCTTGTATGTATGTATGTTTGTAAATTTCTTTATTACCTCGTATCTTCCAAATGGCTGGATGGATTTCGACAGTTAAAGTATCGTTATATTTGTTTTAGAAACCCAAGTGTCCTTAGATAGGTGTATGAAAAAAAACAAACAGGCCGATTTTTGGAGCGAAAGAGTAATACGTTAATTAAAAAAAAAAACTACTACTAATAGGCTTACAAACGTATATATGTCGTGGCGCGAGACGATGGTGTCAACTCACACCTCGTCCGGTAATGGGTTGAGGGTGCGTGAAGTGTGATGTGCTCCGTGTGAGCTTGGCTTTGGGCAGAATTTATTCTGTTGGTGCTGTGACTTATGGATTGTGTTCCTAGTCATTGTCACTGTGGTGTTGTCATGAGTTATGGCAGCGTTGAAGGCTTATGAAAGTCTTGATGGTGCTTGTTGAAAAATTTATCACGTTATGTTATTATGTTGATGGATAAAATTATATATTTTCTTTATTTCACTTTTCACACACATAAATTATATTTTTAAATATTAGAATAAAAAAAATATATAAAACATTTAAAAATTGATGATAAAATTATTATTATTATCATTGCTGTTTGAATTTAAATTTGAAGTCTATAAAATGTTTCGACGACGATACTGACTGACTGACTGTTAAGACGACTATACTGTTCTTTGTTGGGTTTGGTTCATAAAATATGCTCTGAACTGTAGAGACGTGATATTCTGTGTTTGAGGTAGTTGGTAGGATAGCCGAACGGTCCCTACATGAAGGGTTGTCATTTTTGCAGGTGACAACATAAATTGTGAAGTTTTGCAGCACACGAGGACGTGTGATAGTCAGGATAGCCGTGTCGTGGCGCGAGACGATGGTGTCAACTCACACCTCGTCCAGTTTCTTATCAGCGTGAGACGAAGGCGTCAGTCACACCTCGGCTGACTCTCAAGATCACTGTGGTCTTTGTTAGCGCGCAGAGCTTGTTGATATTAAATAATGAATTATTGTTTCCGATAAGAAAGGCGACGACGTAAACCTTATCGGTCGGCTTGGTATTCCCGTGAGAACGTTTTAAGACAACAAGAGTTTAGCATCAGAGGAGCCTGGATCAGGCAGTCAGTTCCTTTCAGACCACGAGACTGAGCGCGACCCGCGGACTCGTTGCGCCCTTCTAATTAATTTAGACTTTTCTAGTTAGAGTGCTTGTACGCGTTTCCTTTGGCCACGAAGTAGACAGATAGTTACATAATGAACAATTTAATTAATAATTGCCCTTCTGAAGATGATTGTGAGCCCGATAACCGTCTCGGCCGCTCCGACATATATAAATTATATGTTTAAAGGGGAATGCCTACTGTCCATAGTGCCCTAGGCCCAAGATGAACATCAAATATTACTATAAAAATGGAGTGTTTTAAAATGTTAATAGTATTGGATATCTAAACATATATTCAATTCGAAAATCGTTTTGAGGTTAATTTTCTATATGAAAAAGTGTGGGACTGTGAGATAATTCAAGAACTTTTCTATTTTCAATGCTGAATTATGATAGGAGGGGTGTTCCTATATATTTTTATTCAATTGTAGTTATTAGCGTATAAAAAAAACACATTTGCTATTTTAAATATTTATATTCTCTTCATTGTCATATACAATTAGCAAATCATCTAAAAATGCCGCAGGAGGGGGCATATATTTGATTCATACCTTCCCCAACCTATATACCAAAGCACAGTCATGGTATGTGCACAACAACCTACCATGCGTTTTCCTACTATGCAATTACAATAGTATGCATCAATTGCTTCAGAATTATAATTTATTTTAATGTACACAAAATATACGTTACGGTTTAGATGTCTACTATGTATTTTGTCACGCAAAAGCCAGCAGTTTTCATTGATTAATTCGCTTGGTAGGTTGCAATTTGTTCTCTACATATTTCAATACTATACATACCGTTGGCTCTAATATGTTCTCCATAATATGATCTAGCTTGTTTTATTTAATAGGTACCACATGCAATTAATCACAGATCCTTCCGGCTCTTGTTGAGGAGCAAGGTTAGCAACCAGCAGTTGTGGTAAACAAGATTATCTCTTGAAACCTAAAACAATATTAATAACGGTCAATAATTGGATGATGATGTAGGCAATAACAAAAACATTTTAGGGTTTCTATATTTACCTGCTGTGGTGCAACCACTGCTGTATCACACTTATTTCTTCGGATTCCAAGGTATGATTTTGAATCTCGTCAGGTTAAAACCACAATTCACACAATGTTCTTCAGTGATTGTAAAAAACGTTATTGATCGGTATCCAAAATCGAATGCAGCCGTAATCCTTGATTCTAGAGCCAAAGTTGTCGTTGAAAGTTAGAACAAAATCCATAAAAATAAGCCAAAGTCGTTGGTAAGAATCCGAATTAAGTCCATATAACCAAGCCAGGTCGCCATAAAAGAAATCGAAGAAAAATCAAAACACATCCACATTGAGCGTAAGCAACAAGCGAGGTGTCAGTGTCAAATTCAATTCAGTGTTGTCACTATCACGAAAAAAGAATAACATTAAATCCATATGGCGGGTCTCAAACCATAGGGGCGTTTCCACAAAACCCCTACTTTTCAGGAGAGACAAAAAACTTAATAACTTTTTTTGTGATTAAGCCAGCTAGCTGTGTTTTTGAATGTGGCCATATATGTACACTTCAGTTAATATGGGATGCTTGATTTTAAGATATTCCCTTTATAAGACTGGTTTTTGGTCGTTACGTCTATTTGGCATGACGACTATACGGTAAAGCTCCTTCAAAATTCCCCCGAAAATGCTTAGAATTTGTGGACGTAAAGCCTTTTTCCTTAAATTGTCAATAATTGTACCAATATTCATTTTAGCCTATTTGGTGATTTAAAATATTGCAATTTAGGAATGAGAACCCGTCAAAATTAACGTTATTTCCGTGATTTACAAAATTCATACGCCTGCCTGGCTTGTCGTTAATATTGAGAGGTATTTGAATTCATAGTAGAAGTATAGACTTTTTTTGGTCTAAAATCTAGAAAAAAAAAACGAATGGTAGTAATTCTGTACCTCAGAGGTATACCATAGTAACTCCACTTTTTTTTTAAATATGTTTCTTGCACCATTCAAATCGCAAGAACCAGTTCTACAAAATGGTAAAATCCTAAGTCTTAAAACACCTAAGTTGAGAAACGTAAATAGTCTCAAGTCCACAAAATCAGATAAGAATTAACTTTATTGTAATTATGTATACTACATAATATTTCCATCTAATAATAATAAAAAATACGGTTGAGTTTATTTCAACAGTAATCAGCCTCTTCTTGATGACTTTGATCAAGACTGTTATGGGTTGTCCAAAGTATTTGGTAGAGGGGGTTGAATATTCAATTCATTCATTCATTCAAATTCTTTATTTCAGACATGAGCCCATAGTGTTAGTATCAACAAAATAACTTAATAAATAGTGTTAGTAACAAGGAGATAATAAATAACAAACCTCAAATGGTATGGATTCTTACCTTAAAAGTAGTGTAAGCTCTTGTTTACTTTGAACTGAAGAATATTCTGGTTCTTCAAATGGTATTTCTTTGTTTATATTAAATACCGACATTGGTGTCGAATGCGAGGCTAATGAAATATGGTACTATTGTCGCAGAAACTGCCAGTAAAGCCTAAGTTTTCCATTTCAACTATTACCATTTGTTTGTTCAACCGTTGAGGTGAATCCTTCGTCATTCGTTGCCAATGGAAACACCCAGTGTTTCCATTGGCAACGAATGACGAACGTCCGAGACCCGGTAATTTTAAAACACATTTTTGTTTTTTTTAACAATTCATTATATTCTATATTTTTTTCTGTCCATCTGTTTAGCATTCTAACCGTAACTTTATGCTAAATTATACAAATAATAACAAACAAATCTATAGGTAGCATTCTTAATACGAAAAACAAAGTTAAAGTAATCATAACACGTCTTTATTATGGAATTAATAATTATGAATGATACCTACTTTAACGCCTAAAACACACACAAGCGACGTAAGGCGAAGGCACGGGGCAGGCGCAGCGCAGGCGTGGGACAGATACGGCGCAGACGCGATTTGAATTATATCAGAAGAGGCGTGGAACAGGCAAGAAACGTTCAGATGCGGCATTTTATAGGCTGACTTTGGTGCGATAAGATGTCTTCGTCTTCAGAAGACGAAGATGCGCTTGCTTTGCTGCAATTAATTAATGTGCAAAGGTCCAGAAGATATTGGGTGCACCCAGTGTGGAAATTGTCACAAGAGCACAGATATTTTAAAATAATGGAACAATTGCATGAATTCCCTGATCGTTTTCCCGACGTATATAAAATGTCACCAGAATGTTACGATTTTATATTGTCAAAAGTGAAAGTTGGGCTTCAGAAGCAGCATACACATTGGAGGGAACCAATCTGTCCTGAAGAAAGACTATTAAACATTAAGGTTAGTAAAATATCTTTTTATGTTTTATTTGTTTTATTTTGGAAAAACATTGATTGACTTGACTAAATCTAGACTAGGTATGATTTGATAAGCAGTAGTTATCGATACTAGATTTGTCCTAACTTAGCATAATGTGTGTTTATTTATTTATTTGAGATCAAGTGTTGACATCTTCTGTTTTTATTAAGTACAATTTTTTTTTTTTATAATTACTTATATCTGATAAAATTAAAAGTATCTCTTCCTAAAATGTGACACTCCACAAGAAATAGTACCTTATGGTCGTTAGCGCTTAAGTCGTTAAGAAACACAAATCGTACAAAGGACATTGACCATCCATATATGGGAGTTGGACCAAGTGCTGCCCAGAATGGACACATAGTGCATTATGTTCCTTGGGCTTATACTAGTCTGTACACCAAAGCTCAATAAAATCTATCCGAGGAATTTCGAGAAAAATGAATTTTTGTTGAGCATTTTTTATTGATGAATACCAACCAACCGGTGGCGCATTTGATTAAATAATGACAGTAATTATGTTAAACAACACATTATTATTTCATTTGTATGCATATCATTTACATGTTAAATATTTTTTACTGACCATCCATATATGGGAGCTGGGCCAAGTGCTACCCAGAATGGGCAGTATTTTATTGATGAATACCAACCAACCATGTAAAATACTGGTATTCAGCTGCATCCGGTTAGACTGGAAGCCGACCCCAACATAGTTGGGAAAAGGCTAGGCAGATGATGAATACCAACCAACTAATGGCGCATTTTATTAAATAATGACAGTAATTATGTTAAACAACACATTCTTATTCCATTTTTATGCATATCATTTACATTGTAGTATAACGCACTTGTCAATGCATATTCAACGAGTCCAAACACGACGGTGCTGTCTTGTTTGGTTGAGGAGTTCCTATCGGTACCTTCCGGCTCCATCACCAGACCCTCGATGCAACCTTGGGCTATACTAAGTACTTATCAAGACAAAACCAACGAGTTCAAATACAATTGTGCTATCTTGTTTGGTTGAGGAGTTCCTATAGCCACCTTCCGGCTCCATCATCAGACCCTGGACACTGCCTAGTGTAAAGCACTTGTCAATGCATATTCAACGAGTCCAAACTCGATGGTGGTGTCTTGTTTGGTTGAGGAGTTCTTAAGGATACCTGCCGACTCCGTAAAAAGGCAATAACTTTTTAACCCTGGGACCGATTTTTTTTTTTTAATTTTTGTATGTATAAATTGATGCAAGGAACCATTTGGAAGCACTCCCATGGCTGGGCAGCATTTGGTCCAAATTGGTCAATATCCTTTACTTAGCGCGATGGCCTAAATACCAAAAATTTAAAACTCATTGAAATCAGTTTCATCATGAGGTTGGCGCAGTGCTTGATGTGACTGAGGTGTATTCGGGGTAACTGGAGAATACATCGGTAAATACACTTGAGTCGGACGTTGCATCTGCTGAGTTGGTGCATCTCCGTAAGCACCAGTTGCCTGTATTTGCTGGAGTGCCGGCTGCGTCTGCTGTAGTGCGGGTTGCATCTGCTGAGTTGGTGCACCTCCGTAAGCACCAGTTGCCTGTAGTTGCTGGAGTGCCGGCTGCGTCTGCTGTAGTGCGAGTTGCATCTGCTGAGTTGGTGCACCTCCGTAAGCACCAGTTGCCTGTAGTTGCTCAGGTCTTGGACTTCCATAAGATCCCATATGTACAGGCGAATTATAGTCTGACTCCCGCGATGGAGTGCTTTGGTAAGGTGATTCTGAACTGACGAACGATCTCGAATATGCGTTAGGGCTAGCGGGCTCTTTTAAAATTTGCTCAACTAAATTAAGTATGCCAATTTTTAATTTTCGCTTCTGGTTTGGAGTCATTATTTTTACATCTGGTAACATGCTCCGGAAAAAGGCCATATCAGCGTCTGAATCGTCCACATTTTGGTCTTTCGTCTTTGTTCGTTTATTTTTATTTGAAAAGAACTCATACGCCGATTTATTAACGTCACTTAAACTAATCTGTGTCTTTTTTGTTAGTACGTAGTGGCGTGAATCCTAAATTAGTTTCCTGCAGATCAGCTGCATTTGAACCGGCAGACATGTTTGACGATTCGTTTTCATCATTATTATCGATTTCATCTGTATTGCCTTTGGAGGGTCGGGATTTTAAAAAAAATTCTAAAAAACGTAAGGATGATAATAGGTAATATTCTTTTACTGGTTTTGCAGCGGAGCCAGACGGAGAAATTATGCTTCTCTTATTCTTTGAGTAACTAGTTCTGATGTTTTTCCATCTATCTTTGCACGCTTTAGCTGAAACAAAAACCAAGAAAATTACTACATTGGTACAACAATGACATGGAATTTAATTAAACACTTTTTAACGGATTCAGGTCGCGTTAATTGGACATTTTATAACTAGGTAACTATCAAACGTTTCGAGTTCTGTACAGAACCCGTGGTCACGGATGACTCATCTCATCCATCGACTTAAATCCGTTAAAAAGTGTTTCATTACAATGAGTAATAGGCATGGAATTTACTTAAATTAATTTCAATTCAATTCATATACAGGGTGTAATGGACGGTCTTCCGAAAACTTTAACGATGGCTTCAGACCATCACCCTGAATAACGCGTTGTTTTTGCTAATTTCGCCCGGCTAGGAATGCAAAATACCCCTATGTGCAACGTACAGCAATTTTTCGCCGGAAATAAAAAAAAATTCGACTCTTCATACAAATCTGGCATGTCATTTGTAAAATTTGTATGGTGAGTCGAAATTGTTTTTATTTCCGGCGAAAAATTCTTGCTGTACGTTGTTCAGGGTGATGGTTTGAAGACGTGGTTAAAGTTTTCGGAAGGCTGTCCCTTACACCCTGTATAAATGCAAATAAAAATATCATTTTTTCCGCAGTGCGCGGATTGTAGTATATTTTTCTATTGTTCACAGAATTGAGAATTTTTTTCGCACCGGATTTTTGTCGTAGTGCGCGCTAAGCCTAACCCTACTGATTTCTTTTGTTACAGATATTATGCAGATGGATGCAATTTTAAATCGCTTTCTGGATATGTCTTAAGAGGCGGAACTACCGTTCAAAAATTTGTACAAGAAACTTCGTGTATTGTGGGAATATTTACAGCCAGAATTTATGCCAAACCTACAAGACAGAAATGGCTTGAAGTTGCTCAACGTTTCTACACTTTATGGAATTTACCAAATTGCATTGGAAGTGTAGACGGAAAGCACATAAGAATAAAAGCACCAAGAAATTCCGGCTCGACTTACATAAATTATAAGGGATATTTCTCTATCGTATTGCTGGGAGTAGTAGATGCAGATGGACTGTTTTTAACGGTAGACGTAGGTGAATACGGCCGCAACAGTGACGGGCGTGCATTTCGAGTTAGTAACTTTGGGCAAGCTATGCAACGAGGAGACCTCAATTTACCAGACCCAACTCCGTTGCCTGGAGAAACTGAACTAGTGCTCCATTATTTCATTTTCGTCTTTTCCTCTTAAGAAAAACTTAATGAGACCATATTGCCGAAATCAGTTAACAAACGAGAGAAGAGCATTTAATAACAGATTAACAAGGGCACGAAAATCAGTGGAATGTGCATTTGGTATGATAAGGACAAAATTTTGCGCCCTTGACACATCTGTTTGCTGCGACCCAGAAAATGTCGATACCATTATAAAAGGTATGTGTGTATTGCATAATGTTATCCGCAGCTGTGATGGGAAATTTTCGGAACCAAGATTTATAAATCGTTTAATAGGAACAAACATTAACGTGAAGTAACCAATGGAAGATCCAAATGTCATCAGAGAATATCTTACCACATACGTAACAACTCGATCTCCAATTCCATTTCAAAATAGACATAATGTTTAAATTATTTAAGTAAATAAAACTCAAATTACCCGATACGCCGAGTTTCAATCCTATTTCCATCCATATTGTATTGTATTTTATTTGCACAGAAAGTAGGTACAAGTTACAGATGTAAAGTTTAATTTTGATCCTTATACTAACTACCTTAACTAAGGCGTGCAAACAGTTTTAAGCTATAGTAATAAAGACTCATTTCATATATTATTATTAACACATTAAATCAGATCAATACAAGTTTACCATGTCATGAAACTTAGTAAGTAATTTGAAATACAAAATAGAATACAAAATGTCAAGTTTAATAAAATGGGATTATAATTATGTAAATTCGTCAAGTTCAAGGTCAATACAGTTAAAAATAAATGAGTCAAAAAAACAGAGATGTCATATTATCAATTTAAACTCTTATCGGTCAGAAATTCGTCAATTGAGTAATAACATTTATTATATAATAGATCTGTCAATTTCTTTTTGAAAAGTGGTAATGTCTCATTTTTTATTACATCGGGTATTTTGTTAAATATGATCGGACCCATACATATAATACTTTTCTTTAATAAGGCGGTATCGGAACCACTTACAATTAGCAAATTTTTATACTGTCTCCTAATTGGCCGGTGTCTGTTTTCGGACACTTTATTAAAGAGATGCATATTTGATTTAACAAAAACAGCCACTTCGAAAATATAAAGTGATGGTAATGTTAATAATTTTAGGGACTTAAATACAGGTACGCAGCTATCTGCTACTATTAAATTGCACATAGCCCTTATACAGCGTTTTTGAGCCTTGAACACTTGTTCTCTCAGACTACAATTTCCCCAAAATATTATACCGAATCTCAAAATCGAAGCAACTAACCCGTGGTATGCAATTAACCTTGTGGCCATATTGACTTTTTTGACAAGTTATAGAGAACATACGCAGCTGCACTAAGTTTTTTGCATACTTCTTCTGCTTGTGGCTTCCAAGTTAATTGGCTATCTATCATAATACCAAGGAATTTTGCAACTAGTACTTGGTCTACCTTTTGTCCATTATAGTGTAAATGTAAGACTTCTGGTAGAATCCGTTGATAAAAATGCATTACATTAGTCTTTGTTATATTAATCATTAAATTATTTTGGTCAAGCCAGCGTATAATGTTTATTAAGGTATCATTTATGTCATGTTCATGTTTTTTTTTCCAATACATTTAATCAAGGCAGTACTATCGTCAGCGAATAAGACCATAGGATGTTCAATGTGGCGAGGCAAATCATTAATATACAGCAAAAATAATAAAGGGCCTAGCACACTACCCTGTGGTACGCCATACCTAATAATTCGAGCCTTAGACAAATATTTTTCTTCGCGCTTAGTTTTTAGACATATTTTAGATATTTCTGTGTGCTGCTTGCGATTGTTAAGGTATGATTTTAAGAGATTAAGTACATTTCCTCTGATGCCTATTATGTCTAGCTTTTTTATAAGATATATATTTTATCTTGTACATTTCTATTACTGTACTCCGGCTTGGTATAATCGTAAAGGGCTGGATATTGTTCCACTAACTCGCAGAACTGTACATTAAAATCAATATCATCACGCATTTTTGCGTTGGTAAATACTGAGCATACCGTATCACAAGCGACGTGCTCCTTGCGTGACTCACGAGAACCGACTGCTAGCGACGCGGCGCAGGCAACGAATCGGCGTGTCTGCGTCGCGTCGCTTCAGTATAATTCAAAAACGTCGCCTGCATACATTTTGTATGAAATCGTTTTGAAGCGGCACACGCCTGCGCCACGCGTGTTCCACGCCTGCTGCCTTACGTCGCTTGTGTATGTTTTAGGCCTTACGTAAAAGTGTTTTTATGTACAGTCACGGACTAACACTACCTACATCGGTGATATTTACGTTATTGTTATAATAAGAAAAATTCAAAACAGGTTAACAAAATAAAACATCATGGGTAAACAGCATCCTAATTTGACAAATGAACATACGTGTCGTTTAGAAACAAAAGTGGTCAAATCCATTCGGGTGTATTTATGGGAAACAACGACTTTTCGTTCTGATCTCCCTGCACAAGCTGTGTTTAGAGTTTGAATCCATATGGCTTCACTTAGGCTAGTATTTCTGATTAAAAAGAAAACATTCATAACCATAAAACTAAAAAATCAAAATAATTGGGATATTATTTTGGATTTGATCTATTTCGAAACCAAGCTATGGATTTGACTAGTTTTGTTATTGATGTAGTTGGATTTGACCATCTTTGATACTCTATGGATATGACTGATTTTGATGCTAAAACAATATCATGTCAGGGGTTCTCAATATTTTGGGTCGGTTGGTTAGTAACAATAAATATAAACAATTTAGTACTTTACAATCTTGCTTTATGTGAAAAACCTTCATTTATCATCACCATACGTCAGTATACGTATATAATCAAAGCTGTTATATTTTTATTTTTTTTATACAACTATAGCTGGTAATTCTTCGGAGAAAACACAGTCTTCAGCAACCTGTTCATGAGTAGTAGATGATTTAGGTCTTGAAAGGACTTGTTTATAATAATGTAAATCTAAGATTTCATCCCACTTCTCTCCAAAATGTGTGATTAATAATTTCTTCACATCATTTAATTTTTCTTGTTTAACATCAACGTATAATTTAATCACATCTGGGTTTATAGCAGAAACCTTCTTTTTTCCTTTGCAGACATTTTGATACTTATTTAAAGTATTTTGGTAAGACTCTTCCGCTCGAATATACACATTTTGCTTGTCACGAGTCCTTTTAAGAAAAAATCTTTTCGATTTTTTTATTGAAAAGTGCATATTGGTTGTAGTTTTTAAGACTTCAGATGTTGATCGTTTCCAGTCGTAAACTTTTATATCAATTCCCAAGTAATACACGGTTCCATGACGGGTAAAAATTTCGTAATTATCATCAGGGCTAGTCATTACCTCTCGACTTTTAATCTCTTTTTCAATTTTTGCGAAAACTCGTATCTGGTGGCAAAAATGAATGGCCAACAACTGGAAACAGAATTTTTAGGCCCATAACGTGTACCGGTGCATAGTCTTGTAACCATTTAGCTGTCATACCAAGAAGAGATTGGTTTTTATTTTGGCCGCTGCACCCATCTTGCTACTAAACGAACCTGTGTGATATGGTCTAATCCGGGACCCAGAAAAATGGTGTTCAAGCAATGAAAAACAGCGCTAGCAATTTCATTCGATGCTTTCGGCAAAATATCTTCTGTCCATGTGTAGATGAACGTGTTGTTAATAGTTAATGGAGATTTTGAATTTCCGATTACCACCGTAAAATTGTACACATATAACTGCCTCGAGTAATATGCACTTTGATCGGGAACTTTTGGACACGGTTGGTTCTTTTGGCAGTCAAAACTTAGAATTAAAATATTTTCGGTGCTGTCTTTTAATAAACCATAAAACGCTTTGGCTCTCAATTTGTGAATTCTGCTCTCAATCATTAATTGATTTTTTACCTCATTGGTTTTTTCATGCTTTAGTCGTTCTTGTAAAACTATGCAAGTGGAGCACATGTCTGTGCGAGGGGATCCAAAACCTATGTTAAATTCGGTTTTGAAAATTTCTCTGAAGTAAGATGTCTTAATATCTTTATGTTTATCCGCGGTTTCTGCGATAAACATTTTATAAAGTTTACTAATGCTGAGCTCCGATGACAAATACTATCTACTTTTAATTTTACTTCTACAGTAATGTATTTCTAAGTGCTCGAGCTTTTTGATAAAGTCTTTGACAGCTTCCCTCTTAGGTGCATATTTTTGAGTTTTACGCCGGCCTCCTCTATTCTCTTGTGCAGATTCACCCATGGCTTTGAAATGTCGATTAATTACGCCTGTCACTCTTCCTTTCTTTAAAGCTAAAATGGAGAGAAAGGTGCGTTTGCATATTGGAATCAGGACATTGTGCCGTCGTCGTGCAAAGTACGTTACCGCCATTTCTTTTTTATTCCCACGTTGATTTACCTATGTTGCTGAGTATTAGTAATTTTCGTATGATTAATTATAAAATTATCCTGATAAATTTTGTCCGGTTTTTTGTAGAAAGCTTTATTAAATGCTATTATATCAGCATGACTCAATGAAGTGCACCTGTATGCTTTGGGTGTAGTGGTCACATGGAAGTCTTAAATTTGGTGGCTCTTTTGGAGTGTACCTAAAATAAAAACAATCATAAATAAGTAAATATTACAAAAAAATATATAGTATATATAAGTATATTAAGCACTTTCAATGGGTCCCACACTCCCACATGCTTTGTCTATAGTATTGTAAGTTTAGGTTTAGATATGGACACTTGCGTTATCAAGACAAATGTAACGACGCATAATTTACCGGAATTGGTTCAACCGTTTAATAGTAACGAGGGAAGATAGGAATGAACACACATACAATTATTATACTGACTACACAAAACCCTCCTTTTGGGCTTCACTATAGTCAGATAAAAAATAGTTCATGCCATCTAATTAAAAAAACAAACAAATTGCAAAAAAAAATAGTAAATTATTCAGTAGATGATCCAAAATAAAACCACCACATGTTTAGCACCGCTGACCACGACAGGCAGCGTGAGTAATCAAAGCAGTACAAACATACCTTTCCTTCTTCAATTTGTTGCATTTCCAATTAGCTTTTTTTTGTGTCCTTTTCCGTGACAACTGGGGAGTAGTTTCCTTATTAAATTATCCATTTTATTGTAATTTAACACTAACTTTAAATAAAAAACGGCGACGAATACACAAAACCACGATCCATGCGCTCGTCACTCCGCAAAATGGCCGCCGGTCGGCTGTCATTTTCATACATGGTTCTGGCTTCTGATTGGCTACGTGGATTAGACCGATTTCGTTCCTAAGCTTTAAAGGATTTGACTCTTTTTGATACTGAGCAGTCATTTCGAAATTCGAATTGGTTTGGATTTGACTCTTTTTGAAACCGGTAGCAACGACAAGATTTTTCATTGAAAAAAATGGCGTACTGTGTTCCAAAACATTTATTTTTGGATTTGACCAGTTTTGTTTCTAACCGACACTTACTTTGAAATAAGTTTATTCTAAAAAAATCAGTAGGAACAATCGATATTACTTACCATTATTGATTAACACATTATCACTGTTTAGTGCTAAAGAGAGACGTGATTTTCAGTTAATTTTGGGATCAATCTAGCGCCCTTGTAACCTGGGTTTTCATCGTATAGTAATTTTAAATTAACGTAAACCATTTTGCGGTTTTTGTAACACCTTTTCGTTTGTGGAGTCATGGGGAGGTATGATTACTAGACCATTTATTAAAATTATGTTTTCTTTTGGTTCCTCTCCTTTTCTTAAATAGTATCCTCTGGTCTCATTAACCAACAGTTTGAGAGCCCGTCTATTGTTGGTTCCCTGGTCACATACTGTAGCAACCACTATCAACCCTGCTTCTTGCAAGCCTGTAATCACTTCTTTTATTTGTTTCGCCAGCTCGGGTCCCTTGGTTGCACTTGATGCAAATGTATAAGAAACTGCCTGTTTCTAATTATAAATTACGCACCATAAAACTTGGGCGTGGCCTGCAAATTCACTTTCTTTCTTGCCCATTGTCAACAAGACCTGTTATTTTATCTTTTCTCTCCTGGTATGTGACATTATTCTTCAGTGAGACTTCGTCAAACATTAGGACACACAGCTTTTGTTCCATTTTCATAAGGAACAAGGAACCAAGGCCAGCTTTGGTTTTCAGTTGAAAGAAAATGTTTTTGTTAATCCCAGGCTTGAGATTACTCATTTGGATTAATTTAATGAGGGTTTGCTGAGCAGCAAAATAAAAATCTTCCTGAAAAATCTGTATCCTTTAGGACTTTGTTTGAAGATGGATAAAGCGGCAATTTTTTCCTGCAATGTAAAACGTCTGTCGTCCCTTTTTTTCGGTCCTCCCGCCATTGCATCATTTAGAGGCTGCACTACACCTTCGTTACGTTAGATTGAAGATCGCTTCCTTATTAATGTTTATTAATGTACTTGCAAATGTATTTAATTGCACGTACAGAGTTGCACTCACACGCGTAGCCGATACTCAAAAGTTTGCAGTACGTACCCATTTTTTTTTTCAAGGGACAGTCGGGTTACTAAATAGGTTTCCTGCATGGGTTTTTACGCCTGTCATGTGATGCTTCGAGAAAATGACTTTAACCTCCTTCCGCGGTTATCTTTATCTGGGATAGATAGTGTGTATTCATTTGAATTTGAAGCAAATATTTGAGATTGCGGATCATAATCATAGTTAGTACCTTTATTATTTGGGAAGCCGAGTCTCTTTGTAATCTGAAATTTGAGATAATAGTGTTGTGATGGGGGTGACGGTGGAGGGGGGTGGAGATGTTAATGTAGAATTATTTGGAGAAGAATAATGTGAATATGGACTGTAATTTTGTTTAGTAGTGTAGGTCACAGGAGCTATCTGATGAGGTGAAGGTGAAGGAGAAACATTAATTCTTAGAGTTCCTATTCAAATTGCCGAGCTCAGCTTCAAACAAAATATCATTAATAGCTTTTTTAGCATAAAGTCGTTGTACCGGGTCGAGTCTCTCTAAAGTGTTGGACCATTGTAATGCGATGGGATGAGGTAAATTTATTTGTGGGTTAGTTTGGGCAGTACAGTGTTTGCTCAAATATTAGCAAGCACGATCCAGCAACTCGTCGCGATTTATCTGTTTATTTTTTGGGCGTGAAGACACCGATAGCTCCGAAACTGTTGCGATATACACTAAGGACCTTTTTAGAGTAAAATCTTCTGATTCTTGGCTGGTTCCTCGAGTAGATTGTTTATGTAAACAAAAAAAATTCTACATTGTTTATGGTAGCACTTCGGGCATTAATATTTTGATTTTACTACAATTTCACATTTACAAATATTATGACATTGGCAAATTCAACTAAAGAATTTATAATCCAAACCAACATGGATCATGTTGGTGCTAATGGCAGAGTTTCTGACGATGACACAAAGGCCATCTTTATGCATTATTCATAGCGTTTTTCATTTGTGTTGGTGTACATTTTCTTTGAAGATTTAATGTCCCCGTGCTGTAAATCTGGAAATCTATCAACTTTTCGGCCGAAAAGTTGATTGTTAACGCCATCTATTGTCGCGGAGTCAACGCGTGGCACCCTCTAGTGTCGAGTCGTGGAAGCTCTGCGACCGGTGAGCGACTGAGCGAATGAGAGCGGCGTACGGGAGCGCTGATTGGTCGCCGCGGAAGCAGGAAGCAATCTCACTCAATTCTTTTGTCTCTTATAATCTCCCAAAATGCCACTTGACGAATGCAAAGATTTAATTAAGAAAAGGGGTGTAGTTAAAGGAAAGTTTACTGTATTCTGTAAATATGTGCAATCTTTAGACGTAGAAAATGTATCAGAATCTCAAAAAATAGCCTTAGAAGATCGGTGTAATAACATTATCTCACTATTAGAACAGTTCTCTAGCATTCAGGATGAAATAGAATTTCACCTACAGGATTCGGAACTAGACTTAGAAAAACAGTTAACTTGTCAAATGTCAATGATACCTCATAGGTAGCACGAAAAAAAAACGCTCCAAATGTCAATGGTACCTATGGGGTATCACGCGACAATTGTTACCATTGGTTGACGTTTATTTGCACTTGCAACACAATCTGGCTGTATCATTCGAATAATCGATTAATAATTTAACGATTTTAGTAACAATTACTTGGTAACACCACTAAAACGGACCGAAAACCTAACAAACAAAATCTATCTGTGGTCGTGTGAAGCGACGACGCCATATTGGCAAAATTCGTCAAGTGTCAAGTGTTGTTTACGTTTGTTCGCAACAGAATAAAAGGAGAAAACGGTGAGTAATCTTATAAGAATTTTATACAGAATTACTGAGAAATAAGTGTAGATTTCGTATTGAGTGTTAGTTTATCGGAAAGTGATAAATATTTCAGTGAAAAAGTAACGAAAGTTTTGAAGTAAACAATTTTGACGCTGTCGCCGCCGTGTTTAGTAATGTTATTACGATAAATATTCTTGTATACTGTTTGAAATACACATAAGTAGCTAGCAGAATAATCTACGAACATAATTTGGCTAATAGCTACTGATATTATTGCGAATTGTTATCGTAATCGTATTTCTAATTCGGCGATTCCCCCGTACCATGACACAACGCTCATAGTAGGCGGGGCCAGTAAAAAGTACTGTCAGCAAAAAAAATTTTTTGTTCCAATAAGAAAGAAAGAAAGAAAGAAAAAAAGAAAGATTACATTTTATTATTTCTAACAGTTTACTTAACTGACATGTGTAAGGAAAATAAATGTCGAGGTTATTGTTTTTTTTTTTACCGACTTCAAAAAAGGTGGATGTCCTCAAAAGTATGAATGTTGTTTTAGGATCATGGTATTTTCCTAGGCCATTTAATTTAGTAAATGATTGTTTTATGATATTTTCAGCATGGCGAGGCTGTCCTCGACCTCAAGGTCACGGAGCGTGACCCCCGCTCCGTGCAAAAGGGGCCCCACACAGAGCGCCGTCCGTCGCGCTATCATCATGGGGTTCCTTGACGCTGCCCCGCGCCCCGATCTGTCCTCATCCCCACCGCGCACCGCGGTAAGTATTTTCTGTATAGCACATTACTATATATTTATGTAGTTTCAGTGGAGTAATTTGTATATCTTGTCTTTTCAGCCGCCTACATGCTGTGCCGGTTCGAGCGACCCGTCGATACGTGTGTACCTACTACGCTTTGGAATGGGCAACTAGCTTCATCTTTCTTAGTGACCGACTCCTCGACAGTTCAAAAGTGCCCGTAATTGGTTTATTTGAAATAAATGCTTTGAGTATGAGTTTTGCGTTTTATTTTGTTGTAATATATGTCTTGAAAGAAAAATGTGTTTTATTTCAAACTTTTCCTAGCTTTCCGTAAGTATCCCATAAACTTACAAAAAGATAGGAAAAGTTGTTGTACTAAAAACCAACTACTATTGATACGTGGAGAAGTAAAAATAAACAATAATTATCTCCACATACTTCGTTATCCGTCTGTCTGCCAGTCTCTATAGACACTTTCTCGACCGTGACAGTAGTTTTGCACGTATGCCGCGCATTACTTTTACTGTGCGTTTGCACTGGCGAATCATTCAAAACAAAACATGTTGTCGTCGAATGTTTCGCCAGTGCAAACGCAGTTATGCGCCTATGCGGTGCAATAGACATTCCCTCTAGTCTAATGCACCTATGTGGTATCATGTGACAGTAATGCAAATAAAAAACCGTGAGGCCGGTTTCGTAAACATGTGTGCACTTAGTGAGGTGTAGTTTGATTATAAAAGGTTGTAAATGTGTGCGTGTGAGCGTGTATGCACAGAGCGAAAGTATAGTTTTGGCATGTTTCACTATTGTTCGCAGCGCATGTTTTGCTTTTTTTTTGCATTACTGTCACGAGAATGTCACATGATACCGCATAGGTGCATACGACTAGAGGGAATGTCTAATGCACCGCATAGGTGCATAACTGCGGTGCATTGGATATTTTTAAAACCGACTACTATTGACACATGAAGAATTAAAAATTCTAACAGGCAAACTTTAACATGATGAATAAACACAGTAATTACTTCCACATACTTCGCTGTCGCAAAAAAAGTATTTTTTGCGATTACAAACTTACATTTGCAGTTGGAGAATTCACCGTCACGTATATCGATGTATGAGAGAACATATTTTTCAACTACAAAGTTAAGTTTGTTTTTGAGTTAATATCATCCCTACTACGGAACCCTTCATTGTGGGTGGCCTGACACGCAATCGGCCGGTTTTTATTGCTTAGGCATAATCTGACTATAATGTTCCCACTGCTGGTACACAGGTCCTCCTGTCCGTGTGAGAGAATGGGTGGGTTGGTAGATGGATTTAGGTACCTACCTACATATAAGGAAAGATAGATAGAATACTCATTTATGTAATGTTTTGTCCATAATAATTGTTACACAGCTGTTAGGTACCTAGTATAAGTATAAAGTATAAGTGTACCTAGTTACAAATGATGAATCATTATTTTCAAAGAAATCGAAATAATAATAATAGTAATTGGGATATCTCAAACCATACATTTATTTCGTATATTTTTTTGAACAGGTCATTACTATTGTAGGTAATAGAACACAAATAGTGGGATAATAAAGTAATAATTATGTTATCTAAATTAAAGTAACATAATAAACAGAATAAAGGAACATTAATAATTTATAATAAAATAACATCGTACTTGAAAATTATAACATACAATATTCGCAGTCTTTTTACTCTGATGCGCTGACGGTACCCGCGAACCAGTATAAACCAGTTTTCGGGACCGGCTCTGCGCGCGTCGCTGCGTAATGGCCGCGGAGTATTTACGTTGTGTAAACAAAAAGTTTTTATCGCATAGATCCTGTTACAAGTGGAATGAGGTGCTGTTATCGTGTTTATGATTAGGCCTATACATTGTGCTAACGATATCAAGTGTTTGTGGAGTGAATAAATGTGTGTGTGTCGTTTCATTGTGATAAGTTTCTAGGTGTTTCGAGTGAAAAAACGAAAAAAATAAAGTTTTATCATCCCTGCGAGATAAGGTCAGTATATTTAGCTTATTGAGTGACATTCCTGGCTTCGTTAACTCATAACGAAGCCAGAAATATATAATATAATGTGTGCAAATTACTGCTTGGTGATGAAATCATCATTATTAGGAAGGCCTACCCCAAAAAAAAAAAAACTGGTCGACGAGTTTAGCGCTATAAGGTAAAAACCTAGGCTAACACATTAGGGGTTAATTGAAAGAGAAACCTTTGAAAATCTATTTTATGAGATCACATCTAAGGCGAAATGCACGCTAAAGAGTAAGGAAATTAAGGAAATTATTGTTAACGAGGTTGAAGTCTGCAATAAGACCTCTAGCATTAAATTACCCACAATTTCATTGCCTTCCTTTGACGGTTCATTTGAACAGTGGTTAGAGTTTAGAGACACCTACATATCCCTAATTCATAATTCTAAAACTATTGATGATATTCAAAAATTCCATTACTTGCGTTCCGCGCTCACTGGCACTACTAGTCAAATAATAAAATCGTTACAGTTTACTGCTGAAAATTACACTATAGCCTGGAGTTTATTGGAGAACAGATTTAATAATAGTAGATTACTCGTTCAAAACCATGTTAAAGCTCTGTTCTCAATACAATCCTTACACAAAGAATCTGCATCTCATATTCGTAAGATGATAGATAACATACTAAAAAATATTCGTGCTCTTAAAGGTCTAGATGAGCCCACAGATCATTGGGACACTTTAATTATATTCCTTATTGTGACTAAGATGGACTCAACTACCGAGAAGGAGTGGGAAAACCATAAAAGTGCACTTTCTAAATTACCAAGTCACACTAATAAAAAATTAACACTTAATGATATGATTACATTTCTTACCGACAGGGCGGACATGTTAGAATCTATTAAGGGTACACATGATTCTGGTAAGCAAACGTCCGATAGTTCCGTAAAGAAATCGTCGTCATCCAACCAATCAAAGCATGCTAGCTCACATAGCTACGTCGCAACACGTGATAATAATAATAGTTCGTCTAAATCTTCACAAAAACCTAATTCGAAAAATGATTCAAAACGTTACCAAAGGTGTATTATGTGTAAAGAGAATCATTCTTTATATTCTTGCAGTAAGTTCATTGACCTTCCTATGAAGGACAAATTATTATTCGTAGAAGAGAACAAACTCTGTAAAAATTGCTTGCGCGCTGGACATGCAGTGTGTAATTGCTGGTTCGGCGCCTGCAAGTTATGTAATCGTAAACACCATTCGCTTCTTCATGGTGAGTGCTGTGACAACGGCAGCACGTCAAAGTCTGTAGGGCCGCACGACGCACAAGCGTCGGCGTCCACATCGTGTCGCGAGTCCGAAGCGACGGCGACGCCGACGGGCAGCGCACACAGTACAGCGCTCCACAGTACGTTACGTCAACAAATTGAAAATGAGTATTCATTTCAAGAACCCGTTATTCTTTCGACTGCATTATTAGAAATGTCAGACAGTGATAATAACTATCATACTATTCGTGCTATTCTAGATAATGGCAGTCAACATTCGTTTATAACGAAATCATTATGCGATAAATTAAAAATTCGTTTGATACAGTCCACAGTACACGTCGCAGGGGTAGGTAATTCGGTAACCCAATCTACACAATCATGCAAAGTGCAGTTGCGATCTAAAAATAGTGAATTTAATACGCATTTAAATTGTCTCGTCCTACCTTGCATTACCGCAACGTTACCTTCCGTTACTCATAAAATCGCCAAGTTTATGATTCCGAGTAATGTATCACTCGCCGATCCTAAATTCTTTATGTCGAATAGAATCGATTTATTAATCGGCGCAGATAAATTTTGGGAACTTTTGAGTGAAGGATTGATTCGACTTACAAACGGCCCATACCTACAAAATACTAAATTAGGTTGGGTTGTATCTGGTGTCATACATGCTACAAAAGATTCATCCGTTAATCGAGTCCAATGTAATTTTACGCACACGTACGACAACTTAGATAACCAATTAACTAAATTTTGGGAATTAGAGGAGTTAAGTTCAAGAACAGATAATATGTCTAAAGAAGAACATGATTGTGAAAACTTATTTATAAAAACAACTACACGTGATAATCACGGTCGTTTCTCTGTGCGTATTCCACTACGCGAATCAGCTGATCAACTAGGAGATTCGTACCTACAAGCCGAGAGTCGGTTCCTCGCGCTCGAACGTAAGTTAAGTCGGTGCACACCGAGTTATAAAAAAATATATTTCGATTTTATGCGTGAATATTTGGAACTCGGTCACATGACAAAAATAGATACATATACATCTCCCCATTATTTCTTACCGCATCACGGAACATAGTACAACTACTACGGAAATTGCAACGGAGAGGAGGTTCTTGTATTTTATTGCGAAATGACCTCAAAGGCATTGAACTACATGACATAAATAACCTGTGTATAGAAAAACACTTTGAAATCTGTGGCCTAGAAATTCCCCAATTAAAACTGATTATTATATGTATTTATAGAACTCCTAACTCCAATATAAATCTATTCTTTGATAAAATGAATGAAACGCTGAGTAAACTACGCCACAAACAGCGTAAATTAATTATTTGCGGTGATTTTAATATCAACATACTGGCTCACAATACCGTTAGTACTCGATTCCTGGAGCTGTTATCAAATTACGGACTCCAGTGCCATATTCAGGAACCGACACGAATAAATAAATGTATTGACAACATCCTTAGTAATATTCCAACAGCAATAGGTAGAACGCACAATTTTTGTCTCTCGGATCACAACACAGCACAAACAATTGAATTTGAAGCCAAACAAATAGAAAAAACACCTAAACATTACTTCACAACTACACGTGATCACAGTAAAACTAACGTAAATAAGTTTATAGAGTGCATTAGTTTCTCTGATATATATAATAAGTTAGATACAAATGAGGCTTTTAATGAATTTCACGATGAACTAATATTGTTCTACAAACTTTGTTTTCCCACAATAAGACGAAGAAATAGTTTTAGAGCCGGCAGACTGTCTTGGATAACAAAAGGTCTTAAAAACAGTTGTAGAACCAAAAGAACTTTAAGATACAACTACTACTTAAATAGAAGCCATAACAATAAAGTTGCTTATTCAAAATATTCCAAATTATTAAGGAAATGTATTAATGGCACCCAGTCGCTCTGTAATCAACGGTACATAGCGAACTCTAACAACAAAGGTAAAGCCACATGGGATGTAGTGAAACGTTATGTTAACGGTACTGTACCTATGGCTAGTCAATTCATTGATGATATTGTCGACAACGGAATTACAGTTTCATCTGGATCTGACATTGCAAACATATTTAATAACTTTTTCATCGATGTAGTTCAAAAAACTACCATTCCTGCTTCCATCAATAAAGAATCAGAGCGTCTCACATCTAATTTAAAAAGTAACGACTCCAGTTTTTTCGTAAAACCAACTGACGCAAATGAAGTCTTCCAACAGATCATTTCATTGAAAAACTCTAAGTCGGCAGGATATGACGAAATTAATTCAGACTTATTGAAACGAATTGCCCTATTCATATCGGAACCCTTGACCCACATCATAAATCTGTCACTTGAACAAGGATGTTTTCCTAAGAAACTTAAGTTATCCATAATCAAACCACTTCACAAGAAAGGGTCAAAAGCAGACAAAAATAATTATAGGCCTATTGCTTTAACTCCGGTCCTATCAAAGATCTTTGAAAAAATAATGCTTAAAAGAACTGTAAACTTCCTTGATAAATATGACATCTTAGCACCGGAACAATTTGGTTTCAGGAAATCTAGGTCAACGCAATTAGCTACGTTCACCTTAATAAATAGCATCATAAAGAACCTCAATAATAAAATCCCGACCTCGGCTCTACTGTTAGACCTCAGTAAAGCATTTGATTTCGTGGATCACTCTATGCTCATTTCAAAACTTGACAAATGTGGAATAAGGGGATCTGCCTTGTCGTGGTTTCAGTCGTACTTGCAGAACAGAACACAATTCACTAGGATTACAAAATTTGATACTGGAACAAATGACATAATTAATTTTGACTCGGAACTCAGGACAAATTATTTTGGGGTGCCTCAGGGCAGTATCCTGGGCCCCCTTTTATTTCTTATCTACATCAATGACCTTCCACGCGCACTTACACATGATTGTGTCCTTTTCGCAGACGACACGACCATTATTCTAGACTGCAACAATATTGCTACATATGAGGTGGAAATATATAAAACGCTAGAAGATGTCATTCAATGGCTAGACATGAACAAACTAAAAATAAACATAGAAAAAACAAAACTTATTAATTTTAAAACATATAAGAGTAAAAACATCCAATTAAATATTAATTACAAAAATTCAATTATACATCAGATACATAGCGCAAAATTTTTAGGTATTACACTTGATACACATCTTTCATGGAAAGAACACATTAATAACTTATGTATAAAAATAAACAAGTTTGTTTTTGCACTCCGAAAAGTAAAAGACGTTAGTTGCAGACAAACCTCTATTATGGTGTACCATGCCTACATATGCTCCATTATACGATATGGCATAGTGGTTTGGGGAAATTCTACTGACATCACGAGGGTGTTCATAGCCCAGAAAAAATGCATTCGAGCGCTTTATGGCATGGAATGGTCCGAATCATGTAAGCCCATCTTTAAATCTAAAAATCTTTTAACGGTTCCCTGCATATACATCTACGAAGTTGCTAAATTTGTTAAATATCACAGACATCTCTTCACCGCCAACGACAACACATTTAAACGCAAAGTTAACCACCTGCCCTTAAAAATGCCTGTTCCAAAGCTAGAACTATTTCGGAAAAGCTGTGCCTATATGGCACCTCTGATATATAACTCATTGCCAAAAGGAATGACTGATCTGCCATATAAAAAGTTCTGCTGTGCCTTGCGAAAATGGTTAATCCAGGAGAGTTTTTATACAACCAAAGACTTTTTTAACAAAAGCACTTGTAAAATTGGTGCACGCTGAGATCTAGCTCTTCATATTTATTTTTTATGTAATTAAAATAATTCTAATTCTAATAAATGTTATCCAAATAATCATAATTTCAAGGATGTTAATTCTAATAATGGCTACGCAAAGAAATGTTACTCTAATAATTGTAATTTAGATTAATAATTTTACAATGCAATTAATTGAAATTTGATGTACTTAAATTTTAAATATTATCTTTGCATACCCTCATAGAGGGTGAAATATGTCATGTACTTGCTGCTGTATAACACCTCATGCCTACCATACCATATTTCATGCGAATAAATGATTCTTATTCTTATTCTTACTAAATTACGAGTAGTATTTGACGCTAGCGCAAAAACTACTTCTGGTCAATCGCTAAATGACATCCAACTGATTGGTCCGTCTTTACAAAATGACATTGTGGCCATTCTTTTAAGATTTCGTCAGTACACATACATTGCCTGTGCAGATGTCGAAAAAATGTACAGACAAATATTAATTCAACCCGATCAACAATATTTACAATTAATTTTATGGAGAGAAAGCCCGTTAGATGCGCTCGGTGTGTACCGGCTTAACACAGTTACTTACGGCACGGCGTCCGCGCCATACCTAAGTATGCGATGTTTGCAACAGCTGGCGTCGGAATGCACTGATAACGACATCGCTAATATTATTTACAAAGATTTTTACGTAGACGATTTGATAACGGGTTGTGATGATAAAAAGGAATTATTGGAAACTTGTAATAAAGTTTCTACTGTATTACAATCGGGTTGTTTCTATTTACGAAAATGGTTGTTCAATTTCGAGTTGTCGACTTTAAATGCGTCAAAGAATTTATCTCTAGGCGAATCCTGTCAAAGTAAAACATTAGGTTTAGGTTGGTTCGCAAATACAGATGAATTACATTATACGACTAAATTAAAATTAACCGGGAGTCACGTGACTAAGCGCATTATGTTATCGGCAATCTCACAAGTTTACGATCCGTTAGGTCTATTAGCGCCTATTATAATACTTGCAAAAATATTATTACAAAAATTATGGACGTATAAAATCGGATGGGACGATCCGGTCCCTCATGATATTTTAATTAATTGGCAAAAATTCATTGACACTCTTGACTATTTGGGTAAATTACGTATACCACGTCAGGTAATAAATAGCAAAATGCAATACATAGAATTGCACATATTTACTGACGCCTCTCAAAATGCTTACGGCGCTTGCGCGTACGTGCGTATGTACTCAGATAATAATACCAAAGTGTCCGTAGCCTTGTTATGCGCTAAGTCGAAGGTTGCGCCTGTCAAACCGATAACTATACCACGTTTGAAATTATGCGGGGCATTATTAGGTGCAAAGTTGTACACAAAAATTATAAATTCACTTCGTTCGAATTTTACGAATGTTTATTTTTGGTCTGATTCCACAATTGTGCTGGGATGGCTACGAATGTCACCTAACGCTCTTAAAACATTCGTACAAAACAGGGTAGCTCAAATTAATGAACTCACTGGTAGTTCACAATGGTTACACGTAGGAAGTAAATCCAACCCAGCTGACTTAGTGTCACGCGGGGTCACGCTGGACGCGTTGCGCACAGCTGATATTTGGTGGCAAGGCCCGGCATTTTTGCACGAGCGGCTTTGTAATTTTAGTTATGATCATAGTTGTCATAATTTTAATTTTAACGAAATGCCAGATATTAAGTTAACTACCACACTGTTACTGCATCAAGTTAATGAGAATACGTTCCCATTTGAGAGATTCTCTTCATTTACTCGTATGAAGCGTGTGTTTGCTTACATGTTACGTTTCATTGATAACGTTCGTAATAAAATAAAGGTGAGTCGTAAATACGGCCCGCTTCAAGTAGATGAGTTAAATAAATCTATTATTAAATTGACTCAAATGTCACAAAATCAATCTTTTCCTGATCTTGATATCTCATCAAAGGGGAATGTGACCTTAAAGGTCACTCGTAATATTTCTGGTCTTAATATATTTGTTGATAAAAATAACATTATTAGAGTTGGGGGTAGGTTAGATAATTCTTTGAGTTTTTCATACAATAAAAAGCACCCCATTCTATTGTGTAGTAAACATACTTTTACACGTTTGTTGTTTCAATATGAGCATAAGCGCCAGCTTCATGCAGGCCCTCAATCACTGTTAGCTAGTATACGAGAGAATTGGTGGCCCCTCAGAGGCCGCAATCTGGCTAGCAATGTTGTACATACATGTGTGACATGTACTCGTATTAAAGGTAAAACTGTTTCAGTTCAAATGGGTAACTTACCTGTAGAAAGGCTAGAACCAGGCTATCCGTTTATAAGGTGCGGTGTAGACTATGCAGGACCCATGTTTATTTTGAACCGTAAAGGGAGGGGCGCTAAACTGGAAAAGTGCTACATTTGTTTATTTGTCTGTTTCTCAACGCGTGCAGTTCACTTAGAACTAGTTACCGATTTAACAACAGATGCTTATATATTAGCTTTAAAAAGGTTTGTCTCACGAAGGGGTAAACCTGCTGAAATATTTTCAGACAATGGTAAGAATTTTGTTGGGGCAATGAAGGAACTTACACAATTTTTAAAAAATAATTATAATAATATTATGGAGATTTTAGCTAATGATAATATAAAATTTAATTTCATACCACCTTATACACCGCATTTTGGGGGATTGTGGGAGGCAGGAGTAAAGTCCTGCAAACATCATATCCGTCGTGTTATTGGCAACGCGAACTTAACGTACGAGGAATTTAGCACGATATTAACTCAAATTGAAGCCGTCCTAAACTCTCGACCCATGTACCCACTGTCCACGGACCCTACTGACCTTCTTCCCCTCAGCCCTTCTCTGTTTCTGATTGGCCGACCGCTCACCGCACACGCCAGCCCGGACCTGACGACTACAGCTTCACATCGCCTGTCCCGTTATGACCGCGTGGAGCAGATGCGCCAGCAGTTCTGGCAGAGATGGTCAAAGGAGTAAATAGCGGAGCTTCAAACCAGAACGAAGTGGAAGACAAGTAAGGAAGAATTGGTACCTAATACTCTTGTACTCATTAAGGAGGATAATCTTCCACCTCTGAAGTGGCGTTTGGGAAGAATACTTCACACCTTTCCTGGGAAAGATGGCCTGTCACGAGTCGCTGACATTAAAACGGCGACCGCGACGGTGCGAAGGGCATTCTCAAAAATATGTCCTTTGTTGCAAGAAGAAGAGAATAAGAAGACAGATCCACATGCCATCGGTACTTCGTTGGAAGCAGGAAGTTCCAAGGCCGGGGGCATATGTTAACGCCATCTATTGTCGCGGAGTCAATGCGTGGCACCCTCTAGTGTCGAGTCGCGGAAGCTCTGCGACCGGTGAGCGACTGAGCGAATGAGAGCGGCGTACGGGAGCGCTGATTGGTCGCCGCGGAAGCAGGAAGCAATCTCACTCTCCGAAACGTTCCATTCATTCGACACACAAGAAGAAAAAATGATTGATGGTAGTCGGTTCACCACAATTTTAACTATAAAACTATATGTAACTTATGTGATAAATAAACGCATACAGCCAATTATAATAAAGGGAAATTGTGAAAAAACCTGACCAAGCAAAATCCCAAAACATTGATAAATTTCCAGATTACTGTACGCTAGTATAAAAATTATCAGTAAATAGGCTATGACCTACATAATGGGACTTCCGCATTAGGTGTAGCACTAATTTGTCTACATGTTTTGCACCTCCTACTGTTGTATCAGCAACACCTGCATATATGTTTTATTTCGATATTGGGTTGTGGGACCATCGCTAAGTATATGGAGGACCCTTAAATGTGGAGTAAGCAATTTAATCTGGTCTATGACAGGTTTTAAATGTGCACAAATTAGTACGGGATCGTGTCTTAGATTTTCGGAAACTGTGCAAATAGACTTGGTTTTGATTACACCTAGCAATGTATCCTATAAGATACGCTAACCTCGTACAAAGCATCTTAGAACACCCAGCAACGTATCCTGTAGGATCATCATCTGCCTAGCCTTTTTCATTAACTTTAACTTAACTAACATTAACTTTATTTGTTAGTTTGCGAAGCCAAGCGTAATTATTTCTCCTGTTTAATTGCTTTCTAGCATAAGTACAAACATATGAAATATTATAACATCAATTCCTCATGCAATTTTAAAAGAAAAACTATTAAAAATAATAAATTCTCCTCTCTCTCTTCCGCGGAATTGCACTCAACCGGTTCGCCATTTTGACAAGTTTTGAAAAAGTAGTTGACGTAAGCTGCCATTGTGTCAATAATGTGCGTTCAGAAATGTATACTTTAATGAAAAATAAGTTAACGTTCCGTTTTATATGCATTATATAAGAGATGTATTTTTTATTTTAATGACGTGTTTTACACAATACTTAGTCAAGAAAAGGGTTAACTGTTATTCTGATACACGGTTAGTGAAAAAAGGAATCCCACCAAAAACATTTTCATGTAAAATGTTGACATTATGGCTCGCACTGTCAAAAAGTTATCAGATGTCATGTAGGGCCAAGCTTCTAACTCTACAGGCCCTAATTCTACAAGCCCTAACTTCACAAACTCTACACCTTAGTAAAAATATGCGGCTTGACCGTTTCCGGCCCGATCGCATCTACATGAGAAATAATTAACTAAATGAATGAATAATTAACTATTGTATAACAGAAAAGTCATGAACAGTGAATCAATTTTTCACCTAACGCCCATGTAACAGTAGCGAAACGGCCTCGTCTTGGCAACATTTTACATGAAAATGTTTTTGATGGGATTTCACTTCTTTTTGTAAGTTGCGTATGACAATATCTTTTTATTTTGTTAATTTTTTCTTTCTTTTTTTGGGGGTGTATTTCTTGCTCGGTGCCTTTTTTCATAGCCCACTCTCTTTATTCGTATAATATAAGTATACGAAATGCTCCCGGCATCCTGTATGCGACTTAGTGAACCCTCCGGGAGGGTTCCCGGCACTGAATGTGTTTTCAATAATATTCAGGTCACAGTGATAAGGTGGAAGGCGTGCCACAGTGTGACTATGATCTCCTAAAATTTGGTCAATTTCGTAAATGAGCTCTGGTTTATGCCGCTTCACTAGCATTAATATTCGAGGCTTGCTGAGAGACTCATCAATAGGTATATTATTTTTCAGTAACCTCAGCAACGTTTGAAGCGCTAGTTGGTGCTTTGTCTAAGACCTCCGAATGGTAAGGAGCATTATCCATTACAACAATGGAAGGTTCTCTTAGGTTAGGGATAAAGGACATTGACCATCCATATATGGGAGTTGGACCAAGTGCTGCCCAGAATGGACACTGGATATTAATGATTTTAAGAAGTGGCATTTAAGGCCCAAAAACAATGTCTTCGAGCCATATGTTTGTTAAAAACCACCGAAAGTCGCAAACCATTTTTCGTTAGTTTAAAAATACTTACGCTTCCATCCCTCTATATTTATGAAATCTCAATATTTGTTAAGGAGAATCTGTCAAAATTTGAAAAACTTAATACTAGACGTCACCAAAGCACACTAAAATCAAAACAACACAATACTGCACTTTTCTCAAAGAGTTGTCTCGGCATGGGTCCAAAGATTTACAATAAACTACCAAAAACTTTAAAAAGCATGACCAACATAAACCATTTTAAATCGCAACTCAAAAAAATATTGATTGGAAAGGCTTACTACTCTATCAATGAGTTTTTAGAGGATAGAATAGATTAGTATAAATATATTTACTTTAAATTGACATGCTTATATTGTATACATTGACATAGTTATTATTGTAGCCAATGACATTTGATATAAAATTTATTATGACATTTTCTATTCTATTGTAATTTAA
This sequence comes from Lithophane semibrunnea, assembly GCA_947363905.1. NCBI lineage: Eukaryota > Metazoa > Arthropoda > Insecta > Lepidoptera > Noctuidae > Lithophane > Lithophane semibrunnea. The sequence goes on along the minus strand of OX376199.1, from coordinate 15,010,714 downwards.
ATGATTTGACTTTAATTTGTAAAATTTTTAAAATGAATTTATTAATATTTCTAATGTTAATTTAAAATAATATTTAATTGAATAAGATTTGCATGCCCACTTGACGGCAAAACATGGAGAACTTACTTTATGTCAACACCTATGTACATAACCCATGTTTGCAAAGGAATAAATGATTTGATTTGAAAAATTCACACAAATTCCGTTTTAATTCAATTCTTTGCGAAACATAGTTGTGGGTGGGTATTTGAAAAACTGTTTACCCTTGAATGTAAAAAGAATATTTCTACTTAATTATCACTTTGTATCGGATGTAGACACTTGCGGTTGCAATTATTTATCATGTATAAATATTGTATTAGTTATCAATTGCGCTTTAGTGACAAATAAACATTATAATGCCATTTAATGTTCATATGCACATGAACGTCACAGAATAGTGATATTGCGAGAACAAGGACTTTCTGTTGCCGAAATAGCTAGAGAAATGGTATTTTATGTATATTGAGATTATACAGGATGTAACAATGAGAAGATGTTTTTAATATACTATGAAAAATATGAGATTATCACATACATCCAAATTGTTGTGTTCCAAATGTATTCAGTAGTTTTATCGTGATGAATAGGTAACAACTTTGACATTTATAATATTAGTAAGAAGGATTGATACCAAGACTTATAACAAACACACACGAATGTTTGTCTTACGAATATTCGTCACACGAATGTTTGTCCTAAGTGGGAATCTAACAGGGTAGAATCAAAATCGGACGCATAGCATAGGGTCACTTCCGATCAATAAGGTTCTAATGCAGGTTTTATTATATTTTTGTAGCGTAACACCGTGTACTTCTGGATAAGGCGATGGGATAATGAAGGAAACGTTGATGAAATTAAGAAAACCGGTAGACCAAGAAGAACTTCAAGACCACAGGACGTAAATATCATTCGTCAATTCAGAGAGTCTCCGTTCCTTCAAACCAGAAATGTAGCTATAGCTAACAATATTTCTTTAAGCACCGTTCGTCGACGTCTCCACGAAGCTGGTATACATTGCCGAAAACCGGCCCGTAAGTTAAAATTGACTGCTCGACATAACGACCGTAGCAATTAACATGGTCGGATCTACATTTTAGCGATTTTTATTTTATTGCATTAGAGGAAATTCTAAAAATTCTAAGAAAATAAATTATAAAAATGCCCCCGCAAATTATTAAATTCCGAAAATCAACCATCTTTATTTTTCCAAGTGGAAAAAAGTAGAATGTATTCAGTGCGCACGATTATTGTCGCATAGTACATTAAGACGTTAGCTGCGGGGCACGGGAGGGGAATAGACGCGAGCGCGCTGTTAGTGACTTTTGAGTAAAAGACGTGTTTGTTCGTTCGCCATTTTAATAGCAGAGAGTGATCCACAGATACACAATATTTTACACACCCCCTCAATTTAGACATTTTTAAGTTCTAAATTGGTTATTACAAGTAATTAACAAATTATTATAACAAATCAGTACTTCTAAGTAAAACTTTTAATAAGGTACTTATACATTAGTTACAGACACAACAGCAGTTTAATTTTTATAATTTTCTTACATTTATAATAAATTCAGTTTACTAATAAAATAATTGTGTTTTATTTTTGGTACAGCCTTTGTGAACAAATCTGAAACATTTTCATCGGTTGGAACATAATTTACTGATACTAATTTCTTTTGTACTATATCTTTTATATAATGAGCTTTAATGTCAATATGCTTTGACCTTTTCCCGTTATCAAAGTTTTTAATTAATCTGATAGAACTTTGATTGTCTAATATGTTGTAGGCATATTTGACACATATGTCAAATCACAAAGTATGCCTTTTAAGTAAATCAATTCGCTGACTGCTTGAGCTGCTGCAACATATTCAGCCTCTGCTGTAGATAAGGCCACTGATGTTTGCTTTTTGGAAAACCAATGTATAAGGTTTCCACAGTAAAATACTGCACATCCACTCGTGCTCTTCCTGTCTGTTCAATCTGCTGCCCAATCTGCGTTTGGATAAGCAACTAGTTTTTTCTCTTCTGTTGTCCTTCTGTATATTAGTCCTTTTTCTTGTGTATTCTTCAAGTACCTTAAAATCCTTTTACTTGCTGTCCATAGAGATGCTGTTGGCTTGTCCAAGAATCTAGACAAATATGCAACTGGATATGTAATATCAGGTCAACTATTCATAGATATAAATAGCAAACAACCTATTAATTCTTTATATGGTACATCAATAATTTCTCCATTTTCTGCACAGTAGTTTGTCTCCATCGGTGTATTTATTCCTTTACATTCTTCCATCTTAAACTTTTGTAGAATTCTATTTATCATTTCTGTCTGCTTAATTTCCATTTCATCATTTATCCTTGTTATCTCCAATCCTAGGTAGTTTTTTGCTTCTCCTAAATCTTTTATTTTGAATTCTTCCTTTAGTTTCTTTAATATATTTTCATTTCCAAGTAATAAAATATCATCTACAAATATCAATAGCCATGTGTCTTCATTTTTATAAAGACAAAAATCATGTTTTGACTGTATGAATCCATTTGAAGTAATGAAGTCATGAAAATTTTGGTTCCAGCATTTTGGAGCTTCTTTAATTCCGTATAATGCCTTTTTTTAATTTTAAAACTTTTCCTTCTTGATCAACTCCTTTAGGACACCTTATATAGACGTTTTCTTTCAGATCACCATTTAGAAAAGCGGTAGGTACATTGTAATATCGTATACTTTTACAATCTTTGTAAATATGTGAGCACCATGTATCTGGTAATTAATTTATTCATTATTGCTCCATTTATAATTCTTTTTACCTTTCGTAGTACAGTAATCTTATTGTAGGTGCATCGTCTTCACATATAATTATATAATTAATGTATACAAAATATTGTAATACATTTTTAAAAGAGTAACGATGGAGTTTCTTGCCCATTCTTCTCCATACGAAAACTACCTTTTGGAAGGGGCAACTAGAATCAATTCTATTTCTTTGTTTGACGTTCAAAAGTGCCATATATGTGCCTATTTGAAATAAATTATTTGACTTTGACTTTGAAAGATACCACCCCGACTGCATCGTGGAGAGGGTAAAACACCCTGTTAAAATAATGGTGTGGTCTGTCATAAGCGCCAAGGGGGTTGGGCGCCTGTACATTGTCCAGGGAACCATGAAACAAGACCAGTACAGGCAAGTTTTACAAACTCGCCTGTTACGACACTTGAAGAATGGTTCCCTGATGGTGAGGAATTCATGTTTATGCATGATTCAGCGCCATGCCATAAAGCCAGAAGCGTTATCAAGTTCTTGGCAGACCACAACATTTCAGTTTTACCTTGGCCTGGTAATTCTCCTGACATGAACCCCATAGAAAATTTATGGGAGATAACCAAGGCCGAAATAGCCAAAGAAATGATCACCACCAAGGTCAAGCTGATAGAAAAGCTGATTAGTGTTTGGCATCACAACCCTAGCATAAAAGAAAGTGCCAAAAAGTGCATAGAAAGCATGCCCAGGCGAATAGAAGCACTAATTGAGGCGAAAGGAAATGTCACTAAGTACTGATCACTACTAAGTAACATTTGTTTTCGCCTATTTATGTAATTATTTTTATTTTTTTTGTTCTTATTTTACTTCGTTAATCACTGTTTTATGTAATTAAAGCTTTTATCATTCAAAAAAAGTGTTTTTCTAATTGATTTAAGACTCGTACTGCACAAATAACAAAAAATCGTGACTGTCCCTATTAATATGGCAACCCACTGTATGTCCATAGATAACCCATTTTCACTAGCTACAAAAGAAATGTGATTTACCTCACACATAGCACTTGTTTCTTGTTCTCGGTTTGATCCCGTGTCTCTTGATGTGCCCCTTGATTGTCCTCTTGAGTAACCTCTGAAGCTTCCTCGTCTTTTGCTATGATTCTGACCTCTACGTTGCCCACTTTTGCACTAGATAGCTTTGTGTCCCGGTTTTCCACAATTATAACATGACAGGAACGCTGTTTGTGGTTGATGTTTTTCTTCACAATTCTGTTCTTTCACCTCTGCATCCATTAATCTTGCTTTGACAAATTCTGTCAATGGTTTTCTCCGTAGTCATTGTTTCAATACTTGTTATGACATTATAATGCTGTGCGGGCATAGAAGATAGGAGGTAGCATACCTTATCCATTTCGTCTACAGTACATCCTGCCGCTGTTAGCTCACATATTATGCTGTCAAATTTAAGGAAATAATCCTGTAATTTTTCACTTTTTTCGCATTTCAAGGTTATAAGCTTACGTTTCAGATAAAGTTTATTGAATATACTTTTCCTCTCGAAGGTGTACTCTAACTGATGCATCATTTCTTTAGCCGTTTTACATTTCTTAACTATTTCTAAGTACTTATCTGACAAGCACTGTACAATTAAATTTTTGGCCTTGGCATCCATTTTTATGGTTTCTTCTGTTTCAGGTTTCACAACCCCGCTTTCTATCACACTCCATACCTGCCTTTCTTCTAATAGGAGCTTAACTCTAAATTTCCAATTATTGAAACTTTGTTCCTGGTTTAGACGCGGTATTACTTCCCTAGATTCCGCCATTTTTTTTTGTTTGATACTTTTGCTTCTAATTTTACACTGCTTCGTACTATTTATTAGTTTTCATTAATTAACATTTTGGATGACTACTATGTCACTATTCCGCCAATATTGCGCAGTGGAAGCGTATGTTAGTGACTTTTGAGTAAAAGACGTGTTTGTACGTTTGCCATTTTAATAGCAGAGAGTGATCCACAGATACACAATATTTTACACGCGCGGCGCGGATCTGCCACTTCGGACAATGTTAGCGGGAGGAGCGCACTCGTCGGTTTTGTTCTCATTATGTCGAGGTCAAGACGGAGACTTATTGCATCCATCAGTTCCGCCACAAAACGATCAAAATTTTGGATTAACGGACACTTATGTGGAAACTCATCAGAGAAAAAAGAGAAAAGTAAGTTAAAAAAAATATTTTAGCATTTCATCTTCCTAGCCTAAACATAATTCATTATTGATTTGACACACGCTGCGCTGTGGAGCAAGCGAGACGGCTGCATGTGAGTGGGACGACAACAAGCTCGTTCTATGTGCACGAGCGGCGCGGCCGCATGGCCCGTACAGGCTCAAACTGGTCAGTTCTTGAACGCGAGTGGTCGAACGGTTGAAGTACGACGAACAATTTTATGCAAATCACGCACAAGCGCAATGAGAACAAAATTATAATAAATATTCTCTAAAACTAATTACAATCAGTGCAAACCTCTGAACCTGCGCGACGCAAAACGTCAAAATCGCTCAAGTACCGGGCGCTGACAGATGCCGCGATAAGAATTTGCCGGCGCGCACAAAAAATGCTCTCCTGCTGTTTCTATTGGCTCTAGGCACACAATGTAAACTGTGTTGTGTTGTTGAATACATAGAGCATCATATTATGTATAAACAATGCTCGTAGGACGAGAATCGTATTTAAAGGCAATACGTGGTCTTTATCAGAAGAGGTCTTATTGTCTCTTATTATGCGTGGGTTTGCGGGCTAGGAGATGTAATTAAATGGGAATGAACAATAATGTAAACTACGTTCCACCGAGTACGTGAGGCGCGAGCGCAGATCAATCAACTCACTGCCCTGCCAGGGTAGTCACCATGATCACCAATACCACAGTCGCCATGAATCCTTGCCGGTTTCCCGGTTTCGATTCATCTCCGCGATCTTCCGATATTTTGGCGGGGGGCCGCCTCGTCAGTACCCGGGGTTACGTCAAGTTGACAGCTGTCACAATCGTTCGAAAATCAACTCCGTAAGTTTAGCGTCGTAATATCTTTAGACGCGCCGTCATATTTGTAAACAAAATGTTATTATCAGTACCCCTAGTGTAAGTTTCTTGCTGTATCACGAAATACGTGACGATCAAGTTAATCGAGCTAACTAATGAGCAATGGTATTTAAAAATGTTGCGAGTGTGAGTTCAAAAACGTCTAACTAACATCAGTTAGTGGATTCTCGCCACAGTGTGCTTTTGGGTAACACGTGTGTTTAGAATTTTGGCTGTTTTCGGTGACATTGTGTTTATTGTGACTTGTTATTGTGTTTGTTTGTGTGCCGTCTCATTGTTACCTGCTATCAGGTTTGTTTTATAAATATATATTAGTTACCATTATCCATATGCAATATGAATATGGATAAAAATAAACCACCTGACCCTCCCGATGATATCCCAACTACCCCCCTTTCTGGCTTTTCCCCGTCCAACTCAAGTCCCACACCCAACCCATTAAGTCAATTTGCAGATGTGGTATGTAGTCTAGAGTCCCAAATCCTTCCTTCCCCCCCTAACATCCGTAAACGTCCCGGTAATGAAGATGATGCTTCCAGTCGTCCTACCAAACAACCGAGAACTCAAATAGGCCGTGTTAGGTACTCAATCACTGACAAAGGACCTTTTATTGTCCATGTTTCCCGTCAGGAAGCTCAACCAAATTCTGGCACCACCCTACACCCTGTCTCATTCGGCCGCTTTTTATCGAATCAAAATTTTTTCAACATCATTGCAGTCAAGCGAGTCGGTAGAAACCGCGTATCGGTGGAGTTTTCATCCCCTCAGGATGCAAACTCTTTCTTGTCAAATAAAGTTCTAGGCACAAATTTGTATGAGGCGGTAATTCCGTCTTTCAATATAACCCGTATGGGTGTTGTGAGTGGCATCCCTACTGACTTCTCGGAAGAGGAAGTCTTGACATACCTTAAAGTTCCAGCAGGCTGTGGTCCAATTTTAAAAGTTAGGCGATTTAATAAGAAGTTTGTGAAAGACGGTTTGAATGAATACAGGCCCACAGAAACTTGTGTCATCACATTTGATGGCCAAGTTTTACCAAAACGAATTTTCTGCTTCTACACATCATTAACTGTAGAACAGTATGTCTACCCCACCATTCAGTGCCGCAAGTGTTGCCGATTTGGTCACGTAGAATCCCTTTGTCGTTCCAAACCCCGTTGCATCAAGTGTGGCAATGATCACCCCGGTGATGGTTGTAGTATTGCTGAGAGCGAAGCATTCTGCGTGTTGTGCTCTGGAGGTCACTTTGCTAATAGCAGGGCCTGTCCTGAGTACAACAGGCAGAAGACAATTAAAACAATTATGGCTGAGAAAGTGATGTCTTATTCAGAAGCAAGCAAAACCGTACCCATTTCTACTCGTAGTTACGCAGACATTGCAAAATCACAGACTCAGTCATACCGCAAAACTGTATTTCTTAAGCCCAAAAACCCATGCTCCCCTTTCTCCCTCCTATGATAAAACAGCTCATCAGCAGCTCTCTAGCACCCCCCAATCTTCTCAGCCTAATGGCTGTGCTCTCAATAGTCAAATAACAGAATCTCCTGAAAACTTGTCTTCAATAATCGAACTTCTTAGTAAACTCCTATTAACTTTAATATCCTCATCAAATAAAACTCAATTACCGTCCAACGTTGCTACTTTACTTATTAATTCACTGTCATCCCATAATAATGGCTCGGTTGGTGTTCCTTCAATGGAATGTGAGGAGCGTGTTTCATAAGAAGCACGAGCTCACATTCCTTCTGAACAGATACAAACCTTTAGCTTGTTCCCTCGCTGAGACTTGGCTAGTTCCAAGTCTTAGTATCCGTGTCCCTTCCTTTAATATTCTCAGATGCGACCGATCTGATGGCTATGGCGGGTCGGCTCTCTGCGTGAACAATCGTGTACCACTTGTGGTTGTATCTCTGCCTCCTCTAGGTGATAATATTAGTATTGTAGCCAGTCGAGTAGAGGGTATAACCCTCTTATCTGTTTATATTGCTCACCCCCATCAAAGCTTCCTTCCTATTATAAAATGTACATTGGAAAGCATAGAAGGCCCTGTGCTTGTCATGGGGGACTTCAACTGCCATCACTTCAGATGGGGTTCTGAACGTTGCGACTCTTTTGGGGAAGGTTTAGTTGAGATCTTGGATGACCTTAATTTGTGTATTTTGAACAATGGTTGCCCAACCCGTAGGTCTCTTCCTGGACAGAATAAGAGCTGTGTAGATCTCACCTTTTGGTCACTGGATATTGCAGCGTCATGCCATTGGGAGTGTACCAGTCTGTCACATGGCAGTGACCACTACCCAATTATAATATCTTTGGCTGAAAAAACTTATTTAGAAAAATCGAGCCCTCCACTCATGAGGTATAATTTGTCTAACCCTGATTGGTCAGGATATTCCTCAATATTGGAGGACAAAATTGACACACTTCCAAATTTAATTTCCTGTGATTTTGATTCTGTTAGCCCTAACCATGTGTCAGACTGTTATACCAACCTCATTTCTGCCATAACAGCTAGTGCAGACTCATGCTTCCCGGTTAAAAACTCAGTACGTGGGCAGATTCCCCCTCCACCATGGTGGGATCAGGAATGTACAGCAGCCATAAGGGAAAGGGACGATGCTGAGATGTTATATAATGAGGCGATGGTTAGCGATAACCTAATAACATTTAATAGGGTTCTCGCTAAATCTAAAAGGTTGCTGCGAAGAAAGAAACGTGCCGGTTGGGCTGACTTTTGCGGTTCTCTGTCCCCCTCCACTCCTTTATCAGTCGTATGGAAGAAGATCAACCGGTTCAGATCTGGATGTTCTCCTTCCATTTCTTCTCCCATCTCTCGAGAGACTGCTGACAAGTTCTTTGACAAACTGGCCCCTCCGTATGTACCATCGGAAGCAGAACATAATCAGCCGTCTCTAATTTCTTCAGAGGATCCCTTCGATGCACCATTTTCTATGCAGGAGCTTAACTCTGTGTTAAAACATGTCCATGACTCTGCCCCCGGTATAGACGGTATTGTCTATTCCTTTATGTCACACGCAGGTCATAGAGCAAAAAATTATTTTCTAGACATTTTAAATTTTTGTTACACCAATGGTTGGGTACCCGACCAGTGGAAAACTCAAATTATCATACCTATTTTAAAACCTGGCAAGCACGCTGATGACCCAAACAGCTTCAGACCAATCGCTTTGTCTTCAGTCCTTGCAAAATTATTTGAACATTTAATAAAGAACAGACTTGAATTTATAGTAGAATCCAGAGACTTACTCCCTAGGTCTCAATTTGGCTTTAGAAAGGGACTCAGTACCATGGACAGTGTTGGAATTTTGGTATCAGATATACGCTCATCGTTTTCCAAAAAGGAATCAGTAGTCGCTGCCTTTTTAGACATTTCCTCTGCTTATGACAATGTCCTTCTTCCCATCCTCAGGCAAAAATTGCAACAGCTGAGAATACCGGAGAGAATGGTACAGTGCATCTGCAGCTTGCTCATGTCGCGAAACTTGGTTTTGAGAGTCCCGGGTGAGGAATTTGACGTCAGGTTGTCATGGAAGGGCCTTCCGCAAGGCTCTGTTCTTAGCCCCTTACTGTACAATTTGTATACAGCTGACATAGGTTCTTGCCTCAATCATGATTGTCAGATTCTTCAGTACGCCGACGACTTGGCCTTATATGTCACCAATAACTCAGTTGGTGACGCGGCATCATCTCTCTGCGTATCCCTGGACTCTCTAAACCAATGGCTAAATTTACACGGTCTGAGTTTATCGGCCCCCAAAAGTGCTGTAATTGTATTCTCGCGCAGGAGGTCGATCCCACAAATCTCAGTGGGGATCCAAGGGCATTGTATACCGGTTTCTACAAAAGTAAAATTTTTAGGCGTTTTTTTAGACTCCAAATTAAGTGGTGTACATCATCTAAATTATCTAGTGAATAGATGCGAGAGAACTATCCCCATATTAAAAGTGCTCGCCGGTGTCTGGTGGGGTGCTCATCCTTACACCATGAAACTGGTATATAATGCCTTAATCCGGAGTGTTATGGACTACGGATCCTTTCTTTTAATTCCATGCAACAAAGGTGCTTTGACTAGGTTGGACAGAGTCCAGGCCAAGTGTCTGCGGATCATGTCAGGTTGTATGAAGTCCTCGCCAATTAACGCGTTGCAGGTAGAGTGCGCAGAACCACCATTGGCCTTGAGAAGGCAATATCTAGCATCGAGATTTTGGGCTAGAGTTATTACCAAATCCTCCCACCCTCTGGTGCCAAAAGTGGACGACTTGAATGCTTTATGCCGGAGTTCTAATTATTGGAACCATAAAGAAACCCCTTTGCTCGTAAAATCCTTCCGTTGTTATCAAAATTTAGATTACCCCATTGTTCAGTTCCCAAAGCTTCCTATTTTCAGTTTTGACTATGAAACTATCTGTTTTAAACCAGATATTTTCTACAATATTGGCATCTCGAAAAAATCTCCTTCGGCGGACTCTATTTTCAACGCGGCGGTTGGTGAGCGCTGGTACAATTTTGATATTTTTTTCACGGACGCCTCTAAATTATCGGAAACAAGTTGCACTGGTGCTGCGGTATACTACCAAAATTCCAAAATTGTCTTGAAATTCAAATGCCCTGTACAATCTTCAGTGTTTACGGGTGAGTGCGTGGCCATATTAGAAGCGTGTCTATTTATAGAGTCTCACAGCATTCAATTTGGTGTCATCTTTACGGACTCACTTAGTTGCTTACAAGCTTTGGAACATAACCCTTTTAAAAGCAAACTTAATAGTTCAATTCTGCTCCAAATAAAAAAGTCTCTTCTCTCTTGTGCCAAGAATCACAAAACCGTTCACCTGGTTTGGATTCCAAGTCATTGTGGCATAAGAGGAAACGAACATGTTGATGCTCTTGCAAAGGATGCTGTCACGTCTCAAGACGCAGAACTTAAACACTTCCAATGCCAGGGCTACGATTTGCTGAGCCTTCCCAAAAGGAGCTTGCTAACCTCATGGCAGGTGCAGTGGCAAAATTCAAGTAAACGGAAAGGTGCCTTTTATCACTCTATACAGCCTAAAGTTACACCCAAGCCTTGGTTTTATCCTTATAAAAAAATATCGAAGAAAGTAATTTCCATTCTTTGCCGTCTTCGTATAGGCCATTGCTGTTCTCCGGTTTTCCTTCACAAAATCCGGGTCAGAGATACATCGCTCTGTGAATGTGGGTTGGATGAAGGTACTTTGGAGCACATCTTTTTTGACTGCTCCAATAACAACCCAGCTCATGACTTGTATAGCCATCTCCCTAAATTAAAGATCCCTGTCCCAACTAACTTTCCATCCCTACTAACACATTCTTCCCCAAAGCTCTTTCAGGCTTTGATGTTTTTTATCCGTGTCAATGACATCAAATTATGATGATTTTTGTGTAGTTTGTGTTCGTATACATATTTATTAATATCACTAACAAAATTATATCTATTTGTTTCAGTGAACTAATACCTGTCAACAAGTTTCACACTAAATCCAAGTAGTAGATCTTCCTTTTTTTTTTTTTTTTTTTTTTCTCTTTTGTTTGTTTCCTTCCTTCGCACGTTTTCTCTTAACACATCGGACATTGGCAGAATTGTCGACATCGGCACCATTGCCATATATAAAAATAGAATAGAATAGAACATCAGTTAGTATCGTCACTTGTCCGATAGTATGCCGAAACGTTTGTTATTTTTTTAATGTTGCCTATCTTGAACTTAGAATGGTTTCGGTGAAATAATACGACTAAAATACAAATTATACTCAGCTTTGTCCTCGAGATTAGCATAGAGATTACATGTAGTAGACATACGGTGTCGCCATTTGCACTGTGTTTGAGAGGTTTTTTTTTTTTTTTTTATCTGTTTCCGCCTTCGGCTGACAACCCCAGCAAGCTTCATTACACATTCAGTGCTTCGCCATTAAACGCATTTTCTGCTAAATTTATAATATTTGTTGTGCATCGTTTCGTTCTGACCATGGGAAAACGTTCTCGATCAGTACAAGAGAATTATGAAGTTGTTGCACATAAATTCAAAAAGTTAGAGCGTAAATTAATTCGTGCACGACGCAGCAGAGATCGACATAGATCAACAGGGAGGCGGTTATCATCCTCATCATCGTCGGACTCATCGTCACATTCTTCGTCAACCTCGAGTTCTAAATCATCGCGCTCACGTTCAAGGTTAAGATCGTGTAGACGTGACACGGCGGCGGCGCCGCCGCAGCCCGAGCGTCTATGCATTGAAGGTAAATATTTTTCATCTACCCACATGTTCGAAAAAGTAATATTGCGGTTAACCTGAGGGGTTATCACTTATTAACGCTTTACGAACATTACTCTCACGTAGTTGACTAGTGCTGCGGGCAATCTATGGGATTGTCACTTCGCTAGAACGTGATTATTGAACAAGTGCAATGCGGGCATTTATTGGGAATGTCACTTTGCGATTATTATATGCTGCGAATAGTCTGTGGGACTGTTACTTTACTATTAAAGGTACATACAATTCTGTATCCAGGATTAGTCTGTTATCGAAAGTAATGCGGGCATTTTCAGGGAATGTCACTTTATTAACTTGAGTTATAAAACCGTCAGACTAGGCACGGTAATGCGGTCAGCTTTTGGGGCTGTCACTTTACCTAAATAAATACCTAAAACGGTTTAATGTCGATTTCAGTCATGCCTACAACAACGGCAGGCGCCGACGTCAATCCACAACCGTTAACAAGAACCGCTGAACCTCAGCCGTCAACTAGTGCCACACTGCCACTGCTGGTGCCCACGCCGCCGCTTCAAGAAGCGTCACCTGCAGCTTTGGAACTGGACGTTGAACTGTTGGAAATACTAGGGGAGGATCCCTCTCAGACCAAAGTGTACGGTATGAATATTCATTCCGATCTTGCAATACGCCTGCAGCACATAGCTACGACAGGCTTATCCAAGGAAGAGCGCATGGAACTGTTGCAAAGATATCTACCTCCAGCAAATTGCACTTCAATTGATGCCCCCGTTCTCAACCCTGAGGTGAAGGCTGCCATCACAGAGACTGTACACAAAAGAGACAAAGGTATCGAACTCAAACAAAGACAAACTGCCTCCGCAACATCATGTTTAGCTGAAGCGCTCACCTTACTGATTTCTTCAGAACCAAAAAATACGACACAAATCAAACTTCTCATGGACGCCATCAAACTGTTGTGTGACAGTCAGTTCTCTGATTCTGTCACACGCAGGAACTTTGTGCTGTACAATCTGAAAAAGGAGTTAAAAGATCAGCTGCAAGCAACAAAGATAGACAAATTCCTTTTCAGTGAAGATTTGTCGGAAGCATTAAGGCAAGCAAAAGCCATCACGAAGTCAGGAGCCGACTTAAAATTCACTCCCTATACACCCAGCAGGAAGCCGGTGATGAAGAATAAAAATAAACCGCACCAGAGAAATTTAAACTGGCGCGGTCCTCCCCTGAGTCACAGGCCGAAGGGGAATCAAAGGACGAAGGAGCCTCCATACAAGAGTCATCAAGACAACTCTTCGAAACAATCGTCGCGTCAAGATCGGAGTCGCAACCGCCGCCGATAGACTCGGTAAAATACGCCGGTAGGCTATCTTACTTTCGCGACCAATGGTCAATTTTGACGAGTGATAAAAACATTCTGTCATGGATTGATGGTTATCAAATCCCTTTTTCAAGGCCTGTGAACCAGACCATTATTCCTATAAACAGAATCTATTCCTTTTTTGAGAAAGCTCAAATTGAAAGATCAATTAATGATCTGCTATGCATAGGAGCCATCGCAGAATGTAAACCCTGCGCTGAGCAATTCTTGTCCCCTATATTTTTAGTTCCAAAATCGAACGGCAAATCCAGATTCATATTAAATCTAAAGGCACTAAATAAGTTTATCGATACATCACATTTTAAACTTGAAGATCTACGTACAGCCATTAAGCTTATTTCTAAGAATTACTATATGAGTACAATTGATCTAAAAGACGCATATTTTTTGGTCCGAATCCATGCTGATTTTAAAAAGTACCTTCGCTTTCAATTTGAGAATAGGCTGTATGAATTTAATGTTTTACCCTTTGGATTAAATACTGCCCCTTTTGTTTTCACGAAGATCATGAAACCGGTGATTGGTCTACTCAGATCTTGCGGACATTTATCGACAATCTATTTAGATGATACTTTACTAATTTCAAACTCTTTCGAATCATGCCTTAAAAACATATCAGACACTTCTAAACTTCTGAAGGCTCTAGGGTTCATAGTAAATACTGAAAAAAGTATTCTTACTCCTTACACTTCTTGTAAAATCTTAGGCTTCATTATAGACTCAAAACGCTTACAGATTTCCCTACCTATAGAAAAACGGGAAAAAATAAAGACTGAAATTAATAAATTTCTCTGTATAAATCGATGTAAAGTCAGGGAATTCGCTCGTTTAGCGGGTTTACTCACCTCTGCATGCCCAGCTGTTGAATACGGCTGGCTTTACACTAAAGAACTTGAGCAAAGTAAATTTCTGAACTTAAAGGACGACGTCAACTATGACAAATACATGAGTATTCCGCAGTCCATCATGCCAGACCTCAAATGGTGGGCTCAGGCTATGAAAAGTCCTTATAATAAAATAAAAACAAATAAATTTAGTTTAGATATTTATAGTGATGCCTCAACTACGGGATGGGGAGCAGCCTGTGAGGATGAACGAGCTAGCGGGATGTGGACCCACAGTGAAAAGTCGCGACATATAAATTATTTAGAACTCTTAGCTGCCTTTCTAGGACTTAAAACCTTTGCCAAGTCGTATCACGACTGCCAAATACTATTACGGATTGATAATACCACAGCTATTTCATACATTAACCGTATGGGAGGTGTTCAGTTTCCTCACCTCACGAGTATTACTAGAGAATTGTGGCAGTGGTGTGAGAAACGTAATTTAGTAGTATTCGCGTCATATATTAGTTCGACAGATAATCATATCGCGGATGCAGAATCGCGACGTGTCCACTCTGATATTGAGTGGGAGCTGTCACATACCGCATTTCAAATAATCGTTCGAAATTATGGTATTCCAGAAATAGATTTATTTGCCAGTAGAGTTAACAAAAAATGCTCAAAATACGCCTCCTGGCATAGAGACCCAGATGCGTATGTTATAGATGCATTCACAATCTCCTGGTCCGATATTTATTTTTACAGTTTCCCTCCCATAGCTATCATACTAAAGGCATTAAGAAAAATCGTTAACGATAAAGCTAAGGGTATTATGATAGTACCGATGTGGCCCACGCAGCCGTGGTACCCGTTATTTACCAGTCTACTCATAATCGAACCTTTGATATTTCAATCATCTAAAAACTTAATAATTTCTCATTCTAGCACTCGGGAGGTACATCAGAACATTACCCTGGTTGCCGGAATATTATCAGGACGTCCTTTCTGAAAAGATATGTGCCACCAGATTCTATACCTCTTATGATAGCCTCACTGTCAGAGAACTCACTGAAGCAATATGATTCGTGCCTCAAAAAGTGGTTCAATTTCTGTAAAATAAACAATGTTGATTTATATGCAGCCTCGGTTCCAATTGTCATACATTTCTTAACAGAATTGTATAATTCAGGTGCTCAATATGGAACATTAAATAGTTGTAGATCAGCTCTCGCCCTGATTCTTGGTCAAGAATTAGGTAAAGACGACTGTATTAAACGCCTGTTCAAGGGAATTTTCAGATTGCGTCCTCCGCTACCTAAGTACAACATAACTTGGGACACATCCATAGTCCTTAATTTTTTGGCTAATTGGTACCCAAATGAGACACTTAACATAGAAAAAATATCTAAGAAACTAATAACTTTACTTGCTCTGGCAACTGCACATAGAGTGCAGACATTTTCTAAGATTAACATAAAGAATATAGAAGTATTTAATAACGAAATTAAAATTCCAAATTTGATAAAAACTTCCCGTCTTGGATCATCACAACCAATATTAATACTGCCTTTTTTCCGGGAAAGGCCAGAAATCTGCCCTGCCCTTGCATTGCAATCTTATATTTCCATAACAAAATCTTTAAGAAAAAGTGATGATCTCTTCTTAAGTTTAAAGAAACCCTATAATTCCATCACCCCGCAGACATTGAGCAGATGGATAAAATCCACATTAGGTAGTAGTGGAATTGATGTGTTCATATTTACTGCACATAGCACTAGACACGCCTCCACTTCTAAGGCACACCAACTTGGAGTAAGCTTGGATGTAATCCGAAAAACAGCAGGCTGGAGCGATAATTCCAAAACATTTGGTAAATTTTATAATAGGATTATAACTGATGTGAGAAACGATTCTTTTGCTAATAGCATTTTGTTAAATCACCAAACTGCCTGATTAACTATATCATTACTTTTGATCTGTTGAAGGATAAGCAGAAAATTTTGTACTTTTATTGAAGGAAATAAATGATCCTTGGTTCTTTCAAAACTGTTTATTTATTGTTGACATTTTCATACTGAACTCTCAACATCTACATGTAATCTCTATGCTAATCTCGAGGACAAAGCTGAGTATAATTAATGATTAAACGAACTTACCTAAGTGAAGTTCGATCATAATTATACGAGGGCTTTGTCCGAAGAGATTAGCATCCCACCCTCCCATTTCCCCAGTGTATTCAAATATCAACGGATACTGCTCTGAAGTAAATGAAGCTTGCTGGGGTTGTCAGCCGAAGGCGGAAACAGATAAAAAAAAAAAAAAAAAACCTCTCAAACACAGTGCAAATGGCGACACCGTATGTCTACTACATGTAATCTCTATGCTAATCTCTTCGGACAAAGCCCTCGTATAATTATGATCGAACTTCACTTAGGTAAGTTCGTTTAATCATTAATCATATCGCAACCATGTTAACAAGCGTTATGCGTACCCTACGTAATTTAGACGAATATTTTTTCTTATGAATGATATATTCCTATTTCGTTTTAACGAGCAGTGAGTAAGGGAGATGTGAAATTAGGTGTGTGTGGCGTCAAATTCAAGTGGCGAGCGTCGCGTCATGTCAATATAAACATTCCTTCTGCCTTCAAAGTTTTTCGCGCTTTTATGTTACATTACTAAACCTTATTCTATTTCGATTATTTGCTTTTCATAATGAAGACCAGTGCATCGCAGTTTGAAATGTTAGTTAACTTCATGGAACAGTAAGTACACTTGAGCATAATATTGAAAATAAAAACATAGTTGTGAACCATTCAAATAAAAAAATCTTTTCTCTAAATTTTACAGACACGGTGACATAAACAAACTGAATAAACACGCAAAAGGTAGAATACAGACGATCCAAGATTGGGAACGCCTAACAAATTTATTAAATAGTGATCCCACTGGGGAAACTAAAAGTACAGAGAAATGGAAGAAGGTATTTATTAAGTGAATATTTAATTTTGGTTTTGGAGTCTTACCAAGGGGTATCCTATTATTCAGTTACTGGGTTGTGGATTTTAATTCATTTTATATAAGTACTTCAATGGTAATATTGTCTTTCAAAGGTTTGGAGCGATTTAAAAAACAATACAAAAAAGAAGGCAGCAAGAATAAATAGGGGTGCTGGTGGTCTGGTGGTGGGCCTGCACTTAATTTACATTTAACTGATTTGGAACATCGTGTCCTCAATATAATTTTACCTCAGGCAGCTACAGGCTTAACAGGTGTAAGGGAAGCGGGCTTTTCGGAGGTTGGTTATGGTGCTTTCATAATATAATTGTTTACTAACTGCAAAAAAATATAGGTATATAAGTACTTCAAGTACCTACATCTGTAGATTTATAACAAAATACTTTTTCTTATTTTCCACCAAAATATTAAAATTTACTTAAAAAATGTTTCAGAACCGAATTGACAGTCCCAATAGAACAGTAACTCTGTCACCAACACCCCCTGCGCAGGCTGCCAGTTATGAGGTTCCAGTTATTAAAGAAAGTCCAGTTATTAATTTAAGTAAGTATTGTCTGTGGTTCAAAATTGTATTTATTTATTTTATTTAAATATTGGGACCTGTGACCATATAGGTGAGTATATGTTCCTTGCCTGTGACTTGACAGTCATATCTATTCATGCAGATTTTTAATTTTTATTTAATTCTATTTTAGTGGATATTGATACATGGAATGAAGCTGGACCATCCCACATCATAACACCCTTACCTCAACCATCACCAACCACCGACACCTACCAAGCAGTAGAAGGAGTAGCAGTAGAAGAGGAAATTGTCTTGGACAGTCCACCACCACCTGCCTCTCTAAGACCAACACAAGCGGGGCACACTCCACAACGTCGGCGACGTGGTATAACTTCACGTCGAATAGTATCTCCACGACGCCGGGTTATCAGACAACCCAATCAGATGGAACGAGCAACAGAGCAGTTCCTGAACTCTGACGAGGAATGGAGGAATTTTTTAAGAAAGAAACATGAGGATGACTGCAATATAGAGAGAGAAAAGCTACGCATAAGGGAGCATGAGTTGGAAACTCACAGGAAATGGCAAGATGTTGCATTGCGTGCTGTAGAAGCATTAAATAAGGTTATAGATTCAAGATTATGCAGGGAACAATGATTTATTATCTTATGTTATGCTTCTACATTGTGCACAGCAGCATTTTGGCATTTTTGTGTTTTCTTTTGTTGTGTATGTAATTTTATATTGTTAATTTTTTTACAATTTATGCCTGTAGGCTTTTATTTAGGTATTCAGACAGACAGCTGTGCTGCTGGGGAATTAGGCTGGTTCTAGGCCTAATTTGATTAATGACTTTTGATTTTGATCGTAAATAAAGGCTACTGTTACCATGTGATAAAAAAGTACCCATGTTTTATTTAAGTACCAAATAACAATTCTATTTGATGTGTTTCATCATTATTGTAATGGTTTAAATGTGTTATGTATGGACTAAGAAGTAAATAAATATAGTTCGTTTATGTATACACATATGTAGAATGAAATAAAGGCTCAGAAAAATAATAATAATATGTTTATTAAAATGAAAATGATGAAATTACTGATGTAATCTTCGGGCTATTTGATCACGCAAAGCTCTTCCTCGGATTAAATCGGTGGTTGCTCTTTGATCTCTGTCATCATATCTGATATTATCTGATGTTGGTTGCTCACATTCTATTTGACCTGAAAATAAAGATGAGGTTGTAGGCATAATGAATAAGCAGGGTCACTGAATTCATTAAAAATAAAGATGAGTTTGTAGACATAATGAATATGCAGGGTGACTGAATTCATTGGCTATCTTTTAGGGCGTGATCATGAATATGAACATAAAAGTGGTTTGAATGGACTCAACTGAACATAAATCTATGCAACAGCTGGTTTTTTTACAACAGTTGTATCCAAGTGAAATATTTATATTCTTACCAAAATCATCTGGTTCAGGTACACCATAATCTAAAGCAATGTTATAGAGCACACTACAGGCTTGAATGATTTGTGCACATTTTTGAGGCTTGTAATGTAGCACTCTGTCTTTACATAAACAACGCCAACGATTTTTCAATCGACCGAACGTGTTTTCAATGAGAACTCTTGCAACTATATGTTTCTCATTGAATGTTGCTTCTATAGATTCTGCAGTTGCTTCTAAATATGGGGTCATTAACCATGGGCGCAATGGATATCCAGAATCACCTGAAATAATGAAATTGTATTAAACTTATTTTTCCATAGTGATGTTGGTGTTAACATATACACGGACATAATAAATTATTAAAGCACAAACACTCCTACTTGGAACAAATGTCACTCATTTAAAGATACTTAACACAACCAACAGGTGTACAATACTTAATGTTTAAAAAATAAAAAGAACACATACCCAGCAGCCAACATGTTTCACCTTGTGCATGTAAAGATTGCATATAATTGTTGACTTGACTGTTTTCCCAAATAAATGAATCATGGTTAGCACCACCAAATTTAGGGTTGACATTTATTATTTTACAGTCACTATCGCATACCTAAAATATAATAATTAAAATTAGTTTTTTCATGATTGAATGCTAGCTCATTAATGGATTTCAGAATAAATCGGTATAGGTAATTATTGCTTAAATACCATTTGTACATTCATTGAATGATAATGTTTTCTACAGTAGTATAAATGCTCTTCTTCTTCAGGTGGGCCATGTATTCTAAAATGACTCCCATCGATACACCCAATTACACCAGGTATTCCAAATTTTGAGTAAAATCTGTAATAATTTATTAATAATTTAACTCAAATTATTATTGTTAGGTTCATGTGAGTAGGTACCTAAGTGCTAAAATAAATACTAACCTCTGACTTACTGCCTGTCGAGCAGCAAGAGTTTTTGGAAATTGTATGTACTTTTCCAACACTAAATCATGAGTCAAAGCTTGGGTCACTTCATGAATGTACACACTGCACATCTTTTGCGACAGACCTTTGGCCACTCCCACAGGACGTTGATACGAACCTGTCGCATAAAAGAATAGAGCCACGAGTAACTAAAAAATATTAACAAAATGTTAATAGATGTACCCATTTACCTAAAAGCGCCTACAAGGAATTCATTAGGTATTTCATTATTGCCTATTACAATACCTTGGTTTGAAGTTTAACTCGTTGTGTGGACCTTAAATTTGCCAATTTTTCTAGTTCTTGACATAGAAATAGAAATGCTTCCTTTGACAAACGATATCTATTTCTGAATTCAGTATCGTTGAGGTCTTCCACTGGATTAAAACAGGCACGAAAACCGGCTCTTTGTTTTCGGAGATGATTCCGTTCATCTTGCTGATGAGCAGTCATCATCATTTCCCATGCGAAAAAATTACGTGCTCCCATTACAAACACAATTTACCACAAAAATACACGCAACTATTACGAACGTAACTAATATAAACAACAATTCACCTGTCACACACCAAGTGAGTGACTTTACTACAAAGTTTACGTTTTTAAACGTTTGAACACCGCTTAGAAACGTCAAATTTAAACTGACACTCGCAATAACCCGCAAAATGTTCTCCGAAACGCTACTATGTGAGTCACGTTTAGAATACCGAACTATTGTAGTATCGTTAAAAATCTGACACTCGCTGTTTCAGTTTACAATACTTTCCGCCAGGGGCGCTTTTTACGTTTTCATACTGTTAAGAAGCACAGCGATTTTACATATAATAAAGCACATAAAGTGCCATTTTAGTTAAGATACATAAGGAAACTAGGAAAATGAGCCTAGTCAAGTACTCTAGTATGATTCTTATAAGAGATTGTAACTCATTATGTCCTTAACAAGTCATGTAGTACTTGAAATACCTTAAATACTTGAAAAATAGCTTATATACTTACGAAAAAGTAAATAACTTCTATACCCCTCGAGGTACATACATATAAGTTGTGTAATAATGTTAGTTAAACATAAACACATTAGGGGACATTATGTATATAACGAAAACATAACGCTATGTACGGTTTTGAAAGAATTCCATTGTATTATTATGTAGCAGAAATGTAAACAGTACTATATACAGATAAGGAATCCCTTGGCCGACAAGCCCCTCGCCCCTCCTGTACCCTTGACCGACACAACTGCGCAATACCCCGCAGACACCCGAACCCCTTCATCACCTCCTCACTGATACAAGTGTCCAGATTAGTTGGACGATCATTTTAGATTTGTACGCGCGGTGTGCGCAACTTGTGTATACGTGTAACATGTATAAGTATATCTCGATGTAAAATCAAATTCAGTTTCCATCAAAAGTCTTCATCAGTCAGACAAAAGTCTTCCTGTGAGCTTCATCTCCGTCGCGAAATAGTGTGTCCGCCTCGTGTTGCTCATAGCTCGCGCTCCGCCCTTATTAACTTAGTATAGATTAGCATAGATTAGTCAGTAGTGTTTACAGTATTTTTATAGTAGTCTAGTTATGTTTTTCAATCGACATTTCGTACCAAGTTATAAATAAATAAGTGCTAAGACTGATTATTGTGTTTAATGTAATTGTGTTTCGTGTAAAGTGTTTTCGCAAGAAATATACCCTGCTTTCACTCAACCGTTTGTTTCGTTTGCTACCTGTACTGCTTCCCTACACACCCGTGCGCCTGATATCTTACAATTTTGGTCCTGTCGAGCCGGATAAGCAGTACATAGCATAACGATGAGTGAAAGAAGCGCAATTACAACGCGGAGCAAGTTGCGTACAATGGAAGCTGGCATGATGAAGCGTCGGAACGTCGAAGCAGATTCAGGGGTGCCGTCTGAAATGGCACCCGGTTCACCGTCGATAGCGCCTACTATGACGTCAGTTCCTGCCCCTGTGATCCCACTGGCTGGCCCCGGTCGTGTGATCGACCATCGTGAATTCGCCACGCCAGTGAGATCGGTGAGTATACAGAAGGCAAGGTCCACGACGAGCCACGTCTCCTCGAGGAGCGGCCAGAAAAGTGCCGACTACCTCCGGAGGAGGGTTGAATACGAGGCTGAGAAGGAGCTAGTGCGATTGAAGGAGAACCTAATCCAGAAGAAGCTGGAAGCTGATCTAGCCGAGATCGACGCCGCCGCCGCCGACGAAGAATCAAGTGATGGTGAAACAACAACGCGTCGAGTCGAAGACTGGGTAACAGAGACGACGCCTGTTGTGAATAGTGAAGTGCCCGCGCCCGCCGAGTCTCGCGATCCGCCGCCGCGACAAGTGTCCGTGTCCGCGAATGTAGTCGAGCCGCCGCTCGATACTACGCCTGCGCCCAGGCAACAGTACGCGCCCGCGTCGGTACATTTTCATAACAGTACGTACCGCACTATGCCCGCCGCGACGGCTAGTGCTTCGCGAGCGCCGCCTAGGGACGCGCCGCGTAGGGATGCGCCCGACTATGAAAACACGTTCGCTGACGACACCGAAAGAAATAGATCGCGGGACAGGAAGATAGACCAGGTGGCGGACGCTATCACAAATCTAGCACGTCCGCGGCCGGTACCTAGGCAAGCATACGAGCTGCCCTACTTCAACGGTGACCCAGCGGAGTGGCTGTCGTACAAGAATATGTACCATGACACGACAGCCCTGTATAACTTCAAGCCGCACGAGAACCTAGCCCGACTGAAGACATCTCTACAAGGAGAAGCGAAGCTAGCAGTTGAAGATCTATTACGGACTTCAACAAATCCAGCGGATATCATGAAAACTTTGGATGAAGAATTCGGTCATCCTAACTTAGTGCTTGAGTGTGCCCTACGTAAAGTGCGTGCGTTACCTAAGGTAACAGAAAGTGGTCGTGAACTTAGAAAGTTCTCAACGACAGTGCGTAACTGTGTATCACTGTTAAGGAGTGTTCGAGCAAATGGATATTTAAATAACCCGCAACTGGTAAGCGAACTTTTAACTAAACTCACTCCTATTCAACGTGCTCAATATGGTGACTTCGCTATGGGCATGGCAGCCAACCAAGGCATCGACGTTCGAGTGTCGCCGAGCCTAGAAATATTAGCTGAATTCTTGAGTCACCTAGCCCGTGCCACTTCATATTATGTACAGATGAACCTTGACACGCCCACAACAACACAAAGTAACTTTAAGCCACGAGGCAATGTTCAAATCATTAATAAACAGTTTAGAAATGTTCAACGATTGCATGTGACAGCTGAGAACGAGCAACAGGCTAAAGTTGAATCTGAGAAATGTACGTTGTGTGGCGCTATGCATAAACTCCCTAAGTGTGAAAAGTTCGAAAAATTAAATACAAACGAACGATGGGAGCACATCAAGAAACATAAACTTTGTTTTAAATGCATTTCAAAGAAACATAATAAGAATTTCTGTCGCGCTAGTAAATGTTCTTCATGTAACTATGCACACCGTGCATAGCGTGCAATAGCGTGTGCTATTGCACGCTGAAAGGGCAAAGCCAGAGAGCATCACTAATGTTAGTGACTATACAGGCAAAGCACTATTAAAAATTATACCTGTATGTGTAAATATAGAAGGCAAAGATAAGCCGTGTTACGCATTATTGGATGACGGGGCCACAGTGTCATTAATCGACGACTCGCTAGTAGAAAATGTCAAAGGTCAGCGAGTACCGTTAGTACTACAAAGCGCGCGCGGTCAAGAGATTACGGACGAAACGTCGCGCGTCATAAATGTGTCAGTGCGCGGGCCGAGCGGGCAATCGTATAAAGTGAACTGTCGTACGTTGAAGCGACTGGACTTGCCCGCGCAAACAGTGCCAGCCGCCGTGATGGCGGAGCACGCTCACCTTCGCCACTTGGGCTGCGAAGAGATGACAGGTGCCCGGCCGCTGCTGTTGCTGGGGCAGGACAACTGGGAGTTGCTTGTCAGCCAGGACACCCGCCGGGGAAAATCAGGTAAGCCGGTTGCCTCTTTGACTAGTCTAGGCTGGGTAGTGCACGGACCTTTAGGTATCAGTCACACTAGTGACCAATCTATAAATTGTGTCGTCGATAACAAAAGTGATTTGCATGGTCAAGAAACAGCTCGAATTAGAAGCTATAGGTATTTCAGAGGTGCCTCGGACGCACCAAGATATTGAACGGGCAAAGCACATATTAAATACTACCAGCCGTCAAACAGATAGCGGCGCCTGGGAAGTAGGTTTACTGTGGCGTCGCGACGACCCACAGCTGCCCGACAATTATACACACGCGCGTCAGCGACTAGCGGGAATCGAACGTCGCTTAAATAAACACGCAGTGTATGCCACGGCCTATAAGGCACAGATAGATAGGTTGCTAGCAGAGGGCTACGCTAGCAAGGTAGAGGGCGCGGTCAACTATGAACCCGTATGGTACCTACCTCATTTCGGGGTAACGAATCCAAACAAACCGGGGAAATTAAGACTAGTATTTGATGCCGCAGCAACCTACAATGGTACGACTTTGAATGAAAATTTATTAGCCGGGCCTGACCTACTCAATTCTTTGTTAGGTGTATTGTTTAAATTTAGGCTGGGCCCGATAGGATACACCGGGGACATTGCCGATATGTTTCTCCGGGTTAAAATACGCGAGCAAGATAAGGGCGCACAGCTTTTCTTGTGGAACGCGACCGGCGGTAGGGATCCGGAAACATACGTCATGAATTCGATGATTTTCGGTGCCGTGTCATCTCCCACGTCAGCCATTTATATTTTAAATAAAAATGCTGAACAATTTAAAATATCACACCCCGAGGCAGTAGCGGCCATAAAAACGAAGCATTACATGGACGACTACCTTGACAGCTCGTGGTCAGCCGCGCAAGCCGGACAGCTAATCGAGGAAGTGACCCACATCCACGCCAAGGGCGGGTTCAATATAAGGGGGTGGGTCACCAACTCTCAAGAGCTGCGCGACCGACTGCAAGTCGAAATGCCTGACCGGGTGTCACTCGAAAAGAGTGATAGTAACGTAGAACGAACGTTAGGTATGA
The DNA here is from genome assembly GCA_947363905.1 of Lithophane semibrunnea. Taxonomy (NCBI): domain Eukaryota; kingdom Metazoa; phylum Arthropoda; class Insecta; order Lepidoptera; family Noctuidae; genus Lithophane; species Lithophane semibrunnea. Next base: position 14,985,325 of record OX376199.1, on the reverse strand, counting down.
TATGGTCGCCAAGCAAAGATAATTTGGCATTCGACCTATCATTTAAACGGCTGCCTAGAGCCATTGTAGAAGGTGAGGTAATACCCACCAAAAGAGAATTTTTACGTTTCATTATGTCAATCTTTGACCCTTTAGGTTTCCTATATCCGTGTGTCATACAATCACGAATCTTAATGAAAAGGGTATGGCACACAGGCATCCAATGGGATGAGAGGCTTCAAGAAGCAGAGGCTAAAGTGTGGTTCGAGTGGCTTCATAAACTGCCGATCCTAAATGACGTAACTATACCCCGCTGGTACGGCCTAAGGCCGGAGGGGATAGAGCTCCACGTCTTCGGTGACGCGAGCGAATCCGCATACGCAGCGGTAGCGTATCTAGCGGGCACAAATTTAAACGGGGATAGGGACGTGGCCATAGTCATAGGAAAAGCCAGAGTAGCGCCACAAAAACTAGTGTCCGTCCCGCGCCTAGAATTGCAGGCCGCTGTGTTGGCATGTAGACTAGCCGACACAGTGGCAAAAGAAATAGGTATACCAATTGACCGCAAGTTTTTATGGACGGACAGCAAAACCGTCATAAAATGGATCAACTCAGACGCGTTAGACTTTCAAAGGTTCGTGTCACACCGTCTCGCCGAGATAGACAAAAAGTCAAGTAGAGCCGACTGGCACTGGGTTCCCTCGGCGATGAACCCCGCTGATAAAGCCACCCGAACGGACTGGCCCAATAACTGTGACGAGTGGCTGTCGGGGCCCTCGTTTCTTCGCTGTCCACAGGAGCAGTGGCCGACGAGCGTCGACACCGACGCGGTGGCTGAGGCCACCTTGGAGCGGGTACAGCGACTACACGCAGCGGCGGCGCCGGGCGAACCATGGCTACACTACGAGCGACTGCCAACGTGGAAGCGCGCCTTGTACGTCGTGGCGCGTCTGCTTATTTTTGCAGATCGCTGCCGAAAGCGGCGCCAATCATCCGCCGTGACCATCACGGACCAACACGAGGCGGAGACACACCTACTGAAACTGGCACAGGCGGAGAGCTACGGGGCTGACATCAGGGCGCTGCGGGAGGGACGCCCGCTGCCCAATGACAGCAAGCTACGGACCCTCGACCCCATGCTGTTCGAGGATGGGCTGGTGAGAGTACGCGGCAGGCTGGGGGCCTGCAGCGAGCTCACCTTCGGAGAGCGCCATCCCATAATCCTAGATGGGAAACACCCCCTCACGCGCCGTCTAATTTATGATTATCACACGGCGGCTTTTCACGCCAATCAGGAATCTGTAGTTAACAGGGTTCGAGAGAAGTTCTGGGTAACCAATCTGCGGTCGACCGTCAAGGCCGTCACCGCGAGCTGCCAACGGTGCCGCCTGGAGAAGGCCAAGCCGGTGACACCGAAAATGGGTGACCTCCCGGCCGCAAGGCTGGAGGTGACCAGAAGAGCCTTCATACACTGTGGGGTCGATTACTTTGGCCCCATGGAGGTCGCCATCGGTCGGCGCAGGGAGAAGAGGTGGGGCGTGCTATTCACATGCCTCACTACCCGCGCCGTCCACCTGGAGCTGGCGGCTTCGCTGAGTTCAGACTCGGCCATCCTCGCCCTGCGGCGCCTCATTGCGCGACGCGGGCGGCCCTCGGACATGTACTCCGACCGGGGCACTAACTTCGTCGGCGCACACGCCGAACTGCGCGCAGCTTTGCGCGACATGGACCACGCCAAAGTGGAAAATGAAGCCGCAGGCCGCGGCATCGCGTGGCATTTTAACCCCCCGGCATCCCCACACATGGGCGGGTGCTGGGAGCGACTGGTGCGCTCTGTCAAGAACGCACTCAAAGCGACGCTCCGAGAGCGCGCTCCCCGCGAGGAGGTACTCTACACCCTCCTCGCCGAGGCCGAGCTCACTATAAACAGCCGGCCTCTCACCTACATCAGCAACGATGTTGAGCACCCTGTGGTGCTAACCCCCAACCATCTCCTGCTGGGCACTGCCGCGGGAGATGCTCCCTGCACGCGGGGCCACGCCATCGAAGTCGACTCCCGCCGCATGTGGCGACGGGTGAACGCGCTGGCCGACCTCTTCTGGAGGCGTTGGCTACGAGAGTATCTGCCGACGCTCCAACAACGGCAAAAGTGGAACGACGATGTGCCAAACATTAAAGTGGGTGATGTAGTGATAATAGTGGACCAAAGTAAACCGCGTAACCAGTGGACCAAAGGGGTCGTTAAAAGTGTGTATCCGGGAGCGGACTCTGTAATTCGAGTGGTAGACGTTAGAACTAATCATGGGGTCCTGCGTCGGCCCGTAGTTAAAGTCGTTGTGCTTCCCACTAACGGGGATGTAATCGGTTGAACCCTCTTACAGGGGGTGGGAATGTTAAGAAGCACAGCGATTTTACATATAATAAAGCACATAAAGTGCCATTTTAGTTAAGATACATAAGGAAACTAGGAAAATGAGCCTAGTCAAGTACTCTAGTATGATTCTTAAAAGAGATTGTAACTCATTATGTCCTTAACAAGTCATGTAGTACTTGAAATACCTTAAATACTTGAAAAATAGCTTATATACTTACGAAAAAGTAAATAACTTCTATACCCCTCGAGGTACATACATATAAGTTGTGTAATAATGTTAGTTAAACATAAACACATTAGGGGACATTATGTATATAACGAAAACATAACACTATGTACGGTTTTGAAAGAATTCCATTGTATTATTATGTAGCAGAAATGTAAACAGTACTATATACAGATAAGGAATCCCTTGGCCGACAAGCCCCTCGCCCCTCCTGTACCCTTGACCGACACAACTGCGCAATACCCCGCAGACACCCGAACCCCTTCATCACCTCCTCACTGATACAAGTGTCCAGATTAGTTGGACGATCATTTTAGATTTGTACGCGCGGTGTGCGCAACTTGTGTATACGTGTAACATGTATAAGTATATCTCGATGTAAAATCATATTCAGTTTCCATCAAAAGTCTTCATCAGTCAGACAAAAGTCTTCCTGTGAGCAACACATACATTTATTATTCGATACAGAAACGTGGTAGTAGCGTTTTCTATGTGACAAAACTCACACTCGACGTACAGATATGAGGGGAAAAACGTGTTTGTTGCTGTTTCATGGCTATTTCTGATAAAACTACTGTTTCAATTTACAGGAAACTTTGCAAGTTACATAATGAATAGATAAGTAATCTAACAAAAGCGTTTGTTTGAGAGTCCTACGTAACATTTTCATATTATTGAAACTCAAACTTCATAGCGCGCGGAGCCATTTTTGTGAGTTAGCGTAACGTAACTTTGAAAATTCACATCCGAGTTACAGTGACTAGTTTCATATAAAAAATGTTACTAGGGTACTATATAAACCTTTATTGACGGATATCTACCCCTAACTCGTAAAAATATACCATTATAATTGTATAGTGATAAGATTTCCTTGAAAACACTAGATGGCGCCACTAGGTGAACACCTCAGTATTAAAGCTCCGTATTAAAAAAGTGATTAAAAATACATCTACGGGAATTTCTGCAGATTTCTATCATCAAAGTGCGGCTACAGGGACAACTAACAAGTGAAAGTGTTATCCAAGATAGATGTGCCTTAAATGTGTGAAAAATTCAAAACCAATAAGTATTGAAATTGGCAGTGATTTGTCATAATTTAAACTAATAGGCTAATAGTTAATAGTGCACTAAACAGCTATCACGATTATAGTGTACGAATATCACAATTTATTGCAAGAAACTTACGAAGTACTGCAAAATACGTCAATCATTTGTGCAAAAATGTGTGGAATGTCAGTTGAATGACTCAAGTTCCTAACGATTTTTATTATTTAAAAACTAACTACAGTAACACAAGAACACTTAATTCGATTGGTATCATTAGGTTCAAGTGGCGCATAGTATCACACACCTAACTTAGAAGAGCGCACGCACTAAGTGCCCCGAGTTCGATCCTAGCTGGCCGTGATAATTTTTGTATTTTAAAGGATCTAAAAAACGTTTTCTTTCGACATGGCAAGTAAAAATAAATGCGCTGGTTGTATGAACATACTAAACGCTAGAGAATACCTCCAATGTTCAACTTGCAATTTGCGATACGATTTGCTTTGCTCCAACACTACCGTCAAGATATTTAAAGCAATGAAAGTTGCGGACAAGGCGATCTGGCAGTGTCAAGTTTGTGTAAGCGGGTTACCGAAAACAAACAACACCGACACACCAGTAAGATCAACGAGAACCGATAGCCCTACAAGTCCACCGGAGGATTCCAAACAAAGCCCGATGACATCAGCAGCTACTAACATCACCACTCGAAACAAACGCCTCCAGAGCTCACCTTTAAGCCAAATAGAAGCCGACAAAAGTGTCTCCGATAATACTTCTCAACACAGTAGGATTTTACCAACCCTCAACCCTCGCAACACGTCGACCAGACAAAAATCTGTGAACTCGACGTTGAGCCCGATAATCGCTAATGACGACACTGTCCTAGATTTAACAAAGAGCTCTTTCAGAGAAATAGTCAGACAAGAAATCGCGAACGCACTCAAAGAAGCGGTGGCGGAACAGCTCAAACAAATCAGCGACTTGATATTGGGTTTTCGTACCTCACTAGACTTCTACAACGAGAAATACGAGGAAATGAAAGTTACTCTTGAGCAATACTCCTCTAAGCTGCAAGTGCTGGAAAGAGACAATAGCAAGCTGCAATCTTCCATTCATGAGCTCAACAAGCGCGTCAATCTAATGGAACAACACAACAGATCCACCAACATCGAACTACAAAACGTACCAGAAAACCGCTCGGAAAACATAGTTAGCACCATATTGCAACTCAGTAACATTACTAAATGCCAAATTAAGGAAGCTGACATAGCCTATTGCACTAGGACTGCTAAAAAGGACACCCAGACTGCCCGGCCCAGATCAATTCTCGTAAAATTCAACACTCCACGCATAAGGGACTCTTTCCTCGCTACAGCCATAAACTTCAACAAAAATAACACCAACAACAAGCTGAACACAAGCCACCTCGGTATCGCAACAGATAAGCCAACACCAATTTATGTTGTGGAACACCTATCAGCAGACAACAAAGCCCTGCACGCAGCGGCAAGACTTCGAGGCAAAGAACTTGGTTATAAATTTATATGGGTGCGTAACGGCAGAATCTTTATGAAGAAGAACGATCAATCTGAGCGTATTGTGGTCACTTGTAAGGAGGTCTTACAAACTATCAGCTAGATTAATCTTTTTTGGTTGTTTTTTATTGTACTTACTTTGCATGTTTATGTGTTTAACCTGTTCACATTCAGTAACACACTTAAGATATACTATCAGAATGTACGCGGTTTAAGAACTAAAACAGAAACTTTTTATCATAACATGTCTCTTCAAGACTACGACATTGTCGTGCTTTCGGAGACTTGGCTGAACGGTGGCATCTACGACTCGGAACTATTTGACGACAGATACGTAATTTACAGGCGAGATCGCGAGTCCAGTAGATACAGAGCACGTAAAAACGGAGGCGGCGTTTTGATAGCCGTAGCTAGGCACTTAAATTCATGTAGAATGCCTCACTTAGAAAGTCAGTGCGAGGATTTGTGGATCTCCGTTGACTCAGACTCACCCTGGAATAAGAAAAACAAAATATACATCTGTTGCGTCTACCTACCTCCCCCTATAACTTATGATACCATCCAAACCTTCCTAGACTCAGCTCAAATTGCTCTGGACAAAAACGAACGTACTGTTATCATCGGTGACTTTAATCTTAGTACAATAACGTGGACAACCAATGAGGAAAGCCAGACGCGTCACACCATCCCTTGCCCAGTCAATAACAATGATGTTACCAAACACTTCTTAGATTACATTTCTATGAACGACTTAAGCCAGTACAATTATCATACAAACAATAAATCTAGAACATTAGATCTAGTTCTTTGTAACACTACAGTACAAAAGCTAACACGTTGTCACGCACATCTGACACAAGAAGATCCATTACACCCCCCGCTCGAGGTCACCATACCTACGGTTAACAATACAAATTGCCTACAAACTAAACCGACCACTAAACCTACTTTCTTTAAAGCAGACTACGACAAAATACTAACTTCACTTCTATCCATTGAGTGGGAAAGTTCGATGGGAGGTTGTTCCTCGGTTGGCGGGATGGTCAATATTTTATATGATATTTTGCATGACGTTATCAAGCAACACGTACGATTGAAAACGGTATCCAGGAAAGAGTACCCGGCATGGTACACGTATAAGCTTAAGCGACTTTTTAAAGAAAAAAACAAATTTCGCGTTAGAATAAAAAAATATAACAATCCCCTTGACGTTGTATTCTTTGATACACTGCGCGCTGACTGTGGTAAGTTAAGAGCAATTTGCTACAAAAATTATATCGAAAGACTAGAAAATGCGGTTTTAAAAAACCCTAAAACCTTCTGGTCTTTTATTAGAAATAAAAAGAAATCTAGCAGTACTTACCCTGCAGTAATGTGTCACAATACTAAAACCGCATCAACTGGCCACGACATATGTAACCTGTTTGCTGAAAACTTCGCAGGTGTCTATAACACTACAGCGTCCTCGCAGCTGTCAAATGCTTACATCGATAACAATGCGCCGACACTCTGTAAACTCGAACTCAATCCTGGTGAAATATACCGAACCTTAACATCCTTAGATGAACAGAAAAGCGTAGGCGACGACGGTATTCCACCCGTGTTTATAAAAAGATGTGCGAAAGCGCTAGCTTTACCCCTCAGTCTTATTTATAACAGGTCTCTTGAAAACGGTGTTTTCCCTGAGCAATGGAAAAAAGCACTGGTGGTGCCTATTTTCAAAGCAGGAGAAAGGAACTCGGTATCCAATTACAGACCCATTTCTATTTTAGTTGTCTTTGGAAAAGTATTTGAGAAGCTCATTACCGAGCGTCTTTCATCGCATGTCAAGCACCTTCTCACGAGCCACCAACACGGCTTTATCAAATCTAGATCTACGACCACTAATCTTATGTGCTACGTGTCGTCTCTGTCAGAATCTTTAGATAAACGTATTCCTGTCGACACCATATACACTGACTTTAGTAAGGCGTTCGATAGGGTAGATCATTCTCTTCTTATAGCTAAACTTCAGCACTTAGGTATAGCAGGATCAATGCTAAAGTGGTTTCAGTCTTACCTCAGTGACCGGTCTTCAAAAGTTGTTATGAGTGGCCATCATTCAAAGTCTTTTAAAGCTACATCAGGTGTTCCACAAGGTTCACATTTAGGCCCAATTCTCTTCAACATTTTCATAAACGACATCACGCACTGCTTCAGGTATTCAAAATTCTATCTTTTTGCAGATGACATGAAAATAATGAAACCAATGGTAACTGAATCTGACTCTGCCTTATTGCTAGACGATCTGGACAGACTGACGAACTGGTGCAGAACGAACAAAATGCATCTTAACATCTCTAAGTGTTACTATATGCAATTTAGCCGCAACAAAACTGTCAAACCTAATAATTACACGATTAGCCAACAAAAACTACAACAAGTAGAGGAAATACGTGACTTGGGAGTCACACTAGATAAACAACTTAAGTTTGACAAACATATCTTAAACATGTCTTCGAAGGGGTTCAAAATCCTTGGATTTATCCTACGTAACAGCAAAGACTTTAAAAAGGCATCAACCAGAATAAAACTGTTTAACACACTGGTCCGGCCAATACTCGAATATAGCAGCCAGATTTGGAACCCTCACTACGACATATACATCAAGCACCTGGAAAGTGTCCAAAGACGTTTCCTTTACCATCTATGCTATAAGGATCGTTTAGCTAAAAAAATTACCAGCTACAAAGACAGATTAGGGCATTACAAAATGGTCTCACTTGCAGACAGACGGAAAACGGCAGATCTGGTACTACTGCATAAACTATTCAATGGAGTCCTAGACTGCAGCGAACTACTAGGCAAACTACACATGAATGCGCCATCTCGTCTGCCGCGAAAAAGCAGCTACAATCTATTTTACGTCTCAGGATCTAAAACTTATCTGGGACATTTCGCCGTCCTCCCGAGACTCTGTAGGCAATACAATGAATTGTCAAAACGTTGTAATTTGGACATAACCCTCCCCATTTCAAAATACAAAAAAAATATAACCATTGCAAGATAACTAAATTAAATTATATTATATTATATTATGTATTAATTATGTGTCTGGTCCCTCCAACACATAGTCAGCAAATGTGAAATAATTATTATTAGGTATACTGAACAATTTAATTGTACTAAGAATGCTCAATATTGACATGTTAATTTTAATTTTTGTTTTTTTTTTGCAACTTTGTCACTAATTTATTTTCCCTATTTTTATTTTCATCTTGTTTACACCTAGTTACATGTGCATGCTGTGGTCTCCTGTAATTGAAGGAGCACACTTGAAAATAAATAAATTAATAAATAAATAAATAATTTCTTTATTTCACCGATAGCCTTCACAAAAATAAAAATAAAATTGCCTAAAACTATAAGCAAATAAGGCAAATAAGGCTTATATCTAGGTCACAATCATTTTAACACTCTGACTCCTAAACTAGGTGTATGTGCCTGTGTCTTAGGAGTCAGTGATTCTCTCGCAACAAACAAGGCCTTATTATACAAAAACAAAAGCAAAAACAAAAACAGGACGTTTAAACATTAGCAAATGGTGTAAAAGAAAACTGGATTTGATTTATATAAAATAAAAAATAAAAAAATAATAAAAAACATAATGAGGAACGTTTAACTTAATGGTGAGGTTCAAAATGTGGGGTTTGAGTGTGTGTTGTGAGAGAGTGTAGGATGTATGTGTGGAATAAGTGTGGTGTGTGCGTATGTAGTGAGTAGGTGTGGGATGTGTGCAGTGATGAAGAATAGGGAGTAACAAGTACATAATTATCCGGTTATGGTTGTATTTATTTAGATTTATAGTTCATTATCATTGCAAAATACCCAGCAGAAGATCCTCAGTGTTGTCATAGCTTAGTGTTTGGAGATAATCTCTAAGTAAGTTTTTGCATTGATATTTAGGGCACGAATAGATTTTTATCTTTTTATTAAGAAAATTGTACATTTTAATGCTACTAACGTAGAATTGGCGCTTAGCAAAAGCAGTTCTATGCCGTTCGCGGGGGAAAACATCATGTTTGAGTCTGCCAGTCGGTTGCTTTGGAGGGCGGGCAGAGTGTTTGCGTAGGGTCGATAGGAGCACATAAAGTTGCCTGACTGTGAGTACTTTGCACTCGGAATAGAGCTGTTCAGTGGGGTACCTGCGCGGAAGTGAAAGCATTACCTTAAGGACAGCTCTCTGGGCCCTCTCAAGGCGGATAAATGCATTTTGGGTGGCACCACCCCAGACGGGCAAGCAGTACGTTAGGACAGACCGGCATAGGGCAAAATATACTAGTTTTAGCGTTTCGTAATCGGCTGAGTTTCGTAGCTTCTTGAAAACATATATTAGCTTTCGTATGCGGGACGTGACTTTAACTATATGTGGGTGCCAGTTGAGATGCTGATCGATAAGTACTCCTAGATACCTTACACAAGTGGATTTGGCGAGGAGGAGGCAGCTACACTGCGTTAAGGAACCGCAAGCGTGTGCTTTTAGGGTAAGGAAGTTTGAGGGACACTGATTTGACCGAATGGCAAAGGGAACGTATTGCGTTTTATCAACATTTAAGGTGAGCAGGTTATCGGCCAAACATTTCATTACGGTGGACAGCGCAGCCTCGGCGTTTTGGTATGTCTGGGGCCAGTCATAACCATCTACAACAAGGGCAGTGTCATCGGCGTACGTATATATCCTACAGTTGTCGAGAGGCAGTTTGCAGAGTTCATTTATATAAATGAGAAAGAGTGTAGGCCCCAGAATGCTGCCTTGCGGAACGCCGTATGTGATTTGGAGCTCATCACTTTCGTGTGGGCCGATTTTCACTATTTGAGTACGATCTCTGAGATAGTCTGCGAAGATATTCAATGGGTTTCCTCGTATTCCAATGCTTTCCATTTTACTCAATAGGGCAGGGGCAGAAACGGTGTCAAATGACATGATGGTGTCCTTTGACAGATCAAGAAAAATTCCAAGGCACTTGTGTTTTCTATCTAGCGTCCTGGCCACGTGATTGGACAAATCCATGACTGCGTCTTCGGTACTAACTCCATTTCTGAAACCGTATTGGTTATTCGCTAAGATGTTGTTTGCATCGAGAAAACTGATAAGATTCTTATTCAGTATTCGTTCTAGGATCTTTGACATTGCTGTTAAAATAGAGATTGGACGATAATTATTGACATCATTTTTGCGCCCAGACTTGTGGATGGGGTGAACTACTGCTTTTTTAAACACCGTTGGAAAGACACCTGCACTTATAGACAAATTACAGATATGTGTAATAACTGGCACCAATACGCACCTCGAGGCCTTTATTACTTTAGACGGTATACAGTCTGAACCAGTAGCACAATCAGTCCGGAGACCCAAGATAATGGAGTCAACGTCGTGTTCGTTTACTTCAAAGAGGGCCATTGAGCGACACGAGTTAGAATTCGACCCACGGCTGGGCACCATGGAGGGTGATTCAAATTTCGCCGCCAAGCTACTGCCCACATTAGCAAAAAAGTTATTGACGTGATTAAGCGAGGATTTAGGGTTATCAAATAAATGTAGCAGGTCAAAAGAGGGAGACGATTGAGTTTGAAGATCTGACAGTTTTTTAATTACATTCCAGGTAGCCTTGACATTATTTTTTGCATTGCGAAACTGTTCCTTTTCATACGAGCGTTTAAGTCTTCTCAGCAGGGAATTACAAAAATTGCGATAGCGAGTGTAGGTGATTTTTAATATAAGGTTATCATCCGACTTTTTGAGTTTGACATGCATGCGGTCACGGTGTCGTATACAGCGGAGTAGACCCGGCGTAATCCAAGGCTTCAAATTACGTTCTCTTCTTGGAACAATATGTTCCCGAGTGTGGTTAGTGACAATAGAGGAAAGATGAAATATTAGCGCATCCGCAGCCTCGTTAGGATCCGAGATTGACAACACTGGAGACCAGTCATGGGTTTTGATGTTCTCTATAGTGGATTCATAGTCTATTTTTGTTCTAGTATGATTCACATCCGAGTTGGCACTCCTGGTTTGTAGAAATAATAGCAGCGGTTCGTGATCCGTTATGGATGATTCAATAACGAAAGTCATAGCGGATTTATTTGTTTTGAGTAAGATGTGGTCTAAACAGTTTGTGAGCCGTGTCGGAAACAGATGTGCTGGGAGAAGTCCGTTAGAGGCTGCACAGGTTAAATACTCATCTGAGTGACTATCAATGTTATCAATCTTAATATCAATGTTCATGTCACCGATCAGGACCACGGAAGGAGTTGTTAATTTGAGAACGTTATCGAGACTGTCAATGAAGTTGTTGATGTTTTTAAAGGACGGGGGGCGATAAATAGCCACTATTGTAACATCCTGTATGCGACAAATGAGACAGTTCGCGTCAGCAAATTGTGGTTCTCTAACATCAGCTTTCAGGGAAGATTTGACGTATATAACACAACCGTCGTTTTGGTTGTATGTGTTCTTAGTGTAGTATGACGTAAATCCATCCAAGGTCGGCAAGTGTGAAAGTTTACTTAACCAGCACTCGGTGAGAACGAGCACGTCGCTCTGGAAACCCAATAATCGCATAAGCACTGAAACTTCATCGAAATTTTTAGAAATGCTTCTTATGTTAAGATGTAATATTTTTAAACCTTTTGTTGGGTCTTTTATGAACTGCATGCAACTCTCAGCTTGACACTTGAGCGATTTAGAAACATGGAGCGCGTCTATTTCACTATTTATAATATCTACATTAGCCATTTGTTTCTAGAATGTGCAAGAAAGTCTAACGAAACAGTAGCAGATTTGAGGACACGGTATCTGTGAACTAATTGTTTGGTACATAGCAGTTAAACAGGTACATATTTGCAGCAGGCGTGGTAGATTTATGGACAAGATATTAATGAACCATAATGTTACAAATACTGATATTTTATGGTAGGTAGCAGTTCGACCGGTATTTAATGTATTAGTGTGTATGGTGATGGGATTAGGTATTCTGTAGTTTAGTACGTAGACTTGTATAGTTACTGTGCGTTGTATTGTGGTGTATGTGGTGTACAGGATAATTGTAGGTAAGAGTGTATTGTTCGGTGCAAAAGTTAATTTTAAAACTCCAATCAAAAATAAGCAAAGTATGAAAAATAGAACAAAATAAAAATAAAAAGAAATAGCAACATTCTGAGATAGTCAGTTGATGTGATTTGGGTTCTCCGGGTAAGCGAGGCATTTTTCAGAGGTTACTAGAATCTGTTTGTCTCCCTCTATCTTTCGCAGAAATATATTGCCATTGGAGATCCAGCAGAACTTATAGGAATTTTTGTTGGCGAACTCTCTGGCTTGGTAAAAAAGCTTTTTGGTGCTTGCAGGTAGGTGTTCAGAGATGTACACGGGTTGGCGGTCACCAGGTAAACCCATGACTGCGGTGTTTAGTTTGTCGTCTTTACCTCTTCCTTTGTTATACAAACGCACGGCTGACAGTAGTGTCTGCTTAGTTCGCACTGTCGAGAATTCTGCAATTATTGGGCGCGGGGAGGTTGAGGTTGAGGTGGTTGGTTTCCCTGGAAGACGATAGATATCGCGTAGCTCTGTTTCATCAATGTGTACACCAATTGCTGTGCCAACGCCACATACCGTCTTGATGAGACTAGAGCTAGACTCGGAACTTACTTGCGGGATGTTACGAAGTTCTATGGCAGAAGATCTCGCTTTATGCTGAAGATCTACTATTTTCCGTTCAAGAGACTCAATGTGGGTTTGCTGCTCGAAAGAACCGTTTTTGTTATTGTATTTTATATTGTGTATGTGTATCCTTTGTTGGAGATCCTAAATAAATAAATAAATAAAGAGGGAACTAATGTAATTTGACATGGTATTTTAGGTATTAGAGCTAAAATATTAGTCAAACCTATCCAAGAACTAACTATATTTTCCTATTACTATTTCATAGAAAAAAACAAAGAGACCTCTAAACATACCTAAAAAAATGTAAGGAATGCGATAGTGATGGGACACACTACTACTACAAAAATATCGATAAGTGTGGTGTAGGGAAAGTATTTCAGTAAGGAAAATAATAAAACAATTCTTTGACATTATTTTATATAATAAAAATGTATTTTACTGTGTTTTAGAAAAATAATAAACGATATTCTTAAAAAAGTTTTTTATTTTATTTTCCCTAAAATTTCCAAAAATAATACAAATAAAATACAGTGAAGGTTCGAGACCATCACATAACATCACGCCTGTATTCCCGGGAGGGGCAGGCAGAGGTGTACTTACAAAAGCTATACAAAATAGAAAGGTAAAGTACAAAGGGTGCAGTATAATGCTCATTTGTTACAACTGTCTGCAAGAGGCTATACAAAATAGAAATGTAAAGTACAAAGGATGCAATATAATGCTCATTTATTGCAACTGCCAGCTGAACTGCAAGAGGCTATTACACACAGAGAAATACATGGAAAAAGGCTATAAGGAATATAAAGTACAAAGGTATTCATTTATTACACATTCAAATCTTGATAAAAAATGCCAGCAAAATTGCCATAGTATAATGTGGTAACAGGATACAGTGTGTAACTTGAAAAAAAAAAGAGCCTCTGTCAAGCCCGCAGTTAGCTGCAGTTGTGACCCGGTGACCCCCAGCCTAGCATACATCACACACAAACATTGTACAAACAAGATTGTATTGTATGAGTCCGAGAAAAGGATGACTCTACTAATTGTCTGTCATTGTCTATCGGTTAGACTTTGTGGTAAAGGTATACCAAGTTAGTCAGTCTGTATGTCCACCAAGCTATAAGCACGACATTTGCAACTAAATAATCTGCTAATGTCGTCACTGTATGTCTGTCACGCTGGAAATTCAAAGAGTTACTTATGGTACAACTCGAAACAGGGTGGACCTCACAAGCAGTGCACACGTACATTGTACGTCGATGTATCTGCTGCCGGGAACACCAAGTGCAACGCCGGCGCGAATGATGGTTAGGGTTGGATGTGAGTCGGGCTGTCTTTTGAGGCAAATGTTGCAACCGAGGCAATTGACGGCTCAAACTGCTGGGACCGGGAAGGGGCTTTGGCTTTAGGGACAAGTTGGTGGTGTTGCCGCAGAATTTGATCCACCAACTCCAATCGAAACACCATGTGCTCTTTCGGATCAGTGGACGTACTCTGCAACAGGATGCGGGCATTCAGAATGGAGCAGTTGAGCAAGCGTTTAAAAAATTTTTTGTACCATTTAGCTCCTCTCTTTCCTTTCCAGGAGGTATGGTTCCAGCATTTGATCTTAAGGATCAATGCCTCCCATACCCTTATTATAATCTAATACTACCTTTGGTTTATACAAAGTTGGGCGATATGGTTTCGCCGCCATTTGGCCTTGTGAATCGCCGTGGTAGGTACTAATGGTGGATATCTTACGCTTCTTGTCATGGAAGGCCAAGACCACCACATCGCCGGAATGACGAGCTACAAATTGACCATCTTTCAGCTTACACAGCGACAGGAGTGGAGGCACATTGCTGCGGTTAGCACGCAAGGTACCTACACAGTCGGTTTTACGTGTCTTCAGAAATCTGGCCAATAGGGGGCTGTTAAACCAGTTATCCATAAAAAGCGTATAACCTTTATCAAGGAGTGGACGTACGAGCTGGAGAACGCTAGAAGTACTTTTCTGAACAGTGGGTGGGAGACTGGGGTCATGAGAACTGCCAGCACCGAGGTACACGAAAAAGGACCAAAGGTAGCCAGTTGAGGACTCGCAAAGCTCGTAAGTTTTGATTCCGTACTGGGCTGCCTTGGTCTTGATATATTGGCGGAAGGTTAGGTTTCCTTTCCACAAAGTCAAGGATTCGTCAATACTGATGTTACGGGATGGGATGTAGGCTGCCTGAAACCGTGAATTTGAATGATCAATGATCGGACCTAAGCTGAATAAACGGTTTGTCAAGTCGGTCGGTCTGCTACTGTTGTCAACTAAATGAAACGCGCGGCAAAGACTTTCGTAGCGGTTACGGGAAAACATCTTTCTAAAGATGTTGGTTTGCAATAATGGATTTAGGGTAAAACAAGATTTTATAGAGGGCATCCGGATGATTCCGAGCATCTCGGGCGAACCGAGCGGACGCACCCGATAGCTGAGTGACGATGTGCGTCAAGATTTCGTCGTCCCAATACTGCCTGAACGCCCCGTATGCATCTTCAGATGCGACAACCGCCCCAGTTTGCTCCGGAAGAAATTGCTCCCGCTCACCTTGAAAGGTACCCATGGGGGACCAGTCAAAGCGGTTGGATGTTCCTTCCGCAGCAAAAAAGGACTCGAGGTCGCCGCCATCTGCATCAAACCACTCATCCTCATTCTCCTCTCTTGTACGCCTTTCTCTACTCACCAGACGCGCTCTCGCAGCCTCTCTCGCATTCACGACTTTCATAATTTCCCTCCTTAACTCCTCAGGCACATCATCATCGTCAACATGCACCTCAACCAATCTTTCTCCTCTTACCCACTGGGGGCCACCACCCTCGACCCGGCCAGCACGTGCCCCCGCACGTCTCCCACGCCCCCTACCTCTACCGGCACGCCGCGCTGCCACGCCGCGCCGCGGTGCACCGCCACGCCGCGCTGCCGCGCCACGCACTGCACGCATTGGCTGCTGGGGCTCCTCGGCCGCCACGTTCTCTACCACGTCTTCCACCTGCTGGAACAGCCCATGTTCGTCAGCAAGGTGGAAGCCGTGGTCAGCGTCCATGGCGTCGTCGATGGTAGCCCTCAAGATGACATTGGAGCTAACAAAAAAGTATAAACATTATTACGTGTAATTCACGAAGAACAGGTACAAGACGAATGAATACAAGTTTTAATACTTACGGCTCAAGAGCGGGCGTGAAGCCTGAGCCACCAGCCGCAGACGGCGAAGCGTGCGGCGTCACAGAGGAATATGACGGCGATGGCGAAGTGCATGTTGATGACCTGTCAAATGAAAGGTTTTCATTTGTTATCATTTATTATACAGAAAACCATTTATAAAAACAACTAGGTATTTATTTTTTTACTCACGGCATGGACAGCGGGCCTCAGGTTCGCGTCGAAAAACGACGTTATAGTCCCCAAGGGGGTCCCCGTAGAGGAGGGCTCGACGTCCTGAAAAATATAAATTGAAAACATAAGATTCATGACCATCATATTTGTGGCTAAAGTCAAAACATAAACCACACAAAAACTGAAGCATTAGATTCTTGGCCATCATGCTTGTGGCCGAAGTCAAAACATGAACCACACAAAAACTGAAGCATTAGATTCATGGCCACCATGTTTGTGGCTAAAGTCAAAACATAAACCACACAAAAACTGAAGCGTTAGATTCTTGGCCATCATGCTTGTGGCCGAAGTCAAAACATGAACTACACAAAAACTGAAGCATTAGATTCATGGCCACCATGTTTGCGGCTAAAGTCAAAACATAAACCACACAAAAACTGAAGCGTTAGATTCTTGGCCGTTCAGATTCATAAACCCAAAACTAACACCAAACAGACATTCAAACCAATCATGTAAGTAAGTAAGCAAGCAAACAAACAAACGCATGACATTATACAATTATCTCACTGAGAAGAGGCCTGTGTCCCAGCAGTTGAGTTATAGCCTGACGCTGCATCAAGTTTGCTGAAAGAAAAATAAAAAGTAGTTATTCCAATGTTACTGTAAGCGACGCGCTCTAAATTTCTTTAATAGTATTTAAACTAAAAATTAAGTAACATCTCTAGTTACTAGGCGGGATACGCTGACATGCTTGTCACACTGCGGCTCCCCCGCCAGTCTGCCACCGATCGTCTATAAATGCGCACGTCTCCGAATTCAACATTTTGCGCACGCGGCCATATTGTTATTTAGCTATAGACGCATTAAACAGTTTTAAAAGTTTTACCCGTGTTTTCGTTGTGACAACAATTAGTTTTCTGCAGAACCACCCCTAACATAGTGGTCCTTCGAGCGGAAACCACCCCTAACATAGTGGTCCTTCGAGCGGATCTACAATGATCCACACTCCAGGTGTAAAAACACGGCGAGCAAAAATGCTACAGGAACAACGTGTTTCGCAACAGAATAAAGCTGCAGAAAACACTCAATCTGAGCAGCTCGGGCATATTGTGTCGCAACGTTTGTTTCCCGATGTGCCGGAAAGCAGCATAAAGTCGGAACCGCTGCCTCAAGTCGCAAAAACGGCGGTAAAATCTCGTTGCGTCATCGTGCAAATCTACGCGAGAAAGCAAAAAGAAGCTGTTGCAGCTGGAAGCCGGTAAACAAAAAGCTGCTATTCGGATCGCGCTCATTAATCAAAGCCTGGATGCCCAATTGGCAGCACTCGACGACGAGGAAGAACAGTTGGAATACAGTTCACAACTTGATGAGAAGGAACTTCCTTGCAACGTGGAGGATTGGGTTATCCATCAAAGTAACCACAAGGAACCCCTACAGGAGTAGCAAGCCCCCGGGAAAGGAATAATAACGGGCGAGCTGCATGCACGAGTACCGTCGCTATGCGCCGAGCACGTGGATGGCCGGCCGCGCGCCGCAGCGCCGCCGGCGCCGCCACCGCCGCCGCCCGGCGACTCCGTGACTGTGCTTAACAATACGGTTCATATGTTGGCTAGTGCTTTGAAGGATATTTCCACTAACTGTGCAAACAACGTGTCTCAAGCCAGTTTGCTCAGCCGCATGAGCACACCGAGAGATTTACCTGAATTTTCTGGTGATCAGTTGGATTGGCTTCAATTCAAACAATCTTACGACGAGTCGACGGCGTTGTGTAATTTCACACCAAAAGAAAACCTATGGAGGCTTCGAAAGTGCCTACGAGGGCAAGCGAAAGATGCAGTCGCTGCATTGTTCATAAGCGCCACGTCACCTGACAAAGTAATATCGACATTGGAGCTACGGTTTGGAAACCCCGACTGTATAATTTCCAGAATAATTCAAGACATAAAGAAGCTTCAGTCCCTACAACAGGAATATCATAAAGATATCGTCGCGTTTTCTGTGAAAGTGCAAAATGTAGTGGAAGCAGTACGAGCAGTTGGACGCAAGGAGTACCTACACGGTGTCAATATTGTCTCGATGCTTGCACTGACTGGACAGGTCCACTCAAATCTGTGTGGTTCTTTCCTCAAAAGACCATTTCAGACTCTTATCTACATGATCCTCATATGGCCTGACCAAGATTATGTCTGGACTTTAAAGGAGACGGTGACCTCTGAGTTTGTTTCGGCCTTTCTTCTCAGAGTAGTCAGATAGGAAACGCCGACCTCATCTAACTTATTTTTACAACTTTTTAATATGACGTGTAAAAGTGATTCCAATATCCTATTTACAGAATAAACAATTTCATTTCATTTCATTTCGTAGTTCTGAATCCCCACGTCGCTTAGTTAAAGCGAGAGACGTAGTATTTTTTGAAAATTCTTTTACAAGTTTAAAAGAAAATTCAGCATCTTCTAATAGCCAAGAAGAATTGGTAGTTCCATTACAATTGAGCGCTGAGCCTTGCAATGCTGTTGAACAGATAGTTAATGATGGAGGATGAAAACATCCATGGAGGTGCTTGCTGTAGGAACATTCAGTTCCTACAGCAAGCACCTCCATGGATGTTCGTGACGTTTCCCCTGATAATTTTCATGATGCTTCAGATGTAGAAGTAGAACAAAGCAACAGTGTTCTCGATGAGTCAGTGGAAGAACGTCGCTATCCAATGAGAGAACGGAAGAAACCAGATTTCTTGTTGTACAAGACCTGTACGGAAGAGGTAATAAATGAAGATCCATCTAGCTACTCAGAAGCCATGCACGCAGAAGATAAAGATAGTTGGATTGCTGCGATGCAGGACGAGTATGATTCCTTAATAGAAAGAAAAACTTGGTTTTTAGTCAACAGACCTGAAAATAAGAAAGTTATTCCTTGTAAATGGGTCTACAAATTGAAACGAGACGCTTTAGGAAATCCTGTAAAGTATAAAGCAAGACTTGTTGCCAAGGGCTACAGTCAGGAGGCAGGAGTGGATTATTATGAAACCTTCTCTCCTGTGGTGAGGAATTCATCCTTACGAATGCTGTTAGCTTTTGCCGTTGAGGACGAATATAAGCTGAAGCATTTGGATGTGGATACAGCATTTCTTCATGGCGATTTAGAGGAAGAAGTTTTCATGCAACAGCCGCATGGATTTACACAAGAAGATGGAAAAGTTTGTCTACTGAAGAAATCCATCTATGGGTTGAAGCAAGCTTCGCGAACTTAGAATAAAAAGCTCAATGAAACTCTTTTAGGTTTGGGTTTCAGTAGAACCTCCTCAGAGTCTTGTATATATACTAAACTTTTTGGTTCGTCTGAACTAGTTATACTAGCTGTTTATGTCGATGACATTGTCTTGTTGCACAAAGTTGACTTGACGTATGACAAAGTCAAACATGACTTGAGAAAATTTTTCGGTATAAAAGATCTGGGAAATTTAAATTATTTCCTATCTCTTAATGTAAAGTATGACAATGGGATAGTTGAAATAAACCAAAAAACTTTTATACTTGATTTATTAAAACGTTTTAATATGCAACAGTGTAAAACGTTTGATACTCCTTTAGCGAGCAGTAAGTTGGAATCTGGAACTGGTGAGAAATCTGATTATCCTTATCAGAACTTGATCGGCTGCCTGATGTACCTCGCTGTTAACACTAGGCCAGATATAGCGTTTGCTTGAGTCAGTTTAATATGACTTATGACAAAACGCACTGGACAGCAGCGAAGCGTGTACGGGTAGTATGTTAAGGGTACTATAGATTATTCCATTGTCTACAGGAAGACTGGCGAATATATTTCTGCATACGCTGATGCCGATTGGGCCAATGCACAATTGACCGCCGTTCGTATACAGGCTATATTGTGAAACTGGCTGGAGGACCAATTTCATGGGAGTCAAAGAAACAGCGGTTGCGTTATCTTCAACAGAGGCGGAGTATATGTCCCTGACTGCCGTAACCAGGGAAGTTATCTTTTTGCGCAGACTCTTGCAAGAAGTTAGTGGCAAGGTAGGACAAGTTATTATATATAACGACTGTCAAGGGGCGCAAAAACTGGCATCAAACCCTATTCACTACAATAGAACCAAACATATTGATACAAGACATCATTATATTAGAGAAATTGTATCCAAAAATATTATAGATTTACGGTATGTTCAAACACAAGACATGAGCGCTGATATTTTGACAAAGGCCCTAGGACGGGTAACACATTTAAGATGTGTTAAGGGCATGGGTTTTAATTCATTATAGGGTTCTTAGATTATTCGATTAAGTGGGGGTATGTAGTAAATACTCGTTTTTTGTATTCTTCTTAATCTAATTTACATTGTCATGGTTTTGTTTGTGTCAAATAATAAACAGAAAAAACATGACGTACTACTTTTATTGCTCATAATTAATTATTTAATTTACATAATTCTACATCAGTTTCCTTATCTAGTTCTTGGTTATCACAATCTTGAGTAACTCTTGTTCTAATTTCTTGTGTAATAATCTGTTCTTCTTCTTCATTTATAGTTGTCACTTCATCTTCATTTATAGGTATCCCTTCTTCTCTTTGTTCTTTCTCTAGTACTTCTATTTTAGTGTCTTCTATTAACATAGAGTTTTGGGGATTTTCACTCTTATCATTATTTGAATTTTCTTTTATAAAAACTACTTCTCTCTTTACTAGTACATTATTTGTATCGGGAAAATAAATTCTGTAGCCTTTAGTTGTTTCACCGTAGCCAAGAAAATAACCAAATTCGGATTTAGAATCAAACTTAAGACGCTTTTGATCTGGCACATGTACAGCTACCGGTGAACCAAAAACTTTTAATAGATTTATATCATAGACTGATTTTTTAAACCATATTTCATATGGAGTTACATTAGGAACACGACTCTTACCCGTTCTATTAAGGACAAATACTGCTGTGTTCACAGCCTCTGCCCACAGATTTTTATTTAAATTTGTTGCCAACAGCAAAATCCTGGCTGCTTCTGTGATAGTACGGATTCCCCTTTCTGCACAGCCATTTTGTTCTGGGGTATATACTACACTTGTTTGATGAATAATACCAGAGTTATCAAATAATGATTTTACTGTTTTATTTATAAATTCGGTTCCATTATCAGACCTTACTATTTTTATCCTATGACCTATATTATTTGTTATATGTAGAAAGCTTTTAATTTTATCTGGCACTTCATTTTTGTTTTTTTTTTAAATACACTATTTTAAACCTTGAATAGTCATCTTTAATTAGGAAATAATATCTGGCTCCCCCTAATGACACTGTTTCCATTGGACCACAGAGATCCATATGTATTAATCCCCGTGGATTTTGAGCCCTAACTTCACAATTTGAAAAGGGTTGTTTGTGTAACTTACCCTTAAGACATGATATGCAAGTAGATTCCTCACAATCTAGTGTATATTTCTCATTACATCTTTTAAGAATGCATTTTATCTGTTCTATATCTTGATGTGCCATTTTTTTATGCCACTCTGACAAAGCATTATTCAAACGACCAACATATGCATTTTTTATATTATTGAGTCTAAAGTTCATGATATATAATTTATTTTTTCGAAAAGCCATAGCACTTACCTTGTTATTACTTTGCTTTATAAACTTACACATCTCATTATCCATATTCAGGCTGTAACCCTTATCAGTAGATGTACTAACTGAAAATAGATTCAGTTTTAAGTCTGGAACATACAAAACTTTATAGTGTGCTATTTATCCATAACCATTAAATGCTTCCAAGTTTATATCGCCTGTACGTAAAGCTGGTATCATTGTACCATTACCAATTAAGATCTGTTTAGGAGATTGAAAAGGAATATAATTACTAAAACTATCCTTATTATGTGACATGTGCTCGGATGCACCACCGTCCATCACCCATTCATCACTCACATACTCGGAATTCAGAGCAGAAAGTACAGAAACATGAAATGCATTACTGCTATCATTATTGCTATTTTCATTTTTGTTTCTAAACCAACAGACATTAGGCAGGTGACCTTGCTTCTTACATATTTTGCAATACTTACGAGCGGAATTAGGATTAGTATTGACACTTGTATTAGGACTATTGTTACATGAACTGTTAACAGATTTACACTGTTGTTTGTATTGTCCTGTTTTACCACACTTAAAACATTTTCTCGGATTTTTGAACACTGGAAATGCAGTAGCTTCCTTGTTTTCAGTCTTTGCCTCGTAACGTTGTTCCTCTAGCATAAGACAACTCACCCATAGTACGCTGTGCCTTGGGCACCGACTCCCATGCTGATATGAAGTGTTGATACTGCTCCGGCAAACTCGTAATGATTTTTGTAATTGTCATACTCTCACTGACTTCACCATTTAATGCCTTTAGATTATTGATTATTTCTTCAATACGCGCCAGGAATTGAGACATGGTCTCTTTTTGATTATATTGTAGTGCAAAAAACTTCTGTTGCACGAGATGCAACGACAGTTCACCTTTTCTCGAATATAATATGAAGTTTGTTCCCAATTTCTGCAGCTGTCTCGCAACAACTAATTTGAGCAGTTACCTTATCTGAAAATCTTGTAGCGATCAGGCCCTGCGCCTTCGCATCCCACAGTAGCCACTTTTCTGCGTCCTCGACCGGACGGGGGCATGTTCCATCGACAACTTTGAAGACATCTGCCGCCTTCAGGATCACCTTAACTTTGAACTTCCAGGTGCTCCAGTTTGACGCCCCTTCTAACTTGGTAAATCGTGTCGAATCCATGTTCTCCATATCCATGCTGTCTTCTTTATGTGATTACTGATACCGCAATCAATGAGTGACGCCTTTGACCGCCAAAATGGAGATGTATCTATTTCTTCTTAGACAATTTTTGCATTGATTGTGGCGAAACTAGTGGACAAAGTGTACAACAATGAACCACAGATAAAATATACTTAATATTTGTTGCATTATTTTTAACAGTTATACTAACTTTATTAAAGTCATTGTGAAATACCCAATGAACATTTAATTTAATTGCACTATAGAACCTGTAATCACATTCCAATAAAAGTTCTATATTGGTGACACCGACGTAATTTAAAAAATACGGTTCCATACTGTACTATAACCCGCGAGTGCCATTGCGTTAATACAGACTTAGACTTTCTTCAGTGTTTACTGTGAAGTATTTTACAAAATTCCGAGATGACCAACCCCTAACACTGCTGCTGCCGCCACGGCTGGTGCCGCACCTGACAGCGTCTATGCACCTCAGCAAGCTGCTCCGAGTTATATCGTAGACCAGCACCAGCCGCCAGAGACGGGGGCGATCACCATCAACTCCCGCATCGCCGACTTCTGGTCAGCGTGCCCGCGACTATGGTTCCACCAGTTCGAGGCCAAAATCGGTGCATAAAAAGCAGGTGACTTAGTAGTTATAGCTAAGTTAGGTCGAGACGAAATGGGTCAAATTAGCGACATTCTCGAGAACCCACCTGAGAACAATAAATATCAAACTTTAAAAGACCGGCTAATTTCGGGGTATGAAGTCTGAGTCCAAACAAGTACATACGTTGCTTACGAAAGTTGAGTTAGGGGATCAACGACCCGCTCAACTCTTACGTAAAATGCGCGAGCTCGGAAGGAACAAAATTCCCGAGGACACTATCAAAATTTTGTGGTTAGATCGCCTGCCTCAAAAGTCCGCGCAGTAGTCACTGTCTGCAATGTTACATTGGACAATGTCGCAGCAATAGCTGATAAAATAATGGAAACTTCACGGCCATCCGAAGTTTATACACTAAATCCTGTCGCTATCTCCAAATAACTAATGGACCAACAATTTATTAAATTGCATCAAGAAATTGCCGCGTTAAACATTAAAATTAATTATTTACAAATCACGCGTCAAACTAATAGTAGGAGTCGTGGCAATTATCAGACGCGATCACGGTCACGATCACGCTCTCGGTATTTTGATAATCAAAACAAATACAGGCGTCAAACAGCGCAACCGGGAGAGAAAGATTTCAAGTGTTTCTACCACTATATTTATGGATATAACGCCAAAAAATTCGGCGACCAACAATGCGTCAAAAAAGCGTTAAACTAAACCGATACCTGCTTTGGCGAGCGTAGGTGTCGAAGGAACGAATCGCTTGAGCGTCATCGACTGTTGATCCCCGACTTCGAACTAAGGGACGTGTGAGCCGTGTGACGTCATAGATACTTGAGTTCACAAGTTCGTCTGCATGTCCCCCACATGCAGACGAACTTGTGAACTCAAGTATCTATGACGTCACATACCACTACAAATCCGCAAAACGGGCGTGTTATTAGGAGTGCGCAATACAATTAAAGAAGACTCAGGATACAGCCCCGCTCAAATGACCTACGGTAAATCTATGCGTCTACCGGGAGATTTTTTTGTTCCCACCGAAGCAAACATCAACAACACTTGCAAACTCATGGAAACATTAGCGAAACTTACGCTCAACAACACCAAACTAGAATCAGTAAATGAGATCAAAGATCTAGGAGTTACAATAGATAGCAAACTGCAATTCACGTCCCACATTGACACCGTAGTTAAAAAATCTGCTCAGATGTTTGGTTTTCTTAAACGTAACGCCAACTGTTTCAGGCGACCGCAAACTAGGTTGCTTCTTTTCAAGACGCTAGTGAGAAGTAACTTGGAATACGCATGTACAGCGTGGAGCCCATCTTATACTGTTCACTCTCAACGCATTGAACGTATACAATGTATGTTCACGTGCTCCTTGGCATTTAGCACTCGCGGTATTTCTCATAGATGCCCATATAATCAGCGGCTTTCATTTTTCAAAATGACTTCTCTCCGTGACCGTCGAGTAATGCTTAGTATATCATTTTTGCACAAAATTGTTAACGGAAAAATTTATTGCAGTCACCTCCTAGCAGAGGTTCCCATGTCCTCCATTCTGTCGTACCAATGTCGCCCATGGTCCGCTAGTAGGAACTATTAACTTTTACAATTTGCTCAAAAAAAACTTAAATTCAAACCTGGACATATTTCATGACTCCATGGTTGGTATTCGGAAAAAATACTTGACAGTTTTCAATTAGTTTCATAATTTATCTTGAATTATGTAGTTGATAGTTGAATTATGTATTTGAATTGTGTGTATGCTGTGTTCATTCCATTAATTAATTTGTAATCAGTTGGACTTCACAAGGTGAAGCTTTGTTAAAAGAATTAAGTTTTACTATAAGCTGCTTATAGCTGCTGTCCAATGTTTAATTCCCTAAATGTTAAGTACACCTTTAATTTGTGTATACATTAGCAGTAATACCTTCCATATTTTTTTCTTTAAGCAATGTTGAATGTATATGCTGTTGGTGTTCTTTAATAAATAAATAAACCTTCAACCGACCACAAAGAAACAAGCTGATAACAGAAACATTTTCGTTCATAAAGATTTAACAAGATCGGACTACGTTTTCGTTAAAAATTAAGTTAAACGCTCTTTAACACCGCCATACGAAGGTCCCTATAAAATCCTCAAACGAAGCAATAAGCATTATGTCGTTCAAAGTTTTCGAAAAGTCACTATTTCTCTCGATCGTCTCAAATCTGCTTATGTTACAACTATTAGTCCTGCACTTGAGCCACTACTTGAAATTTTTGTTTCGCCCGAAACCACAAACATAACACCGGTTGGGACCCAAACGACCCCACTTGACAAAACTGAGCCATTTGTCACAACAAGATCGGGTCGCGTCGTAAAACAGACTGAGATTTGACATTTAAAACATTTTTTATCGATCAAAATTAATATTTTATGCCGCTCGGTTATGTTTGCGCGCGAGCATAACCGAGCGTGTGTGGCGTCCGGCGAGCTTGCCTGCCACAGTTCTCAGTTTTTAATTGTTTGCGACGGCGGAAGGTCGCGCGCGCGCATCATCGCGAAAATGGCGAGTCGCAATGCCACATTAGAAGAATTCATAGAAATTTAGAAGTCGGAACCTTGTCTTTGGCGCGTAAAGTGCAAAGAATATCACAACAGAGACAAACGATCGACAGCATACGAGAATTGATAACGCTCAAGGAATTGGAGCCAACTGCTACAAAAGATGATGTGATTAAAAAAATTAATACGTTACGCAGTAACCTTAGACGAGAGAAAAAAAAATACGATGAATCTGTGAAGTCTGGAGCATCATCTGATAACATTTATAAACCAACACTTTCAATTATTCGATTTTATTGGAGATCAAGATGTTCCTCGCAGCTCGCGATCTAACATTTCGGACATTGGTGCCGATTCTCTTGTACAACGGACTAAACTAAACTATCTCTAAATGACATGACCAGTGATACTATGGGCGCCTGCATAGGTGTCGAAATCAATGTGCAGAAAATATTGTATTATTTTTGAAATTGTTGTATTCTATAGTTTAAAAATAAAAAAGTTTCAAGAGTCTAAAAGATCAGGTATCTGAGAAAAATAAAGATAAGTTTTCACTAAATAACTCTACTTTTCTATAAAAGATGGCGCTAGGCGTTGTGGTTATCATGGTCGAGCCAACCAAATTATGATCTATAGTCAGCTATTGACTACAACTATGATATACGTTGCTCGGGAAACAAAAATAAGCCTTTATATTATTTGTGAAGGGATGAAGATTACCCTGAATAATAAGACTATTATTTGAACGAATGAAGTATTTTAATATTTCATAAATAAAATACAATGTAGGAAAGACGGACAATATAAACAAAGTACACTTGTTGACGGAACCCAAAAAAACATTAATGGTCTTGAATGGAAAGTAAAACATTTTCTAAAAATGGCGCTGGTGCTAGCACATTGTCTTGGTGCCTGGCCCAGCCAAGATACCAGACTAGTGTCATGACATGGCAACAACAGCCGACTGTACGATTGCCGACTATACAGTTGCAATAGTAACCTAATATTGCATTTAATGGCGAACCGCCGCTAGGTTCACAATCTATTAATATATATGTAAAATATATTTTTTGACTGACATGCCTTGACTTTATTCTTCCTCTTAATAAATATGGATTGTTCCCACCAACCCGTAAAATCATTTCTTCTGAATGTTCCAGCTCTGGACACACTTCAACATGGTAAATTCTATTTTCCCTTATGTGTTCCCCATAATAAGATCTTGCTTGCTTGACCTGATAAGGGCCTAATGCAAATAAAAGCAAGTCATTGTGTTCTAAAACAGGGAAAACTTGTAATTGAGGAAGGTTGCCATCTATACGAGTAAACATAACCCTTCTTCTATTAAGATTATATTCATTGACGAAAATGCCGAGATGATTTGGTTCGTCCATGTACCTGTGAACACGCTCTATAATTTGTTCAGCATTTGGACTATCATGAATTAATGGATGAAACTTATTGAGAAGGGCTCCTGCAATTCTAAAATCAGTCATCATGTTTGGACTAGCAATATTAAAATATCTTTGTCGAAATAGTTTGTAGTCTCTTTTGAACCGGCCATTTATAATCTCTACAACCCATCTGCACAAAGTAACCTTACGGCTTTTATTGGCCTGTGAAAATGTCAATTGATGATGCCCTTCATCCAAAGACTCAGGTTTAAATACCCTATAATCAATCCCTTCTAAAAATGGAATGGCATCCCTAAATCCTCTGTCTAATATAAAAATATCATTTGGCCTAAACAGGTTTCGCAATGGACCATCTTCAGTTTCAAATAGATTTTTCATGATTTCTGCATCACTTTGTGTAGCAGCATATGGACCTACCACGTCAATGATGTGTCCATCACAGGAACAAATCACAAATGGTTTTACAAGATTATCATATTTATGTAAACTGTACGTTTTTTTTTTTGAAAAAGGTAATTCGGGCTTTTCTGCATAAAAATATAAGTACCATCAAAAATAGCAATAGCTGATCGAGTCTCTGTGTCCGGGTTTCCAAACAAAGCTTCTGGTATTCTTAAGTTTCTAGCAGAAAGCTGCTCATGAGTAATATGACCTGGACCGATATGTTGGGGAACGAAGAGATCTTTTAAATAATTTCTAACATTTTTTATAAGAAATTGTACTGTTGACTGAGCTAAATTGAATAACGATGAGAGTCGTCTGTTGCTGTCACCAGTTCTTAATTTAAACAAATATATTGCTAAGGCACGTTTTGGTTGCTTAGCATAATTGGGAGCAGGGGCGTGAAACTTAGAACTATTTCGATTTTCGACCTTAATGACAGACTAGTGCTGCTACCTTTGAAAGTTTTACAGAACTAAATGTCGATAAACAGTTTTCAAGTGATTTTAGTCTCGCTAGATGGCGCCTTTTTGCTTGAGCAACTGTTTTATTGACAGAACTGTCAGTGCCGGTGAAATAATCATTCTTTACTTTGAAACTTTGAATTCAAACTTGAAAACTTCTATTGCCTTGCTTCTCATGTTAAAACTTTCGTTTTTCTGCGTTATCAAGTGTTATTTTGTTATTTGTTGTATTGTTATTGTTACGTTATTTGCTGTTAAGTATTTGTTAAGTTTTTGTCAAAAGTGTTCTCGTTTACGGGTTTTTCATTACAATTCTCGCAATGAGTACTCGCCAAGCACGTTGCATTTTTGGTTGCGACACTCTTGGTAAGTGTTGCACTTAATAATGAAGTTAATTAGGTACATAAGGCTATTCTGTAATGTTAAAACATTGTTTAACTTCTTCAACAACATAGTGTTTTCACAATCAACGCTAAGTTATGTTGGTATTCCGTGACTTCAAAGCTCGAAATTCTAAAGATTTTAGCTATCTTATGCGTAATATCTATTATAGAATAGTAAACAATTAGCATCAACATTACAACTTAAAACATACACCTGTAGAAAGTATTTCTTTTTATACCTATACTAAGTAAGCATTATTATTTCCAGGAGTGTCAATGCATGGTTTTCCGAATAAAACTAAATACCCGGCCCTCTTTGAAGCATGGGTATCGGTCATACCCGAAAATATAGCTCATGAAGATCCTGAGAAGGTTCGGAAATCATTAAAAGTGTGTGATTACCATTTTAAACCAGAACACAGGACACGAGGCCATGGCATTACTAAAACAGCTATACCCTGTCTGTATTTAGAAGGTAATGTGTATTTTGATTATTTGTTGAAAAAAGAAATGTCCAATTTGGTACAGTCATTCGGAAGTTATGTATGTACAGACATTTCAGCGATTTTGTTTTATAAGGATTGATAACCAGCACCCTAATTGCGTAGCACACTATCAAATATCTGAATCATTTTGAAGCAAATTACTAATCCATAGCTTCATAAGTTTATAAAAATTGTCTGTTCAACACGTAAATATTGCAATGAACGTTGTTGAACTGTCTAAATGAAACCATATTGCTAGAAAGTAGGCTTATAAAAAGTACCCTATTCTTCAGTTTACACCTGACTAGAAAAATGGGTGCTTTTAGGTAGACGGTTCTTGCCTGTATCGCAGAAAGCCCCTTGTCATTACAAATATATGCATATGCAGGGGTACAGTTAAAATGTAAAAACCTGCTGTCAACCAAAAAAAATTACCTAACACTAAATTACATTTCAGGTGTGCCAAAAGTAATAACTGATCTGGATACAGAACATAATTATTGCTTACAAGATGAAGTTAGCTGTTTCCTCAACAAACATTGAAATGGCTACACCATCATCATCTGGTGTAACACAGAATACAGGTAAATAATTATGGTCCCACATAATATTTATCATGTTTGCAGGGCTAGCATGCAGTGTGGTCAAAACTGTTAGCACCCCCTTATCTCTATGACAGAAGACAAATACAAGGCCTTTCTTAATATGACTAAAAATGATTGGCACTTTAACGTCCACAAATGAATTGTTTGTCACATTTTTATTTATTTTGGTTCTGAGAAGAAACTACACTCTCTTCCCCCTTTTTTGCCACACTAACCCTGCTGAGATTGTATACTTACCCATTCCATAGCTTGGTTGCTATGCTTGCAGAGGCAAAAGTCATTCAATTATTTTTAAATTCTTTCAATTAATCTTAGATTTATACATAACATCACTCCTTGTTTCCCCGAAGGGTTGAGCAGAGGTGTGCACCCACATTTCGCCAGTTATGTTTAAATCCCATGTAATAGATTACATGGCCATGTCTTAGATTTATATATGTATAACAATATATATTATAATTGTTTTAAATATCATAATACTGGATAAAATTGTACCTTCTTATGAGTATTTACTTTTTCTTTATAGACTTTGCATTGAGCCATGTGCATATGCAAACATCAGCAGATGCTTGTATGCCGTATAGTGAGACAGAACCTTCTAAATTGCAAACTTCATTATTCAAAGGTAAGTTAGTATTTTGTATAAATATATGATTTATTGTTTGGGGTACATAAATAAATAAGTGGTAGCTCAACTGAACTTACTTACTTAATAAATATTTGAAAGATTCCAAATGGAAGACACTTAAATGTGTGTGTGGTGTCCCTTTACATTTAATTTAACAAGTAATCTGGCATTTTGATGACATATAGTCCTGATATTATAGTCTGGCCTTTGCTACCAACTTCCAGATTTCCGGGATACAAAGTATGCTGTTTTAATCCAGAATGTCTGACTATCTGGGTGCAAGAATTCATCCAAAAACAAACATCTTCAAAAACTTTCCCATTATGTATTATAACAATATGGCGAATGCTTTTATTGAATCTTATAATATAACAGTCAATCTTAACTTTCCAGGACAAACAAATATTACCCGAACTACGACAGAACAGATCAAAGACTACCAGAGGCAAATCACAAACCTGAAGAAAATGGTTACTCGGATGAAATATAAAGAAGAGTCGTTCAAAACCCGTCTGGCAAGGGCAGAAAGAATTGCACGATCGTCTGTTAAAGTAACAAGTAGTATGTCCAAGGCGGCCAGAATTTTTACTGGTTTACAATGCAGGGAGTCAGGAAAAAGCTCGCGTGGTCGAAGATTTACTGAAGAAGAAAAAGTACTTTCGCTTTCGTTACTGAAAAGGAGTCCGAAAAGTTATAGCTTTCTCAGCAAGTATTTTTGTTTGCCATCTAAGAAGACTCTGTTAAATGTTTTAAAAGCCGTAAAATTAGTTCCTGGTATAAACAAAATAATTTTCGAAAAGTTAAAAGATACAGTTTTTAAAATGAATGCCGAAGACCGTGTTTGTAGCCTGATTTTTGACGAAATGTCTATAACTCCACGTCTACTATGACAAATCAAGGGACGAAATTATTGGTTTCGAGAATCTTGGCACTCACAAGACCCGGTTTTTATGATAAAAGGTCAGAGAAAAAATTTTAAGCAGCCAGTTGCTTATTATTTTAGCCAAAGTATGAAGTCTGTGGACTTAAAAAATATTGTCATTAATGTGATAAAAAATATTCAGTCCACTGGGCTTCGGGTGCTAGTCACTGTCTGTGACCAAAGTGGAATAAATACTGCCACTATCAACAGCCTCATATCTCCGTTCCAGAGGCGTGGCATTCCACACCTTCTCTCTCCCTGAGGAGAAACAAACTCGCGTGGTGATCAAAAGGATCCCACGAGAAATCCCCGCCCAAGACATTAAAGAGGATCTTTTGTCACAGGGCATCCCCGTCGACGAGGTGCATCGCATGCACCGCGCTCGCAGCGGCGAAGCCTTCGACATGATCCTTGTGGTCTGTCCCCGACCGAGTCCCGCCTCCACCCGATCTTCAATGTCAAAGCCATCTGCAATCTGATGGGCTTTGACATAGAAAAGCCCCACAAGAATGCCACCGTTGGGCAGTGCCACCGGTGCCAGTTATACGGGCACTCACAGAAGCACTGCTACGCAAAACCCAGGTGCGTCAAGTGCCTGGGTGAGCACGGCACTGCTGAGTGTACTCGCCCCAAAGACCGCGCACTCTGCACTGAGCCGCCTAGCTGTGTGCTATGCGGCCAAACAGGGCACCCTGCTATCTACAGAGGCTACCCGAAAGCCCCCAAGGCTGCTCCCTCCAAACTGGCCAAGCGCTCTGACGCTCGCCAGCAGAGGGAGGCTCCCTCCGCCTACAAGGCCCCCTCCGCCCAAATCCCAGAGAGGCTTAGCCCCCAAAGGCCTAGCCCTTGGAACCAGCTCCATCACCAGCAGGCTTTCCCTGCACTGGGTAACCCCAAAACCCCCCCTCACGCATCCCCCCCCTGATGGACCCCCGCATCCGCGCTCCTGCGCCCCTAATCCAACCGCTACCTACTCCGGTAGCAACGCGCCCCCCTCCCCCTCCCCCTGCGCAATCCCTTGATCCCTTCAGCGTGATCACCACGTCATTTATGACATTCTTCACCCCTCGCGCTAGGCAAATGGCCAACGAGATCGTTGCTGCCAGGAATGCCAACGATTTGTGTAGGATCCCCCAAATATTCAATGCGTACCCCGAAATTACGCAAGCTATGACCTCCCTCGCTAACCAACCTTCCCCCCATTATGGATAAAACACCCCTAGCTAGGTTTAAACCCCGATCCCTAAACTTAGGCTTCTTCAATGCCAATGGCATTCTTGGTCAAAGAGATGAGATCGCGGAATTCCTCCGCGACCATCAAATAGACATCCTCTTAGTACAGGAAACGTTCCTCAAACCCCATAAGCGTAACCCATCCATAGCGAACTATCGCATAGTTCGCAACGATAGGACTCGCTGTCACAAGGGCGGCACCCTTATCTATTACAAAAAGGAGCTCTATTGCATCCCAATGGACCCTCCTACCCTCTCTCAGCTAGAAGTCTCTGTTTGCCGTCTAGGCATGACTGGCCATCAGCCTATCACTCTAGTCTCCGCTTACCTCCCTCCCCCTTCCCCGGCAACCGAGAATCCCCAGGAGATCTCCAACGATCTCACCTCCCTTCTAGGCTTGAGCGACTCCGTTATCATAGCGGGCGACCTCAACGCTAAACATCCGTCTTGGAATAGTACCAGGACCTCAGCCAGAGGGCGACTCCTATTCGACCTCTCAAATTCCCTGACCTTTGACGTTATCGCCCCGATGACTCCCACCCACTTCCCCCACGACCCCAACCATACCCCAGATGTCCTAGACACGGCGCTCCTTTAGAACGTCAGCCTTAGGCTTAACTCGATCGAAACGGTGCAAGAGCTTTCCTCTGATCACCGCCCAGTAGTCATGAAACTGGCCCCCCGTATAGGTCTCCCTGACCCCACACAGCCCCCTGCCACCAAGAAGGTCACGGACTGGAGGAAAGTAGGCGAATTGCTGAAATCCAACACGTCCCCCCAATTGGACTCTATACCCGAACAGTTCGATTCTGTCGCGGACACGACGGCCGCGATCGACTCGCTCACGGATCACGTACAATCGGTCTTGAACGACTGTTCGAGGCAAGTTCCAGCGGTGGACGACCACCGCTTCAAATTGCCGACCGATGTACGTGACCTGATGACCGAGAAGAACGCGGCCACTCGTGCTTACAGCAACTTCCCTTGTTCCGCTAACAAATCTCACATGCGTTACTTACAACGTAAAGTAAGGAACCGCATAGCTGAGTTGCGTGAAGCGGGCTGGGACAAGATGCTGAGCGATCTCGAACCCACCCACTTAGCGTTCTGGCAACTCCAGAGGAACCTTCAGTCCCAACAGAGCGCTGCCATGCCCCCACTTGTTCGCCCCGATAAGACCATTGCCTTCGATGAAATCGACAAAGCCGAGTGCCTAACCGACAGTCTTGAAGCTCAATGCTCACCCAGCTTACTGCCAGTAGACCAAGCTCATCTCACTGAGATCGACGCTGAAGTCGAACGCAGAGTATCACTTCCCCCCGTAGAAGACCCTGATGACCCATTGCCCCCCGTCACCCCTGACGAGGTGCACGAGATCATCAAAGGTCTTAAGAACCGCAAAGCCCCCGGCTCAGATGGACTCACTAATAGAGTGATCCAACTATTCCCAGCCCACCTGATTATGCTTTTGACCATCATCTTCAATGGTGCTCTCAACAATAATATCTTCCCCCAGGCATGGAAGGAAGCCACCGTTATAGGCATCCCCAAACTCGGCAAGCCCAGGTCCGAGCCTTCCAGCTACCGCCCCATCAGTTTACTCAGGGTACTCGGCAAAATCTACGAGAGGCTTATTTATAAGCGACTTAGAGATTTTGCTGAGACCAAGGGCCTCATTCCGCACGAACAGTTTGGGTTCCGCACCCAACACTGTAGCATCCACCAGGCCCACCGCATTGTCGAGCATATAAGCGAAAGCTTCATACGAGGCTCATTAGTCGGTGCGGTCTTCTTCGACATAGCAAAGGCTTTTGACAAAGTCTGGCACAACGGCTTATTATATAAGCTGTACCATCTCGGGGTGCCTGATCGTCTCGTGCTCATCATACGAGACTTTCTGTCAAATCGTACCTTCCGCTATCGCATAGAGGGTGCCATATCCTCCCCCCGCCCCATACGTGCAGGTGTCCCCCAGGGCTCTGTCATCTCCCCACTCATCTTCACGCTGTTCACCAGCGATATCCCAAAGAGTAAGAAGGCTCAGTCGGCTCTGTTCGCAGACGATACGGCCATCTACTCCAAGGGTCGTAGCCCCGATGCGATTCGCCGCACTCTCCAGGCCTCAGTCGACAAGCTCGGCGAATGGTTCAGGAAGTGGCGAATCGAAGTCAATCCCGACAAAAGTCAGGCGGTACTATTCTCCAAGCCGCGGATGTTCCCCCCCCTCCCCGAGCCCCTTACCATGTTCGGCAAGCAAATCCCTTGGGGGAAGCGAGCCAAATACCTAGGTGTCGTCCTAGACAACCACCTTACATTCCAAGAGCACATAAAGCAGGTCCGTTCGCGGGCCGCTTTCGCTCTAGCTAGGCTTCATTCCGTCCTCCACGCTCGTAGCAAATTGTCACTTAGGTGCAAATTGCGTATTTACACGGCGTGTATCCGTCCCATCATGACTTATGCCTGTGCCGTCTTTGCCCACGCTAGGCCCCGCCATATCCATAGGTTGCAAGCCCTCAAAGTCAAATAATTTATTTCAAATAGGCACATATATGGCACTTTTGAACGTCAAACGAAGAAATAGAATTGATTCTAGTTGCCCCTTCCAAAAGGTAGTTTTCGTATGGAGAAGAATGGGCAAGAAACTCCATCGTTACTCTTTTAAAAATGTTTTACAATATTTTGTATACATTAATTATATAATTATATGTGAAGACGATGCACCTACAATAAGATTACTGTACTACGAAAGGTAAAAAGAATTATAAATGGAGCAATAATGAATAAATTAATTACCAGATACATGGTGCTCACATATTTACAAAGATTGTAAAAGTATACGATATTACAATAGTCCTAACATTGTTACAAGTAGTACTAATAAGTCATAGCGTGAGTTTAAGTAATGACAGAGTGTAAAAGTCTATGACATACAAATAATAAATAAAAAAAAAAACTAAATTAGCTATCAGTTTGATTTTGTCCAGACACTAAATCGTCCTATGGAGCAAGACCAGCATGTTTCCAAGCATTCTTATCTTGGATATAATCCTCTAATTTGTAATAAGCTTGTTTACAAAGTGTACTTTTTATATGAGTTTTAAATTTTCTTTCATTTAATTGCAATATATCACAAGGTATTTTGTTATAGCATTTAACGCAGTACCCCATAAAAGATGTTTGTACTTTAGCTAATCTGAAAAATGGTTGATCTATTTTATCTTTATTTCTAGTATTAAAATTATGCCTATCACTTATTTTATTAAAAAGATTTAAGTTTTATCTTACATACATAATATTCTCATAAATGAATTGGCAAGGTACCGTCATGATATTAATCTTTTTAAATAGTTCCCTGAGAGATTCGCGGTGACATAGATTATAAATGGCTCTGACAGCTCTTTTTTGCAAAATAAAAATGGATTCAATATCAGCAGCCCGACCCCACAGTAAAATGCCATTCGACATAATGCTGTGGAAGTAACTGAAATAGACCAAACGCGCGGTTTCTACATCTGTTAACTGTCTTATCTTTCTAACAGCATAAGCGGCCGAGCTTAACCGCCCCGCAAGAGATTTTATATGAGGTCCCCATTGTAATTTCTCGTCTAGCGTGATTCCCAAGAAAACTGTTTGATTAATAAACTCCAGTTTTTCTCCATTCAATATGATGTCACATTCGCTACTTCTAACATTAGGTAATTTAAATCGAATGCATTTGGTTTTTTTTTTCATTTAGTACCAAATTATTTACCGTAAACCAATCTTGTACCTGAAGAATAGAGCTATTCACGTCGTCAAGATTTTGTGAACGTCGATTTATTTTAAAAATCAATGATGTGTCATCTGCAAATAACACCATCTTCGGTTGATTTAGAAGTAATTGGGGTAAATCATTAATATAAACTAAAAAGAGGAATGGACCTAATATCGAGCCTTGAGGAACGCCCATTGCCATTTCAGACCCCAATGAGTTTACGCCGTTTACTTGAACTTTTCTTTCTTTCAGATATGATCTTAGTAAATCAAGAGCTGTATTCCTAACCCCATAGTGCTCTAGTTTCAACAGAACTGTATCATGGTCGACGCAATCGAACGCCTTCGAGAGGTCGCAAAAGATTCCAATGGCATCTTGTGCTTCCTCCCAGGCGTTAAAAATGTTCTTTATTAGGGTGACACCGGCGTCAGTGGTACAACGCCCTTTGGTGAAACCGTACTGATGTTCATGAAAGATGGAATTTTTATTAAAGTGACGTAACATTTGATTGAGCATCAACTTTTCAAACACCTGACTGAGAACTGGCAGAATTGACAAAACCGTTTCCTCCGTAGAGCTACGGGTGCCCCCTATTATGTCCGCAACGAGGCCCTCCACCTCGACCTTAAAATCCCCACAATAGTCCAGTTCATGAAACGCCTTTCCAAGCGTTTCTTTGACTCTGCCGCCAAACATCGCAACCCTCTGGTTGTCGAGGCGGCCAACTATACCCCCTCCCGCATTAGTCGTACCCGCCGTCCCAGGCACGCTCTTACCGACCCCGACGACCCCATAACGAGAGTTATGGGGTCGTCGGGGTCCGTAGAACCGTACTAGTTGCCCTATTGCTCTCCTGTAGGAGACTACAGGAGAGCAATAGGGCAACTAGTACGGTTCTTAAAACCAGACGCCGCCCGACCTTCCGACCTCGCCGTCGAGGTCCCCCGCGACCGCGTCCCCGATCCGATACTACTCCTCCCCGACTCTTGCTCGACGCTCAAACACCAGCCCGGGCTGATGTAGAGCCGTCAGTAGTTTTAAACTCCCCGATCCAGCCTGTCCCGACTTGCTGCCCTTCCCCCACCGTCGCCCTAAGCCGAGGTCCGTACCCCACAGGGGGTGCCCTTAGCGAGCAGTCGCTTAGTTTAAGTTAGTTTTTAGTTTTTATGCCCCTGGCTGGAGGCTTTAAGTTAGTAGCTTAGAGCATCTCCGCAGGAAAGTCCGGTTGAGTAGCAAATACCCCTAGTGGTAACCGTACGAGAAGCCATTCAAAAAAAAAAAAAAAAAAAACAGCCTCATATCAGATGCTAAGCGACAGTATTTAAGGAAGGAGCAAAATTTTAAAAAAATATTTTCATTGTTGGTGCAACTGAAATAATACCCCTATATGATGTGCCACACCTCTTAAAGGGTTTGAGGAATAATTTATTAAATAAAGACCTAATATTTGTTGATCCAACTACAAATGAGGAGGTAACGGTAAAATGGGAATATTTTAACATGCTCTATGAGGCTGATAAATGTTATGGTGAGCTCCGGTTGATGCATAATCTCACAGAGGAGCATGTACTGCCCGAAAAAATTAATAAAATGCGGGTCAAGCCAGCTGCACAAATATTTAGCCACAGTGTAGCTGTTGGCATAAAACACTTGTCTGCTAGGAATGAAGTTCCAAAAGATATGGAAAAAATAATACCATTCATACAAATAATAGATAAGTTATTTGATAGCCTAAATGGTGGCACGTTTTATGTAAAAAATGGCAAAATTTATACTGGAGCTGTAAAAAAAAACTCTCCACATCACAAACTGTGGAACGAGGCAAAAGGTTTTTTTAATTCTGTACTCTATGTAGATAAAGTAAGCAAAATAGAAAAACGAGTTCCAACATTAAAAAATTGGATTAAAACCATAGAGGGATTCTAACTTTTATGGAAAACCTTAAATCAGAAATACTCCCAAGATTGTTTCCTGACTCGAAACTGCAACCAGGATCCTCTGGAAAATTTTTTTGGAAATGTCAGGAGTATGGGTGCACGCAATGTGTCGCCAAATTGTGTAGGGTTTGAGGGAGCATACAAAACATTGCTACTGAACAATTTTAGTGCTCACCATTCACCTCGTGCAAATTGTGAAGAGGACACAAATTCTTGCCTACAGTCACTGCAGTTTTTTATTACTGAAAAAGAAAAAATCCAGGAAGAGACTGCAAAATATGGAAATGTGCACATTGGTGAGCCACTTGAACTGTTTAGGATAGACGACACCGAAACTCCTGGCATCTTCCAAAGAAATTATGTTTGTGGATGGACTCTAACAAAAGTATTAAAAGCAGTAAAAGGGTGCAAAAAATGTAAGCTTTCTCTTTGTGGCAGTAAAAATGAACCAGGAAACGATTTTATAAAATTAAAGGAGTATAATAAAAACAAAACATGGCTAGTATATCCTTCAAAAAATTTGTCATTGTCTTTTAGCCATATCCAATCTGTGGTATCCAATTTTTTAACACACGATGTGCAGTTACCAGGTTTAAAAGAAAGAATTAAATCTCTTGCAGAAATAACATCAGACTTTTCATATCACAATTGTAATAAACATAGAGAAATTGTTATAAAATACTTTACAGATATATCAACAAATCTGTTAGTGTATAGTTGGTGCAAAAGCGTAAATAGAATTTTGTCAGGGAAATATAATTACGATGTCGAAGACCAAGTTAAATTAGCAGCCCTTTCATACTTCATGAAACATAAAACTAAACCAAAAAAAAATTAAATGGCATCTTATTATTGATTTTCCATTTTATAACTGTAATAAAGAGCACTTATATTCCCAATTTTATTAATTACTACCAAAAGCAGCGATATATTTTAAATATCGCCGTGGCATTGTTAATAAATAATTATAATTCTTGTTAATAAATAATTATAATTCACCCATAATTTTTTATACTAAGAGAAACTATGTAAATGGTAGAAATAGTATCAAAATTGGGAATATACCCGGCTATCGTAATTACCCAGTGTTTATCGTAATTACCGAGTATCTAAATGAAAGCTACAAATAAAAATATGTTATAATGATTTGGTTTTATTATTTACTTATAGGCGGCCGTATACCAGCAGCCCTATTTGCATTGTTATGGTATTTTATTTATTTTATTTGTTAAATTGCATTAAATTAACAAAGAAAATAAATATTATATCTGACGGCGGCTGCGGTGTAAAGGTCGCCTTCCCAGTACACTAACTTTCAATTTTCAAATACGGCGGTAGTACGTACGTATACATACAGTATACCTATCTATACGTATACAGGTACCTTAACCACGGCCTTGGCGTTTAGTTCTGATAAAGATTCATAGACGGCAGCACTTTCTTCGTGGCCGTTTTTTATGGTCGACTTTCCTCTCTATTCCTTTTTAGTTACTATACTCTATGATTGGGAGGTATATACTATTGTACAGTTATAAAAATTCTGTGACTGTAAGACCTGTCCAATAATGACAAACATTATTTGGAATTTCTTCTACATTAGCAAAATCTAAAACGTCCACATTCGACTTTGTTATATTGAATATGTCTTCTATCTGCCTGGCATTGAATGTAGACGAAACAGCAGTATTTTGTGGTAACAAGTGCCACTCATTAGAAAATAAATGTGTCTCACAAACTGTGCAACTGCGTGGCACATAGAAATTGTGGTTTTGTATTAAAATCCTTTTAATAAACATAGGTATCAAATGGAAAGTACGATGGACACATCTGTTAAATCGATGCCTTAGTTCACAATTGTACTAACTACAAAAATTTCAATTTTCACTTTTTTAGTGCCAAATACACTAAATGTCATGCTCTTTAGACTAGTCTTATGAATAGATGCATAATTGTTTTATTATTTTACTTTGTTTTCGTACTGTTCACGTCGAAACTATAAAAAAACTTTAAAACGCTCTCCTCAAAATTGTCTTTTTTGTAGTTAGTGCAATTGTGAACTAAGGCATCGAAATATACAGTGGCTGGAAGTATTACTGGCACGCTTGTAGTTTGGTTGACTTATTACATAAGCTGATGCCGCGAGTACTGGTTGTGGTAATGGTACTAGTGGCTGTGGTGGCGGTGGTGGTGGTGGTGGTGCAGACAGTGGTGTAAATGGTCCACTCGGCATCACTGGCGCCACATTATCCTGTAAACCCCTTGATGAATCCTGTATTAACTGACGATTCGCTCTAGTCCAACAGGCCCGACACGCATAGATTGTTGCCACATCCTTAAAATAGAATGACATTAATATATTATATTTTTAAATCCTATAATGTTAGATTTATTTATTATTTAAATAATGTAAAGCAGAGTGTAACAAAAGTTATACTATATTTCACTAACAATTGTATCATTAATATGTGCAATTATATAATCAAATATCTTACCTGATAATTATCATGGGACATAATGGGTAGTAATGGGCTGTCTGCAGGAATCATATAAAAACGCAGTCCTCTGACTGAGAGACCACACCCACGACAAACCATTAAATGACCTAACAATCTCTCATAGTCAGCCTGTTCGCTATTCAATAAGTTGAAACAGGGGTGACAAATATATGCGTCTAATGGCAGCTGAAAAATAAAAATATCATTTTATTTTGTATACTCTGTTAAGATACCTGTTATATGAAATTCTATGGAAGTACAGACTTGTGTGTGTATAATAGATAAGTATTAATAGGCCATGTAAAGCACGAAATAAACGCTGCTTTGAAGTTTTACTGGCTCATTCATCGAACCGCTGTGTCAGACTATTGCTGTCTTGTTGCCAAATAGTATTATTTCAATGAAGTACAGGTACATACCTGATTGTCCAACCATCGGGCAAGTTTCGCTTGTAGGGGTAAGGTAAGCAGTGACATAATATGCCTTTGAACTCGCCTTACAGATATGCCACAGTTTAGGCACCTCATCATAACATCCATTTAACCAAATCGTAGAGCAAAAGAGATGAATCCGTAATGAATAGCAATGGTAATCGGGTTTTGAAGATGTCAGTCAGTAAAGAAGAGCACTGGTCGTTAGAAAAAGAACACAATAATTGCACAGTAAACACAACGAACGCGTAAGCACAACGTGGGTTGGGAACTGCAATGAATTTGGATAGTAAAAATGTGATCTCGAGAAAATAAAATCCGGTATTTCGTTAAATAAGTTGAAAATCTCCGGTATTCTCGTCGCCGTAGGAAAGCCCTATCAAGGACATCTTGAAATTGCCGTGGTACTATATTTGCATCTTTTTTCCGCTTTGGATTGGAATCCCTTGAGATAATACATTTTATTATAAGTAATGCAGTCGTCGTTAACCAGAAAACGAGCAAACAAAAGGCAGCAGGAGCTGCTCGTGGAGCGACTCCAAAATAATCGCCAAATGGCCAGAGGTAAAAAAATACAACGGAACTTTATTTTATTGTTAAAGTATTCATAGCGATGACTTTCTTGTACAGTCACGGACTTTAATTGATGAGCCACCTTCAAACTTTTAAATTTTGCAGTTTCATACATTCACGAGATTACACGATTAAACACGAACTCAAATCGCAAGCTCGTAAACAAGATGACAAATAAATTACTTTTAATCGGAAATATCCATAGAGGTTGACTAATAAGTTCTCAATGATAAAAATACAATGTTGCATTAAGTTTATCCAATCTATTTGATACCGACCTCCTTTGAATCATAGCTCATTAACTAGATAATTATGAAAACATAACTGAACACAGTGACAGTTGAAATATCAAGATGACAAATAAATTACTTTTAATCGGAAATAGTCTTATCCATAGAGGTTGACTAATAAGTTCTTAATGATAAAAATAAATACAATGTTGCATTAAGTTTATCCAATATATTTGATACTGACCTCCTTTGAATTTACTCAATAATTCTGAAAACTTAACTGAAGACAGTGACGGTTGAAATATCGATGTCAGAGAATTTCTCCGTAGGCTAACGTTACTATCGCAACAGTAACCTAGCAACAATTGTTTATCGTTGCTAGGTTACTGTTGCTAGACCTGCAATTGGTTGACTTTGAGTAGTCACTCTGCTGTCAAGTTTGTAGTTCTGGCTCTCAGGTTAGCCAACCGGTAAAGATATGAAATATAATTTTCTTCTTCTAATACGAAGATATATGACTTTGCATGTCGGGAACCGAATAAACCCGATTTGCATTACACGACTAAAATACGAACAGTGCCAGGTGGCTCGTCAATTAAAGTCCGTGACTGTACATAAAAAACTAAAGAAAATTTTAATTTCGCTACCTGCGGGTGTTTCATCATTCTCCCGCCCTTATCCCACACTGCTGCGGTGTTGATAGCTAATAATAAAATTATATCTTCTTTATCTGCATCGGTCTACTTTTAGTGTCATAATTGCTTTTCTTTTTTTTTAGAAAATCAAGCTGATCCGGAGGTTTTGGAATTTTAGGGAAATGTCAGTAGGGAGCTGAACCAACTGGGCTGCAGCAGGACTGTCGAGCAGTGGCAACATGTAAGTTGTCGAAGTCAAATAAAATGTTAAACTGGATTGGTTAGGTACATACATAATTTCCGTGTGTTCTCAACTAATTTAATTTCAACAGATTTGGAATGTGTGGGTGGCCAAAGTTAAGACAAAGGCAAGGCCACAGGTGGCGGACCGGCAGAGGCAGATCTTAATGATATTGAGAAGAAAATTCTTGATGTCGTTAGGTCTGCTTCTGTTGATGGTTTCGCAACTTTGGAAATAGTAATTTATTTTAGTATTAATGGTATTTTTATGTTTGAAAGGCGGTTTTTATAAATTTATTACTAACACTGGCTTTCAGAAATTTATTTTTAACTTTTCAAGCACTGATAAGTGTGACAAATTAATTATGTAATGTTATCCGAGTGCTGGCGTTTGCGTGAAGCTCAAATTAATTAATTGTTTTTTTATTTCAGGGAATACCTGCCTCGTCCCCACATTCTATGTCGCCTGTCCCGGAGCAAAATGTGTCGCCCTCTCGACAGTCCATACAAGAGCTGCATGTGGAAACGGACGGCGGAACTCCTGCAGTACCACAGCGGCAGTCAAGCGGGCGAGTTACCCGTCGTCGGAGACTGCCTAGGACTCCCCGCCCGCCAGTGCATCACAATTTGGTACAAGCACTGCATGAAAATAGCAGGTTACTCCGGGAGAGCATCGTCCAGGCGGCAGAAATTTTGGCTGCTGCCATTCGCTCTTCCGGTGTACCCTACCTAGTGGCATATGCCCAAGACGAAGATAATGGGAATGAAACCTGATTGGTTTCTTCACCATTACTTCGTCTTGGAGCTTACATTCTGCATCTAACTTGCTATTCTCATTAACTGCTTGTTCCAAAGCCATAAAGCACTAAGCCAATTTTTCTGTAGTTTTTAATTATTTAGCTGATTGTTAATTGTTTTCTTATATTTTGTTGATTGTTATACTTTGTTGATTGATATATCTTGTTAATTATTTTGTTTAGGGCGGATGATGATGATGATGAAGGATGTGGTGGAATAGAGAAAATTAAAATTTAAATAGTAAAGAAATAAATTAGTTAATTGATTCAAGCGTGACTTTGCGGAAATCCATTATAAAATACAATAGACGCTGATATATTTAGTAACCTATTCCGCTTGACTATTTGACCTATTTATTTTACTATATGACCTTCAAGAGTCATAAAAACCCTGTAAGAAATCGACACGTGTTTCACCTCTCAACGAGGCATCTTCAGGATGACGATTGACCAATTGCAAACCAGAACGCGACGTGTTACCACACCGAGCGGTGGACGCAGAGTGAATCAAAAACTCTTTAAAGCGACATGCGGGATGTCGCTACGTCCCCGTAAGGGGGCGTGGCGTGCGGGATCGGGGCTCCGCCCCTTGCCCGCGGAAGCTATTCCGTGGCCCGCCACTGCGGGCCCGTCGCTTTGTTTGCCTATGCGGCGTTTTTTGGCAACGGTCGGACGCATAATTATAACGCGTCCGTGTGATTGATTGCTATGTGTATTTCTGTAGGCGCGCCACGACGCTATGTCTATAGCGCCGCTTTCTTCACGAAATCCCGGCGGTCTGTCACCGCCAGGTGAGACCCCCAGTTGCCTGGGGGAGGCCTAGCGGGTGACGACCAGCGACAGAGATGCCGACTCGACGCTCCTACAGAGTAAAGGTGTAGTTTTCCCTCGCCCCGAAATGTACCGCCGCTCAGTGGCTGCGTGCGTCGCGGCCCGCGTCGCGCCTGCACGCGTTATTTTTAGGCGTCTGTGTAGTGGTGGGTGTCTGTGTTAGTTA
The DNA here is from genome assembly GCA_947363905.1 of Lithophane semibrunnea. NCBI lineage: Eukaryota > Metazoa > Arthropoda > Insecta > Lepidoptera > Noctuidae > Lithophane > Lithophane semibrunnea. Next base: position 14,940,480 of record OX376199.1, on the reverse strand, counting down.
CGTAGCATGCCTATATTAACTTAGCACACGCTACGCAACCTATGTGTGAGTACACATGTGGAGTCATTTTGTGTCGGGTGAGCCGCGTGTAACCTGGGTGCGGCTCACTCGAGGCGTCAGTCCGGTAATATGGTGGCAGTGTCCGCAGCCAGGTCGCGCGGGAGGGGTCTAGCGTCGGGGGGGGCGCGCATGCAGGGGCGCAATCTGCCTGACATGGGGCCAGGCAGACGCGTCGGCACGCGCGAACATCCCCTTCGCTAGGCGCCGCACAAACTCATCCAGGCTCTCGATCCCGAGATCCCGGTGGATGACGTCGTTCCTCACGAAACGAGGGGCGTCTACGATCGTCCGCAACGCAAAGTTCTGTTGCGTGCGGAGCTGCTTGCGGTGTCCCTCGCTCGTGAGGGCGAACCACGCCGGGGCGGCGTACGTCAATATTGGGCGTACGTACAGCTTGTACACGCCCAATTTGACGCGCGCCGGGATGCGGGATGAGAGCACAGGTTTGAGCAGGTAGCGGGCGACCTTACCCTGCGCGACAATGTTGCGGACATGTTGCCCCATCGTGAGCCGACGATCGATGGTGACCCCCAGGTACTTCACCCGGGGCGACCACTCGATGTCGGCTCCATGTAGTTTCAGTGGTGGTGGGAGGGGCGCGAACCCGGTGATAAGCGCCTGTGTTTTACCCACGTTAACCGAAAGCCGCCACTTCGACAGCCACTCGGGGAGTAAGTCGAGGGCGCGCTGCATCTTGACGGCCGCGTACTTCGCATTAAGCGATGTAGTGATGTACGCGGCGTCGTCGGCATACAGCGCGAGCATCGAATCTGGAGTGGCGGGAATGTCGTCGGTGTAACGTGAGTAACACGCCGGTGACACGCAGCTGCCTTGGGGCACGCCCGCGCGCACAGGGCGGGCGCTAGAGAGCGCCCCGTCGACCACCACCTTGAATGTCCTGTGGGAGAGAAAGCTAGACACCACTTTGACGACGCGGCGGGGCGCATCCGTGGTGGCCATCTTGAAAAGTAGGCCCTCGTGCCACACACGGTCGAAGGCCTTCTCCATGTCGAGGAATACTGCAACTGCGTACTCCTTCTTATTTTGCGCAGCCGTGAGGTGGTGCAGTACCCTCGACAGCTGGAGCGTCGTGCTATGTTCTGCCCGGAACCCGAACTGCTCCGGACGCGGCGCGATATGTGGTAGGAGATGTCGCAGCAGGAGGGCCTCGAACACCTTGGAGACTGTCGGCAACAAGGTGATCGGCCGATAGCTCTCCGGCTTCAGGATATTTTTTCCCGCCTTGGGCAGCATAATGACGCGCCCTTCCTTCCACGAGGCGGGGAAGGTCCCGGTGCGCAGTATCGCTGTATACAGGCGCGCCAGTGCCGCTACTGCACGGAACGGCAGGTGGCGCAGCGCTGCGTTAGTGATACCGTCCGCACCGGGGGCCTTTCGGGGCTTCGTTCTTTGGATGGCGTGTCTAACTACGCCAGGCGAGAAAAATACAGGGTCTTCTTCGGGAGCTATCGGCGTCGCGAAGTAGTCATCCAGGTGTTTCTCGACTGCTGCGACATGTTCAAAGTCGCTGGTCGGGTTCGGTTGGAACTGACGCTCCAGGTGGGTGGCGAAGACCTCCGCCCGGTCCTCCGCTATGTACTTAAGCGCCCCGCCGCTGTCTAGCAGCGGTCGTACCGGGGCTGGGGTATTTGCCAACTGGCGGCAAAGCTTATGCACCGACGGCCAGCTGTCTGTGGTCGCGTCGATGCGCTCTTCCCAACCCGCGGCGGTATGTGCCTGTAACTCGGCCTTTACCTTTTCCGCGAGACGGTTCAACTCTCTTTTCAGTGTTGGGCATCTGAGCTGTTGCCACTGCTTGCGTAAACGCCTCTTCACGGCGATCATCGTCACGATGTATGCCGGCAGGGGCGGCACTTGCCCTCTCCCCTGTGGCATCGTTGTTGTTGCCGCTTCTAAGGCGCTCTGTATACAAGCAGTGACGTCACCCGCCATCTGATCCACGTCCGCGGAGGTGACGATGGGCCGAGTTGGCATGTTGGTGTCTAGCTTCTCTCCGAAGATTTGCCAGTCAATATGTCGACGTGGCGCTAGTGGCTTCAGTGAGGCCGGCATTCCCGATATGACGACGAGTACGGGTTGGTGATCCGATTGAAGCTCGTCGTCTATCACTTGTTGCGTGATCTGACAGTGTAGCCCTCGGTAGACTACGACGTCCAGTACGTCAGGCATGTACCGGGCTGCGTCTGGGTAGTGGGTAGGCGTCTCTGGCCCGGCCACTGAGTACCCGAAGGCTTCCGCGTCCGCGAAGAGCCGTCTTCCCTCGGTATTCGGCTGCGAGCTGTTCCACGCCGGGTGTTTACAGTTTAGGTCGCCGGCAAGGATAGTAGCGTGTGGTGAGCCGCTGATAAGCGCCCGCAACTCGGAGAGATCTAAGTGAGTCGCGGGCGGCTTATAGCACGCATAGATGTTGACGTCCTCGCCGGCGACATGCAGCTGCACACCTAGCGCGTACAGCGACTGTATCGTCGGCAAGGGAAGTGCTTGGTGGACGACTCTTCGCCTCACTAGTACCGCCAGACCACGGTAGCGGGTGTGTTGAGCCGACCTCTCGTCCTTCCTGTAGACGTGGTAACCCGGGAATCTGACCCTATCCTCAGGTCCCAGGTGTGTCTCGTTGATTAGCGCCACGTCGACGTCTTGATCCCGAAGGAGGTGGCGGAGGGGAGCGACCTTGTCCCGTAGGCCGCGGGCATTCCAATGTACAATCCTTAACGGTCTATCCATTGTACAGGGTGAATCAAATCGCCCGACACCCCCACTTATATAGGATTGCTGCTCGGCGCTGATTGGCTAGGACCGTTATCAGTGCGATAAGCGTCGGGCGATTTGATTCACTCTGCGTCCAGCGCTCGGTGTGGTAACACGTCGCGTTCTGGTTTGCAATTGGTCAATCGTCATCCTGAAGATGCCTCGTTGAGAGGTGAAACACGTGTCGATTTCTTACAGGGTTTTTATGACTCTTGAAGAATAGTCAAGCGGAATAGGTTACTAAATATATCAGCGTCTATTGTATTTTATAATGGATTTCCGCAAAGTCACGCTTGAATCAATTAACTATCTTAAATTTGCAGGTACAGCAGAACAGGCAAAACTTTACATCAAACTCACTAAATCACATCGTATTGCTGCTCAGAATGTTTGGTTTAATCAACAGTGTAAACAATTGGGGGTAATCCCTTCTTACATCAATATTCGTTCCAATAGTTATAGTAGATCAGCTAATATCGCTTTGAGTAGGGCCAAAAACATCTGGTTAAATGAGGAAATACGTTACTGGTTTTCGGTTAGGGATAGTTTAAAAAATCATCTTAAAATTTTGTACACAGAGTTAGTTTTCACACTACATAATATAGAATTTGATATTTTAGACAGTAAAGCGCGGGAATTTGCGTCTATTACAGCTCACGAAAAATATTTGGTACAGTCTAGGAAGTTGGAAAGATTGCTTAGAGGAAACGTAAGTCACAGCAGTGAAGGCATTATTATTAATAGTGGTAGATAAAGGGATCAAGCATGTCCCCATACGTTTCACCAACGTGTCATAAACCTTAGTAACGTTCAATTTTCAAGTAAAGAAACTTCTTTGTTAGAGAAAGGACTTAAATTTAATATCCAGCCCGTCGTGTCACAAAAACCTTTAGGGCTTTTAGCAGTAGATTCAGAAATGGCAATAGTTAGAAGTAAAAAAGATGAGACAGTAGCACACCAGGTTTCTGTTCATATTAAAAAGTCGCTTAACTCATCGAATTCGTTGTCTCTTTCATCAGACTTACGAATTTATAGATCTTTGAAAACCAAAATAGATCAAAACAGTATAGTTGTTTCTAATGCCGATAAAGGAAATACAGTAGTTATCTTAGACAGGAACAGTTATGTCCAAAAGGTAAATGACGTAATACAGGGAAGCGATTTTGAACAACTAGGATCAGACCCCACTAAAGTTTTTACTTCACAGGTAAAAAATATCACCAAAAGCACGTCTTACATCGATCCAAAACCTTTGAAATATATTGTTCCTATGAACCCTAGGTCTCCAATGCTATACGGTTTGCCTAAAATTCATAAGGATAATATCCCAATTCGGCCAGTGGTTTCTTATATCGGTGCTCCAGCATATAATTTGTCAAAACATTTGAACTATTTATTAAAGTCCAGATCAAATTTTAAACCTAAGTTTAGTCTAAAAAATAGTTTACAGTTAATAGAGAGGGTTAGAGATATCAATTTGCCAACCGGTGCTAAGTTATTATCATTGGATGTCGAAAGTCTATTTACAAACGTTCCTTATGAGGAGTGTTTACAGATACTTGAAGATCTTTTTGAGAAACAGCGGGTCCATCCTGGTGAGGTTTGTGAATTGTTATCTTTGACCAAGATTTGTATGGAACAGAATTATTTTAGGTTTAATAATCAATATTACAAGCAAAAAGAAGGTTTAGCAATGGGTTCTCCACTCAGTCCTCTTATGGCAGATATTTTTATGGACCACTTTGAAAATAAATACATTATTGGACAGCCACAAATTTTATATTATTACCGTTATGTTGACGACATAATTATGTGTTGGACCGGTACATTGCGTCAAATAGATGTTTTTGTTAATAAAATCAATAGATTCCATCCTAAAATCAAGTTTAAATTAGAATTAGAAGTTGACGGATCCCTTAACTTTTTAGATTTAACTATCACAAGAATTAACAACAAACACGATTTTCAGATATATAGAAAACCAACTTATACAGACGTCACGATTCCTGCGTCATCTTGTCATCCAATTCAGCATAAATTAGCATCTTATCGTAGTTTCACTCATAGATTGATGTCAGTACCACTATCCCAAGATAATTATAACAGAGAACTAACCATTATTTATCATATAGCTGAGAGCAACGGTTACAGTAGGAAAATGGTTAATGATTTGACAAACGAAACGCCGTAACATAGTTCGTTCTCTTTTGTATCCACTGCCTCCAGAAAAACCACATCAATATATAGGTAGTTTGACGTACTTAGGGTCAATTAGTGATAGGGTTTCAAAAACTTTGTGTAGAAATGAAATAAGGGTAGCATTTAAAACAGATAATTCTTTAAGACGGATTTGTAACGGAAAAGATCGTTTAGAAAACCATAAAAAATCAGGTGTTTACAAATTACATTGCGATGATTGTAATGGTATTTACATAGGTCAGACTGGTCGTAATTTCCAAACAAGATATAAGGAACATATTGCAGCTTATAGGAATAGTTGTCCAGAAAGATCTCATTTTGCTCAACATTTAATAGATTCAGGTCATTCATTAAATAATAATAACACATTCAAAATTTTACACACTTGTGATAAAGGATTTAAAATGTCAGTATTAGAGAGTTTAGAAATTGTTAAAAATAATACAGCAACCGTTACACTGTTGAACGAATTAAATACCAGTATTCCAAGGTCGCCTTTGTTGCGATTGTTCGCCCCTTATCGCGCTTATCGCACTGATAACGGTCCTAGCCAATCAGCGCCGAGCAGCAATCCTATATAAGTAGGGGTGTCGGGCGATTTGATTCACTCTGCGTCCAGCGCTCGGTGTGGTAACACGTCGCGTTCTGGTTTGCAATTGGTCAATCGTCATCCTGAAGATGCCTCGTTGAGAGGTGAAACACGTGTCGATTTCTTACAGGGTTTTTATGACTCTTGAAGAATAGTCAAGCGGAATAGGTTACTAAATATATCAGCATCTATTGTATTTTAAGAAATAAATTGTTTAATTTAATTAAAATGATTTATAACTTTTCGAATTTCCCTTGCTTCTGCAAGGAAATCGGTGCTGGTGTCCTCTACGATGGCACTCTGCTCGCTGTCTTCATTATCATTGATTAATTCTTCTTCATCTGCAAAATGTACACTTATTTCGTCAGTTCGTAAATTCTCAATTCGTCAGTATATATATATATACTGACGAATTGAGAACCTCCTCCTTTTTGAAAAACCCGGTTAATAATACTTGTTATGATGTCACTTCGGACCTTATGGCCGCGAAAATCTACTTCTTGTTTTTGTTGTCATTAGACCGTTTAATTAAATTCCTATTTCGATCTACTTTTCTCAAACTTATTTATAAACTCACATTCAAAAAGCCCGCTTTCAAACCACGCACGCTCAAACATTTTACTAAGCTCCTACGCTCTAGCGCAACGCCATCTAACGAAAATATCAGAAATGCAATGCATTTTGGCAGTACAAGAACGAGATACCTCCATTACAAAAATCCGCAAAATAATTAAACAGAGGGCGCGTTTAACGAGAAATTTTTAGGGAGTGGCATTTTACAATTCAGAGTTTTCGCTCACGGCCACTAGAGGGAATTGGCCGCGCGGGTGTAGAGCTTCGAACGAATTAGCGAAAAATCGTCAGATTATGAATGTAAAAACCCCTTTATTACATGAACTACTACAATCTGAGAAAAGTAAACAAGGGAAACAATACACGTTATTTTATTTACAACTGCCAGTCAGCCATTCATATTTATCGTAAAGGGAAACATTAGAATGTTTGAAAAAACCATCACGTCGTTTGTAATTTATACTTACATCTGAGCAAGCACGGCCTAACGTAATTACTTATGTGTTTCTTATTTTCAAAACTTAACCTTGGAAAGCATGTTTCCTCACAAAGAAAATAATCCTAAACAACAATTTATAGGCTACCACTAAGCTACCAGACGGCCCGCACGCGGGGCAAAAGACATTGTAGTTAATTAGAAAGTCCTTGACGAATTATTGCCGCCATCCTAATCCTACTGATCGTACTAATCACTTTTCAAATCTATTAAGAAATTTTAACTTATTAACTATCTACTTACCCCAAATACATAATTACAACGTATACTTTCACTAAAGTCAAAACACTTTATTCACTGTTTTATACCAACAAACTAATACTACTACTACGATTCTCGTACTGATAAACTAATGATTTCAATGAATAATACCAACAAAATGTGAATTAACTGCAAGTGTAAACAAAATAAAATGATGAATAATGCGATTACGTCAAACACAACCATGCAATCACACAATGTCTAGCGTCTAATAGTGTCCTCGTGTCCTGTCTCCTGTCCGAACTCCGAGCCGAACGCATTACGAAAATCAACGAAAACTACCGAACCGATATCTCTCCATCACGTTCACGCGCAAGCAATTTTCGATCACTGTTTGTAGGTATAACTCGCTGTCGGCCGGGTTACTGGAGCCGTATGAAACCGGGGTGTCACGTGACCGAAGTGACGTCATGACGCCTTGATTTTTGAATCAATGACAAGCCGCCCGCACCGCCGAGTTATTTTAGAGAAAAATTTTTTGCGGTCGGGAGATAACAATGACAAAACATTGAATGTGGGCGTTTTGTATAGTTTTAGTTTTATGGTGTATTAAATACCTCTATTGTGATTATTGAACAGGCATTTTAAACACTACTGACTGTGTTAGTTTTCAATGAGGATAGAGTGGTTTTGTTTCGAAGTTCAGAAGGGAAGCCGATAGGAATCGGGTTGTAGGGTAGCTGCGGCCCTGGGGTACAACATGCTAAAATTATTTTAGCTGCCTTTTTTGGCTGGTAGTGTAGGCAGCGATGCCTGTGTAGGCATTTAAATTTATTTTTTAAGCGCCCGTAGCACATTTCTACAACATTCCTTGCCCTTGTACGCAGCACTCGTTGTACGCAGCCTCCGCTTCATTTGTTGGCACCATAATGGGAGTCATGAGCCATGGCTGTAGTGGGTATCCCTTATCTCCTACAATAAATAAAACTTTATATTAGTTCATATTGTACATATTTAATAGATACATCTAGTAGGTATAAAAGTTTACTAGTGACCTACCTAGAAGCCACTGAGATCTTTACCCACGCACAAACTCATTTCTCAGGACTCGATGAATTTTTGATGCCCTCCAAATTGCAGCATCATGGGTGGAACCTGGAAAATTTGGGTTTAGGCCAATAATCTTGCCCCTTGCACTGCATACCTGAAAGTTTTTGTTTTTATATCTATATATTTAGTTATTTAAGAGTGTTAAAAACTGTAGTTTAAACTCACAATCTGGCAGTTGATGCTATAACAGCCCTTTCGATTGTAGAAAAGGTTGCCAGGTGCAGTAGGGTGGGTGATTTAGTGGAGGTTTTTCTATTGCAACATGGGTCCCATCTACTGCACCTAATGTGTTGGGCATATTATATAGGTCTTGAAAACTGAAACAAGCTCGGTGTTACATGAATGAGGAAGAGTGGTGCAGTTCTCAGTTTTGTTAGGTGTAAAAAGGGATATTTTAATTATGTTTTCTTTGTTTTTCTGAAGTTCGACAGAATAGCCAGGGTAGTCCTAGTACCTTTTAAAACTAAGAAATATTAAATTGAACTTACTCTGTCTTGGCCGCTTCCTTTTCTTCACGGGTTATATAGATAAGCACCTGCTCACTGATGGCTGGCTGAGCCCAAGTATTTTATCTTGCCCAACAGGTGTTTGATAACTGCCTTGGGCAAACAGATTGAGAGCAGCTAGAATCTGAATATGAATATGGGTTCTATTATCATACATGTAGGGATAGATATTCCACACCTTTTTAGTGTTAGAAATATAAACGAAACGCAATCATCTGCTGTCACTTTCAATTAATGTTCTCTCTCTCTCTTGCGCTGTCAACGGTTCTGCTGTTATGTGTGTTCTTCTGAGAGTTAATAAAAATCCCTTATTAACTAAATACATCTTGTATAATTTCATCAATTCCATTGGTAAGACAGTGGACAGTGGCTGTTCTAATCCTATCCCTGGTGTTGAAGCAATACGCTATGAACGGAAAGCTATTGTGGATAATGTAGTGCAGCCGAGTCTGCATCTCGTGTCTCGACGGTCAGTCGAGTGGTCTGCCCATGGAATATGGTGCACGGTTAGCCCATTGGTGTAATGTGGCACGAATACATGAAGAACTCTGGGACGCAGTGGAAGAAAAGAAGGGAAAAGATGACAAAATACAGAAGAAGGCATTAGCACGTATTTGTCTCCTTGTTCAGCCATGCGTCTATCCACACATTAGAAGCGCAGAGACGGCACATGAAGCCTGGTACAATCTTGAAAATGTGTATGAAAGTAAGGGCCTGAGCAGGCGCTTGTCGTTATTACGCACATTATTCGGGATGAAACTTGATTCTTTCAAAAACATGGAGACATATCTCACAAAGGTGGATGAGATAGGCCAACAGCTTGATGATATTGGTGCCAGCGTGGAAGACAACTTTTTAGCTATCGTGATGCTGAGCGGGCTCACATCAGATTATGACCCACTCATCATGACTTTGGAAAATTCTACGTTGAAACTCACCACAGAATTTGTGAGATCAAGATTAACTCAGGAGTACCAGCGGAGACAGGAACGAGAAGATGTTGGCACAGCACTGATTGTGAAGAAGCAGTCGAAAGTGTTTCGTTGTTTCAGATGCAAGAAACCGGGGCACAGTATCAAGGATTGTCCTCGCAAAGCTGTTTGCAAGGATGATGGTCATTCAAAGAGCAAGGGCTCAGATAAGGCCTTGTTGTCTGCGTTTTCAGTTAAACTACTGAATAATGTTTGGTATGTGGACTCGGGCGCTACCAGTCATATGTGCAACAACAAAAATATTTTACATAATTTTGTGTGTGACACTCCAGTCACGGTTAGCGTTGCGAATGGCGAGAAACTGTTGTCATGTGGCAAAGGAAATGTGAAAATTCCTTTACAGAACTCTTTAAAAACTGTAAGTGAAGTGTTATATGTACCTAAGCTAGCAACAAACTTGCTTTCAGTTAGTGCAATGACACGTAAAGGTTTTAATGTAACATTTCAAAGGAATTTATGTAAAATTTGTGATGGCAAGGAAGTAGTTGCCACGGCTACGTGTCAGAATGGTATTTATATACTTAATACCAAAGGTAATGCTTCTTTTGTGACTGAGGAGAGGCCATGTACTGTGTCTGTGTGTCAGGAGGGGAAAGGTTTTGTTTTACCAACAGAGCAAGTTGCGGAGGTGGTCGTGCCTGTCTCATCTCAGGCTGCGCCCAGGGAGTCGCAGGAGGTTTGGCATAAAAGGCTTGGACATCTCAATGTGCGGAGTATGCAGCTTTTAAAAGGTATGTCTACTGGCATGGATTTTGATAACTCAACTTTTAAATCATGTGTTGCTTGCATTCAAGGTAAGCAAACAAAGTTGCCTTTTCCGAAAAAGACAAAGAGTAGGGCAAAAGCCTCCTTGGGGCTTGTGCACAGTGATCTTTGTGGGCCATTTTCAACTAACTCACTTAGTGGATCGAGATACTTTTTAACGTTTATTGATGATTTTACCAGGAAGACATATGTCTATTTTCTGAAGTTTAAAAACCAAGTTTTTGATAAATTTAAGGAGTTTAAGGCTATCGTGGAAAATCAAACAGGTAACAAAATAAAAGTATTTCGCACTGACAATGGTGGTGAATATGTAAATAAATCTTTACAGGATTTTCTAAAGAGCCATGGGATCCGTCACCAGACCACTGTACCCCACTCCCTGCAGCAGAATGGAGTTGCTGAGCGTGCCAACCGTACCATAGTGGAGAAGGCCAGATGCATGCTTCAGGATGCAGGTCTTGATCAGCGGTTCTGGGCAGAGGCGGTAAACACTGCTGTTTACTTGAAGAACAGGAATCCGACTAAAGCGGTTCTGGGCACTACTCCTGAGGAAAAATGGTCAAATAAAAAGGTAAATGTTACTCACCTTAGAACTTTTGGCTGTTTAGCTTATGCATTGACAGAAAAACGTAAGAAATTTGATCCAAAATGTAAGAAATACATTTTTGTGGGCTACTGTGAAGAGACAAAAGGTTATAGATTATTAAACCCTTTACGTCCGTCAGAATGCATAAAGGCAAGAAATGTAACATTCCTAGAAAATGAATTTTATTCATCAAAAAGTGAAAGTGATGAGTTCACTGAGCTGGTGTTAACACATTCTCACAATCAAAACTCTTCAGAGTCACCAAACCTGTCTAGTCCAGATCAGGCCTTATCAGATTCAAATGATGAAACAGGGATACTCAGTAATGCGAGATCTGATGAATCTAGTTCAAGGTCCAGGAATAGTATTATATCAGTGAGTAGCTCTGAATCAGATGATTCGCGTGATGAAACTTACGTTCCAGAGGACACAACATTGGATACTTCAGCAGAGTACAGCGAAGCTGTGAACTTGGCTTCATACCTCATCCCACAACAAGCCTTTGCTGACGAACCAGAAACAGTGGTGGAAGCTTTGCAAGGAACAGAATCCAAGAAATGGAGAGATGCTATGTCAGATGAGTATAAATCATTCTTGGATAACAAATGCTGGACTATGACTGACTTGCCAGAAGGGCAGAGGCCTGTGAAGTGCAAGTGGGTTTATAAAAAGAAGAGAGGATTGAATGGAGAAGTATTGAAATATAAAGCTCGATTGGTGGCAAAAGGTTATACACAAAAGTATGGTATAAACTATTATGAAACTTTCTCACCAGTGGTGAGATATTCAACTATTAGAATGCTGCTTGCTCTGGCCGCCGAGATGAAAATGGAGATAGATCACCTTGATGTGAAAACTGCATTTTTGAATGGAGACCTCAAGGAGACCATTTACATGGAACAACCGGAGGGCTTTGAGGACAATAAGAACCCAGGGAAAGTTTATCGCTTGAATAAAGCGATTTATGGGCTTAAACAAGCTTCTAAGAGTTGGTATGAGAAGATAAATACAGTTATAGTAGAGAAACTGAGCTTTAGAAAGTTTTCTTCAGAACCATGTGTTTTTATGAAGAATCATGATGGAACTATGTCCATTATGGCACTTTATGTCGATGACATAATCTTGTTTTCAAACAACAAACAGGAAAAATTAAAGATTAAAGAGAACCTTATGACTCAGTTCGAAATGAAGGATCTAGGGCCAGCTCATCACGTCCTTGGCATGAAACTATGCAGAAGGGATGGCAAGTTGACTTTGGATCAGTCCAGTTATATTAAAAGAGTATTAGAGCGTTTTCAGATGTCTGATTGTAAATCAGCGTGCACTCCTATGGAATCTGGATTGAAGCTTGTAAAACCAGATTGTGAAGAAAATAATTTTCCTTATAGAGAATTGGTTGGATGTTTGATGTACATTGCAGTCTGCACAAGGCCAGACATTGCTCATGCAGCAAGTATACTCAGTCAGTTCAACGATTGTTATGCTGAATTACACTGGAAGGCAGCAAAACGGGTGCTTCGGTATCTGAAAGGTACAGTTAATCATTGTCTTACTTTTGATAAGAGTAGCGTGGTTGTCAGCGCTTACGTTGATGCAGATTGGGCCGCCAATGAGGTAGATCGGAGATCATTTACTGGGTTTGTCTTTAAAATAGGGAAGTCCACAGTATCATGGGAAAGTCGAAAACAAAAGACAGTCGCTCTTTCCAGCACAGAGGCGGAGTATATGGCACTCTCTGATGCATGTAAAGAAGCTTTATTTATCAGAACTTTCTTGTATGAATGTTTAGGTACAAGTTGTACAATTTCTATGTATAACGATAGTCAATCTGCACAAAAACTTTGTATTAATCCTATGTATCATGCTAGAACTAAGCATATTGATGTACGACATCATTTCATACGAGGAATTGTAAACAAAGGTATAATTGATTTAATTTATTTATCTACTGATAAAATGATTGCTGATGTTTTGACTAAACCTTTAACTAAAGAGAAAACCGAAAAATTTGTTAATCAGCTTGGTTTAACAGAGATAATTTAAATATGTGTTGTAAAATGGGTTCTATAGCTAGAGATATTTTATGTTTTAACAATGTTGTATTGTACTTGAGTTAACCTATTTAGTTTAGAATTTGTATGACTAAGTATAGGTTTTTATTTTAAGGGCCAGTTTAATTAATGATTGCTTTGTTTACGGGCCAGTGTTAGAAATATAAACGAAACGCAATCATCTGCTGTCACTTTCAATTAATGTTCTCTCTCTCTCTTGCGCTGTCAACGGTTCTGCTGTTATGTGTGTTCTTCTGAGAGTTAATAAAAATCCCTTATTAACTAAATACATCTTGTATAATTTCATCAATTCCATTATTTAGTCGCGATTAAAAATAGTTTGGTTTAGTTTGACAATCAAAATTTTAGGTGAAACACGTTAAGTTCAGAATATCGCTATTCTGAACTTAACGTATTTCACCTAAAATTTTGCCAAACTGCCATTTTCTTAGTGAAAATGGCAGTTTCGCTATTGAATAACTAAAATGACATTTAGTGCTGTCAAACTATAATTTCGTTAAGTTGTGTCACTTTAGTCAATTTCAGAATGAGTTTGGTCGTTTGACAGGACTAAACTAAATTTTTTGTAATAGTTTAGAGAATTTTGTGACAAGAGAATCGGCACCATTGACGAGAATGATTCGAATGTAAGTATAAATTAGTGAATTATTTATTTGGAATTTATAGATTAGGTACGGCCGACCACAAACAATTAAGTACATTTTTTCATATCGTTTATGTTACAATGAGATAGGGTCGGTACCCTCGACAACTTGTAACGCGTGATGTGTGGGCGTCTGTTCCTACGTTTTTTGCAACGTCGTTTATAGCTTTACAAAATGTAGGTACCTACATAGATCGATACAGCCTTACTAATAAAAATAAGTTAAACATCTGTTTAACAAATGTATTGTTATACAATGTATAAGCTGTGAATAGGCGTTACACACCACACTATAGATTTGAAACAAATACAACACAATATTTGCTTATTTTTTCAGAATTTATTGAAAACCTGCATGACGAAGTTTGTATCTATTATAGAAAATAAGAACACGGATACCAATACGAATAAAAGTAAAACAGCAGCTTGGCAAACAGTATCGCAAAGGTTTGTAAAACGTGGTATATTTCATAGTAGGCGTTGTTAAATCTTTCGTGTAATTGGCAACTATATTTTATTTACAGGTATATTTATACAGAAGAGCTTAATTTAAAAATGAAGCAAATGTTAGAAAAACACAATTTATTCAAAGAATGCAAAAGTTAAAATTGTTATTAGATGTTAACCGAGCTATCTCCAATTTAGAAAAATAAATAAGAAAATTAAAAATGTGTTTCAATGTATATTCGCCTTGATTCTTGGCCAGTAATACTGTCAGAAACATTTCTTGGCACATTCTGTCTGGCATTATATACAGGTGCAACAGTTTCTGGAAAATCGATATCTTCATTCATATCAATGGCAATATTATGTAATACAGCGAGTGCTACTATATATAATTTAACATTTTCAAGTGATACACTGAATCCATGTAAAAGACACCTGAATCTTTGTTTTCAAACTCCGAAACATCTTCCGATTGTATTTCCATGGACCTAAAAAAAAAGGCGGACACCGTCTCCTTTAACAATAACTGAAGCACCCATAGTAAGTCAGTGCACTAATGTAGACAAGCCCGCACGCACACATTCACACCATAGTAAGTCGGCCGTCGGCCATTACATTTCGAACGAAGCCCACGTGTGCCCGTCTGTTGTTCGGTGTTATTTTGCATAATAAAAATTAAAGTATGCCCTCGTGTGTTGTGAAAAGTTGTCGAAACCATAGTGGTACAATTAAAAAAAGCCAGGGAATTACTTTTCATAGTTAAGCATGTCATTTTAAAGCTTATTTCTCGATTTTACGTCAATGAATTTAATAAATCTCGAAATCAATCAGTGTTGCAACTATTTTAATTTTCAAAATTACTTTAAAAATGGGAGATTTATATTTTTATGTTACCATTTATCGTTATTGTATTCTTCTGTATTTTACAGATTTCCCTCAGGAAATGATGCATGGAAAAATGATTGGATAAAAATAATAAGTGAGTGTAGAAATGAAAATAATTGGAATCCATCTAAATCTAGTGTAATCTGCAGTATTCATTTTGAGAAGAATTGTTTGTACACAACTAAAGGTGGACTTCTTCGCGTTGTTGCTTACTCCATACCAACAAAGGTAATTCAATTAATTTAAGGCCCTCTCTTTATAATTTAACCTCTTAATTTTAATTTTTAACAGTTTAATAATAACAGTTGAACTTTTTTTTAGTTTTTATTCGATACGTCAACAATTCAACCAACTGAAGTAATTACTTCCAGCGTTTCTGATGAGGTATGTTTTTTATGGTTTTTACATTAATATAACATTAACGTAGTTCTATGTGCAGTTCTACTAACACTGTTTTTTATTTTAGAGTTCACTAGTGATTGAAGCAGTAGCCTCAGGTTCCGAGCAGCAACAAAAAGTAGAACAGCTTTTTTCACAAAATTTAACGACGCCTTTGACACAAGTGAGTAGCCTAACCTACTGAAAATCTCATGAAATTTTAAAATCCTTGTTATACCTAGTTACCGGAATGTTATTCATTTTCTTGTAGAGTTCATCAGCGGTTGTAGGAATTTCTGTTCAAGAATCGACATCGCAACAGTCTTGCTTATTGAACACGAATTCGTCCTTGCAAAATGTAAGTATTTACAAAAAAAAAAGTATTTCGAGTTTATTTTTCAGAATAAAAATATTGTTAATTATACGAAAAGGTAATATATTTGTTAATTATTTTTAGGAGTCACCCGAAACTGGAGTTGAATTGGAACAACCATTGTCATTACTATTTACTCCCCGAAAACGACGTATGAAGAAAGATCTGATGAAAATGCGCACCTTGATGCAAAATCAAAAAAAGAAAATTAAAGTTTTAAATCAAAAAGTTAGACGTCTCCAAGATAGGAACAAATCTTTGAAAGGTATTTTAAAAACCCTTAAGGAAGAAAATTATGTTGATTCTGACCTTTTTAATAGATTAAATGAAGACATTGTCTCTGCTAACATTTTTAATAATTACAATAAAAAAAAAACTAAAGAAGAAAGTTAAATACTCACCGTCTATGAAAAAATTTGCTTAACTCTCAATTATTATTCTCCGAAAGCTTACGATTACGTTAGGCAAACTTTTAATACCTGCCTTCCTCATCGAAAGACATTGGCCAAGTGGTACGGGCATTTTAATGCAGAACCAGGATTTACTGAAGAATCTTTTGAGGCCTTAAAAGCAAAAGCTCAAGTAAGTGAGCATCGGCCTTTGTGCACTTTACTCTTTGACGAAGTAGCTATTAGAGCTCAAAAAATTTGGGATGGTAAAAAATATATAGGCCTAGAAGATATGGGTTCAGGAGTTGAAGAGGGTGCGCCTTTGGCAAGTCAAGCATTAGTTTTTTTACTCGTTGGGATTAACCACCGCTTCAAACTACCATTGGGATATTTTTTAAGTAATTCATTAAGAGGTGAACAGAAAGCTAATTTGATAAAATTATGTCTTATCAAATGTTTTGAACCTGACATTGATGTTGTTGCATTAACATGCGATGGTCATCAAACCAATTTCAATGCATTGGAGTTGCTTGGTTGCAATTTCAAGCCCGAGTCGTTGAAAACAACGTTTACTCATCCTGCCAATGGTTCTGAGGTTGCATTTTTTCTCGACCCTAGTCATGTGATGAAGTTATTAAGAAACCATTTAGAATCTAAAAGGGAGTTCATGGATAAAGATGACCAAAAAATTAAATGGAACTATATCGAGGAACTCAATAAATTACAAGAGAAAGAAGGTTTACACTTGGCCAATAAATTGACAAGAAAACATATTAATTTCAAAAATAATGTAATGAAGGTAAAACTGGCCACTCAGGTGTATAGTGAAAGCGTAGCAGTTGCTATAAAAGACAAATAAAGAAAAACGATCGAGTGACATATGTTATTACTGTATTTTATAAACGGTTAGTAGATGCAAAATGCAAAACTGGTTTCCTTGGCACGTTAATAAATATTAACAGCTTAAAACTACTATATGCCAGATTGATTGGTGAAAAGCAGTTGGTGTTCCTACCAACTTATAAATTGAGCCAGGATCATCTTGAGATGTTTTTTTCATCCATAAGGATGCAAGGAGGCTTCAATGATAACCCTAATGTTCGGCAGTTTAAAGGGTGTTATAAAAAACTATTGGCTCATTTAGAGGTACGATGCCTAACCACTGGCAATTGTGTTCCTTTGGAGCAAATAGCTGTGCTTAATTGTTCTACGGCCAAAAAAATAATCAACTCAACGACTCCATCATACCGTCACGAAGAACAAGAAGATGATGTTAGTTACGACTCCCTATCATTCTTGAAAGAAATCACCAAAGAAGATGACAACCTGGCACAACGATTAGAAATAGAAGAATTTAATGATTATAGAAAGTTGATCGTAGGATATCTGGCGGGCAGCATCTGCCATTACGCAATTAAAAATATTAAGTGCCAAAAATGTATCGCGCGGCTATGTACAGACGACTGGCTTTTTTTTTCACAAATTAATAAATTTAAAAACAAGGGGAGGCTTAAGTTTTCCTTCAAAAGATTTATACTACATATGTTGTACTAGTGAGATGGTGGTCCGAAGACTTTTAAAAGATAAAGTAACAATATATAATGAAAGACAACATCAGTACATGCTAAACAAAATCCTAGAAAAATTTATAGCAAACGACAACATTTTTTTAGATTTGGAATCTGAACATACATTTGCAGGAATAGAACACAAAATAGCTTTAATTAAATATATAGCCGAAAAATACCTAAACATTCGTTTCCATCACATTAGTAAATTAGAAGGGATTTCTAGAGGTGTCGATAGCAAAAGACAAGTGTACAAAAATTTGAATCAACAGAAGGGTTTGTAAAACTTTATTAACATTAAATGAGTTGTAAATATTTCAATATCCATGTTTTATTTATTTTACCTTTATTTTAACAATATCCGTCACAAAAACTTGTAATAAAACCAAGTGCAAGGGAGATCTTATTGAAATATTATTTAAAAATGGGTAAATTTTCTACATCTGGCATCCCTTTACACACGCACACATAGATACGTAGCTGCCATTGTGGTGCTTCAATTGTTTCTTAGTGAAGTTCCGTCCGCCTTTTTTTTTAAGTCCATGTGTATTTCTCGTTAATATACAAGGTGTCCGGTGGCAATTTTCACATTTTAAAAAGTTATTACTTTTGAACGCGGGCAGCTAGAAGGGTGCGGGGTGGGGCGTTCTTAGCGCCAGTGTCGTGAGTTTTTTAGTCGCAATGGGGCGTTGGTCGGGAGAGCAGCGCGCTTTTGCAATTGAGGCGTACTTAACGAGTAGTTTTTCGCTCATTGCGGCGCAGCGTAAATTTTGTAATCAATTCAATATCCCACGAATAAGAGATGCGCCGTCAAAAAGTTTAATTCGATATTGGGTAGCAAGATTTAGAACTTCAGGCTCAGCTGAATCTACGCGTCATCAAGGCCCAGTTCCGTCTGTATCTACTGAAGAAAATATCCAACGTGTGAGTGATTCAATTATGCAAAATCCACGGATGTCACTAAGAGCGCGCTCGTCGGCTTTAGGAATCGCCAGATCAACATTGCACGAAATAATTAGGAAAAAACTCAAGTTCCATCCCTATAAAATCCAAATAATCCAGAAGTTGAACGAAAATGACTAACAAACAAGATTAACTTATGCCGAAAGAATGATAGCAACTTTTTCTACGGAGACGCGTCTAAGAAACATTTTCTTCAGTGATGAAGCACATTTTAATTTAGGAGGGTACGTAAATAAACAAAACTTACGTTACTGGAGTCCGGAGAATCCCAGAGAAATGCATGAACAACCGTTGCACAGCGAAAAAGTGACTGTCTGGTGCGCTATTTCGGGTAGAGAAATTATAGGCCCGTATTTTTTTGAAAAATCGTGGTCAGGCAGTGACTGTTAATTCTGACAGATATTGTGAGATGATCAATAGTTTTTTTAAAGAAAAGCTTTGCAAAAGTTCTTTTTCTAACAGAAACACATGGTTTCAACAAGATGGTGCTACTGCGCATACTGCACAAGCGTCCATGATTGCTGTAAGGGAATTATTCCCGGGAAAAATTATCTCTCGGTTTGGTGACATACCCTGGCCAGCAAGATCACCGGATCTGAGTCCATGTGACTTTTTTTTATGGGGCTACCTAAAGGGCGTCGTCTATCGAAACCAACCTACCACCACTGCGCAACTGAAAGAGAATATTCGAACTGAAATGGCGGGAATTTCAAGTGATCTCTGCGGACGTGTGTTTGAAAATATGCGTCAAAGATGGGAAGAGTGTTTGCGTCAAGAAGGTTGGCACTTAGAAAACGTTATCTTTAAAAAGTAAAACTCACATTAATGTACTTGTTATAAAAATAAAGATTTTAAAGGAAACTTTATTATTTCTTTTATTATGATTTTTTTTAATGTGAAATTTGCCACCGGACACCCTGTATGAGATCGATTGTAGGCTTCCTCCTTTGCATTACGAGTATGGTGTACTGGTGTAAACAAATAATTTGTTAAACCATAGCCTAAATCTCCCAGAAAAATGCCATTAAATTCTCTATTTTCAAATCGCTGCCGTAATCTACTCTCTCTAAATATTCTTGCATCATGAGTACTGCCTCTCCAGTGCGCCACTATGTCTCTTATCCTTAAATTAGAATCACAAACTACTTGGACATTCAGCGATGAAAATCCTATTGTTAATGTAGTATTGAGCAGTATCTCCACCTACTTTTTTTAATTTTTACGTTTGTGCAATCAATCGCACCGATTACTTGTCGCAATCCGCAGATATTTCTAAATCCTAACACGACTTCTTGTTCTGCCACTGTCGTAGGCATGTATACAAATTGTGATGCCTTATTAGCCAAAGCTAAAGCCACTCTTCGACATACATTCGTGATGGATTGCTGGCTTAGTCCATGAATATCGGCTGCATCATCTTGAACTTCTTGTCGAGCCCATGTTCTAAGAGCAGCACAAACTTGAAGTTCTACTGACAGTCCACCACCTCGAGCTTTCTGTTCAATGTCACATTAAACTAATTCCACTATTTCCTTGCATACAGTTTGCGGAACCTATATTTCAACCGAAACTCATTTTCTTGTAAACAGAAAGGATCATAACGGTTTTTGTAACATTTTCTTTTTCTTAGTGGTTCTTCATTGTCAATATCATCAAAAATATCGAAATATTGTAAATAATCCATGATTTTCAAAAATAATATGACAGAAGCAACTTGTTATACATCTGCTAAACAAGGTCCGAGGGCTGAATAACGGTTGTACAATATCTCATTGTTTAAAAGGATCTGTTACACCAGATGTATACAACTGAAATGTCAAATATCGTTTATTGGTAACGTTGATGTTATAACACCGGTATACGTCGTGCATAAAAGTTTATTAGTAAGGCTGATACAGTATAAACTCTTTAGCGGTGTGGTTGCTCATTTATTAATAAAACAATATTATTACATTAAAGAAATATGTCACATTTCAATGAAACTATCCTGCCAAGGTACTTTGCCTTCATTGACAAAGTAAGACTAGAATATACTCGTACTACTAGAATGACTAATAATAGAAACATTTCCTCGATTTTGTACTTGTACATTTTCTACGTTTGAACGTGTGGGCATTGTAGCCCGTAACAGTTCCAGTATCGACATTTTCTCGATAAAAACATCTTGGAGGTGCATATGAATTAGGAGTGTGCTCCATTAGAAAGTTGTGCAAAACACATGTAGCCATCAACACTTTTTTATATTGTGAGTCAGAGTTTTTATATACTGAGTATGGTAAATTCGAAATCTTGATGCTAGTATGCCAAAAGCGTTTTCAACTATTCTTTTTGCGCGAGATAATCTATAATATTTTTTTTTTTTTGTAGCTGCTCAATTCCGCTTGACGATATGGTTTCAGCATGTCAGGTCTCAATCATCAGCAACAAATACATATGGCAAACACCTTTAACTGTGTTGAATCGGTTCGGAGTTTGGAAGATTTAAATGTTTCATTTGTAACTTTTCAAAAAACTTTGTATTCTGCAAAACACCTCCGTCGGAAAGTCTTCCATTTGTACCAAAATCTGCTAATAGAAATCGGTATTTGGCATCAACTATTGCCATAAAAACCATGCTATGTCGTCCTTTGTAGTTGTAGTAATAAGATCCACTATCAGCAGGTGGCACTATGTTTTCCATCTATGGCACCCAAGCAGTGAGGAAAATTCCATCTCTCTTCAAAAAGTTGTGCGGTTTCCTTCCATTTATCCGATGAATCTGGAAACTAAAATAAATATTATTTGGTTGTGTTATAGGATGCTGACAACTCGAATGTTAGTACAGGGAATACAGACGATATTACGGCACCTAAGAATACTCCATTACCTGCTACTAGACCGGGAAGAAAGAAAATGACAGAGCAAGATCACTTAACTACTGACATATTACTATCCGTGAAAGACCATTTTAAGCGTCCTGCTTCTGCTTCAGCAACAGAAGACCGTTACGATCTTTCGGGAAGATCTATCGCAATGAAATTAAGATCATTAGACAAGCGTCAACGCTTGATAGCGGAGAAGATAATTAACGACACCCTGTTCGATGCCGAGATGGGAAATCTGAATACCGCAGCAATTCAGAATGGTCAAAGTTTAACTTGTTTCTTCACCAACTCCTAGTCTCTCATGAACTCCAAGTCCTTCGCCCTCACTAGTTCCAATATTATACACAACCGTATACTCATACCGCTAATGTTGCGCCTCAAATACAACCCTGCGTATCTCCGATACAACAGTACAACACCCAACAACAAAGGTACACGATTTCTCCTGCACCGCAAAGTCAGCCCTGCGCATCTCCAATTCAACAATATAACACTCAACAACAAACTACTTCTCCTGCACCACAACGTCAGCCCTCACCAGCACTACAAGAAGAATTTGACACACAACTAACAACAGCAACATTTTATTCAAATTTTAATTCACAAATGATTTAAATATGTAATTGGTTCATTAAAATATGTACCTACCTATTAAACTTGTTTAACGATTTGAATTTGGTTTTAATTATTTACTCACCTGTAGATAGTCGTCTTGCAGTGCTTCATAAATAGCATCGCATGTTTCTGGTATTATTCGGCCCAAAGCCTGAGGTGATATAATAGCAGAATATAAGACACTCGTATGTTCTTCCTGTTGCAAGAAATCTTAATGTTACTGCTAGTCTCTCATGTGCTGATATTCCTTTCCTCATAACAGTATCTTGTCTTTGTATTAACGGAGTAATCAATGATAATAGTTTCAAATATATTTTTTCATCCATTCGTAAATAATTTTTGTAATCTGTTTGTAATTCATTTATCAAATTTACGTGGGAGAATTGCTTTCTTTTCAATAACCAGCGTTTAGACCATTCAATGCGATCTCTTTTTGTCTTTTTCTGTTCTGCAGACCAAGTACAGCTATCACATCGTCGTCGTCCATTTTAGTTTGCTATTGGCGTCCTACACACACCGTCACGTACTACGTAGCTCAACTGAGAGTTCATGGCAAGACGGTGCATTCAAAACCTAATGTGTATGTGTAGTATGAAACTCGGTTATGCTTGTCGGTTTTGCATGCGAAGTTATAACCATCATGCAAACCCTAGCGTGTGTGGCCGCCATAATAACCCACACATGCAGACGAACTTGTGAACTCAAGTATCTATGACGTCACACGACTCACATGTCCCTTAGTTCGAACTCAGGGATCAACAGTCGGTCACTAGCCGCCAATACAGTAGGTCACTAACAACCAATCGTATCACTTATGCGTCAAATTATAATCATCATAATCTTACTTATTGTTTGTAAACCGTGTTTAGTTATAGTAACTTTATTAAAGTCATTGTGAAATACCCAATGAACATTTAATTTAATTACACTATAGAACCTGTAATCACATTCCAACAAAAGTTCTATAGTATGTTTACATCCATGTTAAGAGGGAGATTTTCAGAGCTCACTTGTTGTTCCATTTGTGTATATACATCCATTATTAGTTGAGCCTGTGATGCAGATGTTGATGGAAGGTTTTCAGATGCTCTTTCTTGTTCTTGAACTGTAAGTAATAGTGATATTCATGTAATTATCATTTAAATGTGTTATGCTTCATTGCACGGCCACGTCGCACGAATGCACCCGGAGAGATGGGCAAAGATCATCACTCACTGGACGCCTGAAGGAGAACGTCGCCGTCGAGGTAGACCGCGGCGAAGGTGGTGTGACGATCTAATAATGTTTGCGGGGCCAACGTGGCCAGAAATCGCACAAAATAGAGAGCTTTGGAAGGAAAAGGGGAGGCCTTGGCCCAGCAGTGGGACAAACAATAGGCTATAAAAAAAAAATGCTTCATTGTAATGACTAAATTCTGTATCATAAATAAACTGTGTATTTAGATAAAAACACTGACATGATTGTTAACATTTAGATAAGTAGGTACCCTAAACCTTTTGGGTATATGTTTCAGGAGATATGGCCAACAGTATAATTATATCAAATAAAGAGTATTCTATTCTATTCTATATCTGTGACGAGAATAACAATTGAAGACATGAGTGGATGAAGGTGATATGTAACATTTTATCATTTTTATACTTTATAGCATAAATGAAGGTGCTTTGTCCTTACACGCATTTTGTTCTTTCAAACATTGTTGAAATATGTCTAAAAATGAAGATAACCGGTGTATGAAAGTGTTATGTGCAGGAGGTCGGTAATCGCAAAAATGTATGAAAGTGTTAAGGGCACTTAACCATAGACCCGTACTTATAACGAATAAATTCATTTAATTGCGCAATGAATAAAAGAGTCAAGTGCGCACATAGCTCTTTCTTTCGTGAAGGTGTGAGCGAGAGAGAGAATTTTGGCGGCACGAGTTTCAATGAACGCGCTATGTCGCATACATAGCTCCTTCATGCACGTTAGAACGCAATTAGTTTTGACAGCGTCAGTTCATAACGTGTTTCGTTCCTTTGTTTTATTAGAATAAAAATAAAATGCTGTTAACAGACTAAAAAAACTATACACTTGCGAACAATAAACTGAAATCACTTCATTACGGCTTGATACAATTTTTTTTTTTTTATGTACTTAACTATGGTTTGTGATATATCATTTTAAATGTGATTTTACTAACTTTCAACCGTTTTTGATATAATAACGAAAAATAGATTACCTTTTCTCATGGAACGTCAAAACGAAAGTCAAACATTTTCGGAACGAAACATCAATTGCTTGGAACTCCTATAAAACTGGACGTTTATGCATATTTCTCATCAGTCCAATATTTCACGTCACTGGGAATACTCAAGTTATAAGAAAATGGAAACCACACCTACTGAAGCCACAGAAGCAAAATAAGGTCTGGAACAACTAGCGATGACGTGATTCCAGAGTATTGCCCGCAAGTGTAGTTTACAAAATACTTAATGACTAAGTCACAAAGTGCTACTGATAAATTGTTTTAAATTAATACATTTGTTTGTCCATATTTGTACGCTTCACGGCAAAACATAGAGAATCTA
Organism: Lithophane semibrunnea; assembly: GCA_947363905.1. Lineage (NCBI taxonomy): Eukaryota > Metazoa > Arthropoda > Insecta > Lepidoptera > Noctuidae > Lithophane > Lithophane semibrunnea. The sequence goes on along the minus strand of OX376199.1, from coordinate 14,915,867 downwards.
AGTTCTGCATTGTAACATCTCACACACCATGTAATTACCTATGTTTACAAATAAAAGTTTCTTATTCTTATTCTTATTAGGCAACACTGGTTTTTGACCAAAACTCAAATTTGTTATTACGTATCATAAATTTTACTTACCGCGTTGGAAGAATTTCCAGTTTCATTTTCTTTATTTGCATCAGTAATGGATCTACAAAAAAAAAAGAAAAAATTACAAGTATTTCTACGACCAAAGTTTTTAATAAAGCATATTCGCAATAAAAAAAAAGAAATATATTGTTCCATCGTCGTGGGCGGAGTAATGACTCTCTAGAAACCTATTACACGATACCCATATCGAATGTTTGACAAAAATTTGCATCCGCCATTTTGGATTTTAAAATTAATGTCAGATTTGCAATCGCCACCCCCAAAAACCTATAACACGATACCCATATCGAATGTTTGACAAAAACTAGCATCCGCCATCTTGGAAGATTTGCAATCGCCACCCCCAAAAACCTATTACACGATACCCATATCGAATGTTTGAGAAATATTGAATATAAGAGATTACATCCGCCATTATGTAAGGTAAAAGGAAATAATATAATAAAAAAAAACTGAAATATGTACTTTTTCTGAGACCACATTTTTTTTTCGGAAATTAGCGCCAACTTTCTTCTTATAATATCTTTCACACAGATGAATCCTAATTTATATAAAATATCAAGGGCGAAGAGATTAGTGGAAGCAGCGATAAATTGCATTGAAACTTACGAATTTAAAGAGTGCAATGAAAATAACCTTGAAAACGAGAACGCAAGTAAGTAATATTACATTTTGTTGTTGTTTTGTTTATTACCTATAAATCATAGAAATTTGTTCTATAATGTAATACTTTGTTCATTTTGTATGTTTAGGTTGAAATGTATCCGGTTTGACAGTGTAAAGATGCGATTCCACCAGTGTGCAGAACTGTGCGGCACTGCAATGCACATTCTAGAAATGTTCGCGCACATCTGTATACTTTTGTGCGCGCACACATGCAGGCAGTGGACTCGCGTCGACGTGTACAAACCTGTTGTGCGCGAACTCAGTCTTGCTTCCGCTACCGGAGTGAAAACATTGATTTGTGCGCGTACATTGTTAATTAACCAAGCTAAATATGGATTGGACGAATGATAAAATTATTAATTTTATTCAAGCTATTGAAACTTATCCTGTATTATGGGATTCTAGTCACAGTGATTATAAAAATAAAAACAAAAAACACGACGCCACTCAAGAGTTGGCGCAAAGTTTCAATTGTGACTCGACTGAGGTAATGAGAAAATGGAAGATTATTTTGGCTCAATACCGAAGAGAAAAGAAGAAAATCGCGGACTCAAAATCTTCAGGTTCTGGGATTTTAGATATATATAAGCCGAAATGGTTTGCTTATGCATATTTGAATTTCTTTCATGGAAGGGATGAGCCGAACGTCAGCTTGAACTCACAAGACGAAATAAATGAACAGGTAGGTACGTCTTAAATGTTTATTTTCTTACCTCTAATATTATTACTTAGATACCTATACTATTTACGCCAGTGTTTCTTGCCATGGCACCATTCCGATGTCAGTTTGGAAATAATGTGCAAATTCTTCTCTTATGTTTTTCGCATCGCCAGGGGGTCTTCTTCCAACATGTCTTAAAGGCAGTAAGTTTGCCATGCCTGCATCACGCCGCCAACTTCCATCGATAGTGCAATGAGTAATTTGGTTCTCAGTATCAAAACAGCCAGCAGAAGTATAAAGTTGTGCAGACGATTTTTGTGTTATCAAAAAATTATGCAAGTAACAACATGTCAGTGTTATCAATTGTGTCTTTAGGGGTATGAGGAACAGGGTGTAAAGTTCACTCATCCCCCATAGAAAAGGGAGGATCCTCCTACCAGACGGGTGTTGTGTCTGGCGGGCAACTGCCCAATGATTGATATTGGGTTTTTGTATATATCTTCACTGCACGGTAAACTCTAATTGCGCGATGCAGGATTTATGTGACGTCAGGTCTTCGATGCGTAGTTCGCATGTGGCGATGTAGATACCGCCACATGTCTTTTCTGGAGCTAACAGAATAGGTTTCCTGAGTACGCGAAATACACCGGACATAATGCCGAATACGTTTTCCACAATACGTCTCGCTCTGCTCAACCGATAATTAAATATTCTCTCTTTTGATCTTTTGTCATGTTGACCGGGATATGGTTTCATTAAATTTATATCTAACGCAAAAGCATCATCTGCCACAATGACATGTGGAATTGGTTTGTTCCTTCCGGGTAACGGGTAAGGTTCAGGCAAATTTAATTTTCCTTGCTGAAGATTAGCATAGAAACCAGTATTTTTGAAAACACCACCATCCGATATTCTTCCTTTACAACCGACATCTACGTACGTAAACTTATAATTTGCATCAACCAGTGCTAAAAGCACAATGCTGAAATCACCTTTGTAATTGAAAAAGTCGCTTCCAGTATTACTTGGAGCTTGAATAACAACGTGTTTGCCATCCATAGCCCCAATGCAATGAGGGAAATTCCAAAGATGGTCAAATTGGCGCTCTAAGATCATCCATTCTTCTTAAGTGTTAGGCATCTGAAAAAGGAAATTTTATTACTATTTCAGGTATCACAAGATATTATTATCCAGAATGACACAGTAAATGAAGATCAAGAGTCTCTTCATGAAAGGGCAGTCGAAAAGTTTAAGGCTCCGAAGAACTCGCTTAAACGCCGTATTGCCGATGAAGACCCGAGAATCGCCCAAGCTTTGTCCATTATGAATAACGTAAACAAGCAGATGGAAGCAAAAAAACCTGATGACGAAGACATTTTTGCTGCAGCCGTCGCAACGAAATTAAGGAAAATTAGAGATGAGCGAACCAAGATTTTAGTACAAAGGGATATAGATAATTTATTGTATGACGCTATTATTGGTACTGGAAAATATGTTACAACTCCAATGCCTTCACCGTATTCAGATTCGTCAAATTGTCAGAGTCAAGGACCGGCTTCAAGTTTTCAGGTCCGCGATAATGATTATTCAGATCTTTTACGTCAGAATGATGGCGAAACAATATCTTGGCATGAAATGTAATGCAATAAAAGTGACTAAAATAAAATGGTATATTATTTTTATTTTCTTACCTTAATATTTTCTTTCAACACGCTTATCAACGCCTTACAAGTCTCAGGTACAATCCGAGCAATAAGCTCTTTTGAAACTTTAAATAAGAACATTAAACTTGCAAAAGAATCTCCAGTAGCAAGATATCTTAAGGTGATTGCAAGCCTTATTGAAACAGGGACACATTTTCTGTAGTTGGTATCTTGCTTAGCAATAAAAGGACTAGTTACATTAACCAGCAACTCAAAATCTTCGCAAGATATACGTGTGAAGTTTTTAAATCCACTCAATGGATCTATTTTTATTTCTTCTAGAAATTTATTCGTTTCTTCATTCCGTCGCTGTAGTAACGGCCTCACCCAACATCGCGGTTTCTTCCTTCGTTTCTTTTTAAGGAGACTACATAGTAAAACACATGCTGCAGCACAAAGCACTACGTTTTCCTGCCCGTTCATATTAACTACTGAACTGTCTCGGCAGAAACTCTGCTCAGTGAACATGTTCGCGCACAAGTGTGCTGAACTGTGCGTTTACAAAAGTTACGCACAGCCTTACCAGTGGAGACGGAAGCCAAATGCGACACCAGCTTAGTACCTGCACTGTTGGAATTTTGCACAAAATGTTTGCAAGCAAATGTGCTGCACACTATTTTGGTGGAATCGCACCTTAACAAAGGCGACTACCTAGGTATAGTAAATACCGACTTGTGATATATAATATCACCATAGTTAACATTTAAACAGTATTGCACATTGCCTTTTTTTGTATCATTTGGTAACAAACAGCTTTGAGTTGAATGTGAAAACATGCATTGAATTAATTAGGAATATGAATTTAATAAAATAATGGTTTTTTAGACTTTTTGCTGGACGTGGGTTTGGATGTTTGATTTGAATTTTTAACCACTTTTCTTGTTGGCATTAATGTTATGTCTAACTAACCTTAATATGCTTAATCTGTTACTTACTATGCTAAATGTTTAAATGTAAAAAACTGCTCTTCTTAACACCTCTCTAAGTAAACACCGTGCATTTTAATAGTATAGTTTGTGCATATTTTGGTTTGCAGGAAAACTTGGAAGAATGTGGCTTTATTTTCTTTTGCACATTATCACCTAGCTTGAAAGGCCTATTAATGTGCTGTTGCCTGCTGACTTACCATGCTATTAGTATGGAGGCAATAAAAATCTTTAAGGATCTCGATCGAAAAAAATCATTGAGATTTATTATTATTATTTATTAAACATCCCTACAATATTGGTTATTTTTATTACAGGTTGTACACAATCTACGATAAATCAAAATACCGCTCTATCTGATTCAGCCAGTCCCGATATAATAGAACCTTCAGATAACGATTCTCTAACGTGGCTAAATAGACGGCATATAACACCATTACAAAACGTTGTTATTCCGAATTCATGCGATGATCATTTATCTGATTTTTCTACTGGCAGTGATGAAGTATATATTCCTAATATAATTTCGAGGAGCTCAAGTTCAACTATTGATTTTGATACAAATTTTATACAAGAACCAATAGATTCAGATGTTAATAACCAGCCGTCAACTAGTCGAACCCAAGAACCTTTAAATTAAATAATGTAGCAGATATTACTGACAATTTAAATAAAAAAACGTAAAGTGTTTCCGCCGAAGGATAACAAGTCAAAGAAAAGGCCCAGAAAATGTGAAACTTGGAAGAAAAAAGCGGCAGCAATAGCGAGAGAAAGAGGTTTAGAATATAGGTCTTACAAAAACAGCTTGGTGCCGAAAAAAGTGGTGAAAGAAGGAGTTTTATGTCATGAGAAATGCAGGCTAGCTTGCTCTAACAAATTTGGCATTGAAGAAAGAGAGGCGATTCTCAAAGATTTTTACTCTCTTGATACTAATAGTAAAAATGCTCTACTTTTTATAAGCATAGTAAGTCAGCAAGTAGCAAGACAACGTAAGAATGCTCTTAAACATAAATCGGCAACATATAAATATTTTATCACAAATAAAGGCGTTACCACTGAAGTTTGCAAGTTGGGTTAGTGTGGGTTGTATGCTATTGGGAGGAAAAAGATTGATATTATAAAAGACCGAATTAAAACAGGCGTTGCAGCTCCACCTCCAGATCGCCGAGGCCATCACAGTAACAGACCTCACAAGCTAGGTGATGATGTGAAAGAGAGAGAAATTAAGCAACATATTTCAAGCTTTCCGGCTGACCAATCCCACTATTCGCGTAACAAAAATATGCACAAACTATACTTGTCACCACTACTAAATGTAACTAAAATGCACTGTCTTTACTTAGAGATGTGTCAAGAAGAGCAGTTGCCTCCGCGTTTTAATATAACAAGAGCTACATATAATAAAATATTTGTGACGGAATTCAATTTGTCATTTGGCTACCCCAGAAGCGATACATGCTCTACATGTGATGCTGGGGGCTCAACTGATGAGCACCTATCAAATTACCATGCCGCTGTTGAAGCAATGATTGCTGACAGAAAACGACCTGCTGAAAACAATAGTTTACAAAATGAGTTTAGACAATGCCTCTACCAAAGATACCAACTAGTAAAGCGTTTTACTTAAGACAGATTTGGTTCTATAATTTAGGAATCCATGTTGTTGATGGGATTAAAGAGAAGGCATTTTGCTGCACTTGGACCGAGGATGTAGCTGACCGTGGGAGTTGTGAGGTAGCTAGTTCCTTATTAAGATTTATAGAGGTTGATAATGCATGTCAAAATAAAGATCATTTACTAATATGGTCGGATTCATGCGCTGGCCAGAACCAAAATTTTAACATGATTGCTTTGTATCAGTATTTGATAAGAAAACACTATTTTAAAGTAATAGATCACAAGTTTCCTGAGGTAGGCCATTCGTATCTATAGTGTTTTGTCTCGTTCGACTTGGTCACATAAATAATTAAAGTTTTGTAGGTAGTCAGAAAACAAAGTAAAATATTTCGATTTCTGTGAGGTAGACAGATGCAGTTCGTTACGAGTATTCGCCTATGCTTAGAACGTTGTTGTTGGTTCGTGATTATTGTGGGTGACGACTGTTATATATATCTATTAGCGGTGTTGTAGTTATTCTTTTCACAATGCAGTTAAACATTAATATTGAAGTGAGGGCAAATATTATTGCGCTGCATAAAACTGGATGCATTAACAAATACCTAATGAAACCGGACTGAGTGTAAGTGTTATCATTTTAAATATTTCATATTTTACTGAACATAAATCTAAAATAAAGACATTGTTAATCCTTTTACTCAGAAGATATATAATTAAATAAAGTTTTAAATTCAATATGAGGTCAAAGAAAAGAAAAATATAAATAATTTTGAAGATTATTTACCTATTTCGTGAATGATAAATAATTATTATGTGTAATAAATATAATGTTATTTATTTATGTTTTTTTTTTCTTTTAATTATGAATAGTAAAGTAAACAATTTTATAGTATTTTGCTTAGAGATGTCTAACAGAAGCATTATATTTTATTCTAGAGAAATACTGTGAGTCTGTGGGTCAAACTCAAGATTTACGAGGAAGGCCGGCTAATTCACAAGGACCAGTGACGTCACACGGTAATTTGAAAGATTATTTATTTCGATTAGTGAATGATAAATAATTATTATGTGTAATAAATATAATGTTATTTATGTATTTTTTTCTTAATTATGAATAGTAAACTAAACAGTATTTTATTTTAGTGTTTTTTTAGGCATGTCTAAAAGTAGGTACTTCGTTATTTGTTTTAGAGAAATGCTGTGAGGCTATGGGTCAAGATATATGAGGAAGATAAAGCCGGTGCTAATTCACGAGGCGCAGTGACGTTACATGGTGATTGAATATGAAACAAATGGTTTCATACCAACGACACATTTTGCTGAATTATTCAACACGTCATTATTAACCGTTCATCGTGCACTCAACACTGAACTGGCTTACATCATCGAAGACCAACCAGACTTCACCAGACCACCAGACTTCAATTGGGACAATTTAAATGTCTGCTTGACTGTATCGAGAATAATGGGAGTTAGTACAAAAATTAACCGTAATAAAAAATGTTTACATTATTTTAATAAGTAGGTAATATTATTATTTAGGGATTAAAATTTGAGGTTTAGTTTCAATCTTCTTTTCGTACAGAAAATGAGTACTTAAGCTATAACCTCAATACCTGAATAGGTATTGAGGTTATAGCTTAAGTACTCATTTCACTCTAAAAGCAAATAAAATGTAAAATACATGTAAACAAACTGCCCATACTTAACCTTAAAATCACTTATTTAGTAAGTAAGTAGTTGTTTTACATTTTGAATATTTTCTAATATTCTTATTTACTGCTTAAATTCATCGATTATGATCGAAGCTTAATGTTTATGGTAAAATAAATAAATAAGTAAATAATTTAAAACCTTTTTATGTCAAAATAATACAAATTGCATTGATAAAAATATTACCTACTTGAAATCTTTGACAAAATTGCTTCTAAGTTTTTTTACATCTATTTAAATTTCACATCTTACAACAATACTTATTAGTAACGGTTTGTTAACTTAATGTAAAATAAATACCTACTTGGAACGAATAAATATTTTTTATATTTCTTATCAATCAACACGCATTTTTTTTATTCTAAACCCTTTATTGCAATAACAACATTAATAAAAAAGGCAGCACTTCTGAATAGTATTATAATTGCAAATAAAAATAAAAATATTTGTAAAAATTTGCGCTGCGCTATCAGAGATTAGAACCTATGCCATCTGCTTCACAATCCATCGCAAGACGCTCACTGCTATCAGAACATATTAAAATTACTCGAATTAAGCAATGGGATAAACTGGCCAAGATCACGCGCATGATGCGTGTATGTGGCCGATCTAGCAAAAGTGTGGGAAGTATATTTTTGTTTCGTTCGTTAAGGCATGAGTACGACACGCGGGAATACGTGACGATACGGCAGTGTGTGTACTTACACGTACAGATGTACAGACTGTATCGTGTGTTCAATCGACAACGAGTCTTAACGTGCTAATGCTGTTTTGAACCGAACCGTACCTAAGAATTTTAATGTAGTCCATATAAATGCCCAAAGTATTCCGGCACATTATTCTGACATGCTAGCTAACCTTGACTGTAAGAACATCCATGCTATCCTTGTCTCAGAGTCTTGGCTAAAGTCGTGTCTCCTTCAACTTCCTATTCCTTGCCCGGTTTCAACTAATAAGAAATGACCGCGCGCGTGGCGGTGGCGGTGGTGTTGCCATATATCTTCGTCCATATATTCCTTTTTCAATAGTCGATATGACTCCACAACCGCCACCGCAGAGCGCGGGCGAGCATCTCTTTTTAGAAGTACACCTAAATCACGTGAAAGTCCTTCTAGGTGTTTATTATAGCTCTTCGTCACGAATAATTTATTTTTCCTCTTTTGAAAAGATCCTCGAAAACCTAACACCCTCTTACAGTCATACAATCATCATAGGGGATTTCAATTTAATTCTTTCTTCCTACCACCTTTATGCAGATGATTTGCAAATTTATAAACAAGCTGCCCTTTCGGATTTTGCAATTAATTGCATAAACAAGGATTTGGATTCAATTTGCGAGTGGAGTGAGGCACATGGGTTGCAGGTTAATCCATCAAAGACTCAGGCTATTTTTGTTGGCAGCTCAAGGATGATCCCCAAAATAAACTGGTCGCAACTTCCCCAAGTTCAATTTAACGGAACTGCTATTCCTGTTAGTGAAAAGGTTAAGAACCTCGGAGTTTGGGTCGACAAACATCTTTCTTGGGGTCCCCAGCTACAGGATGTAAGCCGCAAAATTTTTGCATCTGGTAAGTCCCTGAGGCGATTGCGGAACTTTCTTCCAACTGCCACTAAAACTGCGCTTGCACAATCCCTTTTACTTCCCATCCTTGACTACGCTGATGTCAGTTATCTTGATCTCACTGAGGCACAACTAGATAAACTTGAGCGACTTCAAAACTTTTGCATAAGATTTATATTTGGCTTGCGCAAATATGATCATATTTCTGAATTTCGTACAAAGCTCAAGTGGCTTCCCATACGTCTTCGCCGGAATTCTCATATCTTATTTCAGCTTTACAGTATTCTGTTCAATCCTACAATCCCCTCTTATCTTAAAGAACGGTTCAAGTTCCTTCATGACACACATAATAGATATCTGAGGTCATCGGAAAACTTGAGACTAGAAATGCCGATGCATTCGACCAGTTATTATGACAAGTCTTTTACAGTTCAAGCAGTACGGTTATGGAATGCCTTGCCCGTGTCGATAAAGCGTGCTCAATCTTTGTCCACTTTTAAAATTCTGGTAACAAAAAACACTTCCTCTCTCCTTAAACATCGTCATTAAATATAGCTCTTTCCTCCTGTTTCATGTTTATTTTTGTAATGTTTATATATATATTTATATAGATAAGTATATTCTTTATGTATGTATTTATTGTATATGTAAACGGTACACCACTGACTATCTGCAGTATTATCTCTCCTTCGCGCTTTAATCCATCCAAAGGTTGTCTGTAAAAGATCGCTCTTAGCGATAAGACCACCCATTGTATATGTAAATGGTACACCACTGACTATCTGCAGTATTATCTCTCCTTCGCGCTTTAATCCATCCCTGTAAAAGATCGCTCTTAGCGATAAGACCGCCCATTGTGTCACCCTGTGTTAAATTTCTACATTTGTATCTGTATTTTTTATGGTGTACATAATAAAGAGTATTCTATTCTATAATCCTTTAAAATTTGTAAAACCCAAAAAAGTCAACAGAGATGCAGTTCCTACATCAAATTTTGTCAAGAAACTTGATTTAATATTTAGTTCGAAAGAATACTTCTTAAAAAATGAAAGTTATGATACTACTTTGTTTAATATTTTAATTATTTGCGAACCTACTCGCTTAAAAATTTAATTGTTTTTCTGTTTTTTAAATAACCATCTAAATTATATTTTACTTTAGTAACTAGTGCAGAACGTGTCAAAAATCGTGTAAAAAAATTGATTTAAACTGATTTAACAAGTAACTCACATAGTTGATTGCTGAACTAGTTTATTGCATTGATTGTAGATCTAGCTTTAGATGGGTCGCGATCCTTGTTCATATCTCAAGTGTTACTATTACACGGCCTTACCCGAACATAACTTCACAGTCTATGATTGTAAAAGAAATAAGGGTTATTGTTACATTTGGAATGAAAGTGAAGGAAAATTAACTAGTTCTGCACAGTGAACGTTTAAGTAAATTATTTTTCCAAAAAAATGTTAAATAATACAATGCAATTGTTTACAGGAAACACAAGATATTGTAAATTTTAGTTCCGTTTTTGAAGGTAGAGGAAGCTTTTTAGGTGAGGTTGATCTATAAAATGAGGCAGTTTCACCAGTAATCCAGAAAGCTCGTCGTGTTCCAATAGCTCTACGACCCATACTGAAAGAAGAATTAAGAGATTAGAAGAAGAAGGAATAATAACCAAAGAAGATAGTCACACAGATTGGGTAAGCCATATTCTTATTATAAAAAGAAAGATAACTTTAGAATATGCCTAGATCCAATTCCTTTAAACAAAGCTATAAAAAGGCCACTAAAAATACAAAGGCCAAAAAAAAAAAGGTAAAGGCTATAAATTTCTTACTAAAAAAAATCGATATTGATACCAGACCTACTTGTCCAAAATGTATGAAACAGCATATTTTTTTTGTTTTCGAGTAGGAATGTTGGTCCCATACAAAAATTTGTTCGTATTCATGAGTAAATTTACCCTTTAAGGGTTCTAAATCATTAAAAATTCTCAGGTTACACATGTAGGTTTAATAACATTTTTTTTTTTTTATAATAATCTTAAAAGCTCACTGTGGAGAACTTTTTTTACGTCGAAATGTTTTTTACGTTTGTTTTGCAAAATAGGGTCAACCCCACTTTTTTCAGCAACTTCTCCAGCCTCTTTTATCCAATATTCCATCGGAGTTTGTCTCATTTTTTGCAAAGTTTTGAGCAGACCATCCATTAGTGCGACGGAACGGGCAGTGTTGCCAACTTTATTTTAACGAATTGTGGTATAGTATCCCACCAGAAAACCACTAAATTTGGCGATCCCTCAAACCACCAAAAAACCACTAACATATTATGCCAGACAGATAATACCTAAATATTATTTGAAAATAAAACAACATTATTGTATTTTTTATTATAAAATTATAGTTTATTTTTGAAAAGTACAAAAAAAAAATCTTAAAGGCAATCATCTTCGGAATAATCGGCTTCTTCTATGATTTCTTTTGGGTGTACTGTGGTTTAGGCATATTCGTTTAACAAAATAAACCAAAACAAGTAAAACATCCAATGCGAACTCTGAACTGTACTGTACGTCGTATTTATATTTTTGTGCATGCATAGAAAACAAACATTTTTAATTCAAATCAAACTTGACCCAGTTATCATACAAATAAAGTATAATATAATCAAAATTATTCAAGAAATTGACAAACTATTTTCGGGGGATCCCCGAAAACAACCATCTTAGTTCTGAGTGTTGCCTACACATCAAAAAAATATACACTTATAACGTAAACGTTCGAGTTTTTTCCCGAAAATATGTTAATCGTGCTAGTGGCTGAATTTCGTACCTTACCACTAACTGAAGCAACCAAAGTCACTAGAAAAATCCACTAGCCACTAAATTTGTCCACTAAAAGGTAAGTCTAAACCACCAGATCTAGTGGAAATTCCACTAAGTTGGCAACACTGGGAACGGGGAAGGATAATAGCTTCTTTCTGAATTTCTATATTCACTCGATTGATTTCGCCGAGAATATTCGCCCAAATAGTTAAATTAATAATAAATTTAAAATTCTTTATAGCAGTTAGTTAGTTAGAGATGACCTGTCTCTGGAGCATGAGAAGTTTGCTTAACTTCTTCTAAGACTTCCGCTATTTTTGGCTAATTATTTAATAGGGCATTCACAGCGACATATTTCGCCGACCATGGGACCGTACGACATTATGATAAAATACGTTAAAACAAATTTAAAAGGAGTAATAGTGGAGCCAACAAAAAGGCAATATACTTTTTGAATCAGTCCCAATAGGTTAATAGCTTCCTGGAATGATGAGGCAGAATGAACACCTATATATAAGATTTAAGGAGTGAGCCAAGCACGGTACGAACTCGGCCAGCTCACTCCTTACTGCAATCCTGGCTTGTATTCCTTTATGGATATTGCCATATTGGACCCTTTATCATAAGATTGGCCACGACATTGTCCAATATCTAAATCATCAACTGCTAATTTTTCCTTTTATTTTTTATTTTATACCTATCATAGGATTGAACTGTTTTGTATTAACAGAAATAGGTATCAATGGAGTTTGTTAGGTGTTATTAGAAGTATGCACCTACCTAATATGAGGCTGTACTATTTTTTTTACAGAAAATGTCTGGAGATGTAATGAATATCTGTCAGCAGTCAGTTTCAAGAATAATTGCCCAAGTCTCGTCATTGATAGCCTATAAATGAAAGACTTTGTTATATTCCCGTCTACTGTAGGAGAAATTAACATAGTGAAGTAAGGCCATTTTCTTTATTACTTATGTGTAATATTGATCTGCACATAATAGGTTCTCATGAAGGCATTCTTACGTGTTTTTGTTGCAGGCAAAAATTTGCCTGGCAGTACGCATGATAGCTTTATTTACAATAACAGTGCTATGAAGCAAGGACTTAATACTGGTACCCCAGTATTAAGTCCTTGCTTCATAGCACTGTTATTGTAAATAAAGCTATTATTTTAGGGGATAGCGGGTATGCAGTCAGCAATGTGCTTCTAACACCATTTTTGTCACCCAATTCAACTCCCCAAGAAGCATATAACAGAAGCCAAATTAAAACCAGAAATACTATGGAAAGATGTTTTGGTATTTGGAAAAGAAGATTTCCTTGTCTGCAAGTGGGAATGGGTGTCAAGGTGGAAACAGTTGTGGCTGTCATATGTGCATGTGCAACACTGCACAATGTAGCATATTGGTAGACGACTTGGTGCCACTGAACAGTGATGACAATTATATTCATAATGATGTTGTTGATGTAACACAAATTAATGAAAACTCTAACAGCAACGGTTTTATAGTGCGACTCAGCTTTGGTTCAAAGGTTCCTTTCTTAAATATGAATTCCTTGTTGAATAAAAATACATATACTAATCAAATATTATCACTTTTATTTTAAACCACCCATTTCACCAAAAAACATTAAGTCAGTTAGGATTATTTTGTTTTTCAATTGATTTTTTCAGTTCCTCTAATTCTATTTTAGATTTTTCTAATAATATTTTGCTTCTTTGTTCCTCTAATAATGCCTTTTTTTTATTTGTTCAGCTTCCAACTGTAAATAAAAATGTATAAATAAATGTTGTGCAATAAATAAACATAGTAAACCATTATTAGGTTGTGGGAATTCATAGTTTGGTACCTGTGTTTTCAATATTTGCATTTCCACCTTTTTCTTATTTTCTAAAGCATTTATTCGAATCACAGCTTCCCGATGAATGTAATCTGTAGGTCTACGCACTTGATCTCTGGTCAATGTGAGTGTCAATGAGTTTTCAGTATAAAGCTATTAAAATAATTCTGAATTATAGCATAAATTGTATAATAATTATAATTGTCTACCTATGATACTTTTTGTATTTTCATATTTTCATAATAATTGTTTCAGAACAATTATTATGAAAATATCGACCCCCAATAGAGGAAAATACATTTGTTGTTCAGACAACAAATGTATTTTCCACTATATTTTTCTCCAGGTCCAGAATATCTGTTAAAAATAAACTTGATTAGTATGCTTAGCATAAGTATATTTATTATAGGTATAGGTGAAGAAAACATTTCAGTAAATTCAATTACATACCTAAGTTGTCCATCACTGCAGAATTAGTTTGTGTGTTATTTTCTAAAAAGTCTAGTTCTTGACTATAATCAATTGCATCTAAAATGGCACCGTCAGAATCAAATGCATTTTTGATTTTAGTTATCATCACAGGTACAGCCTAAATTGTAGGATTAGATAATATATACGTTCTGTTTAGTAGAGAATAATTTAAATGAGTTGTACTACACAATGGTTACTGATCAATTCGGAGGATATTTTGATACTAACCTCTTCAACCATACTTATTATGGCTCCATGTTGTGGTGGGGGCGGTGGTGCATGTGGTCCACCTCCAGTTCTTAACAAATTACCTCTTTCATTAGCCCGAGATTTACGTGTGAATGCTTTCATATTTTCCCATGCCCTTTTTAAATTTGCAGTTTCACGCTGAAATAAACAGTATGAAAAAAATATTATAAGCAAATCATTCATCACACTGATTATATTTCTTCAATAACAATGAACTATCCTACCTTGTATACATTGGCATTGCAGTTAAACTCTTGTGTAATTAAATCCCATGCTGCCTGTTTCTTGATGATCGGCTTGCCATCTGTTATTTTGGATTCCATGATTGGTCTCTTTTTAATTAATTGTGCCTTTTCATCGGCGGTGAAATTTGCCACTCGTGTGCGTAGTGTTTTTGTTTGCTCCTAAATTGAAACAGAATTATGAATGAGAATTTATGAATTTAAGTTTTCGATGCGCAAGCAAACATCAACACGCACTACCTCGACATTATATGCTCATTATTGCACAACTCCTACAGATAACCAATGTGTTTGTCCAAACATAAAAATAGCAAATAATACCAAATACCTTGGTGTTATAATAGATGAAACACTTTCGTTCAAACAACATATTCAAGCTTTAAATAATGAATTCGCAAGTTGATATTTGTTTAAAAAAAGTTAGTTTGTTTTAAGAAACAGCTCGTCCTCGTTCTTGGGTAGAAAATGAGCTTAGTGGCTGCTCGTCTTCATCTTCGCTGTCGTTACCTTTGCTCTCATCACTTTCATTTGGTTCCCTTATAATATCTTCTTGAGATTCCCTGTTTCCTTCATTCTCAAGATTTTCCACTCTTTCGTCAGTTATAAATTCAGGGTATTCAACAGAGTCGTCAACATCACTGAAGTTATTTTCTTCTTCTAAATCATTAAGCCATTCTTCAATGTAGGTATCTATACTTCTTGGTCTTCCATTAAAACTTCGTTTGGAGGGTCTGCTATCTTTGTTCCCTGGATTCGACATCTGAAAGTAAAAACATACTTGAAGAATAAATATACATACAAGAAAAATAATAAACTGAGGTTACGGAGGAGAGACACTATGGCAGTTAACATATTTTTACTGAGGTTACGAATGTGGGACACTATGGAACTACAGTCGATCTTTATGAGGTAACGTCTATCAGAATCAGATCTTATTGCTGTACTTACGTCTGCGGTACACCACATGCTTGTAGCACCACGCGTGTAGATCGCGCGACCGCTCACGCCACACTGCCCGATGCCGCGGACCAATACAGGAAGGTACTGAGCGAGACAGAGCTACATCACGCGATATTGCGACATGGCAACGAATTTTATGATTGGCGGTGTCTGACATACTACCACCTCAGTTGCAGAGAGTTAACAATGATTATCTTAAATTAGAAAAAAGGAAACTTGGTAATTAAAGATGAAATATTTAATGATAATAAGAGAGTTATTCTTTTATCAACAAAGAAATTGATGACTCAACTAGGACAAAGCATGATGTGGTATATGGATGGTACCTTTAAGTCTGTACCAGAATTATTTTTACAATTGTATACAATTCATTCTAGGATTTTGAACGAACATAGGTCCACCGTGCCGTTAGTATTTGTGTTGTGCACTATTAAGGACAAAACAACATACAACAAAATATTCGACCTAATAAATGAGTATTTTTATGAAAACGATATTGTTATAAAGGTGAAATATTGAATGAAAATATTTTGAAAATATTATGGTTAAATTGTTTTTTAAATTCAAATAATGTCTTCTTTCAGTAAAATGTTCCATCTACAATATTCAAGGTACTTTCCATCCATGTGGCATATCCGTGGGACGCCCTGTATAATATTTATATAGGGTGTCCAGTGGAAAATTTTCATGTTCAATAGTGAATAAAAGGAAAACAACAATGTTATTCTCATATTATATTTAACCAAAATGGAGTTTGACAATGCGGATTTTGTGTCTTAAAAAAACATCGTCTAAATGCCGTTTATTTCTCTCCAGATACTCTTGCAATCGGACTCTTAAATTTGCGAACACGCGAGAGCAAAGCAAAAAGTTCAATGACAGCAACTTCACAGCGGATATTTTCTTGTAGGGCCTGAATTGTTCAAGGATTGTCACTGTAAACCCTCGACTTAGGTATCCCCACAAGAAAAAAAGTCGCACGGTGTAAGATGCGGCGATCGAGATGCCCAGGGTATGTCTCCGTACTTGCTGATTCATTTTTTAGGAAAAATTTCCCTCAAATTCTCCATAGAAACTCTTGCTGTGTGTGGAGTGAACCCGTCTTGCTGAAATTGTGTTCTGTTGTTGAACCCGAGGAACAGGTGCATTTGTGGTACCAAAAACTCGTCCATCATCCGGCTGTAATCTTCTTTATCGATTTATGTGAATTACGCATAATTTCACGTCGAACTTTAGCCGCATGTTCTGATGTCGCTGATGACGTTGATGGTCCCGGAGGAGTTTGATTGACCATTGTCGTTTCTTGTCTGAACTTTTGTACACACGACCAGATAAGTTGCGTGCTCGGTCCATCACTTACTGGTCGAAAATTATGGTGAATAAAATAAGCGCGACGCGCACGGACCAAAGAATCACCGCACTTTAAATATTCTCAACCGCGCACGCGTAGTGCGTTCCCAATCAGTGACTCATTGTGATAAGTAAATCCGCAAATCAAGCGCGTCCAACGATACCTACCCCTCTACTACCTCACCCCGTTAGTTAAGGAGTAATTACAATTTAAACTAGAAAATTTTCCACTGGACACCCTATATATTGCAGCTACAAATACAAAAAAAAAGTGAGAAAGTTTTTTAAAATTAAATTACAACAATATTATTATTATCAAATAAAAACTAGTAATGACTCAATCCCAAATTGAGTGAAACCGCGGGGTACAGCTAGTAATATGTATTCTAAATGCGAAATTAAGTTTGTTTGTTTATTTGTAAGGTATGCTTTCACGCTAAAACGGCTAAACGGATTTAGATAAAATTTGACCACAGAATAAATAGTAGTACAAGTACAGAAATTTCACTCTTGTTTTACTGTGGCCATCGCAACTCGACCGATACCTAGGGGCTTAGGTACACACGGCTACATCAAGCTATACATTTCCAGTAAAAGCTGACCTCGCATTGTACGAAAATCCTACACAATGCGAGATCAGTATAAACTGGAAATGTATAGCTTGATGTGTAGCCGTGTGTACTCTACGCTTCCTACTGCATTCGTAAGCTATGAAGTTTTAGCAAACTAAAACTAATTGTAAATTATTTGCGATCTTCTATGAGGCAGGAATGCTTATCGAGTCTTTGCAATAGCGATAGAAAATCGAATTGAACAAGAGCTAAATTATGACAAAGCCATCGATTTATTTGCAGAACAAAAAGCTCGAACAGTAAAATTGTAATTTCAATTCAATTCACAAATGCAATATTTTATTTTTATTTTAAATCCTATCCTGTGTTGTTTATAAAATATATATCCTACAGTGTGGGATATATATTTGAACGTGTATTGACTGTAGGAGGTACACATTCATGTCTATACAGGGTCTAAGGGTAAACACCGTTGTCACTCAAACCATGGGGATATAAAAATAAATGACCCAGTAACAACAAAAAAAAAGTTACTTTCATTAAAAGATTTTTAAAAGTTTCCATCCGACACCGTGCTCGCTAGCGAAATAGCTGAATGACTGCGGGAGGGGTCGCGCTCGCAGCCGGTCAGGTCAGGTCCCACGCCCCCCACCCGTGTTGAGACGCAAGTTCGTTGCCTTAGAGCATATAGGGTGAAAGGGTAATAGTAATAGTATAAAATAGTCTTGTGGTAAAATGTAATTAAAATAAAAAAGTTGTAATTTTCCATTGATTTTACGTTCTATAAATGACACCAACCACTGGTTTCAAGGATAACGGTGTTTACCCTAACACCCTGTTTATCTGTAAATAAATAGGCTTAAATAGTGGGCGGGGCGGCATTTTATCAGATTTTGCCCCGCCTAAAAATAATTGAAGATCCGGGGCTGATTTTCGCAAAGGGTCAAGCTTATGTAGCCCTTAGCCGAGTAAAAACATTGGATGAGTTGGCTATTAGTGTCCTTGATCCCAAAAAGCTGTTGGATCGGCCACATGATCAAAATTCTTTGAAAGAGCTGCAACGTCTGCGAGATTTGAATTACAAACGAATGTATTCAAGATATGAAGTAGCATCAACTTGGCAGAATAAAACTTATCTAGAAATCTAAATCTAAATTATTGTTTATCTATAATAGTTACATACATTTCCTAATTTCTATTCGATCATATTAACCTTACAGTATGTAGAGCTTGTTGACTTACCAATACTTAACTGAACAATTTGTTCTTGTCGCTGGCGAAAACCACTAAAAAACTTCCCGGTTACTTGTAAGCACAAGTAAAAAGACGTTGTTTCAACACAGTAGCAGAAGCCGAAGAATCGCATCTCTATAGTCAACAAACATATTATGGTTATTACACAAACACTAGAATCAAGCTCATAACAAAATATTAGCAATTCTCTACAGTTTGAGATGATACCGCCACAGATACTGCCAGTTTCAGAACCGCAAAGCATTCAAGAAAATACGAACAATTTAACGGAATCAGCACAGACAAAATCTTAACTAATTTTGGAATTGTCAAAACATAGAATAACGAAACGTTGATTTCACTGTGCTTTCTAAAGTATTTCTCAGTGTTAATTAAATAATAAAAAATAAGCTGTATTAGTAATGACTGATTATTAAACTCTCCTTACCTTAAACACACCACTAATATTTCTTTCGTACCGATACATTTTCTAAGTTCTTCCTTCTTGATATATGGTTCGATCAAATTATGTAATGATTCAAATGTCCTTCTTGTCACTCTGTACGAATTCTGGAACTTCTTATCGTCAGCTGTTTGGAACAATGTATTCTGATTGTGTCGAGTGATATTTAATATGATTTTGGATCCATAATCTATGTTTTTTTCGTCGGAGTAAAAAGATGAACAACAATTCCTCTTCCTCCATGAGTTCTTCTTCGCACATTGCGAGATATAAAATAACTTTTTGCTTCCACGATGGCATGTCTACACGACAGCACAAACGCGGGCCGCAGCACGCATCCATAGCACACAGCACAAACGCGGGCCGCAGCACGCATCCATAGCACACATCCATAGCACGCATCCATAGCACGTATCCTTCCATATAAAAAACATAAATCTTAGTTGAATCCGCTTCCACCAGTGCTAAGCTATGTGCACCAATGAATATGATTGATGGATATCAAACGCATCCATAGCAACGTAGCATAGCACATCTCTGATGGAAAAGCACACTTATGTTACTTCTGCTGTCTCGACCTGCAATGTTTAAAAACATGTCCTACCTTTCCACAGAAATTACATTTTCTACTTCTACAGTCTCGTTTAAATTGGCCGGGTTTGCCATACTCAAAACATTTGGCACTTGCGCTCTCACTCTTATCTGGAAACTTCCTGATGGGTCCTCGAGTTTGATTATGCTTGCTCAGTAGCGCTGGTGCCGTAGGCTATGCGTCTGCTTCACTCACACCATTGCACTCCTCCTCCACTAGCAAACGAGTCTGAAGATTGCTTAAAGCCTGCTCTGATGAGGTGACGGACTCCCACGCTGACACAAAATGTTTGTACAACTCAGGTAAACTCATCAGTATTTTCGTAATTACCATCTTCTCAGATATTTCCTCCTTCAATAGATTTGAGTTTATTAACAAGTTCGTCCACATTTGACAGATATTTTGACATAGGCCCTTCACATTTCAGATTGTAGCACTTTTGATGTATCAAATGCACTCCGACTTTCGACTTTAATAAAATAACTAGGTAACTATGAAAAATTGCCTTCAGAGTTTTACATAAGACTTGATGGGTAGCATAGTAAATATTTACATAATCCAGAGTCGTTAAATTGAGTTCAACTTCTCCCATATTTGGTAGCCTGTTTCGCACGTAGCTAAGTATGTCAGTCAGAACTCTCTCCTCAACTCTCAAGACGATTATTTCTTGTGCTTTCCTATCCATATCATCCCATTTTTCTGCCTCGGCTTTCTCCTTTGCCGCCCGTATCTGCTCCGACACAACATCGTAGAGTTTACGAGCTTTCGGGATTATACTCAAACTGTAGCTTCCAATTGTTATCGCGGAGAACCACGGTTCGGCTGCTCTCCATCTCGATTACGCCTGTTCTTACCTCAAATTCGGCTTGTTAGAACCGACGACACGTGTTAGCATGTGCGTGAAAATACACGTCGTACCACTTTTCACTCCCGCTTTTAATTTTCCCGTATCTGGGCCATAACCTATTAGAATTAGAGGGCACCAGGGGGAAAAGAAACTAATAATATACATACCGAATGGGTTTTTATTTGAGCGACATTTTCTTTTTTATTAGCTATTATTCCTTTTTAACATGACATCTACTTTAACAAAACCACTTATAAAGGCAACAAATGGTAGAAGGAAATCTTACAATACCTAATTTTAGAATTACCCCATTGTTAGGAAGCTTTGAGAGAGTTGTCAGACCAATAGCCATTTTTGATGGAACATATTGTTACGTGGAAAAAGTTCCAATTATCTACCGGATGTTTTTTTTTACCGTCTCGACAAACATAGGGTGTAGTAGGTGAACGGAGTAGAAGCCAATGGCATAGATATTTTTTTTATTTATTTTTTTATACCCTTTAAACAAATTGATCTATCTAAAAATACTACCCATTTGAAGTAAACTTTTAATACAAAAACAATAAAAACAGAAATTAAAAAAAAATATCGAAATTCAAATCATACGCACCCTACCCACCCCCTTTGCGGCCGATAGGTACTCGCCGCACTTGCCGTCGGCTTCTTTGATATCATCAGGCGCTTGAGCCGCCGCCGCGCCGGAGCTGCTCGCTCGCGCATCCCCCCGCCCGCCCGCGTCCCGAGCTTCAGTCACCGATTAGTCACGGCGGTGTGACGTCGCGCTGTTTGTTTCCGCGTATGCATCGTGCACCCGGTCATATTTGTCGTATCTAAACATGTACGAATATTCTAACGTAGAGTATCTTGTTTGGTGAAAACAGTCAGTGCAAGGCGAATGTACGCAGAAGAAGAAAATCTTCAGTCGCTGCGAAGGAACGGTATCCCTTCTCCTCAAATTCCCCCCCGGACCCCGCATGGAGTTTTGTCACTGGGTGCAGAACCGTTCTGTCATTGACACCATGTTGCAAGACGTTCCTGATCCCTATCTGCAAGACATGTACTTCCAGCATGACGGATGTCCAGCTCACTATAAACGATCTGTGCGCGCGTATCTCGATGGTCAATTTGGTGATAAGTGGATAGGTCGCGGTGCACCTGTGAACTGGCGGCCGAGGTCACCAGACCTACATAACACCCCTTGACTTTTATTTGTGGGCCGACCTAAAACGTTTAGTCTGACGTTTAGTGTATACCGAAGAAGCTCAAAGCGTTAGTGATTTAAAACAGCGAATAATTTAAAACGCTTTTAATGTTTTGAAAAGTGATAGAGACACGCCTCGAAGTTTACCAAACAATATGCAAAGACGTGCTAGTTTATGTTTAGAACGAAACATTTGGAACAATAATTACCTACTGCGATATCGCTAAAAAGGTAGGTACAGACCTAAGTGCATTTTTTGTAAAATGCGCGCAATGCGCGTGCGCGTCGGTGGTTCGTGTCGCCCGCGCGCGAGTACCGCTCAGCTGCTCGGCTCTCGTACGTGAACCCCGGTAAGTGAATTCTCACGCACACTTCAAGTTTCTATGTACGTGTGTGTGCGTAGGCGCGCCGATGTTACTTAGCAACGGGTCGACCGAACAACCTTCTGTCAATGTTCTCGCTCCCGCATGTATGCACGTCCTTTTCATTTTGAATGAAGTACAGTCGAGTATTCTTGCTTATTCAAGTATTTATTGTTTCGAATTATTTAAAAAAGATTACTTAGATTGTTTTAAAAGTTCGTTCCGAGTCTTTGTAACTGTTTTCGTTTTATTTGTTATTGTGGATAGGTTTTCTTATTATTTTATCTTTTTAATTGGTAAATTGGCGGGGTTTTTATTTGTACTTAAGTATTTGTTGTGTTTTATTATTTTAGGTAGGTTAAGTTTTCTTACTTGTGATAAGTTATTACCTATTTACTACTTATTCTTTTGGTGTGAGGCTTATTTAGTCAATTGGGTATTTGCATTGTATGTTTGAGAATTTTTGGGTATTGTGTTCATTTTATTTGTAGATCAGGTTTGTCTTAGTTTATTAGTAAGTGGAGTATAAATGTTATTGCGTTGATTTTGGAAACGTTTTCAGCACGACTGTACCATGCGAGGGGCGGCCGCTTACTAGGTTTCTACGCAAAAAAATGTGCGTGCGTTTCGCTCGCACACACGTACAACTTTCATTCATGCGCGATCGCAGCCTACGCCGCACGTAGGTCCTTTTTGGTAATCTATGCGTGCAAAAGTACGTCACCTTCTAATTGGGTAGTTAAAGTGTTTTAAAGCATTAGGGAATGTACCCAAACTCGGACGCACCGCCACGCACGCGTCTGCGCTACCACGCACGTTACTCTTCCCACGGTGCGTCGTGCGGGCTGGTGCGCGTGCGTGCGCGATATTGCGCACCTTCGGTTCTCAGCTTTAGGCATGACAGACATGACATGTTACAATATTTTGGATCATCACTCGTACACTAGTACGAGGTCTAATGATACTTGAACAACATTGGTGATTTGTTTTTCTAGAAAAATAATATTCCAATACCTACAATGTGAAAATAAAATACTAACCTTGCAATTTCTACGGAAATATGTGTGTGCGCATGGTGAAATATATTGTTTGTGTATTTTTAAATATCGTAATTAATTAATAAAACAAAGACCATATTTACATAATACCTTTAATATAAAAACAAAGATAAAATAATTAATTGTTTAAACTTCTTGTGGAGCATTTAATAATAATAACACAGATTGAGGTAGGCTGCCACTAAATTTTGGCTTTACTCTCCGCATGGATGATATGAGAGGGTCAGAAGATACCAGCAGTAGATGGAGCATGTCCTCCATATTTTCTTTTCTAGAAAATTTTCGAGAATGAAACTCTCTGAAATTTCTTATGTCTTTATTCCGATGTTCCTGAGCTTCTTCCGAAAGGTCGCCTATTGGTATGATGGCCTCACTTATAATAAGGCTCCCATGTATCAGAATTTTATGGACACTTTGCGGCATGTAATACCAAGCATACTCTTGAACATACAAATTCGCCGTTTCTGCCGCAAAATGTTCGAATGCTGATATGTTGATGGCGAAACCCGAACAAATTGTACGAAGGATTGTAGCAAGTCTTTCAATCAGGTCTTTGTTTATTCCGGTAGCTTCCGAAGACAGCTCAGGATTTTGGAAGAAGGTTCGAGCCACATTTCCAGTGTTACTGCTGCCATAGCCTTGCTTGGGCAAGTCAACTAAGATGTTTAACTTCCTTCGCAAGTTTTCTTGAACTTCTTTTTTTCTTAAATCAGTTATTGTCTTCTGCTCTTTCCCAATTCTCCAACGCTTTATATCAAGCCGGTATGCTATATTTAAAATACATTCCATGCATTTTATCCACGCATGTAGGCTTGACAACCCGAGTTGGAGCGAATTTTCATTTACAGGCCTGGCTCGTACTGCTTCAAGATCATTCATTATTTTTGGTGATGCACCGCAAACGTGGCAATTTTGTGAAGCTGTATTAGAAAGGGTGCTACAAGTTTTACCATCAATCATTGTTAATGAAAAAACCGTGTCAAAGATGTATTTTATTTCTTCAATTTCAATTTCAGTGGGGACCAGTCCTTGTATCTGTTCTTTAATGTCATTTACTTGCTGCGTTACGAAGTCTGACGTTTCTTTGTGAAACATCATTTTAATGGGACGGCAATATTTCGTTGATGATGGTACAGGGTTTTTCCACAGGATCAGTTCTCGATTTTCTGTTTTTGATACAACTGTCATTTTAAGGGGAACCATAGATATCAAATAAACACTCGCATCATCGCTATCGCTGTTCTCAAACGCTTGCATATATCGGCTGTGACCTGATGCTCCATCACACCCCCACTTGAAGGCAATTTTTATTGTAGACGGGTCATACTCTTCGAGGCATTCTTTTAGCACTTCTTCTTGTGCAGCTACAAGTCTCTGTATCGTATGTTTTACTAGCGACTGTAGTGTTACTTCTCCAGAAGCTTCTGTTATTGAAATATCATTAGGGTAGCACATTTTCTTCGCATCTAGCAGCCGGTTATATGTTGGATATATATTTGCATTGTGCGCTTTTGTAGTCTGCTGAATGTCAATGTATTGCTCTTTGGTAAATTTATTATCTACAAAGAGAGCCAATGCTCTTTCAGGCGTTATTTTTGTGGGAACCTTTATGGGGGTAGAAATACATTTTTTCACCTTGTTTGCCCTTTTTGGTGAAACAGTTGGGGAAGACACCATCTTAATTACTTTCGCAATATCCCTCTTACCTTCGCGTCTTAGCTTCATCTGAGTAGCCAAAGCAAGTTCTTCAGAAGTACTTTCTTGAACGAGCCCTTGTACCCTCCTTTTTTTTGCTGAGCGACTGCAATTTTCAAAGCACTTGCTTGGACGTCCCATTTTTGCAGTAACCTGTTCTCTTAATTGACCTGGCACACATTTAAATTTCAAATAACAATCCAACCACTCTTTGTTACGTAGCAAAAAAATATTTAATGTACGGTTACTTTTTCTCCATTTAAAAGCAAACTGCCCACATAAATTTTTTATCATCTTGCAAAATTTTACTTTCGATGCCTCGTCAAACTCGTCATAATTCGTCGTGTCTTTAAAATAATTCAGTATAGTATCGATTTTGCGACCAGCGATTATTTTATCACACCAAAGGTTGAAAACTTCAATACGTTTTACACCACCCGCCATATCTAAAAAATTAAAATAAATACTTATGGCGGATATTGGCACTCAAAAATTTAAATTTTGAATATCACAGTAGTTCTACTCTGGTGTAATTTAATTTAATTCTCTATTTTACTACTATTTAGTTATATTTTCATCATATAAGTATATCGACAATAAAAATTGTTATTGAAATAAATGATACGGAATAATAAAGCCATACCTGTCCTCTCAAGTTCTATAGTAAACAATTAAACAATTATCTCATATAAACAAACGTATAAGTGCCTTGAAACTTTGTCGTTAACTGGCCGAAACACGATGTGCGCTCGGACGTGTCAACGAGTTGTAACGTGTACACTTATTTGTTCGTTCCAAATCACACGATCAGCTTAGACATTGAGTGTTTTGATTTGCCTGGTTATCTAAGTTTTTATTAAAATAGGTAATAATCCATTTGAATCGCCTAAAATTTATTACTTTTGCACGCATAGATTACCAAAAAGGACCTACGTGCGCCGTTTACTATCTCCTATTTTGGATGGATAGTTTTCATGATTTTTGAAGGAAATTCCGAACCTGTACACACGGCTACACATCAAGCTATACATTTCCAGTATAAGCTGACCTCGCATTGTACGAAAATCCTACACAATGCGAGATCAGCATAAACTGGAAATGTATAGCTCGATGTGTAGCCGTGTGTACAATCTCAATGGTACTAAGCAAATATTCTTGGGTTTGGCTTCTGTTTCACTTACACAACACACCTGATTAAAAAATGTCATCCGGTATACAGGGTGTTAGTGTAAACACCGTTACCCTTGAAACCAGTGGTTTGGTTTCATTTATAGAACGTAAAATCAATGGAAAAATACATTTTTTTTATTTAAAGAAAATCTACATTTTTCCACAAGAATATTTCACCCTACACGCAAGGCCAACGAACTTGCGTCTCAACAGGGCGGCCGGCGGCCGCGGGGCGTTACATGACCGGCCGTCAGCTGTTTCGCAGCTCTCTCGAACGCGTATCCATGAATATCGGGACAGTTACGGATATTTACTTTTTCAAATCTTTTAATGAAAATAAGGTTTT
This sequence comes from Lithophane semibrunnea, assembly GCA_947363905.1. NCBI lineage: Eukaryota > Metazoa > Arthropoda > Insecta > Lepidoptera > Noctuidae > Lithophane > Lithophane semibrunnea. The sequence continues at coordinate 14,889,399 of OX376199.1, read as the reverse complement.
TTTTTTGTTGTTACTGGGTCATTTATTTTTATATTTAAGTCAACTACCCATGGTTTGAGTGACAACGGTGTTTACCCTTGCATACTGTATAAAAAAAAATATAACATGCACAAGTACAGAAATCTAGTAAAACCATTTTTAATTGTTTGTACGGATGGGCACTCGGCGGATGGGCATATCCTTGATGTGGGCCCATGCCACATGTAATGATACAAATAAACAACTTCCGATGCTGACATCATGAAAAACGAATTTGAAAATATACCTTTACGCGAATGCATATTTCCGTCAGGGTGACTAACTAACTAACAGGTACCTAGGGTTACCCAGATTTACTATAAAGGCTGCTAAATTGCAAGATGTTAAGCGGTTGCCACAATCTGTTCCTGAATGGGAAAGGTATTTTTATGAGGATTTATTTAATGGAACTCGGGACCCCATAACTGCAGTATTCGATTCTGAAGAAGAAGTGGAATGATAAGCTGATTTTACTTAGTATGTTGTACTGGGTACTGCAAAAATATATCTAAGTCCACCATTTAACACTATAATATTCCCAAGTCCAGGGATTACAAATAAGTCCATTTTTTTTATTTTATTAAGACTCCTGTTACATATATCGTTTTGATTATTTTAATAAATAAAACTACTTAGTTTGCGCTATAATTATGTATTTAAAATGTTTTTTTTTAACCAACGCATGTTATTTTCAGCTGACATAAAACAACATAAAATTATAACTATCTCAAATGTCACTTTTAGGACTTAGTGATTTCTTGAATTGGGCCACCCAAATGTTTGCTAAAATTGCCGATTTTCGTAGGCATGCAGCATAAAAAATAACATAAAAATAAATGTGAAGCTGTATTAAAAAATCAGTAAATATGTTTTGATACTGTAAAAAAGTAAAAATTTTGTAAATCCAGAAAAGCAGAAGGAAAATTGGCCTTATTTGTTACGGAACACAGTTCCATTTCTTCAATTGATCATTTGACAGATCTGTGTAAAGATATCTTCGCCGATTCAAAAACAGTAATGGATCTAAAAATGCACAGAACTAAATGCTCTCAAGTAATTAATCAAGTATTGGCGCCACATTTTAAAGAAATCCTTTTGAAAGATATCGGCACTCAAAAATACAGCGTTATCGCCACGGAAAGCTACTGTTTCGGATGAAGAAGCAGTAAAATGCTTGAAAAAATTTATCAGCTATCTCCTCGCCGAAATTGTCCTGAAAAATTAGAAATGGTGGAAAAATTCTTGAAATTGTGCGGTAGTTCCTACATCATATTATTTTATAATAATACACTTGTTTTTATGTCTTGAGTTTTGTTTATTATTTTTAAAGTTCCCTAGTGACAAAAACCTAATTTAGATTTGTTTTTAGTTAATAAAAGAGCATTTTAAAATCATACAGCGCCATTCTTCATTCTGTCCAATAACTGTCAAATAAATGTCCAGTCACTGCAATGCTGTCCAATAACTATGTATTTTGCCACTACTATACTACTACTACTATTACTATAAAAAAAATATTATTTTAAATATATTGTACGTTACAATATAGTATTATAACAACATAAAATAGAGAGACCCACTTTTCAACTATTGATATATTTTTATGGTATGTCTCTCATGTTTGTACTACTAGAGTAAAAAAAAAAGTAAAGTAAAAATTCGCTTAAATGTCCAACGACTCGTCAGTTACCCAATCTATAATTATTTTAAGGAATAGAGTATAACAATATACAAATATCATAATTTTGAGAGTTCATTGCAAATTATTATACATTTTAAGGATGAATGACGATATCTTTGCCTATTTCGAGCAACGCGCGACGACGAATAAAAAAATAAACACAAGTCAAGTAGTTCAAGTACAACACAACAAACAATCACAAACGAACGCCACCGACGACGCGACGCTACAAAAACTACTTGAATTTATAGTTTCAAAACTTTGAGGTGCATACGATTGTTTAATAATTATTGTATTAGCGAGTGCTTAGTTCTGTGACCAATTATATAGTGCTCTGTGTCTGTGATTAAGAGGTTAACCATGCCAAGAAGTACGGTCTCATCTCGTAAGTCTCATGCTAATAAAGAGTTTGGAAGAGCAACGTTGGCTTGCCACAGGGCACCCTCGGACATCACATGCTCGAGACCGCACACAAGCAGCATGGCAAGAAGTAGCTACCAAGCTAAACAGTGATGGAAGTGGCTGCATTAAAAGTTGGAAACAATGGTCAAAGGTTTGTAATATAATGAATAATATAACGTAATGCATTACTGGTGTGCTTCGTCAGCTTGCATATATTAATCTTCATACTTTGACTGTCAGGAACAAAGTTAAATATTCAGTACTTATAAGTAATAAATTGGCAATAATTATTATGTTATGATTATGCGAAATCGAGATATTTAGTCATTGGATATTTGTTTTTAGTATTGGAAGGATAAGAAGTCAGCGTTAAGAAAAAAAGCTAGTCAAATACGGATGGCTAGGCAACGAACAGGTGGTGGTGAACTAGAGGAAGGGGTTCTCTCTGCAATTGAAGAAAGAATAGTTGCAATAATGGGTGGCGAAAGTTTTTTTACTGGTGATAGGGAGCTGGAAATTGACCTTCATGTATTAATGCTTTTTTTAGTTATGCTTGTTTTAATTTTATTTATTGAAGTAAAATATTTAGTAAGTAATGTATCAATCTAATTTTCAATCATTTAATTTTTAGCCTGCTAGTGAACCTAGGCCAAGTTTTAATTTGACTCCTGATGAGCCAAATGCTGAAGTATCAGATGATGTGTGAATATTATTCTACACATAAGTGCCTATTTTACTTCCCGAAGTATTAGTAGTAATAAGTCAATTTTTTTTTGCAGAGTATACAAGATATGACAGAGGAGGTAAATGAAACACCAGTATCAGAGAGCATACTTCAGGTATTACTAGTTTTAAATTACTTACATCATTATGAAAACTGTTTAATGGGAAATTAAATTTGAAAAATTATAATTTCCCATTAAACAGTTACAGTGTCATGTGCTCCCTGTAGAACAGACTGAACCGACCACAACTTCACTAACAGTAAGTTAATTCTATAAAATATATATTATTATCTATACATTGTGATATTCAATTCAAAAGGCTGATGACGCTGATTAAAATATAAATATATTTGCAGGATGTTCCGATTAACTCGAAACTCAGCAGGGGCGACGCCTTCATATAACCCAATTCCTATCGGCTTCCCTTCTGAAATTCGGAACAAAACCACACTTTCGTCACTGAAAAACGACACAGTCAGTAGTGTTTAAAATGTCTGTTCAATAATCACACTACATAAAATAAAAACTATACAAATCGCCTACATTCAATGTTTTGTCTTTGTTGTCTCCCAACAGCAAAAAATTTTTCTCTAAAATAACTCGAAGGCGCGGGCGGGTTGTCGTTCATTCAAAAATTAAGGCGTCATTACGTCACTTCGGTCACGTGACACCCCGGTTTCTTATGGTTCAAGCAAGCCGGTCAGATACGAGTTATGGTACCTAAAGCGATCGAAAATTGTGTGCGCGTGAACGAGATGCAGCGATATCTGTTCGGTAGTTTTCGTTGAATTTCGTAATGCGTTCGGCTCGGAGTTCGGCAGGCAAGACACTATTGTGTGGTTGCTGTTTGACGTAATTGCATTATAATTTGTTTACACTTGCAGTATTTTGTTCGTATTATTTATTGAATACGTTAGTTTATCAGTACGAGAATCGTAGTAGTAGTATTTTCTTGTTGGTATAAAACAGTGATTAAAGTGTTTTAACTTTAGTGAAAGTACGTTGTAATTATTAATTATGTATTTGGGGTAAGTAGATAGTTAATAAGTCGAAAGGCAATTGCCCATTTTTGGCCATGAAGACACACGAAAAAGATTTATGTCAAAAAAAATTACATAATTAACGTTGAATTATCAACCTAAACATTTTATCATAAGAGGTAGAAATATTTTATCGTAATTAATAGGTTTTAAAAAGATAGAACTATAGGGTCAACATAACACCGGCAGGAAAGAGTTGCCATTTTAAAACTAGAAGCCAATTTATATTGTTTATCGATATATTTAATTTAATTAGCTACCAACAAACAAACTGTTATGTTAGTTTGACCAACAAACAAACTGTGAGATATAATGAAAAATCAGGTGGTGCGTTTGTACTTTATATCGTCCACTTGCGACGACAGTGTGACATCTCGAATTATACGATTTTTTGTTTTACTGATATTCTAAATCGCGATCTCGCGTTCTATTATCTTCAAAAACGGGATATTTTTTACTAAAAAAACAACAAAGTAAATGGAGAAAGAGACAAAATATCACAGTGTAGCGCTGTCTCATTTGTTGATCTAGTTGGCTTCGACACAGTGACAATTCAGTTGTCACTTGAGCTTCGAGGTGTGAAGTGCTCTCGGTTTTCACGAAAAACGTGACATCACGAGGATACCACGATTTAGGTGATAAAGGTGAGTCTCTTTTATTAATTTTCTATTATTCGACAATGTGGTACGTCATACTTACCACAGTGTTCTTGTAAAACATCGAGCAAAGTGAACGAGATAAGTTTTTAATGTCACGTTTTTCTTGTAAGAAATTCGCAGTATCACCGCGTCATTTTGAATTGTAACGTTGTAGATGATACACGTTTCTCTTAAACTGGAAATATGTTGTGGGTCATTTGTCAGCAAACAACAAACCAAGAAGGTCATGCATCGACTCAGTAATTTTTACTTCTAATGAAAATCCAATCGATGCAGCTGATACTATGAGTACCGAAAATCAATCGCCTCCAATTGAACCTAGCGTCGTAGCCTCAACAGAATCGGAAAATCCTCCTACTACTGTTGAAACTCCTATTAAAAAAGGGAAAAAAAGGCCAAGACAAGAAAACAAATGGAAGAAGAATATTGCAAAGAAATTGAGAAATAGTGGGAAACCTTATAAATCAGCAAAAACTCAAAAGGATATTCCAGAACGAAGAATTAAACCCGCAAATATAACGGAAATTCAACGACAACAACTTTTGAAAGAGTACTGGGATTGGGGTGTTACGTTTTCACGTGTGCTTTGACACGAATTATTTTTTAGAATATTTAAAAGAAATGTGAGCATAGTACAAGATACCTTCTACAGATCTAAGACAATACTAGTCAATCATGCCTAATAGTTTACATAAGTGCCTAATTAAATAGCTAATAATGCCTTTACTTACAGAAAACTTTATTTTTCCCGTCACTCTTTTGTTTTAATTTTATAAAGTCTGAAAAAACAGTAGTGTCTTATTAATTATAACTTTTTTATAAGTCAAAGTGTGATTTAACGCAACAAAATGGTATGATTAAAATAGTTACCACTATGTTAAATGATTCTATTATTCCTACAATAAAAAAATATTTTTTATTTATATAACTTAGTTAAATGTCAATTTTTACGTCATCTTCAACGTGACAACTAAAATTACCACCTTGTTAACTTTCTTTTTTTCTGGAACAACGTGATAAGTTTTCCTTTTTTTTTTCAAACTCTATAAATGAAGTTAATTTGGTCCCAAATGTTTTTTTTCTTTTTGATATTTCATTTCAGTATTAGTTATACTCTAATCACCTCATACATAATAAAGCTATCTTGACAACAATTTAAGAGTTATGCTCATTTTAAAGTTTAAAAGTCGTTTTCTGTAAAATTATGGTTTTTGAGATGTCACACTGTCGTCGCAAGTGGACGATATACAGATAAAGAATATAGTCATAGTGTCATAAAGCAAAATCAAATAAATTATTATCGATTAAAATCGATTATCGATTTTTATTTCATTGCACTGGCAACTGCAAAAAGTCATAACTGTCAAACAAACGTCAAGTCAACAACTCTCGTCTCTCGTCACGAATCTTCTGGGTGCTTGTGTTTATTGTTTTTATTCTGGATTTTATCAAAAATCAACGAATTGGCATTAAAATGGACTCTGGTGATTCTTCTAACCTTAACGACCTTGGCGTGAATATGGATTCTGCTTCCGCTTCATCTGAAACTTCTCGCACGAACATGGACCCGATAACAAGCTATGATGATCACCGTGGCATTCACACTGGACAGTCGCGTTCTTCGCAAGCATCAACAATAGATACATTTACGTTGTGTGAATTGTTGCATAAATATATCGAGAATGCGAAGACATCCATTTGTTATCGTAGAGGTGCGACGTCTTATTCAACGACGGATTGAATAACACCAGGTAAATACCTGTAATATCTATAATATGTTATCAACAAAAAGTGAATACAAGGTGAGTTTCTTATTAATTGTATATTTCTTATTCAATAGGTGCAAGTAACAAGTGACAATTTGGTGTGCCATTCTTGTTGGATGTCAGCTTGGAGTGAAATAAGACAACCTGCTCCTATGGGTCAACATAGTGCACCAATTATTGGTCATTCACATGTCTGCATCTCCTGTGGCCACTCACTTTTACGAAAAAGATCTCACACATTAAGAACAGACGCACCTCGTGAGGATCGTATTAGAAATGAGGTTGCTCGTCAAGTTGCACCACGTGAGGTAAGATATACCCTTTTTAAATGTAACTTTCTTCTCTCAACATAATACCTATAGTATAATGCTGGTATAGACAATAGTAGTTATCATGTCACGCAATTAAAAAAAAAATGTATTCCATTACTAAATACTCTTATTTGTTACAGTTGCCGACATCAGCATCTGTCTGTCATACTTGTTGGCGAAGGATTGACAGAGCTGCATCAAGAACTATTATACAACAAGATACTCCGGCTATACCATCTTCAATTCAATCGGAAAGTACTGCCACTGTATCGACAACTGAAGAGGAAAGTGTAGCCACTGATAACTGCATATTGCTGCCTAATTATATTCGGGCACCAGGTACAGTCACGGACTTTAATTGATGAGCCACCTGGTATTGTTCGCATTTTAGCCGTGTAATGCAAATCGGGTTTATTCGGTTCCCGACACGCAAAGTCATATGTCTTCGTATTAGAAGAAGAAAATTATATTTCATATCTTTACCGGTTGGCTAACCTGAAAGCAGAACTACAAACTTGACAGCAGTGACTACTCAAAGTCAACCAATTGCAGGTCTAGCAACAGTAACCTAGCAACGATAAACAATTGTTGCTAGGTTACTGCTGCATAGTAGCGTACGGAGAAATTATCTGACATCGATATTTCAACTGTCACTGTCTTCAGTTAAGTTTTCAGAATTATTGAGTTAATGAGCTATGATTCAAAGGAGGTCAGTATCAAATAGATTGCATAAACTTAATGCAACATTGTATTTATTTTTATCATTAAGAACTTATTAGTCAACCTCTATGGATAAGACTATTTCCGATTAAAAGTAATTTATTTGTCATCTTGATATTTCAACTGTCACTGTCTTCAGTTATGTTTTCATAATAATCGAGTTAATGAGCTATGATTCAAAGGAGGTCGGTATCAAATAGATTGGATAAACTTAATGCAACATTGTATTTATTTTTATCATTGAGAACTTATTAGTCAACCTCTATGGATATTTCCGATTAAAAGTAATTTATTTGTCATCTTGATATTTCAACTGTCACTGTCTTCAGTTATGTTTTCATAATTATCGAGTTAATGAGCTATGATTCAAAGGAGTTCGGTATCAAATAGAATGGATAAACTTAATGCAACACTGTATTTATTTTTATCATTGAGAACTTATTAGTCAACCTCTATGGATATTTCCGATTAAAAGTGATTTATTTGTCATCTTAATATTTCAGCTGTCACTGTCTTCAGTTATGTTTTCATAATTATCGAGTTATGATTCAAAGGAGGTCGGTATCAAATAGATTGGATAAACTTAATGCAACATTGTATTTATTTTTATCATTGAGAACTTATTAGTCAACCTCTATGGATATTTCCGATTAAAAGTAATTTATTTGTCATCTTGTTTACGAGCTTGCGATTTGAGTTCGTGTTTAATCGTGTAATCTCGTGAATGTATGAAAGTAAACAAGATGACAAATAAATTACTTTTAATCGGAAATATCCATAGAGGTTAACTAATAAAGTCAACCTCTATGGATATTTCCGATTAAAAGTAATTTATTTGTCATCTTGTTTACGAGCGTGCGATTTGAGTTCGTGTTTAATCGTGTAATCTCGTGAATGTATGAAACTGCAAAATTGAAAAGTTTGAAGGTGGCTCATCAATTAAAGTCCGTGACTGTACACAAAGTCGCTGCTTTTTTCCCAACTGTTTTAACTTTGATTAGATTAGATTAGATTTGATTAGATTTATTTATTGTTTGTCACAGGTGGAAATTCAGCTCTTAAAATTTGTATTATAACAAAGTATCACTGTAACATACCCATGGGGTGTACAATCTTTAAAATTTACAATTACATGTCAAAAGAAAAACAAAATAAAATCATTCAAGTAACATAATAACCATTTGAGAAAATAAATTAAGTAATCAATTTGTCATAAATATTGCATCATTAACGTCATACCTATTAAATAAAGGGGTTTGAGTAACTTTGTATGGGCTGGTGGCGTCATTATTTTTTTCAGCGGCCACCAATAATTTTCATGTTACTTTGTTCTGCTGTGTTAATTACAAATATATGTTCAATTATTTTTATCCTAAGTGATATCAAAGCTGAGATATTTGAGTTTGAAGATTTTAAAAATGTAGTCTCTATAAATACTTCAATTACCGTCCTGCGTGAAAAAATCTTAGTTATGTTTTTAGAAGATTGATATTACTTATTGGCTTTACTGTTTCACGACCGTCTGTCAATGTGACGTTAGTATTGGGCCATAGGAAATAATAAAAACACATTATTATACTTTATTGCATTTATTACATGATTTTTAAAAACACATTTATTAACTTTCTTCGTCCATTTCGTTCTCAATGTCATGTCGAATAATGGTATCTAAAAATTGTGCCGTCAGATTATTTTGATATCTGCCCCATCCCATGTACCATATAATGGACATTATATGCGCACAGCAGCCTAAGGTCCGTTTCCCGATTATACATGAGCAATAGTGGCCCAATATTGCATCCAGCCCTTGTGCATCTTGCCCTTCCAGTCTTTCTACGAGAATATACACGTAATATGTCCGTCTAGATGAATGTCTGGATTGGATCCTGCCTCTAAGAAGCCACGGATCAATCCTATTATAGGTTTCCGCCGAAAAATCATTCATATTGGGTTCTCTGCATACTTCAATCACATATGAACCGTCACTTTTTATATGTTCTCCGTAGTAGCTACGAGCTTGTTGTACTTGATACGTTCCAAGTGCATAGAGAATTAAATCATCTTCACTTAAAATAGGAAAGTCATCCAGCCCAGGAACTTCAGCATTCATAGATTCAAAATCAGCCCTTCTTCTATTCATATTATTCGTAATGACATACTCGGCTAGTTGATTCCGTGGACTATGGTGAGGTATACGATTTACTATTTCCTGTGTTAGCCTATGATCAGTCAGTGGTACCCCAAACGCATTTAATAATACTGCAGCTATTCTTATTTCTTCAAATAAATGACTTGCAGCTACATTAAAATTCTGAGACCGAAGCTGACGGAACTGATTTTTTAATCTGCCATTAATGGTTTCGACCACCCAACGGCACATGGTTACTTTTCTTGAATCGTTGGCTTGTTGTGTAGTAAGCTGGTATTCATTTTCATCTTTAGATGAGGGCATATATGCACGGTATCCACATGACTCCACATCTTCGATGCAGTCTCGGAATCCTCTGTCTAAGATTAGCACATCGTCCTTATGAAAGAACCAATGAAAGGGATCATATGGATCCTTAAAGATCTCTGAGAGAATCGTCGCATCGGATTTAGTAGCCTCATATAAACCATAAATGTCTATGATGTGGCCATCAGGACAAACCAGTAAAAAAGGCTTTAATAAATGCCGGAACTTGTGTAAGCTATAAGATTTTCTCTGAAAGTAGTAATTGCTACTTTTTTGCAAATAAATGTACGTGCCATCTAGTATGATTATGGCCTTCCTTTCATTCAAAGAACCATCAGGATTGCCAAATAATGTATTTGGGATTGTTAAACATCTCGATATAACATCTTGACGAGTCAAATGATTATAGCCAAGGTGCAGTGGGACAAACTCGCTTATTAAGTCTTGTCTTACGAGTTTCATAGTTTTTTCTAAAGTCTTTCTTGACATATTGAAAATCTGAGATAATCTCTGATTTGACTCACCTGTGTGAAGTTTGGTAATCACGGTGGCGAGAGCTCGACCTGCTTTATTTTTATAGCGCTGTGAAATACTAGGACAGCTTTGAAGGATTTCTTGGAATTGGGATTTTGAAAAACCTATATAGTAATGGAAAATAGAATTGTTTATTAAAGAACGTCTATCAAAGTCCAAAAAAACCTTCCGAGTTCTTAACATGTCCATCATATCTTTTAGATGAGACGGGGCAAATTCGCTTAGTATCCGACGAGTACTTGATTCAATATTTTGCCACACCGAATCTAACATATGCTCTTCACATACGCGAGTGCCACGTGGTATATAAAGGCATTTTTCCTGTAGAACTGTGGCTCTGATATCAATGTGAATTCTTTTTAAATCTCTATTATTGCATGCTGCGATAATACATAGGTGAGTATTAAAAGGCGCTCGCGTGTACCCTGGTAACGGTATCATTCGCAACATATTTACTTGCACTTCTCGATCTTGGACATTTACATTGGGTATAGGTTGCTCTGGTACGGAGTGTTCTTCAGCAGGGTTATCTTGCATAGATTGATCTGAAGGATCGGCAGCAGGATTATCAGCATTTACTTGAGCGCTGGCGTAACGTTGAGCACGTTGTAGACAAGGTCTACAGATTTTGTCCTGCTCACTAAACTGAAAAGAGGAATCATGTATTATTTTCAACTCACAATTCACATACATGTTATAGTGCTAGTATTAGGTTTCACAAAACTTACCTGCACAACATTCGCAATTTCCACCAAATACGTCATTAAAGATGGATTATTTTGCACGAACTCGGCTGTCAAATTATACGATCTACGACGAGTGCCGCCAACACGATTTAAGCTTCGTCGGCAACAGATACAAAATGCACTGTTAATTACATCCATGGCGTTATACCAAATCGTAAGAATATCAGAATCCAAAGAGCTATGCTGGGTCAGTCACAATACACAAACAAACAATCACAATGTCCAATGAAATGCCAAGTCGTTATAATTATCCATAAGTAAACGAGAGATTAGAAGCGTAAAAAGTAACACACAACAGTAAGGGACGTGCTTTTACTGTCGAGTGAGTAGCGGGCGCGGGCTCAAGTACGCAGGTAAACGAAATGTGGATTGTGATTGGCTGATCCGAATCGCGCGTAACGGTTTCGACGGGCTGTGCGCCGCTCGCTGACCGGTGCGCGCCACACCATCGGCCCATAGATAACAGACATTGGGCGTCCGTTCCATTCATCTACGTCACTGTATTTGATTTATTTTATTTAGCATTCTTAAAAAAATATGGCAGACACCTAAAAGAGTGCAATAACATATAATAACTTCTTCGATTTCAATTACCAATATAAAACCAAATATCTCAGTTCCGATATGGTTTAAAGAAATGTGTCCATAATAGCTTTTGATCGCTGTATTCTACTCTTTCATAATATCTAAGTTTCATTACTGGCCGCTCAACTTCAAAACGACGCCAACTTTACCCAAACCCCTTTAGTCAAAAACATTTGTCACTGAATTAATTGATGTCCAAAGAAAGAGAAAAAAAATAAATAATATAAACCGTCATAACAAGTATACAAAATAGTCAAGGCAATATAATATTCATTACCACTACATTAGAGATAAATAAATTAAACAACAACTAACACTTTTCATAATTATGCATTATCATAATACCATTAAATGAATTTCAGTCAAGACATTTGTCATTAAAGAATTCATTAATTGTATAATATACTTTCTGTATTAGTAGTTTTTTAAGTTTGTATTTAAAAGTAGCTAATGTTTCAGTGGTTTTAATAAAGTCTGGCAATTTATTATACATTTTCACACCCATACCAAATATGCTTGATTTAAACTTAACTGTTCTACTCTTAGCTGCCTTAAGGTCATTTTTATATCTTGTACTTCTCATTGTCTCATAATTACTGATATCTCGCTTTGTCATTGAGGCTGCTTCCAATATATACATTGACGCTAGGGTTAAGATTTTTAGTCTTCTGAATTCTGCTCTACATGATTCGTTCTGTTTATGCCCACATATACTTCGGATACATTTTTTTTGGGCTTTGAATGCAAATTCTCTGTTAGTAGAGTTACCCCAACACAGTATACCATATTTTAGAGTAGAACCCACATATGCATGATAAACATTGAGTAATACGTTTTCATTTACAATTTTTCGAAGTAAATAGAGAGCATATGAATACTGATTAAGTTTACGATTTGCAGACACCATCCACATGCATTTTCCAGTCAAGTTTTGAGTCGATATGGACTCCTAGAAATTTAGTGTTACTGACCTGATTTATTGAATTACCTTTATAATTAACATTGATTTTATTTGATTTTGAATTTTTATTTGTGAAGGTCATATAGTTTGTTTTATCAATATTTATTTTTAAATTATTAATTATTAACCAGTTTATAATATCTTCGAGAGATTTATTAACCTGAGCTTCAAAATTTTCTTGACCGGTATCTGCAAAAATGGCCGTGCTATCATCCGCAAACAATATAATGTCCTGGTCTATAGACCTTGGTAGGTCATTAATATATATATAACGAATAATCAATCAAATAAATAATCTGAGCGGCTTACAGTCCTAAATGACCTAAGAGTTAGGCTATTTTGCGACCATAATTATTATGTACCTCCAGAATGCAGAATTTGCCTTCATCATTTAAGAAGCAATACATGGGACTCACTTTTAGACTCACTTGAGAATCCTATTCGAACTTTTAGTGCCGAACAAATAGAAGAATTTGCTTCCTTATTAAAGAACAGTATGTTCAGTCATTTAGATTTTAATAACATAAATGATATGCCTGATCACATTGTTCACTATTTTCTTGGTTTCAATAAGGAACAATTTTTGGACATTCTATCCAATGTTCCCAGGCTTTCAAATAAGAACAGGGGTTCATTTGCACTTGCCGCTTATTTAATTAAATTAAGAACAGGTGATAGCGATGAACGGATTGCAGCCTTATTGCAAGTACCTAGAAGTACCCTAGAACGCCATATGAAAGAAGCACGCGAATTGTTAACGCAGGATTTTGTTCATAGAAATCTGGGCATAAACCATATTACCCGAGCAGAAATAGCTGCGAGAAATCTCACAATTCCAGGAGGATTATATCAAGGTGAAGATAGGAGCCCTATAATAATAGCTGATGGTACATATATTTACATTGAGAAAAGCTCAAATTATTTATATCAAAAGAAAACATACTCGTTACATAAGTATCGAAATCTAGTAAAGCCTTTTTTACTTGTGTGTACGGATGGGTACATAATAGATATCCTTGGCCCTTATCCTGCAACCACCTCTGACGCAACTATAATGATCAATGAATTTCAGAACGAAAACAGTTCCTATCGTCAGTATTTTCAAGCTGGTTTGGATCGGGGATTTACGGACTCTTTACATTTATTAGCAACTTGCGGGTATCATGTGCATGTGCCCCTGAGCCCAGAAGATGGAGAGTCACAACTTACAACAGCGGATGCCAATAAATCGAGAGCTGTCACATTATGTCGTTGGGTGGTCGAAGTGGTAAACGGAATTTTCAAATCCTCTTTTAAAATCTTTCGACAAAACTTTTTTAACAGAGCATCAAGGCACTTCATGCAAGACTTTGCGGTAGCGGCTAGCTTAATAAATAAATACCATACTAAAATAAGGGACAGGGAAGATGCAACACAAATACTGGAAATTGTTAACCAAAATATGAATATCAATAATGACCTATCGGATTATGTGAGGGAACATAACTTGAATCGGGTTAGGGCACATTTTACGAATATTAATGCCAATATTGAAAATGTAAGAGAATTTCCAAACCTCACATACAGTGATTTGGTCTTAATTGCTTGTGGGACATATCAAATAAAACAAGCACGATCGTATTATGGGGAGCACATCAGGTTTAACGGCAGTTACCGTATTGAAGTGTGCAGTGATCGTAGGAGAAGTATTTTGGAAGCATCGGCCTTTGGCAGTAATTGTTATTTGCTCAGAACAAAGATATCTAGCCGACATATATCAAGAAAAATATATTTTGTTTACATTTTGATTAACACAAATAATTCTGGTCGTGCAGCAATACAACAATACTGTTGTAATTGTATTGTAGGCCGTCGAACAGTTGGATGCTGTGCCCACGTCATATCAGTTATCTGGTATTTAGGGTGGGCACGGCATCAAAGCAACATTGATGCACCTGCTCAATTCTTGGATGAGGTTTTAATAGTTTACGATACCAATGACGAGTAAGGTATCTATAAAGTTTTAAAACGTCACCACCAAAGTCATTTATGTAACAATAAATGTAATGTATTTAAAAAAATAAAAATATTTTTTATCATAAAATCCGGAATTTTATTAAACCAATTCTTTTCTTTTTGACACATTGACAATTTATATTAAAATTAACACAACATATTTTAAGTGTGCACCCTAGGCCAAAATGACTATGAATTTTGGGCATGTCCCTTTCTTATTAATAGATTTGAAAAGTTATTAGTACGATCAGTAGGATTAGGATGGCGGCAATAATTCGTCAAGGACTTTCTAATTAACTACAATGTCTTTTGGCCCGCGTGCGACCCGTCTGGTAGCTTAGTGGTAGCATTTATATTGTTGTTTAGGATTATTTATTTGTGAGGAAACATGCTTTCCAAGGTTAAGTTTAGAAAATAAGAAACACATAATTACGTTAGGCCGTGCTCGCTCAGATAAAAGTATAAACTACAAACGACGTGATGGTTTTTTCAAACAATGTAATGTTTCCCTTGTTTACTTTTCTCAGATTCTAGTAGTTTATGTAGTAAAGGGGTTTTTACATTCATAATTTGACGATTTACGGCTAATTCGTTGCAAGCTCTACACCCGCGCGACCAATTCCCTCTAGTGACCGTGAGCGAAAACTGAATAGTAAAATTCTAGGCCATAAAAGTTTTTCATTAGATGGAGTTGCGCTATTAAGAGCATAGGAGCTTAGTAAAGATAATCTGCGGTAGTGCGGTTGAAATCACTTGTTGTGAGTGTGCGTAGTTTGTGATAGCGGGCTTTTTGAATGTGACTATAAATAAGTTTGAGAAAAGTAGATCGATAGATATAGAGAAATAGGAATTTAATTAAACGGTTTATTGACACCGTTCTTTTGTTAGGTAAACAAACAAGAAGTAGCTTTTCGCGGGCACGATGAAGGTCCGAAGTGACATCATAACAAGTATTATTAACCGACTTCTTCAAAAAGGAGGAGGTTCTCAATTCGTCACTATAGTTTTTTTTTTTGTTAATTTTTTCTTGCTCCCGGTTCCCACCCCCGAAAAATCACCCTTCGCCACTAACAACTAGGCCCATCATGGTATAGGGACAACATACCAATCCAAAACCAGCCTAACACGGAACAAGTGGTGAGGTTTTAAATGAAAGTCTTACAATACTTATGTTATAATGGACATTTAGATAGCTTTTTTTTAAATTACAGTTTGAGGCTAGATCATCACCTGCAGTGCCTCATAGGATTAATGCCCCAATCGCCTCTTCATGTAAGGTTAACTTAATTATAATTTGGTTAAATTATTGGTTTAGTGTAAAAAGCACCACGTAGTTGTCTCACTTGTCGGCGACTTTTGATTTTGCCAATTTGTTGGGATTTTCTGTAGGTTTTTCTACAGCAGCCCTTATTCAATCAACATGTATACTACATTGTCTATATTATAATATCTATACCTCCAGAGAGAGTTATGTGTTGCTGGTATACCTACTTACATAGTGGCCTATACTTCTAGTTTCTTAATTTGTTGCATTTTTTCTGTTCATAGTACCTCGTACGCGTCGAACAGCATGACGCCGTCTGATCCAGCGCTCACTACCTTCTCAAAGGCAGTTACAAATGTCGAGCCTGACTGAACGTTTTGTCGCCGTCGAAGAGAGGCGTTTGGAAAATGAAAGACTCCTTATTGAGAACCAGCAGAGGATGTTAGAGACTTTCAAAGGAATAAGTGAGTCATGGATAAGGCAGACCCAAGCACTGCAGGATTTATGTGCATCCATCATAAGATCTCAATCCCCGAAACATGGATGAATTTTTAGATATTAAGTTTATGATAATGTTATAAATGACTTTTGATTTGATTGATTGTTTGTTTGTTTTAATGGGAAATAAAAATAATACATTATTGTTTAGGTATCTATTTAATTTCTCACTCCCCCATACTGCATGCACATTTTATAATTTAGTAAAAATAGAGAAAATGGTAGAAATACATACCTACCTAAGGTATAATATTTTTTCATAAAATAATATACCTATCTTAAACACACCTTAAATATATGACATGACACTATGCACTTAACAAACACAAATTATACTTTTATTAAAAATTTAAATGTATCATGATTATCTAATCAATTATGGTGAGTATAATCCTATCTAAACATGTTGTCTGTCTGGAAAGAAAGGAAAGCATATGATATTTAGATATGACGTGCTCGCCTTAATTGATTAATTAAATCTCGCCTACTTATCTGCCCACTCACTAAATCATCATGTGTTGGAGCCTGATGTGTTAGGATTCCAAGTAATCTAGATTCTTCATCTAAGTCTCATTGGTCTAACTTAGGAGCTGGTAGCCCGGCTCGATTACACATGCTGTGTAAAACACAGCAAGCTATCACAATTTTTCCCACCGTTATAGGATCATAATGTAATACCCTGTGAACTAATAGACATCTGAACCGCCCTTTCAGTACTCCTATGGTCCTCTCCACACTGTTCCGTGCACTGCTGTGTTAATTGTTATAATAGCTGTTTGGAGTCTCAGTTTCTGGATTACTAAAGGAAGTCATTAAGTAAGGCCTTTGAGGATATCCTGAATCACCTGAAATCAATGAATGAAGCTGGAATTATCGGCTGTTTTCAATTATCATTGTATTGTAAATAATACCAAGTACACTTTTTCTCCATTATTATTTAAATTTTCCAAATGCTCCTTTACTCTAGTGTTCGAAAAAACAAAACTGTCATGTGTTGCACCCCCAAAAGTCACATCCACATGCAAGATGTTCAGGTCAGCATCATTAATCTGAAATAAGTTTATTAATTAACCGGATTATTTTATTTTAATTAAAAAGGACCAATAGTTTACCTACAATTAAAACGTTCCTGGCATGATAGCCTTTTCGGCAATAGTACCTCTCCTCATGTTCCTTAGGACGTATCATGGACATCAGGGTGCCATCAACACATCCTAGCACCCCTGGAATATTGAATTTCTCATAAAACCTGTAAGTAATCAGCATTCAAATTTCAAACAAATATACTTAGTGCTTGTTAAAAACAAGACTTGAGAGACTAACAAGAAAATGTAGGTACTTGAGATAGATAGGTACTTGCCTTGACTTGAGCACATGTCGATCATTGTGGTTTAGCGGAAATCTAATGTATTTACTAATGATGCTCTTATTATGAAGAGCATCAACAACTTCGTGTATTGCCCTAGAGGCAGAAGTCTGAGATATATACGTGTCTACGTTCTTTCCAATGATTTTTTGGTAACTTCCATTAGCCAAAAATTAATATCTGAAACATAAGGAATTCAATAAGCTTTCGTTGGTGTGTGGTTAGGTACCGATCATATTTATCTCAAGAAACCTAGCAGTAAACAAACCTTTAGCCTCTTGGTTAAACCACTGGAACGAACTCGCGGACGCATAAACGGAGTTAAGTCATCTAATAATATATTAATTAAATCCTCAGAGAGCCTGTAAATATGGAAAAACTCCGTATCACGGGATATTGTTTTAAACTTTCTTATTTGTTTCGCCTGTCGAACTTTCTTCAAATCATCGGATTTCTTAGCTTCTTCTAATAAATGTAGCTTTATAATTAACCGAGCTGCCATTTTTAAAAATAAGTAGATATTTATAAGAATTGAAAGATCTAATTAGAATAGGTTCAGTTTATTATTTTTTTCACGACACGCACGATTATTGTAGCTTTTGGATTTGACAGTTCTAAGCGAGGCTGTTGGCGAGGCTGTAAGCGTCTTCATCGCTGTTTTTTTTTTAGGAAATACCAAAATGTATGAAGAAAGAACTGTCAAATTTGCCCTCCGTCGGCCTACGTTGGGTAGTTTTAACTCACGGCCGTCGCACGGAGGAGTATTTGACCCAAAAAACTGGCCAAAAGTCCAATATCCAAATTATGGTATAACTCAATGCTACCACCATTAAACAACAACTGGATAACCTGTTCATTATACCCCACCCCTCTCGCGCCGTTCGGCGTATCCCAAACGGCACACAGGTAGTCGGAAGTCAGTCGTCGTCCACTACGCTCTATTGTTTTCTTGACAACGCGATTTTTTATGTAAATTACATTTGGTGTTTTGGTTGTATTAAGTGCAGTTTGTAAAATTAAATTGATGGATATGGAAGGTGAAGGTATGTATTTTAATATTAATTTACATTAAATTTAATTTACACACACATATATTAGGCAATCCGCGCGGCTACCGCCACTCAACCGCTGGAAAATGAATTCACGCGGTCGCCGCTCGGATCTATTTACTAGACGTACAGTCACGGACTTTAATTGATGAGCCACCTGGCACTGTTCGTACTTTAGCCGTGTAATGCAAATCGGGTTTATTCGGTTCCCGACACGCAGTCATATGTCTTCGTATTAGAAGAAGAAAATTATATTTCATATCTTTACCGGTTGGCTAACCCGAGAGCCAGAACTACAAACTTGTCAACCAATTGCAGGTCTAGCAACAGTAACCTAGCAACGATAAACAATCGTTGCTAGGTTACTGTTGCGATAGTAACGTTAGCGTACGGAGAAATATTAAATTCATTTCGACAAGTTTAGAAAGTAACGTCTCTGACATTGATATTTCAACTTTCACTGTCTTCAGTTAGTTTTCAGAACTATCGAGTTAATGAGGTATGATTCAAAGGAGGTCGGTATCAAATAGGTTGGATAAACTTAATGCAACATTGTATTTATTTTTATCATTGAAAACTTATTAGGGTGTTTCTGATTTTTCGTGCATATTACACGTCCAGTAAAAAAATCTTTACTTATTTCTTATAAATCTACATTCCTTTTAAAGGAAACCAAACATAATAAAGTTATGCTTACATGCATGTAACACTTGCAACTCCAAATAACGTAATTAATAAATTGTACATAAAAAACTTTATAAATTCTCATTTCCTTCGTTGTCCATTTACTATTCTCGTAAATACATTTGTATTTTAACCACAAATATCAATATTAAATATAAAAAAAGTAAACATACCAAGAAACTGTATTACAAAGCAGATCGTTTACACCTAAACAAATAATAATAAATCCGCAATATAATTTTTTTTTTTTAAAACATTGCCCCACACTGAATTTCTTCCTGTATCGTGGGTGCGTTTACAAACATAGAAACTCACATACACTAACACCCAGACCCGGAACAACTACTACAAACAACTACTACATTAAACTTTTAACATATTTTTTTTCTGATTACCATCGGTTTGAAAGAAAATCTAAATTACAGTTTATACGTATGCGCTTAAAAATGCTGCAGACCCCCCATGCTGCGCCCCGCACGTCTCAGTCACCCAGCAAACGTCATAGCGAGTGGACGCTTGGTCGTGGTACAAAAATATTTGCGTGTAAAGTTTCACGGGAGGTGATTATTCTGGAATCGTTCTCCTTCCTATCGTCCGTATTACTACGTGAGTATTTATGTTTTTTTTTTCTCTGTAGCTTATTATTATTTCTAATAATTACCTTCGTACTTTAGAAAATGCATGAGATACGTAATTCTGATATTACTTAGGAAAAATTTGATAAAGGATTCAAAACTCATTACCTTCTTCCTCACTGCCTTCGTTTACCGTCGTTTTATTGAGCGATGGTAATGAGGTCAAAACGATAGCAATTAGAAACTTTTTCTATGTCAGTTCATTTTTATTTTTTCTTTTGCCAACCTTTTGAATAATATGTTATGTTTATCAACTTCTGTGTGGTCGCGGGCTCTAGTCCCACCCTTAGTAATTTTATTTATTTACATAGTCATTTTGTTGCTTTAATGAATAATATTTAATACATACATTTAATACATTTATTCAAAAAATAAAAATTGGTAAAATACAGTATAAAGCTTAGAAATAATGTAGGTATTACAAAGTATGATGCCTGTACTAGGATAAACCTGTATCACAGGCGGCATTAGTTCTTATGATTATTATTAGGACAACTGATTTCTTAACAATATTTAACATAAGTTTTAAGAATAATGAGATAGCTAGTTAATTTATTATGTTATAATTTACTTAAACACTAATAATTAAGGTAAATAGTTGTTTGCACCTAGTTACACGATTACGATTGCGTCTGCAGTATTATTAACTAGGTTAAAACAAATATTGCATAAATCACCGAAGAGGTCGGAGGTATATAATAAAGAATTAATACTTGTCATTTGATGTTGCTTATAGGTATCAGGTGAGTGTAATTTTAAAACTTTTCATGACGCTTAATTATTAACGACAGCAGCTCTAATATTATATTCGTTTTTACAGATTATTAAACATTAAGAATGCCAAGGAAAACAAACAAACATTAGAGCAGAAACGAGAGCGCGATCGGCAACAAAAAAAAAAAATTATGCGGAAATTAAGAAAGATCCCGAAAAGTATGCAGAACTGAAGTCAAAGGAAAGAGCAAGATACCTTAAAAGAAAAGAACAGAGGAAAATAAATAGTGCAGAAAATATGACACCTAGACAATTGAGAGTTCAAAGAAAAACATGGAGGGTTAATTCGAAACGTCATTATGAAAGAAAAAAGAAAGAGAAAGCTATTCAACAGTTATTGCTAGATAATTCTCCACCAAATAGTGACACTGAGGCACTCCCAGCTGAACAAGATCCTCTCGCTCGACCAGCTCTGAGCCCTAAACCTAGTTCATCTTTAAATGGTTTGGGTTCCGGCAATAGTAATTCTTGTCAACAGTGTCTAAAAAAAGATCTTCTTCTAAGAAAGCTTCGCTACCGACATAAAAAAGAAATAGGCATTTTGAAACGAGAAATTGAAAAAACGAAGAAACAGAAAGATGCCACTAGGAAAATGCTCTATAGAGTAATGAAAAATAAGAGAAAAAATGTAATTGCATCGACTGAAGAAAAAATAGAACATTTGGTAGAAAATGTGAACATAGAAAAGCGTGAAGAAATTAAAAAGAAACTAATATTTGGTGAAATTCTTACAAGAAGTGTTGGGGAAGGCTACAAGTGCTTGAGAAAAAATGAAAAGAAAGAGTTTTCTAATGTGGTTATGACAAAAAGGGATTTTTAAAAAAAATATAAGCTATTGGCACAAACGAAACCATTCACAGTAAGAGATAAAAAAGAAAATGAAACAGCTAAGAGTGAAAACTTGACAGAGCAACTAATTTTGGAGTTTTTTGACGATGATGAAGTGACTAGAATTGCAGCTGATAAAAAAGAATACATAACTAAAAAGAAAATAAGGAAACAAAAAAGATATTTAACAGACACATTAACTAACCTATACAACGTGTAACAGAATAAGCGCAAGACCTGAAAGTAGTTTGCTCAGAATCGGCTTCTGAATCGATTTCCATTATTATTTATATGTGTAAATTTTTCATGAAAAAATCTTTTCTTAAACTGAAATTAGAACCACCGCGTCTTAACAAGGTAATAAGATATTTTATTTAAGGAAATTTAAGCCTTATCTCAAAGGAATAAAGCTTATTCAAATGCATAACCAAATTTATAATACGCTCATAGCTATCCTATTGTGTATTGCGCGGTAAATAAAATAGTTAATTTAAGGAAGCTTAATCCTTATTGCAATATGTCTAATTTAAATGCAAAACCTAAATTGTTATTCGGCCATAGCTTTCTTTACACACACATAAACATTGCTTTTTATTACGTTTGAGCTAGTTGTGATAAAAAAAAAGTTAATTTTACGAAATTTAGACCTAATCCCAAAGTAATAAAGCTTTTTTAAATGCACGACCGAATGTGGTCTTTCACATTCTAAGAAATGACTAAATATTAGGAATTTTGTGGTTCGTTTTTTGCAAATGGAAGATTAATGTGAAAGAGGGAGATGCATTAATTTGCCGACTTACCCCTTTGACGTTTGATATGCCGCCGCAAGCGCCGTCACCGCCCGTGCCCACGGTGCGCCCGCTCACAAGGGTAGTTATTCGCCGGCAGCGAGCGACAAGTGTTCCCGAATGTCATTTGTTTACGTGCGCGATGGCATTCCAGTACACCAATATTCAAATCAGTACACGGAGATGGTGAGGACACTGGCTCGTTGCTACGATAATGTCTAGTTAACGTGTCGAGAGTTCAACGCAAGATATGGTACTCGTACCAGAGTGAGCGCCAGGACAATGGCAACTCAGCGTCTGAGGGACTCCGGTACCTTTCGTCCTAACACGGCCATAGATAGAGGGGTGAATGTGCGCACTAATTTCTTCTTTCTTTCTAAATAAATAAAATAAATTTGCATCGAGCAAGGCGGTGGACATTTCGAAAGTGTATTAAAAAGGAGACGAAGAAAAATAGTGACATAGTGTAGTGTAAATACACAGTTCAGTTCTGTAAGTACCTTCATGTTTACCAATTTTAATTACTGTAAATATTATGATTCAAATCTTTTAAACACGCAGACTTTGAATATGATATCGCGACAGTTAGGTAGGTCAGAGATAATAAGTGAGTCGGGCGGCTGCCAAAAAGACCACCCTATCACGTTTACTGATAGATCGTAGACGGCCGAAAATTTGGTTGATTTAAAAATGCTTCCGCTTTACTAAACCTTAGAATCTTAGAATTAAGTAAACAAAATTATTCAAAGCCTACAGTCCAAAGCCTGTGAAAATGTTATGGAAAGATGGAATCATAAAAGGAGTGAGGCGTATTTATCGTCACAGATAGAAATCACAGATATTAAAAAATAGCAGATAGCAATTGCTCCTAACGATAAAAAATATCTGTTACTTAAAATCACAGATCCTCAAGACTGTTACTGTTAAAACTTCGGATACGATTTTCGACGTTAACGAAAAGAAAAGAAGATATTCAATTGAGTTAATACGTATTTATCGTCTGTACAAAAATCACAGGCTGTGATTTTATAACAGATAGATACGATTTTCGACTTTAAATCAAAAGATATAAAGCTGATATTCGATTGAGATTCGTATTTATCGTCCGTACAAAAATCACAGGCTGTGATTTAATAACAGATATTTGGATCTGTTATTTTTTTGTCACAGTCACAGTGATCACAGATATCGTGTTTCACCTGTTACAACCCATCTCTAAATCATAATTTTACTAGTAATGTTCGGTCATTAAACTAACGTACATACCTAATGCATACGCTTGCTTGTAGTACCTACCTACCTAGCTAGCTGGCAGGCACACGCACGCATGCGGCGCGCTATTAGTGTGCGTGGAGATCGAGTAGTGTGCTCAAACGTTTCATGTTTAGTCAGGACGTCTATTTTATAAAAAAATACTAGGTGTGGTTTAATTAAATTAAATTACAGATATTATTTTAGTCTTATAATTTAATATTCTAATTGAGGTGTATGAGCTCTTGCGTTTATTCCGTTACACGTTGTATAAAAAGTTTACGCATCATTCGAATCTCAAGATAACTAATCAAACTTTTTGTAAATATCGCCCATTTTGGGTTTTATACCCAAAGAAGTCCAGCAGAAATACGTGTGCATGCAAAGTTCACATTAATATGGATTTGTTGATAAAATGTATTAATACAAATAGAATCTAACGGAACAGGTATTTTAGAAAGCTTATGTTGCAACGTTAATGATGAAAATTGTTTGAATCGATCATGTCAAAAATGTCAACTGAAAAATTTAGATTATGCCGAATTCCATAATGACAAAAAAAAAATTAAATATGGTGTATATGTTACGGCTAATACCCGAAGTGCGGCTACACCTAGTTTTAGCCGGTTAGAATTAGGTGTAGCCACTTACTCTTGGTTAAACCTAGTACGGGCCGATTGTTTTCGGGTAAAACTAGGTCTAGCCTTCATCATGCCGGCTACAACTAGGTCCAGCCATTCCCTGTTGGATAATACTAGATGCAAACAAGTTGAAACAAGTAACAGGCGCCTGGCTCACGCGAGACGCGTCGCGCTCGCGCGCCCCTGCCGGCCCGCCTCCGCTTTGAGTTTAGTACGCGTTGTGCCGTTGTACAAAACAGACGTACTTTCTTGTTTTTGCGCACTCATACGTTCGAATTCAGAATGGCTATGAATGAAGACCTACAGACTATGAAGTCAAGTTTTTTGGAACAGTTTCAGTGTTTATTAGCCACAGAGATGGTGAAAATCAAAGCCGTGGAATACTGCACATCATTCATATAAATGATGTGCAGTATTCCAAGTTTATAGAAGACGTTAAAGCTGCCAAAATATCCACGAAACGTTCTACGTTACAATATCGCCGTTTGAAGCGCTTCGATGTTTGTTGTATTGGCGACATCGAAAATTCCGAAAATATCAAATATTTTGTCAAGAATGAAGACTTGTTTGATGTTCTTCATGAAATACATCTGTGTGTTGGGCACGGCGGAAGAAACAGAATGGTTGCAGAAGCTAAAAAGAAGTATGCGAATATTACTCAGGAGGCGATTCTTTTGTATCTTCGTTTATGTAAGCCATGTCAAATGAAACAAAAATCTACCAAAAAAGGCCTTGTTGTAAAGCCTATTTTATCCAGCGAGCTAAACAGCCGTTGCCAAGTAGATTTGATAGACATGCAGACAAACCCAGATAGTGACTACAAGTTTATACTAGTTTACCACCTCACGAAATTCGTACAACTTCATCCGTTACAAAGTAAGACTGCGGAAGGAGTATCAAAGAAATTACTTGATATATTTTGTATCTTTGGATCACCCTCAATACTTCAATCCGACAATGGCAGAGAGTTCGCGAATCGAGTTGTGGAAAGTTTGACGCAGATGTGGCCAGGTTTGAAGATTGTGCATGGGAAACCACGACACAGCCAGTCACAAGGTAGTGTTGAACGTGCCAATCAAGACATCGAAAAAATGCTTATGACTTGGATGGCTGACGAGAACTGCCAAAAATGGTCAGAAGGCTTACGATTTATTCAGCTAATGAAAAATAGAGCTTACCATCACGGAATTAAAAGATCGCCGTACCAGGCAATGTTCGGTTCTGATGTAAAGGTCGGGCTGAAATCATCTGATCTACCATCTGAAGTCCTTGCAAATATAGAAAGTGAGGAAGATCTTGAGAAAATTCTTAGAGAGTTAGTTGATGATGAGAGTGACGAAGCTACTAAAGAGAATGAGCCATCAAAAGAGAATGAGCCATCAACATCAGGAAGTTGCCAGAAAGAAATCGAAATGTCATATTGCGGGCTCTGTGACCAGAATGAGGAGAAAAAATGTAAGCTGTGTGAAATTGACACTAACAGGAAAGGCGCACGGGAAGGTTTGGTAAAACAAGCTATAAAAATGACGGCTTCATCAAATGAAAAGTTTCCCCCATGTAAAGTCGGTGATACAGTCGGAGTAAAAATTCCTGACGTGGACAGAGGTAGAGGCGACTTTCCCAATGTGTTAATGGTTGTACTTGAATGTAACGACAAGGGGTTATACAAATTAGGAAACAAATACGGCACTATAACAGAACTATTTTCAAGAAATCAGTTCACTGTGTGTGACTCAAAATTTTTAGATATTGATATGGTTTCACCCGAAAAGAAATCACTACGCCAAATAGCCAATGCACAATCGACCTCTGGTAGGCAAGGCTATAAAAGATGCCACTGCAAAACCAAATGTGGCAACAAAAAGTGTCTCTGCAAAGCTGCTGGTATTTTGTGCAACTCAAAATGTCACTCAAGTTTAAGTTGTTCTAATAAATAGTTTATGTTACTTTATAAAAGTGTGATTTATAATTATAATAACATTCTTTAAATTATAATATGCAACTACTTATTGTCTGTTGTTAAAAAAATGTTCCTGATTGTTCCTATTATATTAAAAATTGTACTCCTAATAATTTGTGTTAATTATTACAATGTGATTTATAAGAATAAAAAAACTACGTTTCTTTTTATTGGATGTTTTTTTAATATCTAAAAAAGCTCTGCTGATAGCATGCCGGCTACAACTATGTACAGCCAATCCCTGTTAGATAAAACTAAGACACGCGCTGCTGCTGCAGGCGCTGTGAGTCACACTCGCTAGTAGACCTGCAGTAGATCAGCTGCACCTGGCGCTCACAACCTGCAGAGGCGCGTGCCTCGCTATGCCCTCCACCCCGCGCCGCTGCTGCAGATGCTGTGAGTCATGAGTGTGACGCGGGGCGGAAGGCTTGGCGGGACACGCATCTAAGTTTTTCCAACAGGGATTGTCTGGACCTAGTTCTAGCCGGAATGATATCGGATAGACCTAGTTCTATCCAACAGGGAATGGCTGGACCTAGTTGTAGCCGGCATGATGAAGGCTAGACCTAGTTTTACCCGAAAACAATCGGCTCGTACTAGGTTTAACCAAGAGTAAGTGGCTACACCTAGTTCTAACCGGCTAAAACTAGGTGTAGCCGCACTTCGGGTATTAGCCGTAACATATATATTTAATTTTTGTGGTTTATGGTGTATTATAAAGTGGTGTAGTTGCTCTGAAAAATACTATGTAAAAGACGAGGAGAAAACCAAATTAGTAACAAAAAAGGAACATTATATGACTCCACGAAACATTATACTCCAATTAGAAAATACTCTTGTGGGTTATATGAAACACTGCACTAATATCTTGACTCAGTATAGAAATATTAAAAAGCTTAAAAATAATCTTACTCCGCAAGAGGTAGTGGTTCACGTTGACTTCAGCGAAAACTACTGCGTTAAATATAACGAAGAAATCCAAAGTTTTCACTTTGGTGGTAGTAGAATGCAGTTGTCACTGCACACATGTGTCATATATTTGATTGATCCAGAAGTTGGCATTCAAAAACAATATAGCTTTTGCACTGTAAGTGAATGTACCCAACACGATGCTGCGGCTATCTGGGCACATTTATTACCGACCATTGGTTATGTATCGGAGATTTCACCCCAAATTGACACAGTTCATTTCGTTTCTGACAGCCCAACAAGCCAATATAGAAATCGCTTTATTTTTTATATGATTAGCCAACTGTATCGTGATTTTCCGCAACTGAAATCTGTGACCTGGAACTACTTAGAAGCTGGACATGGCAAAGGGGCGCCAGACGGAGTTGGTGCTGTTCTCAAACGAACAGCAGATCAAGTAGTCCGTTTTGGCGGTGACGTTGACACATTAGAAACATTTTTAGCCCATCTTGGACCTAGAGTGAAGATTGAAATTCGCATTGTTACAAGAAGTGACATTGAAGCAAGAAGTTTTCCAACAACCCTAAAAGCAGTCAAAGGTACAATGATGGTGCATCAAGCTCTTTGGTCATATGGGTGCTCTAAAATTAGTCTAAGGAAATTAAGTTGTTTTCTGTGTGGCAATAAAGACATTTGCAGTCACGGCAAACATATTGGATATTATAAGGTTCCTTCTTACGAAGACGTCAATACTAACCAATTCCAGAGTTTCCTCGATGAGAATACAACACCAGAACTTATCCAAGAAATAAACGGTACAGATTTTGCAATTACTCGTTCCAACCCATTGATCAGCTTCGAAGATAATTCTTCAAACAAACCGTGCTCACCGAAAGTCAAGATACTATCGGATATTAATGTGACTTATTGGGCAAAAAGGGCGAAAGTTTTATATTAGGAGGCGCGAGAGGGCGCTACTGTGCGTAAACAAATATTAGCTCCGTATATCTTAATTCTTTAAAAACAGTTAAAACCCTTAAATTGTGGAAAAAAGTGTTATAAGTTTAAGTTCTCGAAAAACTGCAGTGACGAACGTTGGAGTACTCAAGAATATCTCCAGAAAACCTAACAAAAACAAAAATAAGTGCAAAACATTTTAACGATCATCCGTTTTCAAACGTAAAGTTTTTTTTTTGTGGGAATTGCTAAACGAGAACGAAGCCAGAGTAGTAAAAAGTAACAACTACTGGTAACTACAACCCCTAAAAGGTAGGAAAGACGTTTATAATACCTTATGCAACGATCACCTATCTAAAAATTTTTTCAAAAAGAGCAACTCATCCTGGCCAGTAAATGAGAACACCGCCATCTGTTGTTGACTCTAGAGATTAACATCAACCAGAAGAAGTACGCTTCGATCGGCTGAATTACTCCCAAACTCCTCCCTAGAGGGCGTCACTAGCTGCAAAAACCCCTAAATATTCCACCTGTAAAATGGATTCCCTATGTGCAGGATGTAATCAGAAAATACAAGGAAATGAAAATCTTACCTGTGTACTCTGTAAGAACAAATACGATTTGGAGTGTGTGCTAATGTGTCTATTGATCGATTTAATAGCAAAATGACATTGCAGCTTAGAAATACGTGGAACTGTCAAGCTTGTTTGTGCAGAATACCCAAGAAAGGCAACACGAATACCCTTATACGGCTCGAGGATCGTCAGCTATCTCAGCAGATGCGAACACCTTCAGAGGATAATGTCACTATTAGGAAAAGGACTACTAATTCTCACAATTTTACAGCGGACTCCGAAGACCTGAGTTTATTAGGTGATACGATTTACTCACGACAAACAAACGTCCAAGCAGAACTAACGTTAAACAATTTGAGTGAGATTATAATACTGCGCCTGAAAGAAAATAATAAGTCAATTATAACGGAACTTAAACATACAATACAGAGCGAAATCAACAAAGCAATAACTAAATTAAAAGCAGATATAGAACTAAAAACCGATGCCTTACTGAAACAAAACGAGCAAAGAATAGAAGATATAGGAAAAATTAGCAGAAAAATAGAAAACCTGGAAAAAGAAAATGAAAAACTGAAAAACGATATTAAAGATCTATTAACAAGAAAAAATATTCTTAACATCACTTGCAATGAAATAAACTCCAAGAGAATAGTCCTCTATGGATTCGCCGAATATCACGAAGAACCAGAATACAACCTCCACAGCAGACTAATTGAACTATTTCGCGATACGATGAATGTAGACCTGATGGGTTATATAGAAGACACATACAGAATAGGAAGAAACAATTACAAAAACCGGCCACTAGTTATTGAATTAATAAGTAAAAGGATGACGAAGTTTGTTATAGATAACGGTCAATGTCTCCAGGGAACCCGTTTGTTTATTTCAGAATTTTTGGATGATAATGCACGAAAGGAAAGGCATTTACTGCGAGAAGAAATGCTTAAGGCACGACGAAATGGGTTATTTGCAATAATCAGAAATAACCAATTATTTGTTGAGGGGCAAAAAACTAATATAAAACAAAAAACTTACAAACCCCAGCAAAATAACAACACAAATCAATTAGATACTATAACACAAGAGAATTACAACATACTAAACCTGAGTGCTAATACTGAAAATCATTCCTTTCGTAAA
Organism: Lithophane semibrunnea; assembly: GCA_947363905.1. NCBI lineage: Eukaryota > Metazoa > Arthropoda > Insecta > Lepidoptera > Noctuidae > Lithophane > Lithophane semibrunnea. Next base: position 14,859,476 of record OX376199.1, on the reverse strand, counting down.
CACCGACCTACAATATAAAATACTTTTTCAGAACATTCAAAGCATATACAATAAACAACATATTATAGAAGCATACATCACAGAAAACCCAATATACAAAGCTATATGCATAACCGAGTCCTGGCTATCACAAGAAAAAATGGATACAATACAATTTAGCGGCTACAAATTTGCGTCTACTTACTGCCGGAAAACTCGAATAGGCGGCGGAGTTTGCATCCTTCTACAAGAACATATTGAGTACGTAGAAAGAAGTGATATCACAGATTTTTCAATTGAATATGTTGTAGAACTATGTGCAACAGAGCTAGTAACAGAAAAACTATTATTGATAACTATTTATTGGAATAGAAGAGAGGAAGATACATTTTATAAACAATTAAAATTAATATTAACCTATATAAATAAAAAATATTTTAAACTTAATATAATTATAGGAGGAGACTTTAATATAAATATTTTAGAAAATAATTTGAAAACAAAACAATTTTTAGATCTCATGCTAGAATATAAGTTCCAGCAACAAATAAAATCACCAACACGAATTACGCACACCTCATCTACATGCTTAGACTTAATCTTTACAAACTTCTATAGTAAATTGCATACAACAGTAGAGGAGTTAGGTTTTTCAGATCATAGTGGTACTATCATACACATGCCTTTGCCCCAGGACACCAAACAAACTATCTGGTATGTAAAAAAAAGGTTATACAATAATAAAAATATCCAACTATTTAAATCTAACTTAAATGAGTTAAATTGGTCCGAAATTATAAAAACAAATAAAAACATAAACGAAAACTATGAGACATTTAATAAAACACTGATCAATATATCTGTGGCCCTAGTGAAAAAGGGTACAAGTCCGATTTTGTCGAAAATGAGTTAAGTATACCAAAGTGATCAGAAAAAAATGCTCTATCGTTTGGTGAAAACGGATCTAATCTATCTCTAAAAATAAAGAAGTTACTTTGTGTAAAAGGGTGCAACTGACACCAAAAAAAACTACAAAAGTCGGTTTCAAGTACTTTTGTATTCTTTTAAACGGAAAAATATTATTTTAGTTTGGTGTTTTTTAATCTAAATTAACATAAATTACCCACGTTTTAATTTTTTTGGTGTTTATCAATACAACAACACCTGGTCCTTAAAAATGGTTTAGTGAGTAATGATATTACTAGACATAAATCCGTTTTCACCAAAATATAAGGAAAAAATGAAAAATAACTCTGTTGAGATCAGTATTAACGTGTGCTATTGTAAAATTAATAAATGAAATTTGATACAATTAGAATGATATCCTACGAAGTGCTTTCATTTTACGTGAGAAAGGATATAACTCGTCGATGCGGGGGAACGGTGCGGGTGGGTGGAGAGCGCATAGCGCCCGCGCTCCTTCAGTCGCTCGCGCACTGTACTGAGCGAAGCCTGTGTCGACGCGCTGGAGAAAAACCAATAATTACGCGAGTAAGTTAGATCTTATTACACATATTTTTGTTACTTATTTCGAAGTTAATGTATACTATAATTGGTTTTAGTCTAATCGTACCTTTTTACACCTAATAACTAGGAAATTCATTGCATGCATTTCTTTTTCTGTTTCGTTTACCTGGAAGCCTACACATAAACGTTCACTAGTATTGTTAGAATAATTTAGAATATATTACATAGAAAATATATCCGTGGATATGATCGTGTTTTAACATCATAGATTGTACCGACGCGACGCCTGTAAGTATTACCTCACCTAGTAGAAGCATGTATATTCTAATTAGCTTCTAAAGCACCTACCTACTTCCGGGACTATTTATTTAATTTAAGGATTAAAAAACAGTTTTTATGCTTTCAGATCAATCCTGGTAGTTCCTATTCATAATGTTACAAATGTTTCGCATTGATACAAGAAAAACTCCCTGAGATTCCAAACTGATACCTGAACTAACACTTGGTTACAATGTGGAGTGATGTGTGCTTTGGATGTGGACAGTCCATGCTACGTGTTGCAACAGTTGCAAGGCGTTCCCGAGTGCCACCCAATTGTCCTACCTATTGTTTTATTTGTATATTTCTTTTCTCTGTCCTGGTAGCGGTCGAGGTCATATACGTTATGTAAATATGAATATATCTTAACTGCGTTTTTCATTTTTGATATAAGTGCCTTATTAGGGTACTAAGAACATTATCACCTTATTATTATTTACTAACATGTGAAGTTCGAGAAGTGGGTGTACTATATAGTAAATACAACTCTGCCTAACTCTTCTGGGAAAACAGGCCTGCTGTTATGTTAAGATTTCAAGATATTAGGAATCAGTAAACACAGTACTAAATTGATTACTTATTCAGACTACCAGCTGCACATACTATGAGTACCTACCTACATGATTATTGATATCCAATATCATTATATATAAAACCTGACACCAAGAATTATTATTGACTATCAGTGATGTATTGTATAATCATCCATCAGGAAACAAGCGCCAAATCAAGAATAAAAAGCAACCGATATTAGGTACCGCTTCTTTTATCATCAACTTCACCATTTCGAGCCTGTCACTTTCTCGAACTTAACCTCAAAATATGAAGTAGATAAATGGTTAATAAATACGAATTGCGGGAATCGATGTAAAAAATAGTTAACAATATAAGAAGAGCATTGAATTCTCCTCTAAATACACTAGGTTTGGTTGTGACAGGCGGACTTTTCGCTTGGTACAGGGTGCCCTACAATCCTGGTCATTCTCCTTTTAACGGCTTCCAAGTTTTTTTGCAAAATCTAGATATGGGCTGCGACATTATCGTTCCAACAGAATGTTGGCTATCCAACAAAACGGCCAATATACCATCTCTCGATGGCTTTAATCTTCACAAAAGCGATAGAACATTCAACCAAAATGATGGCATAGTGGTTTATATTAAAAATAATTTAAGAGCATTAGTAGATGAACCCCATTTTCTAGACTGCAACTGCTTAGTAGTTAAAATTGTTCCCGATACAGTTATTATGGCTATTTATAGGCCTCCATCCCAAAGTATTGATGGGTTTTTGGATTCGCTTAGCAATAACTTAGAAAAATTATCTTCGTTTAAAAATACCGTACTGGTAGGTGATATCAACATAAACATTGCTGCCGAAAAAATCGATACTCATTCACATAACTACCTTAATATTTGCTCATTTCATGGACTATTACCAGCTCATTATCACCCAACCCACCAGAGCGGCTCTTTCCTAGACCATATCCTTATAAAATCGAAAAGTCCATCCAAAACATTGGTTACTAATTCGTCACTTACAGATCATCAAGCTGTTTTACTAACACTACTAATATTTTCACCTAGAAATAAGTGTATGCGCAGCTATACTAAACTCAATATGACGAGTCTTGAAACTGATTTTCGCGGTATTGATTTTGACCCCGTTTACAATTCACATGACCCAAATGTTTCTCTACAATATTTTGTGGATTTATTACAAGCTACGATAAGGAAAAACACATTTACTAAAGTAATACCTAGAAAGTATAGTAATATTAAACCATGGATTACGCCCGGACTTGTTCGCTGTATCAGAAATAGAGATAAACTTCACCATAAATCGAAAAAGGCACCGGATAATGAACTACTATCAATTACTTACAAACGATATAGGAATTTCTGTAATAACCTTTTGAAAAAGTTAAAAAACCAATATGATCAAAGTCAACTACAGAAAGCAGGTAAAAACAGTAAACTAATATGGAAATTCATAAAAACTAACACACTAAAAACTAAAAAATCCGAACCTGCCCTCGATCTCCTATCTTCTCAGCTAGGCCCTACCGCAGCAGCAAATAAAGCTAATAACTTCTTCATTAACGTAGGAAAAAACTTAGCAGAAAAAACCTTAATGACTAATCGATGTTTTTCAATTCCAAGCCAAATCAAGACTTATGCAACTCGTAACTCTTTTGTATTATTAGATACTGATGTTAATGAGGTAGTGGGTATAATAGATGGATTAAAGGAAATTTGTGCCGTAGGTTGCGACGACATACCTAATAGCATACTCAAAAGATTTAAATACATCATTGCCCCTCCGTTGACTCACATTTTTCAGTTATGTCTAACAAAAGGAGTATTTCCTAAATTACTTAAAAAAGCCGTAGTCACCCCTGTGTTTAAAGCCGGAGACAAAAATTGTGTTAATAACTACAGGCCAAATTCAGTTTTAACAGGCCTCTCAAAGATATTGGAAAAAATTATTAACAGTAGATCTTGAAAGTAATAAATTACTTTCTGATCATCAATTTGGTTTTCGGCCTAAAAGGTCAACAAGCCAAGCTGTTCACCAACTGACAAATTTTATAAGCACAAACCTGGATAACGGCATGCACACGATAGGGATATTTTTAGACCTTGCCAAGGCTTTTGTCACAATTTCTTGTACTTTGCTTTTGAACAAGCTGGAAATGCTGGGAATACAACTCGAACTATTATCTGATTACCTTAGCGACCGCTATCAGTGTGTAAAAATAGGTTAGTGCATGAGTTCTGTACTTAAGAATAGCTGTTACGGAATCCCACAAGGCAGTATTTTGGGTCCTACTTTGTTTTTAATTTATATAAATGACCTGTGCAATTTGACACTCCAAAAGGGTGTAATTATGTCATATGCGGATGACACAGCTCTACTGTTTGCTGCTAAATCAAAGGCCGAGGTCCATGAAGTAGCACAGAATGGTTTTAATACCGTGTCTAACTGGCTTCATAAAAATCTCTTAACATTAAATACCGATAAAACCAAGTACCTATTATTTACAATGAGAAATACTAATCCAACGCTTACTAATCCTAACATTCAAGCGCATAGCAATTGTGATTTTCATTATGCTGACATTGCATGTACATGTCCCACTTTAGCTAAAACCGACCATATCAAATATCTAGGCGTCACGATTGACACAAACCTGAATTTCCGCAAACACATCGATCTATTATGCAACAGAGTGCGTAAACTAATGTACATTTTCAAAAATTTACATAACATTGCCGACTTTAAATTAATTAGACAGATTTATTTAGCTTTGTGTCAATCTATTATAATCTATTATTACCTACTGCATAACGTCTTGGGGTGGTGCCACTAAATCAATTTTACTGCACTTAGAACGCGCCCAAAGAGCAGTTTTGAAGGTTTCTACTTTTCGTCCATTTAGATTTCCAACACACCAGCTTTATATGGCATGTAAGGTGCTAACAGTACGTCAGTTATTTGTTTTGAATGTAGTTCTATTCCAACACACTGAACTTTATTTTAACCCGGTACCTTCAGATAGGAGAAGAAAAGATTTGGTTTGTGCTAACACACAGACTAAACATGCTTTTGCTCGTCGATTTTATTTATTTTTGGGACCCTACTTGTATAACCAGTTTAACAAAGTGCTAAAGATTTATAGTTTAAGCTATAATAGGTGTAACTTACTAGTACAGGAATATTTGGAAAAACTCAGTTATGCAGACACGGAAAAACTACTAGAAATATTAAAATAAAATTTCCATCTATCTACTCTAATATAAGTCCTTTACCCAACTAATAATAGTCTCCTCTTTATCTACTTTAATATTATTTGTTAATTTATTTAAACATATATATTAATATAATTTAAACATAATATATCTTACTTAATCTAGTTTTAATTAAAATAATATACCAAAATAGTAACTATGTAATTCATTGAAAATATTATGTCTTCTTTTTAATTTAGCTTCTAATAAAATTGTTGTCTTCCTTTTTAAGTTTTTTTGATGTAACTTGATGGCCTGAAACACAGGTTTTAACAAACCTAGATCAGGCAGTATATTATAGCTAGAATTAAAGCTACCTCGTTTGTAATTAATGTAAATCATAATTTTACTTTTTTAACTTGAATATTTTTTTTTTATTTTTTATTTTTATTGTTGTCTATAGAAGAAAGGTGTAAACCACAATATATTGAAGTATTATTCGTATATTAATGGTATTAGAAAAAAAAACAAAGTTATTTGACAATTAATTTGAAATTCAGAAATGGCTTGGAATTTGCACGAAATACACGAAACACCCATTAGTCATCCTCTATGGATAAGACTATTTCCGATTAAAAATAATTTATTTGTCATCTTGTTTACGAGCGTGCGATTTGAGTTCGTGTTTAATCGTGTAATGTCGTGAATGTATGAAACTGCAAAATTGAAAAGTTTGAAGATGGCTCATCAATTAAAGTCCATTACTGTACCTAGAGCGCGTTCAGTTGCTCTGCGGAAGCCGCGCGTATCGGACGGTGACAATGGATCGCTTCGACACCGAGCTATTCATCGATGAGGTGGAAAAGGGACCTGCGTTGTGGGACATCCAATGTACAGAATATTCTAATAAAATTATTAGAAACGGAGCTTGGCAGGAGCTGGTGGAGATTTTTGGAGAAAATGAGGATTCTTTGGAAAAAAAGGTTCTTTTTGGTCAGTAAGTATTTAATTTTACATTTATCAGGGTAGTTTACATATTTTGTAATTGACAGTCCACCCCAAATAACTGAACTATATAAAAACGTTGTTATTGTGATTGGAGGTAAGTATCGGGCGCGGGAAAAATATCACGTTACCATAGTAACGGAGTAGCTAGTGACTATGTGCAACGGACGCGACGCCATCTTGAGTTTAGTTATTTGGCGCGAACTGTAAATTTTATCTTTTTTGGCTTGCTATTCTACACGACCCTCATTAACAAAGTAATTAGCATATTTGACTCTAATGTTTAATGATGACGGTGTACCCCTTCCTGCATGTAATGTATTAAGATTACTCATTGGCGCAGTATATAAAGTATCTTCATACTGTTTACCATCTCTAGTTCTAACAGAATTGTGTAGCACGCAACAGGCCTTTATTATGTCTTCGGAAAAGTCTATATTAACGTTTATAGGCCTATGAAAAATGCACCACTTGTTTGCCGGAATTCCGAAAGTGCATTCAATATAACGTCGAGCTCATGATAACCTGTAATTATTTTTTTTTTTTTCGTATGATAGCCCTCTACCTGCATAGGGTCGCATTACAGTTTCGGATAAACCAAACGCTTCATCGCCAACTATGACGTATGGCAAAGGCGTAGGATCTGTGTTAGATATTGGTTTAGGTTTTGATATGTGTAATGACTTTTCTATTAATGTTTTATAAAATACCGAATTTAAAAAAAATTTAGAATCACTACTTTTTCCATATGATCATATCTATGAAAGAAAAACAATAGTTACTATCACAAAGTGCCAACAGCACTATGGAAAAAAAAGTTTTGTAATTATAATACAAAGATCCAGAATCATTGGGTTTTGTAATCCTTATATGCTTGCCATCTATGGCGCCAATGCAATTGGTGAAATTTGCATATTTTTCAAAATCTGTAGCTATTTTCTTCCATATATCTTCGCTGGGTTCAGGCATGACATTTTTTCAACTTTTTCCCACAGAGCTTCACATACTTCACGGACAATTCCTGTAATTGTAGATTTGCCAAGACGAAAGTTGTAATGCAGTTCTCCAAAGGAACAACCAGTACCCAGATATCTGAAACAATATAATCTTGACACCAGCTAGTTTAAAATAATGAGTGTCAATTATTTTATTTAAAATTTTTCAAATTTTTAATGAGTGTCTTCAATTATTTGTGCGCTCCTATATTTATAAGTCTACAATTTTGTTAAAGATAGTGATTTCTGTTCCAGGTGTAACATTACAAAAAAAGTGGAAGAACATACGGGATGCATATAATAAGGAATTCAAGAAAGGCAAATCAATTCCTTCTGGTTCTGGTGCATGTAAAGGTTCAAAATACATGTATTTTGACCGGCTTTCTTTTCTTCAGAAGACGGTAGAAAACAAAGAAACGACCTCAAACATACATGAAGCCAAATTGACCAAAACCAAGATAATTTTGTTAATGCACGTGAAATACAATCAGTACCCAATAAAAGGAAGAAGACTAAAATTACTTCAGAAGAGCGAATGACTGACATATAAGAAAATAGCATTGAATCAAGGGATAAAATACAAGACAATTACAAGAAAGTATGTCAAAGCAAGATGATGATGATAAGCTTTTTTGTATGTCATTGTATAAAGAGTTAAAAAAAAGTCCCAGAAAATAAGCGTTTGGCTACTAAAATTGAATTACTCCAGGTAATACAGAAAGGGCAGAAATTACCAGCGTCTATTCATATCACAAGCCAGCAGAACACGCCTAATGCAGTATTTTGGCAAAACCAACAATATTCAAACCCACAAGGATATTTTACTGGATATTCTACAATCGTACCAGGAGAATCTTCTCCCAGATTCTGCCGACCAATTAGAATACGTTTTATTCATGAAACCAAAGATGTTACAAAGAAGAGATTCGGTAAAACCAAGCAAATAATTTGAACAAAAGCGAAATACCCACTGCTAACGGGATAGTATATATTACACACAAACTGCTACCAACAATGGTGGACGGAAAAATATGTAATGCAGCTACCAACACATCATCAACAATGAGGTGCTATATTTGTGGACTTACTTCCAAAAACTTCAATGATTTAAAGAGAGATATTCAAGTGGACCCTGAAAGCCTAAAGTTTGGGCTTTCAATTCTCCATGCAAGAATTAGATTCTTTGAGTCTTTACTACATCTCTCCTACAAACTGACCATTAAGAAGTGGCAAATAAGAGCCGCTGAAGAAAAAAAAATAGTAAAAGAGAGGAAAGAAGAAATCCAGAAAGCATTCCGCGAAGAAATGGGTTTACTTGTTGATATTCCAAAGGCGAACACTAACAATGGAAATACCTCTGAAGTTTTTTTTCTGATACGGAAACTGCTTCCCGAATCACTGGAATAGACTCAACATTGATCCACAAGTTTAAAGTGATCTTGGAAACGATTTCAAATGGCCATAAGATTGATGTGAATAAATTCGAAAAATATACATTTGAAACTGCTACCCTTTACGTGCAATTGTACGGGTGGCACCCAAACATAAAATATTAATGCATGGTGGAACAGTAATTTCGCACTCTATTCTACCAATTGGGCAGCTTTCTGAAGAGGTTGCCGAAGCTCGTAATAAGCACTTCAGGCTCTATAGGCAGAACTTCTCCCGAAAATTTGACAGAGTCAAATGCAATAGGGACGTATTAAATAGACTTGCTTACGTCCGACCCATTGCTTAGCAGCAGCCGAAAGCAATCTAGAAAGAAAAGCAAACCATTTTCCCCGGAAACTTATAAGTCTTCTGCTCCCTGAAGCGAGAATCGAACTAAGCGTCACCAAGAGGACGATTCAGACTAATTATATTTACAATGAAAAAAAAAAATATAAAATATAATATTTTTTTTTTTTTAATTTGAAATTGTTTGTACATACCTAACCAGTCGATAGATCTCATAAAATATTTTTGGCCAGCTTTTTAGGTCAAATACTCCTATGTGCGTCGTAGCCTTGACCGCTAGTGTAGCTTTACGCGGCTTGGTGAATACTAAATTGTTTTTCACCGCTGCAGCAGCGCTGCACCACAAGGCTGTATCCTTAGAGAATAGCATTGCAAGCCATTAACTCTAATGTCGAAAGATCCATCTGATCTAGCATTCTTAACCCCAGGTCACTTTCTAATAGGAAGACCCATAACGGCAATCCTTGAGCCAGATATCATTCCTATACCGGAAAATAAGCTACGCTTTTGGCGTAGATGCGCTAAAATGCAGCAACATTTTTGGAATGCGTGGCATAAGCAATATTTGTCACAATTGAATAGCAGACCCAAATGGCACCTAAACCACCCAAACATAGAGGAAGGCAGTTTAGTGCTTTTAAAGGATGAGAGATCTAGTCCTCTCCAGTGGCCTGTGGCCAGAATTGTCAAATTATACTATGGATCGGATCCTATGGCCAGGGTCGCTGAAATAAAAACAGCTTCAGGTCGATTAGCAAGTTATGTATTTTGCCTAATTAAACTAAATAATATAACTTAATATTAACTATTTTATAAAAGCATTGTGTGCATGGTAAATATAAGTAGGCGCATTCCTGGCAGGTAATCTACGGCATTCCACGGACCTAAGCTAATCTGGGGAGACTTTTCCTCATCTTTCAGGACGTTGCTTCCCGATACAAAATTGGTCGCACATTCAACTCATATTTTCTAAGCTAATTTCATAAGATCACTAGTAAAGTGCATATCATATGTGTAATAAGTATTAAATATTTAATATACAACAACATTCTAACAAAATAACGTTATCGCTTTCGGTTTCGTAAAAGTAAATATTTTCCCATAAATTTAGACAAGTGTTTTAGCCTCTTGCATGCTGACGATTATAACAGTAAGCTTAATTTCCAGAAACGACCCTAAACAAATTAACTATTTCTGAAGCGTTACAAAAAAGTCGCTCGGTCAACAAATACATCTTCTGGCAGCCATTAATCAAGTTTTATTACACCCATGTGCGCAGAAACAATGAGGGTGTAGCACTTTACGCAAGCAAGCGGCCCATTCAAGAAAAAACAAAAACTTAACCCGGAATCTTAAGATTGCACAACAAGATTCATTTCTACGGACAAACAAAAGAGACAAGCTCATAAAAACTCCGGGCAAAACGCAACGCCACCAAATTTTGTATTCCTCGAAACGAAACCTGCACGTATGACGCCAGTAATAACACCGTTAGCAATTCCAAACAAAAGTTTTTACAATGGCGATTATAGTGCCCATGCAAAAAGATGGTAACTGCCTGTTTAGAACGATAGCCCACCAAATAAACAACATAATGGCACTGACATTCGACCACGTGTCTGTCCGACGAGACCTCGCAACTTACGTCTTAATGAACCGAGAGGACGCCAGAATTCGTTTAGCACTTATAAATAACATCCAAGAGCTCCTTCCTAACAGCAAGCTTTCTCAGGAACAATTGATAACAAAATACATAACCGATCAATTTAACGACTCGTTCTGGGGAGGAGAAGACATCATAATCGCCCCGTCCGAATTCTATCTCGTAAATGTACATGTGCACATAAACAACGTAAACATACAGGTGTATTCACCTGCCGGAGATCCAGTGCCCGGAGACATACATATCTTCTACAAGGATCAACACTATGATAGCTGGATCATCGACATAAAAGACAACAATAGCAGGCAAAGTCTAACGCAGGAAACAACTAATAACATATTCATCATGGATGAGGTCCTCAGAACCCTCGAAGAAGAAACCAAACTAATCAAACTTGACCAAGATCATGGAATCTCACTCCCTCTGGTGCTATCATTCGCTGATGATCTCATCTTCATTACAGATGACCTAGAAGGGTTAGAAAGAATCGTATATACACAGTATACCACATTAAACCCCTACTAGCTAGTGTTGGCTTACAAATAAACGAAACAAAAACTAAAATACTTATCAGAGACCCCTTAACTACAAGGAAAGTGACCCACGTGTCAATGAATGGATTAAGTCTACCTACAGTCGATGAAATTAAATACCTAGGCACATTTATAACATCTACATTAGACAGGAGGAACACAATCAGAAAACGATGTGAGCAGGCCACTAGAAACGCAAAGTCACTATTACCATTCATAGAAAACTCAAAGATGGACTGGCAACTAGCCAGGCTCATGCATAGAATGGTGATCGTACCGTGTATGATATACGGTCTGAAAGTATCGACAATCACCAAAGCTAACAGGTCAAGACTGAGGAAATATGAGAGTCATCATGAGGGACTTGATTAGTCACGCTAGGAAAAAACCAAGACTAAAGAAAATGCATGAAATCTTAGACGGAAAGACAGTAACCAAACGCATCAAGAACCACAGGATGTGCTATCTCGCACATGTTCACAGACGCAGCAAACCACACCTATTACATGCAGCAATAAAGTACAGGGCCAAATCCAAGAAAGTAGGCCGACCGATTTACACATGGAACGACAACCTAAAACAGGACATGGCGGGCTACGACAAGGAAATTGACTTCTGGATGGACGCGGCGGAAGACCGAAACAAGATCAGGAAAGCAGCTAGCGAGATATACAAGAAACCTGAAACGGACAGCAGCGAGAGCTCAGACGAAGATACAGAAAACAGCAAATTGGAGCATAGTACAGCGAGGTGTTAGAAAAGAGCCGAGAACGAAGAAAAATATCTCCGCCAATGGATTCAACGGCGAAGATCGAACGAAGTCAACTGGCGGCGACGTCGTAAAAAGATGCCCATCCCTATATAAATATTACCCGTCTCTCCACTAGTCCATTGCTTACTCAAGGATGCATATCCGGTAGGCTCGCAAGTCCTTCCCTATTCCTAAGGGCACAGTCTATCCCTACCATTACCCGCGCCCCCCGGTCTACTCTTCGATATGCAATGGCTTCTGTAGCTCCATGAACCATGAGGCTTCAGGGGCTAGTGCAAATCCTGGGGTTCATTCGATTTATCGAGTCTGGTTAAGCCACGCTGGGGTCGGTGCATTTCATTCATTCATTACTTAAACAGCCCGCGAAAAAACATTTACATTAGTGTACAAGAGGTCTCATCAGTAAATCACAAAATATCATTAGAGAAATTATGTTTCTCATTTGTGTCACTCAAAAACTTGATTTATGCATATTATTGAAATTAATAAGTGATATAATTGATTATCATGTGGTTTTCGCAGGACTGACCTGGACGCTAGATAATGGAACCTTTGAATAGTTAATCACTTCTGGTGATAATAGTTTGAATGTTTGCAAATGTATAATGCATTCCGATGACAATATGGAACCATTGAGCTGGTCTGATTATGGATCTGGACGCTTCGATAACGGAACTCTTGAATAGCCACTAGTAAACCCATCGAGTTTGGGCTTATTAGATGTGTCTCAGCAAGTTCTATCCATTTTACATCATGATGAGGACCTGATGGCTGACCTGGACGCTAGATAACGGAACTCTTGAACTAGTAAAATGAACAGGACTCGTTGAGACACTTCTAATGAGCCCACACTCGCTGGGTATACTAGAAGCTATTCAAGAGTTCTGTTGTCTAGCGTCCAGATCTTTCATCAGGTCCTCGTCATCTGGTAAAATGAACAGGACTCGTTGAGACACATCTAATAAGCCCACACTCGATGGGTATACTAGAAGCTAATCAAGAGTTCTGTTATCTAAAGTCCTGGTCAGTCATCAGGTCCTCGTCATCTGGTAAAATGAACAGGACTCGTTGAGACACATCTAATGAGCCCACACTCGGTGGGTATACTAGAAGCTGTTCGTTGTAGCCGACAGTCTAGAAGCTCAATGCTCTCCCAGCTCCCTACCAGTAGACCAAGCTCACCTCGATGAGGTGGACGCTGAAGTCGAACGTAGAGCTTCCCTACCACCCGTAGAAGATCCCGATGATCCCCTGCCCCCCGTCGCTCCCGACGAAGTGCACGAGATCATCAAAGGTCTTAAAACTCGTAAAGCCCCCGGTTCGGATGGAATCACCAATAAGGTAGTTCAACTGTTCCCAGCCCACCTCATTATGCTACTGACCACCATCTTCAATGGTGCTCTAAGCAATAACATCTTTCCACAAGCATGGAAAGAAGCCACTGTCATCGGTATCCCGAAGCCCGGCAAGCCCAAGTCGGCGCCTTCGAGTTACCGTCCCATCAGTTTGCTCAAAGTTCTCGGCAAAATCTATGAGAGGCTTATTTATAAGCGTATCAGAGATTACGCAGAGACTAAGGGCCTCATCCCCCAAGAGCAGTTCGGTTTCCGAACTAAGCACAGTAGCGTGCATCAGGTACACCGGATCATAGAATACACAAGCGCCGGCTTCCAGCGCGGTAATATGACCGGTGCAATATTTTCGATATCGCGAAAGCATTCGACAAAGTCTGGCACAACGGCTTGATATACAAGCTATATCAACTCGGTGTACCGGATCGTCTAGTACTCATAGTACGGGACTTTTTGTCGAACCGCACATTCCGCTATCGTATAGAAGGAGCATTATTACGGATGGGTCGGGGGGAGGCCCCCGACCCATCCGTGCGGGCGTCCCTCAGGGCTCCGTAATCTCCCCACTGATTTTCACGCTTTTCACGAGCGATATCCCAAAGAGTAGTAAGGCGCAGTTGGCTCTGTTCGCAGACGATACGGCCATCTACTACAAGGGAATTAGTAATGACAACATACGAATCACACTCCAGCGAGCAGTCAATAATCTTGGCGCCTGGTTTAAAAAGTGGCGTATTGAAGTCAACCCCGATAAGAGTCAGGCGGTATTCTTTCAAAAATACCGTAGGAATAACCCATTCCCCCCCCCCCCACCAATCACGATGTTCGGCAAGCCGATCCCTTGGGAGAAGCAAGCTAAATATCTCGGTGTAACATTAGACCGTTTCCTCACTTTTCGAGAGCACATTAAGGAGGTGCGTTCTGTTAGAAGGTCTTCTAGCGTTTGGTTTTTAAAAAAAAGATTTGTTTATTGGAAGATATTTTGGTATATTACATAACCAGGATAATTGTTATTATATATTAAGGATACGCGAGAGACCCATGGGCAGGACCGTCTGTGTGAACTAACTAAGACGTATCAAAACTGTTATATCAAACTAAGCTGGCAGCGCCGACTAGGCGCTGATTCAGCATTAACCCCTACAAGGCTAGGGTATAACACCTCCCCCTTTAAGAAATAACTTCGGGGTTGCTACGAAGTTATGTAATTATTTTGTATAAGATCAAAGCAATCGAGTATTTTAGATTCTAGTTCTAATAGCTGGAAGGGAGATTTCTTCATTATCAGAATTACTGGTTTCTGTATTAATCTTGCAAATTGATTCTGGCTTTGATGAGAAAGATACTTTAACTGGGGTTCTGCTGCCGGGTCGTATACATTTATAAACTTTAAAACATACAAATGACATTATAAGGATAATAATTAATAAAGTAATAATAGAGTAATGCATCCCATATTTTAAAATGTGTGGTTGATTGTCAAGGACGTTGTCTATATTACTTAATTGTTTTAGAAAGATCTCATTACATTACAGCAAGTGTCATTTAATAAGTTAAAGTCAGGAAAGGCTATAGGTGTAGAAATGTTTAATGCGGTATATTTCGGGATTAAAGTGGTTCCTTTACAGTAACCTATGCAGTTTTTAGGGATTGTAAGTATTCCGGTACCTAAGACATTAATTTCTAATAATTTTGAGTTTCGGCATTCTATTGAAACTCTATTAGACACTGACTGTATGTAAATCCATTTATTATTCTCTATAGGTTTCCACATATCTAAGTTACCATAAATAAATCTAGTTTCACAATATTTTGGAGTTTCACTGATCACTTTTGACATATATTCACTTTCACAAATAGGTCTGATATCTGACGCATACACAGTTGTTATGTCGCACACATATTTTCCCGCAGTGATGATTCTGCAACTTTCCAAATGGTTTAAAGTGCTGTATTGGGTTTTGTCTTTGGTCATTGCAATATATTTGGAACTGGGTAAAATTAAACTAAAAGTATTAGGTTTACTTAAATTGTGAGGAGTAGGCAGAGCAATGTTATGAAATAATACATATTCTTTGATAGACACTAAGGGTATTTGTAACACGAAAAATATCTTATTACTAATATAATAACTAACTATTCTAGATACATTCAAGATTAAACTTAAATCTAAATCAACAGGTAGTTTTAAGTCATTAGGTAGATGCTGATAGTTACCGGCAAGCTCCCGGAACAATTGTTGTGACGTAATCATTGATGGGTGTAGAATATTTTGATTACTAAATAGGACCGCGTTTGTTATGTCTTCCAGTTGGAATGACATAGTTAAGATTGATACTTCTAGATTATTGAGTATGTGAACAATTTCTAATCGTAGTAATAATACATTTGTTTCATTAGTTACTTTTACTAGATTGGTCGAGAGTTTGTCGATAGCTTCTTTTAAGTTGACCTCATTAGCTTTAATTTTATTAATGGAGTTATTAAATGATGAAATTGTTGATGTAGATAGTAGAATATTCTCCTTCATTAATGAAATCAACTTCTTCTCGTTATTTTGTAATACATTTATAGCGTCATTGAACCTGAGACCATCGTTTTCGTCCAGATTGCCAAATATTTGTTTAATCAGAGTACCTAGTCCTCCTACCCAAGCGCGTTTTGATCGTTTTTCTAACAAATGTGAAATAGATAAAAATTCTTTATACATGTCGCTGTAGCGGGCATTTAAGGGTTCTATTATGTTATCGCAACTATTTTCTATCAGACCAATTCTTTTGCATAGACGTTTAGTAGTATTAAGAGCAGAGTTTATATTTTCAATATGCGGCCCTATGTGTGAGATGTCTAAGGGCATCACGACGTTCAGCAGTCCACTGCTGATTTTCAATGTGCCGAGGTAATCGAGATAGAGGCCAGGACTTGACTTTATCTGCTGGACGTAGTAGTCCTGTTGACTTCGAGCATGACTCAGAGTTCTGTGAATTAATAGCTACGTTAAATGAATATAATATGAGTACTTATAAAGTAACCTACCTAACTATACCTGCCTATGTATAATACTTAAGTTTAAACCTATAATAAAAGATACTACGAGCTACTTCTGACATCAGCTGGCTTCACCTCATCAAAATGATGGGTGACATGACGCCGATTAATAAGTAAGGTAAGTGTATTGTTACTATTAACTTTTACTATTTTATAAGGACCTTTCCAGAGAGGGGAAAGAGCCTTACGTAGTCTTAAATGGTTTTTGAGATACACGAATTCACCGACTTTATAGCTAACTGACCTAGTATGGTTATCATAATATGACTTTGAGGTTACTTTGGATTTCCTTATGAAATCTAATGCTTTTCCTCGTGAATATTTTAGTCGGTCCTGTAGCATACGGACATACTCTGGGTAAGTAGCTCCTGGGCATTCATCATAAATAGAATTAGGGGTAAAAGTTTACTACCGAACATTAGTTCATAAGGTGTATAGTGAGTTGTGGAATGAACGGCAGTATTATAAGCGAGCATGGCTGTATATATGTAACGAGGCCAATTTGATTGTCCTTCGTTAGTATAAGACTTGAGATATTCTTTAAGAGTTGAATGGCTTCTTTCCAGGGCGCCTTGGGTTTGTGGGTGATAGGGTGAAGACCACAGATTTTTTATTTTCAGGAATTCACACGTTTTTTTAAAGAGATCTGATGTGAAGTTGGTACCCTGGTCGGTGAGAATCATTTTGGGAATGCCAAATATGGATATATAGTGGAGCAGACACTCGCTTGTTTCTTCTGCTGTGGTACTACGAATAGGATATGCGGAGGAGAACTTTGTAAGGTCATCTTGGATTGTTAATATAAATTTTAATTTTGCAGGTCCTGCTTCAGGGAGCGGACCTACGATGTCCAGTGCAATTCGTTGACACGGTTCAGTTGAAGTGCTGGTAATTTGCATAGGAGCACGATTAATTTTCCTAAGTGCTTTATTTTCTTGGCACGACTTACATTGTCTTACGTATGTTTCTATATCGCTACGCATACCTTTCCAATAAAACATTTGTTTTATCCTATTGTACATTCGTGATGAACCTAAATGACCTGCTATGGGAATATCATGGTTATCATGCAAGATCTTTTTAATTTCCGTTGGAGCAGGGTATATAATATTGTTATGGAATATATTAACCTTGATTTGCGTGTCGTGGAAAAGGTAAGTGAGGATATTATAAACTTTAACAAATGAATGTTTTTCAAACGGATTTTTCAAATCAGATATACCAATTTCATTAACGTTTCCGAATATTATTAATTCATTTCTTATTCTTTTCAGGGTTTCGAAGATTTCCGGATAGGAAGCTTCATCAAAATGATGGACTTTAGTAAACAAGAGGTAATATATTTTATTATTTATTTCTATTTTCAGGGACGAGAAAAGTTCTTTCTCGGAATCATGTGTCTTGATGCTAATTTCAGGATCGATCAATATATCTTGGATGTATGGATTAGATTCGTCTAGATCAATAGACGTGGGAATTAGAATTACTTTTGCAGGACATTTTAGGAGGCTTTCATTGTGTTCTACAATTTCAGTGTTAAACGATTTATCTTTATTGGCCATAGATTTCAGGAACAAGGGATAATCATCCACAGGGGTATTTGGACTAGCACTTGTGGATGGTCTGGGACTATGACCAAGTTGGGGATCAGAAGCTGTTCCTTCATCCAATACAGGATTAGGTAAAGTAATTGTTTCATTCTCGATTTCTTCTCTGACAGTGTCTGGGATGTTTGAAGGTAAGTTTATATCGGGTAACGGCAAGAGATCTTCGATTGGATCGAGAAGATTAGGAGAATTTTGTATATTTGCATCAGGATTGAACGAAGGTGGATCTATTATTAAATCCATTAGGTCTCTATCTAGATCTTGGTTGGATTCTTCTTCATTAATCGGGTTAGAAATTACAGGATCCGTATGTTGGACAGGATTTACAGGAAAACGAGATAGGGCGTCAGCATTAACGATAACTTTTCCCTTTTTATACTGGATATCATATTCAAATTCTTCTAATTTTAAGCGCCAGCGAACAAGTCTAGATCCTGGGTCTTTACAGTTAAATAGCCATTGTAATGGTCTATGGTCTGTAAGGATTTTAAACCGATGACCGTAGAGATACGGTCTGAATGTTTTGGTGCCGAAGATAATGGCAAGGCATTCCTTTTCCGTGACGCTATAATTGCACTCTGCTTTGTTAAGCGTGCGGGATGCATATGCAATAGGGCGGTTTTGTCCTATTGGGCCCTGGGATAGGATTGCGGATATGGCGTAGTTCGAAGCATCACAGGTTAGAAGGAAAGGTTGTGTAAAGTCTGAATAGGCGAGGACTGGGGCAGAAACGAGCTTGGATTTTAAGGATACAAAAGCAAGTTGATGTTCGTTTTACCACTCGAAGGCGACGTCCTTTTTTAGCAAGGACGTTAAAGGTTTAGCCAACATGGCGAAGTCTGGTATAAACCTTCTATAATACGATACTAAACCTAGGAAGGACTTTATGTCTTTCGGAGATAGAGGGATTGGATACTCGGTCACTGCACGGATTTTATCGGGATTTGGTTTGACACCGTCTTCGTTGATAATATGTCCTAAATAAGCGACTTCTTTGCGAAGAAATTCGCACTTTTCTGGTTGTAACTTTAAGTTGAATTTACGAAGTTTATCGAATACGGCTGTCAGGTTATCGACGTGTGAGGTTAGGTCATATGAGTAAATTACGATGTCATCCAAGTAAACGAAACATTTTGTACCTTGTAGACCAGTAAGGCAATTATTCATTAGTCTTTGGAAGGTGGAAGGTGCGTTTTTTAACCCGAACGGCATACGCGTAAATTGGAAGTGACCTTGAGGTACGGAAAACGCAGTTTTGGGTGCGTCGTCCGGAGATATCAAAATTTGATGGAAACCGGATGTGAGGTCCAAGGTCGTGAAGTATTTGCTACTTCCTAATTGATCAAGGATCTCGGATATTTGTGGTATAGGATATGTTTCGCCGATAGTGATATCGTTCAGTTTCCTATAATCGATTACTATTCTCCATTTACGTTGTCCTTCGGGGTCTGCCTTTTTGGGAACTATCCAAATCGGTGAACTCCAGGGTGAGGATGACGGCTCTATAATGTTTTGGCTCAGCATTTTATTGACCTGAGTTTCGACTTCCTTTTTATGACATTCCGGAAATCGGTACGACTTCGTGTGAATAGGGATATCGCTACTTGTTTTGATTTTATGGTTGAGGGCTGTAGTGTGAGTTAACTGATCATCTGGTAGATGAAAAATATCGGAATATTGAGAACACAGTTCTGTGAGGGCTTCAGACTCCTCTTGATTCAGATGATCAGTTCGTAGTGAGTTTAAGACTTGTATGGTTCGATTGGATATTTCTCGATTATTCATGCTGACCTGAAGGGCAGCATGTAGGGGTTTGATTACAAGTTTTAGATCGGGATTAATTTTTATGAACGACAATGAGGTATTGGCTATCGTTAAATTAACACGAAGGTTATCCTTGACCTTTACGATGCAATTAGAAATAAGGACACATTCTGATAAATGTTGATCCATAATGATACCTTCCTTTAGATCGGTATCCTGTACTGAACACTCAATAACAGTTTCAGTACGTGGCGGGATAATATAGAATGGGTCGAGGAAGTGTAATTTAACTTCCGATTGTCCCATTTTGAGGGTATCGGTTGTATAATCAATTTTACAGCCGAAGAAGGTTAAGAAATCTGATCCTATGATACCATCATAGGGCAAACTTATGTCTTTAATGACATGAAATCGGAATGATGTGACTTTATTGTCACTTAATGTTAATTTTAATTGGAAATGGCCTTCGGTTTCAGTTGGCTCGTCACCGGGATCAATGCCCTTAAGTTTGATTGGTTCTTTCACCAATCGTGGATTTTCCTGGATACTGGAAAGTTTTAATAGACATATGACGGAGCCCGAATCGACTAATAAGGATAAAGGGGTGTCTGAAACTTGTGATCTTAAAAATACGTATGGTAGAAACCTCTTGGATGTATCTAGGTTTACCTCGTATATCTCAGTATTGGTTTCGTTGGATACTGGTGAAAATTCTGGATTTTTAGTTCTATGACTATCGATTTGGAGCTGATTACCATGTTGATTGGTCTGTGATGAGTCAAAGTTAATGTCGTCAGTTCGGGGCTGGTTACCCTGTCGGTTGACCTTCCTTGGATGAGGATGAGGATTAGGACTGTCAGTTTGGGGCTGGTTACCCTGTCGGTTGGTCCGTGATGAATTTAGGTTAAGGTCGTCAGTTCGGGGCTGGTTACCCTGTCGGTTGACCTTCCTTGGATGAGGATGAGGATTAGGACTGTCAGTTTGGGGCTGGTTACCCTGTCGGTTGGTCCGTGATGAATTTAGGTTAAGGTCGTCAGTTCGGGGCTGGTTACCCTGTCGGTTGACCTTCATTGGATGAGGATAATGATTAGGACTGTCAGTTTGGGGCTGGTTACCCTGTCGGTTGGTCCGTGATGAATTTAGGTTAAGGTCGTCAGTTCGGGGCTGATTACCCTGTCGGTTGACCTTCATTGGATGAGGATAAGGATTAGGACTGTCGATTTGGGGCTGGTTACCCTGTTGATTAGTCCTACGGATTGTTTTTTGTTGTTGGGTGCCGATGCTTATGCTTCGTCCCGTGCGGCACCCTCGCGAGACCCCATTTCGTTTAAATCATTGGAGTCATGTGTATAGGGTGAGTAGAACTCATCCGTAGGTTTGTCATGATGTTTCGCGGATATGGTTAACATTGTTATTATTATTCCGAATATTACTATTCGATTTGAATTGGAACTTATTATTATAGAACTCGCGCTTTTTGCACTCTTTTATTTCGTGACCAGCAGTTTTACAATACCGACAAAATAGTGCATCGGTTTTATTTGGATTTGACGTAGTGGATTGTGTGTAGTTTGGTTTTGAAGGCCCTGGTTTTGGTTTGTTATTATTAACAAACTTTTGTTCAACCTGTGGACGCTTATACAGGCTTTGTTGAATGCGTTCTTCCGAAATCGCTAAATTAATGGCTTCATTTAATGTTTTGGGAGATCTGCACCTCACAATGTTTGATATACGGGGGTGTAACCCCATAAGGAAATGGTGGAGGGCTAAGTCCTCCATAGCTGCGGTACGACCAGGCAATTCCTTTGCCTTAGTATTAGATAAGGATATTTCGGTTAACAGTTGTGAGAGGTAGGTCTCCACGCGAAGCGAAAATTGGCTAACATTATCATGCGGGCTCTGCTTGCTTTCCTGAAGATCGGTGAGAAGGTGAGCATAATGTTTTCGCTCACTAAATTGTGCTTTTAGGAATTCTCTAAGTTGTTCCCATGACACGAATTCTTTTATGGAACAAGCAATTTCCGCTTTTCCACCTAACTGGCTGAGAATATATTTAAAAAGGATTGGTTTTTGTGGTTCTGATGCAAGGTTATACGCGTTGTTGCAATTTATGATGAATGAGTTGACAGCTTCTCGATTGCCATCAAACGATTTTACAAATTTAAACAAGGTATTTAAATCTAGTTCGGCCATTGCGCTGCGTGCAATAACAGCCCTCGTGACCCTAGGACTAGGAGATTTAGTAGGTGATTTTTCTGTATCACTTGGGTGCCTCTCCGAAATTGGGATATCAAGTTTCAATTTATTTTCTGTTTTAGGCACTATTGGCATATTAATTAGGTTGTTCAACCATAAATGAAAGGAAACGGGTCACAGGTCTCACAATGGTAGTAACATTAAATTAATCTAATTAATAAGTCGCAAATAGACAAAAGTTTAAAGAGTGATAAATAGTATCTCAGCTTTAGAATAAACAATGACCAAAGACTCACAGTACTAGCAATGCGTGGGCGACGGATGTTATGGCGAACAGGAGCATTCCGTTGCGATAAGCCGCGTGTCTGCGGCTGGTGTAACGGCTAGGGCTTTGCAGGTAGACTGCGCAGGCCGCTAACTGTTAAGTAGGTAGGTAGGTAGTGTATAGTGAGATGATTGAAACCAGTCGGGTAGGTTAATACATATAATTGTAGTATAACACAACTAGACCTCAGCTAGGTCGCGGGTAAGGTCGCACTGTTCAGTTCTAAGCACTAACACACTTATAGTTAATAAATGTACTTCCTTGCACTAAGTTGTAGACGGCGGATGCCTGTTCCTACAGGCTCGGTGAGAGGCCAGCAGAGGCCTTCGTTAGGGGCCGGTAGAGCCTCCGTGAGGCACCAGCAGTACAGGCCGGTGACGCGTGGCCGTCGCGGAGGCCTGTCAGTACAGGCTCGGTGAGAGACCGGCAGGGCCTTCGTTAGAGGCCGGTAGGGGCCTCCGTGAGACCCGGCAGTACGTGTCAGCGACACGTGGTTGGCGCGGAGGCCTGTCAGTAACAGGTCCGCGAGTAGCTCGCGGCGTTAGGCCGCGGTCATCCAGACCTCGCAAGGCCTCGGTAGCGCACGTGGGTAGAATACCCACGCGTCCTGTCCTCAACCGGAACTTGGAACCCTGGAAGCGCATTAGGGAGCGCATGTCAGAAGCGGTGCAACTAGCAGCAGCCCGCATGCGATGTGCCAGCCTCTTCCCTTCTTCTAGCCACCAATGAACAGCGTGGTAAGCATAGTGAATGAGAGCTCAACACATCGCAGCGGTTTACAGGCAGAGTGTTTGCAAACACAGCGTGGCACAATGACGGATGCACTTAAGAGGTTATGTATGCGGCACGCGGGCATAAAACACAAAGTAACAACGATCATAGCAGATTGCTCACTTAATCACTTATATACACAGCGAGGCACTACATCACCTAGATGCAGTAGCGATACATACATATTACAGTCTTCCATGCACTGGATGTCCCCCTGACGCGTGGTCCGCCATTGACACTCGCGAAATCAGATAATACATATGTGATGAAAACAATATAGGTTATCCAGTGCAGAGGGTCTGATATGGTTACCAAATTAATGTGGAACTCACCCTAGGTCGGGGTACTTAGAATCTTGAGGATCAGGGAATCGCTTCTATCAGCTAGGCGAGCGGATGTCGAAATGGCAGAGCGTCCTTAGGAAATTAGTGTTGTGCCACGTTTTTAGTGATGTGGTAAGGAGCTTACTAATTGTAATAATTTAGCACCACTCGACTATTTTCCGCTGAGACCCCTCACCACGCTACACTGGAGCTTGAGTCACTAGGTTCTTGAATAATAATAGATGCAGGATTGGATTATGCAGGAGTTGCAGCACGACGCGATGCTCAGGATAGTTGACGGTGGATGTACTAGACCACTACACAATAGTTTTCGCAGGATATTTTATTTTCACCACACTGGCTGTTTATTATTTTAAGGACACACACACAGGATATTATAGTTCACGTTCACTACAATTTTGACTTTGCAGGATATTTAATTACGCTGGATATTTTAGCGGCGAATTAATGTTTGTAAGGTCACTGGGGATTTCCGTATCCCACCGCTGCCACCAATTTGTTAGAAGGTCTTCTAGCGTTTGGTTTTTAAAAAAAAGATTTGTTTATTGGAAGATATTTTGGTATATTACATAACCAGGATAATTGTTATTATATATTAAGGATACGCGAGAGACCCATGGGCAGGACCGTCTGTCCAGGAGGTAAGTAGTGAACTAACTAAGACGTATCAAAACTGTTATATCAAACTAAGCTGGCAGCGCCGACTAGGCGCTGATTCAGCATTAACCCCTACAAGGCTAGGGTATAACAGTTCGCGCGCCGCCTTCGCTCTAGGTAGGCTCCACTCGGTTCTGAATGCACGTAGCAAATTGTCACTCAAGTGCAAATTGCGTACGTACACGGCGTGCATTCGCCCCATCATGACCTATGCGGGCTCAGTCTTTGCTCAGGCCAAACCCAACCAAATCCATAGGATGCAAACGCTCCAAAACCGATTCCTTAGAAAAGCCACGGGAGCCCCCTGGTTTGTTCGTAACGAGATCCTACATCTCGACCTAAAGGTACCCACTATCCGTCAATTTCTCAAACGCCTTACAAAGCGTTATTTCGACTCTGCAGTCAAGCATCGCAACCCTCTGGTTGTCGAAGCTTCCACTTATGTCCCCTCTAATATTAGCATCGTTCGCCGTCCCAGGCATGTCCTATCCGAACCTGATGACCCCATCACCCTCCTCCAGGAGAGCAGTAGGGAGACCAGCACTTTACAGAGACACAAAAACAGACGCCTACCGTCATTCCGACCTCGCCGTCGAGGTCCAGCACGACCAACGCGATCCCGATTAAATTCGTCCCCCCGTCCCTTGTCCGATGATGTGCCAGCCCGCGCCGAAGCTGAGCACGTAGCTTTAAATTCCCCGATTAATAATAATGATGATCCGATATTGATCCAGCCTGCCCCTTCTTGCTGTCCTCCCGTCAGTGACGCCCTAAGCCGAGGTTCGTACCCCACAGGGGGTGCCCTTAGCGAGCGATCACTTAGTTTTAATTTAGAATAGTTTATATGCCCCTGGCTGGAGGCCCTGAGTGTAGTAGCTTAAGGCAGCCACAGGAAAGTCCGGTTAAGCAGTACGATCTTCTCTAAGATCAACTGCGAGATGCCATAGTTAAAAAAAAAAAAAAAAAACAAAATTAGTTCCGATTCAGATCTGGTACCGTACATACGCCCGATACTGACGTACGCCGCCCCCGCTTGGTTCGCCCTTACTAGCGAGACGAACAAAAATCTCCTCCGCGCTCAACAAAGCCTTGCGTTGCGGACAATACTAGACGCCCCTCGCTATGTGAGGAACGATGTCATCTCATGGGATCTCGAGATCGAGAGCCTGGATGAGTTCGTGCGGCGTCTCGCGGAAAGGATGTTCGCGCGTGCCGACGCATCTGATTAGCCCCACGTCAAACAGATTGCACCCTGGCATACGTGCCCCCCTGACGTGAGATGACCGCGACCTGATAGCGGACGTAGACTCCACTTAAAATTGAATCCTCGAGCGAGTCACACTCAGGTTACACGTGGCTCACTCAACCCAAATATGACTCCACAGTTTACACACACACTGTTGCGTAATGTGTACTAAGTTGATATAGGCATATTACGCAACCAAACAGACAGCCACCACTACACATATGCATCCTACATCAATGTGCGACGATGCGGCGCGGGCGTGCCTACATCTCGCACAGAGACACTAGGCGGTGTTACATAACAACACAAGCCGCTTACACACACACGACAGCCCTTCCCCCGAACCGTAAACGGCTAGCTAATAATATAATAAAAAGCTATAGCTATAATATGCTGAGCTGAGGCCCTTTTGGCATTGTAATGACTGTTTTCTGTTTTTTTAGTTTTAAGGTGTATTTTTGTGTGACAATGCCAATAAACGCATTTTTCTTTCTTTCTTTCTTTCTAGCTCTGTGAGCAGGGAGGGGGGGACTACATCCCGTCCCGTGGGCGCGTCGAGCCGACATCTCCGATGCTGGTTACCTTCTGCAAGGCCTCCCCTAGGTAACTAGGGGTTTCACCTGGTAGGGGCGGACCGCCGAGATGTCGTGAAGAAAGTGACGCCACTATGAGCGTCGCGACGCTCCTACGGATCAACATTGCATTCTCACACAAGAGCGCGACCTAAACGCGCTCACTACCACCGCCGCACACAAGGCCGGTTTTCTAATTTACAATGACAAAAATATAGTTTTGTGATATAGGTGATAGGGTAATGAAAACGCAAAAATTTAGGTAGACAAAGGGAAAAAACGCTGGTGCGAGCGAAAGGATTCAACGCGGCGAACACACACTTTTTTACCAACTGCGGGTGGACAAAACTTGCATAGAAAAAGTTACCAATATTAAAGTTTATCTACCCACCAACGTCTTTATAATTATTTATTTATAAATATTCCAATAGATGGCGTTACACGTTCAGAAATACAGTTTCTTACAACTAACTTAATTGCTAAAATCCTATTGTTAATTTAATTAATAACAATATTAATATGCGTCGCCTACAATTCCACCCCCTAGTGATGACTAGTCATCACAATCACACTCAGGTGCGAGTAAGGCGACGCGTGTGGCTGGTCGTCGCAGCACGCCCGTGCGAGTGCGCACGTCCACCACGCGAATGCGCCCGTCATCCCCGGGGAGTGCCGCACGCACTACACCATGCCGCCATGAACCACGCTCTAAGTTCGGGTCAACTATCAAAACATAATCTCCTACACACAATGACCTCTGCTCACTACTCCACTTTTAACGCGGCAAAAGTGTGGGCAAATATTCTTTAAGTCAACGCGACCAAAACATGTCCGTCAGTCTCTGCGCTATACGCCACTGCTTCCTAAGGTGGAGATCCACGTCTGTGTACCTTCCATAAGATGGTCCAATTGATGACGTACCTATTAAAAAATGATTAGGTGTCAGAGCCTCGGGGTAATTTGGATCCGTCGAAACATATGTGATGGGTCTACTGTTGACTAGAGCTTCAACCTCAGCCATCAAAGTTGAAAGGGTTTCAGGACGGGGCGCACGCTCCTTCAATATAACTCGGAGAGCTGTTTTAACGGTGCGCACCATACGTTCCCAAGCTCCTCCCATTTCGGGTGCGCCTGGGGGTATAAAACGCCACTCACCTCTAAGTAGCCCGTCATTACGCAGAACATCCACATCGAGCTCAGCGATGCTGCGTTTCAACTCGGTGTCCGCTCCTCTCAGGTTGGTACCGTTATCTGAGTAGATCACAGTAGGTGCCCCTCTACGGGCTACCATTCTTCTCAGGGCCATCAGTGTTGAATCAGTGGTAAGACTCTCAGTTATTTCTACGTCAACAGCTCGAACTGTTAAGCACGTAAATAACATGCCGTAACGTTTTTGTCTACTATGACCCACTGCAACCTCCATTGGTCCAAAGAAATCAATACCTAAGAATGTAAACGGATGTCGGTTGTGCTGCAGTCGGGCCGACGGCAAGTCACCCATGCGTTGCGGTTGCGGCGTCGCACGTCGGTACCTGCAGAATAGGCAGCGCGCTGCCACCGCGCGCACAGTGGGGCGGAGCTTCAAGATCCAGTAGCGTTGCCTTAGTTCGTTGACTACTAGTTCATGAGCTCCATGTAGCGCTCGTCGGTGGTAGTACTCCACCAGAAGTCTGGTCATCCTCCGTTGACCATCGAGAATAACAGGCCTCCTGGTATCCTCCGTGACACCTTCGGTCTTGTCGATGCGGCCGCCAACTCGTAGTAAGCCCGCACTGTCAAGATAAGGTTGGATAAGGAAGGCTTAATAATCGGCTGTTTTTTAATAATGGCTTGTTTTGTTTTAAACTTTCTATCTCCGTAGCAAAAGCATCATATTGACACTTTTTTATCAATAGGTCCTCTGCCTTTCGCAACATTTCATTGTCAATTCGATTGCCTTTACGTTGACATTTGTTGATAAAAAGTAAGACCCTTGCAGTTGTCATTAGCAATCGAACCCACGATGAAAAGTTGTTCTCATTAGGTACTGGAAACACAGTACTATAATTTATCGTAGACAAGACGTTAACAATTTTTTGCTCACAAATTGTCTCAACCAACTGTGTGCAGTTTTTAAGATCTTTAGGCCATTTACTTTCTGGTTCTCTTAAAAAGCCCGGACCTTGAAACCATACATCCTGAAACTGTAGTGGTGGCGCATCATCGCGCGTGGCTACGTCAGCCGCGTTCAGTCTGGATGGCACGTACCGCCATTCCGTGGTGGTGGTCAGCTCATCGATTTCACCTAGACGATGTGAAACATACGGCTTATAGTCTCTAGGATCGCCACGTATCCACTGAAGAACAGTGTGCGAATCAGTCCAAAAGTATATTTTGTCTGCTTTTATATCTTTACTTCACTTTGAACCGTGCTCACAAGTCGAGCTGCGAGTACGGCTCCTTGCAGTTCAAGCCTCGGGACTGATACAGGGCGCAGAGGCGTAACCCTGCTTTTACCCGCTACAAAACAGACTGATACAATACCATTTGAGCGAATAAATCGCCAATAAATCACGGCTGCGAAAGCCTTAGTACTCGAGTCACAAAATATGTGCAACTCGGTCCTAATAATCTTAGGCGCACTCACCCCATGCTTCATGTCATCGTAGCATTGGGTCCAAACTCCTGCACTAGCATAGCATCGTGGTATGCGCAACGAATCTAGAAGCTTTAATTCGTCGAGCCACCTTACCCATCTACTATGTTCGTCGGGTTGGATGCGGCAGTTCCAGTCAATGCCACTGCGATGCACATTCTTAAAAATTATTTTACTTTTTATAATAAACGGTGACAAAAATCCATGAATATCATATACAGACATTATAACACTAAGCATTTTAGCTTTAGTAGGAGGCTCCAATCCATTTAATATCGCCTCCGAAACCCGATTAAATGATACTTTAGATCCAAAGGTATCATCCGACGGATGCCACATCAAACCTAAAGTGCGCTCAGTTGTGTTCATAGCTCCGTCCTTGTATTGAACAGCTGTGGGCGCGAGCGCATCTGGCGGTATTGTTTCTAAAACCTGTTTGTCATTGCTTACTTAACCAACCTCTTATCTCAAATCCACCGTGTTTATGAATTTGAGTAATTTGTTGTATTAATTTAATAGCATTGTTTGCATCAGGAGTCGAATACAAACAATCATCCATGTAATGATTTTGTATAATTACTTGTACGGCTTCTGGGTATAAGTCGTCATATTTAAGTGCATTTTTATTTTGAATATACTGTGCTATAAAAGGAGAACATGTTGCACCAAATATTAAACTTTGCATGGCGCATATTTTTATGGGAGCGCTTGGTGATTGTTGCCATAAGAATCTAAGAACATGTTGATCCTGTGGCCTAATTTTAACCCTTAAGAACATGTCCTTGATGTCCCCTACAATGACAACCTTATTTTCACGTAATCTTAACATAATTCCCATAAGTGAATTATATAAGTCTGGACCTGTTAACAAATAACTGTTAAGACATAATCCATTTACCTTTGATGCGGCGTCGAAGACGAGACGTAGCTTTCCCGGTTTGTTAGGGTTCTGGACACCAAAATGTGGAAGGTATAAGCTGAGAGTTCATTTTCCTTAACTTCCCGAGCGTAACCGTCAACAAACAGTTTGTTTACCTCCTTCCTATATCGATCTGCGTACGAGTCGTCTTTAAGAAATTTCCGCATCAAAGTCTGCAGTCGCAAAGATGCGGCTTGATATGAATCAGGCATGGTGAAAACGTTTTTTTTGACGGGCAAACCTACTTCCCATTGACTTCCGATAAGACGTGACGTATCATCCAATATTTGCAGTGCTCTTAAATGATCACTATTCTCACGGCATAAGGTTGAAATTCCAATGGAGTCTAGAGAAAAATAATGTTTAATTAAACTATTTAATTCATCAGTTTGACCTAAGTCTGTGTGAGAGAGAGTGAACACATTGGCAGCGTTGGAGTGAGTGCGACCGCAATAACCATGAATTGACCAGCCTAACTTACAACGAGTAGCATAAGGTTCATTTTTATTACCATGAATAATTTCTAGTGGCGCAATCAAAACATAATTATCTTCGCCAATAAGTAATCGAGGCACATGACTTTTACATACGTAATCTTTAACTTTAAACAAATGTTTACAATCTAAATCGTTAATTACAGTTAAATTTTGTGCTGGCAAATTTAATTTAGACACTTTGCGTAACTTAATGTCATAATAATTGTTTCCGTTATATTCAGTTATCTGGGCACTTACGGTCGGTGCACCGGATTGATACACCTCCAGTCCAAAGGCATCAATGAACTTGATGTCACATGATTGTTCACACTTTAGTCCTAGTTCGGTAGCAAGATCCGAGTCGATTATAGACACTGAGGCCGCATCGTCGAGTAGGGCATACATATTCACTACACCATTAGGTCCACACACTTTCACTGCAACCACTTTTAACATGACGTGATACGAAGATAAGCGTTTATCACAGCTTGACGCGACGTGCGCCACGGTAGTATTTACAGCGGGCGCGGACGCTGACAGCGGCGGTGGTGGAGATGACGGTTGCGCGGGCTCCGGGGCCGGCGTAGCGGGCTCGCGCCGCGCGCTGCCCGGTGCGTGTGTCGATTGTGATGACGTAGGTTTGCTCCAGTGTAGCAACTTGTGGTGTGCAAGCCCACAGTCATCTATGTCGCATACAGGTGCGGGGCATGTATTCCTATCATGTCGTGACGTCAGACAACAATAACACAAGCCATTCATTTTTATAAACTTCCATCTATCACGGCGCATTGCACGTTTGAAAGCGCGACACTTGGGCAGCGAATGATTGGTCTTTGTGCAAAAATTACATTCATCGCCCTCCTCAACAGCTGTTGTAGCTAATATGGGTCGATTAGTGCGAAATTTGTTGTCATCTCGTTTCGCGGGCACTGTGCCCTCGGTCTGCTTCTTTTGTTCACAACATTGAGGTATTCCGACCAGCGATAACATTTCTGCCTCATGTTTAAGAAATGCTGCGACTAACTCCAACTTCGACTGTTTTTCACTTAACTTCCGGTAGGCAAAGTCGGTCCATTTTGCTATCAATGTACTCGGCAGCTTAGATAGCACAGCTGACGCGAGTTCAGGGCTTCGTAAATAATCAGGTTGATTTAGTACATGAATAGTGGCCACACAGTTATTAATTTTAATAGAAAAATTAATCAGATCGTACTGGTACGAGGTAGGTAACGCAGGTTGCTTCCTTAACTGCGCCGTAAGGTTCAGAATAATCACTTCCGGTCGACCAAACCTCAAGTCTAGGGCTTCCATTACAGTTGCGGGCGGAGTATTACCGATTAGCAGGTCGGTAACTGCCTCCTTAGCGTCGCCTCGCAATGCTTTGCGTAGTCTCCACAGGTTTTCGGATTCACTAAATTTGCACACTCGTGTGGATTCATCGTATGCACTCTTAAAATGTAGCCACTCAACAGAGTCTCCACTAAAGACAGGTAAGTCACGCGGAGTAGACAAGCGACTGAGTAGACGGTCCTCGCGTTGGCCTGACGAGGTTGCCATCATCTCTTTTAAGGTAAGTGCGACTTGCTGAATACTATCAACAGGAACATCAGTGCACTGGACGGTGCCGTCGTGAGCACGGCTAGTTGATGGTGCCGTCGGCTGATGCTGATAACTGCAGGTAGGTTCGTTGTGATCTTGATTTAGCCAATCCTCGACGTTAGAACGCTTGCTCATCGAGGATCTCATTACTACTAGCTTCGCTGCCATCACCTTGGAGCTCTTCAGCATCAACATGCGCAAGGTCAGCCTCCAGCTTTTTATCTATCAGGGCCAGCTGAATATGTGCTTTTGCTTCAGCGGCTTCTAATTCCAATTGCTTACGTCTTGCAATGGATGATGACGTACATCGCTTCGATTTTGCAGACGTAATCGAATTACTTTTTACGGACGCAAACGGCGTATTTATTTTTGGTGTTTCAATCTTCATTCGTTCCATGTCCTTAGACGGTATGAGACTATCGGTGCCTAGGACAGATAATTTGACTTAAGGTTCCGCAGGTGCGTTGGCCGATGTGCTCGCCATTTGCAGTTGCTGGCGCTCGAATTCCCGATGCTGTTTGCGAGTCAAAACTTTACGCGGGGGGCGCGGTGGGGATGTAAACATCACACTGATTATTATTTGGCTCGAAGACCACTCTTTGTAGGTGATAGGGTAATGAAAACGCAAAAATTTAGGTAGACAAAGGGAAAAGACGCTGGTGCGAGCGAAAGGATTTAACGCGGCGGACACACACTTTTTTACCAACTGCGGGTGGACAAAACTTGCATAGAAAAAGGTACCAAGTTTATCTAAAATATTCCAATAGATGGCGTTACACGTTCAGAAATACAGTTTCTTACAACTAACTTAATTGCTAAAATCCTATTGTTAATTTAATTAATAACAATATTAATATGCGTCGCCTACATGTGATGTCGAGAAACTTAAAAAAAATACTTTGTTTAGCTCCTTCAATAAACGAACAATAGGATCATAAAACAATAACTAAAGTAACACAAATCCACTATGCTCAACTGGTTCATTGTATATCGTAATAACCGTTCATTACACTTGGATGACGAAAAACGAAAAAAAAACGTTCATCTCTTAACAACAAAAATAGTTCATTTCTATACAACTTCCTCTGCTGTGAAACGGGATCAATTCGACTACCTGGAAATAAAGGGCATAATTTACAAAGGGAGCGATACGGGGACGAGTTCTTTGCATGTTTTGAAT
Organism: Lithophane semibrunnea; assembly: GCA_947363905.1. Taxonomy (NCBI): domain Eukaryota; kingdom Metazoa; phylum Arthropoda; class Insecta; order Lepidoptera; family Noctuidae; genus Lithophane; species Lithophane semibrunnea. Next base: position 14,826,587 of record OX376199.1, on the reverse strand, counting down.
CCTCACGGGTCGTAGTTTCTAAGGAATTATAAAATATAATGGAACTATGTGGAACATTAGTTAAATGTCTATAAACTCAAGTGAATCTAAAAGATTTACGTATAAAATTAGGCTTCCACGTGAAGTTATATTACTCCTCGATTTATAAAGAAAAACGAAAAGTAAACGATAATAATTAGAGTACACACCTGACGCTTCAATATCCATGTTAAAAACTCACAATTGACTAAAGTAACACAAAAGCCTGTGTAAGCGCGCTTTGTATCCCTTTTTTCGCAGGGCAAACGTGAGTCAGTTGCGCCCGAAAGCTTGACTAAGTCAACACGTTTGTTTTGTGCCCCAGTGTATAAAAATTGTGAGGTGAGACCCGTCTGAGACTTTAAAAAAACAGTTAAAAGATGTTGTTAAAGTATTTGTGACAAAGCTTTTAGCTAAATGGCGTGAATGTAAATATATGTTCGACCGTTTTATTTAACCTCCCCGAGATACAACCAACAACTTCACAACAACCTACTTCTTCAGAGAAGAAGCGAGGTAGGCCAAAAAAATTGTTTGAAGTCAGCTCTGAACGCAGCAGAAAGAGAAAACTTAAGTCTCTTGTCTCGCGTTTTACTCCTGAAAAGCTTTGTTTAGCGACTGGAACGAGTCTGGTGAAATCTGGCAAACGAAAAGCAGCTCACGTCATAAAACTTGCGATAAATTCGACTCCGAGAAGATTGAAAAAAATGGAACAGGTTCATTCATCGTGTTCTGTAAATGTAATACAGTATAGTGCTGAAGAAGCTTTGGGTATCATAGTTGACCTTAATTTAACAAAAGAAGAATACGGGACAATGCGTTTAGGTGCAAAGAAAAGAGGTGCTGATATTTATCCCTCTTACTATGTGGTGGCAGATGCAAAACTGCAGTGTTATCCGCTACATTTAAGAATAACCGAGACTGAAGCTGTGGTGCCATTACAAGATCTTTTAGATCACACCATACGGACACTAGCAAACGTACAGTCAGAAGTAATTTTATCCAACATTGGCGACAATAACGATACTCTGGAAGTTTATTATAAGTGGGGCCTAGATGGTAGTGGAGGTCACAGTATATACAAGCAAAATTTTTCGAACGATTCAATTTACGCTGATTCCAACATAATATTATGTACAATTGTGCCCCTTGAGTTATCGCAAATGAAAGAAAGGAAGAAAATTATTTTCTTCCTTTCTTTCATTTGCGATAACTCTACTGGAAATAACTATTGGAAAAATCAGACTCCATCTTCCACCAGATACTGTCGTCCACTTTCGTTTAAATTAAAAAAAGAAAATGACCAGAACACTAAAGATGAGTACCACGAGATTGAGCATCAAATAAGGCAGTACACAAACATGATTCTAGGAGACAGATCGATACATTTTAAACATAGCCCCATTTGCACAATGCTGGATGGTAAAACAGTCAATGTTTTAACAGAAACCAAAAGTACACAAGCCTGTAACGTGTGTAAAGCTACACCCACGCAGATGAACGACTTAAATAATATAATAAGAAGAGTATGCAACGAAGGCACATACAAATTTGGTATTTCCATTTTACATGCTCATCTCCGATGCTACGAATATTTATTGCATAATTTCTTACAAATTGGAGTTGCAGCAATGGCAAGCTAGAGGCAAGGAAGCACAGGAAAAAGTAAAAGTACGAAAAAATCAGATATGCAAAGATTTTTACAAAGAAATGGGACTTGTTCTTGACCAGCCAAAACATGGGGGCAACAGTAACGATGGCAACAAAGCAAGAAATTTTTTTAAAAACCCCGTTCTGGTATCTCGAATCACAGGTGTGTCCAAAGAATTAATTGAAAGATTTTCAAATATTTTGTGTGTCATTTCCTGCGGACATTACATAGACGAAGAGAAAGGACATCATCGGGATTTCATACATTTTTGGTCCAAATATGAAAGTAAAAAAATATGCTGCCAATAAAAAAATATGCTGTATTCCGTTAGAACCAGTCTCCCTGAGTATTTATTATTATGACACCAAAGCTGTAGGGTCATTGTCCTTGGTTTTATTGGAGTTCAAAAATTCAACATCTTCATACATTTTCAGTGAATTTAACTAACAAAAACAAATGATTTGTCTACCATACCTTGTTGACATTTGAACATTTTTAGTAAGATGCAGTGGTTCTTGACCTATTTCTGACAAGATAACGTATATCTCATTTAAACCACTAATGAGTAACATTAGTGGCATAATCGGCTGGGATGCCGGGACTTTTTCCTAAAAAATGGCAATAACAATGGCCGCGCAGGTAAACAGGTAACACTCACGCGAACAATGGAATACGGTGCAGCGAGCAGATGCCCCTCTCTTTCCCGCGCCCCACCGCCATCGCGCCATGCTCATTCGTTTGCTCGCATTCGCGTGTATTGTTTAGTACCGAAAGCAACGCTGCCGTGTATGTCCGTGTGATGCCCACTAGTTCTTGTGCTTTGATTTGTTTTGTTTTTGTTATCTCCGTTGTTAAGTTTGAACATTGCTGCGAGTCATGACAGAGTTGTGTATCTCGTGCCGTGCATCGACAGAGAATCGGCGAAGATATGATTGGGTTTCCAGAGAAATGCAACATCTTGATATCGTCCAAATAGTGATAGAAGATATAGTAGCTCGACAGTTGGAGCCTACTGCGTTCATTTGTCGACCCTGTTGGCAAAGAACGGAACGAACGCACCAGCGACTTATTCGGGAGGCTAAACGGCAAGCTGATCAAGACCGTGATCCATCGGAAGTTCCAAATCCAAGACCAATTTCGCTGATTTTGCCAGGTCTTCTTCGTGCTCCAAACACCGCAAATAGTTGCATTTTCCAACATTGTACGAATGAATCTCGCCGTCGTGTTCCAGAGAACATAATTTTTCGTATGTATGCCGCTACAGCTATTTCGTGCCAGAAAGCGCGCGTGTCTGTAATGAACTCGTGGAGCAAAATCTGTGGCATTTACTTCCTGTACAAGGCAACTCTTCCGAGGAATTCACTGCAGCTCAAATAATGACTATCGTGTCGATGTTACAAAGACATATTACGGAGGAAATACTTGATTTTGAGCAGTATGAAAATATAGCACCGGCCGAGTTTCATACTTGGACAGGACTGACTCAAGATCAGTTTACTGAATTATTAGACAGTTTACCAAGTCTGAGAACTAAAAAGAATAAAAGAACCGTACTGGCGGCAGTATTAGTCAAGTTAAGAACAGGTGACTCGAACGCGCGGCTTGCTAATATTTTTAAATGTAGCGAAACAGCGTTTCATACGTGGTTAAAAATCGGACGCAACGCTCTGTTAGAAGATTTTGTGCCCTTAAATGTTGGGTTTGACCATATTTCCCGTGAGGATGTAGCACACAGGAACCTTTTTCTACCCAACAATCTGTTTGGGAACCCATCGAGCCCAGAAGATGAAAGGAAAGCGATCACGATTTGTGATGGCACGTACATCTATCTGCAAAAAAGTGGAAATTATTTTTTCCAACGCAAGTCTTACAGCCATCACAAATACAGAAACCTCCTAAAACCGTTCCTCTTGGTTTCTTGTGATGGACACATTATAGAAGTTAACGGACCATATGCTGCCACCACGTCTGACGCAGATATAATGAATGACATGCTTAATAATGCTGACAGTGCCTTCCACTGGTTTTATAGGAGTGGAGATGTTTTTATTCTGGACCGTGGATTTCGAGACTCAGCAAGAAATCTGGAATCTTGCGGATACGTACAACATATGCCTGAAACAAAGTATCCAAATGAGACACAGCTAACCATGGATCAGGTCAATAAGTCCAGACAGATAACAATCTGTCGTTGGGTGGTTGAAGTGGTCAACGGAGGTTCAAAAGACATTTTCGCCTGTTGCGAAATGTATATAATAACAGAGCCCTTCCCAGCATGTTCGACTATTTCAAGATAGCAGCGGCGATCATAAATCGTTTTCATGTTTTGATTGAAGATAATCCAAATGCTGCTGCGATGTTAGAGATTATCCACCAATGAATTAATATGCCAAATAGATTGGCAGATCTTGTAATACGCCGTAACTACAATCGCAGACGTGCTCAGTTTACTTTAATGACTGCAGATATGCCAGAGTTCGTAGATTTTCCAAGAATGGATGAGAACGAATTATTTTTATTCGCGCTGGGCGTTTATCAACTAAAACAGGCCAAAAGCTATTACGGTGAGCACGTCCTTGACAATGGAGCATTCACAATTGAGCTCAGCAATGAGTTATCAAATGAAGACTTGGCGGAATTGCAGGGCAATGATTTATGGATGATAAGAGGCCGACTACAATCGCGGCATGTTAGAGCAAGACAGTATTATGTCTACATTATAATCGATAGGTCGTTATCAGGCCGACAAGCAATCGCTCACTATTATTGTTCGTGCATCATAGGAAAGCGAACAATTGGATGCTGCTCCCATATTATGTGCATTATATGGTACATGAGCCATGCACGACATTTGCCAGCAATAACCCCTCCAGCTTATGGATTGGAGAACATTATTGTTGTACCAGACGACGATGATTTTATAGTATTTAATTAAACAAAATAACCTCTGTATATATATTTTATTTATAATCCTCAAAAACACAAAACAAGATCAACATGTCCAAAATAGGTCAAGAACCAATATATCTTACTAAACGATGTTCAAAATAAAAATATGGTAGAACAAATCATTTGTTTTTGTTTATTAAATTCACTGAAAATGTATGAAGATGTTGAATTTTTGAACTCCAATAAAACCAAGGACAATGACCCTACAGCTTTGGTGTCATAATAATAAATACTCAGGGAGACAAGTTCTAACGGAATACAGCATATTTTTTATTGGCAGCATACTTTCATATTTGGACCAAAAAAGATGATGTCCTTTAGAGCTGAAATGGCGATCAATCTGTATAAATGGTACAAAATGAGTGCAAGTGTACATAAACTTTTAATTCACGGTGCTGACATTATTAAATCTCTGGCATTGCCAGTAGGGCAATTATCAGAAGATGTGATAGAAGCAAGTCACAAAAATTACAAAAAATTGCGACAATATCACTCCCGGAAAACGTCCAGAATAAACACTAATACGGATATTCTTCACTGGATGCTTGTATCATCGGATCCTGTCGTGACTAGTCACAGGGAAAAGCCCAAGAAACAAAGAGAGATATATAATGATGTTGTTGTAGGAATGTTACGGATGCCTACATATCTTTGTAGCGAAGAGGTTGAAAACAGAGATAATGAAGATTCCGATAATAATATGGATGACGATGAGTTGTAGGTAGCAATAGAACTTAATTTAAGGACCTTTTTACATAATACTTTAAATAAAGCTTATTTTCTTTTTAATTCTTTTTTTTTTGTTGATAGTACCATCTCCAAATTTTATTTCTACCTTGTAACAATTATAATACATAACTAACAAGTCAGAAAGTAAATAAAAACCTACACTTTATTTTTGTCATCTTAAATTGGCAATCTGGCCCTGTGTGCGCCGCTTAGGCATCAAGAGGAGGGACCCGTAGTTACAGTATAGCATCCGCGGGCGAGGGGCGAAGCCCCGACCCCGCTCGCCACGCCACCTAACGGTGGCGTCGCGACTTCTACGATTTAGATCTGGTACAAGACAGTAGGCTGAGTAGATCATCAGTACTCGCTACCTTTGACAGTGGAATATAGTATTTTCATTTGAGTTCTTCAACCATGGTACACCATCCGTCTTCACAGTGACTAGTGTCCTGTTGATTTCCACCTTCCAATCCAGCACACTTGTGCGACCCATCGCGCAAATTGGTCCTTCGAGCCGGATCCGAGGAGTCGAAGCAAAGTCTCCGGCGTTTTATTTCTTCAACAACCCAGCACACAAATGAGGCTGTATGCCACATTTCGGCGCAGCGGCACCGATCAAAGAGAATGGCGGGAATGTTCTACCCATTTCTAGTTTCGCGTCATCGCTTCATGCAGAATTGCAGAGGTAAGAAATCAGTTAAACATTTCAAATACTAATTTTTTTTTTTTTTTGAACATTTTTTTATAAATGACTTGCTTTATTACGGATGATTCTTAAAACGTAGGTAGAAGGAACAACAGGGTTTTTGTTACATATTGTATCCTATGTCACGCTGCCCTATAACGAGAATGCCAAAGACCATTTTCTAAGCTTTTTAACTGATGTAGTATACCTATCTATTTTTAAGATGCCTGCACTAAGAAGAGTTTCCATAAGACAAATACAATAACTTGTGGAGTTTGCGGAGTCTCATGGCGGCATAGCATTGGGCCGCAGGGAGTGCCAGTGGCTGTTCGAACCACCCGAGAAGTGTCCGTATCGGTTCAACTCAACTCTATAGCAGACGGAACCACTAAAAAACCCGACCAATGGCGAAGAGTAATTTTATTTATATCTTAACAAGATGATGGAATACATTACCCCGTAGAATTCATTCAGATGTTCTGAATAAACCAGGGGGTCTACTCCGAAACGATAAATCCGACGTATCGGCCGAATATTCGGACGTTTTCTACTACGAACTTCATTCTATTTCGTTCGGTCGGTTCGGATTCGACCGAACTGCATTTTGACGCTTGTTGTATCGTAAACCCTACTCTGAACGAGAAAAGTCCGACCGATAATTTGAGTTTGACAAGAGTTACATCGTGAAATTAATGTCAAAATTCACGACAGCAAAATAGCTACCTTTTGATTATCGTAAGTATCGAATTTAATGAATTATTACAATTATCTTGAGTTTAATATTTGTTTTAAGTGTTAATATTTGTTTAAGTGTGTGTTAGTGAATGTGCATTCTTTAAAATTGTAGCGAAATGGCATTATTTATTTACAAAGTAGTAAGCACAAGTTTTAGAAAGAACATACTTTAAGAAAAAAAATTAAAACTACAATGGGAGAACTTATAGCCGAGATAAATTTTCCAGATGCCTTTAATGTAACTTTTGTTTCAAATTATGTTGTTTCTTTTCAGATTTTATGGAAATTGTAATTTACCGGGTGTGATTGGGTGTATTGATTGCACTCACATAGCTATTGTGAGGCCCAGTGAGCATGAGGAGCGGTTTTTCAATAGAAAACATTTTCACTCCATTAACACCCAAGTGGTAAGTCACTTCGTGAAAGAATTACTAGATTTTGAAGAACATGATACATTCAAATAGTTATAAGAGTATGTTTTCCAGATATGCGATTCTGATTGTGTTATCCTAAATGTGGATGCTACTTTTGGTGGAGCGACGCATGATGCGTTTATTTGGTCTCAATGTGAGATCAAGGGGCACCTGGAGAGTCTCACGGAGACAACATATCTGTTAGGCAAGTATAAATTAGATGTACATTTTTCAAATGCACTGTAGGTACTTACATATACTATTAAATTAATAAAATTTAACCAATAATATTTTACTTTGACAGGTGATTCAGGATACCCTTTAAGAGAATATCTTATGACACCTGTGGGTAATGTTGTAGAAGACAGTCCAGAAGGCGGGTTTAATGCTGTGCACAAGCGTGCCCGCTCCACCATTGAACGCACATTTGGCATACTTAAGGGTCGCTGGAGGTGTCTCTTGGCAGCGAGGGAGCTGCACTACGATCCAGACAGAGCAGGCAGAATAATCTTAGCCTGCTGTGTTTTGCATAATATGTGCATAAGGGCCGGAGTGAGTGCTCCAGAGTTAACCCAAGAGGATTTTGAACGGAGAACTCCCGGCAGGTGACATATCAGCCCGCTACATCTGCCACAGATGCTTTGAGGAGGGGACAAAGAGCGAGGGAAAGATTGATACAATTATTGGAAAATAGTTAATCAAATATATTTTTTATTAATCACTAAACTCTTCCTGTACTCAAATTAACCTATTGTTACTTAAAACTGTGCCAAAAATTACAATTAGAACTAATCTCACTTTGTTATAAATAAAACTAAAAATCAAAGCTTGTTAAACAATATATTTACAGAGAAATATTGCAATCGAGAGTATACAAATTACATTTAGTTTAATATAATAGGTACCTATGAAATTGCCGTTCTGCAGTACTGGCCATTTCAAATCAAAATAATTTTGTTTGGCTAAGAATTCTAATTTCAAATTAATTTTATTTTAAAAACGAATTCCATTTCTTTTTTCAAAAGAAGTCATTTGTTTAATGATTAGTGTTACATTTTCATCGCATTTCAATCTTTTTCGTCATCATGGATACGTTAAAAATTCGAGTAATTATGGAATATGAGTACCGTCGTGGCAGCAACGCGGCACAAGCGGCACGCAACATCAACGACGTTTACGGAGCTAACACTACAAACCAACGCACCATCTGTTATTGGTTTCCTCGCTTCCGTTCTGGAAATTTCGACCTGAAAAATGAACCTCGCGGTCGTCCGAAGACTTTGGTCGACAATGACGAATTAAAGGCGACGAGGCTTGTGTATGAGAGTAGACGAAGCAAAAGGAGTATGTAAGGATGGTACCAGATGGCGTTCTGTAGTTTCTGCCAACCCCTATGAGAAAAAGACGTGAGTTTATGTATGTACTTCGTAACTTTAAGAAACGTGTATGATGAATAAGAGGGTTTAATGCATTAACATTAAAATTAAACAATGACACTTACAAGTAAGTTGGCTGCGTATTGGTGAGGCAACGCTGACTGGTGGAGCTGAAGCTTGTTGGCTTGTTTCTTGCTGTGTCTGAGTTTCTGTTGGCAAAGAATATGTGTATATATAATAAAGTAGGTATTTAAATAAAACAAAATAATATAAGAAAACTATGCACTAAGTAAGTGCTTAGAAGTTTTTGAGTTTTTAACCACAAAAAAAATACTTTTACCTTAGTTAAAAAAAAAAGGCTTAAAGCGCGCGTTGTGTTGGTTTAAAGTTTACAATAACACAACAAAAATAAATTAAAATCAGTAAATAATCTGTGTAATATAATTAAACTGGAATATTATTTAGGTGCACTACATACCATTTAGTAAAGAAAGGTCTTCTTGGTTGGATGGCGTACATGTAGAGGCAGCAATATATGTGTCAGGGGGTGGCTGGAAAACAAAATATGTGAGTTGAGATAAAGCCACATTAATTTTATTTTTCTATATAAATTGTCACTGATCATCAGGGCACAGGGATACTTTTGTATTAAAAAATAAAATATTACTTTTAATAGACAGAAAAACAAAAAGAAAAAAATACATACATGCTCAACAAAAGCTTGTGATCTTGCCGAGGTCTGCGGTTCACCAAATCCATCTCTCATTATGGAAACTATCTTAAGTTCCCATTGGGAGAGTGAAGGAGCCGTAGATGATCCACCTCCTGTGGCAGACGCAGACCGCCGTGCAGCCGCTGCTGCCTTTTTTGCCAGATGTTTTTTTATCTGTCCACACCTAAAATTAATTAATAAAGTAAATTACACACTCTCACACAAAAAAAAATATTGTATAAAATCTAAATTAGTCCTATCAGAAAACGATTTCAATTTTATTACCTAGTCACAATCTAGCACTGTATAATGTGGCACAGATATTTGTAAAAAAATGTATCTGGACTATTCATAAAAACTTGTAAACTTGTTGTTCTTGTCAAATGGCACAATTATGAACGTATAAATTAAATTTACAAAAATAAGTTCAACAGACAGGTAATGCAATAAGATCTATTTATTTCAAGTTATTTAGTTAAAAAATTACATCCAACCACAATAGTGACTGAACCATGAACATTAAAATAATTTATTGAAGAACGTATGTTAATCGTGTAAATCCTAGCACTTAATAAATCAATGAAAACTTACTTTTTGCCACTGTTTCGTCGTTTTGGTGCACCCGCCCATAGCATTCAGCGTGGTGCAAATTTCTTCCCACAGTCGATGACTAAGCGTACGACCGTCGATACTCCTCAAGTTGCCTTGAGCCAAATCTCGATGCTCTTCAAGGAAATTGAGGAGAGCATCAATTTGTGCCGCTGTGGGTCCGGACATGGCGACTTGTTCTTGCAGAATGTTTGTTCATAACTTTCGTTTCCAAACTCCCAAAACACGAACATTTTAAAACTATAAACCCAAGGGGCACTTAATCACGGGTAAAAATAATTTAAAGTCTAATCTTTAGCTTGGTTTTTGTTGACGTCTCATAACACTTGAACACTTAACACTTCAGCAGCACTTCATGATAAACGACCGAAATACGGTTATCGTTATACTTAACGATAGCGACAGATGAGAATTGGGTTAAGTTTAATTTTTTTTCCCTGAATTTTGCATTAAGACCTCCACCACCGCTTGTTTGTTTATTTGTCATCGTTTGACTTTTTTATTTGACAATCGGCAAAGACAATCTGTATGTCGGCTACAAATATATGTTTGCTTGAGAAATATTACGCTGTTCGTAGGTATAAATATTGAACATAAATAAATAATAAATAAATTGACAATAAAATACAGACGGTTTGGAAAATTATCAATAATGAAACGAATAGGAACAAAAAGCATAATTCCGATTACACACTGGAGACGTCAGGTGGCGGTCTCATTTGCGACAGCAAAGAAGTTGCTCAAGAATTTGTACATTTCTTTACCAGTATCCCACTTAAAACTACTGAAACCTTAAACTCCTCGCCATCGCTCTCTTTTGATTTAGTAAGGGCGAACGTATCAGCCTGCCCGATTGAATTTAAGCATATTAACCCCGTAACAGTAATAAAAGCTTTTAAGCAAATCAAGATCAAACTAACCGAGGATCTTTGGGGAATGTCCATTAAAGTCTGCACCTCCATAATTGAAACCATAGCGCCTTACTTAGCCTTAATATTTAATTTGTGTGTGGATCAAGGAGTCTTCCCGGATTTAATGAAATACAGTAAGGTAATACCACTTTTCAAATCCGGGGACAGTAAAGACACTAATAATTATAGACCCGTATCCGTGCTGCCAGTTTTCAGCAAGGTGTTTGAAAAGGTAATGCTGAATCAAATGCTCAATCATTTTAACACAAATAAAATCCTTCACGACCAACAGTATGGTTTCACCAAAGGACGTTGTACGACCGACGCCGGTGTAACCTTATTAAGACACATTTTTAACGCGTGGGAAGAGGCCCAAGACGCCATAGGAATCTTTTGTGACCTCTCCAAGGCATTTGATTGCGTCGATCACGAAACCTTACTCTTAAAACTTGAGCATTACGGACTTAGAAAACTTGCGCTCAGTTTAGTAAAATCTTATTTAAATGATAGACAACAGCAAGTTCAAATAAACGGTATCAACTCACTAGGTTTAAAAGTAAAAATGGGTGATCCACAAGGCTCGATTTTGGGTCCTTTCCTCTTTTTAGTGTACATTAATGATCTACTACATTTATTAAAAAATCAGCCATACATGGTGTTATTTGCTGACGATACTTCCTTAATTTTTAAGGTAGATAGACGTGCTACAAATTTTGACGAAGTAAATAACGCCCTACTGCAGGTCCAAAATTGGTTCATTGCTAATAATTTAGTATTAAATGGAAAAAAAACTAAGTGCATAAAATTTTCTTTACCAAATGTCAAAAGTAGGGATTGTGTGATTATATTGAATCAAGAGAAACTAGAATTCGTCGATAAAACTGTTTTCCTAGGGATCACGCTCGACTCAAGGCTACAATGGGGTTCTCATTTAACATCTCTTGCAGGACGGCTAAGTTCAGCAGCATATGCTGTCAGAAAAATCCGTCAATTTACTGATGTAGATACCGCGAGGCTAGTCTATTTTAGTTACTTTCATAGCATCATGTCTTACTGTATTTTACTATGGGGACGGGCTGCAGACATCGAGTCTATCTTTATTCTGCAGAAAAGAGCGATTAGAGCCATTTATAATCTCCGCAGGCGCGATTCTTTACGGGAACTGTTTAAGGATATTAACATCATGACGGTAGCTTGCCAATATATCTATGAAAACATCATGCACGTAAGAAAAAAATTACATCTTTTTAGTAAAAGAGGTGATAGACATAACTATAGTACTAGAAATAGGGACCTATTAGTTCAACCAGGTTTCAGACTGGCTAAAGTAGACTCATCTTTCATGGGGTACTGTTTAAAATGTTACAATAAAATTCCTCCCCACATACTTCAACTGAACGAGACGAAATTCAAAACTTGTATAAAACGCACACTATGCAGGCAGGCATATTATAAGTTGGAGGATTACATTTCTGATAAAAATGCTTGGCTTAATGCTGGTCCTGCTCCACAACCACAACTAACTAATTAACATTCGAAAATAATGTTGGAGCTGCTGAAGATTGTAAGACCATCTTTGCATTGTATAAACTCAATTTCCTTTGTATTATATAACTGCATAGCACAGGTGTGAGTACTATGTACTATAGAGCCATTTACCGGGTAATTTGTCTTTAATTGACTTGAATGTGCCCTGGCGGCTGGGAATGTCATGCTCACTCAAATGTCTCGCTGATGGTGGCGCGTGTGTTGGATCATTTAGCTCCCTTCAAAATGGTTGAGCTGAATGGTGCTGATCCATGCGTCATGTTCGTGAACGGGCGCCGTCAGTTGTGACTGGTCATCTCTTAGCTGCCATGGCTTATTTTAATTTTTGATTTGTTTGTTATAATTGCGGACGCTTTTAACGTGCTTTCTACATTGTTCTCACATGTATAATTTCAACATAAATGATGTAACCAATATTTTGTAACAATATTTTGATTTAAAAGAGTGTCCGTGGAGTTTCTTGCCCGTTCTTCTCCATAGGTACCTACTACGCTTTGGAATGGGCAACTAGCTTCATATTTCTGACTGACCGACTCCTTGACAATTCAAAAGTGCCTGTAAATGGTTTAATTGAAATAAATGCTTTGAGTTTGAGTTTGAATTAAAGGCAACATACAATTTCCTTATTATAAAAAATAATTTTAGTCAGTAATTCAACAGTTAAATTATATCGAAATGTATATTAATCACTAATAAAAACATATCGACATTTCGTTCGGTCCGACACTCTACCGAACATTGACTATGGTGCCGACCGAACTCAGCCAATCCGAACTTTATTCGTAGTAGGACCACAATGCAAAGTTCGGTCGTGTATCGGTCGGTCCCGAACATTCGCATGTGTCATTTCAGAGTAGACCTCCAGGAGCGATGAGCATGGTTTTAATGTTGTTGTGTGCGTGAGCCTGTGTGTTTACTTGCAGGCGCATGGTTTTGTGGCTTCACTTTTGATGTATGGCGTGCTCCGTCTTCCTTTTTTTGTTGGTCTGAGATATAAAGTTAAACAATCCTTTGAGTTCTTCTTTTGTTTTCCATAACAGGTAGGCATAGATCTCGGTTTCCATTTCGAAGTATCACAGTGATTGGAGCCTGGTCTTTGTTTCTCGCTACATATGAAGGGTTTCTCGTTTTTCTGTAGGCTTTTACGATGTCTTCCGGGTTTTGCGTTATGGTTACGGCAACTTTCTTGGCAATTTCTTCAGGATTATCTTTCTCAAATGGGTTGATGTTGATGCCACATATTTCAAGTTGGTTGCATAATTGTGCTTGCTCCATCTGATTTAATTTAGTTTCCAGAACTTCATATTTTATGTTTGTGTTTTTGGCATGATTTTGTAAATCAGTGCAACGGTTTTCCAATTCTTTCATTGATTTCTCGTATTTTTGATCTTGGTGTCATACTCATCAAGTAGAATTGGAGGGTACGTTGTAGTTCTTCTTTATCACTTGCCTCACTTCCCTGCGCAGGTCTCGTAGTACTTGTTGCATCATATTGTCAGCCTGGGCATCTGTATGTGGGGTAGCAGACTCGGTATCTGTATTTTCGTCTCCGTCGATATCGGGGATGATACATGATAGTCTTTTAGGCTTACCACCTCCGGTGCAAGATTTGCATTTCCAGTCCACTGAATCCGTATCGTGCAATATACTAAGTTGGTCGGGAGTTATTGACACACACGAAGCAAGAAGCCACTTACTACATTTGCTGCACTGCAATCCAGGAGACTTTTTGGTTATCAGTTTTACACATCGGGTAGATGTATGAGGAGCTCATGGCTAAGTAATAACAGCCGCACGGGTCGATCCATCTGGTTAAGCTACGCTTGCCGGGGTTGGTCCGTGGATGGGTGATCATCTTTATATACCGAGACTCCTCCGTGCCTCGGAAAGCACGTTAAGCCGTTGGTCCCGGCTGTCATTTGTGGATCTTTGACAGTCGTTACGGGTCGTCAGAAGCTCGAAAGTCTGACAACCAGTCTTATCAAGGGGTATCGTATTACCCAGTTACTGGGCTGTGGAGGTCAGATAGGCAGTCGCTCCATGTAAATTACTGGTATTCAGCTGCATCCGGCTAGACTGGAAGCCGACTCCAACATAGTTCGGAAAAGGCTAGGCAGATGATGATGATGACGTAGGGTAGATGTATAATAGTTAACGATCGCTGCGTATGCGACTACTCTCGACTGTCACGCGTGAGTGACTGAAAACAATACGTAAAAATTAAAAACGTAAAAACGATGAAAAGAATTTTTTAATCCACATCCACCGATGAGTAGCAGCAGCTACTCCTGCAGGCCCTGTGGTCACGCGAGTCGCGCGTGACCAAACCGGGCCTGACGAAAGCCCGGCGAGCGGGACGTGGTATTGTGTGCGGTGGAGTACTGGTGCTCCTGGCGCTGTAATAAATTGTACTGCTGCTCCTTGCGCTGTAATAAATTGTACTGCTGCTCCTTGCGCTGTAATAAATCGTACTGCTGCTCCTTGCGCTGTAATAAATGTCATCACATTCTAAGTAAAAGTTTCTTTTTTGTCTAATTTATTTACTTACAGTTAGTATTTTATCTCATGACGCTGCGCGCGCTTGACTTGCGGTAACCACGTGTACAAACACGCTGTGAATGTGAGCGTGAAGAAGAGTATTGTCAGCAGTTACCTATCACATCCACATACCTCCGACTTCGAGTGGTCGACACCGACCATTGTCTCGGACGCATCGAGAGCACATGAGTAAAGAAACGGAACAGTAAGGAAAAGAATTGGAAAACCGTTGCACTGATTTACAAAAAATCAGTGCAACGGTTTTCCAATTCTTTCATTGATTTCTCGTATTTTTGGATCTTGGTGTCATACTCATCAAGTAGAATTGGAGGGTACGTTGTAGTTCTTCTTTATCACTTGCCTCACTTCCCTGCGCAGGTCTCGTAGTACTTGTTGCATCATATTGTCAGCCTGGGCATCTGTATGTGGGGTAGCAGACTCGGTATCTGTATTTTCGTCTCCGTCGATATCGGGGATGATACATGATAGTCTTTTAGGCTTACCACCTCCGGTGCAAGATTTGCATTTCCAGTCCACTGAATCCGTATCGTGCAATATACTAAGTTGGTCGGGAGTTATTGACACACACGAAGCATGAAGCCACTTACTACATTTGCTGCACTGGAATCCAGGAGACTTTTTGGTTATCAGTTTTACACATCGGGTAGATGTATGAGGAGCTCATGGCTAAGTAATAACAGCCGCACGGGTCGATCCATCTGGTTAAGCTACGCTTGCCGGGGTTGGTCCGTGGATGGGTGATCATCTTTATATACCGAGACTCCTCCGTGCCTCGGAAAGCACGTTAAGCAGTTGGTCCCGGCTGTCATTTGTGGATCTTTGACAGTCGTTACGGGTCGTCAGAAGCTCGAAAGTCTGACAACCAGTCTTATCAAGGGGTATCGTATTACCCAGTTACTGGGCTGTGGAGGTCAGATAGGCAGTCGCTCCATGTAAATTACTGGTATTCCGCTGCATCCGGCTAGACTGGAAGCCGACTCCAACATAGTTCGGAAAAGGCTAGGCAGATGATGATGATGACGTAGGGTAGATGTATAATAGTTAACGATCGCTGCGTATGCGACTACTCTCGACTGTCACGCGTGAGTGACTGAAAACAAATACGTAAAAATTAAAAACGTAAAAACGATGAAAAGAATTTTTTAATCCACATCCACCGATGAGTAGCAGCAGCTACTCCTGCAGGCCCTGTGGTCACGCGAGTCGCGCGTGACCAAACCGGGCCTGACGAAAGCCCGGCGAGCGGGACGTGGTATTGTGTGCGGTGGAGTACTGGTGCTCCTGGCGCTGTAATAAATTGTACTGCTGCTCCTTGCGCTGTAATAAATTGTACTGCTGCTCCTTGCGCTGTAATAAATCGTACTGCTGCTCCTTGCGCTGTAATAAATGTCATCACATTCTAAGTAGAAGTTTCTTTTTTGTCTAATTTATTTTCTTACAGTTAGTATTTTTATCTCATGACGCTGCGCGCGCTTGACTTGCGGTAACCACGTGTACAAACACGCTGTGAATGTGAGCGTGATGAAGAGTATTGTCAGCAGTTACCTATCACATCCACATACCTCCGACTTCGAGTGGTCGACACCGACCATTGTCTCGGACGCATTGAGAGCACATGAGTAAAGAAACGGAACAGATAAAGCTTTTTCTCAAACATGCTTGGAAATTCGAGCATTATTTTGACAACCTTCTTCGAGATAAATCGAAATTGCTATACTGTTCAAAAACAAATGACGATGCGGCCGGTAAAGTAAGTATGAAAATCCATATTTTTTGTCGTGTTTAGCGGCCAAATAAATTGCTATGAAAACTCATACCTGTTGTGTTATTTAAAAATGGAACGAACTTTTTACGTCAGCGCATCAAAGATTTTATTTGAATTTCGATTTGGCTTGCAAATAGAGCTGTTTAAAATAAAGAAGAAACAAAAATGAACATTATTGCCGCGTGAAAAATGTTCGTTGTTCGTCATTGATTCTGGAAATTAGAATTAATTTACTTAGTTTGAATTTCCGCGCATTGTTTGAGAAAAGTACTATACAAGCCTTGGCCGCAACCAGCTATTGATGGACTCACGTTTGTCCATCACGATCGTCCATCAATAGCCCAGTTGCAGGCCGCGACAGTAATGTACTATACAACATGTAACTTAATTAACGCACATCCTGAAAATAGTTTGTTCAGAATCGTTTACGGAATCGATTTATATAATTTTTAATATAGGTAATTTTTTATCCCAAAAATAATTAAAACTACGGAAATTATTGTCATATTAACGCTGTACAGTCAAAACAAATTGAAATGGACCGTAAATCAAAGTAATAAGACTTTTAAAATCGCAGTTTTATTTGTATTCATACAAATTCCATCATTCAATACAAAATAAAGAAAAATAAACCTTATTCCAAGAACTTTAAGGTCTTTACAAATGCATTGTAAACTTAGCGATTTGACCGCACGCACACACTAACAGGAACTGGACAAAGGACACCGACCACCTACTCACTTTCGTTCCCTTTCTCCTGCAAACTAAAAGCCCAGGATAGAGCGAGATAGCCACAATGTACCACCGCTTGCGCGGCTACGATGAAAGCTAACATAAATGTAAACATTAGTCACGCGCGGGCAATATTAGTGGAAAGAAGTTACGTAGTATTATCAAATATTCTTTCGCGTGCAATGTCTTTCCAATACACTAATTTTCAGTATACCGAAATGGTGAGGACTTTGGCAATGTGTGGTGATAATGTGGCTCTAGCTTGCAGAACGTTTAACCAAAGGTATGGTACAAAAGTGGCCCGCAGGACAATGTTAGCTGCTACTCAGCGACTTCGCGACCACGGCACGTTCCGTCCAAACACAGCCATCGACAGGGGAGCCAACGTGAGTACACGTACTCGTCTTCAAAATGAAATCCTGGAGTATTTCGATGAGAATCCCCATGCCAGTACCCGAGAAGCAGCGCCACACTTTGAATGTAGTCATATGCATGTGTGGAGAACACTTCGTGGTGTTAAAGAACACCCATTCCACCTCAGAAGATGCCAGGGGTTGACTCCAAACGATTACGTACCACGTTTGCAGTTCAGCCGCTGGTTATTAGAAAATTGGCAGCGGAACATAATTTGGACAGACGAAAGTACATTCACACGCGTGGGGATGTACAATCAACATAACACACATTTGTGGATGCACGAAAATCCTCACGCATGCAGAGTGGAGTCCTTCCAACACCGTTTCTCAGTTAACGTCTGGGCCGGTATCATTGGTACACACATACTGGGGCCAGTCTTCTTACAAAGATTAACAGGAGACGCATATTTACTGTTTTTACGAGAAACTCTACCTACGCTGCTAGAAGACATTCCTCATAATTTACAAGAGGTATTCTACCAACACGATGGTGCCCCTGCCCATTTCACTAGAAGTGTTCGGCAGCACCTTGATGAAGAGTTTGGAGAGCGCTGGATCGGTCGCGGCGGCCCTGTCCAGTGGCCACCCAGATCAGCTGATTTGACGCCTCTTGACTTTTTTTTGTGGGGACGAATTAAATCGTTAGTTTATTTTAATGATACAACAAGTGCCGAGGACCTAAAAAATAGGATAGTGAACGCTTTTGAAATAGTGAGAAATGACACTGAAGTGCTTTCTAAATTAAAACATCAATTAAGAAAACGGGCATTAAAATGTATTGAACAAGGTGGTGGACATTTTGAAAGTGTGTTAAAAAGACAACGTCGTGTATATGTAAGTTATTTGATTTTTGTTAAATTACTGTAAATATTTTGATTCAATCTTTTAAACACGCCGTCTCTGAATAATGTTGTCGTATCGCCTCTTATTTTCAGCAGTTCATTACCGATTGGCATTGTATCATATTCAATAAACGAAATTATTCAGAGTCGACAGTCCAAAGCCTGAAAAGTGTGATGGAAAGATGCAATCATAATGTTTACTAGACATAGACCGTAAATAAACAATTCTTTTCTCGGACGTCGTCGGTTAATGTGTCATACAATGACATTTTAATAAAATATCATTGGTTTCATAATATTTCGTCAACGTAAACAATCGTGTATTGTCGGCTTTTTCCGTAGTTTCGTTATGTAGTGTCGAGTCGAGCGGCGCGATAACTGCTTGTGCGACTGTGTGCGTTGCGTGCGTAATAGTATGACTAAAAAGTTCTCCAAGAATTGGTATAACTAATTTAGTAAATAACAATGCATATACATGTTAAATTAAAAATTCAGTGTATGTATTATGATTATAACATAATATTCTAATTGGGGTGTTTGAGGGTGTGCGTTAATTACGTTACATGTTGTATACAACCGCGTCGCGCTATGATAGGTAGGTAGGTACCTACACTACTACAAAGGGCTTACTGTGGAGGACTAATAAAATAAAAAAGTATTTTACTATAAGTACAAGGCGCAAAATGTAAATGCATAAATCACTTCATTGCAAAAAATACGAGCGGTTTTGATTTTTCTACATTATTGGCAATCATTTTACTTTGTTGTAAAGACGTTTTAATAGCTAAACTATGATACTGGCACCTAATAAAGAGTCTGGGTATGAAAAAAAATTAATTCCAAATTCAAAACTTTTATTTAAAACAATAATACCTACTTAAGGGCAAAAAATATGGATTTTCATACTTACTTTGCCGGCCGCATCGTCATTTGTTTTTGAACAGTATGGCAATTTCGATTTATCTCGCAGGTTGTCAAAATAATGCTCGAATTTCCAAGCATGTTTGAGAAAAAGCTTTATCTGTTCCGTTTCTTTACTCATGTGCTCTCGATGCGTCCGAGACAATGGTCGGTGTCGACCACTCGAAGTCGGAGGTATGTGGATGTGATAGATAACTGCTGACAATACTCTTCTTCACGCTCACATTCACAGCGTGTTTGTACACGTGGTTACCACAAGTCAAGCGCGCGCAGCGTCATGAGATAAAAATACTAACTGTAAGTAAATAAATTAGACAAAAAAGAAACTTTTACTTAGAATGTGATGACATTTATTACAGCACAAGGAGCAGCAGTGCGATTTATTACAGCGCAAGGAGCAGCAGTACAATTTATTACAGCGCAAGGAGCAGCAGTACAATTTATTACAGCGCCAGGAGCACCAGTACTCCACCGCACACAATACCACGTCCCGCTCACCGGGTTTTCGTCAGGCCCGGTTTGGTCACGCGCGACTCGCGTGACCACAGGGCCTGCAGGAGTAGCTGCTGCTACTCATCGGTGGATGTGGATTAAAAAATTCTTTTCATCGTTTTTACGTTTTTAATTTTTACGTATTTGTTTTCAGTCACTCACGCGTGACAGTCGAGAGTAGTCGCATACGCAGCGATCGTTAACTATTATACATCTACCCTACGTCATCACCATCATCTGCCTAGCCTTTTCCGAACTATGATGGAGTCGGCTTCCAGTCTAGCCGGATGCAGCTGAATATCAGTAATTTACATGGAGCGACTGCCTATCTGACCTCCACAGCCCAGTAACTGGGTAATACGATACCCCTTGATAAGACTGGTTGTCAGACTTTCGAGCTTCTGACGACCCGTAACGACTGTCAAAGATTCACAAATGACAGCCGGGACCAACGGCTTAACGTGCTTTCCGAGGCACGGAGGAGTCTCGGTATATAAAGATGATCACCCATCCACGGACCAACCCCGGCAAGCGTAGCTTAACCAGATGGATCGACCCGTGCGGCTGTTATTACTTAGCCACGAGCTCCTCATACATCTACCCGATGTGTAAAACTGATAACCAAAAAGTCTCCTGGATTGCAGTGCAGCAAATGTAGTAAGTGGCTTCATGCTTCGTGTGTGTCAATAACTCCCGACCAACTTAGTATATTGCACGATACGGATTCAGTGGACTGGAAATGCAAATCTTGCACCGGAGGTGGTAAGCCTAAAAGACTATCATGTATCATCCCCGATATCGACGGAGACGAAAATACAGATACCGAGTCTGCTACCCCACATACAGATGCCCAGGCTGACAATATGATGCAACAAGTACTACGAGACCTGCGCAGGGAAGTGAGGCAAGTGATAAAGAAGAACTACAACGTACCCTCCAATTCTACTTGATGTGTCTTGAAGATCCAAAAATACGAGAAATCAATGAAAGAATTGGAAAACCGTTGCACTAATTTTTGGAAATCAGTGCAACGGTTTTCCAATTCTTTTCCTTACTGTTCCGTTTCTTTACTCATGTGCTCTCGATGCGTCCGAGACAATGGTCGGTGTCGACCACTCGAAGTCGGAGGTATGTGGATGTGATAGGTAACTGCTGACAATACTCTTCATCACGCTCACATTCACAGCGTGTTTGTACACGTGGTTACCGCAAGTCAAGCGCGCGCAGCGTCATGAGATAAAAATACTAACTGTAAGAAAATAAATTAGACAAAAAAGAAACTTTTACTTAGAATGTGATGACATTTATTACAGCACAAGGAGCAGCAGTGCGATTTATTACAGCGCAAGGAGCAGCAGTACAATTTATTACAGCGCAAGGAGCAGCAGTACAATTTATTACAGCGCCAGGAGCACCAGTACTCCACCGCACACAATACCACGTCCCGCTCACCGGGTTTTCGTCAGGCCCGGTTTGGTCACGCGCGACTCGCGTGACCACAGGGCCTGCAGGAGTAGCTGCTGCTACTCATCGGTGGATGTGGATTAAAAAATTCTTTTCATCGTTTTTACGTTTTTAATTTTTACGTATTTGTTTTCAGTCACTCACGCGTGACAGTCGAGAGTAGTCGCATACGCAGCGATCGTTAACTATTATACATCTACCCTACGTCATCATCATCATCTGCCTAGCCTTTTCCGAACTATGATGGAGTCGGCTTCCAGTCTAGCCGGATGCAGCTGAATACCAGTAATTTACATGGAGCGACTGCCTATCTGACCTCCACAGCCCAGTAACTGGGTAATACGATACCCCTTGATAAGACTGGTTGTCAGACTTTCGAGCTTCTGACGACCCGTAACGACTGTCAAAGATCCACAAATGACAGCCGGGACCAACGGCTTAACGTGCTTTCCAAGGCACGGAGGAGTCTCGGTATATAAAGATGATCACCCATCCACGGACCAACCCCGGCAAGCGTAGCTTAACCAGATGGATCGACCCGTGCGGCTGTTATTACTTAGCCACGAGCTCCTCATACATCTACCCGATGTGTAAAACTGATAACCAAAAAGTCTTCTGGATTGCAGTGCAGCAAATGTAGTAAGTGGCTTCATGCTTCCTGTGAGTCAATAACTCCCGACCAACTTAGTATATTGCACGATACGGATTCAGTGGACTGGAAATGCAAATCTTGCACCGGAGGTGGTAAGCCTAAAAGACTATCATGTATCATCCCCGATATCGACGGAGACGAAAATACAGATACCAAGTCTGCTACCCCACATACAGATGCCCAGGCTGACAATATGATGCAACAAGTACTACGAGACCTGCGCAGGGAAGTGAGGCAAGTGATAAAGAAGAACTACAACGTACCCTCCAATTCTACTTGATGAGTATGACACCAAGATCAAAAATACGAGAAATCAATGAAAGAATTGGAAAACCGTTGCACTGATTTACAAAATCATGCCAAAAACACAAACATAAAATATGAAGTTCTGGAAACTAAATTAAATCAGATGGAGCAAGCACAATTATGCAACCAACTTGAAATATGTGGCATCAACATCAACCCATTTGAGAAAGATAATCCTGAAGAAATTGCCAAGAAAGTTGCCGTAACCATAACGCAAAACCCGGAAGACATCGTAAAAGCCTACAGAAAAACGAGAAACCCTTCATATGTAGCGAGAAACAAAGACCAGACTCCAATCACTGTGATACTTCGAGATGGAAACCGAGATCTATGCCTACCTGTTATGGAAAACAAAAGAAGAACTCAAAGGATTGTTTAACTTTATATCTCAGACCAACAAAAAAAGGAAGACGGAGCACGCCATACATCAAAAGTGAAGCCACAAAACCATGCGCCTGCAAGTAAACACACAGACTCACGCACACAACAACATTAAAACCATGCTCATCGCTCCTGGTACGTCACGAGTCGTCGTCGAACCTCAACGAATGAATGAATGAAAGCAGTGACATAACGTGTGAGTGTTGCCATAATGTGATTTCAAATTTTCCCATTCGATTAAAACCGATTTAAATTATGATTTCTTATTTCGAGTAATTATAGTCCTGTTTTCTTTTTTTATGTATTTATATTTTAGATTTCCAAGTAATACCGAATCTAAAAGTAAATGGATAGTAGCTATACGTAATATAGCGTTGTAATTTTTTTTGTTTTTGTTTCGGAATAGAAGTCGAGTTACAATAGGTACCATACTCAACAATATCTTACTCGTACAATATTATCCTACCCATACAATATTATTACACCAATTGTCATCCATTTTTCAAGCATTTTCTGGCATCTGATTGTGCTGTAACTTGGCATACTTATACAACTACCGAGACATTTTGAAAATATCATGTTGCTTGTCTGATGATGTAGCCGGAAGTTGGCCATAGGAACTCCTCAATCAAACAAGATAGCACCATCGTGTTTGGACTCATTGGTCATGTATTAACAAGCGCTTTGACACTAGGTGGTGTTTAGGGTCTGATGATGGAGCCAGAAGGTGGCCATGGGAACTCCTCAATCAAACAAGATAGCACCATCGTGTTTGGACTCATTAGCTATGTATTAAGAAGTGCTTTGACACTCGGTGGTGTTCAGGGTCTGATAATGGAGCCGAAAGGTGGCCATGGCAACTGCTCAATCAATCAAGACAGCACCATCGTGTTTGGACTCATTGGTTATGTATTAACAAGTGCTATGACACTAGGTGGTGTTCAGGGCCTGATGATGGTGTTGGAAGGTGGCACATGGGAAAACCTAATTCATTGGATTTGTGAGGGTGATAGAACAGATATTAAGAATAGCTTTTAAGAATATGAAAGTTCTATTGTTTACGTAAGTTTTATTTAGTACTTTTGTTAAAAGCTTATTTTTAACCCGCGAGCACTCGCGCTATGAGCATTTTATTCACAATAAATTTCAAACATTGCCGTTTGCGGCCATTTTGTCAAAATTATTCGTACGTACATCGTTCATTTGGTAGGTGAGTTTCGTTCCGTCCCCCACCCCTGAATGCAGTTCACTTCAGTGTTGCCGTTTTATCGTAATATTTAATTGTAATTTAGAGTTTAATTTGATTTTAATTTAATGTATTTGTAAATATGTGCCCATTCTATGAGTCTTGCTACTCGAATTAAATAATTTGAATTTGAATTTTAGTGACTTTGTCACTAGATCTAGTGAGTTTTTGAGGTTTATGGTGACTTTTTTTCACGATTTAGTGACAAAAAAAAGTCTGGTGACTTCTAGCGACTTTTTCATGATCAACACAACAGTACATATTATTTATCTTGTTGATGCAATCTATATTTAATAAACCAGAAAATTGTGTAGTTATTAAGTACCTAACGTGCACTGGGAACACGAAATGTTCATTTGACCCATAGACTTGTTGGGTCCATGCTCTATGTACCTATAATATGATTTGACCAACCGGGTATTCCCCTATTAACGTTCCACGTTGCAGCACGATTCGTTCGTTTATAGGCATGATCGTGCATCTCGCTTTGTCACGAGAAAAATATATTGCTATCTTAACGTAAAATGTTTAAAGTATAGTCAAGTATTATATAGTTTATTTGGTCTAGGGATGCAAGAAGTGTAAAAAAGTATCGATATATATCGTATCGATATTTAAAAAAAATATCAATATTGATTTCGATATATCGAAAAAAAAATATCGATATATCGATATATGGGTGAAATTTTCAAAAAAAATGGATCTTTATGTAGTTCAAGTTTTATAATCATTTAAATACCAAACTAGGAAAAAAAGTACAAATAATTTTCACGGCTCTGAATTCCAGCGGTTTTAGTCAGCGGCGACAACGGTGTTACTATTGAAAATATATCGTTTTTGATACATTTTCGATACTTGATATTTTATATCGATACATCGATATATCGAAATAATAAATATCGCCTGAAAATATCGATATATCGAACAAAAAATATCGATATTTCGATATATCGATATTTTTTCTGCAAGCCTAATTTGGTCCATAGTTCTCGAATGTTATTGTTTGTAGTAACATTGATATTCTCTGAGTGAAACTGGTTTATTTTATCGTTTTGTTTTCAAGTTTGATTAAAGTTTCTGAAATGGATCTGCCTTTAAAGAAGAAGGCGTATAGTCAGAAGTTCAGAACTGAGTGGGAAAATCAAGAAGAGTTTAGAAACTGGTTAAAACCTGTTGTAAGTGATCCCACTAAAGCCTTTTGTTTATTTTGCCATAGTGAGTTTTCTGCTAGAGTAACCGATATAAGAAAACACGCAGATACCAAGAAACATAAACAGAAATGTGAAACTGTCAAAAAATCAGCAAATAAGTTTTGTACCAGCTCCCAAAGAAAATAGATTTGTCCAAAAGGCTGAAGGTAAACTTGCATTATTTATTGCGGAACATGGTTCTATTTCTCAAATAGACCATTTAACGGATTTGTGCAAAAATGTATTTGCAGATTCAAAATCAGCCGACCTAAGGATGCATAGAACCAAATGCACACAGATTATAAATCAGGTACTAGCACCACACTTTAGAGAAAACCTTTTAAAAGATATAGGCAACCAAAAGTACAGCATCATTATAGATGAATCTACAGACATCAGCGTGACTAAATTCATGGGAATTGTCATAAGATATTTTAGTTATGCTCAGGATGCTATTGTGTCTGCCTTTTTCTCACTGGAACCAGTAGAGCGAGCAGATGCAAGCGGCCTCGTCTCCTCGTTAGTATAATGTTTACAATTACATAAGTTACCGATCCAAAATATGGTCGGTATAGGAACCGATAATGCTACAGTTATAACGGGACGGCACAATAGCGTATATGAAATATTGCGAACGCAGTACAATTTACCCCATTTAATTCTGATAAGATGCGTTTGCCACTCACTCCAACTAGCTGTCAGCCATGCATCACAGCAAACCATTCCGAGCCATATTGAGTTTCTAATAAGAGAAACCTACAAGTGGTTTTCTACTTCTTCGAAACGCCAACATGAATATAAAGAAATTTACAATATTATTAATTGCGGAGAAGAACCACTTAAGATTCTCAAATTATGTGATACACGTTGGCTATCCATAGAACCGGCCCGGCAGTAGTCCGGATTTTATCGCAATGGGAAGAGCTTAAGTTGCATTTTACAGTGACAAAAGATAAATGCCACACTGCTGATTTACTGAGTGAAATGTACAGAAATGAAGCTAATCGTTTGCATTTGCTGTATTTGAAAAGTATACTGAATGATGTACAAATTGGAATAAAAACTTTTGAAGGAGAGAACATAGATCCAGTTCAATTAATTACTTCGTTGATGACCTTATTACGATCCATATGTAATAGAATTTTGATACCTAATAGAGTCATAACCGAGAAAGACTATTTAACATTAAAAATTGAAGATCATCTAAGCCCAGTACCTCACCTAGGATACCTATTTGAATCTCATATTACTAAAACCAAATTAACAAATGAAACAGTTGCCCCTGTTAGAAAAAGCTGTATAGATTTCACTGTTAAACTTGCAAAAGAATTACAAAACCGCTTGCCCAGCAATTATGTGGCACTTCAAAAAATGACACAGTTATCAGTAAGAAACACTTTAAGGCAACTAAAGAACACTTCAATTGTTGAACTTGCTATCGAACTTGGCTTTAATGAGGACAAAATTGAAAATACAGCAATGGAATAATATTAATTTTGTCAAATGGAACGTAATTCCAAATGACGATACAATAAAATTCTGGGCGCAAGTGAACAAATACAAAAATGCTGCAGGTATTAACGCATACCAAGATTTAGCAGATTTAGCCATTGCAGTTTTGTCGCTGCCACACTCGAACGCAGAAGTAGAGCGGACGTTCAGTATAATGAACATTATTAAATCGAAACTACGAAATAGATTAGCAACAACAACTCTGAATTCAATACTGTTGATACGGAATCAGCTAAAATGTTTAAAAGAAACCTGCAAAAGTTATGTTTTACCCAATGAAGTCTTGTCCCAAATGACGAAAACCGTTAAAACATAAATAAGAGTAATGTGCCATCTACTTCCATATTACAACCGCAAGGTTCGACTTCCACGGCAACTACAGAGCAACCGTCCACTTCCACCATGCTGGACGAAGATGATACAGTGATAATAGATGAAGATTTAATGCAACTAATTAATTTTTAAAGTGTTTTTGGTTAATTCAAATTATTGTTCGTTGACTTTTCATATGTTTTAAAAAAATACTTTTAATCAGTAAATTTAGTGACTTCTAGTGACTTTTTGAATTAAATTTTTCACCCAATCTAGTGACATTTTAGTAGAAGTTTGGTGACTTTATTTTTCCCTAAGCGGCATCACTGGTTCACTTCTCGCCAGTGTGCGCCAGTCACTCGGACGAGGTGGTTTGTTGCGCCGTGTACCATCAGGCGGCGTTTTGCTCATCGCGCGGGTATCGACGTAAGTACTTTTTTTTACTCATGACTTTTTTTTTTCATCTTAGCGACAGTTTTACTGCTACTTTTATGTAATATTATGATTTTACATTACTAAAATAGTAATCTTTTATGTATTTTTATTATAGATGGATCGTGATCGAAGGGATGAACATGTTTTGGCATGGTTGATGGAGGAAGATTTGGAAGACATTGAGGACCCGTCTTTTAGAGCCGATGATATTGAAAGCGATCGAGGCAGTGAACACAGTCATCATTCCACTAACACCGAACAATCGTCATCGGAAGTAGAAGGTGAGGTTTTTTCAATTTCACCGGACAATCAGCTGTTTTACGTAGGCAAAGATGGGTGTACAAAATGGAACTATAATCCACTTCGTTCCAATGTTTGTTGTTCCAACCAGGGGTAAAACCAGTGGCTAAAAATTCTATCACTATAATGGATTGTTTTCTCCTCTTTGTGAGTGAAGAAATGCTGACTGATATAGTTCGCTTTACGAATATCCACATCAGTAAAATCAAGGACCAATTCTCAAGGGAGAGAGATTGCAAAGAGATAGATATTGTAGAACTAAAAGCCTTTATTGGTATTTTGTACATGGCTGGTATAAAAAAGACGAATCACTTAAATTTGAAAGAGATGTGGGACAAAGATGGCACGGCACCTGATATTTTTAGAGCTGCTATAAGTCGCAATAGGTTCCTTTTGTTGATGAGAGCTATAAGGTTCGATGACATAAACTCCCGCTCCGAAAGGTCAAAGTATGACAATATTGCTCCAATTCGTGAATTATTCGAATCTAAAGAAAAAAAATTATCGTAAAGTGTCGAGCCAATTACCAAGTAGGAGAGAATGTGACTATAGATGAAATGCTGGAATCGTTCCGAGGACGATGCTAATTCCGCATGTATATAGCAAACAAACCAGCTAAGTATGGTATAAAAGTATATGCTTTATGTGATTCAAAGACTTTTTATACAACTAACTTAGAAATTTACCCGGGAAAGCAACCGAACGGTCCACACAAATATGATAATACTGCATCCGCAGTTGTGAAACGTTTATCACAAGATATTTTGAATACAGGCAGAAATATTACGGCTGACAATTATTTTACATCGATTCCATTGGCCGATGATTTACTGGCTGCACGGACTACTATCGTTGGTACACTCAGGAAGAATAAAAGGGAAATTCCACCATTTTTTCTTGACATCAAACAAAGACCAAAACCTAGTAGTATCTTTGGTTTTCATAAGAGCAAGGTTCTGGTGTCTTACGTACCAAACAAAAAGAATTAAAAAAATGTTCTTATGATAAGTACACTTCATAACGACGACCGAATTGATCCAACTACTGGAACTACCGCGAAACCCGAAATTATCACCTTTTATAATAAAACGAAAGGAGGTGTTGATGTTGTGGATCGACTAAAAGAAGAGTATTCTGTGGCAAGAGTGGCATGTAAATGATCATTTACAAAGAAAATACGGGTATAATCATCACGCGCAGAGACTACTTGAAACAACTAGCTCTTCAACTAACACAGCCACATATCCAAAGAAGAAGCACCTTCCAAAATATTTCATATCCTCTTCAGCAAGTGATGAAACGTTTTGTACCAGAATCTGAGTTACCAGAAGAAGAAAAACCAAGTGGTATCTGCGCGGTTTGCCCAAGACGCAAAAATCGCAAGACCAAAAAGAGCTGCATTTACTGCCAAAATTTTTTGTGTACCGAGCATAGTCGTACACTATGTGATATGTGTAAAGCTCGCGTATATGACGAAGATTAGTTATTTATACTTAGTTAAGTTTTTTTTTTTTTGTTTTTTTTTTTGTTCAATTTTTTTCGTCAGACTGCCTTACAAGACTGGCAAATTAGTTCCTATGATTGTTAATTAAAATAAAAAAGATTAATATTGTTAACTTTTTGAATATATATTTTTTAGACTAAATAATATGTATTTTATTTAATAAAATATTTTTTTATTAATATTTTTTGATAAAACTTGCATTTATTGACATTCATAAACGTGAGCAAAATGCTCTACACGCGAGTGCTGATGTAATTTCTTGAGGCGCGAGTGCTAGCAGGTTAAAAAGGTTTTTAATTAAATTTTATTTGTGTTAAATTGTATAGTCGAGGTAAATAAAACTGTTTCGAAATGTGCAGCATATTCCTAAAGCAAGAGAGGTAGAATGAAGCTAAATATAGATGGGTTTTCTGTCAACAAAAATAAGGAAGTGGTGAATAAATACTATTGGTCCTATGAACAACGAAACAAGGATAAGTGTTCTTCGCGTGCTATAACTATACGCACCACAGACAATGATCAACATACAGTATTAAGCCACGGCGAACATAATCACGAACCCAGTGCATTTAAATTACCAACTTCAAGTGTAATAAGTGAATTAAAAAGAGAAGCACTTAAGAACAACCGTTTAAAACCATGTCAGATTTTGCAAACAGTCTTAAAAGGTACAGATTCTGATATTGCGTCACAGTTACCAACGACCAGGGCGTTAAAGCAAATAATTTACAGAGAAAGGCGTAAAAATAAGCCTGTGTTTGTTGAACCAAAAGATATATATGTCGGAGCGGCCGAGACGGTTATCGGGCTCACAATCATCATCAGAAGGGTAATTATTAATTAAATTGTTCATTATGTAACTATCTGTCTACTTCGTGGCCAAAGGAAACGCGTATAAGCACTCTAACTAGAAAAGTCTAAATTAATTAGAAGGGCGCAACGAGTCCGAGGGTCGCGCTCAGTCTCGTGGTCTGAATGGAATTGACTGCCTGATCCAGGCTCCTCTGATGCTTAACTCTTGTCGTCTTAAAACGTTCTCACGGTAATACCAAGCCGACTCCCGGCCACGTTCGACGTAATAAGGTTTACGTCGTCGCCTTCAGTGATCCTGAGAGTTAGCCGAGGTGTGACTGACGCCTTCGTCTCACGCTGATAAGGAACTGGACGAGGTGTGAGTTGACACCATCGTCTCGCGCCACGACATATATTTGTTACCTACATGATATTACCATCTTAATTACCTGCTAATTATTAACTCAATTTAATTCATTGATTGTATTTTTATTGTTTTATTTGATCTTATTATTATTAATTTATTTGATTTTGTTAATTTTAAGTTTGGTAGGTGTGATTTTATCACTTTTAATAATATTAGGTCTTTACCTATGAAATTGCCGTTTTGTATGAAAAAATTTAAACGATTTTTTTTCATGTATTTTTTATTTGTATTAATCGAAGTAATCACCCATGCAATCAATGCATCTTTGCCAACGCAGTGGCAGTTTATTGATCCCTTCTTCAAGAAATCAGCTGGACGGGAGGCAACAAATTCTTCAAAGGCATTTTGTACTGCCTCTCGGGTATTGAATGTTTTTCCCGCCAAGAAGTTATCCAAATTCTGGAAAAAGTAGTAGTCTGTAGGCGCAAGGTCTGGTGAGTAGGGCGGATGACGGAGAGCTTCCAACCCCAGTTCTTGCAACTTGGAGACCGTCTGCTGTGCAGTATGAGGTCGCGCGTAGTCGTGCAGGAGCAGCGGAGACGAGCGATTGACCAATGCTGGTTGGAGATGTGCCAGCTTCTCCATCATTGTGTTCAGTTCTTCACAGTACACATCTGCAGTAATGTTCACCCCGTTTGGTAAGAAGCTGTGATGAATCACACCGGCGCTAGACCACCAAACAGTGACCATCACTTTTCTAGGGGTAAGTTTTCGTTTAGAGCATTGTTTAGGTACTGAACTAGGATCCAACCAACTTGCTGAGCGCTTGCGGTTATCAAACAGAATCCATTTTTCATCGCAGGTAACAATGCGGTTCAAAATTCCTTCATTTGTCTGTTGAGCAGTGCAAGCCACGCCTCGACGCGTACTTCGCGCTGGCGATCATTGAGTTCGTGGGGCACCCATTTGTCAAGCTTTTTTACCTTGCCAATTTGACGCAAATGGACCAATATTGTTTTGACGCTAACGTCGAAAGCTGCTGCTAATTCAGCCGTAGATTGTGTATCATCAGCTTCCACAATCGCCTTTAATTCGTCATTGTCGACTAAAGTATTCGGACGACCGCGAGGTTCATTTTTCAGGTCGAAATTTCCAGAACGGAAGCGAGTAAACCAATAACAGGTGGTGCGTTGGTTTGTAGTGTTAGCTCCGTAAACGTCGTTGATGTTGCGTGCCGCTTGTGCCGCGTTGCTGCCACGACGGTTCCATAATTACTCGAATTTTTAACGTATCCATGATGACGAAAAAGATTGAAATGCGATGAAAATGTAACACTAATTATTAAACAAATGACTTCTTTTGAAAAAAGAATTCCATGTTTTTAAGATAAAATTAATTTGAAATTAGAATTCTTAGGCAAACAAAAATTATTTTGATTTGAAATGGCCAGTACTGCAGAACGGCAATTTCATAGGTAAATATTATTAGGCAAACTCTGTTAGTGCTGTGCACACCTTTGAGTGAAAAGTTCGCTGTAGTTTGTTTATATGTTATAATAAGATATGCTCTCTGTAAATGTTTTTGTGATCTAGTCGTTGGAGTGCCATAATAAATAAATAAATATTAACAATGATTATCTTAAATTAGAAAAAGGAAACTTGGTAATTAAAGATGAAATATTTAATGATAATAAGAGAGTTATTCTTTTATCAACAAAGAAATTGATGACTCAAATAGGACAAAGCATGATGTGGTATGTATATGGATGGTACCTTTAAGTCTGTACCAGAATTATTTTTACAATTGTATACAATTCATTCTAGGATTTTGAACGAACATAGGTCCACCGTGCCGTTAGTATTTGTGTTGTGCACTAATAAGGACAAACCCAAATGAAAGTGATGAGAGCGAAGGTAACGACAGTGAAGATGAAGACGAGCAGCCACTAAGCTCATTTTCTACCCAAGAACGAGGACGAGCTGTTTCTAATTATATTGGAAAAAACGGGTTTCTATGGTCGGAAACTGAGATTGGCAGATCAAGTAGAACTCCTGCTCACAACATCCTACACGTTTCTCGACCGACTGAACCACTGATCTTTCAAAGTTTTATGGATCTTTGGTCAAAACTGTTTGATTCCGACATGATTATGACAATAGTCATACACACCAATCAAAAGCTGAGAATGTATCGGGAACAGTTTCGAAACACAAATAGACCTGAGCTCAAAGATACTGATGATAGAGAAATGAGAAGTTTGCTTGGTCTACTCTACTACAGTTCAGTATTTAAATGCAACAATGCAGATGCTAACTATTTGTTTGCAACAGACGGCACAGGACATGAAATTTTTCGCTGTGTCATGTCAAAATATAGATTCTGTACGTTACTGTACTGCCTCAGATTCGACAATGGAGCCAATCGCCAAGAAAGCTTGAAGACTGATCCTTTAGCAGCAGTATTTTGTATTTTTGAAAAGTTGGTGACTAACTCCCAGAAAAACTATACTCTTGGTCCAAATACCTGCATTGATGAGATGCTCGTTGCGTTCAGAGGCCGGTATAAATTTATAATTTACATGCCTAAAAAGCCGGCTAAGTATGGGATAAAGATCATGATTCTTACACCCGAATACTGAAACGCCACTCAAATCTCATAATCATCTAAAAGCTACTTAAATATAAGCATCCCTCAAATTTAAATGGTATACACAAACGCCACTTAAGCAATTCGAAACCATGATTACCCAAGCAGTCCTCAAATGTTTACATCTTGGCAACATCCTGCTCAAAAATTGTTATCAGCACGTTCTCAGTTACCAAATAATTTAGTTTACGTCTCGTATTCGTTTTACGCAGTCTTCTTTGAACAAATATTTTTTATAATATTATTAATCTGTTGAAATATATCAGTATAATGTAAGTTTGGTTTGAATTACGATTGAAACTATGTATTTATTTACATAAATATCTAAAGACGTCATAAGAAAAGAAAATTTCTTGAGATAATTGTCGTAGATTGGAACGTTACACTTGACATTTTACGCGCGATTATTTAGCTTGATCAGTAATAATCGGTATTAATAAAATTGATTCACGTTGGAGGACAAGAAGAAACGTGGATGCAATTTATCTTTTGTTTGCTTCAAAAAGGGGTTATTCATGACTTTTAAGTACCTAATATTATAACAAGGTTGCGGTTTATTTGTGTGTCTTGCATTTTTTTCTTTTCTTTGCTTCAGTTTGTCTACTAATAACTGCTTAATTGCACCATCTACTTCCTCATCGCAAAATATTGAAGAATTAATTACAGTTAGTGATTTGGACGACTCAGTTGAAGATCCTGATTTTGAATTGCCTGAATCTGTAAAAGGTACTTCTTCTGATACTGATTTGACATTCCGGGAAATGGTATTAGGTGATACTCTACTACAGCAAAATAGACAACCTGAAATACATTTTGTAGCTGCATATCCTGGTCCAGTCTTTACTTACAATGCTACCCCGCAATTATAGATGATTCTGTACCAATAGTTATAAAACAAAATAAAAATAAAATAAAGCATCCAATGATAATAAACAGTTGTGATGGCAAATGCAAGAGGCAATGTGCTACGTTTTCACCGGAATGGCGGAAAGAGATTTGGGATAAATATTGGGACCAAAATTTTGTATCAAGGCGTAGTTTTCTAAATAAATGTATAAACATATCATCAATAAAGCGACGTAAAATTCAAATGACAAATTCCAATGAGAGTTTTTTAAAAAACGAAAGTCGTTATTTTGCATTGCCAAATAAAGATAACGAATTAATTTCCGTGTGTAGAAATTTTTTTTTGGCGACTCTTGGATATAAAACTGATGCCGTGATAACAGAGCTAAGTAGAGCTATAAAAAAAGGACTACTGAATGCATCTGTTTCCAAAGAAAATAGGGGTGGCAATCGAAGAAAAGTTAATGGAAACATCATAACCGATCATATAATGACTTTTCAGCCCACTATTAGTCATTATCGCCGTTACAATGCGCCATTTACTAAATATCTGCCGAGACATTTAACATTACAGCAAATGTATGAAGATTTTAAGCAAAAAAATCCAAATTTTAAATGTGGGATTGAATTATAGAGGCAAAAAATAAAAGAACTGAAAATATCATTTTCCATAACTAAAGGCGATAGGTGTGTAGAATGCTCGATGTATGAAGAAGAACTGAAGAAGTACAGCGATGTTAACTCGATCCCTGAAGAAATTAGAACGAAATATGAAAATCATAAGACTAAAGCTGACTCTGCTTTACAAAAATACAGATTAGATGGAACAAGAAAAAACTCAAACAGAGTTAAATATGTATCAATGGATTTGCAGAAAGTGATCATTTTACCAGAAATGCCGAACATTAAAGATGCATTTTTCATGAGTCGTTTGGTTACTTTTAATTTAACATTTGCTCCAATTGAAAAAAAGTCCAGCGATTTTGCCACATGCGTCCTTTGACATGAAGCTCAATCTGGACGAGATGCTAGTGATATTGTAAACGCTATATATGCTTTCTTACAGGCTAATAGGGATATGGAGCACTTATATATATGGACTGATAATTGTACAGCCCAAAATAAAAATTGGACCCTTTACACAGCTATGATTACGATAGTCAATAACTCCTCTAATGATCTTAAATCGGTAACGATTAGCTATTTAACAAAAGGCCATACTCACATGTCCGCGGATGCCGTTCACGGCAATATAGAATTGAAAATGAAGAGGCAAAAGAATATTTATGATTTTCAAGATTTTAAAGATACGGTGATGCAATCAAGGAAAAATATAAAAGTTATAGAAATCACTTTTAGACATGATTGGCCAAAAAAAAAAGAGAGCGGCACGACATAATGAACCGCTTAAAGATTTTAATTTAAACTCTGTTGTACAAGTGGAGTTTATCGCTGGATCAAGAAATCTTTTTTATAAAACAAGGTCCATACAATTTACTTTTTTTGCTTTAATTTTTTTTTTTTTTTTTCGGATTTGATGAACCCCTCCAGTTATTTTTTTGGTTACTTTTTTCAAATGTTTGAATCTTGCCACGGTACAGAACCTTCACCGGTGAAATAGTCAGTATATATATTTCGGATTACAGTACCACTTAGTTCTGATCTTCGTCTTCTAATTAAATGTAAATTATCACTGGCAGGTGAAATCAAAATCAAAAGTCATTTATTCAAACTAGGCTGAGAATCAGCACTTTTCGAACGTCAAAATTACATAAGACAGTCCCCCCAAAACGCCCACCCTTCACCACTTCCTAGTGCTTTAGCTGGGAAGAAGAAGTGGCGCAACAAACTCCCCAGCAGCACAGCTGTCTGTTCAGTTAGAAAAATTTGATTCTATACAAAAGTTTGCAAAATCATTTACATTATTACGCAACATAAAACATAAATCTAATTAGCCATATGTCAGCTAGCACACGCCAATATACGTACTCGTTCGTAGCAAAATCAACATTAACGTGTATGGGCCTGTTGAAAATTTTAAATTTGTTACTCAATATACCAAACGTACGTTCAATATAACGCCTTGCGCGTGTCAAGCGATAATTGTATATTCTCTTATTTCGTGGTAAATGTTTACCAGCGTATGGTCTTTGCAAGTGTTCGGATAAGGCAAATCCTTCATCGCCAATAAATGAAAACGGTATAGGTATTCCATTGTTAGATATAGGTCTCGGTTGAGGTATATTAAAATTTCCTTCTCGTATTTTTTTAACCCATTCGCTGCTGTCATGTATTGTTGAATCGGAGCTGTTTCCATAGCATCCGACATCGATAGCTATGAAATTATAATTAGCGTCACATATTGCTAGCCGATGGAAAAAAAATGTTTGTATTTGTAATATTCTGAGCCGGTATGACATGGTTTTATAATTCTTATATGTTTTCCATCTATTGCTCCAATTATGTTAGGAAAGAACATTGGTCAAAAACGACCTGACCAAAAAATGCAACGACCAGCAATGATTGATACGTCAAAAAATAGTGATATAAGTGTATATAAAATTACGGGGTCTAGCTTATTTTATTGGAGCCGGTAAAATAATTTAGCATTTTAATAAAAAACCTCATTTCCTTCTTACATTATAGGTTTTGAACGCATCTAAACCCGTCCCGATTTTATCTATGGTATACGTTTCATCACAATACTACCAATCAGCATTTACTTTTTTTTTATTACTAGAGTTAACTGTAGATTTATTTATTTATTTTATAGTGTAATGACATTATCTTCATTTTTAGTTGGGGATATGGATTATAGTATTCCTAAATTAGTAGCAAATGATAGGTTGACAGTAAACATAGAATGCACTAATACTTAGAACGGAACGTAACATGAAATGACAGCTGTCAAAGCGTTTAGCTGTTTACCGCGCAGTCCTTCGTTCGTTGTTCTTGCGTCGTTGCGTACTGTGCGATTTCTTGTGGTTTTAGTGTGTTATTTGTGACTTGGCTACTATTACGGACTCCGATTGATCTTTCAACTCTTAACGACCCTCTGATATGGAATACCTACTTGAGTGCGAAAGCCGTATCATCGAATTTTGTTTCTTCGAAAACCTTTCAACGACATCTCTATACTGCGACGCCTTGATAAATCGACGTCTTGTTACTGCGATATTTAGTTACATCGAAAAACTGTACTGCGAACGATTTTACTGCGTAAATATCATACTGCGAAGCCTTGTTCAATCGATGTCTCGTTACTGTGATGTTACTTAGGAAAACTTACTTCGGACGACCTTATGGCGATAACCAAGTACATCGATTTTCTTTTCCAAAACAATACCTATGTACATTTTTAACATTTCTTTAAAAGCAAAGAGCCTGTGCAAAATTCGTCAGCAATACAGGAATGCGAGGTTTTTTTGGTATAATTAATATATCAGGCGCTTGAGGTTGCTGGGGAACAATATGTGGGTAGATTAAAAATTGTAATGACAGGAAATATAATGAAATATAATTGCCTTTGTATAGCGTTATTCGTTTTGTGTTATAGAAGAGTTCACTGATAATTGTTTATTGCTAAAATGACTGACTCTGTTATCATAGAAAAATCGAAGCGCGGAAATGACATACTGATTATTAGTGGATATGAGTTTTGTTTGAATAAAAATGTGAATGACAAATGTTATTCGTGTTGTGTGCTTAAGCAAAGGAAGCAGTGTTCAAGTACTATGACGACCGAATTTTGTACAGATAACGGGCATTCGGTAATTAAAAATATGACTGAACACTCTCACGCTCCTAATGCTTCATTGTTGCAATCAATATCATTTAAAAACAAGTTAAAACATGCTGCGGCTACCACTTCGATGACACCTGTACAGATCATTCAGGCAAATTTGGAGGCTGTTCCCAGTACAAGTGCATCTGGTCTGCCGAATAAAAATGCTTTGAGGCAAATAATACATCGTGTCAGGAGGAAACATAAGCCTAAAGAACCGCAGACTATAGATGAAATTGAAGTACCGTCTGCATATGCTTTCGTCGAAGGAGAACGATTTTTGGCTCGTGACACTAAATTCGGTGATAAAAACCGCTTGCTGTTATTTTGCACTAAACAAAATATCAAGATACTTTCTGATTCATCAGTTTGGTTGATGGACGGAACTTTTAAAACTTGTCCGGCCTTGTTTCGTCAGATTTATTCTATTCACGCTATAGTTGGACATGATGATAAAACCAAAAAGTCAGTACCGTTGGTTTACTGTCTGTTGACCGACAAAACAGAGGAGAGCTATTTGGCTTTTTTAAGTGAACTCAGATTATATGCTGCAGAATATGAATATGATTTGAATCCACAGCATATTGTAACAGATTTCGAGATTGCAATCATAAACGTGATCAGGATTGATTTCCCTGATGCTCATCATCAAGGTTGTTTATTCCACCTTGGTCAAAATGTTTGGAGGCAAATCCAACGATCTGGGTTAGCTTCGCGCTATGGCAGTGACAGTGATTTCTCACTGAAATTAAGATACTTAATTGCTCTGGCCTATCTTCCGCCTGCAGAAATTCCTGACGCATTCAAAACTCTTAAAGAAAGTGTACTACCAGAAGAAGCGAGAAGCATTACAGAGTGGTTTGAAACGTACTATGTTTTGGGAAAACTTATGTGCCGAGCCAGTCATAGTACTTCAGTCTCCATTTCAAGATCTTCCCCAATGTTCCCCACTCAATTGTGGTCTATAAATACGAACAATGAACTGCGATTGCCCAGAACCCAAAATAAAGTAGAGGCATGGCATCGTAGGTGGAATAGTCTATTAAATAATAATCGACATGGCCTATATGAAACTAGTCGGGAAATGATGAAAGAGCAAACTGCTACCAACCATGCCATTGAAAAAGCCTTATCGTGTATTCCGAGGACACCGCCCCGAAAAAAATTGAGAGATCGTTCACATGCACTTTCGAAACTGTGCGAAAAAAAGCATACTATGGATTTAATTACGTTTTTAAGAGGTGTGGCAAACAATACCGAATTGTAAATAATTTGTTAGTGCAGATGTACTGTGCGTAGCTAATTTCGTTTAACTTTGATAATCTTTATTTCTAATGATTTACTTTGTGTGATTGTACGTTGTTGTACCTTTATTTTGTCGTTAATCAATAAATAACAAGGAACAATTTGTTGTTAATCTATTTACCAAAAGTTTAATCATTTATAGCTACAAATACATTCAGACGAACTTTGCAATGATCTACAATCTTTACTTTAACACTGATATATTCATGACAGATGGCGCTCTCTGCTTTTAAAGAAATGTTAAAAATGTACATAGGTATTGTTTTGGAAAAGAAAATCGATGTACTTGGTTATCGCCATAAGGTCGTCCGAAGTAAGTTTTCCTAAGTAACATCACAGTAACGAGACATCGATTGAACAAGGCTTCGCAGTATGATATTTACGCCGTAAAATCGTTCGCAGTACAGTTTTTCGATGTAACGAAATATCGCAGTAACAAGACGTCGATTTATCAAGGCGTCGCAGTATAGAGATGTCGTTGAAAGGTTTTCGAAGAAACAATATTCGATGATACGGCTTTCGCACTCAAGTAGGTATTCCTCTGATATTGATCACTGGACACCGATAACGCTTACACCTGACGACCTTCTGCTATCGATCCCTGGACACCGATTGCGCTTTAAGAATTGGTTCAGAGTGCTGAGTAACGTCTCGGAGTGCCACGATGAACCCGAAAGACCGAGCAACTCGTCGACATCTACAGTGTATTAATTGCAATATCGTTGTTGATACACTACGGCGCTTTGTTGTCTTGGAACTTGACACCAGAGTCATATCGTTAATCAGCAATTGGATCGCCCCAATACTCGTAAGTACTTTACTCATATAATTAAACCCCATAATATAATAATAGAAATAAACCCCAACCAACATAGGAAAAAGCTAGGCAGATATTCTTTTGGTTTCCTATAGTAATATTTACTTCCTCTTTTTCAGATCACTGAAAATGATTACATTTGTGAGGCTTGTTGGGATATTGCAATGCATTCAGTTAATGAAGCATTAGCCCTCGACAACAGCGGTGCACAACAAGCAGCTGGATCCTCTCACCAAGGCCATAGACAAGTGTGTGTTCTCTGTGGTCTTTCCATATTAAGAAGACGGAGTGACCTTATTTTGAAAGAAAATGCCTCTGATTTGGATAGAAACATTACCAATCTCATTGAAACCAGCATTGCACCACGTCAGGTCAGTACTAGTTGTAATACCATGAGTGGCTCTGTCATTCAGGTTTATCAATGCATTCAGCCCATGTGTCATATTGTGCTTTATACCAAGATGTTTCTTTTATAGATTACATCAACAGATCGTGTTTGTCATCCATGTTGGCTGAGATACAGACGATCTGCACTTCGGACACAGCAAATTGATGATGCACGATCTGTTAATCCTGATGATAATGTTTTACAAGAACCGAATCTCACCGATCAAGGTGTAGAACAACAAATAGAGGTTGAGGAAGATAGAGCTGAAATCCCAATAATTCCTGTTCAACCAGTAGCAGAAATTGTATTACCAAACTACAAACGGGCTGCAAACACTGCTTCTCATTGTTTATTCTTTGGCTGTACTAATGTAGATTTGCGGATACTTACTGATTCTTTGAGAGCAACTATCTTAAGTAATAATAATTTTTACTTACCAGCACTGGCACGAGTTTGTGTGGAACATTTATTTAGCAATAACTGGGATAGTTTGTACAATTTGCCAAACAGCATCAGTACTTTTAATGTGCAACAAATAGAGCATGTATTCTCATTTGTGAATTCATCCAAATCTTATTTCAACTTAAGCAGTATTGAAGCAATTCAAGATATTGATGACAATTTATTTTTCTATTGGATTGGAAGATCAAAAGAGGAATTTATTTCATTGTTAAATGAGGTTCCTAGGATCCAAGAAGCTCATAGAGGCATTTTAGGCTTGTCCGCTTTGTTAATGAAATTGAGAACTGGAGAATCTGATGACAGAATATCAAAACTTTTAGGAGTGCCTCGTCGCACCCTTGAAAGGTTAATGCACAGTATAAGAGAATTGCTAGTGCAAGACTTTGTTCCCAATAATCTTGGAATCAATCATATTTCTAGGGAGAATTTGCTACAGCACAATATGCTGTTGCCTAAAGGAATATATGATAATGAAAATAATAACCAAGCCATTTTGATTTGTGATGGCACTTACATTTATATTAACAAAAGCTCAA
The DNA here is from genome assembly GCA_947363905.1 of Lithophane semibrunnea. Taxonomy (NCBI): domain Eukaryota; kingdom Metazoa; phylum Arthropoda; class Insecta; order Lepidoptera; family Noctuidae; genus Lithophane; species Lithophane semibrunnea. The sequence goes on along the minus strand of OX376199.1, from coordinate 14,785,279 downwards.
ATTACATGTTTCAAAAGGATACTTACTCGCTACATAAGTATAGAAATCTACTTAAACCATTTTTAATGGTATCATGTGATGGTTATATTGTTGACTGTTTTGGGCCATACAAGGGTACCACATCTGATACTGAGATTATGACATCTCTATTTAGAAATGAGAATTCTCCTCTCAGATTGTATCTCCAAGCTAATGATATCTTTATTTTAGATAGGGGTTTCAGAGACTCTATTAGCCTGTTAGAAGACTGCAGGGAGTTTCTTGCTCGTTCTTCTCCCGTCAGAGTTCATTTTGGAACGAGCGACTAGCTTTTTCTCTAATTACCTTCCTATTTAGATATTAATCCAATTATAAAATAAATGCCTAGTCTTGCCTATTCTGTTGTTTTTATGATATAATCCCTTATTTAGGTACACACAACCCTTAACACACAGTAAATAGACTTAAATAGATAATAAAATCTCTCACAAACACTAAACCCCATTTAAAACTTAGTCACCCTAACAAGCGCATAAAATTGGATAGAGAGTCTAACGAACAAGAGACTGGTGTCGAGTTGACTAGAAAATTTCAAAACGCAGAAGCCTACACTAGATTTCAACTAAAGTGGTTAGATGAAAAACAAAGATTGTATGAGCAGAGAAGGGTGCAACGTCTAAAGTTCGACAAATACGTCAATGATCAGAAGATGCTACATAAAATAGGTGACGAGTATTTCGGAAAGGAGCCCGACACTGGTGTGTACGGAGCGGGGTTCGATTTTATTACCCAAGGATCCTTCAAAGGTCACAGAAAGTTTAGACATAATGTAGTTCTCAAGATTATAAAACAGAGGAAGAATTTGTCAGTGTTTGTGATTAACGAAGCATTTACTACAAAAAATTGTAGTAACTGTCATGATCGAGAACACACCCGTCGAAAATTAAGTGTTATCAAAGTCTCCACACCGTTACGTGTACTGTAGTGTATGTCGTAAAGGTAGTCATAGAGACAAGAATATATTGTTAAAATATGAGTTTTCAGCTAAACTGTTGCCGATTAGTCTTTCATAATGATTTTGAAAGAAATCACTAATGTTCATGACGTTTTTTTAAAAGTGACGATGTATTTATATTAGATAGGGGATTTCGCGATGCAATTGACGATCTCAGAGCCATGAACTATCGCGCATATATGCTGGCGCGGCACAGTTGACAACGCAACAGGCGAATCAAACGAGAAGAGATTATGTAGATGGGTCGTAGAAACAATGAATGGACGGTTGAAACATCAGTTTCGACAACTTAGGTCTACTTTTTTAAGCCCTTAACCTTTTATCCGAACCCTGGGGGATTGATAGTTTAATTATCCGGTACTCGTGGGACCAGAATGGTAAAAAAATCATCTACGCAAAGGAAACGAAGACTAGAAAAGGCCAAGAATAAACGCTAACTTGCTGAAGAAGACGATGAAATAAAACGCATGAGATTAAAAAAAGGAAACATTTATTAAGTTTTAATAGAAAACGCATATCACAGATAAGAGCAACTGAAACATTTACAACGTTAACCTCGATGAGAAAATTTAAGTAGATAATTCGTAGTTGAGACTCCCAGAATCACTAGAGCAACGCCAATATCAAAATAAACACGCACTAGAACACATGGCCCAAGTAAGAGCCGCTGGGACACATGATTATCCCCTGCTTTCGGGAAGCACAGCTTTACGATACAGACATACTATCAGTCCAGGTAGACTTTGGCTAAGAGACTTTGGCTTACCGTTAAGGTTTTTGATATTCCAGAGCAAGAATTGAGCTTCTCTGAAAACGACGATAATTACAGTTCCGAAATGTGTACAGATTGGACCATAAATACAGTAAGCAGTTTAACTTGAATTAAGATAAACTTGGTAATTTCACAAGAGACATGTCAGAATATTAAGCCGCCAGAAAAGTATAAAGTTAGCAGACATATTGGAAATTGCGTCTAGGATGGGCAGATGAGAAGCTTTTTGGGTCAAACAATGCCAACTGTGTTATTCTATTTTAAAATCACAATATATGAGAGCGATAGCCAAATTTCTTAAAATTAGAGGCTTACTGCAGTGAATGCGATGCAAAAAATCCAATACTCCATTGAAGGCATTCAAGCTAGATCTCATTCATGAAATAAAAATAATGCAATTGAGAGGATCTGTCGTCGCTTTGAAATTGCAGACTACCTTTTTGATGGCTGCAAAAAACATGGCGATAGAAAGAAGCCGGCCATATAAAAAAATTTGGAGATAAAAATCCACGTATCCTACCGAGCAACGAAGTTATTCGGAAAGCTAAAACTCAGCTACTATTAGATAAGTTCGGTTTACAATTCGAAATTTCCGCAATTTTGAATAATATTGCTGAACAGCGCAATTTAGTTGGATGTATACAATCGTTAGGGTTGTATAAATTCAACTACGTATATTGGCTACCCAAATAACTTCATTATACAACATGTCCCAAAATTCAACGATAAGCCGGCCGACCAGAGGATGGACCTACTAATGACTACTCGAGAAAAAAAAAGAAAAAAAAAATACCTCTACTTTTTTTTAAATTACTTAAAAAAATGGAAATTCTTCGAAAATGTATACCCCTTATGACACTTTTAACTACCATGACCACAATTTTTCAAATATTTCAGTTTTTTTGTTTGTATCGGCAACCTAAGTAAATTCAACTACGTATATTGGCTACCCAAATAACTTCATTATACAACATGTCCCAAAATTCAACGATAAGCCGGCCGACCAGAGGATGGACCTACTAATGACTACTCGAGAAAAAAAAAGAAAAAAAAAATACCTCTACTTTTTTTTTTAATTACTTAAAAAAATGGAAATTCTTCGAAAATGTATACCCCTTATGACACTTTTAACTACCATGACCACAATTTTTCAAATATTTCAGTTTTTTTGTTTGTATCGGCAACCTAAGTAGTACTACTATTCACCATAATCTTTGAAAATTACAGAATTTTCGTAGTTTTATACAAAAAAACAACAAAAAAAATTATTTCCCTAAAATTTTGAAAGATTTTAACGTTCAGTACACTTTAACTCATCGTAGTGTAAAAAAAAATATGGACACTACTATGGCAAGTTTTTTAAAAAATTTGCGCAACTAACCTAGATTTTAAAATGGTATAATACTTTAGGAAAACTAGCCACAAAAAAAAAATAATGACACTTTTTCTAATCAACAACCAAATTTCATAAGTTGTTGTTAATAGTAATCACTTCTACAGGGTGTCCCATGGGAAATTTCAAACTTTAAATATGAATTAAAAGATTACGGTTGGCAGGAGAGGGGCGGAGCGAGCGGTAACAGGAGCGGGGGTCGTGCGGATTATTTAGTAGCAATGGATCGTTGGTCCGGTTCGCACCGCGCTTACGCTGTGGAAGCGTATATTCAAAGCAACGAATCGCCGACTGTGGCAAGGCGAAGATTTTGTGCTCGATTTAATATTCGTCGTGTGAGTGAAGCTCCAAGCGTACAGCTTATTCGAACATGGGTTGAGAAGTTTCGGCAAACCGGATCTACAGTAAATAATCTATTACCTGGCCCGTCCAATGCGATATCAAACGAAGAAAATGTAAATTTAGTGCCGAACGCAGTCATCCGAAATCCACGGCGATCGATTCGTAAACATGCTGCTGCTTTGGGCCTTAGTAAGTCATCCATACATCGGATTATGAAAAAAAAACTTAAGTTCCATCCTTATAAGATGCAGTTGGTTCAATATTTAAAGCCTAACGATTACAGTTTGCGAAAAACATATGCCGAAACAATGCTACAGCGATTTCGCACTATTCGGACACTTGGTAACATAATTTTTAGTGATGAGGCTCATTTTCATCTGCAAGGCTATGTGAATAAGCAAAATTTTAGATATTGGGCTCCAGGAAACCCACATGAGAAACATGAACAACAACTTCACAGCCTAAAGGTGACAGTGTGATGCGGAATGTCTATGAACGGAATTATCGGGCCATATTTTTTTGAAAATAATGGTCGCTCAGTAACTGTGACATCTCAACGTTACTGCAACATGATTGAAATATTTTTGAACCCAGCATTGCAGAACCATCCAGGATACAATAGAAGAACCTGGTTTCAGCAAGATGGCGCGACAGCTCACACGGCAAGGGCGTCTTTAGAGACTGCGAGGCAAATTTTCGGAACAAAAATTATCTCAAAGTTTGGAACCATCCCGTACCCACCAAGGTCGCCTGACCTCACGCCCTTGGATTTCTTTTTGTGGGGCTTCTTGAAATCTAAAGTATACGACCCGCCGCCAAGGAATTTGAGTCAACTCAAAAGGAATATCCATACTCAAATAAACCAAATCACGTCAGAAACGTGCAAGAAAGTTTTTCTCGCGATGAAGCGTGCGTTGGAGGAGACTGTACGAGCAGATGGGCGTCACCTCGACAGCATCATTTTTAAAACTTAAAATCCGCATGATTTCTTTATTCATTTCTATCATTAAAAGTTTTCTATAATCATAAATTTTTTTTCATTAATTTTTTAAGTTTGAAATTTCCCATGGGACAACCTGTACTATGTGCCCAAAATAGATTTCTTTCGCAAATTCTTAGAATTTGGAAGGGACATGTGCGTAGTCAGTGAAGTTCAGAAGTCAGAAAGAGATAGATAGTATACTAAAACTCAAAATGACTTGCCAGTATTATTAGAAGACATGCCCACTAGTGATTCACAAAACACATGGTTTCAAAATGATGGTTGCCCAGCTCACTATGCCCGTCCTGTGCGAGAATACTTAAACCAAGAGTATCCAGGGCGTTGGATAGGGCGACTTGGTCCTATTTTATGGCCACCCTGTTCACCCGATCTAAACCCCCTGGACTTCTTCTATTGGGGTTGTCTCAAAGACAGAGTCTTTCGAGTAGACTCTGTCTTTGAGACAACCCCATGGCAACATTGAACGACCTTCGCCAAAAAATCACTCAGGCTGCGGATCATATCAATAGTAGAAGATATGCACGACGAATAAAACGATCTTTTTTAAGGCGATGTCGTGCCTGTATTAATGCCGGTGGTAAACAGTTCGAACATTTATTATAATATTATTAATAATGCAATAAATTTACATTTATTGACACCATTTGTTTCATTCATTCAACATTTTCCAACAACAAAAATCTATTTTGGGCACATAGTAGAAGTGATTACTATTAACAACAACTTATGAAATTTGGTTCTTGATTAGAAAAAGTATGCATATTTTTTTTTGTGGCTAGTTTTCCTAAAGTATTATACCATTTTAAAATCTAGGTTAGTTGCGCTTATTTTTAAAAAAACTTGCCATAGTAGTGTCCATATTTTTTTTTACACTACGATGAGTTAAAATGTACTGAACGTAAAAATCTTTCAAAATTTTAGGGAAATATTTTTAATTTGGTTGTTTTTTTGTATAAAACTACGAAAATTCTGTAATTTTCAAAGATTATGGTGAATAGAAGTACTACTTAGGTTGCCGATACAAACAAAAAAACTGAAATATTTGAAAAATTGTGGTCATGGTAGTTAAAAGTGTCATAAGGGGTATACGTTTTCGAAGAATTTCCATTTTTTTAAGTTATTTAAAAAAAAGTAGAGTTTTTTTTCTTTTTTTTTCTCGAGTAGTCATTAGTAGGTCCATCCTCTGGTGCCGGCTTATCGTTGAATTTTGGCACATGTTGTATATTACCGGTTACCGAAAGGATCCCAACGCAACGTTAGCAATCGATGCTACTCTGGTGGTATTGCAAAACACAACAAGTCGCGAAATCCGCACATTTTTTTTTATCAGTGTTTGCTCCTTTCCCAAGAATGTGTTGTGAACAAATAAACTACCTCATGAGGAAAAACCTAGGAATACTGTGTGTATTTCAGAAAAAAACAGTACTTCCCATCGCAGTAATTTTGATGATGGCGAAGAAGTGCGAGACTTCAAACTATTCCGCATAGAGATTATATGTAGATATAGATATTTGCACTGAAGAGTGCAATGACACACTTCAGAATTGCCGCGGCGCACGGTGGATCGAAAATCGGCTGTAGAAGACATAGGATCTCGATTTCTTAAATGTTATTTTTTTTGCTGGAAATGACTTCTGCTGATCATTACTGTTCTATAAAATGTCATATGAAGTAAATGTGTGCACAAATGGAAGAGTTATAATTTTTATAAGAAAAAAATGTATGGAGCTAGTATGAAAAATCGAATTATCTCCTAAACGGCATGTTTAACCGTAATATCGTTGGAGGTGGTCATAGTGCTAATTATTTATAATTTTTTGGTTGCGGATTTGACGAAAAATTCCATGCCGTTTTTTTTTTTAAATCGTCAAAATATTTTTATTTGTTTTTTCATATGAAACGATTCCTTTTAGTGTTTATGTTGAAGAACACGGACTTTTAACTACACGTAACATAAAATAGCATCACTCCTATATTTCCGAAGGAGTTGGCAGAGGTTTATAGTACACCCACACGTAGATAACTATGTTTGAGCTAGATATTTATCAACACATCATGAGTTTTTAAACTTTTCATACAACCAAATTACCAATTTTTTACTCTTCTAATGAGTCCGAAAAGAAGTGATTAAGTAACTACACTAATTAGGTCTTCTAATGAGTCTTTATAGGTGATTTAATGATTTTCAATATCTCACGACAATGCCAACTATGGATTACATTCAACTTTTCCTGATAAGTAAGCTAATTTGTTAATTAGCAGTGCTATGAGTTCTAAGAATAGTTAGTGACAATTATAAAGAAGGATGGCGAGTTTGGACCCAGATTATTTATAAATTAACGAAGCGTCATTCACTTGCAAGTTCATATTTATTATAAATATGAGTTTTTAAGAGGATTATTAAAAAATATATTGAGTCACTAGATGATGGGAATTAAAAGTTAGAAAATATTTTTATTTACTTGAAAACAAGTCATCATGCAGTTATTAAACGCACCGTGTTTCGTATTACATTCCAACCATAACATTACATGATTTACGTTCTTACATTTGTAGACGTTTACGCTTGTCAATTATTTTTTAATAAACAAAACTACTAAAATATAAGAAAAAAATACAAAAGTTAATAATTATTAAAAATGCATTCACATTTTTTATACAAAAAAGTACAATATTGTAATTATTACGATTATTTGTACTATCGTAGAATGAAACGTTATACTGTCAACAGGAGTTGGCTGTCAGTGTCAAAACCAATCATTGTTATTCCATTGTTTGTTTTCAAAGACTAACGTGGGATACCTATTATTTTCTATGCGATTTTGTGGATTCTTGACGACTTGGCTTTACCTTTGGACTGACTATTCTACATACCGACTTAGACAACCGATTTTACCTTTGAATTCCGATTTGCAAGTGGTTTGGACTTAGTTACCCGTTAAAATGCGTTGTGTGAATTGTCAATTGCGCATAGCCCGATGACGGAGACATCGTTTGTCCGACGAAAGTGCTCAGGTAGTTCAGAGAGTTCAGAGATGGGTTTATCCGCGTGATGTAAGTATTGTAAAATCTATACATAAATTGGTACTTAAGCTCATTTACTTCAGTAGAATCCTGTGGCGTGGTTTTGTTTCCGTTTGATTGCAAGACTCGCCCTCTATTACAAGTATCTTAAAAGTATAAATAACCGTCACCCGCAGGATGATAAGTGATCACATTCTTGATTTTGAACCACTGACATGATTATACTTAACATTAACTTGGTGTATTTGATAACTCTAAAACCATGGTAATAATTATTTTTAGATGACTGGAGATGACTTTATTTGTCATTCCTGTTGGGAGTTGATAAATCATAACCCAAATGAAGATCCTGAACGTAACACCCAACAGCAACTTGGACATCGTAATGTGTGTGCTGGGTGTGGAAGATCTATTTTGAGAATCAGGAGTAGACTGGTCCTCAGACCAGAGATGTCTGAAAGAGAAGTGCAAATAGGAAACGTTGTGTCTGAATGGATAAGACTAGGGAATGCAATCTCGTCTCGCCGAGATCCCGATCTCGCGAGATCCCGGCCATATTTTACGAGATTGTATCTCGTCAAATTTCGTACGAGATCTCGCGAGATAACGAGATCAACAAATGCAGCGTGACGACGTGTATTTCATAGCGCGGCTGCGCGCGAACTGAATCACACTTCATGAAATAAATATCACACTTCATGAAAAGCTGCAAAAATCGCTGAAAGCACTGAAACAGCCCACTGCTCGCTCAACAAATTCTACAACAAATACTTTAGACATTTTAATAAAAAAAGAAATGAATTTGTACGAAGCTGGTGGAGTAAGAGGGGAACTTTTAAACTTCGTGCATAACTGCCTCTCAACTGTGGTTCCCACAAGTGTTGAGGCAGAACGAGCTTTTTCAGCAGCAGGGTATTTGGCATGCAAAATCAGAAGTCGTCTGTCAGATGATACTCTCGACATGATGTGTTTTTTGAGAAGCCATTTTCAGACAAACTAACTTGCCTTTCCGTACCTTGATAACTTCATCTGACTTCTACTTTAAACTTCTTTTATTTGATTAATACGATCTCACAACATTTATTTAAGAACTTGTGAAGTTAAGTTTTTGTTTTGTTGTATTTATTTACCATAAGTAATGTTCCTATTACTCTTAATTATTGAAACTAAAGTAATAATTTACAAAAGACTAAATAGAGATAATTATTGTTTTGTTACCAATATTGTAAAAATTTGAACTGATTAGCAACAGTAGGTATAATAATTATAGACATAAACAAGTGTTATTAGAGTTAGAGACAAAATAATAAGTACTCTGTTGATTTTTAAAATAAAACTTACATTATTTTTATAACTAAGCAACGCAGTTTCTATTTAATTACATATCATGTCAATTACTAGTTCTTAAAACAAGCATTTGCATATGTTTTAATTGCGATTCTCCCAATCTCCCGAGATCCCGTAATTGCGAGATCCTCGCGAGACTGGGTTTTGAGTCTCGCGAGATCTCGCTAGGCGGAAATCTCGTACGAGATTGCATTCCCTAGATAAGACCCCGCCAGGTTAGTAATTAAAATAAAAAAAGACTGATAATGACGTGCATACTCAAGAGATCTGTATTTTTATTATTGTTGTAATTGTTTTTTTTAATCTTTTCACTTGTATTGTTTCAGTTAACCAACACTGATGAAATATGTGTGCCTTGCTATTTACGTGCACAGAGAGTGTTTGATAGCTCTCATAGAAGTTCTGCCCCTGTTGCACCTTCCACATCTAGTGTAGGAGGTAGTGCCGAGCCTATATCTTCGCAACAGATGGAGCAAGTTGTAGAGGTCATTCCGTCGACATCTGGACAGCCACTGAATGAAACATCTGCTGACCAAATATTGCCCACAACACAAGCAGCTGACACAGCAGATATTGAAGAGGTTAGTCTGTCAATCACCAGACCTCCATTGCAGGTAACATCTACTGAACAAATAACGTTGCCTACATTAAGAAGAGCCGCTGATACAGCACATCGTTGCTTGTTTTTGGAGTGTAATGACACTGAAAAACGACGTGTGGCTGATGGACTGAGAAAACAGATTATTAAAGATTACAATTTCTATTTACCCAGAAATGCCAGAATTTGCAATTTTCACTTAAGTGCCAACTTATTTCATGAATTGTATGCTAGTGAAAATGCTATATCAACATTTAGTGCTGCACATACAGAAGAAATTGTGTATTTACTAGCAGATGATTCAAAATTGGATTTTCTGAACCCTGAAAGTATTGATGACCATCTTTTTAAGTACTGGTTTGGACGGACAAAAGATGAATATCGTGAGATATTAATAGAAGTACCGCGATTAAATAACCATAAAATAAAAAGCGGTTTTAGTGCACTTCTGTGTAAAATGCGGACTGGAGATAGTGATGAGAGAATCTCAGCTTTATTCCAAATACCTAGAAGAACTCTTGAAGACTATATGCAGCAGGCACGAGAAATTCTTTGCCAGGACTATGTGCCTAGACATTTGGGATGGCCACACAAGCCCAGGGAAGAATTTGTTGCCAGAAATTCTTTGCTTGCTGAGCATCTTTTTGGCAATCCTGAAGCGCCAACTGAAGAAAAACGTTTAATTGCCATTGCTGATGGCACATATTTAAGCACTCAAAAGAGTAGCAACTATTTATTTCAAAAATAAACTTATTCCCTTCACAAATATTATAATTTAGTTAAACCTTTTCTCATAGTTTGCTGCGATGGTTACATCATTGAGGCAGTGGGTCCGTATCCAGCCATCAAAAATGATGCTTCGATCATGAATGACCTTATGTCAGAGCGAGGTGCCTTTACGGATTCATTTAGGGAAGATGATGTTTTTATTTTAGACCGTGGATTTAGAGACTGTGCAGACAACATGGCAACTACAGGTTTCTTACTACAGTGGGTTGCCAAATTATTAGGGACAGTCACATTTTTTATAAATTTATGACTTTTGGCGCACTTGACTGCATTTTTAAGTGCTACAAGCGTTCCAGGAATGTATTATTTATTGTCGTCATGTCTCTGTTACTCATATTTTAAGTGGATGTTGAGGTTTAAAGAGTATATTTATTTTCTACAAATTTTTAAGTGACGTGAAAGCCGTAGTGCACTTTAGACGCTAATCAGTGAAAGACGAATTTGAATATTTTAACAAACTTATTTTTATATTTGTGCTACAAATTTTTTGATAAAATGTAAGTATTGTTATTATGTTACTATTAAATTCAATTATTTATCATATAAGATGGTAAAAATAATTTATTTTTTATTTTTTTAGCTTTCAGTATGGGTCGGGGGTGCGATTTGACACCAAAAAAAAAATCGGAAATAAAAACCCTACTCCAGCATACCAGTCATTCCCAAAGGAAAATAGCAGACATTGCTGGTGTTTCTAAGTCGGCAGTCAATAAAATAAAAATTAAATTGGACCTAAATCAGCCAACTTCGCCTAAGAAAAAAGGTAATTGCGGCAGAAAACGCATCACCACCCCTCGTTCGGATAGGAAGATTAGGGATATCTGTTTGCAAAACAGAAAAAAAAGTGCTGGACTGTTAACTCAGTTAGTCCAAGAGTCGGGAATACCAGTTTCCAAGAGAACTGTGCAGCGCAGATTGGCAGAGGAAGGCTTGACAGGTCATCGTCCTGTGAAAAAACCACGACTGACTGATGCAATGAAGACGAAACGCCTTGCCTGGGCTCGGGAACACCGCCAAAAGACGGTTGACGACTGGAGTAAGGTCAGTTTGCATTATTACTTGTATTTCACACCATTTAATATAATAATTTTCAAAATAATAAAACAACTTTTTTCTTTTCAGGTGTGTTTCTCAGATGAGTCGACATTCGAGATTTTAGCCGACAAGAGCAGTTTCGTCAGGCGACGCCCAGGAGAAAGATACCACCCCGACTGCATCGTGGAGAGGGTTAAACACCCTGTTAAAATAATGGTGTGGTCTGTCATAAGCGCCAAAGGGGTTGGGCGCCTGTACATTGTCCAGGGAACCATGAAACAAGACCAGTACAGGCACGTTTTACAAACTCGCCTGTTACCGACACTTGAAGAATGGTTCCCTGATGGTGAGGAATTCATGTTTATGCATGATTCAGCGCCATGCCATAAAGCCAGAAGCGTTACGAAGTTCTTGGCAGACCACAACATTTCAGTTTTACCTTGGCCTGGTAATTCTCCTGACATGAACCCCATAGAAAATTTATGGGAGATTACCAAGGCCGAAATAGCCAAAGAAATGATCACCACCAAGGTCAAGCTGATAGAAAAGCTGATTAGTGTTTGGCATCACAACCCTAACATAAAAGAAAGTGCCAAAAAGTGCATAGAAAGCATGCCCAGGCGAATAGAAGCACTAATTGAGGCGAAAGGAAATGTCACTAAGTACTGATCACTACTAAGTAACATTATTTTTCGCCTATTTATGTACTTATTTATTATTATTTTTATTTTTTTTGTTCTTATTTTACTTCGTTAATAACTGTTTTATGTAATTAAAGCTTTTAAAATTCAAAAAAAGTGTTTTTCTAATTGATTTAAGACTCATACTTCACAAATAACAAAAAATCGTGACCGTCCCTATTAATATGGCAACCCACTGTACATATGCCCGAAACAATTTCGACAGGGGAAAGGCAACTTTCGACTCTCCAAGCCAATATCTCGAGATGTGTGACGATGAATAGATGGGTCGTTGAAGCTGTCAATGGAAGGTTCAGTAGGGATTTTAAAATATTCTGTGCAGATTATTTAAATAAAAGGTGCCCTCATATTATGCAAGAGTTTTCAATTGCTGCTGCCTTATTGAACCATTTCGCAGGGAACGAACAAATTTCCATGAAGTCATTCAAACAATTGAAGCAAAAATATTTGAAAATAACGAACTTGCTGAAATTGTTCAACATAATAATTTAAATATGAGATATACAATGTTCCAAAATGTTACACATTCAAATATAGAATTCCCTAAATTGACAACAGATGACCCAGAACTAATCGCTTTGGGTACATATCAAATAAAGCAAGCAAATATTGAGTATTGAGTATTGAAGTAAATCCTATTTTACATACATATATTGCAGTTGATAGAAGGCTGGAGGGGCGAAGTGCCATATTAGGATATTATTGCCACTGTCCCGTAGGGACACGGACAGTAGGCTGTTGCTCTCACATAATGAGCATATTGTGGTACATGAGTTATGCCAGACACCAAAACTATGTTGCTGCACCAGCTTCGTTCTTAGATAACCTTTTAATTAGATAAATAATGTATTAAAGGTTATCTAGGAACGAACAGTAACAAGGTATAACAAAAATACAATTACTGTAAGTATCAGTAATTATTAAAATCATGATCTTCCTGCCCTTATCCTATTTTTTATCACAACCTGTATTTTATAATCACAAACGAAATAAAAGATTTGTTTTTATATCCTAAATATTTGTTTTATTCAACAAACCTCTTGTTTAAACATTCAAGTTCCTAATAGTCTGTAACATCGCATCTTTGCTTAATTCCTTTTCACGGAGGGAGTTCCAGGAGATAGATATTTATTCCTATTGGGTACCTATACTTCGTTTTCGACTGCTTCGTTGGTCTAGTGATCGTTAGCACGACTGCCGAACGTGGGGTCCTGGGTTCGATTTCCAAGTCAGGTAAGGTGGAATTCTTAGTAGGTATCAGCCTGAACTCTGAATAATTGCCCGGTCAGTGACAGTAACTGTCACTGACCGGGCAAGTATTCAGAGTTCTATGAGGGCTAAACGTATGTAACTGGCAAAATGTGAGTGTATAGCACGCGACTCCATACGCAGGTGCGACCCGACTTTAGAAAGAATCTCGGTCGCAACTAGACACGTCGCGCCAATAGAGCCTTAGAACTACATAGGTATTCTTCTAGATATTTACGCTTCTTTCAGCTTACTTTTTTACCAATAATGATTATAGTTTCATCCTATAACAATCTAGTCTATGTTTACAGTATTTCATATCTCGTTTTGACCAGGTGACTGTAGTTCCTAGTTCCTAGTTCCCCTTTTTAATAAAATAAGTGATAGACATAATTTTAATACTAGAAATAAAGATAAAATAGATCAACCATTTTTCAGATTAGCTAAAGTACAAACTTCTTTTATGGGGTACTGCGTTAAATGCTATAACAAAATACCTTGTGATATATTGCAATTAAATGAAAGAAAATTTAAAACTCATATAAAAAGTACACTTTGTAAACAAGCTTATTACAAATTAGAGGATTATATCCAAGATAAGAATGCTTGGAAACATGCTGGTCTTGCTCCATAGGACGATTTAGTGTCTGGACAAAATCAAACTGATAGCTAATTTAGTTTTTTTTTATTTTTTATTTATTATTTGTATGTACTACTTGTAACAATGTTAGGACTATTGTAATATCGTATACTTTTACAATCTTTGTGAATATGTGAGCACCATGTATCTGGTAATTAATTTATTCATTATTGCTCCATTTATAATTCTTTTTACCTTTTGTGGTACAGTAATCTTATTATAGATGCATCGTCTTCACATATAATTATATAATTAATGTATACAAAATATTGTAAAACATTTTTAAAAGAGTAACGGTGGAGTTTCTTGCCCATTCTTCTCCATACGAAAACTACCTTTTGGAAGGGGAAACTAGAATCAATTCTATTTCTTTGTTTGACGTTCAAAAGTGCCATATTATGTGCCTATTTGAAATAAATTATTTGACTTTGACTTTGACTTTGACCCAGACATAGTAGGTATGTATTTTTTATTTTGAATAGATAAGTACCTATATTTGGCCAGAGAGATGCAGATCCACGATGGTAGTGTTGGTAAATATCTTTATTCTAAATGAACAGCTTTTTCAAACTACATAATACATAAAAAAAGATATTGTTTTATTAAATAAGCACTATTAGATTCGTTTTAGGTTATAATCTTTTACCTTGCATATCTTTTTTCTCCCAGCCTCTACAACTTACTGCCATTTGCTTTTTTGCTAGTTTTATATAGTTCTACAACTAGTTATAAGTTTCCATACTGTACGGTACTCCTAACAGTGGGTCCCATTGTACATGCAACCTCGCCATTCTTCTTTTGTTTTATTTCCCTTTTCTTTTCCCCATGGTAAAAACTAAGCTTACAACAGAATGCAGATTTAAGAGGACAACGACACGTGAAAAGTTTACTTCCCGTTGTCCCCGTTAGCAGAATACACACTATGGGGACAACGGGAAGTAAATTTAATCACGTCCCGCTGTCCCCGTGACGGGGATATGGCATACGGGGACAACGGGAATAAACCATTTTTAATTTTAACTTAATACAATTGTAATACAATTATTTACAGCAATTATAATTTTATCATATAATTTCTTAGCTAATTACCGCCAATAGATCGTAGAAAACAAGTCAAACAAAACTCGAGATGTGTTTCGCTCTTCCACAGAGTATCCTCAGAGAATGTTGACCGCGCGGCGACCAAACACCGATGCTCTGTGGTAGAACGAAACACCGTCTCGAGTTTTGATTTGTTTTCGACGATCTGATGGCGGGAATTAGCTAAGAAATGACATGACCAGTGGGACTATGGGCGCCTGTATAGGTGTCGAAATCAATGTGCAGCAAATATTGTTTTATTTTTGCAATTGTTGTATTCTACAGTTTCCAGATAAAAAAGTTTCACGAGTCTAAAAGATCAGGAAACTGAGAAAAATAAAGATAAGTATTCACTAAATAACTCTGCTTTTCGATATGAGATGGCGCTAGGCGTTGTGGTTATCGGTTTAAGACAAGTTTTTGACATTAATTGTCGCTGAGATGAGATTGCGACTTGAATTTGAACGTTTTTAGTTACGGGAATTAGGCAATCACCGCCGCCCATAGCAGGGTTTTTGCTGATGCGTTGCCACCCTTTCCCCAAATAAACGCTGCTTTATTAAGTTTTGCTGGCTCACATGCAATCGAACCGCTGTGTCAGACTTTATACCTGCTGTCTTGTTGTTAAATAGTATTGTTCCAATGTAGTTTAAGTACATACCTGATTATTTAACCACCGGACAAGTCTCGCTTGCAGGGGTAAGGTTGGCATTGAAATAATACGCCTTTGAATCCGCCTTACGAAATATGCCACAGTTTATGCACCTCATCATAATATTCATTTAATCGAATTGTAGAGCAAAACGATGAATCCTTTTTATATAGCAATGGTAATCAGGCTTTGAAGATATCAGTTCATAAAGAATAGCAATGGTCTTTAGAAATAGAACACAAAAATCAACAGTACACAACGAACTGTAAACACAACGTGACGCCAAGATCGGATGTGCAAGTAGGGATGGTGAATGGCGATCTGAGATCGATAAACGATACTCGATTTTTTCCCGAACACTAAAATCGAAATTATTTGACTGCCTCGTTGGTCTAGTGGTCACAAGCGCTGTAGCGCTGTACCTACCCGGGAATCGCACCCAGGACCTGAGCATGAGGTCCGCTGCGATTCCCGGGTCAGGCAAAGTGTTATTGGGTTTGTCCATCTGGAATATCTCAGTAGCAAGTGTAGTCCGGATTTTTGCCCGGTTGATGGCAATAGGCTCGCCCCCTATTGCACGGGACTTACAACATACGAGGAAATGAGGGTGTATAGGTACACCTCTCCCTTCAGGGATTAGAAGCGTGATGTTATTTTATGTTATTATTAAACAAACACAGTTACAAAGGGTATAATAAATTATCAATTCAGAAATATATTTTTTGTGAATCGATTTTTCATGCTTTGACTCGAATCGATTAATTGGGTATTTTATGGAAAAGATTGCTCCCTTAATATTGCCTTTGATCCCGCCACTAATGTCAGATACATTGTCAAAGAAATAGCAGTCCTTTATACACAGTGATTACCTATTATATGGTGTTCGATCTTCACAAATATCAATACAAACCTAACCTGTAGGCATGTAAATAAATCAAATTAATTATAAACAAAACATGCATTATAATTATATTCCATGTCATTTATTCTCTTGATCGAAAATAACTCGTTCTTAGTTTATTTTTCCTATACTATGTGTAGCTTATTATGGTTACCGGATGGTTATAGATACAATGGAACGTCAAATTCGGAAAGTACTTATAGAGTACGATTCATCATTATAGTTCCTATGCCGTAATGTTGGCACTTTAACAACGGACCTATTAGGTGGCGCCGTAACGTACAAATGTTCGTCCTACAACAGTGGAACCAACATTACGGCATAGGAACTATTTGATGAAACGCACTCTAAAAGAAAAGCGGAAGCAATTAAAATACTGTTTATGCAGATATTTTAACCTTGGCTTTATTCGGAATAATTTATCCATGATAAATTAGATCTTTATTTTTAAATCTTAGTGTATTTACTGCAATCCTGCACAAGTTCCCGAATTCGAATGCAGGAACTGGTCATGTCCTTTATTGAGTACCTATTAACCAACTTCGCTTCTTCATTGACTGGACTATATCATACTAAACTGGGCACATACAAACACACATACATACTGGAATCAGTCGATTATGAGTAGCTTATTTATGCGGTAAGTAAAGTTCACAAAACATACCTACATAAAACTTTCTAATCTCAAAATTATGAAATTGTATCCTTAGCGTACGAATTTCAGTCTAGTTTCCTCAACAAACTCGGATTGAGTTTCCTAGTATTTTTTTTTTAATATAGGTAAATTGAATGACTGGGTGATATATTATTAACGCTCAGCCTAAATTGCTGGACCTAGACTTGAAATTTTACACATACTTAGCTAAGAATTTTGAATTTTGCAGAAATAATTACCTACTTAATTGTTATTTCATCAGCCCAATACATGTAGGTAAATATTACATTACTAAATCAGTAGGATTATCTTCATCTACACTACATTAGCAATATAAACATACCTACCTACACCAATACAAATAAATACGTAGGTAAGTACTTACTTTTATCCATTTTTAAGGGAATACGACGAATTGCGCACACGTTCAACTTTCCAATGCCCTGCCTGCCCAATGACTGCCAGTGGTCACTCGCTCGGCTCGCACGCAACGCAAGTTTCGCGGGCGGCAGGGACACGCATGCGCAAACGGCACGGCGCCCGGCCCCCCGCGCCCCGCTCCCAGTCGCGCTCGCGCTGCCCATGACGCGACGTTGTGTGTGCTTGAATTGATGCGACGTGCACTCACAACCATAAACTTAATATACCTACCGCTCACAACATAACTAAAATAATCTATTTTACAACTTCCAAGCGCGAAATAGGTCGTAAGGTCGATTTTCCTGGTTTTTTTTTGACAGTTGAAATATTCCCAAAGCTTCGGAATATTTCCGAATACTTCCGAAGTATTCAACGGGAATGATTCGGAATTTTTCCCGCCAGCATCTATAGTCCTGCCTAAGAAAAAATCAAAAAGAACGACGTTTGCAGTGCAGGAAATAAAGTGGCGCAGACGACTCCTTGAGAACTGTGGCTACAGATCGGTAATTAGGCATATGGTCAGCCAAATCGATCACAAAACAGTCGGTGAAATCTAGGACCAACCCACCTGCCGAAGGCAAGTACCAGAAATTAAAGGAAACTGTACCTAAACGCTTTTCAATTTCTGAAGAGCAGCGAGTTAAACGACTTCATAGCGACGAAGAACTTTCAGGTTAAAGACATTTATTTTTCTCAAAAGATTACATTAATCACTTACAGAGAAAATACAATAATAAGTAAATCAAAATAACCGATTAGCGTTTTAGTAGGGTAGTTGTTAAAAATGTTAGTGCTGCGGTGCGAACAAAGCTTGTTTGTTAAGGCCCATGGCACAGTGCGTTTGAATAAGCGATAATTGAACGGATTGATTTTATGATTTCACAAATAAAATGGTGCTTTTCGTAGGGTAAGTATATCTATAAGTATTAGTTTTCGTAGTGTTAGTAAAATTTACAAATCTATCTTTACGTTTCATTAATGAAGGTATCTATAAGTAGGGAGTAAGTTATTTAGTTTAAGGTTAGTTTTCGTAGTGGTAGTAAAATTTTCAAAATCTATCCTTAACGTTCCATTAATGAAAGATCCTTAAAAATGTGGCGTTTCATTAGTTTCTTAAAGGTTGATAAGCTTTTAGCCTCTTTTGTATCTTTAGGTAATTTATTATAAGTCTGGGCTCCTTCGTACAGAATGCTCTTTTTTCCGTAGTTAGTTCTGGGTGATTTCAAACGGATATTTATTTGCCTGTCTCGTATTACGTTTGTGGTGGTCTATATTTTTGGTAAATGTTATTTGTGAGTGAACTTTGAGACTGAAAACCGTTACAGTTCCTCCGTCACCTACAGTCACTCGCAGGTAATACACTGACTGATGAAAACATCTTGCGTCAGTTATGGCTTCGCTGCTCGCCTAAGCATGTGCCCTTGCGGCCATGGCTGATCTCGACCTTGACAGGGTAGCGGACATCGCTGACAAAATTGTTGAGTTTCAGTCAGGACCACCTGCAAACATATACGTATCAGCCGATCCGAAAAATCTAATTATTAATACATGTGTATTTATTTATGATTTTTTGACATACTCGATTTTTCAGATCTCGTTATATGAAAGTAGACAACAGCACCATAGGCGCGATGATCTAAAAGATCCGAAACTCAAGATTAAGTAGAACACAGTGCTGTATTAGTCACACTATGAGAGAATGGCCACTCTACAGAAAAACTGACTCGTAAAATTGATAAAAGCGTCCAAGAACATTAGGGATACGCGGACAGCTATACGAAACAAAACTAATTAGCTTAATCATTTTAAAGCGATAGAAGATGATAGTAATTCTTAGTCACAAACGTAAATCACATTGGAATATTTGAAGACATCTGTTTCAGGTGAAGGGGATAAACCTGTCACAGTATTCATACAAGCCAAGCATAGCGAGAACAATATTTGAGCGCATAGAGATAACAATATTTACGCTCACTTTTGCCCTCTCGAAAATATACAGAGTGTCTGGCAGCAGATTTGTTTTTAATTACGATTATTTCAAAAAGTTATAAACGGTGCGGGTGTGGGTGGTGTCATTGGAACCACCGATCGTGCGGATTTCTCAGTCACACAATGTTGCAGTAGTCAGGTGAACATCGCACGTTCGCCATCGAGAATTTTCAAGAACAACGATTCTTACATTATCGCTCGTCGACAATTTTGTTCACACTTCAATATTCGAAATGCGGTTAAGTGAAAGATGATATTGTATTTTCACAATGAACAAAAACATTCGATTTTGTGCACGGTCCCTTAACTGCTACAATTGTGGGCAATATCGACATTTCAAACTGTTACTGTAAGTCCTAAGATACTTTCGTTGGATCGCGGTAAAGTACTTGTGAAACCTGTGTGTATACGGGATTAAATAAAATAAATTAATTAATTAAAACTTTATTTCACAAAAATACAGATTTAACATATTTTATATAAACACAAGTTTAGAGGAGCTTTGGTAGTAACACAATGCAATATAATCCAAGAACTGTAATCTGTACTCAATATGGAAAACCCTGCCTCTAAACTAGGAAACCTGTATCTTGAGAGACAGTGATTCAGCTTAAAAAGTGATGCTATAAGTATAAAGTGGACTGCGTCGATCTACCTGAGCGACTGAATAAAAAATAAAAATAAACTAATTTAAGTAACAATATGTATTTTATAAGTGATGCGTGTGTATTTTTGTGTGATTACAACCGAACCATGGAGGGAATAGATTTCAAAGTTCAATGAGTGCCTCTTATATGTATCACGACGGATTTTTTTGGCTCTAAAGCCAATCAGGCGCTCTTGAAGCCCGTATTTGTGAAAGATTGCAACAGTACCTTGAGGGACGTTGATCTAAAAGATCAGAAACTCGTCACATTACGAGAGAATGCCCACTCTACAGAAAAATTTACTCGTATTAAAAGCGTCCAGGGACAAATCATTTTAAAGCGATATAAGATAATAGTATCGAAGTTTATAGTGAGCCACAAGCGTAGGTCACATTGGAAAATTCGAAGACATTTGTTTTAAAGCTAACGTGAATGGGTTCGATAAACCAGTCGCCATATTCATTCAAGCAAAACATAGAGAGAAGAATAAATATTATTACCAGAGAGATACTTAGCAGAAACGTCATTCGAGCCAAGTGAATTCGCACTTAGCCATGAGGGAATAGTGAGTCTCCACAATCTTCACCATTGGAGTAAAAAGAACCAAAATCCTCGCGTTAAAAGGCAGAGTTCATTTCAAAGAAAATTTTATGATAGTTAATTGATTCAGGCGTGACTTTGCGGAAATCCATTATAAAATACAATAGACGCTGATATATTTAGTAACCTATTCCGCTTGACTATTCTTCAAGAGTCCTAAAAACCCTGTAAGAAATCGACACGTGTTTCACCTCTCAACGAGGCATCTTCAGGATGACGATTGACCAATTGCAAACCAGAACGCGACGTGTTACCACACCGAGCGCTGGACGCAGAGTGAATCAAATCGCCCGACACCCCCACTTATATAGGATTGCTGCTCGGCGCTGATTGGCTAGGACCGTTATCAGTGCGTTAGTGTTGCGATTGTTCGCCCCTTATCGCGCTTATATTGGTCAATCGTCATCCTGAAGATGCCTCGTTGAGAGGTGAAACACGTGTCGATTTCTTACAGGGTTTTTAGGACTCTTGAAGTATAGTCAAGCGGAATAGGTTACTAAATATATCAGCGTCTATTGTATTTTAGAAAATTTTATGTTAACGTTTGTGCTGGTGTTATTGGACGCAATCGCATCGGCCCATATTTTTTGCCAGACAGGTTAAATGGAGACATTTATTTAGATTTTTTAATCAATGAGCTACCCGAACTCGTTATGCCAGTTTTGGAAGAATGTGTGCCGAAGGTTTTACAAAATGACGGCTGTCCGGCACACTACCAACTGGCCGTGCGAGAGCGTCTAGAAAATGCCTTTCCAAACTCATGGATTGATAGAAGCGGCTCTACTCCTTGGTCCGCACGGTCCCCAGACCTGACGCCTCTGGATTTCAACGTTTGGGGACGTGCAAAAGAATTGGTTTACCAGACAGAGGTGCCCCCTAGGAAAGTTCTTATTGAACGTATAACCGGCGCGTTTGAAATAATAAGAGAAGAAAATGGACTACGTACAACGACCGTTGAAATAAGAAACAGATGTCGAGCATGCATACGAAATGTGGGAGGTCATTTTGAACAAGATTTGTAACTTAACAATTCCTTTCATGTGTTAAAAATATCCTGTGTCGTTATTTTACTTTTAGAAATTATTATATTGTTCTATTTTATGATAAAGTTGTTTCCGATAATAGTTAGTGATCTAAACACATTAAGTTACAACATATAAAGTTATAATCAGACGTATGCGTCGCTCTAATGGCCAGGTTGAGCTTTTTACCAAAACCATTCTAGAAGCACTAAAAGCAATAGTTTCTAACGATACAGACGATAGGTGGGATCAGTACATAAAAGCCTTACAACAAGGTATAAACAATACAGTTCTAGTTAATAAAAACATAATAACCTTAATACGTCTTTTCTTAACCCCGACTCTTCTAACTAGTATTTTGACTACATAATTAATCGTTTCTATGACATGTAGCATACCCTTAGAAAGGGTATAAGCTGAAGAACTTTTTAAAATAAAACTAAGTTAGAAATGGCTTTTTTTTTTTTAATGAGATTGGAAGTTGTAATTCTTCACACATTTAAAAAAAAAATTGCAGATCAATTGCATCAAATAAAGATTTATTTAGAATAAGAACACATTGCAGAATACAATAAAAGTTATTTCGTGCAATTACAACCATAAACAAAAAAGTTATGACGATTTAAGGCGAGATTCCGAGTAATTTAGAAAAAAAAAACATCTTAAGTAACCGTGACGACGCAAACACGTCGTTTCTGAACGTGTTCTGTACCCCTAGTGTGAGTTTCTTGCCGTATCACGAAATACGTGACGATCAAGTTAATCGAGCTAACTAATGAGCAATGGTATTTAAAAATGTTGCGAGTGTGAGTTCAAAAACGTCTAACTAACATCAGTTCGTATCGTCACTTGTCCGATAGTATGCCGAAACGTTTGTTATTTTTTAATGTTGCCTATCTTGAACAGTTTGGCTTGAATGGTTTCGGCGAAATAATACGACTAAAATACAAATCATATCGCAACCATGTTAACAAGCGTTATGCGTGCCCTACGTAATTTAGACGAATATTTTTTCTTATTAATGATATATTCCTATTTCGTTTTAATGAACAGTGAGTAAGGGAGATGTGAAATTAGGTGTGTGTGGCGTCAAATTCAAGTGGCGAGTGTCGTCATGTCAATATAAACATTCCTTCTGCCTTCAAAGTTTTTCGCGCTTTTGTGTTACATTACTAAACTTATTCTATTTCCATTATTTGCTTTTCATAATGAAGACCAGTGCATCGCAGTTTGAAATGTTAGTTAACTTTATGGAACAGTAAGTACACTTGACCATAATATTGAAAATAAAAACATAGTTGTGAACCATTCAAATAAAAAAATCTTATCCCTAAAATTTACAGACACGGTGACATAAACAAACTTAATAAACACGCAAAAGGTAGAATACAGACGATCCAAAATTGGGAACGCCTAACAAAGATCCCACTGGGAAAACTAAAAATACAGAGAAATGGAAGAAGGTATGTACCTAGCACAGTATAATATATATATGTAGGATGAATTGTTTTGTAAACTTAATAGGCTGTATAGCCAAGCATTTCTGAACGAGTGAACGGAACAAGTGAAAGTAGGAAGTAGGAAAAAAAGGATGGCGAGTGAGAGTTTTTAGGTGAAAGACGTGTTGCTAAGATTTAAAGGTGTTTTAATATAATAAACGTGGTATTTAACGATTTGCGTGTTTTCCTGGAGATCCCCACACTACATTTTGGGGGCTCGTCCGGGATCCCAGGAAAAAAGCAAAGAAGAAGACTGCTATCGTGGTGCGTTTTGCGGCAAGGTGAACCGCGACGCGACCCACGCGGCCATTACCGTTACGAGTTTAAATAATTAAGAAGATTCAACATAGATGGGCAAGGAGCAAACCAAGATGGGTGACGATAAGAATACGACGTCATTATTGAACTTTGCCGATATTATACCAAAATTCAATGGCACCGACAGAACTTATTCGTCAGCAAAATGGACGCAAGACGTAGAAGACAACGCCGAAATATTTGGATGGTCGGCGCAACAGACGCTCATATTGGCGCGTCGTTCACTAACCGGCACAGCGGAGTTGTGGTTAAAATCTGAAAAAGCCTTCAAGTCATACGAGGACTTACGGTCGGCGCTGTTGAAAGAATTTCCCGAGTCAATCAATAGTAAAGAGATGCACGAACTCATGGCGGCTCGTAAGAAAAGGAGTAATGAAACATATTACGAGTACTTGCTAACGATGAAGGAGTTAGGCAAACGTGCTAAGTTTCCGGACTACGTGTCCATACAGTATATCATTGATGGCATACACGATTACGAATCGAATAAGGTGATCCTGTACGGCGCGACTACATACCCCGCGTTGAAAGAGAAAATAACGTTGTACGAGAAAATGAAGAGTAAAAGTAAGAAACATCACGATGATACGAATACAGCGAAGCAGTCCGAGCTGAAAACAAAAAGTCATCCAGAAAAATCATCACGTCGACGTTATAAGTGTGGTGAAGTCGACCATATCGCCAGCACGTGCACGAAAGGTGTAAAATGCTTCCGGTGCAACTCATTTGGTCATATCGGAACGGAGTGTAAAGCGCCAATTTCAAACTCAAGCGAGAAGCCGCATGATAAGTATAAAGATGGCGGCGAAAGTTCTCGAAGATCGATGTGCACGAAGATTTCGCCGGAAGGGGGCACCTCTGATCTGGAGCGGGAAAAACATGGCGGGGATGAAGATGAACGACAAGAGAGCGAACGAATGACAGGAACAGGAATGGATGAGCATCGGTCAACGACAAACTCGTGTACGTCAACGTCAGACTCCTGTCAATCGTGTCAACGTCAAAAGTGTCAAACGGAAACGGTGTTGAATGTAAACAAAGACATTGTGAGCAATAAATCCATTAAGAACATTAAGATTGGTGATAAAGAAGTTAATAGTTTAATAGATTCCGGTAGTGACTTAAATTTAATATCTTCGGATTTGTTTTTCGAGTTAGATGTAACAACGCACGAAAAAGTAAAGATGTTATTATCTGGTATTGGTGCAACAAAAGTTTACTCATTTGGAAAGTTTAATATAACAATTACGATCGATGGATATTGCTTAGACGTGTGCTTTTACATTGTCCCAAAAGAGGTAATGCCATATAATATCATCTTAGGTCAACCATTTTTAGTCAAAGTTACAGCTGTAATTGATAAGGGTTCAGTCAGTATTGTGCCTCATTATAATGATGTTTTGCCGCAGTGTATGCTTGTTGAGGTTCCAGAACCCGTGTGTTTTGTTTCTGACCCACAGATACGAGAAGCAGCTCAGAGATTGGTAGATAATTACCAACCCAGACAAACTAAGGAGGCACCGATAAATATGAAAATCATACTGAAAGATGAAATCCCTGTAGCGCAACGGCCAAGAAGGTTATCCCTTGTGGAGCAAAAAGAAGTTGAGAGGCAGGTGGGTGAGTGGCTAAAAGATGGTATTGTTAGAACTAGTTTTTCTGAATATGCAAGCCCACTTGTGCTTGTTAAAAAGAAGGATGGTTCAATAAGAGTATGTGTGGATTACAGATTAATTAATCAAAAGATGGTCAAGGATGAATTTCCACTTCCGGTTATCGAAGATCATATTGACAAGTTGTCAGAGGCCAAAGTTTTCAGCAAATTGGATCTGAAAGATGCATTTTTTCACCTGCGAATAGAGGAAGATTCTGTAAAGTATACCTCGTTTGTCACACATCACGGACAGTTTGAATTTCTCAGAGCGCCATTTGGATTATCAATTTGTCCAAAATACTTCACAAGATTTATAACAATTATCTTTAGAGACCTCATTGCCAAAGGTCACATTCTTATATTTATTGATGATGCCATTATTCCAGCAAACGATTACCGGGAAGCAGTTGAAAGGTTACATGAAGCACTAGAGATAGCATCTGACTATGGACTCAAGATTAACTGGAAGAAGAGTGAAGTATTGACAACAAAGGTTGAGTATTTGGGTCACATCGTGGAAGGTGGTGAAGTGAGACCCGCTACAGAAAAAACAGAAGCAGTTATGAAGTTCCCGGAGCCCAAAACAGTGAAACAATTACAAAGCTTCATGGGGCTAGCATCATATTTCAGGAAGTACAGACCAAATTTTGCCCAAATAGCAAGCCCATTGACGGACCTGCTAAGGAAGGATCAAAGTTTCACATTTGAAGAGGAACAGAGGTATGCCTTTAATATTTTAAAAGAGAGACTAGGAAGTGGTCCAGTGCTTAATATTTTCAATCCAAAACGACCTACAGAACTACACACAGATGCGTCCAGTTCGGCTTTTGCAGCAGTATTAATGCAGCGATGTGAAGACAATGGATTACATCCCATTTTAAGTGAATATTTAATTCTGGTTATATAGTCTTACCAAGGGTTATCCTATTACCCAGTTACTGGGTTGTGGATGTTAATTCATTTTATATACTACAATGGTAATATTGTCTTTCAAAGGTTTGGAGCGATTTAAAAAATAATACAAAGAAGAAGGTTAGCAAGAATAAATAGGGCTGCTGTTGGTACTGGTGGTGGGCCTGCACTTAATTTACATTTAACTAATTTGGAACAGAAATAATAATATAGAAATGCTTCCTTTGACAAACGATAACTATTTCTAAATTCAGTATCGTTGAGATCTTCCACTGGATTAAAACAGGCACGAAAACCGGCTCTTTGTTTTTGGAGATGATTCCGTTCATCTTGCTGATGAGCAGTCATCATCATTTTCCATGCGAAAAAATTACGTGCTGCCATTACAAACACAATTTACCACAAAAATACACGCAACTATTACGTACGTAACTAATTTATACAACAATTCACCTGTCACACACCAAATGAGCGACTTTACTACAAAGCCGCTGCAAAGACTTTAAAAACCGCTTGGAAACCTCAAATTTAAACTGACACTCGCAAATACCCGCAAAATGTTCTCCGAAACGCTACTACGTGAGTCACGTTTAAAATACCAAACTAGTAGTAGTATCGTTAAAAATCTGACACTCGCTGTTTCGGTTTACAATACTTTCCGCCAGGGGCGCTTTTTACGTCTTCATACATTTATTACTCGATACAGAAACGTGGTAGTAGCGTTTTCTATGTGACAAAACTCACACTCGACGTACTGTTGTTTGTATGTTTCACCAAGATAACGCCCCCGCGCACAAATCCAGAGTTGCGTTGGCTGCCATTCAAGACGCTGGCTTCGAATTGATGGCACATCCTCCGTAATCACCGGATCTTACTCCAGTGATGTTTACCGATTTCCGCGGTTAAAGGAACATCTCAGGGGCCAGAAATTTGAAGCTGATGACGCAGTAGTCGCCGCCGTACACGATTTTTTAAGGGATCAGAAAGAAGATTTTTTTAGAAAGGGAATTTTAGTTTTAGAAAAAGACATACAACGTGTTTAACCCTGAAAGGTGACTACGTCGAAAAATAAAATAACAGATAATTGCGTCATACTCATTCTCACTATTTATTGAACACCCCTCGTATATCAGAAGCGATAAAGGTATATTTACTAAGTGAACATAATCTGTATGTACCGCAAAGTGCTTGTTTGTGTCAAGAACATCTCCTAGCCAATGTGTGATGAATTAGTGAACTTCTGTAATGTTACACAAAACTTTAACAGTGCTCAATTCGACGATATTTGTGATTAATTAAACAAAGCACGGCACGGTAAACAATTAGACTTTGAAACTGTAGGTGCTATCACTGATGATGAGATAATCCTACAAAAAACTCCATCGTTGCTAGAAAGTCATAGAACCTTTGTAAACTAAGAACCGGAGAGTCAAACGAGCCACTAGCCAGTCAATTCAATACGTCTCGACGAAGTATACGAAGAATATTAATTATAGTAAGATATTGCTTACTAAGAGAATTTGTGCCACGGCACTTGGGCTTTGACCACATACAAAGAAATGATGATAAGGTACGTAACCTAACAATACATAAAGGAATATTTGGAAATCCAGAAAATACTTAAGCCATAATCATTTGCGACGGAACGTATGCATATATTCAGAAAGTTCCAATTTTCTTTTTCAGCGTTTAACTTACAGCTTACATAAGTTTCAAAACTAGTTAAAACCCTTTCTAGTTGTTTGTTCAGACGGTAACATAATAGATATCTTAGGACCTTTTGCTACCACGAAGTCCGATGCATCCACCATATCGCATGTTGTTATTGGTTCCTAGGCTGGCTTCCAAACATTTTTGCCCGTCCTCCTTTATGAATAAGGATTTTAATAATTCTTTAATTCTTCCTTTTAATGCATATCTTTTTTATTTCGAGTTCTCAAATTGGAGAAGAATTTAGAAACCGTAAAGTACAAGCAGCATGCAATGCTAATTTGTAGTTTATGATTATGCAGGCTTGTTGGCTAGGATCTGCTTATGATGCCACAATATTTAACAGTTCAGAACTGCGAGGTACGTATTAAATATTGTTATATTTCATTATTTTTATACAAAGTAGATGGGTAATTTGCGTTAATGCTTATCCTTTGAAGACATAACTCTGAACTCCTTTGTTAAATCCAGAAACACGAGGTGAACAACTTAATAATTAAGCCCACATCTGAACTAGAAACACCAGTGAAATGTAAGTAGAGGTTATGTTAAGGAATATGATCTATCCTTACAGATTTGTGACTTGACTGCCTAGCATATGTACACTTAAGTATTATAATAGGTCTTTCACCTATGAAATTGCCGTTCTGCAGTACTGGCCATTTCAAATCAAAATAATGATTGTTTGGCTAAGAATTCTAATTTCAAATTAATTTTATTTTAAAAACATGGTATTCTTTTTTCAAAAGAAGTCATTTGTTTAGTGATTAGTGTTACATTTTCATCGCATTTCAATCTTTTTCGTCATCATGGATACGTTAAAAATTCGAGTAATTATGGAATATGAGTACCGTCGTGGCTGCAACGCGGCACAAGCGGCACGCAACATCAACGACGTTTACGGAGCTAACACTACAAACTAACGCACCACCTGTTATTGGTTTGCTCGCTTCCGTTCTGGAAATTTCGACCTGAAAAATGAACCTCGCGGTCGTCCGAAGACTTTGGTCGACAATGACGAATTAAAGGCGATTGTGGAAGCTGATGATACACAATCTACGGCTGAATTAGCAGCAGCTTTCGACGTTAGCGTCAAAACAATATTGGTCCATTTGCGTTAAATTGGCAAGGTAAAAAAGCTTGACAAATGGGTGCCCCACGAACTCAATGATCGCCAGCGCGAAGTACGCGTCGAGGCGTGCCTTGCACTGCTCAACAGACACGCAAATGAAGGAATTTTGAACCGCATTGTTACCTGCGATGAAAAATGGATTCTGTTTGATAACCGCAAGCGCTCAGCAAGTTGGTTGGATCCTGGTTCAGTACCTAAACAATGCTCTAAACGAAAACTTACCCCTAGAAAAGTGATGGTCACTGTTTGGTGGCATTACTGCAGATGTGTACTGTGAAGAACTGAACACAGTGATGGAGAAGCTGGCACATCTCCAACCAGCATTGGTCAATCGCAAGAAACACGGAGACGGGCCCGAGTAGCCGGGAGACGGGCGTACTCACGACCACCAGATTTGAAGAGATGGAGAAGTTGCATCTCCAAATACAAGCCATCGCCAACAGGCCGGTAGCGTCTCCCCACCACCACAGCCACCAAACAACATAATACCTACCCAATATATCAGCGCATATTCAGAACAATCCCACAAGAGGTATGTACTGATTTGAATATTATATTATACCTTCATAATTTTATGGTAAATGATTAGCATGTAATTGAGTATTCATTATTGTTACCGATCGCATTTGATGGTTCGAGGTCAATATGTCATCCTTGTTGGCAAAAAAACTGACTATGCGGTACGTCGTGATCAACCTTCAGAGGCCCAGCCGGCTCCACAAGCTGGACAGTCAATTGCTGTTGCTGGATTGACTCGTAAATACTTCAAAAAGATGTATATTTCAAAACTGTAACAACTTACAACTGTGCCAAGTACCCAATAGATTAGAGACGTATCTTCCGAGTTATTTTAACTTATACATACCGGTCCTATGTCACATCCGTCAAAACCATGTAAGAACCATTTGGGAAGATTTTGCGACATTTACTAGACATAGTTCGAATGTCCACGCAAGTTCTTGGCAAAAAACGCAATAATTTCCTATGCCATACTAGACCACTACTGTAGCTGTATTGTGGGGAAAAGAACCCTGTTGCTGTTCTCACAAGATGGCAACCTAATCTTAGTCCCCCAGCACTATTTTTAGACAGTATTATTCGGAACGGGACAGCTCCCGGAACAGACCACTGGTAATCGATCTTTCCAAAGCGATGCCCCAAATATTACAGGAAGCCGTCAGCAAAAATATGAACAATGCCTGGACCCAGAATGAGGCACCCGACACGTGGTTAGACACAGTGCAGATACCAATTCCGAAAAAATAACCCTAAAGATACGAAAGACTATCGCCGCATATCGGTTTGTAATAGGGATTACAGAATTTACGACTCCTACATACTAAAAAAATTAGACGAAACAATCTTCTATCTTTAATAACCCTAAAGATACGAAAGACTATCGCCGCATATCGGTTTGTAATAGGGATTACAGAATTTACGACTCCTACGTACTAAAAAAATTAGACGAAACAATCTTCTATCTTTACGCAAAGTAGACGAAACAATCTTCTATCTTTACGCAAAGGGTCCTGGCCGAAAAATAATTTGACAATGTCGACTTCAAAGCACTGCAAGATATTTAAATAAAAGGAACTAACAAACCATTAACCAACAGGATAATCAAGGTATGCATGAATGAACGAACATACATCACATGGTGTGCCCAGTAAAGCAGTTGGATTATCAAAGGAAAGGGAGTCGAACAAAGTTGTCCTTTGTCCCTTTGGTCTTGAATGAGGTCCTATGAACCCTCAAAGAGGAAACTCAATTAATCGAACTAGACCAAGATCGTGAAATCTCACTCCCCCTGGTGCTATCATTTGCGGACGACCTTGTCTTCATTACAACCGACCGAGAAGGGTTAGAAGGAATCGTAAACCATTTTAAGCCCCTACTATATAGTGTCGGGTTCCAAATAAACGAA
Organism: Lithophane semibrunnea; assembly: GCA_947363905.1. Lineage (NCBI taxonomy): Eukaryota > Metazoa > Arthropoda > Insecta > Lepidoptera > Noctuidae > Lithophane > Lithophane semibrunnea. The sequence goes on along the minus strand of OX376199.1, from coordinate 14,754,278 downwards.
ACAAAAATACTAATTAGAGTAGGTAATAATAATAACTACTCAGAGAACTGGCGCAAACCTGTAGTACTTACTACAGAGGACCGCAAGGAGGTATGGCAAAGCAAGGAGCTTCACGGGCGCTTCTATCGGGCTCTTCATGAGCCCGGTGTAGATTTCTTAGCGTCCGTATCCTGGCTACGTTTCGGTGACCTTATCGGGGAAACTGAAGGTTTCGTCTGTGCAATTATGGACGAAGTTATCTTGACCAATAACTACCGGAGGCATATTATGAAGGATGGGACGGTTGACATGTGTCGGGCATGCCACCGTCCGGGTGAGTCCATGAAACATATTATCTCTGGTTGTTCTCGTCTGGCTAACGGCGAGTACTTGCACAGGCATAACCAAGTGGCCAGGATTATTCACCAGCAACTTGGCTTCAAATATAAACTTGTGTAAATAAAATAAAAAAGAGAAAAGGCAAAATGATCAGAGTAATTGCTCACATGGGTGGTGTTGATTTGATGGACTCCTTTTTAGGAAGATATAAAATTCGAACGAAGTGCAGAAAATGGTATATGCGAATCTTCTATCATCTGCTTGATTTATCTGCAATCAATTCCTTGATTTAAGGGTTAAGGTAACGACGTATTGCCTTTATTTTATCTTGCACACCTTTTCTGGAATAATTTATAGTTGTATAAAGCAGCATAACCTAAACAAATAAAATAATACTTAGCTTCGGAAAATATCGAAATCTACATTGTGCTATAGAATGCTGTCATATTATTTAGGATATAGGATAGGATATTGGAAACATTTCGGAATTATATTGGCGAAGGTTCCATGATGATATTAGTCGAAAATAGAAAACACTGTAATTCAAATTGCAGAAGAGCACAATAATTCAACCTAAGCTCGGCATGACCTGACATAGACTTGACACTTTTTTGTCATAGACTGTGACGTCACCACACACACGCCACATGGAGGTCGTTTAACCGGTAGCCCGAGCGGGTTGGAAAAAAAAAATAGAATTTATATTGCTTTTTTGCGGCCAACAGGCCACTAGAAACGCTACTTATTTCCAATCGTTCTCAAAAGACTTTATCCAGCAAAACTAGTTCCCTCCCTTTTTTCTTACTTATATATTTATTTGGTTATTTTATGATAGGAAAATAAGCATTTCGTAAATAAAACACATTTGCTTTATGTTTGGCGGTTAATGGGTTAACCACGCTAGGAATAAACCAAGACAAGTGCGTTTACACTGCCGACACATTCACATTAGAACATCTTAAAATCTCTTTTTTTTCTGGCAATGTTCGATACAATGTTAGCACATTTTTTTTAAGGATTTCGTGATTTATATATTTTTTTTTTTATAAGAGAAAATAACCCACAATGTCAAATGAGACATGAGATACCACGAGACTCTAACAACTCAATTCATGAAAACTCGTAAGAAAATACAATATTGAAAGCTTTTTTTTCAGCACATGAATAAAGATCTATTTTAATAAACAAAAACACAAAACAACGACCCAATCCACAAAGAAGTTTTTTTACAAAAATTTGTTGCGACAGCACTGGACCATTCAACAACGTGTACAAGAACTATTGACAGCATTTTAAGATAAACATTTCAATTTCGTAATTTAAATCAGACACCACAAACATTTCACTATAGCAACTCCAAACTGTTCATGCCAAAAACATAAAACACAATACGGAACACGAGGCACCAGAACCACTCAAAAACATTTTATAGACACTCATAACGAAACCCAGAAGGACGCTGTTGGTAATAATTAATAACACTACTGCTGGTCAGCGATTATAAATCATGCGGAACACGAGGCACCAGAACCACTCAAAAACATTTTATAGACACTCATAACGAAACCCAGAAGGACGCTGTTTATAATAATTAATAACACTACTGCTGATCAGCGATTATAAATCATGCGGAACATGAGGCACCAGAACCACTCAAAAATATTTTATAGACACTCTTAACAAAACCCAGAAGGACGCTGTTGATAATAATTAATAACACTACTGCTGGTCAGGGATTATAAATCGTGCGGAACACGAGGCACCAGAACCACTCAAAAACATTTTAAAGACATAACGAAACGAAGAAGGACGCTGTTGATAATAATTATTAATTAATAACACTGCTGGTCAGCGATTATAAATCATGCGGAACACGAGGCACCACTCAACAACATTTTATAGACACTCATAACGAAACCCAGAAGGACGCTGTTGGCAATAATTAATAACACTGCTGGTCAGCGATTATAAATCATGCGGAACATGAGGCACCAGAACCACTCAAAAATATTTTATAGACACTCATAACGAAATCCAGAAGGACGCTGTTGATAATAATTATTAATTAATAACACTTTTAGTCAGCGATTATAAATCATGCGGAACACGAGGCACCAGAACCACTCAAAAACATTTTATTGACACTCATAACGAAACCCAGAAGGACGCTGTTGATAATAATTAATAACACTGCTGGTCAGCGATTATAAATCATCAGGGCCCGTTGAGAAGTTTTGTAAAATCACAATATTGTTTCAGTGCAAGAAATCGAATAGCGAAACTAATCTCTTTTTCGCACTGGAACAATAATGACTTTAACACCCCTGTTTGGCCCCTGTCCGAGTAAACACCTGAAGAGTAATAAGAGTTATTGTTAACAGGGTAAATAAAAGCCGGCGAATGTTTTAAAACCGTTTTATAAAACATAATAAATACAGGCTATAACATAATGGACAACAAATAAGGTGGGTTTGCGATGAAATTGAAATTACACAGGACGGCAAGTGTCTTTGGAACCTTATGGTGACTTCACAATCATTTAAAACTACCTGACCCGACAGAAGTTGTCCAGTCCAAATTTCAATAATCCATTCAAAAAGGACGTTCAGTTTTTCTCGACTTAGAATATTTTCCATCATTCATTCCATAAAAACATAATTCGGAAAAAAAGGTTTTTTTTCTTTTAATTGCCAAATCGGTCCAGCCATTTTCGAGTGATGCGCTTACCAACGAACAACATTTCATTTTTATTTATATAGATTAACATTTGCCGAAACGACTTTAATCCGATCGAAATCAAATTTAAAAATTATCTTAATAATAACTTTTGACTTATTGTAAGTCTTTACGGCTATGAACTCAAAAATAAAGACCAATTTACACGGCAAGATCTTCCCGCCCGTTGTGTCGCGAAAATTTGCAGTCAATAATTAAGCTTTGCTTATAGGCGATTATCGTACTGTACTCACTTGTGCATAGAATTTTTTTTTTCTAACTGAACAGACAGCTGTGCTGCTTGGGAAATTGTTGCGCCACTTCTTCTTCCCAGCTAAAGCACGAGGAAGTGGTGAAGGGTGGGCGTGTCGCACTGTCTTATTTGATTTTGACATTAGAAAAGTGCTCGTTCTCAGCCTAGTTTGAATAAAAGACTTTTGATTTTGATTTAAAGCTTATTGAAGCCGTGCATATTTCTCGCCTTGCATCTTTTGAGCGAACTCTCTACGTGTCAATGAGCCATGATGCAATTTTTTAATGTTATTAGAAGTTATACTCAGGCGCAATATCGGAAATTTGTGAAGACACCAAAAGATCTTACATCGAGTTAATCTTATGTTTATACGGTTAACATTTCTGTTCACAATGTTGGTCACTTTTTCTCGTAAAAAAACACGTTTTACTGTACTTTGAAACTGAAGACAGATTTCAATATGTCTGTTCAGCGCATCAATGTTTCGGTACCGTTGTTAAATATACAACTCAAACTTAAAATTGTAAACATCAAACACGATAAGAAACGGGAAACAAACTTTCTTCTACCAGTTTTCCAGAGTCTGTCAATGCAGAAACTTCTCTTCCTAACTGTTTTATGTTAGAGAGTGACAAAGTACAGAAAAACACATTTACACAATCTATTACTACTCGTACTTAACGAACTATATATTATGAGAAAACAAGGTTTTATGAACACATTAATGTCATGTAAGGCGAAGCTAAAAATTAATTGCACTGACCACTAAGAATAAAATGACAATGCGTTGTTAAAAATGACTAGTACTTAGCAAATAAGAACTCCATTATAAATTGGGACTATTTGAATCCGAGTTTCTAATAGTAATCAAGGGACTAAGGGAGCTTGTACAAAGAAGCGAAGCGAGTTCCCGGTAAAGACAAGTCATTCCGATCCGGCAGGTAAATTGTCGTGCAGCGCCACACATAAAGAAACTGTCGGTAGACCAACATGTAGCGATCTGCTTTATGCAAGCATACCCTGCATGCATCCTCTAGATTCCATACTTTAGATGTCCAACGTAATTTTACCATTCAAGTCGGCCAAGAACCCTGTCAAGAGACAGTCAAATTATTTAAACATTAAAGCTTTCGCCAAATCCTCAAAATTCAAATAGTCATAATTCTATTACAGATAAAAAATAATAAACTCATATCCAAAAAATATTCAAGCGTAGAAATTCGTTAACTAGTAGACACACCCGATAAAAATAGAGAATTAAAAAAATATCGCGAAAAATAAAGCTCAATACACAAGGCATCTCGTTTTTTACCTTTTTATAATAATTATTACCAATAAAACTAATTATAAATTCTTAATAATACAGTGGTTTTTCTAATTGCTGTTTTGGTTGCGACCAAACTTGTAACGTAAGTGTCATGAGAAATTATAAGTGTACTCTCAATAGGGAACCTTACGGCCAATTTCTCCCGCTAGAGGGCTCTGTTGCACTAGATAACAAATAGGTATAAGTTCCTAATATGTAATTTTAAATTGTAAATAATTTTAATATTTATAATTAGACATTATAAGTTTATAACAGACCGTACCATCGTATTAGATAATAAAACTTTTAATAATAGTAATGAGGGTATAAATAAATAATGTGAATCGAAAAAATATGAATATGATAAAAAAAACATATCTATGGTTCGGTGACTGTTAATGAGAAATCCCGTGTTCCCGTCGCAAGAACTTGACATTCACAAAAAATTCAAGGTTATGTTGCGATAATATTAGAACCGAATACTATAAGAATGAAGGATTGGCTAGAGTATAAAACCAATGTAAAAATAAAAACACAATTTCAGTGCTATTTTCTTTAGAGTAAATTATAAAGTAGTTCAATATCAGAAAAACAAATATGTTCATGCATGTTTTTAAACTTTTGGTATTATTTATATATTGAAAAATGCCAGAAAAATGTTGCCGCGCGCCTTTGAGTTTGCTGCGTTTATCTGGTGTCTAGGTGGCGCCATCTGCTGTCTCAGCTTTGCGTAAGATTCCCTATTCAATCAACTCGGTGCAACCAAGTGGAGAGTATTTACTTGCCGAATGAATATTCGTACCAAAATAAGTGTTCTATCTAGTAGAGGAACGATGTCAGTTTTCTGACGCATTAGAGTTTAATTTAATAGGCCATCTTCCAGTCTTACCAGATGCAGCTGAATACCAGTATTTTACATGGAGCGACTGCCTGTCTGAACTCCACCAACCAGTTACTGGGTAATACGATACCCCTTGGTTAGACTCGTTGTCAGACTTTCCAGTCGACTACCTGTAACGACTATCAAAGATCTAGAAACGAAAGCGATGAGACTATTCACAATTAATGCAGACGGTGCGTGTCAAGACTACGAATAATATGAGGGTTCGGAATAGATCGCTTCTGATGCTTACTTGCTTACTTGACGTTTCACTTCCCAATGCATTATGCTAAAGCTGTATTTCCATGGTTTCTGCAGTAAATAGAGAACTCATTTTGGCACATAATTATTTTTCCTTTTTACGAAAACTGGGGCCTATTTTATCTTCCATACCAGTATAACTTATTTAAATAGATCCAGACGTAGAAATTTGCGACAGTTTATGATTGAAAAAGACTGTGTAGGCAGTTTCAATATTGAAATCTGAATGTATTACCTTATTTTCTAAGTGACATTGTTTGACAGATCGTTTTAAAGCTCTAGAAATGTTCTAGAATCCTCCAGAACTTCTCATCTATTATTTGTATAATTTTATTCTAAATAAATATTAACATTTATGTACCACACAACTAGAAATAAATATTTTTTTTTAACAATTAATACTGCCGTATCAGCCGATTTGTGTACAATTATTGTGAATATACAACAGGTATGTCGTAAAAAATTATAAATTCAATGGTTAATTTGCAAAATGGCAGTGAAGTCAGTGCGTTAACTAAGTGACTCATACACTGTGTGATTACGGAATTTTTGTTGCCCTATTTTTGACATTATATTTCTTATTACACCATTGTGTGCATATAGCACTACATTTAGTCGATCGTAGATCGTTGACACAAAAATATCTGTAGCAATTGTTTTATAAGGGCTAGCGCATATTCGAGGCCGCGATGCATCGCAACGCATTGCTAAAGTTTTCCTGAATAAATTTCGTACATTTTGTATGGACCAGCACACAACACAACAGGCGGGCCGCACTAGGTTTTTTTGTTTTGCAATTTCATGCGCTGCGTCGCAATGCGGCTGCAGTAGGCGCTAGCCTTTACTTTTCATACTTCACAGTGTATAAGAACCAAACCGTTAGTGCAACTTTGATTAAAATAGCTTAATACTCGTACTTGTTTCGTTTGAAAATCAACAACCACGTCTTTGTGAACGTTTAAACCTAGTATTTACTAAAGTGATAATTTAAAACTATAATAATAATATTATGCGTAATTTACAGATCGTCACCAGTCAACCAACAGAAAAGATTTTTTTTCCGAAATCTATCTTAACAAAACTATAGGCAATTATTATCATAATATACGTGATTGCCAAATTGCCCATAGTTTAAATTAATGTAATTAACAATGTTACAGGCTGTGGATTTACTCACTTGTATTGACCGTTAAGGTACTTTGCAGTTCCCATCATACTGAACAGCTCCTGCTTAGAAATCCATTACAAAATCGCGACAAAAAAAGGTGTTGCAAATGTTGTTCACGTGTTTGTGTGTCGAATAGTAATGTAGAACCGCCCTTAACTTAATTCAGGTGACTAAATCACAACCTGTTTGTATAACCTGCATGTAACCTGGTGCCTGTATGTGCAAGTGGAAATTTCAAATTGGCAAGGATATCAGCGAACAACAAAACATTCGTCTTGTCCAGTCTTGTTTCAAATTGGTCTTGCGTAAAGCAAGAATAATGACCAAGCTTCGGCGACACAAAAAACTTCTATTTAGCAAGCGATCATAGTTGTACAATTGCATCTTGCTTCAGTAATCAGCTGTTTCAGACTATGATGGAACCCCACTTAATCCACATAAGTCAAAAGTAAAAAAAAAAAATTTGAACCAGTCTAATTTTCTTGAGATAGTTTTCTAGAATAAAATAATGTTAATGTCTTTGTATCAAAAACAACCAGTTTCGTTGAAAAAATCGGTGTTTTTTTTTGTCTTTCATAATGCTATCACATTCTTTGGTAAACAACAGAGAATCATCTTTAAATCATTACTTTTAAACACTGCAAACCCCATCGGTTTAATTGTAAAACTTTTTATTTTTCAGATATACAGTATGTTAACTAACGAAGGGCGTTCCCGTTAACCCGCAATAGTATGGCGTCCATACATGCTTAAAAAAAATATAACCATTAAACAAAAGATATTAAAAAAATCTAAAAATATTAATAGGTACGTAAAAGAAACACTGTAGTCGCGCCCTTCGTTAGTTAACATCCTGTATATAGAAAAGTCTTGTTAGGACTGATAATACAATATTTATATATATAAAGTGGCAACATGTATACAGGCAGCTGCGGTAGGAAATAAAGTGCAAATATAAATATGAATGAGACCTTTGAAGGCCTTTGAAATGCTTTCGTCATATAACTTAATCATGATTTAACTTTCTTACACAAATATCATACCTTAATTCTTTAACAAGCCCACATTACAGACCAAGCTTTGCTTTAGCGTACCACGAATATGCACCTTACGACTATTATGAATAGTTTCAATTTGCTTTATCCCGAAACCTACAAATTCTCTCGACACTTTGAGGTTAACTATGTAAAGAAAAACAATTTCATGTCACAAAATAATTAATTTGTATTAAAGAGATAGTATACTGCGTGTTGTTTTGAGTAACATTTAGAATACTGATATTTTGTTTACAATCATTGTGAAAAATAACCACTGTTCAGTTTTTTTTTCAAAATATGTAAGCTGCTCGGAGTTTTAGAAAATTTTATATCTTTGGTAATTTTGCTGCACCCATTTTTATTTCCTACGCTACTTCATATTTTATACACTAACATAATTTTATTCAGATATTTGAAATGGTGTCATATTTACACCCAGTTTGTCGAAAGCCTGGGGCCATTTAATAATAATAAATAGTACCTACATCTAGCGTCAAAACTCAATTTACAAGCGCGCTTCTATCATTGCAATTTAAACCTTATCTCAATGTTCATATGACGAAGAATCATGAATATTACATAATTCAGTCTCCTGATTTGAGAGTACTATATCCACTCATATTAGCTGCCTTGATTTTCGGCAACACATTCAATTAGCTTGCATATACAGGTTGCTGGTTGTAAATGACCTCTCCTACATTATATCCCCGATGGATTGCCGACGTATAACCAATCTACCCTGTATATGGGCTAAGCGTAAACATATTTTTTAAGACGTATACTATCTCTTTAACCAAGTATAACAACGGTATTGGAATCAACATCAACCCAGAGGTTTCTGATCAATACATACTTGCTTGCGTTATCAATCGGCGATGACGTCACATGCCCTCGAGTCGACATCCACTTCGGTTGTTTCCGGCGATCTTTCTTCTTGTATAACGGACTCGGTCCGCTCTATACCCAGAGCGGCCGTTTCGTTCGATTTTGCACTGCAAAGTTATTATGGTTCATAGCGCGTATAGCAAGAGACATGGAAAATATAAGTTACAGATAGATTTTCCATTAACCTTCACGCTACAGTTGATCGTTGAAGATAATACGTGTTGTTACTATAATAACGTAAGAAATGTTCGGTCAGAATGCATTGACTGCAAGATTGATTTGAATAAAGTATATGGATTATGGAACATTCGTTCGAGAGCATAAAGATTCGACTTTGTTTTTCGTCTTTGGATTCACCTACTCACCAGTGTGAGTTTCTCAAATGAATCTTCGTCGCGTAATAAAAGCTCGCGCAACTCGCGTATTTTTGTAAAATAAATTCATTCGTATTGCGAATGCTCGCGGTGAGTACCGTCCTTTATTGCAACAAGAACATGAAATGTGAAATGTCTAAACGTCACATGTGTGTGCCACTTACGCGTGCTCCCGGAGCGCGGGCGGCGCGGGCGCGGGCGGCTCTGCGCGCGCGCCGCCCAGCTGTAACGACTGCGGCCGCCGCAGCCACGTGCAGCGCTCCTCCTGAACCAAACATACACGTTACGTCATTGATAGACTAGCAAAATTCTTAAAAGACGGTTTAAAATTGTTCTTTAAGCCCCATATTTATGCAACATAGTTGATGGAAAAATAATATATTATGTGACTATATGCAAATACAATCACACAATATAAGAGAGCAGTGGTGGCCCAGTGGTAACGGCCGCGACTTACGAGATGTAGGTCGTAGGTTCGAACCCTGACAGGCGGTTTACTTTGTGTAAATTATTTCATCACCACTGCTCTCAAAAACGGTGAAGGAAAACATCGTGAGGAAACCGACATGTCCTAGAACCAAAAATTCGAAGACATGTGCCATCTACCAACCCGCACTGGGCCCGCGTGGTGGATTACGGCCCATTCCCTCTCACAGGCAGGAGGCCTGTGTCCCAGCAGTGGGAACATTATAGGCTGATTATGTTATGTTATGTTACAATCACACATAACTACTTAATGCTGCAACATTTCTTTATTTAAGATAAACACGCACAACAAATACATCTAAGGCGCTGTACAGTAAAATAAAAGGAAAAAAAAAAACAAGAAACAAACTGAAGATATAAATGAAATCATGAAAAAAGTACAATATTTGACTATCGATCATCCATCATCTCACAGAATTTAAACATTCGCGACAAAGCAACATAAAAAACATGTTCCAACAACAATGTTTCGAAACTTTTGTTTAACAAACACAGATATTTCTCTTACCTGAGGTGTGATGATAGCCGTAATGTCTGTCTGTGTTGCGACCGGCTCCGCGTGGCTTTTAGTAGATACGGCCTTCAGAACTTCTTGCATACTGCCTTGCAGTTCCGCCACCTAGGAACAGACGAAATATGTATCAGAAAATGGCGGCAGGGACAAGTATGGTGGTAGTACTTCCCCCAACAAACATCTTCACAAAGAGCTAAATTATCTATGAAGAATTTCAAGTATACTTGAAAATTACAATTACAATTTACACACACTGCCACTCAGTCAACTTTAAACTGTAGAATGAAGTAATTTAAGTTGAGTTTTAAACCAATTGTATTGAAAGGGTACTAAAAATGTTGATTACTATTTGCAATGGAATTTGAATTTTTTCACGTATGACTTTGATTCTATATTATCAAAACTAGCTATTTATGAAAGATTCTGGATAATTTTACATAACAGTTGGTACAAACCTGTGCTTGTAAACTAAAACACGTCTCCGACAGTTGTCGCAGTGCGTCTGTGCTGTCGTCTGATTCCGATAGCCTTTGCTTCTGGTTATCTAAAATTAAGGAGAAAAACTTAATTTGTATTTACAATTATAGACGGTTCGAAGTGATTCTTATAGAACTGCATTCAATAAATCGGCAAATCCATCATCGGCGTCGTCGGCGAAGAAAAACGAAATGCCGACGCTGTGAGTGCCGACAGAGTGGGTGCGGAACTTAAATCAGAACGAACTCTGAAATCAAGGGTAACTCACCAGCAGCCTGTAAAGTGGACACTTTCTTCCACAGTGCGTTGATAGCCTGCATCTGTAGTTGCTGTATCTTTCGTTCAGACTCCAAAGCGGCCTTCGTCGCCTCCATGTCGCACGTCAATCTTCTACGAATAAGAATATCAACTAAACTCAAGTTTATACGTAAACATGGCGGGCACTTGACACAGTACCGAAATATAGGAGGATCAGAACAATTAAGAAAACATGAAGCCAAATAATAAGAGCCAATTTTTTATGGAGCGTTAACGTTTTTGTATTGAAATTGCATTGCAGATGCATAAAATAACAATAGATCGCAATGTCTTTCAGTTTGAAAGTTCAGCTACGTTCATTACGTATTTTTATGAGCAGACAAACAGTCATACAAAAATACAAATTGATGTAGGATGATTTATGCAATGCGGTGCGGCCCGCCAATGAACAAAAATCAATAGTACATGAAACTCACTGTATATGTTGTCTGGCCCTTGCCGCTTGTATGGCGTGCAGTATCCGCAGAGTATCCTTATTGAGGTTCCTACTTCTGTACCCCCTCCACATCTTCTGTATAGTCACGGCAGCCATAGATTCCACGCTGATTTTCTTCTGCCGTCTCTGATTCGACGCTAACTTCATAATATCGGCACCGAGATTCTCCGAATCACTCGTGATGCCGTTTAGTTTTTTCTCGTCGTTTTTTACTTCTATTTTTGATAAGCTGCCTTTCCGTTGTTCCATTCTCGTTTTTAATTTGGGTGATGAAGTAGCGCTCTTTGGTAGTTTCGGGGAACCTTTCATGTTTTTAGCGTGCCGTGGCTTGTCTTCGTGAATGCTACTGTTACTCGACTGAGATGAAGTATTCGAGACGCTGTGTATCGAGTTATTTGTCGGCTTTGGTATTGATCTTTGGATGTCGTATATCGGGTCTTGATAGTCGGGACTCATTAACGATTCGGGGACGGGAACCATTTTCGATGCGGCTTCTAGTGAATGGTTTACTGGCTTTGGTTGCGGTATCTCTGTGAAATTGAAGAGTTGTAAGTCTTCGAAGGTTATTAATCGTAACTATCCATACTAATATTATAAATTCGAAAGTAACTCTGTCTGTCTGTCTGTCTGTATGTTACCTTTTCACGCCTAAACAACTGAACGGATTTCGATAAAATTTGGCAAGGAGACAGATGGCATCCCGGGGAAGGACATAGGCTATCGACATACCACGCGGGCGAAGCCGCGGGCGGAAGCTAGTAAGCTTATAAACAAACAAACTCACTTTCGTGAGTGAGTTTGTTTGTTACGGTTTCACGCTAAAACGGCTGAACAGATTTGGATGAAATTTGGCACATGGGTAGACCATGACCCGGAGAAGGACATACGAAGTTGCGGGCAACAGCTAGTTTGGAAATAATTAAACAAGCAATAGCTTAATTCGTACGCGGCCGTTGACTGGCACACAGGTATAACAGACACGGTGCTCGACAAAACCGGAATTTATCTAAAACTTGATGTGTCTTAGTAATGGTCTACACTACTTTTCGCTAACACATACCTTGTACTCTTTCCCTCTCCTTTTCTCTAGCGCTGTCTCGTTTCTCCGTAGCATACATGAGTCCGGGCGAGTCGAAGCTCTGGCTCATAGCCGTTGGTATACCGGGGAGGTCACCACACAGTGATGACGTCATTTGATGAGATGGCGACGAAGACTTGGTTAGTGCTGCGTGGTAGCTCGAAGTGAGACGGTCGGGTGACCGGCCCATGTGGCGGGGCGTTGATATACGTGCTGCAAGTTAGAATGGCGATAAAGTATATGCAGATAAGTGGCCATTGCTAAGTATTACAACCTACTGTCAGCTAATACTCCAAGTGTTGGCTATGAGTTAACGAGTTTAGTATTCCATTCAATCATTTCTTGTTTGGTAAACACACGATACGAAAATCTCGAGTTAACGCATCAATCACACAATAGACGAGATGCGAGCATTGATTTACAGACGAGTCATGCTTAGAGCAAAAAATAAGCTTAACTTCGGCGTTGATTTGACATTTGCAAAACAAATTAGAATACAGTACGACACAACTTAGATGTAGCATACATTTGAAATTTTGCTTTCATTCATTTCAATTTTACTATTTCGTCGTTTTTATTTATTTTTGGGACCCTACTTGTATAACCAGTTTAACAGAGTGCTAAAGATTTATAGTTTAAGCTATATTAGGTGTAACTTACTAGTACAGGAATAATTGGCAAAACTCAATTATGCAGACACGGAAAAACAATTAGAAATATTAAAATAAAATTTCCATCTACCTACTCCAACATAAGTCTCTTCCTTAACCTAATTAATAATAGTCTCCTCTTTATTTAATTTAATATTATTTGGTAATTTGCTTAAACATAATATATTTTACTTAATCTAGTTTTTATTTTTTACTTAATATAGTTATACAAAATAGTTACCTACTGTTTAAGTCATTGAAAATATTATGTCTCCTTTTTAATTTAGAATCTAATAAAATTGTTGTGTTCCTTTTAATATTTTGATGTAAATTGATGGCCTGAAACACAGGTTTTCCCAAACCTAGATCAGGCAGGTCTATATTACAGCTAGAATTAAAGTTACCTCGTTTATAATTAATGTAAATCTTATTTTTACTTTTTAACTTGAATAATTTTTTTTTTTTTTTTTTTTAATTTTTTTTTAATTTTACTAATGTATATGGTTATAAAACTTTATAAGTTATTGCGTTTGCGTAAAGATCATTTTCACCTAAAGCAGTAATAAAGATTGGAGATTTTGAAAACGCACTCAGTTCGGAATGTGATCGGTTTTACGAAATTTGCCGATGCTACATCTAAGTTGTGTCGTATTGTACCACTATTTTAGAATAGGATAACATAGGGATCTCGCGCACTAGACGACCACGACTCCAGCCAGTCGCGATCCGTGGCCTGGCCTGCGGCTAGTTGGCCGTTGCGACCAAGTGCTCGAATCGTATCGGTTTTTATAGTTTACCTGGTCGCTGCGACCACTGGTCGTGGTAGTGGCCGTCTAATGCACGAGATCCCATAACATCACGCCTGTATTCCCAGAAGGGTTAGGCAGAGGTAAACAGTACACCACACACATTTCGCCAGGTGTGTTTAAGTTCCATGTAATCGGGAGCGATTCGAGGAACCGATTGTATGTATATTTTTATGTAAAAAAAAACCACGATTCCTGTGGGAATCCCTATGCGAGCAAAACCGTGTGACGCAACTAGTACTAAATAAACTGTAATACTTCCATCTTTAAAACACGGTAAAATGACAGTACGTTATAAATAGTAGATATAAATACCCTATTCCTCATTACTAGCTACAAAGTACTTACATTGCATTCTCGGTGACTGCAACTTGGGCTTCAACGGACTATGGTTTTGGTCTTTCAGTTGCTGCTGATGATGTTGGGCCTGCATTATAATAATTTTGTGTGAGAACACGCTTTTGTCTAATAACAAGTTGATTCAGTACTAAAAATAATGAGTATCATGCCACGCTAAGTTAAACTACTTTCATTAATTGTCTATGACATACGGTTAGAACCTGTGTGGCGGTATCTACATCGCCACATGCGAACTACGCATCAAAGACCTGAGACCTTGTCACACAAAAATCCTGACGGCACATAAATCCTGCATCGCGCAATTAAAGTTACCGTGCAGTGGACATATTATATACAAAAACCCAACATCAATCGTTGGGCAGTTGCCCGCCAGACACAACACCCGTCTGGTTGGTTCCCTTTTCTATGGTGGATGAGTGAACTTTACACCCTTTTCCTCATACCCCTAAACATGCAACTTTTAATTTTCTTAGAAAGTTTTTGGTTCTGTATTTTCGTTCTTACCACTGACTGGCGAAATTAAAGTTATTTTTCACCTTGTTGTGTTTTTTTAACCTGGAAAGCTGCGAGGTACACGCTATCGCACCTTAGTTAAGCTAACTCAAACACCACACAGGCAAAGTTACTAAAACTTATATGGAACAAAACAATTTTCAAAATCGGTCCACAATTTGTAAAATATTGATGAAAATACATTTAAAAAAATACATACAGACGAACATAGCACCTCCTCCTTTTCGAAGTCGGTTAATAAATTATTGACTCGATCTCGTATCGTAACGAACTACAAAGTATCACAAGTCGTGGAGGATATTAAAATGCAACCTAACTATTGACGACATCACTATTCTAAACTCTACATTACCTTACTAAGTATAAGGCGCAGTTTCCTCTGATCCTCGGTCTCCAGTGCATCAGCTGTAAGGGGGCACGTAGACGCCAAGTACTCGCACAACTCTTGATGCTGCCCCGCGTGGTAATGCCGTCCTTTGCCTTGACTGTATAGCCACTCTGCTTTCAAACTGGAAGGGGACGTATTGTTTATAGAAGCTTATAATAGATATTCTTTATTGTTCACTGATAGCAAAATAAACATGAAAAAAAGGTTTGAGAACTTATCTATTGACATTTGAAAAATTGAATGGGGCAAGACTTCATTTATATTTGAACACATATGTAGGACTTGTGGGGCGTGCAGCGTAGGTAGTATGCAAAAGAACATTTTTTTTACAACGATATTTTGACAAATATAATTTTTTGCACGGAAATGTGTAGTTATTGCTTTCCTGAACTTAACACTAGAGTGCACGCGCGGGCTACATATGTAACCCAACGTCTAATATTGTCGTTTATTATCTTAACTAGGCGAGCTACAGCGTAATGGTCTAGTATATTCCTCAATTACTAACCCCCGCTCCCGCCAGTAGCGTGCCGACTCCCGCGGCACACGGATGTCTGCAAAAATCAACCTTGAAGTTGGTGGGCTACACCTGTGCCCCGCGCGAGCGTTGGAGGAAAATAAATATTTTGTGTGCAAGTGGTGAAAATGAGGTACATATGATATATATGTTTTAGTATTACTATAAAACGTAGTGTCAATAATAATTGGTTTAATAAGATTATAAAAAACTAATTTTGTGATTAATATTACGTTCCTAAATGAAAATAAGACTAAGAGATCTCAAACCTTCCAAATGTTGTTGATTTTTAAGAAGTTTATGTTTAAGTTTTTATTTATAATTAAGAAGCTAAATTTTGTTGTGTGAGCCATTATGATAAAAATAATAAAGGTTTTTGGTAATTAAAATGCTGTGTTTTATTCATTTATTGTTTTATTTACGAAATTAATTGAACCGTAAGTGGTCTACGCCTGAAGCCCGCGCGTGCGCTCCATGAATATTTACGGGCGCGTGCACTCTAGTGTTAACTTAACGAAATGGTTCAGAAGATCATGTCTTGGTGGGCCACTTTTGTCTAATGGAATATAGACAAATATTATAAAAGACGCAATGTAAATGGATCTTACCTTTCGATAGCACTGACGACAAAGCCGTCAATAGACTTGACGCTCATTATCCAGTTGAGTACAAATGGACGGTAATCAAATCCCCTGTGGTGATGAGTCAAGGAATAATTTTGAAGTACTACATTTTTAATACAACTCAATTTCACATTTATGTTTTTAAAGGAGAACATTTAATATGTATGTAGAATTAATGTGTTTTCACTTATGGTATAAGTTGTATAACGTATAACGACGCTGAACTAGCGTAAAGAAATGGAAAAAAAAAACCGCTTGCAATCGTAAAGCGGGTAAAAAAAAATCGGTGCAGTAGTTTTTGAGCTTATCGCGAACAGACAGGCAGACAGACGCGGCGGAGGACTTTGTTTTATAATAGTGTAGTGATAACCATGAGATAAGAGTTACACTGCATATCTCTGACTGTGAATGTTGTACTTAAAAGTACTAATCGGTAAGTAGGCGACCAATTCAAGTCGGAATTTGTCGGTACCAGTGTACCGGTTTGGCAAAAGGTATGAAGACTGCTTGCCTACCAGCACTGACAACCTGCCTGCTTTCTAACTGAATGAGGCCTTTAGAGGACTATAGGTGCAATTAAAAAGGATACAATTTGTCCTTTCCAGCCATCGCGACGCACGGATTACCCTGTATAGAGAAGCTCTCCAGTTTGTTCAGGTGCACCAGGTGACAGATCTCATTCAGATCTTGGATACTGTTGTGAGCTAGCCCTAAGTGTTCCAAGTGTGTTGGAAGGTAGCGGTCACACTGCCTCAGATCTGATATCCTGTTCCTTTCTAGATTTAAGTGCTGAAAAAGAGAGATTTTTTAAAGAACTCTGTTTGTTTTTTATAATAATTGATGTAACACATACTGCAGAAATGACAATAGTGAAAGAATCAATAATTATACTCAAAATGACAAGAACTTTCTATTTATCAATTTATCTTATGACATAGAACCCGTGCGCAACTGCGCATTAACATGACACCTGGCTCAATGATGTTTGTAACTCCCCCCGCCTCCCCGCACGGCGACGGCGGGGTGCAGCGCGGGTAGCGGGAGTATTGAGTTGCGAACCAGGTGCCATGTTAATGCGCATGAGTTGTATAGCTCCATATTCAAATCACTTTCATGCATCAGTTTTTAAGAAGCTAGCATTCATCTGTTCCTATCTGACTACAACCAAGAAAAAGAAAAAGTATTTTTCATACTTATCAATAATTCTAGAATAACCAGAGTAAATATATTTCCACAAAATACTAACCTTCAAATTCTTCAAATAAGATATATCGGCTATGAAGGATATCTGGTTGTTGGACAAGTCTAGATGTTCCAAGTGTATGTTGTGATTCAAATGTTCTATTGATTTTATGTTGTTACCTGCAAAAGAGATCACAGTCTTATGGAATGTTAGAGAACAGCTCACTTATACTTAAAAAATTGGAGACAAATTTGAGACAAACTCTCAAAACGAGACAAATTGGAGACAATTGGAACAAAGATGGAGAGAGACAGTGTAAACATTGATACAAGTCCTTACTTCTAAACTAACTAGATGCTGCCCGCCGCTTCACCCGCGTAGACCCTAATACTTTTTCTAAAATAAAAAAAGTATCTATCTGTCAGTGAAAATCCCGTAAAATCAGTCCAGCTGTTTCGGAGAATAGCAGGAACAGACAGACACAGACAAAAATTAAAAAAAATGTTTTTTTGTTATAATTACCTTTTACACTTTAATTCGCATTTAGTAAAAAGCTGTTATTTTGAGATTACAAACAAGTACTGCAACTTTATTTATTTGTATAGATGTAACATTGTCATTTGTTTATCAATGTGCCATTTATGTTATCTATTGTAGTAACAAGACAAGTTCTGAGAAATTGTAAATGTTTTCATATATTTTAAACTAGCTGTGCCCCGCGGTTTCACCCGCGTAGGTCTCTATCCCGTGGGAATATAGGGATAAAACATGTCCTATTCCAGGTCATGGTCTACCCATGTGCCCATCCTCTCCTCTCTAGAGGTTCGCGTATTGCATTTTTAAACTCGTGATAACTTCTAAATTAAATGTCCGATTCGAATGAATTAAAAAGTATTGTACTGTTACATAAATACCCTTGATGTTAAAACTATTTATTTGAATAAGAATTAATATTATATGTTGATAAAACTCCTTTGCAAATAATTCATTAATTTCTAACAAATTTGATTACCATTAAAAGGTTATAGTAAGTCAATCTTAAAAGAAAGACTTATGCTGTCGCAGACTTTTTTTTAGAACTTTTAAAGAGGAACAATTCTATCATACACGATATTTGCGTAACTTAGGTCCGTATTACAGAACGTTCCTCAAGTCCAGTTTGATCTGCAATCAGTTGATCACTGTTTGAGTATAGAATCAGTACTCGAGCATCGGTCTTATTCCAGAACGGCAATCAATCTATACTCAGCTGAATCGAGACTCAAATCGAGCCTCAAGCAGAGATGTGTATTGTCTATGAATCAGCCTGTTTTCGTTTACGATTTATTATAATAACCGACTTTGATCCGATCTTCATTGGATTAGAAATATTAAATTACACCATAGAACCCCAGTTATTTAGGAAATCAGCGTTATTATTTCATTCCTGAATAGTAAAAGGCCCCATTTATTGAAGAAGTGAAGTATAGTAATTTTGTAAGCAAAATTGTCAAGCTTAAAAGACTTGTATTTGTGGCCTTAAATAAGTAAATTATGCTATTTAAAATGTCAGTATGTCAAAACATCAGTGTGAAAAACATTCGTTTGTTGTTTGTCTATTTTAATTATTTGTTTAGCTGATTTTATTCACGGATCATCCCCACATTCATCCACATCTCATCACATTGGGAATCGATCGGTTAAACACTTTTAAAATACAAGGACGGAAGAAAAATTTTGTACTTTGGAAAAAGTTCAACCTTTTAATAGAATTATCGTTAAATAAGTTATTCTTCAAATATATCGATTATGATTTTGATAGTAGGTACCTAATTTAAAACAATATCAACAGAACTCGACATTGCACTATTGGAACAGCAGAAATATTGACAATTTGACATGAAAATCTATGCTCAAGCGCGGTCTCGACCACACTTGGGTGATTACAGATTTGATCACTGCTTGGGTTCGATTGAGTAACTGAGTAGCGATTTAAAATAAAGCCAAACTCAGTTGAACTAAGATCAATGAAACTATGCTTGAGCAACGTTCTAAAATTAAAAGCGAGTTGAGTTTCCTTCTGTAATACGGACCTTAAACCGTTTACGCAGCGCACGCAACGGATGCTCTCAAAAAGGAATATTTTTCCAGTTTTTGCAACATTTTTCATTTATGCTCCGCTCCTATTGGTCGTAGCGTAATGTTATATAGCCTATAACCTTCCTCGATAAATGGACTATTCAACACAAAAAGAATTTTTCAATTCTAACCAGTAGTTTCTGAGATTAGCGCGTTCAAACAAACAAACTCTTCAGCTTTATAATATTAGTATAAATACCAAATCCAGACTAGTTTGCTACTGGGGCTAGGACCTGCGTTTTCAGAATATTAAATAGGAAAGTAACTACACAAAAAATTCTAAAACAGGTCACTCAATTTTTATCAAACATTAAACACCTTCGGATGACATCATTATAAGGCCCTGACTATAAATTAAATCTTATTTACTATGACTTAATTTGAATTCCAAAGTGGACGTCATGGTTGTCTTCACCAGAGAATAAAATGCCAACTGGTATAATGAAACTATTGACATATTAGGTATTTATGGCTTTTTTGTATTCCAAACTGGGGTTTGGAGAGGTTACAAAATATAACTATGTTCTATTATGAACATTCCATCAGTTCTGTTAGACTGTTATCCCAGTCTTATGTAATAGAAGCAAAACGGGACTGTATAATATAATATTATGATATTTTCCTTCAGGAAATTCTCGAATTCAGAACTTGAGACTGGTAATGGGGTACTCATTCAGAATTCGAGAATTTCCTAAAGGAAAAAATCATAATATTCTTTATCAAATCATACCAAACATATTGACATTAAAAATTTTTCTTTCTTATTACTTAAAACTTTGGGATAACAGTCTTACAGAACTGGTGAAATGTATCTCCTATCAAACCATCATAATATTCCGTAACAAACTATCCCAAAGATATTGACATTAAAACTATTTAATTTAATTCAGCAAATTACTATTGATAACTAAGAATTGAAATTACAAACAGTAATATCTTGAAGCAGTGGCTCTAAGAAGCATTCTATAATCACTTTCCATGTTTGTGAAACTTGTCATACTCAATGAATGTAGCATAGATATCTCAGTGATGAGTTATTTTATGCCATTAACTTGATGTATGACAGCTACTAGTTTAAATGCCACTTTATACTCTATCATTGATTAGTAAACAGTGGTGCCGATTCTCTTGTACACCAACTAAACTAATTAACTAACTAAACTATCACTAAAATTCCTTACTTTTTACTATGAGAATCTAAGAGCTATTCTGCCAAAAAAAATCTCTAAATTTAAAAAATATTTTAACACTACTTATATCGAATTTGACAATCGCGACTCCACTTGGTACCTACTTGTTTGCCTACCACGTGATTTTTTTTGAGCCGAAGAGTCGCGCAATGTGGCCGTCTCGACGTATTTTTATATGGAATTTTTCACATTTTGGAAGAAAACAAAAAAAAAAATTACCAACATTTTGAGTATTATGGGTTTGCCGGTTGCAATGGGGTCAAAATTTTCATTATTGTTGCGATAGGATACACCATTTTCGAGATATAAGCAAAAGAAAATAAAAAAAGATACAGTACCGTTTTGCAACTGAATTCGAGGTGTTGGTTTGAATTTTAGTTCATGACATCTAATTTTATTCCACACATTTTCACGTCAATCATGATTAAAAATAGTCAAGAGTTAGTTAGAAGATTTTAGATATAGAACAAAAATTTTGGTTAAAAGGTCAAATTCAGATTAGCATTTTCACTAAATTAAAACTCAGTGCTATCTTAGTGCTGTCAAACTAAATTATAGTTAAGTTGTGTCACTTTAGTCTATTTTCAGAATGGAAAATAGACTAAAGTGGTCGTTTGACAGGAATAAACTAAATTTTAGTGATTTTAGTTTAGTTTAGAGAATTTGTGACAACAGAATCGGCACATACTGGTGCCGATTCTGTTGACACTAACTTCTTTTAAGTATGCTCAATGCAATTGGAATTATTATTTATAAAATAATGTTTTAGAGATTAAGTTTCCATTGTTTCATTTAGAGATTTTTTTCTGATTAGGTGTGGTTAACTCTTACAACAATGTTTGGAATATTTGGAATTGAGCCCCTTAGGCCAAAAACTATTTTAAAAAACTTCAATTTTAAAAATCTGCCTAAAAAGAGTGATTCCTGAAACTTCAAACTAGACCACAGCAAAGGCTGGATAGCAATACGATAAAGGATATTCATAGTACTTAAATCAAAAATGCATTTGCACAGAATGCTACTTCTGTACTGTACCAACTTACCTGCTAGTTTTAAAACTTTAAGATAAATCAGTTCTTTTAGCCCTTCTATTTGTAGTATGCCATTGTTGCTCAAAGCCAGTATTCGAAGGTTCGTCAATCTGGATACACCGTGCATGCGTAGCAGGAAGTTGTTGCATATTGACAACTATTCACAAACAGAATTTGTATGGTTATCTATGATGTTACCACTATAATTTTTGAACAAATAGTCATGCAATTAAATTATTTCTTGTAGTGACATTACACTATTGTACATATTTTTTTTTTATAATGAGTAGGTTTGGTTTAATGCTTCTAGTGAAATAATATATTTAATCATTTATGGCTAAATTAAGGTTGTCTGAGAATAAGAAATGCAATGAAAAAAATAATAAAAATTTCGTATGAGTTGATTATGCATTCCAACAAAGTACGCATCTTCATGAAGTAAATAATATACTTCGTGGGATCTTACATTCTCGACGCGGTTGTATGTGTCGATGTTATCAAGCCGTTGCAGTTCATTTTGGTCTAGAATTAAATTAATAATCGTTTTGGATTCCTCCGCGGGCGCTTTCTCTATTTTCTTCAACCCACGCCTCGAAAGGTCCACAGTTTCTTTTTTCGCCTCATCTGTAAATAAATAAACACCACGATATCATAATTTTGTTCCATGTGTTTTTTTTATTTTTTATCTTGAAATATCTTACTTACCCATTCTTGAATTATCACCACATCTTAATTATTTATCAAAAGAATTCAAGAGCAATTTTCCCAACAAAATCAACATTCGTAAATTGACGTTCAAATCCTATTTCAATCAATTATTATAAGATGCCGGACGTTTTACATCTTTTTATTTGTCTCGTGATAAATCTTTCCTGTTTGCTTGTTCTTTTAAACAAATCATTGTAAATTAATTCTTAGCTATCCGATTCAATACAAACGACAATATTAATCAGGCCACACCTAATCTTTAATCTGCCATTTTTTCTAAATATTAAACGTTTAATAGTTTTCGAACACGATCGATCAAAGACAACCCGACCGAACCCAAACATGGCGGACGGACTTAGTTGACGTAATAGAGTAGAGAGTGACTGAGTAAGAAGTATTTTAGTCGATTATTATTTATTTACCGTTTGAAAAATTGGTAATCAATTATTCGATTCCAACTGAAAAAAATAATGGATAGTTCAGACACACACAAATTCAAATGACGCTTTATTTAGTTTATGTGGGCCGATGGGTGATTCTATGGCTCCACACGTTCACGTAGGTTTGTAGAGGTCAGCAAGTGTCAAGCTTGTAAATCTGGCATTCACCATCATCATTCATTATTGGCAGCTTTGTATCATGCATGCTTCCCTGGTCTGTGCAAGTTTCGAGTTGCAGTCTCTAACAGGTTTTACATAAAACTAGAAAACAGGTGCAAACGCAGAGTAACCCGCGATCTTCTGAATGTCAACCCCAATCTAGCTGTTGGTCTGCCAACACTCCTACCGTCTATTGGCAAACATAATCAGTGGTTCTGCTAATCAGGTATTATATTATTTATCTAAGTACATACAGCTTGGCAAAAAAGAGTATGATGCGGTGACAGATGAAACTAAATAATTTAAATAAACTAAATACTTTACTTAGGTAATGCAGACCTACGATGTTGGCACTATTTTGCCAAAAGTGCTAGTAGGTTGCTGAGTCAGTACAAGCAGCGATTTTAACTATTTGTTTAAAGTTTTTTAGTGCCAACATCATAGGTCTGCATTACCTAAGACACCTAAGTAAAATAATTAGTTTCATCTGTCACCGCATCATAATTTTTTTTGCCAAGCTGTACCTATATTATTGTTCAGGCAGCTAAAAAATAATACAAATATAAACTCAACATTATTATTTGCTTTGCCCTTATTTTCATAATATTGCTGTATTTATTTTAACAAATGTATAAAAGTATCTAACAAGTAAAATTCCGTTATTTTACTAACAAAACGATAACTTAGTAACTTACTAATTAATTACCACAACACTACTTCGCGGTGGCGGCGGGTTTTGTTGAGGTTAGTGAAATAATTACGAAAAAAGTGTTTTTGTGTTTATTTTTAGAAAAATCAATCAATTAAAATGCTTTGAATACAACCATGAAAAAGTGTTACATAATTTTAATGTGATAAAAACTTATTGTTCATTCAATTCTAGCGTTAATTATAAGGACGCGTTAGTTGACACTTTTGTGAGTAAAGTTTGTTTCGTGTGATAAAATTATCAACACCAAAGTTTATAATTAGAACTAAGTATATATAACGTTTATTGTATATAGTGTTAATATTAATTAACCCTTTTAGAATTTCGATGCTAATTGAGCACATTATAGCTTTCTATTTATAGACAATTCACATGTAACCTCTTTCGTTTTAGGCGGGAGAATGGTGTTGGCAAAGGGCCTGAGGCCTCTTCAGGTGGCTTCCGTGATATTGTTCGTGAGGATTCTCTCTGTATTCCTGGTGCAGACGTGGTATGTGCCTGATGAGTACTGGCAGACCTTGGAAGTGGCTCACAAGCAAGTGTTTGGGTATGGAGCCCTGACTTGGGAATGGCAGAGAGGCATCAGGAGCTATTTGTACCCAAGTGTAGTGGCTGCACTGTACAGTCTGCTTAAGTTCACTGGTCTGGACTACCCTGAAGCTCTGGTAAGCATATAGGTCTAAATGGACTATAATGAACTCCGCCAGACTGATTGATCATTTATCAAAAGCTATGTAGTAGTGACTAAGCCCAACAAAAAATTTGAAAAGCTCATTATCTTTTTGTGGCGCTGGAAACACAATGATTTAAATGTTCCATAAAATTGCAATAAATATGTTCAAAGTAATAAAAAGTCAAAGGTAGGTAAAGTCAAATAATTTATTTCAAATAGGCACTTATTACACTCTTGAAGGTCAAAATTTACAAAAAAACTAAGAATTGGTTGCCCCTTCCAGAAGGTAGTTTTTGTATGGAGAAAAATGGGCAAGAAACTCCATTGTTACTCTTGCACATTTAAGTAACAAATATATTCCTGTTCTTTTTGCAGATAAGTAGGTTAGAACGAACTTAGGGAGCTCTAAGAATGTTTTAAAATATTTTGTATACAATAATTATATCAAAGCATAGTTCAGACATCATCATGCAGTTGATAAACAGAACATTCTAATTGTGTATAGTGTTACAATACTAGTTTGTAACATGAGTAGCTGTTATTTAATATCTGTAATGGAGTAGTTTCTTCGTAAAACTTACACATTCTATCCTAAGGAGCTACAAAATTATGTTGTAAAACCAAAGTTGCAGAATAGTTTGTAGATCTATGACATGAAATTTTTTTTAAATGGCCCTTGTGCTACTATTATTCAAAAAATCGCACTTTTATGACATAAATTTTATGACAATAGTAATAAAATAAAGTTTTTTTTACCTAATAGATTTAATTTATTTCCAATGAAACATGGACATCAATATTATAAAGTGTAAACCACTATTTACTTTTAGATTCTCCTGCCTCGCATCCTGCAAGCTATCGTCAGTACTGCAGCTGACTACAGTTTTTACAAATGGACAGGCAATCGTAAATGGGCCTTATTCCTGATCCTCACGTCATGGTTCTGGTTCTACACATCCAGTAGAACTTTGCTGCAGACCCTGGAGACTGCGCTGGTTGCAATAGCCCTGTCCTTATTCCCATTCAAGGGAGGAAAGCTGGGCTATTATGAAAAAGGTAGGTAACTTGTTGGTTGAGTTTGTTTCGGCATGTCTTCTCAGGGATCAGTTGACTAGGAAATGCCAGCGCCATCTAATTAAAATATTTATAAAAAAATTTACTTGTAAATATGTTTAGTACAAGATTGTAAGTCATAATCATCTGCCTAGCCTTTTCTCTACTATGTTGGGTCGGTTTCCAGTCTCACCGGATGCAGCTGAATACCAGTATTTTACATGGAGCGACTGCCTATCTGACCTCCACAACCCAGTAACTGGGTAATACGATACCCCTTGGTAAGACTGGTTGTCAGACTTTCGGGCTTCTGACGACCCGTAACGACTGTCAAAGATCCACAAATGACAGCCGGGACTAACGGCTTAACGTGCTTTCCGAGGCACGGATCACGGATCACGGATCTCGATATGTAAAGATGGTCACCCATCCACAGACCAACCCCGGCAAGCGTAGCTTAACCTGATGGATCGATCCATGCGGCTGTTTTTACTTAGCCACAAGCTCCTCAAGTTTCAATCATTTCATTTCTATGTTTGATTGTTTACCTAATGAATGGAACAGAAAAATGTAGAAATTCGTTCTGTTTAAGCGGTTTATTTATAAACATTGCTTAAAGTTAAGTAATGATTAGCAACTGTTTATAAATAAATCCCTGAATGTTTAGAAAAACATGTAGTCCCTTTTGCAATATTTATTTATTATCTACATTTTTACATTGGAGCATAAATAAAACATAAAATCGTAATTGTTCCACACTGCATAACAGGAAAAGAATCATGTGGTGCCCAGCATTAAACATCAATAATTGGCCTCAGATTCGTCCCAGATATTTGTTATCCTGTCGCTGTACAAACATAATAATATTTATCAAGTATCCTCCAATGACCTTAGCTAGGTAGTAAAGTCACATAAACAACTTCACATATTACTAAATCACATTGATTACTAATGTTTTAGTGAGCGATGGTCAATCATAATGTGTGTCAAACAAATCCCATAGATTTTTCGTGGCACTTAGTGAAACTGACATTAGAAATATATATAATACGCGGGCGAAGTCGACTTCGCCCGCGTGGTATGTCGATAAAATGCCTATGTCCTTCCCCGGGATGCCATCTATCTCCATGCCAAATTTTATCGAAATCCGTTGAGTGGTTTAGGCGTAAAAAGGTCAGACAGTTGCTTTTCTTTCGAATTTATAATATTAGTGTGGATATAATCTCAGAACACTCTCGATCAAGGCACCTTTAAAAAAAATCAAAATCGGTTCAGGCAGCTACGATGGCGCAGACAGACACACAGATACACACGTTAAACGTATAACACCCCTCTTTTCCCGTCGGGGGTTAAAAAGTGATTGGGGTGGTCAGAGAGGTCCATAAAAATGCGTGTCCCGAAAAGGAATAATAACACCCGGGTTCTGGAACAAAAATTACCTCACCCATAGCCAAACGCATGTTCTATGATTGGTTGACTGAATTATCAACATCTATGACATGAATTTTGACACGCCGTTGGTTTTCGTTCCAGAAACCGGGTGTAAGCATTTCTCTGGGACCGCATCTTCATGGGCATCTCTGAACACATCAAATACTTTTTAAAAGAATTTGAGGTGTGCAGTGCTTGCTTGGTAAATTAATGCAAATATTAAGTAAACTTTCTCCTTGTTACAGAAAGTCCTAAGTGGATATGGCTGGCAGTGCTCTGCGTGTTCCTGCGACCCACGTCCGCACCGCTGTGGGTTGTGCTTGGGGCTTACAACTTGCTCACCACCAACCAAGGACGGCTGAAGCTTGTTGTACGGACATACGTGCCTATTGCGTAGGTTCCTTTTTTATCCGACTGCGCGATAGCAAAGACTGCGTTATGTTTGTTTTATTATTTAATTAATCTTCATGTTAAATAATGGTACATAAGTGGACTTAATGTCACTAATCCTCTGCCAGTCAACCTTTTTTTTTAGGCCTCCACCAGCCTATGTCCAGCAGTGGACATCTTTCGGCTGAAATGAAGATGAAAATGATTTTCTAAATGCGTGTTGTTTCAGTCTGATCGCTGGTGGCGCCCTCGTGGCGTTAGATTCGTACTACTACGGTAGCCTCGCCGTCACGCCCTGGGAGTTCTTTAGGTTCAATGTCCTGCATGACATTGCCTCTTTCTATGGACAACATCCATGGTATGTACTGAATTGATACTTCTCCATTGTCACTGCATGCTTTTTTAATTTCATCTATTGTCGGACTCAAAGCATTTATTTCAAATAAACCAATTACAGTCATTTTTTAATTTTAAGGAAGGTCAGTCAGAAAGTTGAAGCTAGTTGACCACTTCGAAGCGTAATAGGTTCCTATGGAGAAGAACGGGTAAGAAACTCTATGGAAGCATCCTTAGAGTTTCTGTCTTTTAAATCAAAATATTGTAAAGTTATTTTATTGGCTATTGATTACGTTTACATAGACTAATGCCTTCTTCCCATGGGGGTAGGCAGAAACTACGAACGCCACCTGCTACGATCCTTTCATAGTTAATTTTTTTTATTTACTGATAATTAGGCCTGCTCTTGAACTCGATTTCGCCTGATGGAAAGCGATGGTCAAGATACAACTAAAAACTATTTTCTTACAGGCACTGGTACCTAACGCAAGGTATTCCAGCGGTATTAGGCATTAACCTGGTGCCCGTACTATGGGCAATCTACAACATAGTGCGACGACCGAAGGAGAACAAAATAGGAAGCCTGCTCCTTACTGCCGCTACCTTACACGTTGCTTTATACAGGTATGTGACTTAGCTGTAAAGAAATAAGGTTCAGAATCGAGAGTTACGAATCCAATGCACGAGCCAGAGGATAGAAGACCAGTTTCTCTATGGATTCAATATTACACACTAATCGACGCTGTCTCTTTGTATAATCGATCAAAACTTCCGTATTGTCTAACCTGATTTTTCCATCTGTAGATTACTTTTTCATGAGAAATAAATATGGGTGTTTGACAATTTTGGTATCAATATGTCAAACAACCACATTTATTCTTCTGATACAAAATTATCTGACGATTGAAGGATCGGTCCACAATGTGTTTCGGACGGCGCCAGGGGCAGTTGTATGTTGAAGGAGCTGGGGAGTTTGTTACACTACTTCTTCCCAGCTAAACCACCAGGAAGTGGTGAAGGGCGGGCGATTTGGGGACCGTCGTATGTACTTTAAAGTTCGAAAATTGCTGATTCTCAGCCTAGGTAGAATAAATGACTTATGATTTTGAAGTAAAGTAAAAAATATATGATTGTTACAGCTTCATTCCTCACAAGGAGTTCCGTTTCGTGTTACCTCTGTTGCCGATCTTCATGTATTTGGCACAAGATGTCATAGTACCCTGGAGCAGGAAGGCTAAAAAGTAAGTTTTTTAAACTTTAACTCATACTTACTTATAATTTGTCCTATGTAGTTACAAACACATGTATTATACCTAGTGCGACTTTCGAGCTAGGGTTCCACTCCCGGTTTTGAGGTGTCAAATTTTTTATCCCACTTTTTACACTCGTCATAAACCTTACCAAGGGGTATTGTATTACCCAGTTATTTGGTTGTGGAGGTCAGATAGGCAGTCACTCTATGAAAAATAGAAGTATTCAGCTGCATCCTGTGAGACTGGAAGCCGACCCCAACATAGCTGCGAAAAGGCTAGGCAGATTGATTTTTAAATATTGTCCTCTCAATATGTCCAAACTATCTAAGCATACTTCTTTTCAGTTGAGAAGATGAATGAAAGATAACTCATAAAAGGTATTTCCAAGGTAGATGTGAATTGTAACGCCGGTAAGAGACGCCCTAAAAGGCCATATATGTAGTAACCGTGACCTGATTGGTGATTTTCTTCAGAAAGGTCAGGTGCGTAGTACTCGCAACCAGCCGTGTGTGTATCACCAGATGGTATGAACTTAAACGAAGCAAAAGGAGTATGTGAGGATCGTAGCAGGTGGCGTTCTGTAGTGTCTGCCTACCCCCTAAAAAAAAGGCTATGTATGTATGTATTAACTCTTGTTTCTTCTGCCAGAATGCACCTGTACTTGGTAGCCAGTGCGATCGTCGTGGGCAACTTGGTCCCGGCGGCGTACTTCGGCGCGGTGCACCAAGCGGGCACACTGCAGGTGATGCCGCTGCTCAGAGACGCCGCCAACAACAGGAGCGCTATCACTTTCCTCATGCCGTGCCACTCCACGCCGCTGTATAGGTAACTCATCAATCTTTTATAACTTACAATAGTAGGTTATCAATCATACTCTTGTATCACACAGGGGACTCAAGAAAATGCCAGGGTTGCGGAATAGTCCGAAAGGGATACCGGGACCCTGGCAACAGGCAACTGAAGGAACACGGGTGGGTTTTAGTCAGTAAGAGTCTGACACGCCCTTCCGCTCCGAAGAGGCTGTATATGAAATTTGGCCGATTTCCGTAATTTTACAGTTAAAATACTGTATTTCTATAAGTTTTTTCTGTATTTCACAACGTGAAAGACCATTTCAACTATGATCTAATAAGTGTATTACTTTTTTTATTATTTTTCTTTGACAAGCTTCCGTCCGCGGCTTCGCCCGCGTGGTATGTCGATAAAAAGTAGCCTATGTCCTTTCTCAGGCTCTAGACTATCTGTGTACCAAATTTCATTTAAATCGGTTCTGTAGTTTTAGCGTCAAAGCGCGAAAGATAGACAGACAGAGTTACCTTTCGCAGTTATAATATTAGTAAGCAAATTTCATTTAAATCGGTTCAGTAGTTTTGGCGTGAAAGCGCGACAGACAGACAGAGTTACTTTCGCATTTATAATATTAGTAAAAATTAATCGACCTCAAACCGGCGACTGTTTTGTGAATTATGCTGTAAGAGGTTTAGAATATCACATATTTACGAATCATTTTGTCGTCTACACGGTATGAAAAAATTACAATGTATTGCTCTGTCGTCGTCGACATAATAAATGAATCACTTTTTATCTCTTCCATATAAAATTTTTGAGCAAAAAAAATTTTTAATTCAGTCAAATTTTAGAGAAAATGGGCAAATTGCGTATTTTTATGTAAAATAACCTTACATTTTGCAGCCACCTTCACCTAAACATAACAACACGCTACCTGACCTGCGACCCGCCAATCAACACGACCGGCGTGACCACCGAAGCGGAAGCGTTTTTCAACAACCCTCAACGTTGGTGGCGCACCGAACACGCCAACAGACAGACGCCCGACCTTGTGGTACTGTTCGACAGGCTTAAAGGAAGAGTCGAGACTCTGCTTACAGGATATAAGCTGATCCATGAGATACCTCACACACAGGTAAATACCCTATGTACTGTCCACTGACGTATAGTTTCTCATATGATCGGTATGACCCGAATGACACATGACGACAAGAAGCGTTAATTATGAATGTCGATGGCTATAAGAAAAAGGGAAGACCAAATATAAGATGGATGGATGATCAGAGGCCCTAGACAAAGTGACATTCTATCAGCGATAACGATAATGAAAAAGGCAAAAAATTTATAGGACCGACATAAGTTATTGAAAAGCATATTTCAATTCTATTGAAAGTCGTTGTAGAAATACGAATCGCTTTGGAAGCGATTGTCACTTGTCTAGGCCCTTTGGAAAGATGATGTGGGTAGAATGGAGTCGTATCTCTTACGACGGCTTAGGGCCGGCGCAGCGTGGCGCGTTGTCACTGTTAAACAAATATCAACATTGCGTGCCGAAAAATAAAGTTGAGAATAGATAATCAGAGACGCGCGCCTCTTTCCGTATTTGTTTGGCAGTGACGAATGCGCTGTGCTACGCCTTGCCAAATGTGCGCCGGCCCTTATAGGGTATAGGAAAAATTATGATGTATGGAAGAAAGGAGTCATGTGTCATTTATTTCAATGGCGAACAATGGCGGCCATTAGCTTACACACAATATTAATTCGTCATAATTACTTACTATCTTTTCTTCTCAGTTCCCGGAAGGTGAGGTGAGCGAAAAGGTGCTGGTATACCAAAAGGCGCAGAGTCAACCTAAGCCTGTGGCTGATGACGTCGTGTAACCTCCTACGAGTATCACCAGCGCGTGTTCATGTTAGTGAACCCAATTCTATAGCGACGTAGTTACAGAAAACTGCACGCAATTGTGAATCTTATTGCCTAAAAAATAAGAACCATAATAGTGCGAGTCCGGTTATATGCATAGACTGTTCTTGATGAATTTGATAAATAAGAAAATTTTTAAGGTGTACAAACAAAATATTGTGCCAAAATCGTTGTATATCAGTTTTTCGACGACTTGGAGATTATGCCCATTGCGATAATACATATGTTACAACAAGATAACTCGTTATCTTTAACACGTCTTTTTCTGTTTCCGAATCGTATATCATCCCCCTAATATGAAAACTACCAAAAACCCGGGTACAGTGTAACAAAGTTCTTCCAGCTTTATGAACAAGTCTATGCTTATAAACATTTGTTGTTAGTAGAATTATTTTAAAACATAAAATTCGATTCTTTGACGACATTCACGATTTTCATTCTTATTTTAATGACGACTCGAATTATTATTCGGCTAAAATTAATTGGCTTTTGGTATTAAATTAAATTTTAATTATTAATTAATTAATGATTGACTCTATGGGAATGTTTCCCCATAAAAATGTGTTCGGAATAGAAAATTTACACTTTATTATGTATTTTATATGTACACTTATAATATATAATATTATGTTATACATGGATAGTTTATACAATCTCATAAGACAACATAATGGATATTCTTAAGTACTGCAAGAAGTATGTAAATCCTTTTTTATAAGTTAAATAAAACGCATTTTCTAGTGAAATACATGAGCATAAAATAAGGAAACTTTAAAATACTGTGACCAATTTGACGTACGATATGTCTACATAATAAATAACGTAAAACTCAACGTTACGATTTTTTATGCTCGCGTTCGCCTAATTTCTGAGAACGTGATGACCTTGACCTTTGACTGGGTGATATGCTGTTTTGTGGGTTGCCCGAAATAAAAACATCCAATCATATCAGTATATCGAAGATAACATAGAAAATAGACTCCAGACAAGGGTTATATTAATAAAAAATGCCATTGACAGCAGCACTGCATGCCTTTTTTATACGTAGTGGTTCGCATTTAATATTACAGTATTTTTATCTCACGAAGCGGCGCGCGCTTTACTTGCGGTAACCAAGTGTACAAACACACTGTGAATGTGTGCGTGAAGACGTGTAGCGTGAGATAAAACAGAGCACCTGCCATCTGTTCTCATCACCACCCTTGGTTGACTGGTAGAGTATGCCTAAGGCATTAAGTCCGCCTTTGTACCTTTTTTTTTTACTTCGAAAAGTTTAAATAAATATATAAAAGTACTATATCATATTGGCAATCAAAGTGATCAAAGAATTATGTAAACGTTACTCAAGTTAGTAATTCCATCGAATTTTAACTAGTATTTTGTGGGCATATCGGAATAATGTTCAATTATAATAGTATGTTTATTAATACAATAATTTGACGTGTGAGTAAACGTAATCATCATCAGTCCGCCGCTATTCAATATATCCATGACTGATATTTGCAGGACGCAAGTACAAATAGTAAACATATACATATGTAGTTTATATGCTTGCCAAAGTTATTCATAAAGTGTAATGATACTAACATATTATGTTGTGCTATGCCCGGCTAGAAATATACAGGCTTTTATTATGTAGATGGAGTTGTCTCGTATACAAGGTCAGATTAAACTAATTGGCGAAACTTCATAGACTTGACTTGACTGTTCATCATCTGCCTACCTTTTCCCGTCTACATTGGGGTCGGATTCCAGTCTTACCAGTTGCACCTGAATACCAGTATTTTAGACGCTCCGAATAAGAAGGTCTTTATGGGAAAATGTCATTGTTTGCAGAACGTCCACATGTTAAAATGGGGTGACTGCTTATCTGTCCTCCAAAACCCAGTTACTGGGTAACACGGACTTTCGGGTTGACGATACATTTTTTTTTCTCAACTTTTAGTTTCAAGTAGTTACAGCTGAGTACGGGGTCAACGGCCTTGGGTTGTATTTAAGTTACTTGAAATTATGAGTTTATAAAATCATTCTTTAGTGTTTTGTCACAACCGTGAAGTTACGCCAGTTTATTTATTTTAACTTTATTAAAACTGTTTTTAAACATTTTTATAATTTCAGTATAATTATGTTTTTGGAACACCGTGAGCGACCAAATTGAATATTATCCTTTGTCCTGTTCCTAAATTAATTAATATATTCGTTCATCCATCGCCAACACCTGCCTATTTTATTTACCTCATTAATTTAAGGCCAATAGTTTCTTATTATTTCACATCGTAACTAACATTATATGTACCGCTCATTAATTAATCAGTCATTTTATATTTTTAGTCGGGCCCATATTTATTTTCTTAGACAGTTTTATTTTTTCATCTGGCATTTTTAAGGAATTCACTGCATCCACCGAGAAAACATCATAATAGTTTTAAGAACTGTGTGTCATCTTCAAGTAAAGGTTCTTTTTTTTAAACTGTGTTTTAGACAAGGTCTTAAAATTTTACGAAGAATAAAAATAAACACTTCTTTCATATTCCTACGGTTTTATGAGTCCTTTCCTAAAATAAGCAGTAAAATCTCATTATAAAATAAATATAAATTAGCAATAACATTATGTATTAATCTTTGCTTGAAGCTGACTAATAAAAAAAAACAATTTTATTTTAATAATTGAACCTTTTTAAATTAATTTTTATTTAATGTCTATGGATTTTAATTGCAATACACTATTAAGATTTCTTTTTTAACGTAATTGTAAAATTAGATTTTTAAGTATTTTAGGGACGCTCAAAATGTAAAGATAGACAAGTATTTTATGATCTTTGTGTCTTCGTTAATTTTACTCTGTAACAGTAATTGTCGCTACTTTTAGTGTTGTTTTATTTATTTATTAGAAACTTCGCGATTTGGTTCTATAATATTGTGACGTAAAAACACTCATATTTTTAGTTATGGTGGAGCTAAAGCCATGGCGACAAAAGAAAGTTATGTTAAAACATTTTGATAAAAACAGAAATCATCACATTTGTTGCCAGTCTCCGCTACAATTTAATTAATCTTTTGTTACGGAAACTAATCACTGGCCGAATAAATATGTTTACACTAATATTATAAAGAGAAAAATAAGATTTTTATTTGCAATGAATAAACTAAAAAAACTACTGGACCGAATTTAAACAATCTTTTACCAGTAGAATGCTATATTATCACTGAGTAGCATAGGCTATAACTAATAAAGATGTCACGCGGGTGAGGCCGCTAGCGGAAGCTAGTATAAGATAAAATCATCTCGCGAAGTAGCTAACCATAAAACAACGCCATAAGTGCGGGAACGCAACGCATTTCAAATAATAAGAGTAAACAATCTTAGTATAAAGTGCTATAGTCTTACTGAATTGAATACTGTTAAAATGTCTTTTCAAGACGCCTGCCTTGTTAACTGATCGTGTTAATTACTGTTTTGGGTGGAAGTAGGTACACTGGATTAGAAGTAAAAATATAAAGAAAATTCACCATTGTTTTTGAAATCCTTGTCGCCTTACCTCAAATCAAGTGATCCGCTTTGTTGTTAGTTCTGCCAATCACAACAAGTAACAAGAGAGTTAATGTAATATTCAGAGACTCGATGGCCTCTCAGAAACTGAGGCTGACCTCTACAATTTATAAGACTACAAGTCTTATAAATTGTAGAGGGCTTCTCTGACGCCATTTACGGGTCGGGAACTATGATTCATATCAGACTTTCAGTTTATAATAAAGCAAAGAAGCGATAAAGTGCGAAAAAATTCTACTTTTTCAATAATACAAATATGCATAATTGTTTGGTCTATTTTATTTACATTAAATGCTTCCACACAAAGCACTATGTATGTGTAAGAAACAAATTTTGAGCAGTAGTCTAGGTGAATAGGTTGTTTTTCGTATTTAAGTCGACCAGAATGTCTTCTATACAGATGTCGAGTGTGAATTTTAAATAAAGATTTTATTTTTAATTTATGGTTTTTATTTTATTGTAAAAAATATTGACGGTGATATAAATGTGTATGGTGAACTTTTGCACTTACGGCCTTTCGTTGTTCAAAAAGCACAGAAAATCGTTTTTTTTTCTCTAAGACAATACCGGTTCCATTTTGACTTCAAAGCAATGACCAGCAGTTAGATATAAATAAAAATTGTTTGACCTAGTATATTTGTAATTAATTCGTAATTTCCACATTAGATAATCATATGACTTACTGATAAGGGAGCTTCTAACTCGGGACTCAAGATGATATGATTGAGTTACTTCCCTGTTTAGAGTTAGTGTACACTTACGAACCGTTTACACATGTAAAGAAGAAATGTATTTAATAACATGAACACTTCATCTATACCAAGATATCTATCTTGGTCTCTCTTGGTAGCTGCGTCCTCGCTGGAACTCGCGGGCTTTCGAATTCTCTGATCCATGTGAGTTTTGGTCAGGACCTACATACTCGGTACGCAACTATTGACTACTAAGGATTCTCTTATCGCCCTTCAAACTATTGAAGAAATTATTCAAGTAGTAGCTGGTAGGCGCTTAAATCAGGCACTGAGCACACGCGCTATTCTGTACTATTAAATGAGCTTTAATATACAGGCTGATATTGAATTCTAAAAGTATATTCAAGTGTTAATAAATGCATACCATTTCTTTTTAGCACGTTCTCGAAAACGGTTCTATCGATTTCGATGAAAGTTGCAATATAGGGGTTTACGGGGGCGAAAAATCGATCTAGCTAAGTCACAAATCTGGGAAAAGTTTTCTCTATTTTCACAGCCTCGGGAATGTGATACAATGTTGGTATAAATGGACGATATATTTATCTTTTTTCACCCGAGCAGAGGTCGGTCGACCAGGTAATGTAGGTATGTAATGAAGTACGATTATCTTTCCACAACTACCTAGATTTGTTTACTCAATTATTATTTGCGGGACATCCCGAAATTCATGTGCAATCATTCTTAACATAAATACACTCGAAGTACATTATTTCTTTACTCCAACCCACATTGATTACTCGGTCAGAGGTTACAGATAAGTCCATTAATATAATTAAACAGACCACTACACTTCAAGTAAAAAAGCATTTACGAAAATTGCACCATGTGTTAGTTCTATAAACATGTTTGGGATAGTGAAGTGTTTTCTCTTGTTAACTTGTATACTTTTATTTAGGATTGAGTGTAAGAGGTTCAACAGGAGATCGACTCAAGATAAGGATGAAGGGAAGAGTAGTTTGGCATTTGTTTTTGATACAACAGGGTCCATGTATAATGACTTGAGACAGTTGCGCGAAGGGGCTGAAATGATTCTCAATACTGCGTTGAAGGAAAGTAATGTGATTGCTGATTTTGTGTTTGTGCCATTTCATGATCCCAGTAAGTACTTCTTTGCTACCTTTTATGTTCCTTGGTTCAAAAGTAAATTAGGCCAAATTGTGGTACTTATTTAATCATAGTTACGTGATATAATAAAAGTAAATAAACAGCTTTGTATAATTAAATCAATGGTTCTTTTTTTTATTAGCTTTACTGTTAAGTATATATTTTTAACTTAAAACTGTTGTTATTCCTGTCCATTCGAAAAACTGCCTTAAAAACTTTGAACTCTAGTAGTGTTTTGGATGAACACAGTCACAAGACAAGGACTTTCGTTTACTATCAACGTAATTATCTACTTATAAGCTTTGATAATTACCTAAAATTTAAACATAGGTATAGTTTGTCCACTCTGGAATTATGCATACGTAAAATACGGTAGTAGGGCGCGTGATTTCAGCTTTACCTACTAAGAGCTCTAGAAGTTAACGCTTAAAAAACGTAAATTAATACCAAGAAACCCTACATTCACAGCCGTAGGCCCAGTGACAGTAACACGCAGGAAAGAAATATTCAAGAGAGCGCTAAGCAGGGTGCAAGTTCAGGGCGGGGGCGACTGTCCTGAAAAGTCACTGACTGGCATACATCTAGCACTTAATGTCAGTAGACCACGCTCCTTTTTGTACGTGTTTACCGACGCCACGGCTGCCGACCATCGCATCGTCGGGAAAGTTCTCGACACGATACAGAGGAAACAGAGTCAGGTTAGATGGTGGTTGAGTATTACTCTTTACAGTACCTAATAATAAAGCGCTATTTTCCTTGAACCGATGTTGGCTATTCTGAGACCGTCATGTTGTGCCGAATAAAGCGCTTTAGATAGTAGGTTCTCAGTACAAGTCACTGGCAAACATCTAGCGCTGAACGTCAGTAGACTTTGCTATTTTCTGTACGTGTTCACCGCGTGACGCGCTTGCACAGGAGGCAGTCAGGTTAGATGTTGAATATTATCAAAATTCAAAACATACCTGTATTCCCCAGAGGGTTAGGCACCGATGTTACTAATCAACGAAATTGGCGAATTAAATAAACTGTGGAATGAGAGAGATGACCAATGATACGCGGACTCCAGTTCTATTAAATCAAAGCCCACTTTTGTGTAGTTACTGAACAGAATTTTGCACTCTTAAGTTTAGAAGCTCATTCTGTAGCTTTGGCTTCATACCTGGTTGGATATATTAATTATGGTCAGTTATTTAATCACCTGATTATAGGTATATACAGACCGCATAATGAAAACAGTCAGAATAAAATAAAGTGATTCATAACATAACATTAAAATTGTCTGCAGGTGGTGTTCATATTGACGGGTCACTGCAACGATTTGAACCGGCCTTCGTACAAGGTGTACCAGGAAGTCGCAGCCGCTAGCTCCGGACAAATATTTAACTTAAATAAAACCAATGTGCATATGGTGAGTAACGCTATCTAATCTAGCTCACGCTAGCATACCACGAAGAGGAAAGTAGAAGTGTGAAGTATATCCGCCTTCTTATGAACGGCAGAAATACTCCGGACTGCTACTGTGAATTATCTTATGAAAAAACCTAGTATACATAGGTATAGGTAACTCTTAAGCGGTTCTAACCCTGACGTCAATCTCAGCACTGGCGCTTTAGTAGCTAAGACAATCCAAGTTTGCCGCGGTTCAAAATCATAAACATTGCTAAAAACCAAGGAGTAGGTATTAAAATGCATCATCGATCATCCAACGTCACAGTATTTTTAGCTCACTTCTTCTCACGAAGCGACGCGCGCTTTACTTATGGTAACCGAGTCTATAAACACGCTGTGAATGTGTGTGTAGGAGCTCTCGGCACCGTCCGAGATACGGGTGAAGTCGTAAATGTGTGTGTGTGTGTGTTATGTGCTGACGCTACTGGTATTCACGCACACATTCACAGCGTGTTGGAGCACTTGGTTATCACAATTAAAGCGCGCGTCGATTAGTTAGATAAAGTGACCGTACTCCCCTAATGGGTCCTACCTAAATAACCTAAAAGACCTAAATAATGAACTTTAAAGCTACTTCCTACCCACAGATCAGCAACAGTGTACTTATTTTTCAGATGCTGGATTTCGTGAAGAGTTCCATAAAAGGTCGAATGGTGAACCTCGCTTCTGTTTCAAACCCGGCAGGATACAACTACACGCAAGAGGTATTAATAAAATTGATTATATCTTAATTAAATTATATGAACTAAAAAGTACTTAATAACACTTACGTAAACATAGAACTTTAATATTTTCTAGAAAAGCTTGAGGCGTAAATATCCTTCTTACACTAAACTTGAAGTTAAGCCTCAAGGTTTTAAGAAAATATTAAAGTTCTATGTTTACGTAAGTGTTATTTAGTACTTTTTAGTTCATTAAAAGCTTGTTTTTAAAAAGATTTTTACTTATATTTTATTTAGTTTTCCCCAACTCTTGTCAAAATATAAGATTGAATTACATTACTGTATACAAAGAAATCAAAACACAAGGATCTGTTAATGATTTTTTAAAGAAAATAGTTACCAATATTTGCTTTTGTAACCTCAGACCAAATAAAAAAAACCAAGACACAGCGCTGTCAATAGTGACGTGAGCCCGATTTCATAAACATGTGTGCACTTAGTGGGTGTAGTTTATTTGTAATTTGATTGTAAATGTGTGTATGTGAGCGTGTATGCACAAAACGGAGGTGTAGTTTTGGCATGGTTCATTGTTCGCAGCGCTGTCTTGGTTTTTTATTTGGTCTGAGTTTGCAACTACTCAGATTTCGATAAACACCGCTAGAGCCCAATTCCTATCCTAAACTACTTTATCAATTCCGTATCTTAACCACAAACAAGAACCAGAGGGCTTCAATTTCCTACAGAAACTTCAACATTCATGCTTACAAAAACATCTTGCCCATTCCTAGTCCCCTAGTCCTTATATAGATACCCGTGTAGGACCTGGCTTACCAAGGGGTATCGAATTACCCAGTAGGTAACTGGGCTGTCGAAGTCTGACAGGCAGTCGCTTCATGTCGTGAGTCATGAACTCACGAGCTATTTTATAACAAGAAAATGCTATGCAAATGCAATCAAGTACAGTCAGATAAATTAATTATACAGGAAATTGACACCCTAAGTCAATTTACCGCGTTAAAGCCATTTCACACAACTGTCATAGAATGATTTGTGAATTAAACAAATTAACTAATAATTGCATTTGCTTGATTATTATTGTTGCAATTGCAAATCATTAATAATAATTAAAAAAAATAACCTACAAAAGAGGAATCTCTGTTCCCCAGATCCCAGTGGACAGTACTTTAGGGGAGGTGACGGTGTCTGTGTCGGGGGCCAAGCCGAAGATCACCGTGGTAGACCCCAAAGGCGAGCAGCTCACTGGACCCCCCAAATTGATCACCACCCTTGACCTCTCTGAAATTATGGTGAGTCAACCACGTTAGAATAAGAATACCTACACTAACAAAATATATTCATCAGCAAATTATACTGGTAAACAGATGTGTTTTTGGATAGTAAACTTTAATACCCAAACATAAAGTCCAGTTTACTCTACAGCTTCAAAACTTTTTATGACGTTTTCAACTAGTCTGCAGCTAACTAGTAACTGCTAGTAGTAACTGGTACTCGTTTTTTTTACTAGTTCTGAAATGGACTAAATTTACACTTACTTATAGTTTACATTCGTATAAGTGGCAGACCTACGCTTACTGTTGAACCTATATTCCTATAACCTAACCTAAATCTCTTTTCTAATATCAG
The DNA here is from genome assembly GCA_947363905.1 of Lithophane semibrunnea. Classification (NCBI taxonomy): domain Eukaryota; kingdom Metazoa; phylum Arthropoda; class Insecta; order Lepidoptera; family Noctuidae; genus Lithophane; species Lithophane semibrunnea. The sequence goes on along the minus strand of OX376199.1, from coordinate 14,713,367 downwards.
ATAGTGAAGGTAATGCAACCGGAGCCCGGTAACTGGACGATCACAGTGGGTAGCGAAGAGGAACACTCAGTGAAGGTTGTCGGCCTGTCATATTTGACGTTCAACCACGGCTTCTCAGTTGAAAAGCCCCGCACTATGAAGGAGACCAGCTATAGGCCTTTAAGAGGTAAGCCTATTAGGCAGAGACCATCGGGAATCCTGGAAATTCACATTGCAATAAAAAAAAATTACAAAAAAAAAAAATGCGATCGGGGTATCCCGTCAGTAACCTTCCTTACGCGATACTCGCACGCACACACAGTCGTATATAATAGAAAGAGACAGAGAGAGAGAAGCCGCATGGAGGGCAAAGAATTTTTGCCCTACATAACAAAATAACACACATGTATTTGCCAAAGGTGCTTGCAGAGGGGTACAACTGTACTCTTTCAATAAAATAGGGGGTGAGAGAAATTTTCGATTAAAATATCGCTCGCTCCCTACTTTATTGCCCCCTATGTTAGTAGTCGAATCGGGGAACGAATCTAGTAAAAAAAGCAAAAATGTATGATTTTTTATTTATTTCAGGCACCTACAACCATATGATGATATCTTTATCCCCGCCAAACGCGACCGCTAAAATACAGTACGCAGAGGTACTTACTCTGGCGGGACGCACGCTGTTCGAGCTGCCGCTTAGACAGACGGAAACCAATGTGTATGTCGCTGACCCGTTCATACCGCCAGACGAGTTCTTTTATATTGCTGTAAGTTAATTCAATATTCATCTTTATGTCTGTACATGTAAGTCTGAATTCAGATGGCCACTATTTTTGTTTGAAACCGATTTTTGTTGTTGACGCCCATCTTTATGGTGCAATTTAATTACGGTCCATTGACGTCCAGCAGTCAATTTGTTCGTTTGAAAACATACCTATCGATCGAGGAACGACCGCCCATCGATCGTTATGATCCGATCAACCGTAATCCGGATTTCGGATCCGGAGATCTATTGACGTCAATATAGTTGAACCTTTAGTCGGTAAGAGTCAGTCACCAACAAAAAATGGCCGGCTTATTAAATGTCTATTCTCTGAGTTTCATACTCTTTCTTCTTTTTTTTCTCGTGTGGTTAATTAATGACTAACGGTGTCAGAGTTTTTATGCCGGCCATGGGCCTCTGACTTGGCTTCACACGCTGCGCCGTCGAAAAATATCTGTCAGGCATGCCGCCGGTTTCATCACGATGTTTTCCTTCACCATTTTTGAAGCAAGTGATAATTATACGCACAAGAATCCGAAAAGTCAGAGGTGCGTGGCTCGAGAGCTACGAGTCTGACCAATTCGTAATACGAGTATACAGGCTGTAAGGGTAAACAGTCTTGTCATTCAAACCATGGGTAGTTGACTTAAATATAAAAATAAATGACCGAACACAACAAAAAAAAAACGTCATTTTCATTAAAAGATTTTAAAAAGTTTCTATCCGACACCGTGCTCTCTAGCGAAACAGCTGACTGACTGAGAGAGGGGTCGCGCTCGCGGCCGGTCAGGTCACATCACTTACCCCCCGCCCGTGTTGAGACGCAAGTTCGTTGCCCTAGCGCATAGGACAACGAACTTGCGTCTCTTGTGGTAAAATGTAGATTTAAAAAAAAGAAAAAAAACGTTGTAATTTTCCATTGATTTTACGTTCTATAAATGAAACCAAACCACTGGTTGCAAGGATAACGGTGTTTACCCTAACACCCTGTATACTGAGACAATTTTTCTTGGCAATTTCCAGATTAATGGTCAGGATCAGTACAAACAAGATTTAAAGAGGATCGGAGCGACTGCTATTCAGGCACAGCTGCCAGGTAAAGATGCGATATTTTTTTCACTTTTTTTTTTAATATTTACTTTTGCAGGACACAGAGATAACTAACCTAACCTAACCTGTGTCATAATCAGAATTAAAAGTCATTTATTCAAACTAGGCTGAGAATCAGCACTTTTCGAACGTCAAAATTACATAACGCCCACCCTTCGTGGAAGAAGAAGTGGCGCAACAAAGTCCTCAGCAGCACTGCTGTCAGTTCAGTTAGAAAAAATTGATTCTATACAATAGTATGCATAATCATTACACAAAAGCAAAACAAATCTAATTATTTGCCATATATCAGCTAGCACACGCATTGGCGTGTGCTAGCTGATATATGGCAATAAATAAAATAAATGGCAATATAATGGTAATATAATAATAAATATATGGCTGATGTATGTTTTTTTTTTTGGTACGTATATTGACACGTACCAAAAAAAAAATACAAAGAATTTTGTGTGCACGAATTTAATCTTTCATTTTGAATATTCAAATTCGGTTTTGGGTGTAACTTTAGGACTATGTAGACATATCTTGTTCAAGTTTCTTACACAATAAACTTCTTGCAGATGTCCCTTATCTAACAGCACCCCGGAAGGTAAGAAAAAACTTTTGTATTACTTCGTTCAGTTTAGGTTCCATTTTAATCCCTTCATTATTGTAGTGGTCATTGGAACCATCCATACTATCCTAACTTATAAATGCGAAAGTGAGTTTGTTTGTTACGCTTTCACGCTAAAACAGCTGAACAGATTTGGATGAAATTTGGCACAGGGGTAGACCATGACCTTGAATAGGACATAGTATACTTTTTATCCCGATATTCCCCCGGGATCGAGATATACGCGGGTGAAACCGCAGGGCGCAGCTGGTAATATTATAAATGCGAAAGTGAGTGTGTTTGTTTGTCTCGCTTTCATGCTAAAAAAAAATGGCTGGACGAATTTGGATGAAATTTGTCACAGGGGTAGACCTTGAACTGGAGGACAGGCTACTTTTTACGACAAACCACGCGGGCGAAGCCTTGGGCGTAAGCTAGTAAATATATATCTATAGTTCCAATGAACACTACAAAAATAGCAAAAAGCGAACCAAGAAACACTGTTCCAATCATAGGATTCTTCTTCTTTTCGTGTGGTTAGTGACTAACCTGGTGTCACAGTTTTCAAGCCGCCCAAGGGCCTCTGACTTGGCTTCACATGCCGTCGAGGAATATCTCTCAGGCATGCTGGTTTCCTCACGATGTTCCCCTTCCCTTCGCCGTTTTTAAAGCAAGTGATAATTATACAATACGCACATGAATCCGAAAAGTCAGAAGGGCGTGTCTTGGGTTCGAACTCGAGACCTATGATTTGGCAGTCCGACGGTCACACCACTAGGCTATCATTGCTTCCTGCCTGGATTGCGGGTTAGTCCGAAAGGGATACCGGAACCTTGGCAACAGGCAACTGAAGGAACACGGGTGGGTTTTAGTCAGTAAAAGTCAGACACACCCTTCCGCTCCACCCAGAGCGGGAGAAGTGATTGGATGATTTCCCACCCTCAAAAAAAAAAAAAGCCAACACTGCTTATCAAAAGATTGAAAGTGTTTCTTTGTTAGCTTGTATCGGAGAGCTTTGAGCGTATTTTCAGGTGGAATCCCATTCTCATGCCCGCGTAGTATTGTCATGTAATGTGGAAAGTTTGGTGCCGGTCACTGCCATGTGGACCAAGGACGCGTCGAGGATACAACAGCAGATATCCAGCTTGTAAGTTTTACACTCTTTTGTATTCCAACCGGCTACATGCCACTGCACTAAATGCCATTTTGTGGCGGTCGCAGTCATAAAACGTGCAAGTAAGACGGTGAATATTTATTACGGATTTTTAAACTGAGACTAAAATTATAAATTGTCATCTCGCTCCTGCGTTTTATGACCACAACTCTCACGAATGTCAGCGTTTTGTATTAGGTAAAGGCTAAATTATTACACTACGGTATATTTCTGAATTTGGGAATCTGGTAGAGTGTGATTAAAGTAAGTGCGATTAGCATGCTAATAAGCAAGTCAGGATCAGTCAGGCCATTCCAGAGGCCCTAGACAAAGTGATAACGATAATGGAAAAGGCAAAAACGTATAGGACTGACTTAGCTATCGAAAAGCTTATTTCAATCCTGTTGAAAGTCGTTGTAGAAATACGAAACGCTTTGGAAGCGATTGTCACTGGCTTGTCTAGGCCCTCTGATTCTCCTAGCTTCCTCATTTTTAAAATTCAGAGTAATAAGTCTAATAGGCCTTTTGAAATAAGGCGCAAGGCCATCTTGTCAGCTTTTTTTACACATAAAATCGCGCCCGTATTCCCCGAAGGGTTAGGCATAGGTGTACCCTATAGTACACTCACAGTTCAGATTTGTTTAAATCCCTTGTAATAGGGGGCGAACTTATTAAATTGTTTATTTTTATTTTTAACTAGCTTCATCCAGCGGCTTCGCCCGCGTGATATCGTTATAAATTATAGCCTACGTTAGTCAGTGATACTAAGTATAGCATTCTACTGGTGAAAGAATTTTTAAAATTGATTCTGTAGTTTTTGAGTTTATTCATTATACAAACAAATCTTTTCTCTTCATAATATTAGTGTTGATGTATAAATGTGTTTCTTTCATTTCATTTATATTAGCTTTATATTTCTTTTATTAAGCTTTATATTAGCTTGCTCTATTCGTATGTGTTTCCGTTTACTCCAATTGTCATCCATTTTTCAAGCATTTTTTCCGATTGAGCTGAAACTTAGCACACTGACAAAAATGCCGAGACATTTTGAAAAAATTATACCATGCAACTGGTCAGATGATGGAGCCGGAGTTGACCAGAGGAACTCCTCAATCAAACAAGATAGCACCATCGTGTTTGGCCTCATTAGCTATGTATTAGCAAGTGGTTTGACACTAAGTGGTGTTCAGGGTCTGATGATGGAGCCGGAAGTTGGCCCTGGGAAAAACCTTTTTAGTTCATTAAAAACTTGTTTTTAAAAAGATTTTTACTTATTTTTTCTTTTCTTTTCAGACAAACCACGTCGATAGATTATGTGATTGAGAATATGAATGAGGAGCACGTTGGAACGTATAGATGCGTTGCACACAACGTGGCGGGAGTTAGCAAGACTGCTACAGAACTTACACTTATAGGTAACTAGCTTTTACCAGCTGCTTCGTCCGCGTGGAGGTCGGAAATTATCCCACGGAACTTACTACCCGGTGAAAATGAAACATTATGTCTACCCATGTGCCAAATATCATCTAAATCCGTTTAGTGATTGAGGCTTAACGGCTAAACGGATTTCGTTAAATTTAACAGACACCCTAGCTGGGTGTCTGTTAAATTTAACGAAATCCGTTTTCATTTCATCTTTGGCATTTATAAAATGGGTATATTAGTATGGATTTTAACACTACATACATCATTATGTTGGTTTTTACAAAAATAAATGTAATTATCTCTGTTTAAAGCTGATATTAAGTATTTACAATTTTTGGCAGCATAACTTTTGTATTTGTTTTTTTTTTGTAGCTTTTATCATTAATGCTACTTACCTTTAATTTTTTAACGTATTAGTAGTAATGTTTATTTTTGTTTACATTTTGTCGCTCTGCGCATGTTGGCCTCACAGGAAGCAACATTTAAAGTTTTTGGAGACATAAACTGAAATTTTTCTATTTTTCAGAATTATTAATTTGTTAAGAGTGGGTATGTAAGGAACGTACCAGCTGGCGTTCTGTAGTTTCCGCCTACCTCCATGGGAAGAAGGCGTGAGTTTATGAATATATGTATTACATAATTTATAATGTTTCAGTGGAACCTCCACAAGTAACAATAGAGCCTGGCAACACTACGGTAGAGACAGGTGACAATGTCACAATATCCTGCACTGTGTACAGTGAGGCGCTACTGTTAGAAAATCGACTGCTCTACAATGGCACACAGACACATTATGGTATGTATGTCTATTTTCTTTCAGATTACCCGCCTAACAAATATCAATCTGCCTAGTCTTTTCCCAACTTTGTTGAGGTCGGCTTCCAGTCTAACCGGATGCAGCTGAATTACAGAATTTTATATGGAGCGACTGCCTATCTGACCTCCACAACCCAGTAACTGGGTAATAATACGATACCCCTTAGTAAGACCTGTTGTCAAACTTTCGGGCTTTTGACGACCCGTAATGACTGTCAAAGATCTACGCTACGCGAGCTACGTTTGCCGGGGTTGGTCCGTGGATGAGTGACCATCTATACATACCGAACCTCCTCCGTCCCTCGGAAAGCACGTTAAGCCGTTGGTCCCGGCTGTCATTCGTCGATCTTTGACAGTCGATACGGGTCGACAGAAGCCCGAAAGTTTGACAACCAATCTTACCAAGTAATATCATATTGCCCAGTTACTAGCTTGTAGAGGTCAAATAGGCAGTAGTTCCATGTAAAATACTGGTATTCAGCTGTAACCGGTTAGACTGAAAGCCGACCCCAACATAGTTGGGAAAAGGCTAGGCAGATGATGATGAAGTACGATGAAACAAAGAGTGAATGAGAGTGAGTTTGATGTTGTTATATACTATTTGACTACACCTTGTTATTTCCTCTGCTTACAGCTATTGATATAAACAAGGAGCCAAACATAGAAGGAGTATACACGTTCAATAAAACTGTACAAATCGGTGAAAAAGATGTCGGAGTTTATTCCTGTGTTGCTGCTAATAGAGGTAAGTATGTACGACATATCTGTACTACACATTTTTATACATACATTTTTATATATTTTTTTCATATTCTTTATGGCACCTCTTTATTTATTTATATACACGGTTATTGGTAAAATACCAAAACAACCTCTTAAGGAACTTTAACGATGGGAAAAAATATGAAATCGTGAAAAAAAAACAGCTGTTCAGTACATTTATGTTCGCATAACTCGTCAGAATGTACGGAACAGCTGTTTTTTTTCATATTTGCGATTTCATATTTGTTCCCATAGTAAAAGTTGTTCAAAATGATGAGTACAATGACTCCGTAAGAGGTTGTTGGTGTTTTACCAATAACCCTATATACTTTATGGTACACTACAAAAATACCTCTTTAGTTCATGAGCTATCCGAATATCAAAAAATATTTGGCCTGGTCTAACGGGGAGGCGTGAAAATTGATTCGCTGTTACAATGTATACTAAAATATAGCCTTACTGGAAGTCGAAAGTCTTTATATTGGACACCTTTTATACCTACGCTATATAACTTAACACTTCATAGAATAAATACTTTAAAAAAATTAATACTCATTTCTTTCTAGGAGGAAAAGCAAACCAATCCACATACATACAAACAAAACCTAACCCAACGGCCCAAATATTAGGCCCCCACACACTATCAAAGCCGATAAACTCAGACTTCCAACTCGTGTGTAATGTGGAGAATGCGGCGTCAGTCGAGTGGAGCGCGCCTGGCGGGACCGTGGTGACGTCGCGTGACGTCATCGAGACCTCTAACGATGTGTTACATGTGAAGAATTTTACTGAAGATGGTGTTTGGACGTGTTCGGCGATTAGGGGGGAACGTAAAGGTAGGTACAATAACTATGACACATCAAGCGTTACAAATTTTAGTGACGATGCTTTACAATTCAGTTCTTTTCTCCTAAAAGCCGATGTGGCATTTAAAAGCTGTCTATCCAAAAGTGTGATGTTATAACAGTTAAATGATTGAGGTCCAAAATCCAATAGGTATCTTTTAGTAGCAGTCCAACGCCGTTTTCATTTTCGCCATCAGGGGGCCTACCACCACCGCTTACAGCAGTATTATTTTAATATTACTTCAGTGTAGGAAAGAGATGAAGCTCTACAGGACGTATAGCTCCATCTTTTTCCCCCACCGATGTAATACTAAAATAATATTGCTGTAAGTGGTGGTGGTAGGCCCCCAGGTCCCCAATCAACTCATAAAACTTCATTTTGAAAAAGAAATAAATAAAAAGAAGAAAGAAAAATTGTTTGTTCTGCACAAACTAAACGCACATAACAAAATTTAAAAAACTAAAAAAATGCAACTTTACAAAATGTTTGATGTTATCTCACAGATTTGAACCGGCCTTTGATGTTTAGACATCACATTCTAAATCCAAACTGCAGTAACTATATCAATTCGGGATCTTTCTAGATTGGTTCAGAAATGAATATAAAACAATTTCTTTCAGGTTCAGATGCCGTTACAGTGTCAGTACTAATAAAACCCGTAGTGACTATAGTCGGGTCCAGGAACATCAGCATATTAGAGGGATCTGTGATCGAGGTGACGTGTGAAGTGCGCGCCAAGCCGCCGCCCAGGATACTGTGGCATAGAGAGACTGACGCCTTCTTAAATAATACTGTGAGTGAACAGTGAACACCATTGTTGAACCTGTCCCTTGTCTAAAAACTCGACAATTAAACCTATTCTTTCACTTTCTTATAAGTGGATTTATATTTGAAAGATTCATTAATTTTTTCCTTTTGAACCGACTTCAACGAAGGAGGAGGTGCTAATACGTTTGTGTCACGTATATTTTATACCGATTTCTCCGTGACTTTTACGCGATTCTTTTTTATTTTGAGGTAACCATATAAATATTTATTTTGGTGTAGTAGTTTTACGATCAGTTCGCCAATAACTAATAGATTTTAGTCTATTGCTGTCTTTTTTGCTCTAATAGAAATTTAAATTAATCTATTGCTGCCTTTTTCGCTATGAGAAAAACTGACCGCTGCAGGCGTTGTTCCTTCAACCTTCGATCGTCTTTTTCGGCTGTAACTTAACCACGAGTCCAACATCAATTCTCAAAGTTAAAACACGTGCGAAAACACAGCCCTTCTTTACAGACGCACGGGTATACAGGGTTATTGGTAAAACACCAACGTTCATTCATTATGAATAACTTTTACTATGGGAACAAATATGAAAACCGCGAAAAAAAATACAGCTGTTCCGTACATTTTAACGAGTTATGCGAACATAAAAAAATTATATAATTGATGTATACCAAATATTGTAAAACATTTTTTTTAAAGAGTAACGGTGGAGCTTCTTGCCCATTCTTCTCCATACGAAAACTACCTTTTGGAAGGGGCAACTAGAATCAGTTCTATTTCTATGTATTTGACGTTCAAAAGTGCCTCTAATGTGCCTACTTGAAATAAATTATGTGACAAAGTCACATAATTTAACATAATACACTTTGACTTAAATGTACGGAACGACTGTTTTTTTTTGCGATTTCATGTTTGTTCCCATAGTAAAAGTTGTTAATAATGATGAGTACAATGACTCCTTAAGAGGTTGTTGGTGTTTTACCAATAACACTCTATAATTTAAATTCTTAGCTCATAACAAATTTCCGAATTATTTGTTTGCCACTTCCAGATAAGTGAAGTCAAACCGAACGTGTACCGAAGTGTTTTAAGACTAAACTCTAGCGCGGAAGCCGTCAACGCTACGTACTTCTGTTTCGGGGAGAACTCGGAAGGAATACACCAGGACAGTCTCGTTGTCAACGTTAGGAGGAAAATGACGCTGCGACAAGGGTTTACAGGTAACATCTTACGAGTGAAATGAAATGAAATGAAATGAAATTGTTTATTCTGTAAATAGGATATCGCAATCACTTTTACACGTCATATTATTAAAAAAATAAAATAAGCTAGATGAGGTCGGCGTTTCCTATCTGACTACTCTGAGAAGAAAGGCCGAAACAAACTCAGAGGTCGCAGTCTCTTTTAAGGTCCAGATATAATCTTGGTCAAGCCATATGAGGACCATGTAGATTAATGTCTGAAATGGTCTTTTGAGGAAAGAACCACACAGATTTGAGTGGACCTGTCCAGTCAGTGCAAGCATTTGTCAGTAACCGAGGAGCTCAACTCAGAGCTGAAGGAGCTCAACGACTCGACGAACAATACCAAAAAAAGGACATTTGGGTAGGCCGCAGAAAGTACTCAAAACTGCCAGACCATCATTAAAACAGGGAAAGAGGAGCAAAAAATAAAAAATGATCCACATAGTCCTCACATTCACAATAATCAAAACAAAATAATACTTTACAAAGTAATATCCCGATGGCATCAAATATCACTAAATACTTTAACCGTTAAACGTATTTTAAACTTTGCATTGTTTCTGTCAATTGTTTGAAGATTATAGAGTCAGAATTATGTCTTAATATCATAATAATGTGTTTAGCGCTGAACACATTTAGGGCGGGTTGTTTCACGTCCACTTTACGCGCGGGTAAACGTCAAAAATGGCGCTAACTATCGTCAAATCAAAAACAAGCGTTGTTTCACGAAATAATGGAATAACTTTGACACAACGCTTTGTATTTAACGAACGTTAAATTTGACGTACGTATGTTACGTTAACCAACCGTTTGAAACAACCGGCCCTAAGTATTTATGGTGCAAGCCGGCCAAAAAAGTAAATGACATCAGTGACGTCATGCGATGCAAAATAAACAATTTATTTGAGTCAAAAAGCGCCATTTTCGACGTTTACCCGTGCGTAAAAACTCACTCAACATTTGTATGGAGAAATGCACAAAAATGACATAACACCACGCCTGTATTCTCTGAAGGAGTACCTAGGATGTAAAGTCACGATTCGACAGTTATTGGGCCATAAAAAACCCAGAGATATCGGATAAAGAAGTAACTTATTGTTGTTGACGACAGATTACTAAGAAGCAGAAAGAAAAAAAAAATGGTCCATTCAATCCAGACTCTGGGCTGACCGGGAATTTCCTAAAAGAAAAATCCAGTAAACCCAACTCGTGGATCGAACATAGGTCATTACGCTTAGCACTCACACTTAATACACCAACCATTTTCCAGACCAATCAGTTCAACTCTACTACCAAGTGGAACTACATTGTGTCGTCGACTCCCACCCCCCGCCGCGCACTATTTGGTACCACAACGGTACTCAACTAGCCACTGGCACCAACGTGCACATATCTGAAGACAACTCTACGGTGTACTTGAAGAGAATCGACTTTACTAACTTAGGACATTATGTTTGTGAAGCTGATAATGGATACGAGAATTTGACTGTGGAAGGGATTGTAAGGGTGGTTGGATTGGGTAAGATATTATTTTTATTTATTTATTAGCGACCAGCTCCTGATTTGCACGATTTTCACGACATGACAAAACATCAAGATTATTTATTTATTTTATTATTTATGTACACACAGTAAAATACATAGAGATACGACATAATTATAATATGAATACAAAGGTACTGCTTACTTAGTTATATGTAACTTTAATAGTAACGTATTATACACATAAACCTTCCGGAATAAATTCTCTAAACAATGGTGAAAAACAACGCGGACATACAGATAAACGTGAAAAGCGATTTTAATTCATAATAATTAATATGTGCAGATTTGTTACGTTATTAATTGTTAGCTTTAAAAAAACGGGCTCGCTTCGCATACTTTTGAAAGGTTAGCCATTTTGTTTTCAGCTAGCTTATGCCCGCGACTTCGTCCACATGTAATTTCGGCCCCCGACCGGCCATCGCGTTGCATCGCATCGCCCGGCCGCGCAATTACTTCGTTTTCTTAGCATTCTTTCGGACTTTTTTCTTTTTGCTCGGCTCTTATTACTAGGCTCACGACATAAAGCGGTGCGTCTTGCGGCGCGGGATGGCGCTCGGGTTTCGATGTTTTTTTTATTTTCATTTGTCGGGTACAATCAACCGCACATCTGTGGGAACACTTGCTCTACAAATCAATGACATTTTTTTTTATTTTTTATATTTCCAACTTACATCTATCATTACAGGGTAACCTATTGCGTGTACTTGTCTAACTCTTATCCTATAAAATTTTGTAACTTATTACAAAATTGTTACCACACACGTGTGTTTGACTGTACAATAATGCGTAAATAAGTATATTAATTTATTGCAGCATCCCCAGTTTTGTATAAGGAGCCAGCTACATTAACAGCGCGCGCAGGTCGTCCTACTATAATCACATGTAGGTGAGACTATGTATCGTTGTCGTTTATTTCTGTATAATAATATTACTCACCCCTTATTACATGGGACTAATAAGCCCTTCGGGGATTACAGTCGTCATGTTATATGTTACGAGTATGATGTAATTATAGAATATTATTATGATCAGCTAAATCCACTGCTGGACTATTAAATAAAAAGAAAAAACTTAAAAAAAAAACGGGAAAAACAAATAAAGTCAAAACTAAAAAGTTTTTATTTATTACCTTTTTGATGAAACCTCACATCAAAAAAGTGAAAAATAAAAACTCACCCTCACACAAATTCGATTACCACAACCTGCTATGCAAAAAAAAGACAATTGAGAAACTCTTTTGAAGTCAATTAATAATATAAAGCAAACAAAATAAGGAACTACATTATGCTTCATGTAACCCGCACATCCCTTGTGCGTTGAAAAAGCCCACTGTTCGATTCTACATTTAAAACGTCCCAATAAAAGCGCCCGTGCGAAGGTTAGCTAATGGAACAAGGCGCTAAAATTCCAAAACTAATATTATAAATTCGAAAGTAACTCTGTTTGTCTATATGTTACATTTTCACGCCTAAACCACAGAACGGATTATGGCATCCCGGGGAAAGACATAGGGTTAATTTTTATCGACATACAACGCGGGCAAAGCCGCGGGCGGAAGCTAGTTTTCAATAAGTACATAAAATATTATTTCTTCCAGTGTCCTTCAAGGCAACCCAGAGCCGACAATATCATGGCAGTACAAGCACGGCTCTGCTAAAGACTTCATTTCTCTGCCCAAAGATGTGATAACGAATGATAAGGAGCTGAGTATATCTGATACCACAGAAGACCATGTCGGAGTCTACCGCTGTGTAGCTGTGAATGTGATCGGCAACGACCAGTATGATGTCAGTTTGGTGGTTCAATGTAAGTAAAAATGTTTTTATGTACGACTCTTTCAAAATGTAAAAGCAAATCGTGTACCACTGGCGTTAATTTTTTTTTTTTTTTTAGTATATATCTATACGATATACATCGTATTGAATTATAGATAAAACAGGTTTACAGTACATAAATAAGCTATAAACTTATGATACATATACTTACATACATATTTACTATAATAAATACTATATATATATATATAAAACATACAAATTCAAGGGAGAGAGGTGATGACATGACTCTACTCTATTTATTTTGATAAAAAACTCCGCAGTTTCCGCTTAAATGCATAACGACTGGTGGCCGTCCTGATATCAAGAGGAAGCGCATTCCAAAGAAAAATGGACTGAATATGAAAAGAAGAATGAACAAAGTCAGAATTATGAGAAGGACAGAGTAGGAGAAGATTGTTAGAAGAACGCAGAGTCTTAGTGTGTGAAGAACACAGATATTGGAAGTGAGACACAAGATAAGAAGGAGGAGGGGGAGAGTTGAGAACGGAGTAAAGCGTGGTCAAAGCACGCAAACTTCTTCTTTGGCGAATGGACATCCATTTGAGCTCAGACCTATAGCTCGACACATGGTCATATTTCGTAAGGTTGAATATGAACCGGATACAGTTGTTGAGTAGTCTGTCAAGCTTGTCCAGCAAAACTGCTTTCAAGTCAAAGTACCACACGTCACCATAGTCGATGACGGGTAAAATTAAAGTATGTACAAGCATAGCTTTCGTCTTAGCGGGCAAAAAGTTCCTCAGACGATACAGGGATCGCAGAGTACCGCTGACCCTTTGACTAACACTAGAGACCTGGCGTTGCCAGCTAAGCGTTGAGTCTAGATGCAAACCGAGATCCTTCACAGTAGAGGTAATGGGGATAACGGTGCCATTGAAGATTAGAGGAGGAAGAGAGCTGAGCGTCACCCTACTCATCATGCGTGAGCTCACAATTACAATGGCCTGACACTTTGAGGGGTTTACTGACACCCCAAAACTATCAGACCACTTTTTGATGGCAACTAAATCTCGGTTTACATCTGCTATAGCGTCTGACAAACCTTCAACCCGCTCAGCTGTATATAATTGAAGATCATCGGCATAAAGATGATACGAACACCGAAGACAGTGAGTTATAAAATTAATGAAGATGGAAAATAACAATGGAGAAAGAATACCGCCTTGTGGAACACCAACATCTAGGTCGCGCCAACTCGAAGAGCTCTCATCAACGCGAACTGACTGCTGACGTCCCCAAAGATAAGAAGAGAACCATTCCAGAGCCTCGGACGAAACCATAAGATGAGAGAGGATAGAAAGGAGAATATCGTGGCTGACGGCGTTAAAGGCATTGGAGGAATCAATTAATACCAAAACGGTAACCTTGGTATCCTCCATCGCTTCTCTAACGTCGCCAGTAACTTTTATTCTTTATTGTGGAGGAGCTCGTGGTTAAGTAATAACAGCCGCACGGGTCGATCCATTAGGTTAAGCTACGCTTGCCAGGGCTGGTCCGTGGATGGGTGACCATCTTTACATATCGAGACTCCTCCGTGCCTCGTAAAGCACGTTAAGCCGTTGGTCCCGGCTGTCATTTGTGGATCTTTGACAGTCGTTACGGGTCGTCAGAAGCCCGAAAGTCTGACAACCAGTCTTCCCTTGGCAAGACTGGTTGTCAGACTTTCGGGCTATGTATCGTATTACCCATGTTACTCGGTTGTGCAGGTCAGATAGGCAGTCGCTCCATGTAAAATACTGGTATTCAGCTGCATCCGGTTAGACTGGAAGCCGATCCCAACTTGGTTGAGAAAAGACAAGGCAGATGATGATTCTATATTGTAAAAAAAAAAATGATTTTTTGAGACGCCAGCTGCGCCCTTTGGTGTTCGACCAAGCTAAGAGCCCATGCTGTGATTCAATAAGGAGGAGAGCAATGCGTTATGAATGTGAAGCTATGGCCCAAAGTCTCCAACGCAAGTTAATCGATAAGTCTCATACTGTCACTGCCACTTTGTCACTTTGATGTGAAATGTAGCGACAGAAAGAATAAAGAACGTCTTACGCCCAGTCCTAACTAAAATGATCGTTCGCGCGAAAACGCTATCATCGCGTTCATACAAGCTGTAAGGGTAAACACTCGTGACATTCAAACCATGGGTAGTTGACTTAAATATAAAAATAAATGACCGAAAAAAAAAAAAAAAAAACAAAAAAAAACGTTATTTTCATTAAAAGATTTTAAAAAGTTTCTATCCGACACCGTGCTCTCTAGCGAAACAGCTGACTGACTGAGGGAGAGGTCGCGCTCGCGGCCGGTCAGGTCACATCCCGCACCCCCCGCCGTGTTGAGACGCAAGTTCATTGCCCTAGCGCATAGGGCAACGAACTTTCGTCTCTTGTGGTAAAATGTAGATTAAAGAAAAAAAAAATTGTAATTTTCCATTGATCTTACGTTCTATAAATGAAACCAAACCACTGGTTGCAAGGATAACGGTGTTCACTCTAACACCCTGTATATCACGTTTTTGTTCGGCGAACTGAAAGGCGCTCTCTGTCGGCGCGACCATGCGTTCAGAGGGCCTAGACAAGTGACAATCGCTTCGAAAGCGTTTCGTATTTCTACAACGACTTTCAACTAGATTGACATAAGCTTTTCGATAGCTTATAAATAAATAAAATTCATTTATTTCCGGTAAATATCACCCATAGTCAGACATAAAATAATAAAAATCCCAATAAAACAAAAACAAATACAATTAAAACATCAAATTAAATTAAATCAAATCAAATCAACTTATGTCAGTCTCATAAATTTTTGTCTTTTCCATCATCGTTACCGCTGATAGAAAGTCACTTTTTCTAGGGCCTCAGGTCCGCCGTAAACTTAACATTCGCTTGAGAATTCATAGAAAATAAATAAATCCTACATTATTTTCAGATCCACCACGTTTCGACAAATCTGTAGGAGATGAGAAACCTCGACAAATAAAGCTAGGAGAGACAGTAACCTTCTCCTGCGAAGCGGTTGGTCTACCGCCGCCAATAACAGTATGGACTAAAGATACGTACCCACTCGTATTCACTGATAATTTGTAAGTTAACTACTGCCAGTCTATTCTGTACACCTTACCGTGAAAACTTAGGTGAAGTGAGCTGTCAATCCCTAGCGTCAGGTAGAGTTACAGCTCACATTAAGCTCACTTCACTAAAGTTTTCATGGTGAGATTTTTACAGAATACCACTACTGCTCTTCGGCTATTCTCAATAACCTATTTCTAATAGACTTTTGATCGTTCGATAGGCATTTGCGTCTTAATAACTCTTTTGGTCTTTTCTACCTATGAGTGCCGGAAGATACGTTATAAACAGTTTTGTTATTCGAAAATCAGTAACAAACAGGTGTAAATTTATCTCTTCCTTACCTATTTTCCTCTTTCTTACTCTGTGTTCGTTTTATTTAATTTAAAAAAATATTTTTTAGCAAATTGCGTAAGTACTTGTAAGTAGTAGTTACCACACCGAGCGCTGGACGCAGAGACTCTGCGTCCAGCGCTCGGTGTGGTAACACGTCGCGTTCTGGTTTGCAATTGGTCAATCGTCATCCTGAAGATGCCACGTTGAGAGGTGAAACACGTGTCGATTTCTTACAGGGTTTTTATGACTCTTGAAAAATAGTCAAGCGGAATAGGTTACTAAATATATCAGCGTCTATTGTATTTTACTTGTAAGTAGTTAATACATATTTATTTTGCACAGATTTCTAGCTAACAACGGCGAGTTAGTAATAAAGAAGGTGACGGCATACGACTCCGGGACTTACACATGTAACGCAACAAGCACGATGGGGTCCACACACAAAAACTTTACACTGATTGTATACGGTAAATAAACCCTTAGAACCATATTATAGAACACCCTGGGGGCAGATCCATGGTGACGCTGACAGCAATATCTAAACATAATAAAATTAAATTAACCGGCCAAGTGCGAGTCGGACTCGCGCACGAAGGTTTCCATATTGTAATTTATAAAAACGGCAAAAAATCACGTTTGTTGTATGGGAGCCCCCTTAAATATTTATTTTATTCTGTTTTTTAGTAGTTTTTATTATAGCGGCAATAGAAATAAATCATCTGTGAAAAATTCAACTGTCTAACTATCACGGTTTATGAGATACAGCCTGGTGACAGACGGATGGACAGCGTAGTCTTAGTAATAGTGTCCCGTTTTACCCTTTGGGTACAGAACCATTATGAACACGGAACCGGAAAAATATATGATTTGATAAATTTTGAGGTCTACGGAGTTTCGCAGCGTGAAAACTTAGGTGAAGTGAACTGTCAATAGTCTGAATTCCCTTTCCCAACATCAGGAGTATTCAGGAGGAATAACAATTTAGTTCCGGCTCACTTCAGCTAAGTTTTCTCAGTTAATTTTTTGCAGAATAGCCCGACTGATGCTAGGTATTGACATTATTCACAGCTCACGTAAGGTTTAACGGAGCGATTTTTACTGAATAGATCGCCAGATTTCTCAAGGAGTCCAAAATTCCGCTTCAGAAGCTGGTCCTTAAACGCGTTCATTCCCAGTCGCCCCCGCGGGGATTGCCACCGGATGCAAATGGAAATAAAAATTCCCAGTCGCCACCGGCTGTGACTGGGAAGTCTTTGCCCCCACTTCAGTTTCGCTGTACATTGCTTTCTCCATCGTAGAGACTAAAAGGATGAGGTAGCTTATCCTAAACCTGCCTCTAACCTCTATAAAAAGATAAAGTGCATTGAAATATGACTTTATGTCGTTTCCATTACAGTGGTGCCGATTCCCTTGTTCACAAACTAAACTAAATTTAAGTTCAGTGCATCTTTTTCTTTCTATTTAATTAAGAAAAGGACAGAAGATAAATTTTAGTTTAGTCCTGTCAAATTAATCAGCGCCTGACGTACATTGACGTAATTTTAGTAGGCAAGTTTTTAATCACGTCTAAACTTGTTTGGAGTAGTGACAGGCGCTGACTAATTTGACAGGACTAAACTAAAATTTATCTTCTGTCCTTTTCTTAATGAAATAGAAAGAAAAAGATGCACTGAACTTAAATTTAGTTTAGTTTGTGAACAAGGGAATCGGCACCAATGCCTATTTATTTTTTATCTCGGTAAAGTATCTCAAAAAGGACAAAAGGATAACTGAGACAGAATTCTACATAATATGATTGATGACTACTACATAATATGAGTAACGTAACTAAATAAAAGTTTTAATTTATCTGTGATTTAACGGTGTTCTGTCTCTCTCACTCTTCATAATAATGGTCAGACCATTTGTTATAATATTTTTATTAGTTTTCTTAATAAATTATTCTAAACACACACTCTAGTTATGTTTTAATAAAAAATACATATTCTTATATTTCCGTTTAACATTTAGATACGCATGATTTAAAAAGTGGAATAACTAATTTATCTTTGTTTTAGAGATTAGAGGCAGGTTAAGGATAAGTTGCCTCATCCTTTGATTCTCTACGATGGAGAAAGCAATGTACAGCGAAACTGAAGTGGAGGCAATGACTTCCCCAGTCACCGCCGGTGGCGACTGGGAATTTTTATTCCCATTTGCCTCCGGTGGCAATCCCCGCGGAGGCAACTGGGAATGAACGCTTAAACGTACAGCCACCACGATTTCATAAAGTATAATTATATTTTTTTATTCCCACATACCCTAATACTAACTTACCTGCCGGTAAGATTAACAAACATCATGAGAAAAAACATTCATCATCAAAGAAACATTCATCTGACAATTTTTCCTGTTTTAATTTTTAAACCTTTGACATGTATAGTATTCTGAATTTTTAATTAACTATATTTTAATTTTTATGTTTTTGAATATAATAATTTTGTAATGCTACCTTAATAATTATTTAATTAGATTAATAATAATGTAAATATTTGCACACCATAATAGGTAATGATACAGAGTTCTTTAAATTTATTTGTAACATCTGTTTATAGCTACCTGTATTAAGCAAATAAATAATTTGATTTGATTTGAAACTTACCAATAACTTTCAGACCCGCCCACAATATCACCCATCACCTCTGACCCTATAGAAGTGTTAGAAGGACAGAGAGTAGAACTGCCGTGTTCTGCCCGAGGAGTACCGTTGCCTATAGTGGAGTGGACACAGAATGGTGAACCTATCAGCGGCCATAGGAAGTATGTTGACGAGGATGGATTGAGGTAAGATATAATATAAATATAAAGATATAATATAAATATTTAGAACTATCTGTGCCCCGCAATTTCTCCCGCATGGCCCACAGGAACTGTGTTTTTTTGTCTGACATAAAAATAATCCTATGTAACTCAGGAATTCTGTAGCCTTCTACCTATTAAAGATTATAAACATAAAGACAAATTTTTATTGTATTGAGTACGAACGAAGCAGATGTCGATGATGCGAATCGAAATCGACTTTATATCAGCAATAGGAAGTTTCAATTTTCTTTGAAGATAGCAATGATTCTTTCATTCTTATATTATTATTAGCCTCCTACTCCTGCTTCGCACGGTTTTTTGGACTTGACAAAACATCGAGATTTCTTAGTTACTTATATGTAACTTTAATATTAACGTAATATACCCATAAACCTTCCGGAAAATATTCTCTAAACGATGGCGAAAACCTCATCAAAATCTGTTGCGTGGTTTAGAAGAACAACGCGGACATACAGACAAAACGAAAAGCGACTTTGATTTATAATATGTATAGATTATGTGTTATTATGATGCATGAAAATGTAAAATAAAAAGTCATATTTTTTCAGATTTGTTGCAAACCTGACTGATTTTGGAGAATACGTGTGCACAGCTAAAAACATATACGGAAACACATCTGTTACCTACTTGCTACAAGTTTGGGGTAAATAATTGATTATACTCTGCTCATGAATTGTATTATGTGATTTATATAAAATACTAGCTGATGCCCGCGGCTTCGCCCGCGTGGATGTCGGTTATTATGTACTAAAACCTTCCTCGAGAACCACTCCATCCATTGGTGAAAACAGCATGAAAATCGGTGCAGTAGTTTTTTGAGTTTAACGCGAACAGACAGACAGACGGACGCGGCGGAGGACTTTGTTTTATAATTATGTAAGGATATACTTACAGGGTTATTGGTTATACGTCGGCAATCCATTAAGGGGATGTAGGAGAGGTCATTTGCAACCAAATAACCTCTGATCTCTGAACCATTTTCGAGTAATTTTAAAATGTATGAAGTAAAAGTATAAAATGTCAAATGATTCGAAAATTATTGAAATAATTTGATATTGCGGGAAACATTGCTGTTGCTCAAAGTTGTTTCCAATGAATACGAGACTTGATGATCATCTATTGTTTTGAGGCGATCAATATCGATTATCTACCTCAATCAAGTATTAACTTTACTAACTATTTTATTATTGTTGTATTATTTTCAGTTCCACCATACATAGCACCTCCGTTACAAAACTCGAAGGAGGTTCTACTCGGTTCGAACGTTTCATTACAATGTGACGTCATCGGGTTCCCGATACCGAGCATACAGTGGCAGTTTGAAGACGATCTACTAACGGCAAATATTACAGATTTGAGGTAAGGAAAAATACCCGTAAAATACAGGGTCTAATTGAATCAGTTAAGGAAACTCCGCAGACATAATAGATATCAATTTTATCCACTCAAACTTCAAGTAAAGGTGTCCAAACATTGAGCGGCTATCGTGGGCGGCTGCCACGCTGTGTCTGAACGACTGCCGCGCGCGAACGCTTCTGTCTACCTGCCACGCACAAACATTTCTAGCAAACATTCCTCAATGATTGTGTTTGGACGAATTATAAGCAGAGCTACGACAGACGCTACCGCTTTCATTTTAGTTTTGATGCTAACTGAAGTGCGCGGCGTGCGCCAGATTTGCCGCCCAGTACTGCCGCGCAAACATTCGTCGGTTTAGTCCTAAAAAGAGCGCGGGAGAAATGTGTCCTTTAAACGCCGCGTGTCGATGCCGCGCTCTTGCCGCCCAATGTTTGGAAACACCTTTACTACACCACCAGCGGTCGTTAACCCCAAAAATAAACCATATCTTTCTTTTATCGTCTACTGAGTTTCGCTAGCTACTTTGTTTGTCCAGTCAAGATCAGGAAATATTTAAATGATGCTAAATGTGTGGCCAATTCTTATAAGTTCTATATAAAGTGCACATCATGTGTTGGAGGATTTACCAAATATTATTTCGATGCGCCCCATGCGATGCAGTAATAGAGAGTGGTTATTTTTAGAGCTGTGCGTTTTGTAGGTTTTGGATAATACACAAAAAAATGCAATTTAAGTTCCTCTGTACTCTTTTCTGAATTCCAGTTTTCTCTGAATCTGGAAAAGAAAAACTCCGGATTTATTACCATGAATAAATTTATGGGAATAAATCCGGTACGAGCTCACTGTAATTGTTCTAGTTTCAACGACATCGGTAATATCTACATATTGAACGCCAGTTCAAAGCATGAAGGATTGTATACCTGTATCGCTGAGAACAATGGAGGAGTGGCCGAAAAAACTACTTACATCAAAGTTTATGGTAATGTTTTAATTAAAACGTAATATCACGCTTGTATTCCCCGAAAGGTTAGGCAGAGGTGCAGCTATAGTACAGTCACGGACTTTAATTGATGAGCCACCTGGCACTGTTCGTACTTTAGCCGTGTAATGCAAGTCGGGTTTATTCGGTTCCCGACACGCAAAGTCATATGTCTTCGTATTAGAAGAAGAAAATTATATTTCATATCTTTACCGGTTGGCTAACCTGAGAGCCAGAA
This sequence comes from Lithophane semibrunnea, assembly GCA_947363905.1. Lineage (NCBI taxonomy): Eukaryota > Metazoa > Arthropoda > Insecta > Lepidoptera > Noctuidae > Lithophane > Lithophane semibrunnea. Next base: position 14,691,690 of record OX376199.1, on the reverse strand, counting down.
CTTCAAACTTGACAGCAGAGTGACTACTCTAAGTCAACCAATTGCAGGTCTAGCAACAGTAACCCAGCAACGATAAACAATTGTTGCTAGGTTACTGTTGCGATAGTAACGTTAGCGTACGGAGAAATTCTCTGACATCGATATTTCAACTGTCACTGTCTTCAGTTAAGTTTTCAGAATTATTGAGTTAATGAGCTATGATACAAAGGCGGTCAGTATCAAATAGATTGAATAAACTGAATGCAACATTGTATTTATTTTTATCATTAAGAACTTATTAGTCAACCTCTATGGATAAAACTATTTCCGATTAAAAGTAATTTATTTGTCATCTTGATATTTCAACTGTCACTGTCTTCAGTTATGTTTTCCTAATTATCGAGTTAATGAGCTATGATTCAAAGGAGGTCGGTATCAAATAGATTGGATAAACTTAATGCAACATTGTATTTATTTTTATCATTGAGAACTTATTAGTCAACCTCTATGGATATTTCCGATTAAAAGTAATTTATTTGTCATCTTGTTTACGAGCTTGCGATTTGAGTTCGTGTTTAATTATCTAATCTCGTGAATGTATGAAAGTAAACAAGATGACAAATAAATTACTTTTAATCGGAAATATCCATAGAGGTTGACTAATAAAGTCAACCTCTATGGATATTTCCGATTAAAAGTTTATTATTGCGATTTGACTTCGTGTTTAATCGTGTAATCTCGTGAATGTATGAAACTGCAAAATTGAAAAGTTTGACTGTACACCCACATTTCGCCAGTTATTCATAGGGTCGAGCCTATTGCTATCAACCGGGCACAAATCCAGACTCCGGGCCGCTACTAAGAAATTCTGGATGCAAAAACTGAGTTTCGGTTCTTATTATAATTATTCGGCTTCGCTTCTGTACAAAGTTTATTTATTTTATATGCTACTTACTTGGTTTCATACTTAAAAGTGATTTTTTAAAGGTTCTGTTTTAAATTTTAGGGCCGCACCTTAAAAATAACATAATAGATAAAATAAATCGCAATCGCACCCGCGTTATGGATTACGGCCCACTCCCTCTCACCGAAAGGAGGCCTGTGTCCTAGCAGTGGAAACATTATAGGCTGATTATGCTAAGATTGATTTTCCCCATTCTCTGCCGTTTATTTTGAGAAAATATTAGAATACTTTTTATTATGTACACTATATATTCGGGGAATAAAACTGACGTCGGACAGTTTTTGTATAGAAAATCTGTCAAAAATTTAATATTTATTCGCTGGATTAGACTTATACTAGGGATAATTATTGTTTGGTCGAATTCGCCCTTACAGGTATAAGTATAGTTTTACATATGGAAACATAATTAATGGGCGATTGTTTTTGTTACGTTGGAAAGTCCTTTTCAAATGACAATCAAAAATTCACATTGCGTTATTCATATTATACTGCATTTTTTAAATTATTTCCTTTTTCAGAGCCTCCAAGAATCTTGGTAGACAACTACACAGGGCCTTACATAGCCACTAATATGGATACAGTGCTCACAATCGCTTGCCGAGCTACGGGCAAACCTAAACCGTATGTCGTATGGTCTAAGGACGAGTTTTATCTGAATAACGGTATGAACCCTAACTTTTTAATACTGTATCTATTATGAAATAGTATAGTAATAATTTTGTTGATATGTTATTATCTCATTATCACTTCGAAAAAATGGTGCCAAGGTCTGCATCTGCGAAATTTTGCTTTAAAACCAAATGCGTTTACTTGTTGATCCTCTTCTAAGAGAACTTTACAGAATACTGGTAGCACTATACTACATAATTATAATGTTCAAAACGTTTCTTTACTCCTATTTCCCTACATAACTAACTGTGTAATTTTTACATTTTCATCCTAAACCCGAATTCGAATGCCTTGTATTGCCAGCCAAAGTAATTTGGATATAGTTTGACCAAGGCCTCTGTACCGCGCCTTAGGTATGTGCGCGGTGATACGGGAGCAGTGCAGGTCGCTCATTCGTCAACGCTCGCGGCGTCTCGCCCCCCGCCTAGCCGCGCATTCCTAAGGCGCGGTACAGCGATCTCGGTGAAACTATTCCCGAATTGAGACAAACGACTAAGTGCTGATTTTACCAAAGTCAGATATCTTTTACCCGTGGAATAAAAATGGCGTCTGACAGTTTTTGTATAGAAAAACTGGCAAAAATTCAAAATTTATTCGCAAGATAAGACTTATACTCGGTATAAAAGTTTGGTGAAATTCGCCCTTAGTGAGGTTATTCTAAAGAGCTTGAACATAAAGAGAGAAAAATTATAATAAGTAGTACAACATTTCAGATCCTCGCTACGCCATTGACATGGACGGTACGTTGAGTATAAAATCTCCTTCTGAGGACATGAGCGGCAACTATACATGTAGCTTAAAGAACTCAGTGGGAGCAGTCAATAAGACGGTGCCTGTCGAAATATACTGTGAGTAAATCTCTATTAAGTAACTGTAAGATGAAGGAAGTTATTCCGACACTTCAGCTTGCTAACTGCTATTTTTATCAGTCATTTTATTCCGAATCTTAATATCCTTTAAAATTATAAAGGTCGGTTTAAACCAAACGAGCGAATGAATATTCTATTCCCATTCTACCAAATTCTTGTTTTACAAACTGGGACAGAGCATTCTTTCGTTGTTCTATCCATACTTAAATGACAAGAATCCCAAGAAATGAATGCTCTTGATCTTTTTCTGGTTCTATGTTCGTTTGGTCTAAACCCACCTTTACAGTAGGGGAAGACCAAAGAAACGATGGATGGACTGTGTGAAAGATGATAGGGCTAGAAAGGGAGTGACTCCCGAAACAACATATAGAGAAGTATGAAAGAAGACATGTTGACATGATATGCCATGGCTCATGTGACATATATTATTATGTTAAATATTTTATTTCGTTTTCCAGCCATCCCAACTCATACGCAATCGGAAGAGAGTTTGACCTCAGTGACGCTGCTTGAAGGAACGAACGCGACGGTCGAGTGTCCCGTACGAGGCGCGCAAACACTCAAATGGTATAAGGTTCGATGTTACACTATGAAATTACAAAGCATTTAAATTAAAAAAAAAAACAAGTTTTGACTGTGTTAAATAAAATACATAATAATTATTACTTTGTAAAAAAGTAATTTTATCATACCAACGGGCATTACTGTTGATCTAATAGACACAAGCGCGACTTTTGAGCGTAGGGTCTGGTTTCGACACCCGAGATAGGAAGGAAAATTAAAAACCGGCCAAATGCGAGTCGGATTCGCGTACGAACAGTTCCGTACCATTATCTATAAAAACGGCTAAAAAATCACGTTTGCTGTATGGGAGCCCCCTTAAATATATTTTTTATTCTGTTTTTAGTATTTTTTGTTATAGCGGCAACAGTAATACATCATCTGTGAAAATGTCAACTGTCTAACTATCACGGTTCATGAGATACAGCCTGGTAACAGACGGATGGACGGACGGACAGCGGAGCCTTAGTAATAGGGTCCCGTTTTACCCTTTGGGTACGGAACCCTAAAAATTGTCCCCATAGTTGCATGGATCTAAGCGAATAGGATTATGCTCCCTCTTTCATGAAACTTTTAACATAAGTCTGCTCTTTTTGCCCTACATCAATATTGCAGTCATAATGTTACCTCATAAAATGAAGACAAAAGAAGATCACTATAACGCACACCAAAATAATCCTTACGAACCTTTTCATAAGGTCTTATTTACTGTTTACAGAACGCCAAACTAATATCATCGGGACCCCTTCACCTACCAAATGTATCTCGAGCCAATGCATCTACATACGCTTGCGTAGTAACCAACGCCGTCGGCTCCGCGTACTCAAAAGTACAAGTCATAGTAGAATGGCCGCCATCTTTTGTAAACAATGAGTCTACACTGGTGGAGGTCGTGAGGGGAGACGATTGGTACTTCGACTGTGCTGTGGACGCGAAGCCTAGAGGAAAGGTTAGTATGGTAGTAAGTTATTTTTCATTTAAGAGAAACCGCCTCGTTGGTCTGGAAGTCGCAAGCACGCCTCGTATAGAGGTTATGAGGAACAGGGTGTAACATTCACTCACCCTCCATAGAAAAGGGAGGGTCCTTCGACTAGACGGGTGGTGTGTCGTGTCAGATGGGCTACTGCCTGATGATTGATGTCGGGACGTTGTGTATACAACATAATTTTTTGTTTATGCTAAACCCGAAAAGGGGTCATTGTAATAATCATTTTGAACAACTTTTTCTATGGGACCAACCTTGAAATCGCGAAAAAAAAATCAGCTGTTCCCTACATTTTGTCGATTTAAGTGAACACAAATGTATGGAACAGATGTTTTTTTTTTGTCTATTTAAATGAACACAAATGTATGGAAAAGCTGATTTAGCATAAACAAAAAATAATGTTGTATACTCGTCGCGCGGTAAACTCTTCTTGCGCGATGCAGGATTTTTGCCTGACGTCAGTGGTGATGCGTAGTTCACATGTGGCGTTGTAGATGCTGCCACAAGTTTATTTGGTTTCTCTAGTCTTGATTTGTGTCATGTAAATGCATATCACATGTAATATGGTAAAACATGGGACTTGAAAATAACTTGCGAAATGTGCAGTACGCCTCTGGCTACCACTTCCTGGAATACAGGCTGTTATGTATAAAAAAAATTCTTATCATCTTTCTTCATTCATCTCAGGCTTTATACAGGGTGGTTGGAAAATTGATGTCCAAAAAAAATTTTGGTCCCTCATGTCGTGGGGTATCCGAATCACCCATGTATGTTCCGCGATTTATCTTAGTTTTCCCTGTATTTAATAAAACATAATTCTGTAAGTATCCAATCAAAATGTACTTTTTCAGTCGAAATGGGTGTTTAACTCCAAGCCCTTAGTATTTGAAGACGCAGACCGTTTGAAGCTCATCAACATTCAGCCGCACAACGCGGGCTCATACAAATGTATCGTCAGCAATAATCATGGTACTGTCGTGAAGCAGTTTACATTGAACGTCTTAGGTAAGTTCTTCTTTAAATATCGGCACCAACTAAATGATGGGTGTGCATAGCTAGCGGGTATAGCCCGCGGCTTCGCGGTGACGTCGGAAATTATCCCACAGGAACGTACTACGGGGATAAAAAGTATCCTATGTCCAAACCCATAGCGGCCATGGTCTACCCATGTGGCACATTTCATCCAAATCCGTTCAGCCCTTTTAGCGTGAAAGCGAAACAAACAAACTCAATTTCGCATTTCTCGAAAACACACGCAACGGTGTCAGAAACTAGATGTTAGGTTCTCTTGGTGCAGTCAATGAGGACATAGATAAAGATGTAACTTATATGAAACTAGCTTCCGCCCGCAGCTTCGCCCGCGTGATATGTCGATAAAAAGCAGCCTATGTCCTTCCCCAGGATGCCATGTATCTCCTTGCCAAATTTAGTCGAAATCCGTTCAGTGGTTTAGGCGTGAAAAGGTATCATACAGACAGACACAATTACTTTCGAATTTATAATATTAGTATGGATAATACTTATTTGGTTGTATATTTTGGAAATTAGTCATCTTTCCTATTATTTTTTCAGTGCCACCATTCATTTCCGAGTTTGATATGCTGGACGTTCAACTAAAGGAAGGTGTGAACGCAACATTAGACTGTAACGCCAAAGGAGCCCCTGCGCCGAATCTTACATGGACTTACAAGTATGGACACTTTTACTTACTTATCTATTTTGTTAAATGCTTTAAACGGCCGATGGATATCTCAATTTATAAAAGCCCATAGTTTTATAGACAAAGCCTGCTTCGTTAGTCTAACTAAAAACTGTTTTTCGCAACTCAGCCGTCTTTGACCCCAAAAAAACGAATCATTTTAATCTTTGTTAGGTATTTATTACCATCACATTTGCGGAGGTTCGCTAACTAAAACTTGACTCTGTATATACTAAACACAGATTAAAAACTTTCTTCTTTCCAGTAATACAAACTGGCATCAACTAAGCTCCAGTCTATCAAGTACCAACATAACCAGCCAATCAGAAGGCTTGTACCGCTGTGACGCCGTCAACAAAGCAGGGGCAACGCATATAGTGTATAGAGTGAACATAGTCGCGGGTCCCAAGGTCAAGGACATTGTGGCCTTTAGTAATGGGGAGGGGGTAACTGTCAGTGGGAATGTGGAAGTTGTGGTTAGTGATCATTATGTACTGTAATTGAATTTAATTCAGCTGCATCCGGTTAGAATGGAAGCCGACTCCAACATAGTTGGGAAAAGGCTAGGCAGATTGATTGAGATAGACGACAAATGGCAGTGCGGTGCAGTGCGTTATCTGCCGATGCAGCTGAATACCAGTATTGTACATGGTGGGACTGCCTATCTGACCTCAACAACTCAGTAACTGGGTAATATACCCCTTGGTAAGACTGGTTGTCAGACTTTCTGGCTTCTGACGACCCTTAGTAATAGGGTCTCGTCGGTACCCCTTGGGGTACGGAACCCTAAAAAGCATTTTGCTGCATTTGGATAATACAGCCCCAGGTTAAGCTACGCTTGCCAGTGTTGGTCCATGGTTGGGTGACCATCTTTACATACCGAGACTCCTCTGTGGCTCGGAAAGCACGTTAACCCGTTGGTCTCGGCTGTCATTCGTGGATCTTTGACAGTCGTTACGGGTCGTTAGAAGCCCGAAAGTCTGACAATCAGTCTTACCAAGGGGTATTGTGTTACCAAGTAACTGGGTTGTGGAGGTCAGATAGGCAGCATGTAAAATACTGGTATTCAGCAGCATCCGGTTAGACTGGAAGCCGATCCCAATATAGTTGGGAAAAGGCTAGGCAGATTGATTGGATACAGCCTGTATGATATATTTTACCAATCTTCTAGCAAGGATCCCGCACGCGCATCGCTTGCAAAGCAACAGGGAACCCCATCCCAGACATACAGTGGATAAAGCAAGGGCGGGTTGTTGGTGAGAATTCATACGACATTGACTATGCAGACCTCGTGTTGAACAAGGTTCAGGTGAGACAGGGGGGGGTGTATACCTGTGTGGCGGCTAATGAAGGGGGGACGAGCGAGAGGAACTTGAAGATTGATGTACTCGGTGAGTTCGTAGTTGTTTTTTTTATAATTGAAAACTTCTTTAGGCACGTTGAGCACTTTTTGGGTGAACAAAAATCATGGTACTCGCGTCATCGTCACAGAACGCTTGAAGAAATGAATGAATGTTACTTAGTTTTCACTTCTATCGGCAGACCCTGATGAGACTGCCCCGCATGGTTTTTTTTTGTGTGAGAATATCTAGACTGCCTCGTTGGTCTAGTGATCGCAAGCGCTACTGTTGAGCATGAGGTCTGGGTTCGATTGCCGGGTCCGGCAAAGTGTTATTGGGTTTTTCCATCTGGAAATTCTCAGTGGCAGCACGGAGTCTGGATTTGTGCCCGGTTGATGGCAATAGGCTCGCCCCCTACATGGGACTTAAACATAACTGGTGAAATGTGGGTGTACTTTAGGTCCACCTCTGCTTAACCCTTCGGGGAAAACAGGCGTGATGTTGTTGACGTTATGTTTATAATGTTATGGATATCTAGACAGCCAAATAGCGCACAGAAAATAGGTGGTGTAGGTGAAGACTTTTTTCAGAAATGGGTCAACAACATAGGTTACCAAAACAAATAAGAAAATCCCTATCATTTTTAGCAAGAATACTTCAAAAACTATATTAGTAGTTTAACATACACACCAGGTATATACGTAAACACTAGGGTTTTGGGTCGAAGCGATAGTTTAGTTCATATCAGCTGCGGAGCACTTGACGGACGTCAGTTGAAATGTGTCAAGCGCGAGGTAAGGTTCTAAATTAGTCTAGAACCTTCGCCTGTCAAGCGGATTGTGGCGGGAGCGGTTCGTAATACCTACCTGAAACAGTAGTGCTAGTGAGTCGGGCATAAGTTTCTGGATTCAACTCCCACTTTGGTCGTTCTTATTCCATTTTCTATTCAGAAATTCTCAAATTTTGTTTCGAGATCAATCTAGCTAATCCTATAAATGGAAATAGAATCGCTCTTTAATAACTCCCTCTCACAGAGAGGAGGCAGTGGGAACATGATAGGCTGACTATGCACTGTTTTTTTTAATACTTTACCATAACGATTAACTTTTCCTTACAGAACCGCCAAAAATCTTTCAAACGCTATTCCAAAATTCAAACACAAGTACAAACGAGGTTCACATAGAAGTGCTATCAGGTCAAGCATTCTACCTGCACTGCCATCCATACGGGAACCCGCTTCCCTCAGTCTACTGGTTTAAAGACGACGTGCCTTTAAAACTCTTTGATGAGTCTATGGTTTCTACGAACTTTGGGGAAGTCATTGTGGTGAAGAAAGCGGTGGAAGGACAGGCTGGCAACTATACTTGTGTCGCGAGGAATAAAGTTGGCAATACTAGCGTTGTTTATTTGGTTGATGTGCTGGGTAAGTAACTAAGTACTTATTGGGTATTCCTCAATTCAGAATATTAGTAAATTCAAATTTCAAATTCAAATTCAAACGTTTATTGCTCTTCTAGATGTCAAGTGAATGCGGCGTTCACTGTGTTGCACCAATTCAGGCATGCAAAATTATCATTAAAATTATACAATGTCATAATTCCTAATTAATACCATATACACTTTCATAAATTCCAATTAATACCATACAATGTCAATAATTTCAATTAATATAGTACCTGGGCGACCCAGCTCAGCTCAGGTGAAAATAGAGAAAACGAATTTTCCCAGATATGAGGATCGATTTTTCACCCCCGTTAACCCCCCTACATTGCAACTCATCGAAATCTTTTGTTTTTTTTTCGAGAACTTGATTACAAATATATACAAAAATTGCTCATATAGTAGAATAGGATATTTTTTTATCAACCTAGGCTCTGTCGTTCTGATCTGACTGTTCGTTTCCTATTTCATTTCCTTTTAAAATAATATTGCTTCAGAAACACACACACTCTTTTCGAAAAAAGGGTATCTTTTTTTAAATTAAAAAAAAAACAATGATATTTGAGCCTTTTCATGTAAGATTTAAAAAAAAATGGTGCCTTGCTTTCAGCATCCAAAACCCATCCACACATGCATTATTCTAACTGCTTTTGGAAGGCGGTTCTTACTTTCGCTACAGATTGTGAAATCGTGCAAAAAATTGCGCTGTGCTGTCATTCCTCATTTACCCTCGATTTATTTCAGTACCTCCACCAACACCAAAGGAATCTTCTAAAATGGTGACAGCAGGTTTCAGAAAGACATTGGTGTTGACTTGCCCAGCGGTGGGCAGTCCGTTGCCCAGCGTCATGTGGATCAAACACCCCTACACTGAAATAAGTGGGGATAAGAGACTGCTTCTTTCTGATGATAACTTTACCTTGGTAAGATGAATTTTTACAATTTTTTTTTTTTTTCCTAGCCTATGCTGTCCCACTCCTGGGCAAAGGCCTCCCTCCACCCCTTCCATCTTTCACGAGCCCGCGCGTCTTCTTTCCAGTTTTGATGGAACCTATCCTGCTCGTCCCGCCATCTCCTAAGTGGTCTGCCGCGACCCCGTCTCACTGTCTCAAATCAAATCAAATCAAATCCATTTATTCGCATGAATGTAGGTTTACAATTTTGTATGGTCTTATAACTATAATTTAGGCCCTTTACATTCTACCATTACTTATGGTGCGCAAATATTATATTTTACACAATGTTAATTAAATGTTTAATAAATTAATAAGTCACCATCAACAAATAGTATCTCATGCATTAGGATTATAAGGAACCAATTAATTAATTGATGTCAGAGTTATACCTATGTCAGTTCAAGAGATAAAATTTAATATAATGTCACTTAGAATATAAAAATAAAAATTATTGTAAATTGTAATTGATGATGTCATGTCTACTAAAATGTCAATGTGTTGCAACCTTCACTAAAATTTTAATATTAATTCCTTATACCAATACTATTTATTTATTTCTGTTTTATTTGGATCGCTCTCCGCGATCCAACATGTAGTCATTGAGATTGTAAAAGCATTTGTCTTTTAACCATTGCGTTACCTTTTTTTTGAACATGGTCAAAGGTAAATCTTTAAAGGCGTCGGGTAATTTGTTATATACCTTAACAGCATTTACGTACGAATTCCTCTTAAACAATTCGAGCCTGCATTGCGGTAAACAAAGTTCATGTTTAAATTTATTTTTATTTCTAGGAGCTACGACATTTCGTTTAGTTACATCTTTATGTTTAGTAAAATACTCCGGATGTCGTTTTACAAATAGGCAAACTTCTCTAATGTACATACATGGTAAGGGCAGAATATTGTACTTTTTAAACAAGGGTTTACAACTATCCATAAACCAGGCTCCACAGATTGCACGTACACATTTTTTTTGTACTCTAAATGCTTTTATTATCTCCACCGAATTACCCCACAACAAGAGACCATAAGCGAGTACGGATGAAACGTATCCGTCATATGCACAAAGTGCAGCTTCTGTTGATACCGTGGCTCTTAATCTTTTTATTGCGTAGACAAATCTGTCAAGTTTATCGCAAACATAGTCGACGTGCGTTTTCCAGTCGCAATGCTGATCCAAGTTTATGCCCAGAAATTTAGTACTTGCCACTTGTTCGATAATAGCATCATTGTATTTAATATTTAACGTCAATAGCTTTCTTTTATGGGTTTGGAATTGTATCATTTTAGTTTTCTCCATATTAATTTTTAAGTTGTTTGAATTTAACCAGTGTACTATTTTGTTGATTGCATTGTTTATTTCTAGTTCATAGGTGTCTGCCTTTTCACATTTCACAATGAGAGTTGTGTCATCAGCAAACAAAATTGTTTTATGGCAAGTGATATTTGGGAGATCATTGATATATATGAGGAATAAGAAAGGTCCCAATACACTGCCTTGTGGTACTCCAAAATTATTATTTCTATAGTCACTTCTATGTAACATCTTTTTGTTGTTATGTATTTTAGAAATTTCCACACATTGTTTTCTATCATTTAAGTAGTCTCTCAACCAGTCGTTTGCTTTGCCTCTTATTCCATATTTTTCTAATTTGTGTAAGAGCAGTTTGTGGTCCACAAAATCGAACGCCTTACTCATGTCAAGGAAAATCGCAGCTATTGGTAAGCCTTCATTTATCGCCTCGGTGACAATTTTAACCAAATTGAAACATGCCAGTGAAGTGGTACTATTCGGTCTACATCCAAATTGCTCATCTTTAATTATACCATGACTTATTGTAAAATCTTGAAGCCTTTTCAGCATAATTTTCTCAAAGATTTTTGACATGATTGGTATCAGCGTCACTGGCCTATAGTTATTCATGTCAGATTTTTCACCTTTTTTAAAAAGTGGCTTAACTACAGATGTTTTCAATATGTGTGGAAAGGTACCTTCCTCAAATGATAAATTTATTAAATAACACAGCGGTTGACATATGTATGGTGCGCATAATTTAACTACATTGGTTGTTATGTCATCTACACCTGCTGCGTTTGTGTTATTAAGATTTTTAATTGTTCGGAATATTTCCATCGCATCAGTAGGTTTCAAAAATATTGTATGCTCGTTATTAGTATCGATAGTTTTGTTTATCTCGTCTATATTATATTTAAAATCATTGCTATTTGTCAATTGTATATAAAACTCATTAAATTTATCACTTATCTCCTTAGGGTCTTCATATGCCCGATTATTGTTGATTATTCTGTCAATTTGTGTTCTCGTACTAATGTCACCAATGTTTTCATTAATCACCGTCCATGTGGCTTTACATTTATTTTTATTAGTGTCAATATATTTCTTGCTTTGTATTTGTCTAGATTTATAAATGCACTTTTTGAGAATGTAGCTGTATGATTTATATTGCTTACATGACTGTTTCCTGTTTGTTTTATTGTAATGTTGAATGAGATAGAGAGACCGTTTTCTTATACAGGATCTTCTTATACCCTTTGTCAACCATTTATGGTTCCCTTTTTTAGTTGACTTCTTTATTTTGATTATTGGGAAACACAGATTGAAAAATAATTTAAATAGAGCATGAAATTCGGTAAACGCTTCTTGCAAGTTATTTTTTTCGTATACTTCTGAGAAGGTAAGAGTTGAAATACAACCATAGAACTTGTCCATGTTTTCTCTACTATAATCTCTGACATTCTCATACCAGCTGTATATTTCAGATGATTTAGTGGTTTTCAGCGATAACGTTTGTCCAGTTTCATGGTCGGACAAGGCAAGGTGATGCACCTCGGCTTTAACTTGCTTGATGTTGCTTGCTAACTGATCAAGACATGACAACTGTCTTGTTGGTGTTTTGATATGCAGTTCAATGTTAAAATTTTTCAACATACTCTTCAACTCTTCGCTACTCTTGTTTGGCTTTAAGATGTCCAAGTTCCAATCACCACAAAGAATAATTTTCCTCTGTTTCCTAGTAAGTCTTACTAGTAACTGTTCAAGTTTTTCAAGAAATATTTGTGGGTTGCTATTCGGAGTTCTACATAAACAAATAATCATATTTTTATTTATTTCTACGCCACAACATTCAAAATTAAATTTACATGTCAAGTCACCAATATTAGTCAAAGTTTTATATTTTATATTATTATTTGTCATTATGCATACCCCTCCTCTTTTAGAGTCACGTGAATATGATGCTACTAATTTGTACCCTGAAATTTTCAAAAGCATTTCTGTACCTTTTTTCATGAAGGTTTCAGTCAAACACACCACATTTATTCTTGTACCATTTTGCGACAGCTCGTGGATTGCGAATGTTAATTCCTCAGTTTTATTTATTGCGCCGGCAATGTTCTGGTGAAATATTCTAAAATTGAATTCTGGATTAGGGGCGAAAACATTTATTCGCATTTGAAGGCAACTGTATATCAGATTGAGTACTTACAAACGATGTAGATTTTTTAAAATAATAAGGTATGGTTCCCTTCTTGTGAGTACCGGTGGTTATCACTTCTAGTTTGTTTAAAGAGTATGGGCAATTATTGTTAGCACCTGGATGTATATTTTTCAACGATTTAAAGTAGAATGGAATTGTGCCCTTTCTAGGAATAGTTGTACTGTCTAGTTTAGCCTTGTTCCTTAATAACATAAGATTTTTACAACACAAAAATGTTTTATCATAATAATTTGAGTCGATCTTAAAGTTAATTAGTTTACATACATCTAGCAAATAGTAGTATTTATTGTATGGGTAATTACATTTTAAATTATGAAATGAGCAATTTTTAAAGCTGTCACATATAGCTTTTAAGTTGTTATTTAACATACTTTGGTTTAAATGTCTGTTCTGTAAAACACCAAATACTAAGATGTTAAGTTTTTGGAAGGATTTCAGGATGGTTACCAATTCTATTAGTACTTTAAAGGGGTTAGTGTCATTTTCTCCTATGCTTAAAATTAGATAATTATCCTCGGAATCGTCCAGCTTATTAAAAGGTTTAAGAATTTCCTCTGTGGTGGCATATGGTTTTGTAGTGGAAGAAATTTGGTAATTCTTGTACTTAGTTTCCTTTCTAGATTCTATGAGTACTCTGTCAGTCTCAGTACTAGTTACTAATTAACACTTTTTTTATGTTGACAATCTTATAAAACTTACTGTCACTGTTATTTACATATGAAGTCCTAGTGGTACACGAATGTGTGTGGGGTACCATAACTAAAAAATAAAAACTTGTAAAAAAAAAGCAACAGACGACCAAAAAATTCTATAAAGTGAAAAATAACTTTAATTTTGGAAGTCGGTAGCAAAAACGAAAATACAAAAGCAAAGATACTGATTTCCGAAATTAAACAAATTTTTAACTTTTTAGTGGTTTTAAATAACTATGTTATGTTTCAGATCATCAACAAAACAGAGGTAACCGACAGTGGCAAATACTCCTGCATAATGACTAACAAAGTGGGCACTACAGAGGTTGTCTTCGACGTCACTATTCAAAAACCGCCGTCCATTGCTGCTAATGTTGGCACTAACATGGTGGAAGGACACGTTGTCGCGTTGAAAAGAAGCATTGTATTAAAATGTGAGGCTGATGGACATCCGATGCCTAAGATTTCATGGTTGAAGGTACAATTTTTAATGAAATTTAATTTTTATTATTTTTATTTATCTAAGTTTATGTGGGACAAATAGAAACAGACAATAAGAAAGGAATAGAAAAATACGTACAGTACAACTATTTACTTAATGTCCCTCGGCAAACTTCGTGTATCGTCTGTCGTAGGATTTCTATCAGTTGCCCTTTGCAGTTGGTGCAGACCGGACGCTCTCAATCGACTTCGAAGTCGATCACCAAGTCACTTTCGGCTTCGTTAAGTGTCTTTTTACACCCGTTATTCTAAGATAAGTTAATATGCAATTGAGACAGAAGCGCAAGGCTCCATTTGGTAATCTTCAGTCTAAAAAATATCTTTCTTTTCAGGACACACAAGCACTAAGTGAGAGTTTATCTAACATACATAGAGTGCTCGGCAATAGTTTACTGGCAATATGGAGCGCTGATGTCACAGACGCGGGGCAGTACATCTGTGTAGTAGAGAACGAAGCCGGTACTGCGCATCGAAGGTACAACGTCGCCATACAAGGTGAGATATCTGTTGCTAGGCAACGTCTTGTTAGCGATGACGTCACAGACACGGGGCATTACATCTATGTAATTGAGAACAGAGAATGAAGCTGACACTGCGATAAAATATTACCATTGTCTAAAATGTCTATGGTAATTTCATTTAAATATTTTCTTTTTATGATTGTTTTAGTGCCAGCTAAATGGAGTTCATTTACACAATGGTCGTTATGTAACGTAACTTGTGGGTTGGGGTACCAGCAGAGATCCAGGTCCTGCTATTACATTGACAATAAAAACAATACTATTGGTAAGCATTATCTATTTGACAAAATAATCTTGTTTCCGTGTGATTTATTTGCTTATTTTATATTTTTTACTTATTCCACCAGCAGTTAGGTATTGTTTTGAGTTTTAAAATCCTTTCGATAAAGTTAATCATATAAAATACAAGGAAAGTTTTTTTTTATATACCGAAGCACATTTTTTTCTTCTTGTCGACGTAGTACGATTGTTATTTAGCTAGTTTACCTACTTTGTAATCCTTTAAAGACAGCATTCTGCCTATCAACCACCGTTTTACTGAGGTGCACCTAAAGGATCCAGTCTCAGACCATGACAGTTTTCTTTTTAAAAAGGCTATATACACTTTAAAACATTTTTGCTTTTATAAATACACTGTGTATTACAGATAGTTCTTCAAAGTCAGAGAAGATAATTCTAGACGAGTCTGCTTGTAAGGGGCCTGCGGTTGATAGAAGAAAATGCCACATGCCTCCTTGTAATGTAAGTATTTTACTTACTTACATGACTTTGATTACACTTTTTCAGTGTTATTTTATATTTAAATAAAACGAATTGTAAATGAACCCGCTTACATATTAACGTTGCTTAAATTCATGAGACTTTAAAGATACAATAAAATTAATTCTATTTTTTAACACAATATAATAATTAATAATAAACTAGCTGACCAGACACGTTCTCCAGTCCAAACAAAATTAACACAAAAATCCCATAGACAAGGCACTTTCAACATTACCCGAAATTTCCAAATTTCCGGATTTTTTTTTTCCTAAAAACCTTATTTGGACGATAATGAGGAACATTTAAAAAAAGAAACAAATCGGTCCAGCCTTTCTCAAGTGATGCGCTCCAACGAACAGCATTTCATTTTTATTCATACCTACTATAGATATATTGGTGGTACATACATCAAATAATGGAGGCATCCATACATTCAGAATGTCCAAAAACTATGAGATCATTTTGAAAAACATTGGGGCACACCTACGTGTAGGTAAAGCCTACACGTAGGTGTGCCCCAATGTTTTCAATGGACATACAAATAAATTGTTCCTAGTAGGAATCGGAACGGAGAGTCTGAAGAGAGTTAAAAATATTATATTCAATTGCCTGTTGGTTCCAATTTGACATAACGTTTAAGGTGGACGAGTCCAAGCCCCGTTGGTCGTTGTGGTCGCAATGGTCGGAGTGTTCGGCGACGTGCGGTGTCGGCACACAGGCGCGGACGAGGCGCTGCAAGACTAGGGCCAAGTGCGATGGGGATAATGTACAGGTAAGCTAAGATTAGTCGCTACAAAGTAATGTTTTGATACCAATTTATTTGCTCCAATGGGTCCAATTTATTTTATTTGTTACTAGCTGATGCTCGCGGCTTCGCCCGCGTGGATGTCGGTTATTATGTACTAAAACCTTCCTCAAGAACCACTCTATCCATTGGTGAAAACAGCATGAAAATCGGTGGAGTAATTTTTGAGTTTATCGCGAACCGACCGACAGACGCGCTGGAGGACTTTGTTTTATGATATGTAAGGATAAAATAAATTGGACTAGATTAGCTTACGTTAGGTTATGTTTCTTTTAACATAATACCACGCTTGTAATCCCCGACGGGTTAGGCAGAGGTGTACCTATAGTACACCCACATTTCCCCAGTAATATGGGTGAGCCTATTGCCATCAACCGGGCACAAATCCAGTTTCCGGGCTGTTTCTTTTTTGTGATCATTTACTATTTTGGTCACTAAGATAGGTGCAGTCGAACAAGAGTGACCAAAGAAACTTGACTACTTACCACAACCACAGAATTTTTAATATATTGTAGTTGCAAGTTAGTAAGTTAGTTCCTTCATACCTTCATACGAATCTGCAGTTCTGCTTTAGCCTCCTTATAGTCGGACTGATATCATACGATCAATCTATTTTCTTTTTAGATCAAGAAATGTGCAGATCTTCCCGTATGTAATCCCACCGCAAGTACAACTGACAATGACGTTTTTGACAGCAAAGAAGATAACGGCGATGATGTGAGTTTAATAATTTTTATACGCAACTTCGCACGGTTTTTATGACTTGACAAAACATCGAGATTTCTTAGTTATTATGTAACTTTAATACTAACGTATTATACACATAAACCTTCCGGAATAAATTCTCTAAACGATGGTGAAAACTTCATCAAAATCTGTTGCGTGGTTTAGAAGAACAACGCGGACATATAGACAAACATGAAAAGTGACTTTAATGTATAATATGTATAGATATAATAGATGAATCTGTTTGTCAAGTTTTCAATAACTATGCATTATATATAAATGTGTCTGGTAAAGGCCGTAGGGTATATCTCATACTGTAAAAATTTTAGATATAAAAACATGGATCTTGCGAGTTTTTAGTATTTTAGTACAGTCAGCTTAAAAGAAATACAAAAACACCGCATGATTTTTGCAGGACTCTTACATACCAGACGTAACATATGAGATACAGCCAGAGATGATCAACTCGCATTTCTCGCCAGATGTTGAAGAATTTTACGATTCATCAGGTAAATATATTTATATTCGATTTCACACATGATTTGTCAGAGTAGCCTACTAATTGATCCACAAGATCCCAGATCAAACCCGGAGTTCTGATTTGTTATCGATTAATGGCGGACGCTATAAAATGGGATTTATTGATCATCTGCCTAGCCCTTTCCTGACTATGTGTATGGGTCGGTTTACAGTCTAACCGGATGCAACTGAATACCAGTATATTTCTATAGGGAACTACTGCCTATCTGGGCCTATTTTGTAAGTCAATTCGTCAGACAACTGAAACGTTTGCAAATTAGTGACACCAGATTAGTGATACCTCCTCAACCCAGAACAAGACCAGGCGCACTTCACATATTAGGTATGAAGCTACAAGTACGCGGCGAGCTCCACTTCTCGGGCCAATTTAGTGAGCGTAATGTAGTCAGAAGATATAAGACTTACGCGATAGAAAGAGATGCAACTTCTAGGTGAATATAACTGTAGTTAATTAGCTCCACACGACCTGAATTGCACTTTATTGTATAGTAGCAAGAGTCGCTATTTGTTTAAATGATTTTGCGGAGTGAATCTTCTGTACTTGTACTATTATGTATTCTGTGCCAGAACAAAGTAAAATGCGCATCTCCCTTAAAATATTCACTCTACCTATCTCTTCAGGGAAAACAGGCATGATGTTACCTTAATAAGTTAAATACTTATGATCAGAATATTCAATATTGTCTCCCCCTTGAATTTGCAGGATGAGTGTGACTCTTACGCCACTGACATAAGGTTCTATTTTCAGGATCACAATCTACAACCGTGTTTTTCGACGTAAGTGTGACGGAGAACCTTGACCACAGTGACAGAGGGCCGTGTGACCCCGGGTATAGGCACAACAAGACTGCTAAGTCATGCGATGGTAAGTTCTAATGAAATGTATATTTAATTGGGTGATGTTCGGTCGCCCGATTTCAGGTCCAACAATCGCTTACTTCATCTTTCTAATTGACCGACACTTTCCCAATTCAAAACTGCTTGTAAATAAATGTAGTGTAGAGTATGATACCATCAATTTTATTTATTTTATTTTTACTAATTTTATAATTTATTATTTTTTCTTTCATTTTAATTTATTTTAAATATGTAACAATTTTATCAGTTTCAGTTTTGTCAAATATTGGCGCCTATTAATCTATTATTGCTAAGAAAGTTATAGCTTATTTTTCGGATTTAATGTATTGTGCATGTGGTGTTTGCCTAGTGAACTGATGGCCTGGTGAAAGTCCCTAGAATCTCATCGATACGTAAGCTTACTGGGCGTTGCGCGTTGTAACAATTCTTTTGTGGAGTACTTTGTCCAGCAGTGGATATCTTTCGACTGAAATTATGATGATGATGACGATGAATGACTTTTGTAGAAGTAAAGACAATCTTATTTACTTTTTGGATAGACACTGGTTCGTTAACTTTTCTTTTGCATTGGTGAATAGTTAAAGATTTTGGTAATGCTTAGAAAGTAAAGCCACTGTCATCATTTTGAGATCACAATTTTTCATTTAAATTTTCTCTTTTACAGATGTAGACGAGTGCTTAATTGAGACGAATCGTTGTCACTCGACACAGCTGTGCGTGAACACGCAGGGCGCGTACCGCTGCCAGTGCTCGCCCGGGTACCTGTCGCTGGCGGCCGGACAGAGGTGTCTGGGTGAGTAGTAGACACGAGTCGATGTCACTCACATTGTTTTTATTTTTCTTATAATTGCATTAATTTCGTATAATAAATACCACTTATTTATTAATCTCTTTTACAGAGTAAGGGCGTTTATTCTTATCCGGTATGTATTCGATTCTTATTCGTTTCGGATCCGGTTTGGCCATCCTAGTAATACGAACCGTATACGCATGAGTTCATAAACGTCCATAAAATTACTAGGATGGCCAAACCGGAACCGAAACGAACATGAATCGAATACGAACCGGATGTGGATAAGTGGGCAAACGAACTATCAGTGAATAACTTCGAAACATGATAATCATCACTTTCCAGTGTTTATATATATATTTTACGTGTGCCCTTTTGCAAAGACCTCCTCCATCCTTTTCAAATTTTCCCTTTCCCTTCAGACTAGTACCTACAAGTTTTGCCTTCACTATGTCATCTTCCCATCATTTATACTACACTACTACTACTAGTATAACATAATGATTGATTACAGATATAAACGAGTGCGAGTTGGAGACGGACGGGTGTTCGCACTCGTGCGTGAACACGGCCGGCGGGTACGTGTGCGCGTGTCCGAGACATCTGAGACTACATGTCGACAAACACCACTGTGTTACACGTGAGCCGATACAACTTTTTTTTTTTGGATGTTGGGTAATCGTCATATGACTTCTCCCGCTCTGGGCGGAGCGGGAGGGTGTGTCTCTGACACACCCTCCCGCTTTTACTGACTAAAACCCTCCCGTGTTCCTTCAGTTGCCTGTTGCCAAAGGTCCCGGTATCCTTTTCAGAATTTCCCCCGAAAGTCGATACACCTGAGGGTGTGATACTGAGATGATGAAACTTACGCTGTTAGCAGTGTAACTCACTACTTACGTGTTTTCCGAGGCATGGAGGGGTCTCGGTATGTAAAGATGGTCACCCATTCACGGACCGACCGCGGCAAGCGTAGCTTACCCTGATCGATCGAACTGTGCGGCTGTTATTACTTAGCCACGAGCCCAGATATAGGTAGATGATGATATGGACGAATAAATTATTCTTTTGAATTTTTTTCAGCCGCGTTATACCGAAGACCGCTCGGAGAGTTGGAAGCAGAATACTTGAGCACCACCATAGACTTCCCGATCAGGTATAAGAAACCTATCAGAAATACTTAGATGTTCATCGAAAATAACCATCCGTGTAGTTATTGCTAAGTCATAGGTGCCATAGAATTCGAATTTCTCATTCTATGCCCCGGTTTACCTCAATAAATGTGTTCAAACTGCCATATTTTTGTGTTCCACTTCCAAATAAATTAAATATTTAATTCGAATTTAGTTATATATTAAATTATTTTGTGAAAATCTTTGAATGGAAATAAAAGACTATCGTAATTTTGTACTATTTATTTTTATTCTACGTGTTCCTTACAATTAATATGTGAATATTTTTCTCTTCATATTTTATAGACATTTGTAAAATAGGCATATAATTCATTATGTTGCAGTCAATACTATACATTTTACTACGTACATAAATCTAAGTCACATGCTTTATTAGAATCCCTAGATATGTATAATATGTTTAGTAAGTATCTACACTACATTCATTTTATTTCATGCATACAAAGCCACTGAGTAGTGAGTAAACGGACTGATCATATAATTTAAAAAAAACATACGGTACCCGCGTAAATATGAAAGAAAAAAAGAAAGTAAAGAAAAAGAAAAGTTGAAAGTTTTAAGACAAGTTCGGATTTGTAGGGCCTAGTCTCTGTCACTTATACTTGTGTGCCCGGGTACTATACTTATACGTTATAATTTACTAGAGACTTTGGGGAGCTGGCAATTGCGACCTATATTGCTACGTAAATTAGAAAAATCTACAAATAACTATGTGATCGCTCTATTTGCTTTATCTAAGCCTTTATATATTTATGTGACACCATGTAAATATATTTTTTTAGTTTTTGATGACCCTGGAATATAAAGCGTGACCTAGTAATTGCTGTACCTAGGTTTCTTTATCTGTCGATACTAATAATTATTTAAGTATGAAGGTTCACAGCTCACTAATCTAAAATGTACCTATAATATTTGTCCTGTTTCCTTCTGTGTAAGAAAATAAAATCTACGGGTGTATGAAGTAATGTTTGCTTTACGTAGCAATAGGTGCGAGCCGCTCGTTGCCTACAATCTTCTTTATATGTCCTCGCTTTGGGTCCAGCACTCGCTCGTCCTGCTTTCTGGCAATATTCCTGGAACGTAATACCAGTAGGAATAAGAACGAATCAAACCTGAACTGCAGTCCCATTTTATCAAATAAAAAATAATTTTATAAGAGAGGTCAAAGAGTAATTGCAGAGGGTTTTCCATTAGTCTTATGGAACTAAATCATAAATTTTATGAAAATTACAAAGGTGAAAAAACACCTTTCATTTTGAAAGTGTTACAAAGTTATCACTCCTTGTTGGTAATATATATTCTGTGGTAGTAATTGACACAAGTGCCTGTAAGAGGTGATAACAGTTTTGTTTATAGCAACATTTGGTAGTAGTGGGTAAGCCGGGGATTGTGGGTTATCGTTACGAATGGACTTGCGATACCTTCCCTTAGCATTAGAGACACTTCCCTAAAAATCACAATACAAGTTGCTTGGCGGTAGAAATAAACAGGTATCAAGCAACCCGTGGTTGTACTATAGATAGTTCGGTACGGGGATTTACATACTTTGATAAAATAAATTCCTAACTTTGATTTGGTTATTATTTGCCTTAATACTTACTGCCAGTAGGCGCTGTTCTTCTGTAGTCTCATGATATTGTTCTGGCATATCATCAGCTCGTTTTGCAAGTAAGTTCTTTGGTCGTTCACTCTGACGTACAACTGAAATACGACAAGTATTATGACTTTCTACCAACACGCACCGGGCCCGTGTTATACAGGTTGTTAGGGTAAACACCGTTATCCTTGAAACCAGTAGTTTGGTGTCATTTATAGAACGTAAAATCAATGGAAAATTACAACATATTTTTCCTTTTTTTTTAAACTACTTTTTACCACACAAGTAGCAAGTTCGTTACCCTATGCGTTAGGGCAACGAACTTGCATCTCAACACGGGCGGGGGGTGCGGGACGTGACCTGACCGGCCGCGAGCGCGACCCTTCCCTCAGTTAGTCAGCTGTTTCGCTAGCGAGCACGGGGTCGGATATAAACTTTTTAAAATCTTTTAATGAAAATAACGTTTTTTTTTGTTGTTACTCGGTCATTTGTTTTTATATTTAAGTCAACTACCCATGGTTTGAGTGACAACGGTGTTTACCCTGACAACCTGTAAAGCGTGTATTATAGTACAGCCCACATATACAGGAGGCCTATAACCCAGCAGTGGGAACATTATAGGCTGATTATTATTATTATCAGTTTGAAATTAAGTAAAGTACCTATAACCAAATCGAGACCTACGAATTTACATGCTCAAACTGCTGCTGGTACCGTTTTAGCAGCCAGTCGAGTTTACGCTTGCATGGCTAAGGAATGAGGCGTTAAGCTAAACATCAATCAATTTTGTAGCAATCAGCATCTCCAGCATCTCATCACAATAATTAGTAGGGTAGTTGATAGGTACCTTTGATTCCGAGTCCAAGCGCCACTCTTTACTTCGCAGAGTGCTTATCAAGTCGGTTTTGAGACGCTCAAATCTCTTCACCGTCCGCAACAGTTCAGCCTGTGAATGGATAAACATAAAAGTTAAAAAAATCTACCTACTGAGATCAATTTGTATATGTACTTAAACTTGTATTGACCGATAACTTAGTTTATGGTATTTTAGTTGTTATCTATACCGGTGTTTGATTTCGCATACAAATAAATGTATGATTCTATTATTTCAAAAATCTACTACTTGGGCATCTACAACTCGACCAAGCTAAGTTTGCACCTCGCATTTTTGTGTATATTTTAATGGACCTATGTACCTATAATATTATATAATGTTAAAAACAATAAATGCAAACTAAAATCTAACAAACATTTGTTTACCTTTTTAATTAAAGTCATAGCGAATCCTTTTTTTGCAGACCGTACCTAAGCGTCAGTGTGACGTAATCGACGCCGAGGTGCAAACTTAGCTTGGTCGAGTTGTAAGTGCCTAGTTGCCTACACTGTAGGTAACTTCACTTCGCGGGCTCGCAAGACATAAAAGCTTATACAAAAGTTTAAAATCGTAAAAGGATGATTAAGAAACGCATTGCTATAAGTGGGCACAGTTCCACTGTGTAACTTACCGGTGTAAGAATATCCAGATTTATATTTAGGTCATCATGTTTCAATTTGCAATCTGGAATGTGAAAAACAATCTTGTGATTAAAATAAACGCCTTACTGAGTTGGACTTCGCCAGTCGCCTGGTGTCGTCGTTACTATTCTGAAAAGTACCATCTCACTTACCCAACCCGCAAATCTTGGCGTTTTTAATCTTGTCCTTCAAGGCTGGGAGTTGTTCCCTCAACGTTTCTATGGTGTCCTGGTACACCTTGTGTCTGGCGCTCTCCTTCATCAGGTCGTCGTCATGGTCCCAAGTGTAGTCCGTCTGGCGCAGTTCATCTTGGACCAGCACTATCTGTTTCTCCAGCTCCCCGTTCTGCCAGGCTGCTGTTTCTCTGTGTGGTGGATAAAGTTTTGAACATATTAGTAGGTAACTAGTTATAAAATTAAGTAATAAGTACCTACCTACTCCGATGTGATGACGAAAATGGGAGTAGGTAGTTACTACTAAACAGACAGGTCTACTTTCCCAGCCGAGATCTTGTACAACGGGGCTATAATAATCTGGACTGTAGTAGATAATCAGTCCATATCCGACTCACTGGGTTAAGGTTAAGTAATCGCATTCAACTTTGAACAAATTTACTGCTTGGGACCACTCCGTCCACTAGCGACATCTATAATGTATGCGATACTGTAAACATTAGGTATGATCCTTGTTGAAGAGATAACATACTTCTAAGTGGTGGACAAGAATGTATTAATACTGTAGTGTATTACTTGACGAGATCGAAGTAAACGAAAGGGTGTCGAAGTTATAAAGCCGTTAATATTTTGGCAAAATTAACAGATTTTTTTTTAGATCCCGTAATTTGCGCTTAGGAACGAATTACTCGAGGCTGAGATAGTAGTTAATCATTTTTAGATCACATGCAGAAAGTAGGGAACTGGGTGTTCGTTCATAGCCTTGACCCATTAGAATAAGGCCAAAAAAGTAGGTTGGCTATGGGTCGCATAATCAAGTAGGTAGGTACCTATAACTTCTTTACGTGATATTTTATATTCTGCAGCATGTACCTACAATCTAGATAGATAATCGACATAAATAATTTATTACTACAACATTTCCCACGGAATCACAAAAATAAAGTTAAAATTACGAAATAGTTCTGTATGAAGTCTGTGCAAGCGTAAATCTAAAGTTCCACTCTATATATAATAGTAATGTATGGTTCCACTACCACTACGGGTCTACAATTTACTGACCTACAAGTTTTCTCATGTTCCAATTCATTTTTCAAACATTCAATTTCACATTCGTTCATTGTGGCAATGTTTTTGGCTACTTTTTGGTTCACTTATTGTCGACTGCTGTGCTGTAGTGAACACAGTAATGCCCTTGAGCCTTCAATTGATTAAACAAGCGATGGCAACCAACCAGTTAAGGATACAGTCCTCCAAGCAAGCAGCAGCCCTCAAAGCAAAAAGTAAAGCTAATTAGCTAAATGAGCGACAATTTTCTAATTGTTATAAAATAAATAAAAACTTCAAAAGTTAACTCGTAAAAACATTCGAATGAGTTGAATAGTTTAGAAGTTTGAGAGAAAATATTCCCAAGTGAAATAATTGAATCATAATATGATTATAAATGACCATGCGCATAAAAAACCATATTTAATAAAAGCTTTTCATCATCATCATCATCTTCATCATCAACACAATGTTATAATCAGCACCATATTTTTTTCTACTTTAATCCTAAACTGTGATAACGAAACGCTAAGTTGTCACCACAGTAGAGATGCGAAACGTGCGAAACACATTTGACAAATGTCAAGACGTCCAATGTCATTAATGTCAAACAAAGTTCTGTTTTTGAATTTGAATCGCACGAAACTAACCGAAAAACAAAAGTTATTTTTAACTATCGCAGTAATTAAATGCACTAAAATGAGTTTATTAAGTGCTGTTCTGCAAGAGGCCGACAAAGTGAGTACCCAAGACTTGAAGAGAAGTCGTGATCAAGTATTACCCAGTATAAAAGACTTAACTGAACGATTGCAACTACTATCTTGGGCTTTACAACAAAATGTTATCGATACTTACGTTAATTTTACTATAACAAAGAGCTTAGAACAACTAAACTATAACAATCGAAAGGTGAATATAATCTCTGATCATTCAAAATGCATTGAAGACATAAAAGCTTTACATGAAAGATACGAAGTGAGTGATGAAGAATTTAGAAGCCATTGTGCACAATTAAACAAATCGTTTGATATTCTCAAGAATTTATGCATTGTTGTTGAAGGTAAACGTATTTTACAGAAAGCAAATCATGAATTTGGTAGATATAACTATAGTGATGCTATGCTAGCAGTAAAAAAATTGAAAAAGGAACTAAAGAACTTGAAATTCGAAGGAAATATGGCGAAGGCTTTAACGAACATCAATGCACAGGCAGAGAATCAACTGGCCTTGTACATTGCTCAGTTGAGTGTTGAATGGGAGGACATCTTCACATGGTCAGAGAAAAAAGGCCTGAAATTCTTAACCTACTCACTGTCTGTTCAACAAAGTGACCCAATCCTCCTTCAGAAAATATTGAAAACTTTATATGCTACTGAGAGAATGCATGCAGAACTTGGTCTGTTCTCACATTTCTTTATAAATAACCTTCTTCACAATGTTATTAGGCATAACTGTGATATATTCACGGAAGATCACACTGGAGCTATAGTTTTCAACATCAAAATTAATCTGAATGAGTCCAAGAAACCTAATTACCAAACAATTTTTAATAATTTAACCGCTATCTTTGAATTTCTACACTCAACATTGGGCTCGCAATTTGAAAGTGAGAACACTTTCATAGAAATCTTCGCCGAAACAATCCGCCAGAAATTCTTCAACAAAATTATTGAAGACTGCATTAGGATGAACTTACCGTCTTGTGACAGCAGTTACCAGAATTATAAGAACATAGTTATTGAATTGGATTCATTCAACAAGTTTCTAATTGACTTAAGATTCGTAAAAGCTGATGAATCACCTTTGAATAAATACATAGATGACACTGAATGCGTTTTGTATAACAAGAAATGCGATAAGTTGCTTTCTGATGTCCGAATTCTGCTTAAAGAAAGTCTATCTCATGGTATTATTACTGTTGGCTCTGAACCGAATAATGAAAATGATTCCATATTAGATGTTACGGACAACAATGTTGTTTGGGATATAACTAAGCCTCTGTTCCTCCCAAAATGTGTGATATCACAAAACGTGAAAGCTATCCTGTCATTGATTGTGGAACATTTGGAGGAGAGTGCGAAGTTACCGGAGAAATACAGCAGACAGCTGGTTGGTTACATAAAAGATATAGCTGTTATGTATCAGAGTTTGGTTCCAAAGAAGTTTAAAGTTAATTTGGAGTGCTGTCCTGCTGAGATTGGTAAGAATACTCATTTTTATCATTTATTTTTATTTTTCTGTAGTAGCCTGGAGTTTAGTTTGTTATGTGGCCAAAGGTATACAATGTCAACTTACCATACACCTCTGCCTGTCCCTTTCGGCAATACAGATGTGATATTATATTAAGCTTTTAATATTATATATTATACAGGATATTCTGTGGTAAGCAAAGTCAACACTTAATAAAAACAAATGACAATCACTAATGTTGATAGTCACTTTTTGTTTTGTCTGCAAGACATGCAACAAGCAATAAAAAGTTGCAATACAAGCAATATAAAGTTGCAATACTGCCAATCTATTTGCCTAGCTTTTTCATAACAATGTTGGGTTTGGCTTCCAGTCTAACCAGATGCAGCTGAATACCAGTATTTTATATGGAGCGACTGCCTATAAGACCTTCGTAACCCAGTAACGAAGGGGTCTATCCCCTTCGTAAGATTGCTTGTCAGACTTTCAGGCTTCTGAAGATCCGTAACGAATGTCAAAGATCCACGAATGACAGTCGGGACCGACGGCTTAGCGTGCTTTCCGAGCCACGACAAGTTGCAAGACTGCCAATAAACAAAATTCCGTAAATTCCAAATTATGTCATAGAAAACTTTTATCATATTTAAATATTTATATTTCCAGCTCTATTCTTCAACAACTGCTTCTACTTAGCCCATGGTCTACTCGGCCCTCCATGGTGCAACAGTTTACCCAGGACCCTGGCTGAACAGCTCAGTGTGGTGCTGCTGGAGTGCATCCAAGACCTGAGGGTGTTGGGACTTGAGAAGATATCCCTGTATTTACAGAACCAGAAGAGTAGCATTATGCAAAGTATTGAGGCTAATGGTAAATATTATGATGTATTTTCGACATTATCTGTAATATTTATTTTTATTTATTTATTTATTTATTTCACCGATAGCCATCACATAAAACAATTGCCAAAAACTATGAGCAAATAAGGCTTATATCTAGGTCACAATCATTTTAACACTCTGACTCCTAAACTAGGTGTATGTGCCTGTGTCTTAGGAGTCAGTGATTCTTGGTAACAAACAAGGCCTTATTATACAAAAACAAAAGCAAAAACAAAAATAGGACGTTTAAATATTAGCAAATGGTGTAAAAGAAAACTGGATTTAATTTATATAAAATAAAAAACATAATGAAGAGCGTTTAACTTCATGGTGAGGTGCAAAAAGTGGGGTTTGGATGTGTGTTGTGAGTGAGTGTAGGATGTAGGTATGTGTGGAATGAGTGTGGTGTGTGCGTATGTGGTGAGTAGGTGTGGGATGTGTGCAGTGATGAAGAATAGGGAGTAACAAGTACATAATTATCCGATTATGGTTGTGTTTGTTTAGATTTATATTTATAGTTCATTATCATTGCAAATTACCCAGCAGAAGATCCTCAGTATTGTCATAGCTTAGTGTTTGGAGATAATCTCTAAGTTAGTTTTTGCATTGATATTTAGGGCACGAATAGATTTTTATCTTTTTATTAAGAAAATTATATATTTTAATGCTACTAACGTAGAATTGGCGCTTGGCAAAAGCAGTTCTATGCCGTTCGCGGGGGAAAACATCATGCTTGAGTCTGCCAGTCGGTTCCTTTGGAGGGCGGGCAGAGTGTTTGCGTAGGGTCGACAGGAGCACATAAAGTTGCCTGACTGTGAGTACTTTGCACTCGGAATAGAGCTGTTCAGTGGGGTATCTGCGCGGAAGAGAAAGCATAACCTTAAGGACAGCTCTCTGGGCCCTCTCAAGGCGGATAAATACATTTTGGGTGGCACCAAACAAAAAAAAAAAAAAAAATGACCAAGTAACAACAAAAAAAATTTTAACACATTTGAATATTGTGTACCTACTAAATTAGAATTAGGTACCTAGGATTAATTCTTCATTGGAGATTACATTTAGAGTTTCATTCCTAAATATTCAAAATTAGTAGTTGATTGAGAATCTAAGTGATCTTTGATGCATCCAAGCCCATCACAGCACTGTCTGCATAATTCTTGAAAAAAAAAAACTTTTTTTCGAATTTTCTTTCAATCCTGCACGCTTAGCATGACAGCATTGACGACAATAGAAACGGGTTTTGTCGACGGAAGAATAGAAAAAATGACAGATAAAAAAATCACAGTCTGTCATTTTTTCTATTCTTTCGTCCACAAAACTCGTAGAAAACCGTTTGTATGGTCGTCACAGAGTACTTTTATATATATGTCGCATCAGGACGGCAGGGAGGGGTTATGCTTCCGTCCTCTAACATTGTTGTGGGCTGTTTGTGGATCTCAGGCAATTAAAAGATTATATCAGCTTCTTACATTTAGTTTATGGACACTTAGTTTATACAGTTACACAAATCACAATCAACAACTAATGGCCTAATTAATCTTGTTAATAATAATAACAGAAATGAAATAATTAAACTTTGGAATTATAATGTGCGCACGCGTCTCATGAACGTGTGACAGTTCTTAGGGATGAAGGGTGACTGGCGCTCCTGTTGTTCCCGCGCCCTCGCCCGTCGGTCCTTAGACTCCGTCATAGCGCACCGACTGAGAGTACTTCAGTCAGCAACACTGTATTTCATGCGACATATAAGTAATGGTCGTCAATGTTGTCCTTGTCATGCTACGCGTGCTGTGAGTCATCGCGTGTCGATCGTAGTAGACACCTATGCGATAGTGCCCTACCAATAAAAACTACAATTATTCAAACCTAACAAAAGCAATTTTATATTACAGGAGCTGCATGGACCCACGATTCTTACGAGCAATTCGACTGCGCGATCAACAACGCTATAGCCCTAATGAAGGACCTAAAATCCTGCTGGTTCAATGTACTGCCCGCGCGCATGTATGAGATGTCAGTATGTACGCTAGTACAGACGTTGTGCCAGTCAGTGCTGGAGCGAGTACTGGTAGACAGTAAGCCGGTCAGTGAAGAACTGGTGTACATGTTGGCGATGAGAGTGGAAAATACTGTTGCTGATGTTTTTACACTTTTTGAGGTGATTTTTTTTAAATTATTTTTCTGGCTGAGTTATTGACTAAAGTTCCGGCCACACTCAGCCGAAACTCGTGCGGGATGCGGGATGAGGCTTTAACAAAGCACAGAAAGAGTTAGTTGACTCAATCAGCGTGAGCGGATTTCATCCCGCGCGGGTTGCGCCTCCGATTGGTAGATTACGGTCAATCATTACATGGCAGCCAGATTAAGTAAATCGACAAAGGATTATGTTTTAACTTTGAGGTGATAAATATCGTCTGGTTGACGTCGTACGACCGACATCTAGTAGCACCTAAGTTACCTAATAATTATCGAAAATTGCGGATGTGGAATTTTATTTAGAACTAGCTTCCGCCCGCGGCTTCGCCCGCGTGTTATATCGATAAAAATGTCCTATGTCCTTTCTCAGGCTGTAGACTACCTGTGTACCAAATTTCATTTAAATCGGTGCAGTAGTTTTGGCGTGAAAGGACAGACAGACGAGTTACTTTGTAAGGATTTAGTAATATGACGACAATCATTTAAAATTAGATATTTTAAATGATTGTCGTCATATTACTAAATCCATATTATAAATTTTATAAATTAAAAACATATTATAAATTAAAGTCGATTTTCGTGTTTGTCTGTGTGTTCGCGTTATTCTTCGAAACCACGCAACAGATTTTGATGAGGTTTTTCACCATCGCATTGTTTAGAGAATTTATTCCGGAAGGTATAAATAACTAATAAATCTCGATGTTTCGTCAAGTCATAAAAACCGTGCGAAGCAGGAGCGGGTCGCTAGTATACAGTATGTAAGGGTAAACACCGTTGTCACTCAAACCATGGGTAGTTGACTTAAATATAAATGACCAAGTAACAACAAAAAAAAACCTTATTTTCATTAAAAGATTTAAAAAAGTAAATATCCGTCACTGTCCCGATACTCATGGATACGAATTCGGGAGACTGCGAAACAGCTGACGGCCGGTCATGTAACGTCCCGCGCGCCCCGCCCGCCCAAACCAACCGCCGGTCGCGGCCGGTCGTTGCCCTTGCGTGTAGGGTGAAATATTCTTGTGGAAAAATATAGATATTCTTTAAAAAAAATAAGTTGTATTTTTTCATTGATTTTACGTTTTATAAATGAAACCAAACCACTGGTTTCAAGGATAACGGTGTTTACACTAACACCCTGTATGTAGATATAAAATATAATAAAATATGCTATAACTTACACCCTAATTGCACTTACACAATTACATAATTATTGTTATTACGTGTTTATTATAAAATAAATAAATTATAGTAAGTAATAAACTTCGAGGGGACTGAGGCGAAACGTGAAAGCGTAACGGAATTTTATTCGTTTATTTCATTCAAGTTTGTAAGCATGTAAATGTTATTATGGTTATTAGCTCTGGACGCAGAGCTCTCACTCTGCGTCCAGCGCTCGGTGTGGTAACACGTCGCGTTCTGGTTTGCAATTGGTCAATCGTCATCCTGAAGATGCCTCGTTGAGAGGTGAAACACGTGTCGATTTCTTACAGGGTTTTTATGACTCTTGAAGAATAGACAAGCGGAATAGGTTACTAAATATATCAGCGTCTATTGTATTTTATAATGGATTTCCGCAAAGTTACGCCTGAATCAATTAACTATGGTTATTGCTGTTGTATTTAATTAATTTGCGTGACTCTTTGGTCTAGTGGTCGCAAGCGCTAGTGCTGACCATGAGGTACTGGGTTCGATTCCCGGTTCGGGCAGTGTTATTGGGTTTTCCATCTGGAATTTCTCAGTAGCAGCCCGGATTCTGGATTTTTGCCGGGTTGATCGCAATAGGCTCGCCCCTATTACATGGGACTCAAACATAACTGGTGAACTGCGGGTGTACTATAGTTGAAAGCTCTGCCGAACCCTTCGGGGAATACAGGCGTGATGTTATTTATGTTCGACTTCTCAGTTATTTCAATCAGACTGTAAAGCTTTGGTTAGCGCTTATTAACGGTTATCCAAGTACAGAGCGTTATTTGACACCTTAGGGTCAGCGCACACCAAGAGCAGAGCATTTTCTGAGACTACTGAAAAATGAATCTTATGACAATTCCATACATTCCAAATTTAAATACACGAACACGCAAGCTCGGGCATGGTCGAGCATCAAGTTGGACACTCAACGTGTATTTAATTTTGAAATGTATGAAATTGTCATAAGATTCATTTTTCAATAGTCTCAGAAAATGCTCTGCTCTGCTCTGCTCTTGGTGTGCGTTGACGCTTTGTGTCAATACTGGTGAAAATGACAGATTTTCATCAAACCAAAGCTTAACCAGTTATATCTACTTATACAGGATGAATCAGAAAGGTGTGGTCCAATATAAGGGTGTTATACTGACCATCAAACAAGTTTCTCCATGGAACCAACATCGAAAACGCGAAAAAAAGATCAATGTCCCATACAAAACTTCACTACCTACTCGACCCAAATGTATCGAATGCTGATTTTGGTTCACGAATATGATGTTGGTCCTATGCTCAGACCAAATAAAAAACCAAGACAGAATGCTGTCAACAGTGACGTTAGGCCGATTTCATAAACATGTGTGCACTTAATGAGGTTTAGTTTGATTGTAGTTCGATTGTAAATGTGAGCGTGTATGCAAAGAGCGGAGGTGTAGTTTTAGCATGTTTCACAGCTTCACTGTATTGTTTGCAGCGCTTGGTCTTGGTTTTATAATTGGTCTGACGTCCCATGGAGAAAATTTTTCAGTTTAATAGTCTGTACCACACCCTTAAATTTGACTACACCTTTCTGATAAACCCTTAAGTATACCTACTTAATCCTAAATCTATCATTATTTTCAGGAGCCCATACAATTTGAAACAAAGATCAATATTTGGTCGAAGTTCACGAAACTGCCGCAGTTACTAAAAGCACAACTGCTAGAGATATCGGACTTATGGAATAATGACCGGGTTCAGTTTAAGAGCTACAGCTGTGAAGAAGTGAGACAGATTGTGAAAATGAGATTTCCTGATGATAAATATAGGCTTAAGATATTAAAGGAAATACAGTGATATATTTTATTTTTATTAACAATGTTTTTTTTTTATTTTGTCAACATCTAGTAAAGCTCCGCGCACAGCTAAGAACTTTCTAATGACATTGAATAATACACTTTATTTTAAGAGTCATAAAGTGCAAAGTTGTAGTGTTGTTGTTGAACCACATAGATATTTATTTATTAAAAATGTATGCACAAGTAAAAATTTACTATAGGTACAAAGGCGGACTTAATGTCTGAGGCCTATGGGATCAGATAGTTCGAAAAATTACTATAAAATACAAGTATAAATATACGTAATACGTATACATATAAACAGAACAAAGATATCAAACAGCTGCTTGGACTTCACTCCAAGGCACTGATAATAAGGTTTATTTTTCGGTGCCGTAAAAAAGTCATGCTCTGCGCTCTTCTGGTTGGAATAATTTCTTTTGTTATTGGATTTCAAATAAGAAGGCAACCCAACTGATGGTAAGTATGAACCGAAGTATTTAGTTAACATAACTTCGCGTGTCTGGTTTATCTTGGGTACTTCATATTTGGATAATAGGCGCGTTGCTGATACCATATAGGCCACCTCAAAGTCGTCTAGAGGGTTTAATTTCGTCAAAAACTACTTTTCATTCCCTACTTTACCGCATACCTACTGAGAAACAATGGACACGCTATAACTATCTAACTTATGTATAAGGTCATCATCTGCCTAGCCTTTTCCCAACTATGTTGGGGTCGGCTTCCAATCTAACCGGATGCAGCTGAATACCAGTATTTTACTTGGAGCGACTGCCTATCTGACCTCCACAACCCAGTTACTGGGTAACACGATACCCCTTGGTAAGACTGGTTGTCAAACTTTCGGGCTTCTGATGACCCGTAACGACTGTCAAACAGCCGGGACCTACGGCTTAACGTGCTTTCCGATGCACGAAGGAGTCTCGGTATGTAAAGATGGTCACCCATCCACAGACCAACCCCGGCAAGCGTAGCTTAACCTGATGGATCGACCCGTGCGGCTGTTATTACTTAGCCACGAGCTCCTCTACTTATGTATAAGGTAAAGATAAAGATATATTTATTGCACAACTGTGTACATCAGTTCTTATTATATAACGTAAAAGGCTCAACAGTCTACCCATGTCGGATATGCAATCGTGTTACATTTCAAATAAATTTCAAATACATTATACAAATAGGTTAAAAACAGATTACAAATAAATTACATACTAGCATTATTTTTCCTCAAAAAACTCCTGCAGATTATAAAATACATTATCGATTAATAATTTTTTTAATTTTGTTTTAAACATATTTCCATTTAATTGCTTAATGGCTGGTGGTAATTGGTTGTATACACGAATAGCAGTTACATAGGTACTTTTATAATAAATCATATTATTAATAACAGGTAAATTAATGTCATATTTATATTGCTTGCGAATGTTTCTCTTAGAATTTGATTTGAAATTAAAATATTGCATATTATTTTTGACAAATAAACATAACTCAAGTATATAAATGCCAGTCAGTGTTAAGAAACCCTCCGTTCGGAAAACTTCTCTTAGCGATTCGGTGCTATGCATGTTATATATTGTCCTAAGACATTTTTTCTGGAGAATGAATGTGGACTGCACGTTTGTACTGTTTCCCCAGTATATAATACCATAAGTTAGCAGTGGATAAACATTACCAAAATAGGCATTTCTAGTCACACTGATATTTGTAGTTTCTGCAAGGATTGACCATGCATAGCAAGCACTGGATATTGGTGGAAGGTGTATATTTTATATTACGTGGGACCTTTAAGCATATCTGGCGAAATGTGTGTATACTGTATACAGTCAGAGGTGCACCTATAGCACCTCTGACTGACTACCTCTTCGGGGAATACAGGCGCTATGTTACGATAAGTTTAATTTCGTTTATTTTTAATTATAAGTACAATTTACCAAAAGGGAATATGCATGTGATTCAAATATGGGTCAAATATTTTTTTTATAAACTATGTTACTTCAGAATTATGCCTCCATCAATATTTTTGAATAAAATTTCTTTTTGGGCGAGAAATTAATTTTTAAAAAGTCCCAAGAAACTGTGGGTAATTCAAATACTTGAAAAGGCTAAGAGCGGATGTGACGTAACAATCCGGGATAACTATCAAAATGTCAATGTCAAGTCAATCAACAAGTGTCAAGTCAATGTCAAACGCTCATAGAAAAAGGAGTTTTTGACGTTGACTTGACAGTTGCTTGTCTATTTTCACGGACTGTGACGTCACCACATCAAGCGCGCCAAATGGAGGGCGTTTAAATAGCCCGGATCGGTTGGATATTTTTAAACATTTTTTTAACTACTTTAAATTGCTTTTTTGCCGTCGAATTTTTTTAAACTATT
Organism: Lithophane semibrunnea; assembly: GCA_947363905.1. Lineage (NCBI taxonomy): Eukaryota > Metazoa > Arthropoda > Insecta > Lepidoptera > Noctuidae > Lithophane > Lithophane semibrunnea. The sequence continues at coordinate 14,656,327 of OX376199.1, read as the reverse complement.
ATTTGACGATGTCATCATCTGCCTAGCCTTTTCCCAACTATGTTGGGGTCGGCTTCCAGTCTAACCGGATGCAGCTGAATACCAGTGAATTATTTGACGATGTAAACTATCGAATAAAAATATATAAAAAATACATGCATATTTCCTATTACCTAACAGTAACATTGTATGTAATAAAAATAATTGTGTTAATAACATTACGTAAGTACCTACTTGTATTTATTACAGACGACGTGTGAACATAGATCATAAATTCATAAAGCATGATTAATACCGCTTATGTTCTAGTGATTACCTGGACTTTGTTTATGAAATGCGTCATTAATTCTGCTCGTTAACCGCTGCTTTATATTAAGACCAATGGCCGGTAGCGGTCGCTAAATAACCATTAATCGCCTCGTTCGACAGACGGATTGGTGATCGCAGGATATAACAGGAAGAACGTATTCTTCCTGTTCCTATCCCCAGGTCGCGTAGTGCTTTGTATTTTTCTATGAAGAATTTCTTAGTAATTCCCAGAAGCCTGGATTTAAGGCTCGCCCCCAAAATTTGGGTGAATATTATACACCTCCACCCAGCTTCCACCTACCCCTTTGAGACATACCATGCCGACCTGTGTTTTTACCCGACTACGGCGAAGAAAAAAGTAGGGTTATGATTTTGACCGGTATGTATGTATGTATGTTCATCTGTTCCCTCCTATCTTCCAAACCACTTATCACAATTTGACAAATGAAGTATCGTTAGGAGCGTCGTGATTGTCCGTTGGTTATGTGAAGTCACATTAAATTAAAAATGGCGCTCTCTAGAGGACATAAAGTGAGGAACTTAAAAAAAATTGGTTTAATCGTACCATGTTGGATATCAAATGAAAGGGCTTACTTACGGGACAAATTAATAATCCGGAGTCACACGTAATCTGTCAGATTACGTGTGACTCCGGATTATTAATTTGTCTGTCTGTGGTGTCTTGTTTATACCTTTTAAGTCGTAGTTGGGTTTTAGTTTTTACCCGACTACGGCGAAGAAAAAAGGAGGGTTATGATTTTGACCGGTATGTATGTATGTATGTATGTATGTATGTTCATCTGTTCCCTCCTATCTTCCAAACCACTTATCACAATTTGACAAATGAGGTATCGTTAGAAGCGTCGTGATTGTCCGCTGGTTATAGGCTATGTGAAGTCACATTAAATTAAAAATGGCGCCCTCTAGAGGACATAAAGTGAGGAACTTAAAAAAAAATATGGTTTAATCGTACCATGTTGGGTATCAAATGAAAGGGCTTAATGAGCACATTTCAAAAATATATATATTATAACCCCAAAAGAATTAAAAAAAAAATCAAGTAATAAAAACTAAAACCCAACTACGACTTAAAAGGTATAAACAAGACACCACAGACAGACAAATTAAAAATCCGGAGTCACACGTAATCTGTTCGATTTATGCCCTAACACGTGTGACTCCGGATTTTTAATTTGTCTGTCTGTGGTGTCTTGTTTATACCTTTTAAGTCGTAGTTGGGTTTTAGTTTTTATTACTTGATTTTTTTTTATTACTTGATTTTTTTTTGTCACTTAAGTAAGTAGGTATTAGGCTAGTTACATCATCATCATCTTCCTGTACGCGTAACATGACCAGCGTGGAAACGAGTTTTGTCGACGGAAGAATAGACTAAATGACATAAACAATCACAATCTGTCATTTTGTCTATACTACCGTCGACAAAACCCGTTTCTACGGTGGTCATGCTACGCGTGCTACCTTTTTGCCATGTCACTTCGGGTCGGTGCAACACGTTTTCTTCCATTCTCCCCTGTCACCCGACACGCTATCATTCACTCAAAAACATAACGTGTCACGGACTTTAATTGATGAGCCACCTTCAAACTTTTCAATTTTGTAGTTTCATACATCCCCGAGATTACACGATTAAACACGAACTCAAAACGCATGCTCGTAAACAAGATGACTAATAAATTACTTTTAATCGAAAATAGTCTTAACCATAGAAGTTGACTAATAAGTATAAATACAATGTTGCATTAACTCGATAATTATGAAAACTTAACTGAAGACGATGACAGTTGAAATATCGATGTCAGAGACGTTACTTTCGAACTTGTCGAAATGACTTATTTCTCCGTACGCTAACGTTACTATCGCAACGGTAACCTAGCAACGATTGTTTGTCGTTGCTAGGTTACTGTTGCTAAACCTGCAATTGGTTGACTTTGGTTGTCACTCTGTTGTCAAGTTTGTAGTTCTGGCTCTCACGTTACCCAACTGGCAAAGAAATGAAATATAATTTTCTTCTTCTAATATGAAGACTTATGACTTTGCGTGTCGGGAACCGAATAAACCCGATTTGCATTACACGGCTAAAATACGAACAGTGCCAGGTGGCTCATCAATTAAAGTCCGTGACTGTACCTAACTATTTTTTTTTTCCAGGTGTCCATGGCATACATATTTGATCTCTCAAGGAAGCCAAAACTTAACGCCTTTTAAACGGAAGGGATGGAGTAGCCTATTCTAATAGAGGTATGTACGAAATGCGTGTCTGAAATAAATTAATAACCTACGTGGAAAATACGAGAAACGACGGTAGAAACACCACCTGTACCAATAATTGCGTGTTTTATTTACATGGTTGCATAGTCTCAACACAATTTTACTTTTGGTGCGTGAGGAAGAACGGAAGCAGGAAAGTGCATTTAACCGATATTTCAGCGCGCAACTATTCACTGTTGGATAACGGATTTGGCGGGAAAACATCGTAATTTTTTTATCTTGCACACGCTACTACTTAGATCACAGTTAAAGGTGTAGGAACTCAGACGCATGTGCAATTAATAAAACGCAAATATGACACTAATTTAGACAATTACTGAGAAATTCTTAACCGTTTTAGTTATTTCTGCTATAATCTTTGATTTATTGGAATAGTAGGTACGTGAAAAAGTGATTTTCTTATGGACGAATTGAAAACGTACATTATTAATTGATTTTTACACAGGTTTTCACAAACCTAGATCAGGCAGGTCTATAATTATTACAGCTAGAATTAAAGTTACCTCGTTTGTAATTAATGTAAATCTTATTTTTACTTTTTAACTTGAATAAATTGTTGAAATATTAATCTAAAGGTGGGTTTAGACTTAACGAAAAAAGAACCAGAACAAGAATAGAACATTTTTTTGTTGATATTCTTGACATTTCAGTAGGGAGAGACCGCAACGAAGGAATGTTCTGTCCATGTTTACACAAAAAGAATTGCTAGAGTGGGGATATAATGTCCACTCGATTGGTCTAAAATTCTAAATCGACCTTTAGATCGGTGTACAGACCTACGTTTAATTCCGATTTCCGATGTTTAACGCATTCAAGGACACTGAACGAGAGAGACAGACACTGGGAGAGCAGTGGTGGCCTCAGTGGTAACGGCCGCAAGTGTCATTTCAAGACATGTGACATCTACCAACCCGCACTGGGCCCACTTGGTGGATTACGGCTCACACCCTCTCACAGAGAGGAGGCCTGTGTCGCAGCAGTGGGTGGCAGGCTGATTATGATGAATAAGATGAACGAGACATTAAGATTTAGTATCCCTCAAATCTCCCGATGGGCGTTTAGTGTCCCTCAAAGTATTAACAATCGTCATCATTGCTAGTAAAATAGTAGGTGCTTTTAAAATGCCTTTGCTATCTGGACACTATCATTCTATCTATCAAGGATTACAATAAAAGCGTGTCAATAGCAAAAAATGGGAGGGATCATAAGTTGTTTCGCTTTTTTGAATAAGCTCTAATGCTGCTACAAATTAGTGCGCACTGGCATATCTACAATATATTTCCTATTATACAACATGTCAGAAAAAAAGGTGAGGGTGAGGGTGTTAAAAGTATCTATAGTACTGCAAGTTTATTTACGTGGTAATTTTCAGGAAAGCAGAAAAAGAAAACGCCTCATTTTTTTGCAATGGGGAATTTTACCAGTAGGTACAGATCGATTCAAACTTAATGGCGGCTCGGAAGTTAGCTTTTAGCTGCGCAGTACTCCACCCCTCACCCCCGCTGTCACATGAAATTGTTACTGCGCAGCGACTCGCCTCATGTTCCGAGCCGCCATTAAGTTTGAATCGAACTGTACCATTACACGCGGCCGTTGTTTAGGTGTCTACAATTCATAACTTATGACCCCTGTAGAAAATTTGCAAATTTTTAATGGATTTGGGGTAATTCTGGTACTAAAAATGTGAATTTTAAATAGCAACAGCTTTTTATTTTCAATAACTACTTATTACTTTTTGGTAAAGTATTATGTGCCCCTTTTCGATCAGGCAGGGTTCTTTTTTAAATATTTTATTAATGGTTCCGCACTTCTACCCCTAAGGGACACCAATGATATTGGCATTGGCAGAGAAAGTAATCGTCCTGGAGCTCAGCCACCCATTACGCGAATGCTATATAAGTGAGTGGCGCTTCCTCAGACCTATCATTACGTTCATGTCTGCATCGGCCGCAGGCACCGCAATATGCAACACTTATCGGTAGGTGCAAATCAATTAAAAAATAAACGTTCTTTATAGTAATGCAAGAATTTTAAACGTAAAAATTAAATAAACGTTTCGAAACCTAATAAAAAAAACGAGGGGTTTTACATAAATTCGGCTGCAGTAACAAAACGTTTCAAATATGGCGCAACGTATTTTGGCGGGTAAACAGTGTTAAGTTTAAAGTAAGTGTTTTGTGAAAAAAAAACAGTTTCGATAATGAAAAATGCACGTGAAGTGTTGTTTGTGATCAGTGTGAATTGTGTTTATTGTGATTGAATGTGACTTGGAGTGTGGTAAAGTACTAACCTATAGCAAAATTAATTATATAAATAATTGTGAACAAGGAACATTATGTACCTACCTACTTACCTAAAAGAAATATATTCTCTGATTATTTATTTGTAAATTAGAGATCTCGTAAAAAAAATTTGCTCCAATGTCCACTGTATTTTTTTGAGAAATAATTTATTGATTTAATCCTGAACTGTATACTTACGTAATAGAATTGCTTTAAAAATACAGGATTAAAAAAATATGAGTATTTAAAAAGAACAAGAAGTATTTTATTTTAAGATGCGGCTAATTTCAAGTTTTCAACTTTGATTCAATTTAAACCCAATTTAGGTTTAGCTGTTTATGAATTTGGCTTGACTTTACTAAAAGTCTAAATACATATACCTACATTAAATATATACATTTCTAACCGAAAAAATATAGAAGACACAGTTTGTCATTGTCGTACTTATCACAATATTGTTGTCATCGCTTTAAACATTTTCTAAAGAAATCTACGTTTATGTATGTTGATCTAAGAACATTCCTATTCACATGAATTTTAAACAAAAAACACTTTTCCGTTCCCCATCAGGAAGAGGATCTAGGCCATTAATTATCTACTTACAGCCGCGTTCAATAGAACAGCCTATGAAAACACCTAATTACTAATAAAGGTGTATTCTTATTTGGTTTTAAACATACGTATGTAAACGTTATGGTACCTATCGTCACCTAAAATGGAAGAATACGGAAAGATGGATCGCGTGTCAACTAAGCGCACGCACCGGCGACGTCGATAGTAAAAACTGATGAAAAAATATCTAAAGCAGGGAATTATTTGCAGTAAACACGACTTATTTAATTTTCTTTTTGAACTTATCAATTTCTTATCATTGACACGAGCTGAATTTACAAGACGTTGATGAATTAGCTTTGCTTGACTCTACCATTCTTGAACTGAAAACATGCAAGGAATTAGTAAGCGCCAAACTATCGTTTTTAGTGTACCTAAACAAATAAGTACATGGCACGAGGACCGTACGGATCATCTTTCGACACGGTGCCAATTTTCCAACCTTAGATTCTCATAACTGAGAAACAATGTGATATACCCCTCCTGGCTTCCGCCATATGATTGATAAGTAATATTTTCTTTTCAGACGGCATTCCTGATCATTTCGTTAGTGATCGTCGTCAATCAAGGAAGTGGCGTGACGGCACAAGATGACAACATAGACGAGCCACTCGCTATAGAGTCGATGAACAGAGCTGTCACTATAATACATGACCCAAAGTACGTAGCGCAACCAAAACCTAACAACCAATCACTGACGAGACCCGACTTGCCTACTCACAAACCTGAACAAAGACCGCCAAGTAAACCGCCCAACATTCCTGATAAACTATTGAAACAAAATCACAAAGTCGATGTTCCTCGACCTCACCATGGGCTGATACAAAAACTACCGCCGCCACGCCTCTATCCTAAACAACCCATGAAGCTGCATCATTCACCAAACTCTATTTACAAGTTTCCTAGAGTGATCCCGCTACCTCCGCACCATAGGACATATTACTACAAGACTAGCCGACCGTTAGTGTATGCCGCGTCAACTGGCAGACCCCTAGTTGCAAAAAGCCCTAAGTTCAGCTTGCCCGTCCAAGTGATCAATGGCATCCGATCCGACTTTGTCAGGCCGCCGAAAATTAATACGACGAATATTAATACGACGTCAACAACGACCACGTCCAGTACTACCACCGAAGCTACCACCACGACTACCCAAAAAGTTCTGCGGACGAAAAGAATATGGCCCAAACGTGAACTAGACAAAGCGAACCCGACTTTATTTATACACAACACGACATTGACTAAAGGCAACACGACATTGACTAAAGGCAACACGACATTGACTAAAGACAACATGACTATAACAAAAACTAACACCACTGATGAACCTGATCGTGACACCTCAGAGAGCATCACCTACCGAACTAGATTCGCGTATAGAAACACGGCTGTGACGACTACTACGCAACTCACGCCATCAACGCCGCGCGTCTACCGTCCAGTCACCAGAAAGCTTAAAGTCCAAACTACCACGCATCTACCACCCATCAATTTCACTCAAATCGAACCTAACGACTGGGTGCCGATATTGCCCTCACATTATCCCAAATTCAAGAAGGCCCCGCCGACACCAATCACTAAACGATCGGACTTATTCACTGCCCATCCCGCCGCGCCTCAAAGTAAGCAAATGATGTACTTACAATCTTTTGGGCTTGTCCCAGTGCCAAGTTCTCAAAATCCATTACATATTATGGGCAGAAAAAAAATGGTTTTCTTTAAGCGAAAACGACAATTGAACCCGTATTATTCTGGTTACAGTGGGAAGCGGGGACGCTCGCCGATGCACTACATGTACGGGGACCTAGAGAGCGATGGCAGCCACAGTCACCCACGAGTCGTCACCAAAATCAAACACCACCATCACCACCACCACCACAGATACATCAAAACTGTTGAGAAACCTGTCAAGGTACCATACAAAGTCGAGGTTCCTAAGCCATACCCGGTCCAAGTGGAGAAGAGAGTTCCAGTACCAGTGGAGAAGATCAAAGTGGTGGAGAAACCGGTGCCGTACCCGGTTACCGTTGAGAAAAAGGTTCCTTATCCAATAGGGATCAAAATACCACACCCTGTGCCTGTAAAAGTGGTCGAAAAGGAGTACGTACCAAAACCGTATCCTGTAATTCACCAGGTTCCAGTAGTGAAACACGTGCATGTGAAAGTGCCTTATCCAGTGGAGAAGAAGGTGCCGTATCCAGTGGAAGTGAAAGTGCCGGTACCAGTGGACAGACCCGTCCCAGTGCCTGTCCACGTGGAGAAGAGAGTACCTTACCCGGTGCCTGTAAAAGTGCTCGTTCCACAACCTTACCCAGTCGAAACGAAAGTGCCTTATCCAGTCCAAGTGAAAGTGAAAGAGCCAGTCGAAGTAATAAAACACGTTCCGATAAGGGTGCCGTATCCCCAACCGTATGCCGTAAAAGTACCGCATCCGGTTCCGGTACCCTACGAGAAAAGAGTGCCTTATCCAGTCGAAGTGGAGAAAAAAGTGCCGGTGCCAGTCGAAGTGCTTGTTCCACAGAGAGTAGAAGTGGAAAAACGAGTGCCCGTTTATGTGCCGAAACCGTACCCGGTTGAAAAGAAGGTTCCCTATCCGGTCAGGGTTCCGTACCCTGTTAAAGTCAAGGTGCCTGTCAGAGTACCGGTAAAGGTGCCTGTAGAAGTGCCGGTGTACTTTCATCACCCGTTTCAAGTGTATACTGATGATCAGTACAGCTCTCAGTACGGGGGAGATTCTGTGACTCAGGGCACGCCTATAATTTCGAGTACACCGCATCACACGGTCACAGTGCACGGGAACACGGGCTTCAATGGCTTCCAGTCTCGTTCTGACAAACAGGAAACTACGACATCGACCACACCAGCTAGTTAGATAAGGAATTTTTATAGAATATTCAAAGCTAAGTTGTGAGGGATCTCGGGCACTAGACGCCCACGACTTCGGCCGGTTGTGGTCCGTGGCCCGGTCTGCGGCTAGTTGGCCGTTGCTGGTCACTGCGTTCAATACTCGTGGTCGTGGCCGTCTAGTGCGCGAGATCCCTTAAAAGCACAGTGGAAAGTACTCGACCCACTAGAATACTGTTCCTTGTTATTGATAAGTTATTGTGGTGTGTGGAATGATAACATAAGTTGGATATGAGTAAATGAATGGTGCTGTGATATTTAACGTGTTGTCATTTTATAGGACACTTATTTCGATTTACTGGGCAGTAGACTAGAGTAAACTGTAAAAAATGTACTAATTATTGTGTTAAAGCCTACTTTTGGCTAATTGGCCGCTGGGGATGCTAAAATAAGTGCAGAAGGAAACAACATTTATTTTCAGTAGTGTTCTTTGATTTTAATAAAGACAAACGTACCTATACCTACTGCCAGGCTATTAACAGTAGATCGATCAAGTTCAATGGTAACGCCGGGCGGTGCACTGCAGCGCTAGCGCAAAATTACATGCTGCTATATGTCACTCACCTTCGCAACGAACCGTTTATCACTTCATTAATACACGCACGTGAATGTGATCGCGATTTCACGATAAATTGAAAATAGTGCAAGAATTTCGTAGAGAATCATCGGATTTACTGACTGATTTACTAGAGTATTTCATCCCAGCAGTTGTGGTCAGACAAAATAAGCTTAGGTACACTTGAAAACATCTTTGCCAATAATCAGATCGAATGATCCGTTTTGGAAAAGAAGACCGGCCATTTAATAATACCATTCATTCGAACGTACTAACAGATTTCGACCACATTATTATTGTCCTCCGAACTGGAAATTGACTCAATAGAGTTACTCAAAGACAGTACGTCATATGTTTATGGCCATTACAAAAGCCCCATCTGACCTAGGTGGCTGGGTAGGTCCACAACACGACAGTCTTCCACCAAACGGTATAAACTCCTTACTAAAACAGCAAGTTCATTAGCAAAGCCATACAAATCAAACAATTAAAACGCCGCTAATAAACGAAGATTAAGTGCGGAATAGGAAGTTTCAATCGAAAGTGAAGTCACAGTTGAGCTGGCGCGCGAAAACGTAAGCGTCACAATCATATGGTTCATTCATTCCGACGCAATAGAATACGTTAGTTATAACCACTTGAAACAAAAAACTAGCGTCAATCATAGTTACATAGAGAGCTTACGAGTTATCCGCTTGTACTAGACTGGGGTTTATTAGATAAGTAATGGTTCATGTCTGATAGCTACTGATATCTAGTTTCCTTGACGATCTAGTGCAGTTGTTATGAGACTGCATTATTTAAGAGCTTATTCACATCTTCACTTGTTTAGGCATGTACGGGCCGGCAAGGAAATAAGTAGCGGGATTGACTGCTCAGGTAGAGCCGAACTTGCCGGGTTGCGGGAAAGTCCGAAAGGGATACCGGGATTCTTGGCAACAGGCAACTGAAGGCATACGAATAAGAGCGGGAGAATATATGATATATCGATAAGAGGATATCGAAGATATCCCAAACTGAAAAAAAAAAAAGGTAGAGCCGAACTTAAGATTCGGAACTCCTGGCGACAAGCAATGTTAGTTGCTAATCTGACTTTTGCTCTACTTACCTTTACCTATGTACCAAGTGCAAAATAAATAACTCTGCAGCTGCACCAATTACAAAATGAATCCAATGGAAACGCCCGCAGTGACTTTGTCGCTTCCTGATACTTATTGTATTTGTATCTCTAATGTATGCCACGGCATACATCGCGTGTAGGTGAACGTCTTTCGGAAGTATCAAACTAAGTAAAATGGAACAACAGAAGTAGCAATTACATTTGCGTAAAATTAATCATTTTTAGTTAGAACATGCAAATGAAATAGCGTGTTTACATAAGGTTCGTGTTTGGCTGACCGATTGGTTCTTCTATTGCGGGTTTGAACCCCGCCCGGAACATATTTCGCATTGCCTAAAGATAGATGTTCCGGGTCTGGCTGTTTTCATTTCATAGTGAGGGGTTGTAGATTATCGACATCGTTAGTTTTGCATACTTCGAACGAAAATGATCGCAAAATCAATGTGGCAAATTGTCCAATGTCCAGCGCGCGTACGGTAGCCTGATTCAAACTTTATGGCGGCTCGGAACATAAGGTAAGTCGCTGCGCAGTAACAAATTCATGTGTCAGCGGGGGTGAGGGGTGGTGTACTGTGCAGCGATCGGAGTAGCGCACTTTTTCAGAGCCGCCATAGACCTTGACGTGTACACACGGCTACACATCAAGCTATACAAAACCAGTTTAAGCTGATCTGGCATTGTATAGGATTTCCCTACAATGAGAGATCAGCGTAAACTGGTTTTGTATAGCTTGATGTGTAGCCGTGCGTACTATACGGCCGATTAATCATGGCCGCCGACCATGCTCATGGTCTCTCAAAAATGAAAACTGAAAATAATATTATTACATTTTATTTAAAAACGTATAAATTAAATATATTATGTAAACATTATTGCATTGTAACTTAAACATAGCTATGACAATAAATGCATTTTACAATTTATTAAAGACATATAAATGTGTAAGTTCTAGGGTCTGATCCGATTTTCTTATTGCATAACTAGTAAAATATTATTAAACTATTTGACTTTAACAAATTGCCATTCTAATTCATAAACTCCAACTGAGGTTTGGTTTTTCTCATCATAATCAACCCATTCTTTTTCAGTCAAGTCTACATCTTCAAATGTTTTGCCTGTAACATAATAATCAATAATTATTTTGATATTGTTTTTCTTTTGTAAACAGTAACGACTTCACAGGATCCAGATACTAACAATCTAACAGATAAAGTAAATGGAACAGAATTTGTATGAAAGTATCTGCCAGATTAGGACTCGTCCAAACACACAGGTGTCCAAACAGACAATAAATATTTTTTTTAGTGAAAACTTCTTTAGGCGCGTTCAGCACTTTTTGGATGAACAAAAATCATGGAACTCGCGTCATCGTCACGCTTGAAGAAATGGATGAATGTTACTTAGTTTTCACTTCTATCGGCAGTCCCCAAAGACTGCCCTGCATGTTTTTAATAAAGGGTTTTATGGTCTTTTTTTAGACTATGATCCTAGTGGCTTCTTGTCAAACATTTGTGATTTTTTGCTTACCATTGTCTTCAGCCACTGCTATCCATCCAGATTTAGGTTCAAAATCAACAGGCTCCACACCCCGACAATCAAATATCACTAATGTTTGGAACTTGCCATCACTGCTGGTAAACTGACCTAAAACATTGAGTAAAATAAAATGGAATTATCTCAAATAATTATTTTATATCCTACTAATTATTTTATATCTTATTAATTATTTTACATAAACTCTATTGTTAATTGGGGAAAATAGTCATAATTCTACATTAAGCAACTACAGTAAGCAGTTTATTAGTTCTATTTATATTAGAAGTTCATAATTTTTTTTTAAGTATATTAAATTATTTACCATGGTATTATGCTCTCACTCTAATGATTATTCAACCAATTTAATAGGCATTGAAACTTAAAATTGAAAACTTGATAATTGGGCAAAGAAAGCGCATTTCAGAACTTATAAGCAATAGTAATTATTACTTCTATGAAAGTGTGAATGCAGACAGGAGAGTGCCTCCTAAAAGGTTATGCTAAATTGTTTGAACCTACCATTGCTGCCTTCAATAATATCCATGCTGTTCTCTCTGGAACACAGTTTGCATTTTATCAACAAGTTAGTTTCCGACCTATTGTGTTTCTGCGGTATTTTCTCTGCCTCAGTAAGGTCGTGAAACTTCTCCGTCACTTCGCCGCAACTTCCACACTTCAGTTTTAAAAACCATTGATAGTACGGATGGTTTGTATATAATTTTTCGATGGATTCTAAGGTTGCTTTGATCTGTAGAGCGATTTTAACCATCTTGAAATGTTATTATTTGTATTTTTGTGAAGAAAATTAGGATTATCAACAACGGAACCGACAGTAAAATAAAAATCGACGTAAAACGTCAATGTCAAGTATCCAAATATGTCAACGTCAAAATGTCATTCATCCCAAGTTGGTGTAGGAATCTGAAATAGGTATGAGTCTTTTTGCTAGAATTAAAATTATCATTGAAGTACGTGACTAAACATCGCTGTAGTATGGGTGTGAAGTGTGATACCCATCTGGGCTTTGACCCTTATTTCCAAACATTTTTCGTATTCTGGTCTCATGATTGCGGCACCTGTGACTCCAACCCAAGGAAGGAACATAATATACTCACCTACGGCAAAAAAAAATACTCTTTGCCTACGGCGAGCTGTTACTGCTCTAACCCATTTGCTTCTGCTACGCACTGCTTGGGAACCAAGACATAGCAAAAATAAAATACCAAACTAGTGTATTCATAATTTATTTCTCACGTTAGAATAGAATCTTGGATACTATAATAATGTTGTAGAACTTGCAACAAGCAAACGAAACTATTATAGTTCAATATATTCGCGTAATACAGCACGAATGGCTTTACATGCCAAGCTATAAGATTAGCTAAACCACCCTCAATCATTCTATACAAAATCTATAACAATCACACTCCGGAGCACTATTGCCACTTGATAAAAACTGGATCAAGGTAGGGCCAATGATATACGGTGCTTACCGCGATAGCAGCGAAATCAAACATTTGATCCAACCACCAAATACATTTTCACGAATCTTTGCTTCCGACAAACGCGCAATTACCAATATTGGCACGTCGAACTTCAGAAACAGATGGTCATACACACACGTATGAGAGTAACAGAGACGATAAAAAAAACTGCTTTGTAGACCACAAAGCAGTTTTTTTTTTCTTTAAACCGATGTTCCACTATTCCGTCGAGACCGTAAGTCCTATATATTTGACGAACATATTCAGTCTATCCGCGGGACATCGGTACGATTTTAATGCCGTTGCCTTGATTGTCAGTGTGAAGGGTCAGACCCATCTCTTGTAGAACCTCATTGTCCACCGGCGCTTGCAGCGACATCTTTGATATTACCTCCTGCAGAGAAAGTTGAGGGTTTATAACCATTGAAATTACTACTACTACATATACAGGGTCACATTAAATTAGCTAGCAAAACTCCGAAGACATGATGGGTATTGATATCTACACATGATTTAACAAAAAATAAATGAGTGATGATCAACCGCAGGTAGCGCCGTCACTTGAAATATCAGTTTTTTTTTTTGTGTAAACTTGACAGACGTGATGGTTATTTTTATCTAAACACGTTAAAAAAAAACTGATTTTCTCAACTAATACTTCAAGTAAGTAACCAACACAAACAGAGGTGGGGGACCCCAAAAAAAAAAACCTTTTTGTGTCGTCGTCTGCGGAGTTTCGTTTGCTAATTTATTGGACCCTGTATAACGGTAGCCAAATGATGATCGCTCGCGATTTATTAAAAAAACCCAAATTTTACTGCTCATTATCTACTACACCATATTACTCATAGATGAATTACCTGATTCTCCGGGCAGTTCTCGCACAAGTTCCGAACAGCGAAGATGACCCACTGCATTATTACTGTTCACTACATAAGGAATGTCATTGTGATGGTAGAATAAATAAATATTAGCTTGTAAGCTACGACTTTGTTCAGGTAGTGTAAGAAATGTAAGAACTGGGGGCCTACCACTACCGCTTACAGCAGTATTATTTTAATCTTACTTTGTGGGGGAAAGAGATGGAGCTATACGTTCTGTAGGGCTTCATCTCTTTCCTACACTGAAGTAATATTAAAATAATACTGCTGTAAGCCGTGGTGGTAGGCCCCCTGGTCAGCTCCTCAGCCAGTCAGTCAGACTTTGGGCTGTTTTAGTTAAATAAGCTTAAGTTTTACTGAAATCACGCGAACGGAGTTGCAAGAAATTTTATTTGTAAAAGGATACAAGGATTGCGAGCATCTATGTTGCAGCAATCTAGAAGTACTGGGATCACTTCTAGTTCACGGATCTGTCAAAAACATAAAAAGGTAGGTATATTTACCGTTCACCATAACTTGTTCCTTGCCGTCATGTTGGCACCTTTGCTTGTCAAGCTTAGTTTCAATGCCGATAGAGTTCAAAATGGCTTGACAAACAATGGTGCCAACATGACGGCCAGAGACAAGTTATATTGAAAGGGCCGTAATTACAGATATTGCCATCCACGAAGATATACAGGGTGCTATCAATGTCAAATTGTTACCACTAATGTGTGTTACACTGTACGAGTAGAGCTCCTACCTAATTAGAAAATAGAACACTTATATTGATTAAGATTAGGACTTTTTATCGATAAATACTGAACTCGAGGCGCTTACTGTAGGTTACGCTTGTAAGAACAAATATGAACTTGGTCTAGTGCTCGCAAGCGCTACTGCTGAGCAATGAGGTCCTGGGTTCGATTCCCAGGTCGGGCAAAATGTTATAGGGTTTTTCCATGAAGAATTTATCATAAGCATAGATAGTCTAGATTTGGGTCCGGTTGATGGCAAAAGGCTGGCGAAATGTGGGTGTACTCTAGGTACACCTCTGCCTAACCCTTCGGGGAATAGAGGCGTAATATTATGTTATGTAAGAAACCTCACCATCTTCTTATTCTCTTGATTCTTCCAGCAGAGGTTTGCAAGTGTCCTTACAAGCGCGGCTTTGAAGCCGAACGCGACGTGTCGTTCCACTGTCTCAACACTCGTGATGGCTTTCTTTGGAGTCGTCATGTCGATCGCGCCTAACCTGCAATGAATTAATAAAATATTGACTAATGTTTTAGTAACGGAGTTTGCTTCGTGAGGAAAGATTTAAGTGCTAAGGCTATGATGCTAGGGCTACATTGTCGCGTTACCGCGAACTATACTTCGTGCGCTCTCTGTTGCTCATCGAGACGTTGATCGCTGTGCGAGAGAGAGCGCACGAAGTATAGTTCGCGATAACGCAACAATGTAGCCCCAGCATGAAACTGAGGCGGACACAGAACCAGCGGCGAGGAGCGGTAGCCAAGCGGAGCGACGGAAGAATTCAGGGAATCGAATCTATTCATAATATGCCCAGTTAGGCAATAAAAAATGTTATCGTTGGTAAGCAAAACGATTCGTTTTTATTTATAGGAACCGATCAATGGGGCGACGGCAATGGTACTATACCATTGCCGTCGCCCCGCTCGGCCATCGCTTTTCGCCGTTGTTTTAGTACCCGCAACCTAAAAAACTATGAATGAATTTTGTGAAGGGTGATATGCATAGAAAGAGGAAGGGGGAATACTGTATGGGCGAAGAAGACATGCAGAATTGATGATGATAAAATAGTAGAGGATACTTTATAGAATAGTATTTTTGAATACATTCAATTATTATAAAAAAATCGAAATTACCATAGATTTTTGTCGCTGACAAGTAGATATTCTATTGTTTGTTTATGTTAGAAACCAGATTATGCAAGGGTAAACACCTAAACACCGTTGTCAAAAAAATTAATGACCCAGTAACGACAAAAAAAAACCTTATTTTCATTAAAAGATTTTAAAAAGTAAATATCCGTCACTGTCCCGATACTCATGGATACGCGCTCGAGAGAGCTGCGAAACAGCTGACGGCCGTCATGTAACGCCCCGCGCGCCCCCGCCAACCGCCGTGTTGAGACGCAAGTTCGTTGCCCTAGCGTATAGGGTGAAATATTATTGTGGAAAAATGTAGATTTACTTTAAAAAAAAAATGTTGTTTTTCTACATTGATTTTACGTTCTATAAATGAAACCAAACCACTGGTTTCAAGGATAACGGTATTTACACTAACAACCTGTATAATCAAAAATAAAAAAATGTAAATGGAACTTACCTGGCCTTCGCCCCTTCAGGAGAGTCAATCTTCACCGACGGCACCTTATTAGTGGCATCATCGGCAATCTTGACTTCTTTAGCAGGTTCACTTTTCTTCTCCGCATTAACCGTATCCCCGCGAGTTTTCTCGGACGATATACCAAGAATTTTCTGCAGTTGCTCACTGAGATCGAAATCCGTCGACAAATTCTGACTTTTCTTTACTTCCTTAGGAGTATCGGGCGAATTTTTTTGCGACTCTGGTTCTGGTACATTCTCAGCTAATGGTGGTGAAATTTCGCTTGGGGAAGCTTTAACTTCGGATTTTAATTCTTCTTTCGAAATGTGTATTTCTGTTGGGGGGTCGTTTGGGGAACTGTCTTGGGATTCCGTTCTGCTTGTTGGTTGTAAGTCCAGTCTTGGCTGTAATGCTACAGGTATCATTTCAGCTATTGTGTTCATACTGCCGTTTGGCGACGCGGAATCAATGATCAAAGGAGGTTCATTGTCATCTCCTATATCAATTTTATGTTCTAAACTTATCCTTCTCGTAGGCAAAGGCACGCGATCATCATTTTTCGGGACCGAACTGCTTCTTTTATACGCGACTTTCGACATATCTGCGTCGATTTTAACGTTGGAGTTCGAATTGCTTCTACTGTTTTTCACGTCTGGATAAGTGTCGGCGAATTTGAGCGGTTGCATATTATCTACGGCGTCGAATTTGTCCATATATGAAGGGTTCTCGTTGCACTCGAAGTACTGTTCGCTGCTTTCAGATTCCGTGCATTCCGATGTGGTTTCGTTACACGATAGCATGTTGTCGGCTGAATCGTTTTTAGTTAGGGGATCTGTAATTGGTAGCAGATTAGTTAGTAAATGGAGATTTTATAGACGAAGTCGTTGGTCTACATTGGTTGATAATAAATAATTTAATTATGTATTTCTATAATTCAATCGCGCTTCACGTTTGGTCTCCACTAAAATTGGCATTTTAAAGGCGATTGTTAGAGGGGGGTTCTCAATGAAATCATACTCGTAAAAGTAACACGAAAGTCACTAAGGAATACGAAACATAGGCACTCGTTCAATGAGAAACCTTTATTTTGAACTTTTCTACTCGAATATACATATATGAGCATTCCATTTCCTAACTACTCCATCTCTGTAACGCTCATCAATTCGTTTCAATAGTTTGGCGGTGTTTGTAGAGCCATGATTTTCGATTACACGGTGAGTCGGTTACCCGTTTTATCATTAACACCGTGAAGCTATACAATTTAAGTGCTTATTTCACACATTTCTATGATAATACGATTAAAATGTCTTAGATTTCTTTAGTTCACAAAGCTAATGAGGAAAAATAAAATACAGTACCCGGTCGGAAATTATGACACACAGGTTTAAAGAAATTTATATAGTGCCATCCCGGAAGACACGCCCCACTCTTCTTCCTAAATGCGATTACTCTACTGTAAGCTTGGGGCGTGGAGGAGTGGGGCGCGTCTTCGTGTATCGCACTATCTATACGGCTTTAAAGCAGTGGTGGTGGCAGTAGGAATGGTCGCGAAAAACGAGTCGCAAGTTTTTATACTGCGCCCAAGCAACGCGACTACTGGATTGTTAGGTCACAAATCGACGCCTGTTTGGAGCCTTATAGAGGGACTCAAAGACAGAACTGCATACTGAACTTTGCCTACACCTATTTGGAATAAAGGCTCCACTGCATATTACGAAAAGGCACAGAACTATAAAGGTGTATCCAAACATTGAGCGGCAAGAGCGCGTTTGCAGAACACATTTACACACCGCGCTCTTTTTAGGACTAAACCGACGACTGTTTACGCGGCAGTATTGCGCGGCATATCTAAGACACGGCGCGCACTTCAGTTGGAATCAGAACTAAGCTTATAATTCGTCCAAACACAATAACTGACGAATGTTTGCTAGAAATGTTTGTGCGCGGCAGGTAGACAGCAGCGTTCGCGCGCGGTAGTTGTCCAATCACAGTGCGGTAGGCCGCGCTCGGCGGCTGCGCACGAATGCCGCTCAATATTTGGACACACCTCAACGGAATAGGTAACTCACTCTCACACGGACTGCTGACTGGTATTTCTGATATATTCTCATTCTCATCATCTATAAACGTCCTGCCGGTAGCCTCATACAGCTTGTTTAGCGAGGAAAAGAAGTTGCTGCTCTCTTTGCCTAACTTGTGAATCGCTTGGAGAAGAACTGAAAGGAAATGGAATTATGTATTACGGTCAATTCATCATTAGTTTGGAGGTCAGATAGGCAGTCGCTCCATGTAAAATACTGTTATTCAGCTGCATCTGGTCGACCGCAACATAGTTGGGAAAAGGCTAGGCAGATGATGATGATGGTCATTGCTAATTCAAAGGGTCAGTATAACTTAGAGATAATAATGTTATGATGTAATAAATAGTATCCTACTAATATTATAAATGTGAAAGTTTGTGTGTTTGTTACTTAATCGCGCAAAAACGGTTGTTTGGATTTGGATGAGATTTGGCAAACAGATAGTTTATAACCTGGATTAACACATAGGATACTTTTTATACCGATATTCCCACGGGATCGAGTCTTATGCGGGTGAAACCGCGGGGCGCAGCTAGTTACACTATAAATGTTGATTGATGGAGAGGGAGAGTAAAGGCCCTTACATACTGGCGCGACTTTTAATAAAACAATTTCTGATAAAACTTCAGGCCGAACCATGCCGCGGCATCGCGTCGCGCGACAAGTCGCGCCTGTATGTAAGAGCCTTAATGCCAAAGAAAAGATGGATGAATTGTGTGAAGAATGAAATGAAAGAGAAGGGAGTGAATGATAGCATGACAGTTGACAGGGGAGAATGGAAGATGAAAATGTGTTGTGCCAACCCCAAGTAACATGGGACAAGGACAGGAAGATGATGAAATTGTATTATACTTACATGCACAATTAATAAATAATGAGCTATCTGTCTGCAAACAATCCATATACGCATCCATACTAGACGCAGTGGCTATGATCTCCAATAGAAACACCACCTCCTGAGGCTCAATAGAATTCACATATTTATCAACAGTCTTCAATATACAATCGGATTTACTCTTGAACTCAAGAGCCATAAACTTAACAAAGTTTACAGAGACATTAATATCTTGAGATTCCGTTGACATCAATATATTGTACGCTAAGTTCAACACAAGCATCCGACATTCAGGTTCCAACTTTGAATATAACTTCTCTATGTAAGTATTCTCAACACCAATTAAGTATTCTATAATTAAATGCGGATATTCAGTGTTGCCATTACTGTACATGTATGCTAAAGAGTTCAATAACATAACATCGTCAGGCAACACATTTGGCTGGCCTAATAATATGTTGTAAACAATCATAGCAGCTGCGGTAGCAAT
Source organism: Lithophane semibrunnea (assembly GCA_947363905.1). Classification (NCBI taxonomy): domain Eukaryota; kingdom Metazoa; phylum Arthropoda; class Insecta; order Lepidoptera; family Noctuidae; genus Lithophane; species Lithophane semibrunnea. The sequence goes on along the minus strand of OX376199.1, from coordinate 14,636,644 downwards.
CTTATCATTTGATCCCACAAAACTGTTGAGGATATTAGCATCGAATTTATTCCAAATCATGATTTGGTTGAACGGATTGTTTACAACTAAATTTCCTAGGGTTTGCATGAGTACAGTCATGCAAGATTCAAACTTTTTCTGCAGCTCTTCATTTACAAAGTCAACGCTTGGATGTTGGTATTCGGTTGCTAGGATGAGCATAGAGTCTAGTATGGAAAGTTCTTTAGAGATGTATGTCTGCATCTTTGTGCCAGCTGCCGCACAGGAACGGACCAAGCGCAGACATTGTTCTGCAACTGCAAGAGTACTTCTGTTGTATGATGCTTGTTCAACGTCAAGACGCATTATATGTAGAACTTCTGCTATAAGTCGTAATGTATATTCTGATGCCTTTTTCCTGAAATATAAATGTTTAATATTTAATTATATTTTTCTAATGTCTGTAGCAGCCCAAATTCAACCATTGTGGAAAAAAGGAAGATATGATGATAAACATATTTTTCTAAAGTAAAACATATCATCAAGTGTTGATTAGCTAAAATGTTAAGAAATAGATAAACAAAAAATAATGTAATATTACATTTTATTCAATAAAGGATTTGCATGATAACGGTAACTTTGTATTAAAGCAGTAGAATCTACAATTTTATTGTACCAAAGATTTCAAAATAAATAGCCATACGAGATGAATCGAGAGCAGAATCGAGCACATTTTAATAAAATGGCTATCAAGATTGTTCAGTAAGTGAGAGACTTGGTCCGCATAACGGAAACTTCTAACTTGAATAAAATGCATGCTCACATGCAAACAGACGAATAAACATTATAATACCACATGTTTGTATTACTTACGGGCGCAATCGTCCGGTCTCGGTATCTCTGGAAAGTTGAGCCTCGGCTCGTAACATTTCCTCCACAGCGTCCCATTCTCCCGTTTCCAATTGAAAATTAATTAATTTGGCATCCAGCAATATCTCTTCTGCAAACCACACGCTTTTATCGCGTGACATTTTTGAGAAATTCAAGAAAATAAAAATCTACGCAAAAAAGGCTGACATATTTTGACAGCCAGCACACTGACAAGTGACATGACAGACCGAACCGACGTTAAGGCCTACGTTTAGAAATTTAAAAAATCTGAAACCCGTACAATAATGGGTCTTTCCTTTCCCATATTACTATAGCTTTTAGTCAAGAACTCGACGAAATATTATGAAAAAATCGTGATTCTTGAAAGAATAAAAATAACACCTCCAGCTCCAAAACATTGGCTATAGAAATGGTTTATTTTATAAGTATGTACAAAGTCCATCTTCAGGCAATTTGATTTTCAGAAAAAGCTTCAGTAGCCATTATCAAGGCCCAAATTACAAATTAGTTGCACTTGTAGTTAGCAGATCCGTTATTCTGATAGTTTTTGTTATAGCTTTGTCTATTTCTGTCTTATTTTCTATGTTATTATTTCATGGTACAAAATGAGATCAGGCGCATTATCTTAGTAAAATACTAATGAATGACATAAGTATCAATTTTTATAAATATAATCAATGTAATCACAGTTATCTTACCAATTGAGTCATTAGGAAAGTAATACCGAAAAGCTTTCATTTTATTATTTTATGAAAATAATTATTATGAAACAGGATTACATTTATCCTGTTTTTTTTTTAAAGAAAGTTGCCATCTAGAGCCTTGTTACTACTGTATTGTACTCAATGTAAGTTGTTTTTCACAGACTTTTCATTTTCATATTCATAAACTATTACCTAAGATGCTTTCATTTAAAAGTAATAATTTTTACGTATTCTCCTCGAATAATTAATCTAATCTTTTATGCTTTGATTGGTAGAATCCGTAATATTAGAGTGTATACCCCAAGAGGTGATAGTCGCTTGCTCCCGCCCGCCCCCGCTTCACCACCGTCCGGTCGAACGAAGAAACGGCGAGAATGGCATTTGTGCGTGAAATTGTATCAGTTTTTATGTGAACAACTGGATATTTCTCACAGTAGCAACTTCACCCTCCGACCTATAGTCCCCCGGTGTAATTATCCCTTCACAGTGTTGAACTATGTGCTGTTTTAGATAGTTTTGTGTCGAAGAATTTTTGTGTGACTGGTTGTCTGGTTTGGGGTGGTATCCCGTGGATTTTGTTTCATTGTGCTTTAGCAATAATGGTCAGACTTCCCGCTAACATCGTTGGAATTTAAAACATTCGGTGAGTCATCAACATTTTGTGTTTTATCGTTAGATGTAATCATGTAAATCTCACAAGAACGTGCATGTCGATCTAAAAATACGAAAACTTGTATTGTAGCGAAGTTCTATACGGTATCGTGTTAGTCGGGCTATTTATACTTAAATATATTTGTTTTCCTGACACTTCCGTGTATTCTGAGTGAATTTGAAATTCTAACTTTTCTATTTATAAAAATCTTACCGCTTAGTAACATGCTTTCATCGTGAATTTCGACCCACAAAAGTCCTTTATATTGACTACTTAAAAACATTCACATTCCTCAGTCTTTCATTATGTGTGTATAAATCTGCTTTTATGTTGACAATAAATAAAGTAACTGTAATCAGTTATGCACTTCCTTAGAAATAGCTATGCAAGCAAGACATGAACCTTATACAGGCAAACAACCTGAACCATGTTTGTATAAACAAAAATATTAAATCTATTGAATTGTTCAAAGCTCTTATCACACTCTTATCATTTTATCGCATAACACTCAAGATAATATTTCAATGCCAATTTGCAAATCTAAATAAAATTATTTTTTAACTTCATCATTGTTTTGGCAATAGTATTCACAAAATAGTCCCCTGACAGTGTCAAGTCTAATGAAATTGATGACCATAAAGTTTGCTAACAGCTGGGAAATTAAGTAAACAAATGTCTCAAAATAGGTTTACCTAATCTATCAGCTGAGTGAGTAATATAATACTCAGGTCTCAGTAGCTTCTAGAAAAAATGTTTTTGTTTATATATATACCTAACTTAATTTATCAAATAAAAGTTACTTTTGGTGGGTACAAACTTAGATAAACTAATTTGTTATAAAAAAACAGCAAAGCCTCATGTATTGTGAATACACTAATAAATCTTAAAAATTCATACCTAATATTTGTTTAGTGTTTTTGCATTTAGTAATTTTATTGTTCTTATAGCCAATCCTAATGTTGATACAGAGATTAAATATCACTTCCTGTGTAAATATAACAAAGTTTGTTTGTTTTAGCATACCAGCATAAATCACACCCAGTATTGCCTAAAATTTGTGTTGAAAAAAATGTTTAATTTTATGAATGTTTATTCATGTACACTATTTCACTTGGTTGTTAATACAAAATTACTGTATTATGTCTAGAGGATGTGCTGCTATAGTAACCTCTTTTCTACTGCTTATATACTAACTGACAGTCATGGCATACTACAACTGTATGTTAGTCAATAGCACAAACTGTGAAGAAATAAAAAATAATAAAAAATCTATAACCCTATGTACACTCCTCCATGTACACAGATACGTGTACTGTACACCAGTGGATATTTACTAACAGATCTTGTCATCACAAGTAATAAGCAGCATGGCTATTTACTGCTCCGATTAATTATATTTTCCTGTAATGATTTTTTTTATTAATAAATATAATGAATGTAACTCAAATTATCCCACAAAGATTTGATCAAAACTTTTTTTTTTTTAATTATCTCAAACCCCTAATTTTGAATGAAAAGGTCAGTCCATTAAGTAAAACCGTAAAGAAACTACAGTAGCAAACTAAAGTGTGTTCTCTCAAATCCATTCAGTGTTGCGAAAAAATCAACAGGTGTAGATTTCCAAGGAAACACACCATTGTTATGAAAATTACAAAAGAAGTAATCAATCTGCGCTCTGCATTCACACTGGTCTTCATTAAAGATGTCTTAATAAGCCAATGAAAATGATTCCGTACCTAATTAGCGCTTATCAACAGACTAGTTAGTAAGTACTTGGCAAAATTCTAAGTGCAATTCGCTGTCTGGCCTGAGTCTTTCTATGTTTGCCTTGTATTTAGAATTGTGTTTGGCTAAGAAGATTGCCTATGTCTTTGGAGTTTTCTGTCTGACGTAATAGGCTTATAGAGTATAGTATGCAATTTGTATGTACATTATTTAAGATAAACTCTGAGTTTATTTGATTATGTATATGTATGAATGCTGTAGATAACAGAATGGAACTGTAGTTTAGTAAAGCAGTAGTGAATGTTCTCAATAAAAAGACAAATCTGTAACCTGAATGAATTTCACTTTTCATAACATACAATCACGCATGTATTTTCCGAAAGATTAGGCAGAGGTGTAGCTATAGAAAACACACATTTCGCCAGTTATGTTTTAAGTCCCATGAGGGGAGCCTATTGTCATCAATGTTACTGAGAAATTCCAGATGAAAAACCTAATAACACCCGGGAATCGTACCCGGAACGTCATGCTCAGCAAGTAGCACTTGCGACCACTAGACCAACAAGGTAGTGTGACTTTTCATCAACCTGCCAAAATTACATCACTTTTATCGTTCCATTGTTTTCTAGTAGTTTGCTGTTCCCATCAATGACTAGAGGGGACAGGCATCAGCTAAAGAGAGGCTTCACAGAATAATGGCCTCGGTTGGAGTGTAAATAACAGGGCAGTGAGGAAAAAAAGACTTGCAGTGAAGAAAAATGTCACCAAAACCCATCGCCTAATCAAGCCTTCGGGACCCGGTGGGATTTGGGAGTAGTAGGGTGGGGGAGCCAGAACACCATGGGACATCTTAAGGGCATTGACCTTGACCTCAGGTTCATTGGCCTTGAGGTCAAGGTCAAAATTATAGGGCGGCAATAATAATATGGCGTAGTCGACGGAGCTCCCCTATTGATATCAGATAAATAAAATAACGCACAAAACATATACTTAACAACTAAAATAATGCATACAATTTCGAGATATATTGAGATTTAAAAAAAATTGACTGCCTCGTCGCTCGTGGAGGTCGCAAGCACTACTGCACTCAATTGAGTGAGCATGAGGTCCAAAATAAAAATACATATTTTATTTCACAAAAACCTACAGGGAGGGGCACTTATGAAACGTCAGAAGCTAGGTGCACGGTTCCAATTGGTCGTTTCCTATGGAGAAGAGCCCTGGTTTTGTTTCCCGAGGCAAATTTTATGGCAATAGGCCCCCCTGTAACATGACGGGGGATATGTGAGTGTACTTTTACTATTAGGTACACCTCTACCTAACCCTTCGGGAATACAGGCGTGATGTTTTGTTATGTTTGATGGCGCGAAACTGGAAAGTATTGTGTAAAGGGAGGACGAAGGGGCTTATACCCTGCAGTGGGTTGAGTAAGGCTATGTGTGTGTAGATGATGATGCGAAAAGACCGCCATTGGTTCTATTCTGATTAGGGTTACCATCCGTCCGGATTTGTCGGGATATGTCCGGCTTTTTAGCCCCCCGCGGTCCGGACTTTGTCGGGCCTTGTCATTCATCCGGAGTTTTCTACCTAAGGGGTATTATTTTATTTTTTTAACGAATGTAAGATGTCGGGACTTTTTTTCCAATTTCGAAATGGTAACCCTAAAGGCTCATGCAAACAGGCGCGACGCCACAGCGCGACGCAACTTTTAACAAAGAATTTCTAAGAAAACTTCACGCACGGTAGAGAAGTGTAGTCTCGTCTAGTCTGTAGGAGCCTTAATTCTGATGTATTTATTTATTTATTTATATTTATATATACTTTATTGTACACCAGAAAATACATTGCGAAAATAAATAAATTTAAAACTATAAAACATACAATGGGCGGCCTTATCACTTTCTGTGATCTCTTCCAGGCAACCTTAGGCAGGATGTATGTTCAATGTTGTGCCCCTATATTGTTCTTCTCCTCAGAGTACAATAAAAAAAAACATATCTATGATGATGACTATGAATGACAGTCGTGTTTTGTTTCCAGTGCCCCAACCGGCATGGATGAGGGTTTACTCAACGACCTTCTCGAGTGCTCCGTTTGTCTGGAGCGACTCGACACCTCGTCGCGTGTCCTGCCATGCCAGCATACGTTCTGCCTGAAATGCTTGAAGGTGAGTTCTAATATTAAGGCACATAAAAGAAAAGAGTGATAGATGACCGGCTATTGATGGCCTTAGCTAGTAGAGCGTCTAAGTACGCCCAGGCCCAGGGTTCGTAAAAGTCATTATTGTTCCAGTGCGAAAAAGAGATAGGAGCTATACGTTTGTTAGCTACGCGTCATCTCTTTTCATTTCAACATGAACGATACTGACTTTCACAGTTAGCTATACGGCCCCAGGGAGAATATACTGGGCGGCCAGCCTGCTGCCCAGTGAGGGACGCATGTCTTCGAATTTTTGGTTCTAGGACATGTCAGATTCCTCACGAAGTATTCCTTCACCGTTTTTGAGAGCAGTGATGATGAAATGAATTGCACAAAGTGAAGCTTGTCTGGGTTCGAAACTTTGAACCCGCAACCTACAACTGTGTCGGTATCACTAGGCCACCACTGCTCTTAGTCATGCATGGGATAATTTTTTACCATCGTTTATTTTCACAATCTTCATCAGAAATGATTTGACAAAGTTTAAAAATAATCGCCCAATTATGGTTCTATATTACGTATCAATTGCCTGTGGTCCTTATTTCCCCTCTAGAATAGAATTTTGGTATTACAAGCAAACCGCTTCAAACCTGAGTTATCAGGTTTGAAGCGGTTTTGTCTATACTTTTATGGTGTCTTGTTCTAAATTTAAATGAAAGAATACTCAATTAGTTATAAACGTGTTCATTAGTCTATGTGTAAGCTTTTTAATACACGACTCGTGCGAGCCGCGAATCAAAACAAGTAATAAGTATAATAAATAATTCAATATCATAATTTCTAGTCTCCGATCTCCAACATCCTTCTTAGGAACACTTAGAATCCATTGTTGTTCATCATTGATAACCTTTTGACAGCGCCCTGTCGCAAGACCTTTAGGCTTCGTCTACATTTCCGACTTTCCGATTTCAAAGTGCAATTGTCTGAGCCAACCATACTGGATCGGAGGAGTATCGTAAAAATAAGCCTCTGCATTCCGTATGTATGTCCTAACTAGTTTGTGATGTGGTTGATTGCGTCGTGTACGGTACGGACCAAGCAACAAACTAATCACCAATCCGATTGCTTTGCAAACGGATTGGTGATTAGTGGAAAGGTGATTAGTCTGATTATTGAAAAGTACTGATTGGTTGACCACAATCGAAACAAATTACATCATCAGATTTTAATAAAGTACAAGGAAATTGTAATTGTTTTATCCTCAAAGGAAAAAAGCATGAAATTCATACTTTTGCGGTCTGTAATTCATATTTCAGGAGTATATTCTGTTCCTATACAATATGTATATCTATTCTGCAAAATTGTAAACGTTTGCGGTGGGCACGTAGACGATTGCTCGGAAAAATGTTTCGAATTTGCAAACTGGAAGATTTTTAGCTTGAATTATACATAAGCTTAGGTACCAATATTTTTACCCAACTGCCCCAGAAGGAGGGTTATGTTTTTGTAATTTTGGTTAGAGTAACAAGTCAAATTAATCAACAGAAACTAAACAACACACGTCTAAGAAGCGCGCAATGCTCCACCGCTAGAAATAAGACTCCACATAGAGCCTGCCTCAATAATAAAGATCTTTAAGGGAATTATACCCAATTCACCACGGGTGATGTCAAAGAGAACGTTGCTATAGATCCTCTTGTGACCTTTTCTCCTTCTGCAAGAGTGTTAAGTGCAGGCCATTTTGGGAACGAAGCTAAGTTCGTGTAGCTTCGCTCATGTAGCTACCAAGTCTTTTCATACTTCGGTTCATAGTTCCCAGTGTGGCCTGCGCTTAATGCTCCAGAAAGGGCGCAGAGCCGGATTGCGAAAAAGTCGATCCTGATTGGAGACAAAGACACCGGGACGGTAACCGCCATGTTGCCCAAGGGTCATAAGGTCATAACGCCGAATCCCAAATCTTTACATCTTCATGGTCGCAACCTTGCAGGCTCTGAGAGCTGTACTAGGGAATTATATGTATAGAAGTCAAGTGCTACCGTACATCGCGAGAATGTTGAAGAAACCTCGTTTTGTCCGGAAAAGTGCCATAGAGGTATTAGCAATTGGCACATAATGCTAACAAAAGAGAACCTACCCCATCCCCCTGTCATCTCACTCATCATGCACTGGAAGAAAGACAGTGATCTGTCAATCCACACTTCTTTCCGCCAAACACCAGTAGCTTATTTTCCAGTAAACATTGCGCCATTAAAACATCAGAGTCAATGTAGTAACGTTTTTGTAACAAAGTCATATGTTCGGGCTCTGGAATTGGGGCAGCGTAATATAAACAAGCACTACCGGTGAACAGGCGGATGAGAACAGTACAGGCGTTTTTTTTTTCTTTTCTAAACTTTTATGGCCCAGAACTTTTTTCCGAAGACCTTGGAAAAACGACTTTTAAGATTTATGAATAAAGCAAATATTTTTGCTTCCAAGCAAAGGATTATATTCTCCTCTCGTCTCGGCATGAGTTATACGACGAGAATATAGATAAAGATTGCTAGTCTGGAGAATGCTAGCCTAGGTACCCAGGCCCAGGGTGTGCCGGGCGAGCTCTTAGTACCGATCCTCGTAAGGATCAGGCAGGATTATTACTTTTGGTATCCGGGACAAGCGTAGATGGTGGAGCATGGAAGAGATGAATGAAGCAAGAGACTATTATCACAAGAAACCGGAACAAGCCTAGATCTATTGTTGATTCCAGAAGGCTGTTGTTGACTGCCATAAGGCTATTGTTGCTACTGACTGTCGCTTGTTTGTTTTATTGTTTGATATTTGCGTATTCGATGCTATGTCTAGTGCCGGCTTTAGCCAAACAGACACAAGTCTTCGTTACCCGTCAAATCGTCATATTACCGTTCACCTATCACACGTGCCCCCTCACCACATCCTGGCTTACCCGTGCCATCATAAATAAGCAGTAGTTACTGTAGTTAGCTCACCCTATCTAAACGCCGCTTTGACTCACGCACGCCTGAATCATGCAGCCATTTAACTTATATGCCGTTCCAGTCTCTATTTTTAATTGGAAGGTTTATGTCACAATATTTTTGATGCACTTTACGTTACGGTGCGGTTTTGATATTACCTATATGTATGTAGAATATGTTTTGTTATTTCTGGTGTATTGCATCAGTTGGTTTTTCTGTTCGTTTATGCTTTTCCTCGAAATATGGTATTTAGCAAACGAAACAGACAAATTAAACCTCTAACTGTCACTAACGGGACACAATAGAATTTTAATTGTTTTCGGCCTAATAAAGGACAATCAACAGTTGACCGCGAGCCGAGCGGTCTCAAAAGGAACGTATTTCCTTCCAAACGGCAAACAAATAGTATCTGATTGATTGTCATCTTTCGATATTGTTTCCATGAAGACGCTCCACGAAATATAACTTAGTCGACTATTTTTTAGCTATTATAAAAAGCAGTTATTAGCAACACGCTTTCAAAACAAACACAGTAGTAGACAGTAAAATTTAAAATACTCCGTTACACAATGCAATGGTCAAGGAGGGACAACAGTATCCTGTTTATAATTTCTTTTCACCTGACATTTAATGCAGCCAGCCCCTTATGTCAATAAACCTTCTTTTATAATACTTACATAGTATTTATACTTACGTTGGCAATGCGTTGGTACCAAGACTGGCCGTATAGAAAGTTGCTACCAGTTTTTGGAATCACACACGCAGCATTCCAATTACAAATCATTTATGATTGTTTTAAGTAAGTATTGATATAGACAAGTGGCGATCGCTTCGAAAGCGTTCGTATTTCTACAACAACTTTCAACAGGATTGCTACCAGTTTTTGGAATCACACACGCAGCATTCCAATTACAAATCATTTATGATTGTTTTAAGTAAGTATTGATATAGACAAGTGGCGATCGCTTCGAAAGCGTTCGTATTTCTACAACAACTTTCAACAGGATTGACATAATTATAAGTTTCGATACCTTATGTTAGTCCTATACATTTTTGCCTTTTCCATCATCGTTATCGCTGATAGAATGTCACTTTGTCTAGGGCCTCTAGTCCATCGATACCTGTTAGGACAGATACATTATAGGTTCTGTTCCGGCGTGCATTAAAAAAATAACATACTTACCTATGTTAAAGTTAAAACTTTCAGAAAAACAATCAATCCTAACTAATGTTATAAATGTGAAAGTGAGTTTGTTTGTTTCGCTTTCACACAAAAACGGCTGAACGGATTTGAATGAAATTTGGCACATAGATAGAACATAATCTGGAAAAGGACAGGATACTTTTTATCCCGATATTCCCACGGGATCGTGACTTATGCGGGTGAAACCGCGGGGCGCAGCTAGTAAATCATAAAATAAATTAAAAGCAATATAAAAAATCACTTTGTTACCTCAATTTGGTGTGAATTAGAGATTGACGCAACTTGTCAGAATATTTGGGTGAAAATACATCAATCCAGATCATACAATTATCAATCAACGCGTTACGTAATTAATCGCAAAGTATCAGATCCAAGTTACCTCCAATCTGATGGAGTAACCTCCGTCTAAGACAAAATGCACCATCATATCCTTTTAACCCCCTTCAGCCTAAAGTGCATGCTTGCATTCGAAGTACGTTAACCACGATAAGTAAGGACGGGTTCAACTCATGACCTTTCAATCGCCATTCTCCAGCCAACGCCTTAGGCCTTAGCAATGGCTGAATTGTAACTAGGCTTTATTAATATATGGGGAGCTATTGCATGCTAACTAACGATTCAGAATAGTTAGCTAAAAATGCTTGGGGAGGCATCCATCTACCTCCCAGGAAAGAGTGGACATCTTCAAAAATTCCATATTTTAATTTTACTAAACCGTAAGGGCCTTACCACAAAAACTTAGTCACTTGTTCAACGCGTGTTTAATGTCAGTTTTATGTCAAAGTCCAAACATAGGCTAAACAACAGATAAACATGGTTTTGTCGTAATAAGGTAAGGTTTTAGTGAAATTAAGATATGGAATTTTTCGGTTCATTCAACGTTAAAATCCCGTTACTTCGTAGAAGCCTCACCCGTTTGTAAATATTAGTCACACAATTCAAGGAAAGCTATCAAAGAATGAATAATTTGATCAAAAAGCAACCAATAACAGTTGAGTCTTAATAAAAGAGTCTCTTGTTTCAAGATTAAATAAAACGAACCCGCTGTAATTGAGTGCGGCGCCTGGGAGTAGATTTTGTATGTCTTCTACTATACTACATGATTATATTGTATTGGCGAGGTTACTCAGAAGCAGACTTGATTGATGTCATGTATATCTGTGACATGGGCGCGGGTAGTCTGAAACCCATTATGCTGAAAACTGACTCAAGAGTTGATTCTATACATATTCTCACCACCACGCGTAGCGTGACCAAAGTCTCAAGGCCCAAATGATGAGTAGAATAACACCTTAAGAGCATCCCCATGAATTTAAATTTCATCCTGTATAGTAATTATGAGAATATAGTTACCTATTAGTTAAAATTATATCAAGGTGATGCACTAATAAACAGCGGAGCGATCGCCAAACTTGCCACATGTGACGGCTATGGCAAGTCGCCCAGGTATGTTGTCGTGGCGACAAAATGAAGGGTGATCTTCAGAAGTAGGCAGTTATCCTTTGTTTCTGGAGTTTGTCCATTCTACTTTGGATAGTGTATGAAAGGTTGCTCTCCAAAGCGAACTAACTCAGCTACTCCTTTTGTTGTGTGGTCTAAATTTCTAAAACACTCTTCAAGCCACAAATTTATTGAATGGCTAAAATTGACAGTTACATCTAAAAATGCCGTTCTATTCACAGCCATTCCTCAGATTCCGTGCCCGCGTAATAAAATACCTATTTACAGAAATCCCCTGCATATATTTAAACACTCGCGACTTGGTTGCTTTTGTAAACTTAATCGATCGCCTGTTGCGTGTCTGTATCACTTTCACTGGCTGATTCTGTAATCTCACTGCTTGTGATGTCATTGCGGCTAAGTGTACGATAAACGTTAAAATCATGAATACAATACTGTATCAATGTGTTATCAATTTATCATTTGGCCCATTTTTTTTTCATGTAAGTATCCGGTATTATCTCGTCTAGCCAATTCAGTGAGATTTTTTTGTAACATAATATGAATGTTTAGTGGAGCTCGTGGCTAAGTAATAACAGCCGCATGGGTCGATACATCAGGTTAAGCTACGCTTGCTGTAGTTGGTCCGTGGATGGGTGACCATCTTTACATACCGAGACTCCTCCGTGCCTCAGAATGCACGTTAAGCCGTTGGTCCCGGCTGTCATTCGTTGTTCTTTGACTGTCACTACGGGTCATCAGAAGCCCGAAAGTCTGACAGCCAGTCTTACCGAGGGGTATCGTATTACCCGGTTATTGGGTTGTGAGGTTGAGATAGACAGTCGCTCCATGTACTGTACAATACTGGTATTCAGCTGCATCCAGTTAGAGTGGAAGCCAACTCCAACATAGTTAGGAAAAGGCTAGGCAGATTGATTGATTCATATCAATCAATCTGCCTAGCCTTTTCTTTACAGAGCAAGTTGTCACCAAACATTCATATGTTTGGTGACAACTTGCTCTGTAATATTCAATCCTCCTTTGTCCATAATTTTGCTGTTTATTAATCATTTCGATACGCTGCCTTCTGAAGCCTTAATTTCTCCAGCTAGATACAGTCCGACATTGTCACCCTTTGTTAGCTTCGATAGCTACTGAAACATCAATTCTCCTATCATCCTTCTTTCACAAAGCAGCTTAAGAACAAGTCAAAAGATAATAAAACGATAAATCATTAAAATAGGTTCGTTGGACACTAGTCTAGAAATGGTATTGATCACTAATTGTCCTACTTACGGATGTGCGCCACTGGGTTGTCCATCCACGTACATTTGACGGGGCCGTCGTATAAATAGATGGCGGCCCTGTTTCTGGCGTGTATTAACGTCTAGGGCCGTAATTGTTTATTTATATTTGCTGTCAAACCAAAAGCAGCGTATTTATTTGTGGATCCTTATGTTTGAGGGTTATGGTGTGGCGACGAGATAATCTGTCAGTATGGGATCAAGCAATGTCTTTATTAACTGTTTGAACATTATTTTCGTGAAAGCAGATTTATTTTGAATTAGAGTATTTGGGTCCAGTTGGTGATGAAGTACTAAAAGAGCACAGTAAAGTCCTTTCACAGTTAGTTTCTGGACCACGCCAATGTTTGAAATCACTAACTTAATTTAGGAAAACCATTTACTCATTGCTTGCAAAACCTTACCGGTCGTTTTTTATAAAAAGGTTTATTTTGGGTATAAAACTATTATTTGTAACTAACAAAAGTTTTTTGATCAAGAACCGGAAAACGTAATCGCTAATTAACTGTATGGTGTATCAAACCCATTTGTTGTGCTAGAACTCGACGAAAATCGCAAAGATATAGCCATCTTATTTTTTTTTGCTATTAAGAATATTACGACATGTGCACTGTGCCAAAGAGGTCATATTCTCTGGCACGTGGGACTTACTACTGCAGTTAGGGAACGTATTACACTGTAATTGTGGGGTTAGGTTCCAAGATCTTCAACAAGAGAGCCGTTTAATGACAGGCAGACTAGAGGCATATAATAGGTCTTTACCTATGAAATTGCCGTTCTGCAGTACTGGCCATTTCAAATCAAAATAATTTTTGTTTGGCTAAGAATTCTAATTTCAAATTAATTTTATTTTAAAAACATGGAATTCTTCTTTCAAAAGAGGCCATTTGTTTAATGATTAGTGTTACATTTTCATCGCATTTCAATCTTTTTCGTCATCATGGATACGTTAAAAATTCGAGTAATTATGGAATATGAGTACCGTCGTGGCAGCAACGCGGCACAAGCGGCACGCAACATCAACGACGTTTACGGAGCTAACACTACAAACCAACGCACCACCTGTTATTGGTTTGCTCGCTTCCGTTCTGGAAATTTCGACCTGAAAAATGAACCTCGCGGTCGTCCGAAGACTTTGGTCGACAATGACGAATTAAAGGCGATTGTGGAAGCTGATGATACACAATCTACGGCTGAATTAGCAGCAGCTTTCAAAGTTAGCGTCAAAACAATATTGGTCCATTTGCGTCAAATTGGCAAGGTAAAAAAGCTTGACAAATGGGTGCCCCACGAACTCAATGATCGCCAGCGCGAAGTACGCGTCGGGGCGTGGCTTGCACTGCTCAACAGACACGCAAATGAAGGAATTTTGAACCGCATTGTTACCTGCGATGAAAAATGGATTCTGTTTGATAACCGCAAGCGCTCAGCAAGTTGGTTGGATCCTGGTTCAGTACCTAAACAATGCTCTAAACGAAAACTTACCCCTAGAAAAGTGATGGTCACTGTTTGGTGGTCTAGCGCCGGTGTAATTCATCACAGCTTCTTACCAAACAGGGTGAGCATTACTGCAGATGTGTACTGTGAAGAACTGAACACAATGATGGAGAAGCTGGCACATCTCCAACCAGCATTGGTCAATCGCTCGTCTCCGCTGCTCCTGCACGACAACGCGCGACCTCATACTGCACAGCAGACGGTCTCCAAGTTGCAAGAACTGGGGTTGGAAGCTCTCCGTCATCCGCCCTACTCACCAGAACTTGCGCCTACAGACTACTACTTTTTCCAGAATTTGGATAACTTCTTGGCGGGAAAAAAATTCAATACCCGAGAGGCAGTACAAAATGCCTTTGAAGAATTTGTTGCCTCCCGTCCAGCTGATTTCTTTAAGAAGGGCATCAATAAACTGCCACTGCGTTGGCAAAGATGCATTGATTGCATGGGTGATTACTTCGATAAATACAAATAAAAAATACTTGAAAAAAATTCGTTTAAATTTTTTCATACAAAACGGCAATTTCATAGGTAAAGACTTAATATTTTGATTAGGGTACAATAGACGTAGATATATTTAGTAACATATTCCGCTTAACTATTCCTCAAGAGTTATAAAAAACCCAGTAAAAAATCGACACGTGTTTCACCTCTCAAAGAGGCATCCTCAGGATGATGATTGACCAGTCGCGAATCCGAACACGACGTGTTGCCACGCCGAGTGCTGGACACAGAGAATTGGAATTGTAGGGACATAACTTCTTCTAACTGGCACGACATGGCCCAAAACTTCGCCTCTTCCACGGCGTTGTCGGTGGCAGCGCAGAGGTCACTTTGGCTGCATTTTTTGGGTCACAGGGGGCAGGATAGGAGGTGAAGCAGAGTTTGTGACACAGCTCCACATCCACATTACTGCCGATCCGTCGAGGTTAGCCCGACTTTAGGTGGCACATACTGCCTAGCTCTAGATAATGTGGGTGTATCGCAAAGTGGATTATCAATTTATTTCCTTGAATTTGTGGAGGAAATCCCAATAAATAAATTAAGTACTAATGTATAAGATAGAAGCAATTGGCGGAATGTAAGCATTTTTTTTCCGCGCATGATGTAATATTATTAATTACATCTCTTTGTAGTACATCTTACTAACCAATACCCACCACTATTATTAGTATCAAATAAAAGTTGGATAACGGCAAGAGAATGATGATATTACTATTGGTTTTATTGCCTTTCAATCTATACTTATTAATATAGTGAAGCTGAAGAGTTTGAACGCGCTAATCTCTGGAACTACCAGTCGGATTTGAAAAATTCGCTACGACCCTTTAGAACAGCCGAGCAAAAAGAAAAAAAGTCGGAAAGAACGCTAAGCGAAAACGAAGTAATAGCGCGGGCCGGCGATGTGATGCGATGCTTTAGTATATTTTGGTGTTTACGACATCCACACGAACGAAGTCCCGGGCAGAAGCTAGTAATTTATAATTAAAGCGGAACTAAACAAAGTTATCTTTAACTTATCATGCCTATTATACAAACATACATTACATTCGTCAATTTGTTCCACCTTGACTTACTAAACTTCCTGATAATTGATGGATTAGATAAATTCGTAGATAGCAGCGTGTTGTTATAAAATATACCTTTTGTTTTTATTGAAATGTTAATCTAAATTTTATTAGGTTTATTGTGAGAAAATAAAGTCGAAAATGATAGGATTTTATGGCTTTCAAACACCGTGGCTTAAGTATGCCTCCTGGCGAGCGAACCTCATCCATCGAAGTAGCTTTATAGGCTAGTCCTAACAAAATAGTTCTGATCTGAAGTCTCAGAGATACGACCTTCGATTTTATTGATGTCATCCGAACATTATATCGGAAATTAGTTATACTGAAATCTGCCTGTCATTCGTGTTTATCTTGCATTCAAATGATTGCTAAATCAATTGTTGTACTTGTAACTACGATATTGCATGCTTTACTATTCCTGTTTGCCCCGACTGCCCCGTTGGTCTCGTGGTCGCAAGCGCGACTGCAGAGCGTGGGGTCCTGGGTTCGATTCCCGGGTCGGGCAAAGTGTTATTGGATTTTTCCATTAGGAATTTCGTAGTAACAGCCCGGAGTTTGGAAGTTGGCGGTGTGATACCCCCGTGCCTCGGAAAACACGTTAAGCCGTTGGTCCTACGCCTGATCTCTCTCCGGTCGTGTCGGATTACCGTCCCATCGGACTATGAGAGTGAGGGAAGAGAGAGTGCACTTGTGTCTGCGCAAACACTTGTGCACTATAATATCTCCCGCGCCGAAGGCTAGTCTCCGTTGAGATTGGCCGCCATGGCCGAAAATACGGTCTGGAGGACTATTATTATTATTATTCCTGTTTGCCGTAGACGGATGAAAAGAAGCTTAGCTTAGCCGGAATGATATAAACAGACATTTTCAATAATAGACATGAGCATAAAGTTGCATGCACCATACAAGGACTAATTTCAGTCCATCCATTCGAACAGTTGCGTAGGATTGTAAATGGCTCTATGTCTTTCTGTTGAAACGATTTGTACAATTACATTGCTGCATTCCTATTAAAGCTACATTGATCTTGACCGTTTTGGCAGCGACACCTACGTTAATTGATGGACATGCGATTGGGTCGCAAACACGAGCACATTAGCTTAATTGTTTTGGTGACTCATGTGACTGGTGTCTGCGAAGAGTTTTATGACTTTAATGTTTTAATTTTTTAGGGGAATGGGTTATCCTCAGTTGTAAATTTTAATGTTGGTCTCTTGCCTGTTCATTAACTTCATATTCAACTACTTTATAGATTTTAAAGTAATTTGGCAGAGTTACAGATTAGTTCTTATGTTCTTATCCGAAATGTGGCTTGCTATTAAATAGTCTATAGCAGCTTAAATTATGCCGGCCACTCCCAAGCTGAGCTATAGTTTTTTTTATTTTCCGCCCCGAGTCTTCATTAGTTTCTTCTTGGTTTCTTTCATTGCCTACTCCTCTGTATCTATGTTCTATGTATAACATAAATCGCCGTGCGTGCCGGGCCGTGGCGGCCGTCGGTGGTTATTCCACCTACCCCCCTCATCATCTGCCTAGCCTTTTCCACAAATATTTTGGGGTCGGCTTCCAGTCTATCCGGATAAGCGGATGCAGCTGAATACCAGTATTTTTCATGGAGCGACTGCCTATCTGACCTCCACAACCCAGTAACTGAGTAATATGATACCATCCCACCTCCCTCCAGAAGTTTATTAAGTCTCCTGGTCTATTCAGAACATCTGTGAAAGATCTGGGTGACCCGAGGGTTTCTGTTTTAATCTGGGTGCGCCATTCAAAGAGCAAATGGCGCAACGGTTTCCTCAGCCTCCCTGCATGCCCTGCACTGAGGACTGTCTGTTATGCCTACTGTGTGGAAGTGCTTGTTCAGCGATCAGTGACCCGTGATGGTTCCCGTCATCAGGCGCAGGCCGTTCCTTTCCAGGCGTAATAAACGCCTGGTTAGCCTGCTATCCAAGGATGGCATAGCTTCCCTGGACAGCCTGCAGCCCGGTGTCTATGAATAATTTTATATGATACTCCTGTGTATCATATCCAATTTTTTCATAAGTTTTATTCAATTACGTCGTTCATATCATAATGAAACGAAAATAACAAGCAAGCATTTCAGTTTACATTTCCAGCTCTCATTTAAATACGTTAAATAAAGCTCGTAAAATAAAGAATTATTATTTTCTTAGAGAGACAGTTTCCATACATTTCGGAATATTATTATTATTCCATATATTTGGAATGATTGTGTGCATAATATTGCAGCTGCTGCATGGTTTATCTTTCAATATTTTGCTGAGCAGTTCCCATACTATGTCGACGAAGGTTTATGCACCACTTATTATTAGTAAGAGTTCCATATGATTTTGTTTTCTTTATCTGACCTGAAGGTGTCCAATGCTCTAAAATTAGAAGAGAAAAACCAATTTCGTATGTTGTGTGACATTGTTTGGACTAGCTCAAGTAAACTGGAATCAGCCCATCGCCTACGAGCATTAGGACAATTCGTTTTCCTCAATTTATTACTCCAACTAGCGTGGGATGATAAACGCCCTTCATTTCGGTCGAGTCAAAATCCGGTCGCTGTCACTTGTTTTATTTGGTTTCCAATCCAATGAATCCAATTCAATCTTACAAATTCTTTAAAATGTCTTATTAGTCTTGAAGAATGGGTCTCGTAACAAAATGATAACCGCCGCACGGGTTGATTGAACGTTAAGCTACGCTTGCCGCGGTCGGTTCGTAGATGGGTGGCCTTTACATATCGAGTGAGACCCCTCCGTGCCTCGGAAAGCACGTTAAGCCGTTGGTCCCGGGTGCCTTTCGTAGATCTTTGACAGTCGTTACAAGTAGTGAGAAGCCCAAAAGTCTGACAACCAGTCTTACGAAGGGGTATCGTGTTACCAAGTAACTGTGTTGTGGAGGTCAGATAGGCAGTCACTCTAATGTAAAATACTGCTATTCAGCTGCATCCAGTTAGACTGGAAGCCGACAACATCATAGTTGGGTTAAGGCTAGGCAGGTGTTAGTCTTGAAGAATGCTTGTTCTTTTCGAGTTGAAAACGTCCTTGTCGTTCAGGTAAAGTTTACCTTCTATATTTCTGCCATCAAGAAGAGACTGCTTGAATTGGTAGGTAATCATTCCGGTGTAAGTAAGTACTTTACTAATTACAGGGACATGAGACATTTCACGGTGGCGGTACCCATCGACTTCTTACCATTTGGTGCCGGTGTCGGCCGCTTTGCCAGCCAATCCATACTAATATTATAAATTCGAAAGTAACTGTCTGTCTGTCTGTAAGTTACCTTTCACACCTAAACCACTGAACGGATTTCGATAAAATTTGGCAAGGAAATAAGATGGCATCCCGGGGAAGGACATAAGCTACTTTTTATCGACATACCACGCGGCCGGAAGCTAGTATCATATAAAGATAACGGACCTGTTGCCAGGGACCACTTTTTGATACAGTTTGTTGTACATCACTTAGCCTTCTGCGTCCTCGGAGGTCTGATTATAAATAGTTTATTTGCTCTTATCTAAGTTCACGAGGTTGCCAGTACTCAGGCACTATCATACAAGGTGTCGCTTAGGATACAGATAACATCATAATTATTTTGTTTACGTAATTCTGTTATACTCGTTCTCTTTAGTATTACTTCCCTTTGAACGCCATCTTTCGTTGTCTTTAAAATCGTTCAACAGGAACCTTACTAGAACCAATTTTTTTTTAATTCTTTTGGGGTTATAATATATATATTTTTGAAATGTGCTCATTAAGCCCTTTCATTTGATACCCAACATGGAACGATTAAACCATTTTTTTTTTTAAGTTCCTCACTTTATGTCCTCTAGAGGGCGCCATTTTTAATTTAACGTGACTGCACATAGCCTATAACCAGCGGACAATCACGACGCTTCTAACGATACCTCATTTGTCAAATTGTGATAAGTGGTTTGGAAGATAGGAGGGAACAGATGAACATACATACATACCGGTCAAAATCATAACCCTCCTTTTTTCTTCGCCGTAGTCGGGTAAAAATACAAAGACTAGTGACTTTCACCAACCGGTACCAGGCCCTTGCGGTGATAACCGCCCGTTCCCTCTCACATAGAGAAGGCCTGAGTACCAGACCACCAGCACGCGTAGCATGACCACCGTAGAAACGGGGTTTGTCAACGGAAGAGTAGACAAAATGACAGATAAACAATCGCAATCTGTCAGTTTGTCTGTTCTTCCGTTGACAAAACCCGTTTCTACGGTGGTCATGCTACGTGTTCAGCAATAGGAATATTATGAGCTGATTAAATTATTTCAGTATCGAAGTTTTTAACTATCGTGGAATGATGCAGACAACCAATTACCAGTATTTATTTAAATAAAACTTTTTCTTCATTTCAGGTGATAATAGAATCCCACAAGGAGTTACGATGTCCAGAATGCAGGGTTTTAGTGGAAGTGAAGGTGGAGGAGTTGCCTCCGAACGTTCTTCTCATGAGGATCCTCGAAGGCATGAAGAACTCGGCTCCAAGGAAGCTAGTCACTGGACAACGGACTTCAAGGAGCGGACATTCCCAGGTAAGAATTATTGAGACTGTTTGAGAGAATCTTCTACTTAAGAAAAATCTTAAATTCATTCATTCACACACCCGACAAGCCGACAATGCGACCGACAAGCCGACAATGCATGGGCAATACCGATGGGTTTAGTGGCTGAGGATTTTTTTATGGATTCCCCTAAAGGTGTTGTTAAATAAAGGATGAAAGTTTGTGTGAAAATTCGTGATTTTTGCTGGCCATTAATACGTGCTTGAAGAACTCCCATATCCTTGCTTGAAGAGTTGAGGTTTTTTCGATTTTAGATTTGTCTTTCGGCGGCTAATGCCAATTCCAATCGGCTTTAGTTATTTTTATCAATGAATCACAACAATTTTGAAAGTTCAAGTTTCCAAATCTCAGGAGTACTATAGGAAAGCAAAGGGATAATTTGGTTTTCCTATGATTTCCATTATAAATGAAGAAAAAAATTCTAAGAACAAGAATTTCGTGCGTTAAAAACATAAGTTCGTTTTAAGTAAGTAGTTCAAATAATTTAACTAATAACGTTTTCGTAAATTGTTCAAGGCGTTACAAGGTGTTCAGGCAGGAGGTAAGCAGTTACCTCCGCACGCAAGGGCCCTACACGACTTCATATCCAAGGAACCGGGGTGAGTTGACCTCATTTTGTTTATAATACTTTTTTACATAACATAACATCACGCCTGCAATCCCCGAAGGATTAGGCAAAGGTGTACTAATAGTTCACCCACATTTCTTCAGTTACGTTAAAGTCCAATGTACTGGGGGGAGAGCCTATTGGGGTAACCGGGTACATCAGTGGTAACAAAGCATCCTAACTGCTATAACATAAATGCGGTGCCGCTGTCACTGTCAAATTGTTACATATCTAACGTGCAGTTAATTGTAGCTACTACTATGTTTATATGTAGCCAAAACTCTTATAATAATTACATGGCTCACTGACTGGACAGGTCCACTCAATCTGTGTGGTTCTTTCCTCAAAAGACCATTTCAGACCCCAATCTACACGATCTGACCAAGATTATGTCTGGACTTTAAAAGAAACTATGACCTCCGAGTTTGTTTCGGCCTTTCTTCTCAGAGTAGTCAGATAGGAAACGCCGACCTCATCTAGTTTTAAAAATGTGATTGACGTGTAAAAGTGTTTGTACAAACCCACTTACAGAAAATAAATCATTTCTCATTTACATGCCATTTGCCCTCAAAAGCAGAGTACCGGCTCGGTACTAGAGGAAGTGTCACTTCTTATACAGAGAAGATACATGTCAAAGAGAGAGTACGGAGACGCCGCGAAGGCAGACGCTGCTGTAAAACCGAATTCGTCTCACCGAAGCATATACGTCTCACTGTTTACTCGCATTACGAGACAAATGACGTATGAAAAGGTTTGGCGGTCGGTGTCAGAAGTGCGCTCAACGCACTTTCGTCGCCAGGAATTTCATTAGAACTTCTGTCTCTAGCTAGACGATACCAGCGGGCGCGGCGAGTTCTTGCTCTGTTATACAATATCCTATACTTACTTACTAATATTTCAATTTATCTTAACTTTTACAAAATTGCTGAAAAAATCACGTGCATCTTTAATACGCGTGACTGTATAATGCGTGTGAAAATACAATTATGCTAATAACAACCATTTTCCATTTCGTTTAGCTTGCATTAATTTATTGTTAGAAAATGAACGAGTGTTAGTACTACACCGATCCGCCTAGGAGAATTTCCCATACTCGTAATTTGATGACGATAACTCTTGTTACATAGAGCAGTGAGAAAATATGAATAATGTGATAAATGATAGATAACATAAGTAAGCGACAATTATTAACTTAAGTTATCCTTACAATGCGAAAGTGAGTTTGTTTGTTTGTAACGGTTTCACGCTTAAACGGCTGAACGGATTTGGATGAAATTTGGCACAGGGGTAGACCATGACTCGGAATAGGACATAGGATACTTTTTATCCCGATATTCCCACGGGATCGAGACTTACGCGGGTAAAACCGTGGGGCGCAGCAGGCATAGCCGACAATTTTTATATTATGCCATCGACCTGCCTACCTCAATAATGCGAGCTATAAAAGTAATAGAAAGAGACTCGTAAACAAGTATTCTAGTTAATTTATTCATTAGCACTTATGAGTCATTTTGTTTATTGTAACAGTAAATAATTATAGATTTATTTGTTCAGATAATGTAGAGTTCAAGACATTTACCGGTGTTCATAGATCACGTATGACGTAATAAGGCGCTGTGATATAAGGTCATCGCCTTTTATCGGTTACTTTTCATCCCCTTTAAGAGCGTTTATCCTGAAAGTTGGCAACGTCGCAAATAACTCAAATATTTACCTGTTTTGATTATTTTGGCAATATTACGTAGTTTTCGAGTTTATCCTTTACAATTATTTATTCCTAACACCCGTATACATGTGGGGTAAAGTAGTTACAACCAGTATTAACTTATGATTTCATATTTCGGTATTTTATTAATCCGTGTTTTATTTTTTATTACTGCGTGGAAAGCTTTTTTCTTTTCCGGATTTCTAAGTTCATGTTCAAATTAGAAATAGCAACACAAAAATAAAATTATAATTCACATTCCGATACAAAAAAAAACATATTACTTATTTATAAGTAAAGACAAAAGTAGAAGTAGTAATAGTAGTATTAATCTAATTTAACTTCTCAGCGGACTATTGAACGACTTTCGAGAAGATAAACGAGTAAACAACACTGTCGAACGTCAAGTAGCTACTAGAATATTAAGTACCTGCACTACCTACTTGCCAACTACTCGAATAGTATGAGTCAGTGGAAAAAAATACTTTTATAACAATATAAACTTTAAAGTTGATGTGATCGGCGGGCTGTGAACCACTTATTTTCAATTAGTAATCATTGAACTTGGTGCATTATTGTTGGAGTGAGTCATGG
Source organism: Lithophane semibrunnea (assembly GCA_947363905.1). Taxonomy (NCBI): domain Eukaryota; kingdom Metazoa; phylum Arthropoda; class Insecta; order Lepidoptera; family Noctuidae; genus Lithophane; species Lithophane semibrunnea. The sequence goes on along the minus strand of OX376199.1, from coordinate 14,613,065 downwards.
GCTATCCGTTCAGTATGCGTATGCGCTTAGTAATGTGCTAAGCGGCAAGTTAACATGTGCACTGTGTTATGAAATAGGTACATGTTATGTTGTGTACATATACAGATGTTTGATATCGTGTATACTGAAGGGAATTGATGAGACGATGAGGAACAGTTAAGTGACGTAACTTGTATAACTTGTATATTGTTTATGGGCGATACGACTGGCCAAGCTGGAAGTCTTCTCCATTCCTTCCCATTTGTCTTCTCCTTCCATTATTCCTGTGGTTAGTGTCTAACCTGGTGTCAGAGTTTTAAAGCCGCCCATGGGTCACTGACTTGGCTTCACATGCCGTCGAGAAATATCTCCCGGGCATGCCGGTTTCCTCACGATGGTTTCCTTCACCGTTTTTTAAGCAAGTGATATTATACAATACGCACATGAATCTGAAAATCAGACTGGTGTGACTGGTGTGAGTGGTGGGACAGACAGACTTGGCAGTCTGACAATCACACCACTAGGCTATCACTGCTCTTGTGAAGCTGGAAGTGATAAATATAAGTTTAACAGGCTTGTTAATATCATCCAATTAGTAAGAAGTACTAAAGTACTATTTGTCTTTATAATATTACTAGCTGATGCCCGCGGCTTCGCCCGCGTGGATGTCAGTTATTATATACTAAAACCTTCCTCAAGAACCACTCTATCCATTAGTGAAAACCACATCAAAATCCGTTGCGTAGTTTTAAAGATTTAAGCATACATAGGGATATAGGGACAGAGAAAGCGACTTTGTTTTATACTATGTAGTGATGAAGACCTAAGAATAGACCAGACGGGCAATTACCGTATTTTTAAGAACTTTCACAGTCCAATCTCAGTCTCAATCTGTCAAAAATTCTTCTAATTTAACCAAGGCTCGGAACCGGTTAAAAAAATACCTGTAGATACCGGTTCGTTTCGGTTTTCTCCGAACTTTTGTAAAAAACGTGAACGTTTTAAGAACTTAACCGGTTTATTCGACGAGCGGCATGTCGACACTCTTACTACTGCATAAAAACTGAACAGCGCGCGTTTCGTTTATCGTACGTCCGTATTAACCGGTTTATATTTATGTAAACCGGCTATTCAGAAAAAGAAACCTTAATAATACTCACAAACACTGGTTAAAAAAACCGGTTTATGCGTACGAAACCGAATGTAAAGGTTTTCGCGTCAAGTACATCATAACGGTTTGAAAATTTAACCGGTATCCAAGCCTTGATTTATCTACATTTTTGACACAGATTGTCGTTGTAATGAGATTGCGACTAGATTTTGAACGTTTGTAATGAAAAGAATTGGCCTTCATATCTCAACCTTTCGGATTTCTGTATTTATACCTATTTTACTACGACTAATTTCTCATATCTTATTTCAATTGTTTTCAGGGACCTATCGTTCAAGAAAGGTGAAACGATTTTAATACATAAGAAACTGGACCCGTTTTGGTATCAAGGAGAATGTTCTGGAAGAAGTGGCATGTTCCCTATCACATATGTTCAGGTTTGTTCATTATTATTATACAAACCGTGTGCCTGATGGAATCTCCCATTCGAAAAAATTTACGTATTTCCATACAAACTTTCATCATTTTCGCTTTCCAGTTACAATAAAATTATTTTAAAAACAAAAAACCCGCCTGCAAAAACGCATAACTTAAAAGAAACAAAAGTTACACCATATTTCAGGTTATTGGTTTGTACCCCGCCTGTAATAACGAAATTCTACAGATTATAATGCTTGTTTTTTGTTTTTAAAATAATTTGTTTTATTTCAAGGTTTTAGTTTTATTAATTTATATACTTGGAATTAATTAATTACTAGCTTTTATTTGATACCAATAATGTATTTTTTTTTTAAACCGTCCCCTCCCTTTTTTTTTGCTTGCAGATGAAATATAAAAAAAAAACTATAGTCTATGTCACTCCCACAATTAAGACGAACCTAACGACACCTCGTATGTTAAAATCCATCAAGCCGTTTAGGCTACAGAGCGTGCCAAAGATATAGACATACAAACAAACATACATACTCTCGATAAACATTACCCTCCTTCTGGGGCAGTCGGGTAAAAATAGTTTTCGTTACAATGTTATTCCCAGTAGTCTATTGTTAGCCTTTTGCTGCATTGCAAAGGGCAATGAATTTATTAAAATGACAAATACAATAAAACCAATGGCCCAAGTGCGCATGAATGTTGTCTTATTTTATGGAAGTGCAAGACCACATGTTTGCAAATAAAAGAAAAACAAAAATATTCGTCACATGTTGATCTTACATATTTTTTCCATCATTTATTTCTTTTATTAATTATTATGATGATTCTCGTTATGCTTGTTAATTGGGCGTCTTAACTCTTAACTTTAAAAACAATATGGTTTATTTTCATAATGGTCATGTTATTTTATCTCTTAAAATAACATTGTTTTCTCATTAGTATGAAAATATTAAAATCCAGTCCAAATTACAGCCTTGTGGTTAATCATTTCGAAAATATGAAGATATTTTTCCGTAATGCAGTATTTTTTTTTCTTTTTTTGCCTTTACCTTTTGTTTTTTATGAAATTAATCGTTTATATTGTTATTTGCAGGTGGTGGTACCACTTCCGGTCGCCACTGCGCTGTGCAAAGCATTGTACGACTTCCGGATGTCCGCACCTGACGAAGAAGGCTGTCTGGCGTTCGACAAAGGTAAACTTTAGATTTTGCTCTTAACTCCTTGTTCTGTGGTCATCGAGTCTAAATTCTCTATAGAGCTCTCATATAAAGGTCATTGGAAGTGTGTGTTTGGCATTGAACTTACCTTATTTTCCTTTTACTTATTGCGAAGACATGTGACATCTACCAACGCGCACTGGCCCTGTGTGGTAGATTACAGCCCACTCCCTCTCACCGAACATTATAGGCAGATTATACTATGGTTATGCTTATTGAGAATAAAAGCTTGTCACTACACAAAAAAAGAAAAAGTTTTTTTTAAAGAGGTTTTGAATGCTCGGCGAGGATGTACGGATGTGTGATGTTTTATCTGTGGTTCCAGGTGCTATAATAACGGTACATCGTCGCGTGGACGACAACTGGGCGGAGGGTCGCTTGGACCAGCGTGTGGGCATCTTCCCCATCGCCTTCGTTGAACTCAACCAGGCCGCGCGACAGCTTATGAACAGGTTACACTTTAATCGTATTTTTAAAAGAAATTAGCCGTTACATATGTGTCGGCATCTACATCGCCACATGCGAACTACGCATCAAAGACCTGACGTCACACAAAAATCCTGACGTCACATAAATCCTGCATCGCGCAATTAGAGTTTACAAACCTACACCGCTTTACCGCGCCTTAGGTACCTATGTGCGCGGCGAGACGGAGGGGCGGTGTAGGACGCTCATTCGTCAACGCTCACGGCATCTCGCCCCCCGCCTCGCTGCGCATTCCTAAGGCGTGGTGCAGCGGTCTCGGTCAAACTATAGTACTAAATATTACTAATAGGAGTTTATTGTGTTTTACAGTGTGCCGCTGAACCGCCCCGTGCCGCCCATACCGGAACACTCGAGACCATCACACTCTGACCACAGACATCATGCACAGGTAATTTATTATGATCATTCCAATTTCTTATGGCGCGTTCATTTTATTTTATTAAAAAAGGACATATTCAAAATTTACGAAAAATATTTTTGTTTTTACAGCAGCACACTCACCGTTACCAACAGATGTCGATGTCTACCCCCTCCACAGTGCAGAGCAACTACCAAAACATGGCGACCATGAGCCAATCCCACCCCAACTACCACGCCGCGCAAACTATGTTGGCCCAACAAGCGCAAATATTGGTGCCACAGCCCATCAACCAACACGTCACCGCAATCTCTCACGGCGGCCTTGTCACTACCACAGCTGTACCGAGAAATATAATGGAGCCAACACAAACGAAACACTCCTTAGACCTCATCCAATTCACCAACATGCATAACAAGTCCCACCAAGGCACTATGGGCATACAAAGCGTATCCCGAATCGGAGAAAATTATGACAGACTACGAACAGTGAAATATGACAGCTATAATTCCAACCCAGTTCACAAGGTCGAAACTACCTACCAAAATGTAAGGACACACGAACATTTTCCCGTATCCGTTGCTAATTTTAATACTAGCAACGTCAGTTCCGATTCTAGTTCGAGTATGAATACTCCGTCAGTTGGTGTTAGCTCCACGACTACTCCTAATACCAGTTCGAACACCAGTACTTGTGAAAGTGCTGAACCAAGCCTTCCAAGCTCACCCGATAACAATACCGAACGAAACGCGACCGTAATCGCTTCTAATACGACTCAAAATCAAAACCAGATAAATCAGAATGTGCCAGAAGAGGAAACGAACAACGACGAGTCTCTTAACACTTCAATGGGAGTGCTGAGTTTGAACGAAAGCTCTACCGCAACGAACACGTCTCTGAATGTCAGTTTGCCGCCGTCAGAGAGTCCAAAATTGAATGCATCTGGTGCGAGTAATGCGTCTCAAAATCAAGAAGAAAATCCGGAAGGTGCAACCAACAATGAGTCTTCACGGCTTGACGCGCCTTCGTCTAGTAAAAACGTGGTGCGTTCGAGTGGGCCGGATTCTTTGTTGAACTTTGGGTTGGGCCTTCAAGCGGCACTGTCGCCCTCTCACGGCAAAGATGGGAACTATATGGTGACCAGAGCGCATAGAGACCATCACCATAGAGAAAGAGAGAAGAGACATAGCTTGACTCCTTCGTCGCATTTACAAGGGAATCATAATACGCAAAATAGGTGAGTTGGGAAATTGTTTTATTTGATTTTAAAATTTGCTTGATTTGACTGAATTTATGCAAGGCTTATGTCGAGCAGTGAGCATTTTCACTTTCATATGCAAAGCTTGGATACCGGTTAAATTTTCAAACCGGTATGATGTACTTGACGCAAAAACCTTTACATTCGGTTTCGTTCGCATGTAGGTACCGGTTTTTTTTAACCGGTATTTGGAAGAGTATTATATAAAGGTTTTTAGGATTTACCGACTTAGAGCAATAAAAACCGGTTAATACTTCAGTTTTTATTCAGCGTGGCATCCTCACAAGTTGCAATGCTTTTACCGACATGCCGGTCGTCGAATAAACCGGTTAATTTAAGTTAAAATAAAGTTCTCTAAACGTTCGCGTTCTTTAGAAAAGTTCGGAGGAAAACCGAAATAAACCGGTATTTTTTAAACCGGTTCCGGGCCTTGTTCATGTACGTCGTTCGTCGTCCTCGTTCTTTTTCACCTCACTTCCCACTTCTACAGGTAAATCATATTTTCTGTCTTTTGAACAAATAATCATTTCCTCCTCAGACATTCGGCGGAGATCCTCGCAACGAGCCTTCTAGACGCGGGCACAGAGGTTCGTTCGGAGCGCTCAGACCGCTCGGAGCGAACTGAGCGGTCCGAGCGGCGCCGGCGTCGCTCGCGCAGCAACGAGCGCCCCCTGCCGGCCGCCTACGTCGCCATCTATCCCTACAAGCCGCAGAAACCTGACGAGCTCGAGCTTAAGAAAGGAGGTCAGCACCTATACTACGACGTTTTAGTGCCACCATGTTTCCAGTGTTAGTGAGAGATGGAGCTATACAAGGCCGCTAGCACCATCCTTTTTTCGCAGTGGAATAATGATGGCATTAATACTTCATAGTCAGCCCCCAGATTGTCTCCTTTTACCCCATTTCCTTTCCAGGATTTTGGCCCACTTACACCACAAATCACTTAATTAATTTAAGGCTAAACGTATTTTAAAACATAATTCCAAACGAAATAGTACAATGTTTTAAATTTCGTACGCAAAATACGCGCTTGGACGTGGAGTTACGGACACCAGCCCGTTATACTACATAAATACTTTTTATAACGTTTCGTTATATGAGAGAGAAGAAATGTATAACTCTCTCACACTAATTATTCTTATTTTTTTTTAAAGAAGTTTCTCTTCTGTCACGTGTACGTTTTGTGTTGTGTATACAGGTATCTACACGGTAACGGAGCGCTGTCGCGACGGCTGGTACAAGGGCTGTTCAGAGCGATCGCAGCGCTGTGGAGTGTTCCCCGGCAACTACGTCGCGCCTGCCGCCAACGTTCGGCCCAAGCATGATAAGGTACAATTTACAGATTTATAGAACGAGAAAAAAATTTTGGTGGCATCAAACCTGAGATTAACTAAAATAACTGCCAAGTAGTAAACTTGTTTAGTTGCGGTTTATGGTTCCATTTTTTCCTTTCAATAATCGCTTATTTAACGCGAGAAATTCTCTCCGTATAACTGACCCATTTATCATTGGTAAAAATAGTTATTTATGCTACAAGTGGGGAAAGAGGGTGATTTCCGACGAGTGTATAAGTCGACACGAGTCGGAAACAATCTTACGCATGTGTATCATACAACGTTTTACTATGCATGCATAGTGCGAGGAAATAAAAAAATAAATGTCGAAAAATGTATTTATTCATCAAAATACGTTACCGTACCTTTTATAAGAATGATAATATGTACTTAATTAAAACAACAACAAAATTTTCGCCTCTTGGATTTACATTTTGACTTAAGATCGGCTTAAGCACCCTCGAAAACTATGAAAACGAATAATGAAAAATTTGAACATTTTCGCAACCGGACCGCTTCTTGGATTTTCATATTGACCAAAATCACACTCTCTCGCTCTCTTTCTTTCTCTTTGAATTAGAAGAAGACAGTCGCAAGTATTAACACTTTTTAGCGAGACGATTTCTGCCAGTTTGCAGAAATTCGTTCCAAATACTGTATGCGTCGGGCTGACGACGGAGTTAAAAATTAAAAAAAATAAAACTGAAAAGTAAATAGCACTAGTGCGACAAAGTGGTACTTTTCGCACACTTCGGCTGCTTTGAAAACGCTCTTTTCGAACACGTGCATTGTAAACAAACTTACGTTGCAGACTTCTACGGCAGCGGTAGCGGCCGTGGCGGGCGTGGCGGGCGGCGGCGCGGCCGGCGGCGCCGCGCTCGCCGCGCCCGACGCGCCGCCGCGCGCGCGCGACGCCGCGCTCGGCGCAGGTCGGTAGCCGACCACGAATAGATTGGGATACTGGCAAGAGAATGATGATGATTCTATTCAACTACAAAAAAGTCGGTCTCAATGCTAAAATAACGTTATGTTTAATCTACAGAATCATCTTTTCCATCAGCTTCCTGCCCGCCCTTGTCCCATATTACTTGGAGACGGCGCAACACGTTTTCTTCTTCCAATCTGCCTGTCAGCCGTCACTATCATTCACTCCCTTTTTTCTTTGAAATCATTCATCACGCACACATTCCATCCATCTTTTCTTTGGCCTTCCTCTCCCTATCCACCCATCAGTATTCATATTCATAAAAAAGTAAATCCGACTTACGTAAAATGACAATTAAAAAAAAAATATGGAAACAAGAGGACCTATGTTTAAGTGCAAAAGATCATACAACAATATTGTAAAAAGTGAAGTGCTATGTATGAATCATACTGTACGCCTCAAGGTCGCGCCAAATAAGTCCGTTTCACCTGAAACCCTGATTTTCAAATGAAATGATAATTCATCTTTTGTAATTGTTTACAGCCCAACCATTAACTTATCCATGGTGTTCGCCTGGGCAGACCCAGCAAAATACGCCAAGATCTGAAAAGGTATGTTATAAACAGCAAAACAAAAACAAACAAACACTTTTCGAATAGAATCTTAAGAAAATCTTTTCACACATAGTGTTATAGTAATTTTAATGTTAAAAAAAACTATTCCACCAACACAATTTTTTTAAATTTCTGCTCACCAGCCAAAAGAAAAACCGAAAGCGGAAAAATCCTCAATTTCAACCGGCGTGAGTTTAATGAAACGGCTCGCGGCTATGAAAAAGTGCAAGTCTCCGCCGCCGGCCGGCTATAGTATGGACAACCCGGTGTTCGAAGACGGGCCCGGCACGTCCTTGATGCTCACCTTCAACACGCAACAACATCATCCTGTACATGTCAGGTCAGTTACAACAACCTTACAACCAAGTATAATATTATTAAAAAAGAACATAAATAAAATACAATTGTGGTCAGAAATCCAAAATCAGTGATTTTGATAAAAATTATACGATATTGTTAGAGAGCAGTGGTGGCCCAGTGGTAACAGCCGCGACTTACGAGTTGTAGGTCGCAGGTTCAAACCCCGACAGGCGCTTTACTTTGTGTAAATAATTTCATCACCACTGCTCTCAAAACGGTGAAGGAAAACATCGTGAGGAAACCGGCATGTCTTAGAACCAAAAATTCGAAGACATATGACATCTACCAACTCGCACTGGGCCCGCGTGGTGGATTACGGCCCACTCCCTCTCATAGAGAGGAGGCCTGTGTACCAGCAGTGGGAACATTATAGGCTGATTATGTATACGATATTAACACAATTTATAGTTATTTATCATACTAGTGCGGTAAGTTGGTTTTTACAAACGAGTAGACGATTATCGAGGGCTTACCATCGTCACGAGTTTTGTGTTTATTTTAATTTTATTTGTGCAATGATGCTTATAGTAATGTTAAGGTCTACACAAGACATGTTCTGAATTCTGACTTCATAGGTCGGATTTAGTCATTCATTGCAGTCTGAAAGCAGACAGTCAGTAGCCATCTTTATGTGTGTGCATCGTTTTATATATTAATGTGTGATCCTAACATGTCCATTTTTACCACCCTACAGTACTTGGTTACTCAATATGGCACATCAACTATCAGAATTGATGTATTTTTGAAGTGAAACTTCTTAGGCGGCGCGATTCGATAATTGGACGAGAATTGAGAGAATATTTCAAGGACGTTTAGACCCATTTCGATACATGAGAGAGAAGAAAGATATTTTATAACTCTCTCTGTCTCTCACGAAATATCTCTTAAGTTAGTCGACTGCAGGCGACAGCAGCAGACGACGTGTCGTCGCGACACGACTGGTTTCTATGTATTTGAAACCGTGAAACTGACGTGTCGGTAGCTACGGAAGGTATTTCATAGAAATTAATAGAAAGCAATCGTGTCGCGGCGACACGTTTCCTGCTGCTGCTACGGAATGGTACCTTTATCCTTTGTTTTTTGAAGAGGTATCACTTCTATCACGTGTACGGTGCTGCACGCGCAATGTTTTTTTAAAGCTTATTTTGTATTTTTAAATAAATAAACATTTTAAAAGTTCGGCTTAATAGAGCGTCATCTCTGACTATATACCATGTGTGACCTCATTCTAAAAACGTGATGTGTCATATGATCTGCCGGCTACTGTATATTGTGTGTGCTTGAATGTTATTTTTGTTCTAACAGCACTCATTGTCCCTGCATTTGTGTTTCACGTGTGTGTCTTGCCACAAGCCAATATCGAGTACTTTATTATTTCGCCATCTTTATTTTTATTTAAATACAGTTTAATTTAATATGTAATTATGTATAGGCTTCACATGTCATTTGCAAATTCTTAATCACTGTCATATATCGAAAATGCACGCTCTGTAAAACTTATATTAAGTCTGAGAGTAAAACATTTGTATACTTACACTTTTATTCAAGTTCCTTGAATTTAGTAAAATAAAAGTAGATTGTTCACGATAAAAAAGGAACTACATTAAATATTGATATTTTGATGTTGGCTCGTGGCATACTAACGGTGTGGGTACAGGTCGGGCTCATGTCCCTCGCAACTGCTGCGAGCACTGCCGCCGGCGACACGCACGAACACGCACAAGGAGAGACCCGCACCGGCGGCCCTGCACGAACACCATCATCTGCACAGGTTGTATGCACAGACACACACATTCATACACATACACGCACAAGGAGAGACGTGCACGAACACACGAACAGTTATACACCCGGACAGAACTACCAGAAGCATTGTGCCCTGGCCTCGTATTATATGTACATACTCGCACACACTGGAGCTTGGATATCGGTTTTAACTTTTCACACATCATGTTGAAAATCAGAAAAAAAAGTTTTTAATTTAAGAATAATATCGATATTTAAAAAAAATCCGATTGTGTCACCTCTATCACACACTCAGACCCCGCGTCCTATTTAAAAGCGATCGTCTCGTGAATACATGAACGTTCGAACTTTTTGTTCGGTGTTCCGAATAAAAAGTGACATGTTCACGCGACCAATCGCATATTCGCGCGACGCTCGCTCACCCAGCACTCAAATGTAACAAATGAATAACCTTTATGTATGGTTCATTTAGTGTCGTTCACGATCCTTTGAGCATGGTGTTTTACGTTTGCCGTGTCGCTTTATTTCACATTCACACTCATTACCATCATTGACAAGCTAAGCTTATGTTATGAATGAATGAATAATTGATTGTCTAATTGTGTAATTATAATTATCCCAAACCAGCTACCTACAGTCCGGCCGTCGAGAGAATGTGTTCCTGACACCTGTCAGTTCGATAATTCCTAGTAGTAATAAGGATCAAATTCGCAAAACACATATTGGTTAGTATGAAATTGACAGATGTCAAGGACGCATTCTATCGACAGCCGGACTGCAGTTGGTTTAATGGCCGCAAGAGCAACCACTGAGCAATTTCCTGGGTTCAATTTCCATAGATACTCAATACCAAATACAGGTAAACCAGAAAAGGTATGCGCTTCGGTAATCTTCGTGTTTCCGAATTAGGATGAACGTCGTGCCACAGAGTAACCCCCTACAGAGACAATGATTTTAATCTTCGTACTTTCCATTTTATTGGGTCAAATAATTTTATTTTCTTTCTTTCTTACTCCCGCGCTTTATGGTATTGCACGTTTGTTGATGCAAAGCTTTCTTTTTGTTGGGTTACGTACTCCGTTCGTTGTTATCTGTAATTAAAAAAAGTTTTTTGGAATTGCATAGAGTTGTTAATCTCTCATTTTGTAGTATCTTCTTCTTTCAGAGAGAAGAAAGATTTTGTATTATAATACAAAATAACTAAGAACTTCGATGTTGTATCAGCTCCATATTAGATTTCATCATTGCGCGTTCGTATTTCCGATGATTGCTGAAGTGCATACATTTTCTGGAAAACCTGTGCGTAAATTGCATTCAACAGTATGAACTTCAGTACTTAACCATGAATTCATTATGCTCCCTAGTCGAGCATAACAAATTAGGCCAAAGTATTATTTTTATTCGGAAGAAAACTCTATAGTCCTTATCTATAGTTCGTTTTTACCAGGGTTCCGTACGTCCGACTGACAAAACGGAACCCTTATATGATCAGTCGTATGTCTGTCTGTCTGTCCGTCTGTCACAGACAATTTGCTTCGAATCAACTGGACTATTTAGTTGAAGTTTGATACACATGAATTTCCACTTGAAACAAACACGAACGAGTAACGTAAATAAACGAATTTTGAATATGGGCGTCACTGTTCGGGGGATTGGAAAACGTAAAAAAAAGTTTTGCAAACAGCAAACTGTACCGTGTAACATACAACGTAAGAAAATTTTAATTTAGAATAACGTTTTGATCAATTTACAGAACGGGCACAGAAAACCCGTGGCAGTCCCAACATCGAAAATCGCAGTCGCTAGACGTGACCGCTTCGAGGCGAGATAGGCACCACCTGCAACCAAATAAAGAAAGGTATGTCGGAACAGGAGGTTGGTTGAAGCTGGAATCTTCAACGCTGAACATTTTACTGGGCGTTGATATGTTGCGGGCGAGAAGAAAAAGTCAGATTTGATTTTTAGGTTATACACCGTGGCATTTTAATCGTCTTACAAAGGTGGTCCACTCAATGTATCCGACATAAAATACCTCCAGACACGATTTTTTTTTTTTACCATTAATTAATATAATAGGTACAAAGAAAAATAAATATTGCATTAGAATTCTGAAACATCCTGTTATTAATGTTTACGTATCAAACGGTAGAACATACCTACGCAGCGCACGGGTCGCGTAGATCATTCCAATACCGAAAGCCAATTAAGCATAGTCCACGTGGACTGTCATCCAATGAGGAGCTCTAATGCTATCCTTTGAGTAGAGCCGCGCGTGTCACGCCCCGCCCCTTTCCCTCGAAAAATAAGTGAAGGTCAATCTCGCTCGCAGCGTCTCAGTTGCGGCCGAATACCGGAAGTGGAAGTGCGCGCGCGCTACCGGATATCAAACGTTGTTCGCGATCGTTACAGTGCAAGAAGTGATTTGTAGATACTCGAATATCGAGTACCTACAAATGGTGCGCCTGTACGCAGTGAGTGGTGACAATTTACGGGGAGCAAGGAGATTGTACGCTGCGCCAAATAATCTGAAAATGTTACGCAACCGAGGTGTGCCAGGACTGCAATTTCAGTAACTACATATCTTTTGTTTGTTATTTGCTAGGTTAGTAGACATGAGTCAAATTTCTATCTTCAACTAGCTGCCCGCCCCGGCTTCGCACGGGTAGCAAGTACTTATCTACGCCGCACTTACCCTACCTGCTTACCTACCCACCTACCCTACCAACCTACCCTACCTACCTACCCTACCTACCTACCTACCTACCCTACCTACCCTACCTACCCTCCCTACCCTACCTACCTACCTACCCTACCTACCTATCCTACCTACCTACCCTACCTACCTATCCTACCTACGTACCCTACCTACCCTACCTACCTACCCTACCTACCTACCCTACCTACCTACCCTACCTACCTACCCTACCTACCTACCCTACCTACCTACCCTACCTACCTACCCTACCTACCTACCCTACCTACCTACCCTACCTACCTACCCTACCTACCTACCCTACCTACCTACCTACCCTACCTACCTACCCTACCTACCTACCCTACCTACCTACCCTACCTACCTACCCTACCTACCTACCCTACCTACCTACCCTACCTACCTACCCTACCTACCTACCCTACCTACCTACCCTACCTACCTACCCTACCTACCTACCCTACCTACCTACCTACCCTACCTACCTACCCTACCTACCTACCCTACCTACCTACCTACCCTACCTACCTACCCTACCTACCTACCCTACCTACCTACCCTACCTACCTACCCTACCTACCTACCCTACCTACCTACCCTACCTACCTACCCTACCTACCCTACCTACCTACCCTACCTACCTACCCTACCTACCTACCCTACCTACCTACCCTACCTACCTACCCTACCTACCTACCCTACCTACCTACCCTACCTACCTACCCTACCTACCTACCCTACCTACCTACCCTACCTACCTACCCTACCTACCTACCCTACCTACCTACCCTACCTACCTACCCTACCTACCTACCCTACCTACCTACCCTACCTACCTACCCTACCTACCTACCCTACCTACCTACCCTACCTACCTACCCTACCTACCTACCCTACCTACCTACCCTACCTACCTACCCTACCTACCTACCCTACCTACCTACCCTACCTACCTACCCTACCTACCTACCCTACCTACCTACCCTACCTACCTACCCTACCTACCTACCCTACCTACCTACCCTACCTACCTACCCTACCTACCTACCCTACCTACCTACCCTACCTACCTACCCTACCTACCTACCCTACCTACCTACCCTACCTACCTACCCTACCTACCTACCCTACCTACCTACCCTACCTACCTACCCTACCTACCTACCCTACCTACCTACCCTACCTACCTACCCTACCTACCTACCCTACCTACCTACCCTACCTACCTACCCTACCTACCTACCCTACCTACCTACCCTACCTACCTACCCTACCTACCTACCCTACCTACCTACCCTACCTACCTACCCTACCTACCTACCCTACCTACCTACCCTACCTACCTACCCTACCTACCTACCCTACCTACCTACCCTACCTACCTACCCTACCTACCTACCCTACCTACCTACCCTACCTACCTACCCTACCTACCTACCCTACCTACCTACCCTACCTACCTACCCTACCTACCTACCTACCCTACCAACCTATCCTACCTACCTACCCTACCTACCTGTGCTCCAAAGCACACCTGGATTGTTTAAACAACAGTGAGTGCTTGTAAACCAATATGAACTTTATACAATAGCAATAAAGCTCGTTTTAGTTAGAAAACGTTTGTATGGGGAAAAGAAAAGGGCTGTTTTTAGGGTTTTTCCGGCAATTATTCGAATTTTTCTCGCCGTAAAAACCATCTTTGAACTTCAACGAACATTAAAAAAAAAGAATTGGCCAAATTGGTCCAGGCGTTGTTGAGTTATGCGCTTACCAACACATTTTGCGATTCATTTTTATATTGTATTTTTATATTGTAGAAGATAGGGTCGAACGAAGACAAATTGATCAGTTATTGAAATCGGCCGTATGTTTGTAACTTTCTTTTTTATTAATCTGCACTGACTATGTACCTATACCCTATTTGAAATAAGATTAGACATTGAAACAAACCTTTATACAGTCCGTTCAACCGATTTTGACTTCTATTCCGTAGGCATAAGGATGGCATTAAAAGAAAAAAAAGTTACACACATTTTTGCAATAGGGGGAATGAACTCTGTTAAAGATGCCGCCGCTTCAGTCCGTGCCGCCTTTGGAACGCAATGCTCGGACCGCGCTCATAACAGGGTGTTTCAAACTACGTCATGCGTCTTACTATTGATTTTTTTTTTTTTTTTTAATTACTCAGATGTTCATAAATACTTATCTTTTTTTTATGACTGTGTAGTAGTCATTGGATACATGAAGTGGGCTGCGGATGAAAAACGATTAAAATGCCACGGTGTATTTGAACTTGATAAAATTAACAAAACAGATACCACACTGCTCTCAGTTAGGATCCTAAACTAATATTATACATACTAAAGTTAGTTTGTTTGTTACGTTTGCACGTTAAAACGGCTGAACGGATTTAGATGAAATTTGGCACATGGGTCTGTAGACGATGACCTGGAGAAGGACATAGGATACCTTTTATCCCGATATTCCCCCGGGATCGAGACTAACGCAGGTGAAACCGCGGGGCGCATTCCATTGTTATAAAAACTACTTTTCGCAAAGCTATCAAATATGACTTTTGGAGTTTTTTTTTAATATAAAATATAATATCGACGGTCAACTATCGCGAAGGTTTAGTTTGACTAAGCAACCTTTAATACTAATTATTGTTTCCAGATTCCGCTGCATAGTCCCGTATCCTCCTAACTCTGAATACGAGTTAGAACTAAAGGTGGATGACATAGTGATAGTGTCGAAAAAGAGAGGCGACGGCTGGTACAAAGGTACCCTACAGCGAACAGGCCGGACCGGCCTATTTCCAGCCTCTTTCGTTCAAAGCTGCCCGCCAGAATGACAGAGGCCTACCCCCTCGAGGTTTGGGACTTTATTCTAGTACATAAATTGTGATGGGAACAGGTGTTAAAATATATGGCCCAATATTTATAGCTCTTCTTTTTATTTCGAAGAAAAAAAAAACTGTTTTCAAATGACTTTTTTTTTAACTTAGCAAAATCTATGTTTTGTGTGTATACAGGCAACTGATATTTATAGTGTGTTGTATAAACTTGAATTAGCTTGACAGTTAACAAGAATTTCTGGCGAAAAAAAGGTTTTTTTTTATTATGGACTTTCATGGCCTTTGTACATGGCACGGTTACTATACGGAACGGCATATAAACCTCGCCGTAGACAAAACGTGTCTGTCAACAAGCTTCCATAGTGATCCATACAACACAAACGACCTACACACGGCGTATAAACATTTATTTTTCACGGTAAGAAAAACTTGCGTGTACTAACGGTTGATCTTTGAAATAAGAAAAAGTTACAGTAAGGAAGGCTACTGTCACAGTATAAATATGGACAGTATGGAAACTAAGCCTATTTCTTGAAATAATTACACTCTCCATTTTTAAAAAGATCACCGTGACAATCGCTTGTGGTCTCGATAATGAGCCTGTCTGTGTGAGTGTGCCGTTTCGAACGTTTATTACGTAGTTTCTGTACTGTCCATATATTATACTGTGCTACTGTGTTTTCTTTCAAGCTAATGCTCAAGTAATGTTCATCTTTTCTATAACTAGTTTACTCAATCTTTGGTCACAAATTATATTTTTAATAACTTGTGCGTCAGTAATAACAATTCGCTACAAACTAAGGCTGTTAATTTGTTATATGCCTAAAAATAAAATATCCAAATATTGTCCAAAATATTAAAATAAACACAAAATGGTCTTTGGTCTAAGGCTGCCATCAGACGGACTGCATTTCAACTGCACTCCAACTGCAAATTTGCAGTTTGAATGCAGTTACAATACATTACGAGTATTGCAGTCGTATTATACTGCATTCAAACAGCAAGGATGCAGTCCGTCTCATGGCAGCCTTAGTATTTTTTTTTTACAAATCATTTCCCTTTCTTATTTGAGATTTTTTATTTGATCAGCAAATAACAACCTTATTCAATATTATAATAGGGAATATAAATTATAGTTAACACAGAAACGTAGCAGTGAACTGATTGACGCTTTAGATGTGACATTACAATATTTATAACCGTGAATGCTCACAGGACGGCAGTTTTTAAATATTACGCCATTTTCAAATATTTTTAGAAACAATAGTGAAATGTTGAATGATGTATTTATTATACCTACTTCCAAATTATTGTTAGATCAAATATTTGTCTCTTAAAATTTACGATTATACGTTTCAATACTCATAGTATTCGATACGAACTGTTTTTACGATACATATTTGGATTCCTTTTTTCATTATACAATACTTTTTTTTTTCTAGTTCTAGTTCTTGAAACTTTATAGTGACTGAACCTTACTGCCGACTTCTGTAAATATTCTTCCTTTTTATTTGTAAAAAGTTATTTTTGAATCAAACAATGTGGGCCAAAAAGAAGAGTCCATGATAAAAATGAAGTATTTTTGTAGTATTAAAATTAAATCGATGATAATGGCCGCTCAGTGTGGCTTGTATATTTTGATCTTAATTTAGTTGTATAGCTGTTATTAGTAAATAGGTGTTTGACGATTAGAGACATGTCGAATCAAATATAATTAACTAGCTGATGCCGGCTGCTTCGCCCGCGTGGATTTCAGTTATTATATTCTAAAACCTTCCACGAGAACCACTCTATCCATTGGTGAAAAAGTATGAAAATCTGTGCAGAAGTTTTTGAGTTTATCGCGAACAGGACGACAGACAGACGCGGCGGAGGACTTTGTTTTATAATATGTAAGGATTACATACATATATGTTTTTTTGACAACATAATTCTTTTTTTATTGTGATAAAATAGTTAATACCCTTTCTGTTTATGACAACTTGACAAATTAATGTAATATGTCATTTCGGCCTAATGCGGTCTTTCTCATAAGTCTTGATCTCAATGAGATGAAAAGAGTACAAAAAAAGTTGCAAATAAATGAATTTGAATATAGCCTGAGCCACACAGCCCAGCTTCGACGGAGCTCTATAAACCCGTTCAGTTGTGTACATTTTTATTCTGCAAAAACTTTATTGTCAGTCAGTCAGTCTTGTCAGTGACATTTGTTTTCTACTGTCTCTAATTCTGAAACACTGTTAGCTTTAAATACACTCACGTGCATGTAAACTGCATCGAATAGTTTTACTAAAATATTTCAATTAGCCATAATAATTTTGAATGAAATGTTAAAAATTTAGATACCAGTATAGTTGCAAACAAATAACCGATATTTTTAATATTTTGAGCTTAAAACCTAACTTACTCTTAAATGAATTTTATTTTATATTATTTTAACTATAATTTTACAATTAAAAGTTAGGATTCAATATACGCTTACTATTTTTTAACAACATTATATTATTTTTGTTTTAGGACACTGCCATATTATTGTTTTCTATACCTTTGATTTTCTTTTAATGATAATAATTATAAGTACTATACATGACTTCAAGGAATAGGGTAGTTATATATTTTAGCTAAGAAAAATGGTTGGTTAAACTGTTTATATAGTAAATAGTAATTTATATAAAAAGTTTTAACGTAAAATTTGGGTTTTTAATAAATTTTGATGAAATTAAGACTGTATGATACCTTAGTTTTTAGAATGTAATGTTATTAGGTATCATCTGGTAATAATGTAAGTGTATTTAACCATTTTCGTATGGATTACTTGTTTTTCGTAATAAGTTTTAAGAAAAATATTTGAAAACGTTCGTTGTTGTACCCATTTTTGTGGTCTGATGTGTGTTGACTTATTAATATGAATTTTTCACTGAATTTATATTTGTTTGAGAATTTTTCGATATTTGGTGTTATTAAAGGAAACGATATATTTAACCTCACTACAAGTTTTACTCCAATGTACTCGTAGCTAGAGAAATTTATGAGCCCGTAAATTTTTAGTTTTTAGTATCTTTGACATTACGTAAACCGAAAATACTTAAAATTACAACAACAAAAAAAAACAAATTAAAAAAATTGTTTTATAAATTCTTGTAGCACACCTCCAAATTAAAATATACATTGTAGTGATTTTTTGTACATTAAATTTTAACTTGAAACATCGGTCCACGTCACAAATGGTGTATAAAAAAATGGTCTTATTTTTATCTATGGAACAACAGCTCAAGAGCCCTCTGGGTCTAGTTTTAGTACTAGTTAATATAGAAACATTTGTACATTCGATGTCTTCTATCTATTTGTATAAAGAGAAGTGCATGAAACAGGTATTTAGCCCTTTAGTTTAGACAAACCAGTTTGTTTAACATTTGAATGTGTCTTTAGGAAATCGCACTTTGATTAGGTAGCGAGTTTCTTGGTGGATTTAGATGACGACACTAGTAATGACTATTCCTGATATACTGTTTATAATGTTTTTGTAACCCTTACCACAGTATAATAAACTAACAGTATTACGTCTCGGCAGTAACCAATAAACAATTACCTTATTATAAACTTACCGCGTCCGTGCGTAACTGCCACGCACTGAGACTTGCGTACACAATGACACTGAGATTTTGAAGCGCGTCGTTTCGGCCGTTTTCCATAAAGACGAAATACTGTTACTTATTTATACTGTGCTTTTATCGTGGGTACTATGGTTTTAAATTTTTCAGATTTAAAATACTTGAACATAAATGTGATACACTAATGTTATTTATCTATGTGTGGTTTACGTGAAATATAATTATCTCCAGATTTTAAGCGAGATACTCATTTCCGTTTACAAGAAACGCCGATGTCTAGCGTCGTGATGTAAATCCTACTTTAGCGGGACTGTGTAAATACACTCTTCCTTAAAAATAGTGAACATTGATTGTTTACGAAACTTTGTTGTGAACTGATTTTTTAACGTATTTATTTTATTTGATAACTTGTACTTTTAGATGATAAATTGATAAGTACCTTTGTAACAACGAAGTTTGTTCAATGCCCTTCTCTGGAACTGGGACACAAATGTTGTTTCTCTAAACAAAAATTAAACAACTTTTCGAAAATGTTTTAAGAAAATGTCAGTTACATTTTCAATCTATTGATAATTTAATGCAATATTTTGTAATTTTGTAACGTGACAATTGGTTTGCCGACGTCTTTCCTTGATATTTCGGTAATATCAACCTCAATAGCGAGCTAAAGGTCCCTTTTACCGAATATAATTTGCTAAAACAGTTGAATATGTTACATAACTGTAGACTTATAAGCCGACATGCCTCTAGAAATATGCGATGTACCCACCAAGTGACTATTTGACAAAACCGGAGCAAGTTTGTGTCCAATTTGTATTGTAATGTGCGCTTCTATTGTAAATTTTAAGTGAATCATATCGAAGTTATAATTAGGTGATTTCGAAAAGAATTAAAATTTCTTCGTAACAAGTTTTGTTTTATTTATTCACACAAACATACGCAATGTTTATTAAGACATACATGCAAACTCGCACAGTTTTAAATGGTTATGGCTAACGTAGACTGGAGTGGGACGCGCCGCAACGCACCGCACTTTTTTGTAAGTCGCTGTGGCCTGTTGCGGCTGTAAGTGTTCATTTTCATTAGTCGATAACTCAGTCGATATACAGCATGCGGGGACTCTCCGCAGGCGGGGTAATGACGGTCATATGTCATGTGTTTTAAAGTTATGAGGAGCAGGGTGGGAATTTTGTCCGAGACACAACAATATTGCCGTGCATGTAAGGGTGTTTTCACCCCTATTATTTATTAATATTGTAAACCATTCATTCAACATTAAAATCTTACAAACTAAAGTTCATCTTTCACCAACTTCATGATGTCATCTTCTGCCTCGCCCCATTGGTCAGTATTCGACGTGATCTGCCCTATCGCATCCATTCGCCGCTCCATCATCACCTGATCTAAAATATGCTCCATTTTGATATGCATACAATCGTTGAACACTGACGCGTACTCACAAACTTCAAAGATACCATCGATTGCCGACGTACATTCTCCTATGGCGATCTTCAAACGTGCCATCACTTCACTATCTTCGCCGTACACAGCTCTGTTAGCATCCAACAAATTGTCTTTACTAATTTTATTATCCTTTATTATTGCATTACGTTTAAGTATGCAGGCAACGAAACATTTTCCTTGCAAATTCGCCTGCGGAATTCGTTTCAAAAAGTTTTCGATGTCCACCATTGATGCTTTTACTTGGTACGCGCATTCCGTTAAGTTCTTTCTAAATGGTTCTACGTCCTCCGCCATTTTATTGTATCTCTTCATCTGTTCTTCTTTTGAGAGTGGCTCGAATGAGATGGTAAAGTAGAACGCGAAGGCGAATAATAGAAAAATCACGCTTGTAAATAGATTTTGCATTTTTGCGGGCGCCTGCTCTCGCGTGCGTTTTGTTTTAGCCTTCATTTTAGAGTAACTGGCAGTTTTTTAATTGGTCGTTAGCGCCAACACGGTCCTAATTGTGCTATACGGATGTAATCGTAGATACTGTTTGTATGTTGAATAAAATAATATGCAACACAACAACACTTAAAAATGTATGCTTATGTTATTTAGGTACCAATAGGTACTGACAATGACACATATACCTCTAAGGCGATTTTGATTTGTCATCATTATCAAGCAAACAGATTAAAGGCTAGTTTATACGAGTCGAGCCCAGTAATGTGACAGTCCAGCGCTACTTGCGACTGTGCTTGTATAGACACTAGTTTCAACCCAATCCAGTGCTGACTTCGTGCTTTCAGTCAGTCCAGTTGGCTAACCTACCCTTCTATTTTCGGGTAGCTTCCCCCGCCTGACTTACTTGTTGCCGATCTCGTCTACATGAACCCACTGACTGGGACCGAAATTTTGTGTCACAGGGTCCAGTCACTGCCATCTTATTGACCAGACATAACAGTATGTTTTACATAAGCAAAAGATATAGGTACCCATCTAGTTTATTTAGATTTACGCTGCCTTTACGACACCCCTAGCGGAAAACAAAGCCTGAACCTGACTTCCCTTCTCTTAACCTTCGAGCTTTTTTCAACAGCTTCGATGTCTCGGCGGTGGTGGTGGTGGTGGTGGTGGTGGTGACTGCCATCTGACCTCCATAAACCATTTGACGATGATCCATGTTAGACCAATGGAGGAATTCAGAAGAAAAACGACTGATATATTAGCATTACTGAAAGGACCAACGTTGAACGGGCTTACCCGCGCTTATCGTGCTTGGTGATTGGGACTTGATGCAGTAGGTACGGGTACCCATCTGGAAACTGATCCCGGCAAGCACAGCTTAACCTCCTAAATGGGTTGATTTCGTTACAAATCTGTATTTATCCAGTCTATATCCTTTACTTACTTATTATGTAAATGTAGTATGAAGCATCTAAAACCGGGCGGCGAAAATAGCTTAAAAATATGAATGACGTGTTTAGAACTGTATTGCATAATTTTTTAAAGGTAGGTAGTTGTAAGTACCTAATCCTGATATGTATTGTAATCCACACGTGTTCGCGATAACTTATGTACTTACCTACAGCTAGTTATTAAATAATACTGTAGTGAAACTAACAATTAAGTATTTCTTAATTGTTAGTTACACTCTCAGACCAACAATGGTCTGAGTTTACACTACTTATATTAGGAGATTAGGAGACATGACTTTTTCATTGAATGAGGCTGGGCTATTTCTAGCAGTTTGGATTAGGCCTTACCTAATTTAAACCTCTTCAAAAAAGCTAGATTTGCTTGCGAGAGGTTCTCACATTGCGCAACGGATGAGATTCGAACTCACGAAATCTTACTACCTCGCTATTTTACGACACAACTAACTGAGCTATGGTTGCAGACTGGAGAGGAGCAGAGAACTGACGTGTACCTTTATCTAGGAAAACACAAACAATAGAGTTCCACAATATTCACGTCATTCACGCTTCAATTCATAGGGACAGTTCGCCGTAATCTTACCTATTTTTACCCGATTACCTACGGCGAAGAAAAAAGGAGGGTTATGATTTTGACCGGTATGTATTTTTTATTTTATTAATTTTTAAGAAAACTTACAGCTAATACATTCGAGTAGTCAGAAGTAATATGTAGAATAAAGCCAATTACAAGTTTCCACATATAAATGTACGTGTTACAAGTTTCCACGTATGTATGTATGTTCATCTGTTTGACTATTCAGAATTTGACAAATGAGGTATCGTTGGAAGCGTCTTGATCGTCCGCTGGTTATGGGCTATGTGACGTTACAAAATTAAAAATGGCGCCATCTAGAAGACTGAAAAATGTTTAATCATACCATGTTGGGTACCTTTCAAATGAAAGGGCTTAATGAGCACATTTCAAAAAAATATATACATAATAAAAACCCAAAAATAAAAATTAAACTAATCAAAACTAAAACCCAACTACAACTAAAAAGGTATGTGTGGTGTCTACACATATCTTTGTAGTCGTAGTTGGGGTATAGCTATTTGCAGTCGGGTTTTTTAAAATAATTTGTTTTATTACGTCGTATATTTCATGAAATCATGATGTATTCGCCCTTTTAATTAATCGTTTAGGCGTGTTTACCATTGAAACGTATCGAAAATACGAATTTGGTAGGTAGGTACCCGAATCAAATACGTCTGGAAACAGATCACAAGAGCTTTAGGGAATTTGAGCCAGATGCCAATCCTATTAGCATTTAGATGGATTCCTACAAATGGTGATATCTACTTAGTCTTTCTGCCAAGTTACGAAAACCGACTAGTAATAAGTAAGTAAGTGACCTATCTATCCTTGCCGTTTTGAGCAATATAAAGTCTGATTTCATAGGTATTCTACCTTTTCATGAAAAATTAGGTTTCTATCTACGTGTTGCTACCTAATCTGGGATGGTGTTGTGTTTTCACCATTTTAGCCTTTTTTTTTTTGTGGGTGGGAAATCATCCAATGACTTCTCCCGCTCTGGGCGGAGCGGAAGGGCATGTCAGACTTTTACTGACTAAAACCCACCCGTGTTCCTTCAGTTGCCTGTTGCCAAGGTCCCGGTATCCCTTTCGGACTAACCCGCAACCCTGGCAGGCATCGGTCCTAGCGGACCCCGCCAATTGTGCTGACATCTCTTTGAGGCGCGCGTGGAACACGACGCGCCATCGACCCGGGCCTGGTCCTAATCGGACGGCTCACCATTTTAGCCTAAAGTTCGTTTTTTTAATCGCAATTAATACATTGACAAAATCTTTGTTGTTTGGTTTTTTTTCAATTTAGAGTTTGACATTTGCACCTGTCAAATTAATATCTGGGATTAAAAAACGAACTTTAGACGTTTAACGATACAATAAACTTTTCCATGGTATAACTCTGATGACTGACGAAAAGGCGAGAGTGCAGTGGATTACTACTTTCTACTAGGTATACCTACCTACCTAACTATTCGATAATATTAGATAGGTAAAGGTGAAAGTATCAAAATCTTATGAAAGAATGACGAATACTTAGGTTGGTACATTCTATACGCTATTCTCGCTTTCAGTAACTTGACTCCACGCCAAAAGTAATCGGGCTTGCAAATATTTGTGGATCTTTACATACGAGTACCTACGAGATACTGTGACAAGTCTATATACTGTAGGTAGGTATAACGTTACGACAGACTTAGGCTCAATTTACATTGCCGCAGAACGGAATGGTAACGATTTTTTTACAAGCACAATACGAGCAAAATAAGGTCGCGCGTCTTCTGGAGAATGCTTGCACATTCTCGGGAATTCCCGCAGTAATAAGCTCGTATCTAGTTTGTACGTTACACAAATGACATAAAGTTCATTTTGTTATGTACAATATTGTTACAAACGCTTGCTCTCCATTCCGCGGCAATGTAAATTGAGCCTTGTGATGTGATGTGAATCATATTTACAATATGACTCATAAGTCATAACACACTGTCTGCGCTCACATTATAAGCAACATTGAAGTAGACGGACACGAAAAAACGCTTGCTTGTAGGAATTACGGTTTGAGGCGTCTTGGCAAATAACTAAAATGTTGAATAGGTACGTACGACGGCAAGGCCGTCAGACATTCATGAAATATTTATAAGACTTTAGTCTGGAAAACTGAAATCTTTTCTGAAGGTTTAATCTGTATTAAAAACCCTGCGAAAACTTGGTGAAGTGTTCGTGTGGACAGGACAAGCACTTTTGTGATTTCATTATTTTATCAAAGCCTAATACCTATAGCCTACTTAATAATTGTACCTATACTCTACTTAATAATTGTACCTATACCTATGTATATCTAAGACAGAAGAGATTAGTAAGGTTTGGATTACAGAATAGTTCGAAACGAAGTGCTCGACCCACATTTCGCCCACATGTCAATTACATCGATTTCTCTTGACCAATTCCCGGAAAAAGTTGTAAGTATCTGGCTTGTTCAAGTTTTGATCTCTTCAAAATAACTGACTTTCTATAAGAAATAAGAATGTAGGTATTTAATTAGTTGGAATTGTACTGACCAGCAGGCGTAGTGGGTAAATGGGCCGTTTCGCGTCTGGGAGAGACTGGATGCCGAAGGTATAGGAGAAGGGTGTTGTGGTGCAACTTGAGAGACGTGTAGTTTAGATCCAGCACTGGTCTAAGATCTATTATAAAATTATAAATACTCAGACACCCCCATATAAGTACTTAGACTTAAAAATTGCGAAATTCACGCGGATGAATACCCAAGCGCAGAGCAATTTATGTTTTTTGTTTTAATTTATTTTTTCGATTTCTAACGAACGAACGTCAATTTAATTACCGTTTGAAGATTTATTATGACATTATTATCTCTCATTATGACTTAAATCTCGCCCAAATTAAGAATTTTTGCATTAAAAAATAGTGTGACCACCTTACAAACATGGCAGTGGCATTGACGTTACATCTTTACGGTTCGAATCGATGTGCAATAAGACTTAAAAGGATATACATACCTAAGTAATTTAGGTATCCTTTTCATTATGGTTGTATCGAATCTACCGCCCGCATCGAATTAGATGACGTGCATGCACGCAGCCATAGATAGATATTTTATACGCGAACAGTCTTTTTTTTTTTTTATGGTGGGAAATCATCCAATGACTTCTCCCGCTCTGGACGGAGCGGAAGGGCGTGTCAGACTTTTACTGACTAAAACCCACCCGTGTTCTGTCAGTTGCCTGTTGCCAAGGTCCCGGTATCCCTTTCGGACTAACCGGCAACCATGGCAGGACGCGGACAAAGTCTACTGTTTGAATCTGGAAAAGTTCGAGAGTTTAGATACCTAACTAAATAGGTTATAGATTGTCCATTCTGCAATGACGCACCCGACTACCGGATTTAACATTAAAAAAAAATTAAAATGCGGTAAGTACCTTTTGGGCGCGTCGTGTCATTTTAGGGCCGGCGCACACCTGGTAAGGCGTAGCGCGCCACGGTTGTCACTGTTAAACAAATATCAACGTTGCATGCCTAAAAATAAAGTTGAGAATAGATAACCTGAGACGCGCTCCTCTTGCCGCTTACGGCGCTCTCGAGCTGATGGAAGTTTATTTATTATCAACTTTATTTCAGTGATACAAGCTAGATATTTGTTTGGCAGTGACGAATGCGCTGCGCTGCGCCTTGCCAAATGTGCGCCGGCCCTTTAGAGTGGACGCTTTAATTACAGAAAAGATAACAATTTATTTCGCATGTAGCCAAAATTGTGGTCGCAAGTTCAACCAACTATTATATACAGTATGTAACAAAAACCCTGTCGGATCCTTAAGGGTATTATTTGGTATAGTATTGTGTGCCCATATACGTAACCATTTCATGGTTTTGAGATTATTATTTTTCCCCAATGAAAATAATTAATTTAAAAAAATAAAAATAAACTTATCAAAGGCAACACTTATCCTCGATAAAGTTCATGTGTGTGTGTATTTGTTTTCATGTGTTCATGTTCTACAATTTGAAGCCGCCCGAGCGGGACGGTTTTTATGATTCTTTGACATGAGCCGCCCGCCTGCATTGTCGCTTGCCGCCAAACAAACTTATAGCTAAATAAACCTACGTTATGCCTACGCGTTGTTATCAGCTGATTTGAGCTGATATCGTTTAGGCATAGTGAACTTGACTTCAATTTCTGTTCATCAAGAAACAATTAATTGAAATAAATGTAGCCCAGAAAAGGGCTTTTTAAAAATGTGCTTTTGGCACAGAAATGAAAACAGACACAAGTGAGCTAAGAAAAAGGTACTTACCGAATTTTGGTATTAGTTTATTAAAACAGTAACTTGTTGTTGTTGGATACCTCGGCGATCATGCTCCACATGTCTACCTCCAACACTGATACACATTCGACACCTTTTTATTAAATTGACACGTACTCTTTGCAGCGCACTTGTGTCTGATTTAATTAAATTGAAAGCTGCTACAATCCGAGCTCTTACTTCGATTTCCGAATCACACTCTTTTTTAAAAACCATTTGTTTGACATGACCCCATAAATAGAAGTCCAGAGGCGTAAGATCGGGAGACCGTGCTGGCCACGAAACTGGTCCCCCCCGGCCAATCCATTGCCTCGGGAACTGAGCATCTAAATACTCGCGCACCGCACGCGAGAAATGTGGAGGCGCGCCGTCATGTTGAAACCACATTGAGCGATGGAAATTGAGGTCTATTAAAGGATCCAACTCTTCACTCAGCTCTTCACTCAAGAAAGACAGGTAGTTTGAACCATTCATTGTGGGCCTCAAAAAGTATGGACCAATAATCTGGTCTCCGAGGATACCAGCCCACACGTTAACACGCCAACGATGTTGGAAATTACTCGGTTTCATAGCTAGCGGGTTTTCGAGCGCCCACACGTGTTCGTTGTGGCAGTTGAATACACCTGTTCTTACAAACGAGCATTCATCGGAGAAAAGCACTCGATTCAAGAAACCTTCATGTTCTTCGACTTTTCTTAAGATCCAATTACAAAATTCCATTCTTGGTTCGTAATCAGTGGGAAGAAGGGATTGAACCCGCCGGTAGTGGTGCTGACCATCTCCCTTCAGCACTCTCCAAACCAGCATGTGATTAGTGTCTAGTTGTCGAGCAACAGAGCGTGTGCTTTGCGTGGCGTCCGCCGCAAACATATCCAAAACTTGTTCCTCGATATCCAGGTTGCGCTCTCGTGGTCTTCCAGCATCAGCGCGCTGTGTCTCGTGGCCATGAGCACTGCCTGTGGTGAACACACGGTTATGTAGACGTTGGAACGCACGCTCCGACGGTACTGGCACACCTGGCCTGTGAAAACGCACCTCATAATCTCTACGCGCAGCTGCATAATTACAATCGGCCTTGCCTAAGCACATTAACATATTAAAATATTCCCGATTGGAATATGACATTACGGACGTCCGATCGAAAGGAATCTTCACGAAAGACTGACTAGCAACAAGCGTACAGACACGCGCCGCATCGCACGGTAGGCAACCAGTCGGCTACATCAGACAAGTCGGCGACTCGCTAGAGAGCACCGACAGCGCGCCCAGTGTAGGGCGGTATCCTTTGAAATAAAAATAGGTAAAATAAAAAGATTTCCCCGGTGAGTGGAATGTTGTCAATTTATGAAAATTTGCCGTATTTAGTGTGAATGTCGCATGGTTTATAAAAATAAAATAATCATTATCTTTTGATTTTTATGAGTTACATTTTTAAATATATTTTTTATAGTACGTATGTTAACCCAGGAATACGCCTTTAATGGATCGGACAGGGTTTTTGTTACATACTGTATATTGATATTGTCATCACCGTGTCTAGTTTTCTTTTAATGATTCAATTTTTTTTTTTTGTATATTGGCACCCAGCTGTTTATTAATGTACCTAATTAGTTATAATTTAACCGTGATTTTGTATGTTGTGCTGTCTTTTGTGTGCACCAAATAAACGTTATATCTATCTACTAGCTGCGCCCCGCGGTTTCACCCGCGTAAGTCTCGATCCCGTGGGAATATCGGGATAAAAAGTATCCTATGTGTTAATCCAGGTTATAAGCTATCTGTTTGCCAAATTTCATCCAAATCCATTCAGCCGTTTTTGCCTGATTGAGTAACAAACATCCAAACACACAAACACACAAACTTTCACATTTATAATATTAGTAGGATCTATCAACTGCTAAGCACAGGGTCGTGGGTTTGATCCCGCTGTTGGGTAAAGTAGATACTATTGCTAAGTATTTGGGTTTGTCTATTTTTGAGCAATTTCTCAGTTGTTTCTTGATGGGTCTTAACTTAACATAATCTGGCTGAATTGTGGGTGTTATATACACATTCACTTTTGCCTAACCCATGGGAATACAAACGTATGAAAGCTTAGATCCGGTCCTTAACTTATACAGGGTGTTAGGGTAAACACCGTTATCCTTGCAACCAGTGGTTTGGTTTCATTTATAGAACGTAAAATCAATGGAAAATTACAACTTTTTTTTATTTTTTTTAGATCTAAATTTTACCACAAAAGACGCAAGTTCGTTGCCCTATGCGCTAGGGCAACGAACTTGCGTCTCAACACGGGCGGGGGTTATGGGATGTGACCTGACCGGCAGCGAGCGCGATCCCTCCCTTAGTCAGTCAGCTGTTTCGCTAGCAAGCACGGTATCAGATAGAAACTTTTTGAAATCTTTTAATGAAAATAACGTTTTTTTTTCGTTGTGTTCGGTCATTTATTTTTATATTTAAGTCAACTACCCATGGTTTGAATGACAAGAGTGTTTACCCTTACATCCTGTATAATTTTCAGCATGAGCAATAGCATAGTTCCGGCTCGACGATAAACGGGAACGGGCGCCGTATAAGTAACGGCTAAACTGCAGTTAAACATAAAACCCCTCCCTATAACTATTGCAAAAAAGCCATACTTACGAGTTTTAAAGAATATGAAATGTATTATTGCGTGTTTCATAAAAACCAGGCCGTTCCGCATAACGCCCGCGTGCGCTTTGCAATTTTAAAACAAAATTACAATATTAAGTGTTTCGCGGTGTTAACGTTTTAGCATTATTACAGTTTACGAACTAGCGGACATTGCCTGAAATAATCGATTAGCATAAGTATCTCCCAAAAAAAACAGTAAGTAGGTAAAGGTAAGTACCTACATAGTGAAAAATAACTAAGTAAGTAATTTCGAAATTTGGTGGCAAAAAACGAAAATTTAAAACCAAAGACACCGATCATAATTAAAGTTATTTTGCACCTACTTAGTGTTTTTTTTGGAAGTCGGTTATTTTTTTTAGTTGTACCTACTTAAAAAGTTTTTTTGCACAAGGCTAGGTTAGGTACCTAGTAGGAGAATTCAAGGAACGTTAAAAAATTTCGTGGTTTTGTCCCTTGACTTGCTAGTCATGGTACTTATTTAGTTTTATTGCTAAATTAATGTGTTGTTTTAGACTTAAGACGTTCGCGCAGACTAATGTACTACCTACATAAATTAAATATGGCTATCTCTACCTACTAACGAGTTTAAAGAACTCATAGTTAATTTACTTAAATTAAAAACTGACGGACCAAAACTGACAATTGCACGGGCCGGGCGCGGGTGCCTCACATAGTTGCCAAAAGCTCTTAGAACTTTAGGTAAGTCTATATGGAAGTCCGCTTTAAATAAAAAGTGTCCAAACAAATTGACAGTGATAAACAAAAATAAAAGAACAATTTCGTACTTTGTTAATGGTTTTATTTAATAAAATTAGGTATCGTTCCGGAGACTATTGGAGATAATTTTTTTCCTTGTAGAAAGACTTTAACCGCATTCCTGAGAAGGCGTTAAATTAAAGGCTCCCGCAAACAGACGTGACGCGACTCTGTTGTAACAATATTTAATTTTCTTACTTCACGGAAATTGTTCTACCGACCGGTGAAGCGTGGGCCTGTCTGCGGGAACCTTCGTGTTTGTCAAATTTATTTAATCGCCTGTGTTTCTGAAACTCCATATTTCTATGATTTGTAACGCACTTTTATTTATTACAATACTTAAAGTCCAGTTTCTGGAACGAAAATCAACACAAATAAAATTCTAGTGGGTGTCAACTGCTGACATTCACTCAATCGATCTGCCAAGCCTTTTCTCAACTCATCTTGGGGTCGTATTTTGTCGACTACCGAGATTGGCCGACCGAATTATCAGCCAATCGGATCACTTGACACATGACATACGTTTAATTTTGAAACGACACGACTCGTTGATTTTCGTTCCACAAACCGGATGCTAAGTTCTCAAAATACTTACTTAACCAACAAGGTTATTATTTTCATATCAGTCATTAAATACCTACACCTCTAAATATTTAATTTGGCAATACAATACTGGTAGGTTTGCCGTGTCTAATAAACGACCAAATCCAATAAAAAAAATAAAAAACAAAATAATCCAACAATACAGGGTGGAAAGGACATCGACGCGCGACCTGTTACCATGGATTCAGTACATAATTCTGGACAACCAAGCGATGAAATGTTTTGGTCGGTTATTAAAAAAAAAATCTGCTGATCCTACAAAAGTGCGACACCTACGCGGTGAAAATGTAAGGAAAAGCTACTTTTTTCGGATATAAAAAAAAAAAATCAACGCAGTCCAGAATAATAAATAAGTACTGAATCCATGGCAACAGGTTATCCCTGCCACCGTGTATACAAAATGTTTTACACCAAAATGTTGTACAGTCAGGACAGAAATAGATTGTTTTTTAACAGATTGACATACCTACTGTGCCAATTTACGGTGCTATAGCCATTTCATGCGATTGTCAAAGAAGGATCACATTTCAGTAAGAAGGCACAATGAAGAATACAATTATTGCCTGTTATTTAAAGTTGATAGTGAGTTTCCGTATGCACTAGTTTTTTTCCTGACTATGGAAAAAACGATCAAACGATCTGTTTTTGCCACTTTAGACTCCATTATAATGACAACATAGGTATACAACAATTATTTCTACATTTAAATTTTGTTTGCAGCAGCTAAATATGTCATTTATTTTTTTCTGGTATTTAAATGGAAAATAGTTAAATTGTCGCATTCGCACATGCTACATTAGGTAAGTATCGATAACATAATTTATTATTAAGACCTTTATACAACACCTAAATTCTACCATTATCTACATTTTAATTGTATATAGGTAGGTATATAATTTACAATTACAGACAAAATCAGTTCAACAACCTCTAATATTGGTTACACCTAAGCTCATTTAATATTATTTCAAGATGCTTCAGAGACCTTTGTGCGAGTTTTGATACTTATTCGTCACTTACGTGAATTTTTATGTTCCAATTATTGTTATCTGGCTGCGCTTATACAGTTTCAGTATAAATTGACGATCGAATTGTTATAAAAACTCGCACTAAGGCCACAACTTAGTTGTTGTTTATCTAAGTATCTATCTTACTTCCGAGACACGGTAACTGAACATATTAGGATACCTACATGGTTTTCGTTTCTACATCAATTCATGATTCAGGTCTTCAAAGCAAAAGGAAGGTGACTTATTAATACCTTTGAGCACGAAAGCCAACCGTAAAACCAGAGTTTCATAATGCTTGCCGTGGTCGCCACATAACGTCCGCAATTTACCGTCGAATGACGCGACTGAAATGTTATTTATGAAAGTAATAAGTAGTTGGTGTGTTTTCCTAATGTGAAGGGGAGACAGCAGCCTTGAAACGCTGGTCTTTGTTGGCAACTACGATCCTCGGTAAAGAGGGACCGATTGAAGAAGAGTTTTCTTGGAGACCAATTTTAGACACCGTAAAGTCGAACCCTGGTGCCATCATTTTCATGACAGCCATCACTGTGACAGTTGTGTGGCGGCCACCTCTCTTCTAGGAGACCTTTTAATAGGACGATTAGCTTTTAGGACGTTTTGATACAGAGGTACAGTAACACCGAGTTGCGGTTGGCTATCTCGCTAAAAATATTGTGACCTATTAAATATTAATTAGTTGAACAAACCATTACAATTCAGCGAATGATATCCCTAGCAGTCATACACATGCATAGTTCCTTACTGGTGATAATGATAAATGTAAAAAAAAATGCTTAGGTATGTTAAGTCCTAGATTTTTAGGGCCCATATTATAAGAATTATAGGTAATCACAGTCAGTCGTGATGAAATTATTTGAATTAAGGAACATTTCTCAAGAAAGAAGAAAATGCATCTTCATTTAGGTAGACATAGTAGGTAGTACCACTATTAAAGTAAGTGCCTAAATTAAAATCTATGCAAGTAGGCAGCGTGACTGAACAAAAAATTGGGATTGACACTTCGGTTGTACTTCGGTCGGAGAGTTCTTGAGAAAGTTAAATTGCTTTGCAATGACTATTAAAGATAAGTGTGGGAATAACGGCCCAACTTCCGTCCGCACAACGAAAAATATAAGTAAACAAGCTTCAATTGCAAAGGAGTTTACGGTAAAAATCATATTAGATCTACCTAAGTACCTAACTACACAAATAGTGTGAAAAAAAGTGAAGATTTATGTAAAAATTCAAGCGCAATGCTTTTAGGAAACAAGAATTTCGACATACGGCAGGCGAAACAATGAAAAATATTTACTTATGGCTGTTGCCGACTGAATTTATGTATTGTTTTTGACGCTGCTCAAGTTGAATGAAGTAGATGATGTATCTACGTAGACTGGGATTCTGGAAAGAGCATAATTACCAATATGCAACTTTGAAAGGATGTTTCACAAAGCACCATTGCAAGACCAACACCAGTGTTGCTTGACCTGTAAGTGCAGTGAAATGAAATGAAAAATTGTTTATTCTGTAAATAGGATATTGGAATCACTTTTACACGTCATATTAAAAAGTTGTAAAAATAAGCTAGATGAGGTCGGCGTTTCCTATCTGACTACTCTGAGAAGAAAGGCCGAAACAAACTCAGAGGTCACCGTCTCCTTTAAAGTCCAGACATAATCTTGGTCAGGCCATATGAGGACCATGTAGATTAGTCTGAAATGGTCTTTTGAGGAAAGAACCACACAGATTTGAGTGGACCTGTCCAGTCAGTGCAAGCATTTGTCAGTAATAGTGGAGCTCAACTGAGAACTTAAGGAGCTCAACGACTCGACGAACAATACCAAAGAAAGGACATTTGGGTAGGTCGCATAAAGTTCTCAAATTGCCAGACCTTCGCTAAAACTAACAGAACGAAAAATAAATATCCACATAGTCCTCACATTCACATTAAAACAATACTTTACAAGTAATCATCATGTCATTTTTCATATAATATTCAATAATGTCAATTTGTATATAAAACTGGTAGGTATTATAGTGTTTGTTCAAAAAGATAAAATATAATTTATTTGTAAGAAAAAACATTCAGAGTATTTATATACCGTAAAAATTGGAATTTGTAAGTTATGGTGTTTTACTTACGGGCCTACATGTTTTGCCGTCGATGCCTAATAGCGTACCTACAAGGTAAAAAAAGTATAGGCCGTACTATTTATACGCGGTACCTATAGGCTAGTTACTAATAAACAATATCGACAATTACCTTGACGTCTACATCAGTATCCCCAGTAGTTCTACACGAACAGGAACCGATTTGCTACTGTTAAGAAAGTAATGTGCCTATTAGGCATAAACTTTACCACAAACAACACTGGATTGCGGTTTAAAATGAAACTGATACGAATTTCTAGTCCATCTACTTGTATTTTTCCCTGTTTGAATACATACGACTTAAGTATTAAAATGCTTATAATTGTTCGTATCTGATCTGCATAAGATGAGGTAAACTTCTGTAATTTTCGTCATTCATGAACACGACTAGACCAGTACAAAAACTTAAAAAACAGAAACACATTTATTATTTATTTTTGCCAAAACCCTGAAACTATGTTAAATTATTTAGAAGTATTTCCGTCTTCATACAGCAGATCAGATTCATGAGATGCACCGTGTATCGGAACTAAAACAAACATGCAAGGTGAACAACCTCGCAAAATATTCTTTCCTTATCCAACGTAACTGTTCCAACACAATCGTGTTTCGCATTTGCAAAGCAAAATACCGCGGCTTCTAAGACCCAGACAATAACATGGTGTAACCTAGATGAGTCACGACGGTCGACGAACACTAAAGGTAGCACTTGTTTTTATTAAGCTCCGCGGCCGAGACACTTTCGAGCGTTTGCAAAAAACTCGACTTTCACTTTCGCATCCCATTGCAAAACAAACATAACCTCGTTTTGACGTGGCGCGTCAAAATTAGGAAGATAACCCAGACCATTTAGTGGCTAGAGAATCTTATATTTGCTTAGCTCTCCTCAGTCTCCTCCAGAACCGGGAGACTGGTGTGCACGCAGTGCGGCGACGATCTCGACGTGAACGCAGACATCCAAGATTCAACTTCGCGCTCGGAGCACACAAACTTCGCAGCGATTGTGGTGTCGTAGCCTTTCTGTCGCACAATGAAGCCACTGTTTGATACAGCTTGTTCGACAACTGTGTTCCTCAAGTTCACCACGCCAGTTGGCTTCGTAACCCTTTTTCTGGGATAGATCACCGCGAAATGCTCCAAAGAAGTCTTGTACACAACGACTCTCACGTCCTGCCGCATCCCGCCGGGTCCCAAAAGCACCAAAAAACCAGATTTTACTTCATTCTCAATACTTTTTTTACCGAAACTTTTGCCGAAATTTTCACCACGACATGTGCTCGACATTATGTCCGCAGGCATTTTACTGTTTAGATAACAATACGTTATTCACATAACAATGTGCAATATGTGCAATGTTATTGTCGGCGGGCGAACCGTGCGCGCGGAAAGCGTCCTCCCTTACCGCATACACAATAATACTGAAGAGTCATTTTCCAAGCGGGGTCTATATATAACCTCTGGGTCCCGAAGTAGTTCGGGTGATTTCGGTGGTGATCGTTACTTTGCATTCACTTTGGAGGCAGTGGAGGCTCGACAGACAGTTGTAAGCCGACTAAACTTCGCAGGCTGTCTGGTCCAAATGAGGTTCTATTTCGACAGATGTTTTTGGTATGGTCGGGTTATTGGAGAGGTCGAATGTTATCGGTCTCGGACGAGATGTGAACGTGAACCTTTATGACTGCATTGTTAAATGCATAAGTACATTTTAATTCATTTTGCACTTGTATTTTTGTATAACGGAAGCAAGTGCAAAACATTTCAGTATTGACGGTTTAATTCTTTCTCTTTCACAGACGGGTACCTATATTTTTTATTGTTTTATATTTTTATAATTTCAAGTCACGTTTGCCTGCGCAAAAGATGACGATGACCCTTATATTAAAAAAAAAGGTACCTACTTAGCAGCTGATTTTTTTCGCAATTTCAGGGTTGGCCCCACTATCCAATATGGAGTAAGCGTACTTTCCAGGTGGGGCAAAGTGTTATTGGGCTTTTCCATCTGGAATTTCTCAGTGGCAACCCGGAGTCTGGATATGTGCCCGGTTGATGGCAATAGGCTCGCCCTCTTTTACATACATGGGACTAAAACATAACTGGCGATATGTGGGTGTAAGTACCTACTAAAAGATTTTCATTTTCATGAATCACACCACAGTATGTCGTTTAACCTACGTTATAATTATATGTAAGTATATCAAAAACTATAATGGTTCCTTGTTGACTACGGAACCCTAAAAAGCACTCTGCTGGAATATTCTTTTATCACCCACCCGTCACTCAGGTAAGTGACGCGGTGCGGTGGTTGAAATATTCATAAAAAGATGGACGCCTCATTTTCTTGTAAAGGATATTTTTCCTTAATACTGAACAAAAATGCTTAAGTCCACACTCGATGTCTATCGGCTGAAAATGATGACGATTGCAAAAAAAAAAGTCCAAAGTCAACGTCACGCCAATTCTCACCAGAAAAATTTCTTCGTCCAGTGAAAGGTTTCATGACGAAGTTGTCAAAAACTTCTTAAATGTTTGTTCTCTACTCCTTTATTAAAAATAAATATCAGGAAAGAACGTTAAACGCAAGATGTCACAGAGTTAATGATTTATCCAGTTTGAACAATTTGTGAGCGCTCCACCTTGAGAATGGCGCGAGCCTAAGGCTAAGGGCAGACGACCTTGCACAACTCACTGTCTAGTGGACTAACTTTATACACAAAGAGCCTTTTACAAACATAATATAACATAACATCACGCCTGTAATCCCCGAAGGGCTAAGCAGAGGTAAATGATAAATGATTTTATTTATGTAAGTAGGTTTGTACAAACACTTTTACACGTCAATCACATTTTTAAAACTAGATGAAGTCGGCGTTTCCTATCTGACTACTCTGAGAAGAAAGGCCGAAACAAACTCAGAGGTCAGGAGGTCACAGTCTGTTTTAAAGTCCAGACATAATCTTGGTCAGATTATGTGAAGACCATGTAGATTGGTGTCTGAAATGGTCTTTTGAGGAAAGAACCACTCAGATTGAGTGGACCTGTCCAGTCAGTGCACGCATTTGTCAGTAATCGTGCAGCTCAACTCCGAATTTAAGGAGCTCATCGATTTGACGAACAATACCAAAGAAAGGACATTTGGTTTGGTTAGGTGTACCTATAGGCAGAGGTGTACCCACATTTCGCCAGTTATGTTTAAGTCCCATGTAACGGGGGCGAGAAAGAGCCTTTTTTCCCATTAATAGGTAAGTACATTGATAGTTTGGATTTTGGTGAATTTTGATGTTTGATAGCCAATCACGCTCTTCAGCTAAACAGAGATTTGGATGACATTTAAAAAAAATAAAAAGTAAAAGTTTTTTATTTGGAACAAATACAAATTGCCCTAGATTATTTGAATTGATAGGTACGTAAAAGAAACACTGTAGGTACACGCACACTGTCACACTTGTCTTTCCACGTTGAAATACAAGTCTGCGTGTACAGTGTTTCTTTTACGTATCAATTCAATATTTGTTGAGAATATTTTACTACTTACCTTACATAACATACATAATCAGCCTATAATGTTCCCACTGCTGGGACACAGGCATACTCTCTATGAGAGATAGTGGGCCGTAATCCACCACGCGGGCCGAGTGCGGGTTGGTAGATGTCATATGTCTTCGAATTTTTGGTTCTAAGACATGCCGGTTTCCTCACGATGTTTTCCTTCACCGTTTTGAGAGCAGTGGTGATGAAATTATTTACACAAAGTTAAGCGCCTGTCGGGGTTCGAACCTACGACCTACAACTCGTAAGTCGCGGCCGTTACCACTGGGCCACCACTGCTCTCCTACTTACCTTACCTATATATAATTATTTAAAAAAACAATGACATATTTTTTTTTGCATTTATGAACGCTATACTATTGCGGGTTAACGAGAACGCCCTTCGTTAGTAACATACTGTATAAGGGAAGAGCTCACAGGGCAGCAAAAAAGCGTCTATATATATTTTCATACATTTTACTTCCCTATGTTGTTAATGTCCACGATAATATCGTCACGTTAGAAATTATAAAAATCATAACCCTCCTTTTTGCTCCGCCGTAATCGGGTAAACAACCTACTTTGTAAAATCTAGTAGATGCTACAGAAGGTTTCCAAGGCGAAAGGACGGCGCCAGGCGTCCTATTCCGTCAGAGGATTTAATTACATGTCAATAGCGTTTAGCCCTCTTCAGTTAACCTCCGTAAATGAGATTTTATCCGACTACGGCAAAGCAAAAGAAGGGTTATGATTTTAACAGGCTATGTATGTATGTATATATATGTTCATCTGTTCCTCCTTATCTCCTACAGCTACAACCGACTTCTAAAAAAAACACAATCGAACGTGAAAAATAACTTTATCGGAAGTCGGTGTCTTTGCTTTTCAATTTTCGTTTTTTGCCAGTTATTTTTCACTTTTTTAGTGTTTTTTTAAAAGTCGGATGTTTTTTTTTGTAGAAAGTTTTTATTTTTCACTTTTTAGTTAAGGTACACACGGCTACACATCAAGCTATACATTTCCATTATAAGCTGACCTCGCATTGTACGCAAATTCTATACAATGCGAGATCAGCATAAACTGGAAATGTATAGCTTGATGTGTAGCCGTGTGTACCTACCCTACATAAGTCCTATACCGTTATCTGCTATGTAAATAACAGTGAAGGAGAAAATTAAGATATCATCACATACGCAAAGTGGGAAAAATACATAATTATTGAAGCTAACTCAAAAACTACGCAAGTAAAATGATTTTTATATGAGACCACCTATGAAGCATGACCTAACAAACAAAAAAAGAATCATCAAAATCATGGCGGTCCTGCCGCCCGCACACTTGTACAAAAAAGTTGCCCTATATTTTCCTGTCACAAATTTCGTAATATAATTTTGGCTTCGGCCTGTAGCGTGTGGACTGTATGAT
This sequence comes from Lithophane semibrunnea, assembly GCA_947363905.1. Lineage (NCBI taxonomy): Eukaryota > Metazoa > Arthropoda > Insecta > Lepidoptera > Noctuidae > Lithophane > Lithophane semibrunnea. Next base: position 14,574,174 of record OX376199.1, on the reverse strand, counting down.
TAAAATGCGCTAGTAGGATGAAACGACTTTATTTGTAGTTTTGTAAATTACAGTAGCGTGGAGAATTTTCGGTCGACTGCGGTCGCGTTGCTGGGGTCCGGGGTTTTTATTCACTGATCCGCGGGGAGCGGGAATCGGCCATATTATTTTGGCATCCACCAATGGCAACGCGTGGAGCGACCGAGCGGCGTGAACAAGTTTATACTTGTCGCCGGGCACGCGGCTCCGTCGCTTTACATCATAGGTACCTACTTGCTGTCGTGCACAGGCCAATCCAACCATATCACTTGACATTTTGTTTGACAGTCTGTAAGATATTTTTTGAGTTGATTAGCTTTCCAGTAGAACAAAGGAATTTACTTACAGCTGGTAGAAAAGATAAGCAGTGTTTTTATATTGGCATAAAAATACCTACGTAAAAAAATCGGTCGAGTGCGTTTTGGACCACGCACTGTGAAGGGTTCCGCAGTTATAGTTTATGATGATTCTAGAAAAAACTATGAAAAAGACAAAGCTATTCATGCGATTGTAACCGAAAATATCCCTTATCTGAAAAAAATCTACATAAATAGCAAAGTTACTTAGAAACATAATAATCTTTTTAATTATGGGATCCAACAATACCCCACACGCATATGAGCATTCAATTATTTTTTCTTCCTTTGATTAAATGCATGGGGAGTGCCACGGTGCCACCCTTAATGATTTTTTTCATAATTTCATTACTCTGTTTGGTTGTGCACAGAAACCTCTTTCCTAATTCATCGATACTCCGAACTGCCTGCCTTTTCCCAACTATGTTGGGGTCGGCTTCCAGTCTAACCGGATGCAGCTGAATACCAGTATTTTATCACTGCATAACTGACCTCCACAACCCAATTGCATGGTTAACACGATACCAATTGTTAAGACTGGTTGTCAGAATAGTACTATACTTAGTCGATATAGTGCCAGCCAGCAGTCTCGGAGTAAATGGCTGTATAGTATCCAGACGGACATAACGAAATTATAAGGGTTCTGTTTTTGCCATTTGGCAACGGAACACTATTAATATAATAAAACAAGACAGGTGTAGCCTACCTAGCTGTAGCACGCGAGGCCCCCGCTTTTCTAACCTGGGAATTTATTACGTAAAACAAGTTATGTGTATGTTGTATGTCCGTTTAATCGACTTGCTGCCATAAATATATATGTAGGTACTGTATAAAATTGACGTGTTTAGTTTTGACTGTATGAGTTATTAATAAGCACATAAAGGAAGGAAAGTAATGCATCATACTTACAAAGTTACAACAGACCGGAATACATGTGTGGCTCAGAATCTTACGTAGGTACACACGGCTACACATCAAGCTATACATTTTCAGTTTGAGCTGATCTCGCATTGTATAGGATTTCCGTACAATGCGAGGTCAGCTTATACTGGAAATGTAAGTATAGCTTGATGTGTAGCCGTGTGTACAGCGGCAACATGAATTTTTTTATAAGAGGGAAGCCGAATAAAATAATGTTCTATTCTATAGGTAATTACATCAATAGTATTCTTCATCAATCAATCAGAATCAATCATCAATCAAATCAGAGGGTGGGCGCTGATACCTATATTTACAAGACATTAAGTTATCTTAGCTTAGGTATTGGCTGAAACTCTAATGCTATCTTACTTACCTTAAGGCCTATTTTTGTTGTAATACATATTTTATATTTATTACTTGAAGGTGCAAATATACTATTTAAATTTAAAAAATCAATCAATCAAATAAGTACATACCTTACTGAACTATATTTTACTATATTTTTTTTTATATTGGACTCTGGTGCCGATTCTCTTGTCACAAATTCTCTAAACTAAACTAAAAATCACTAAAATTTAGTTTATTCCTGTCAAACGACGATTTCCTATTCTGAAAATAGACTAAACTGACACAACTTAACTATAATTTAGTTTGACAGCACTAAGATGGCACTGAGTTTTAATTTAGTGAAAATGCTATTCTGAATTTGACGTTTTAACCAAAATTTTTGTTCAATATCTAAAATCCTCTAACTAACTCTGACTATTTTTAATCACGATTAAAAATGTGTGGAATAAAATTAGATGTCATGAACTAAAATTCAAACCGACGTGTCGGTTTGAATTGATTTTTTCGGTACTGTATCTTTTTTTTATTTTCTTTTGCTTATATCTCGAAAACGGTGTGTCCTATCGCAAAAATAATGAAAATTTTGACCCCCTTTGCAACCCACTAACCCGTAATACTCTACATTTTGGTGATTTAATTTTTTGTTTTCTTCCAAAAAGTGAAAAATTCCATATAAAAATACGTCGAGACGGCCACATTGCGCGCCTCTCCGGCTCAAATAAAATCACGTTGTAGGCAAACAAGTAGGTACCAAGTGGAGTCGCGATTGTCAAATTCGATTTTAGTTCTGTCAAAATAATTTTTAAATTTAGAGATTTTTTTTGGCAGAATAGCTCTAAGATTGTCATAGTAAAAAGTAAGGAATTTTAGTGATAGTTTAGTTAGTTTAGTTCGGTGTACAAGAGAATCGGCACCATTGTTGACTGCAGTCATCTTTCAAAAGGTAGCGATAGAGTTGCTGTTCCGAACTTCCGTAGGGAAGCCGGTGGGAATCGTGTTGTATGGAGCCTTTTTTTTTTAGACATATCTTCATAAGTAAGGGACATACATTAATATTTTTCAGCAAACCGAATCAGCAATACAACTCTCAAAGTTCATATAAATGTATTGAATGACTATTTCCTGAATTAATCATGACATTTGGCAGTTATTCTAACCGGAGACTCCTTATGTTAGAATAACTGCCAAATGAAATCGCTAATGATTATAATTCTGTAAAGTCATATTTGTTACTGACCTGCAAATGGCAAAAAACGTGACAATTTTTTTGAATTCGAGGCCTACCTTAGCGCATCCCCCTAAGGTAGGATAGGTGGCTTAGTGGCTACCCATTGCCACAAATTTAGCTGGTACAAATCCAGACTCCGAGTTTTTACCGAGAATTTCCTGATAGAAAATTGACACTGAGAAGAGCTGCGACCAACACAGCAGGCACTAGTTATTACGTGAAATTATGACAGTGTATTAATTTAGATGTCCTATAGTGCTATCCGCGAAGACGTGCCCCAATCAAATCTGTGTGGTTCTTTCCTCAAAATACCATTTCAGATGCTAATCTACGTGGTCCTCATATCGCCTGACCAAGATTATGTTTCGACTTTATAAGAGATTGCGACCTCTGAGTTTGTTTCGGCCTTTCTTCTCAGAGTAGTCAGATAGGAAACGCCGATTTCATCTAGCTTATTTATACTATTTTATCATTTATGACGTGTAACAGTGATTCTAATATCGTATTTACAGAATAAACAATGTCATTTCATTTCATTTCACTCCGCTCCTCTTCTTACTAAAGTACAGCTTACTACAATAGGTAATCGCGGAGTGAGGCGCGTCTTCGTGGATGGCACTATCTGCATCTTTCGATGCTGACCGTAATAATTGTTAACGCTACAAACTATACATTTAATTAATGTGGACTACATTTTCATGGCAGTGTCGTTAAAACTGGCAATAGGGAACCATGCCAAGTTGTTTGGCATAATCCAACTCTATATCTGGCAACAGATTCAGTAGGTTCCAAAACTTCCAAATATTTGTGTAGGTGCCTAACTGCCTACCTACAAAAGTGTTAAAATCCGTTAGGTAAAAACCTTGACACGAGTTTATAAACATCTAAATAAGCTACTTTTCATCGTAGACCCTGAGTCCGAAGGCGAAGTCGAGGAGAAAAAAAAAACAAAAAACGTAGATATATTTAGTAACCTATTCAGATAGGCAGTCGTTCCATGTAAAATACTGGTATTCGGCTGCATCCGGTTAGACTGGTAGCCGACCCCAACATAGTCGGGGAAAGGCTAGGCAGATGATGATGTTTAGTAACCTATTTCGTAAGAGACAATGTCAAAATATCGCGCTTTCGGTGCTACATAAATAATGCACGAACACATAAACCTTCCGGAACTCTAACTAAATGATGGTGAACACCTCATCAAAATCCATTGTGATGTCTAGAAGATGAGGATTTAGGATGACACAGACCGACACGAAAAGTGACTGTGTTTAGTTCGTTTTATACTATACATGTATTATAAATGGAAGCAACAGTATAATAATAATTTTCATTTGCTTGCCATTTCCCAACTATGTTGGAATCGGCTTCCAGTCTAACCGGATGCAGCTGAATACAAGTATTTCACATGGAAAGACTAGTACGATAGTGTAAATCGACTTTCGTTGCTGGCTGTACCTAAAGCACAGCCTAGCCTAGGCTGCGTGTGTACTGTGTACGTCACAGGGGTACACGTGAAAACGGGCACGTGGGCCAATGACGTCAACTCACAATAGCTGTCAAAACAACTCGTTTACGGATTAATAGACATTTAAAATCCAAAGGAAATGAATTAGCTTAGGTTAATATTCTACTTATGTCTAATTCTAGGAAGATGTGACAAAACTGTGAATAAAACAATAGAATATACAAGGAGAAAGCGCTAAACCCGCGAAATTCAATTTTTTTTACTATAGTGTCAGGTTTTATGTTGATCAAAACATGATTCATGACAGTAAAAAATATGAATTACAGAATTATTATCATCAATACAACTGTCTACCGTCTCCTGCCGTCCGTCTCCATCATCAGACCCGAACAGTTATCGAACAGTCATACCCTAGCTAGGTCTAAAAATCTCATCAAGATAGATTAAATAATGTCAAAACAGGTGTAGGTGAATAAACAATAAACCTCTATTTGTTTGTGGGTGGATTTTATAATTAAATTTTAAATGGGACCAACTTCCTTAACCAATAAAAAAAGAAACGGGAATCTCTGTAAAAAGTTATGCGTGATCATCCCTACATACAAATAAGTATACGCACAGCCTTTTGGGCACCTTTCCTATTGACAGCGATGCGGAAGAATTCTTTGATGCTCAATAAGCCCCTCCCCTTTATTTAGTATAACAAGTTCCCCAATGAATATATTTTACCTATTTATCAAAATAAACTTTTTGATTAAGTATACGCACATGGAATTAGTATGTAGAGAACATTTTATTTCATTAAAATAAAATACAATTATCAGCACGAATTAACGCATTATGTAGGGATGAACAGTTACTTGTTCTTTTTTATATTTCGCGCGTATTTTCAGGCTCAACACTCGTTGGCCAGACTCTACCTCTACGACGAATGAAAATAAATCTGTCTTGGCGATGGCAACCCTTTGTACGGACAATAAACGATACATATAGTGCGACATGGATCTAAATAAACGTGGCTAAATAAATAGATTTGGAAATTTGTCTAGTTTTCTCTTGATATGCAATGCAGCGCATTTTGATTAGACTGTCTAATCAAAATGCGCTACATTGCATATATGGTCTAATTTAGACCAATTCAGGGAAAAATTAAGTAACTACTAACAATCGAGAAGGATCGAGTGAGTTGTTACCAGTTACTAGTAAAAATGCCCAGGTCTTTGTAAGCCAAACTTTAGTTTCTCGAACACTCGCCTCATATCAGATATGTACGCGATACGCGATGTTCGGAACTGCCAAATGTACATTGACATTTGATTTGACATTCGTTTCGCATTTCGTTCGTTCGTTCAATCCAAACATAATCTTTGGTTTATACTTCAACTTCATTCTTCGTCTGCTCTGTGGTTTCTTTTTCGATTGACATTTGACATCCACACGTCTACCACAGAATTCACAGATTAGGACCTCCGTGAATTTAGCCGAACGATTTAATTATTATGAACTTTTGTTAATGCTAATCGTTAGAGAATCGTTAGAGAGGGTTAGAGAGAAAAGAAAAATCGTTAGAGAGTAATTAGTTTTTATGTAAAAACAATTTTATTTTTTCGTGTGAAGTTGGCCCCCCTTCCCGCAAAAATGGACTTAGACGTAATTTTATTTTTTTAATCGTTTGCGAATCGTTAGAGAGAGATTGAGAGTTACACAAAATCGTTAGAGAGTTAATATTTTATTTGATATTAAATAATTTCTGAGAGCGTGACATTAGCCCACCTCTGTGAATTTTGCCCCCGATATAATTATTCTCAACTTTTGTTAATGCTAATGGTTAGAGAATCGTTAGAGAGAGTTAGAGAGTAAAGAAAAATCGTTAGAGAGTAATTAGTTTTATTTATCAACGATTTTGTGAAATTGGCCCCCATTCCCGCAAAAATGGACGTAGATGTAATTTTTTTATTTTTATCATTTGAGAATCGTTAGAGAGAGATAGAGAGTTAAAAAACATCATTAGAGAATTAATATTTTAATTGATATTAAATTATTATATTTCTGAGAACGCGTTTTAGATTAAACAGGCTCGCTCTTATTATGGACAACATATTCAGCCGAACGTTACTTTTACTGTACCTAGAAGTTAGTGAAGATACCAGGCATTTCGTCATCACATGAGACAGCTTTGATCAGAGGACTCACACCACTATAGTTATAGTGTATTACATTATTATCTGGTATCTTGGATGGGCCGGCATCAAAATTATATATCTCAACCTGCTCAGTTTCTCGACAGTACATTGAAAATGAAGAAAATCATTATTTAAAACTAAAAAAAAAAGTTTTATTTCATAAAAAATCTGTAACTCTTGCATTCAAAGCATATTATTCAGTTTTAAATATCATAATATTGTCGAAAGGCTTTTCATCCACTTTCGATCTCGATTCCAAGTCATAAAACAGGAATTCTCCATCGTAATTAAAAAAATGTTCTTGATCATTAGGTAGGTACTATTATCATTTTACTCCTGCAGGCGTAGCATGGCGCTTGCTATCTCTACGAAGAATAGACATAGCTTTTTCTATACAAAGTGACAGTTCGTTTCTTCATTTTTGACATCCACCGTAGAAATCTTTCTACAATCTGTCATTTTGTCTTTCATTTCTAACGATCTTTGTCTACGTCTTTTTGTAGGTAGACTATTTCAGAAGAAAGTTTTCTATCCTTACTGTCAAAATCACACTGACAACCGATAAATCCTATGATAAAACAAAGAATTCTGAGTCGAATTATGTAAAAGAGTGAATTTCGTAAAAAGTGCAGTTGACTCTTTCTACTATGCTGCCGTCTCGTACTGTCTACTGTCTACAGGAAACGTCATTTTTGTCTACTCTTCCGTCGACAAAACGGTGCTCATGCTACGCCTGCTGCTAAGCCTGTGGACTATGCTGAAACATGCACTTCTTGCACTTATAGATTCCTAGTAGCTATAATCTAAAGAGAGGTCTAAAAGAATCATGCTACACATTTTTGACTGAAAATATCCCATTTCATCTTATTTCAGAATATGGTACATAAAGTAAATAACTTGATTAGAATTTTTGTTTGCATTGTCATAATCACAGACTACTTAGAGAACTAACGTTGTCATAATCTTTACAACAAAATATTGATTGACTGCACAGACTAATTGACTGTAATGACAGTACCATGTGTCAATTTTGAAAAGTTTGTTATTTTCTGGGGTGTGTTCACTTTATTAGCCTAGATAATTAGAAAAGTTTGTTCGTTTTAGGAGTAAACTAACACTAAATTAATTATTTCCTAAGAAATAAGCAGTACCTTTGTACTCATATTTTAACTATGTCGTATCTATTTTGTATTTTACTGTGTGTACATAAGAATAAAATAAATAAATAAATTAAAAAGCGATTTTTCTCAAAATTGATAATCCTTAAAAATGTATGATACAGTTAGAGCTACTACTTTTTAGGATGTCTATCCAAATATATTAACTTATCCTGGTTAGAATTATTGAATAATAAAAAACCATTTTTGGACATGTCCTTTCGAATCGATGTGACCTGTGGAAGATGCTCACATCCATTCATCAACCTGAAAAAGAGCTGATAATCTTCAAACGGCTGAACCGATTTTCTTGAATCATAGCTAAGAACACTCTATCAAGTCACCTTTCAAACAAAGTAAAAAATATCAGAATCGGTTCAGCCGTTTGGCAGCTACGATGTAACATACAGACACACACGTTAAACTTATAACACTCCTCTTTTTCCGTCGGTGGGTTAAAAAAGACCCGACCAGCTCCCGACAAGCACCCACCTTTTGTGTGTTTTGAGCATAAATGATGCATTATAAGTACCGAATCAAATTGAAACTACCAACAATATTTCGTATTCTTATCAGGTATCACTGTTAAATGATCGTTAATCAAATACACGACTTTACCACTCATAACTATAACGTCCCTCTGCATCATGTCATGTATCAGTAGTACCTACTACTCACGGTAATACTCGCGTCGCGCTCACGGTGAACAAAGAGAAACGTAAGTGTGGCCGCTTCATTCAATGCAATAATTCTCGCGGTAAATCTCTTTGACCTCTTATCAATCACCCAACGTCAAACGCCAATGTAAATGCCGTTGACAAATTCTCGAGGTAAGTCGTAGTGTAGTACACCAACGGTTAACGTCTATCGCGATAATCTGTTGGTGTGGCCCCAGCATATAAGAGATTTGTCATATTTAAAAAAAACTTTGTATCTCCGGCAGGGGGGAGTGGGGGGATCTACTAACTATTCCCCCTCTCCTCCCCCCCCTATCCCCTACCGAGGCGGCACGTTTCTAAATTTTAACCTGCTCAGGTCCTAGGGTAAAACGCGTTCTCAGCAATAATTTAATATCACTTAAAATATTAACTCTCTAATGATTTTTTTTAACTCTCTATCTCTCTCTAACGATTCTCAAACTATTAAAAAAAAAAATTACGTCTACGTCCATTTTTGCGGGAATGGGGGCCAATGTCACAAAAGTAATTAAAATCGTTGATAAATAAAACTAATTACTCTCTAACGATTTTTATTTTCTCTCTAACTCTCTCTAACGATTTTCTAACGATTAGCATTAACAAAAGTTGAGAATAATTATATCGGGGGCAAAATTCACAGAGGTGGGCTAACGTCACGCTCTTAGAAATTATTTAATATCAAATAAAATATTAACTCTCTAACAATTTTGTGTAACTCTCAATCTCTCTCTAACGATTCGCAAACGATTAAAAAATAAAATTACGTTTAAGTCCATTTTTGCGGGAAGGGGAGCCAACTTCACACGAAAAATTAAAATTGTTTTTACATAAAAACTAATTACTCTCTAACGATTTTTCTTTTCTCTCTAACCCTCTCTAACGATTCTCTAACGATTAGCACTAACAAAAGTTCATAATAATGAAATCGTGCGGCTAACTTCACCGAGGTCAGATTAGGTACACTCATGGTACTAGCGTTGCCAACTGCACCGTAATTACGGTAGAAACACCGTATACAGCATTGATTCACCGTCTACCGTAGTAATTTCATTACGGTGTCAAAAAACACCGTAATTGGGCAGATAGAATATTGCATGTATTTTTGTTGTCATAACATGGCAACATATTAAATAGCAGTGAACTAGGGGGAATTCCTCAACCATAGAGTTTGAACCAATAGTAACGTTTTTATTACCAACTTTCTTTATTCAGATGTATGTGATACTTTGCGTAATTGCGTTGTAATTATACCTGCGTTGAAAGGGAATCTGTTTTGCAAATAAATTAAAACGGAAAGTTATCATAGTAAATCTGATGGTGAAAAAACTTGTGTCAACTTTCTGCCGTCAGAAGACATGCTTAGGAGACAAAAATACTGAAATGTATCAAAATGATCATGATCACATAGTTATTTTGTCAAATTCCGAAGTTTTTTTTTTTTGTTCAAACAACTATGTATTTTGTACGACTTTTTAAAATCTACCGTATTTTTCTTAAATCTACCGTAATTTTAAACTGGAAACACCGTAATCTATTATTTGGAGTTGGCAACGCTGCATGGTACACTCGACTTAGTCTGTGGAGTGTGGTTTGTGGACTTCTCCAACCAAACCAACCTCCATGGCGTCGATCTTGCAAAATAATCGTTTTGTTCGTGAAACAATAACTAAATGTGAACTTGGATAAAATGGACATGTCGTGTCTGTTTAATTAAACTGTTGTTAGTTTCTCTTCGATAAATTCTGTGATTCTCTTCATTTTAGTTAGTGTGTTGTGTGAACTTGTGTTAGCGTTGCTTTAAAAACTTCATGTTGATTACTTCTTCGATATTTCTTTTGTGGCGAGGTGGCGAGGCTTGCGTACTTTCCTAGTTAAACATTAGCACTCGAGACGAGACTAATTTCTGAGCGTTAGTAGAGAAAAACCGTAAGGCAAAAGATTATTGGTGATCTGGGGTTATCTACTAAAAATGTCTTGTCCGAAATAAGTTGACCTTCCTCGTTGTTTCGTTGTACCATTGGTTAGAAGTCGATCCTGCTTTGTTAAGAAGTGTATATCATGTACCGTTATGATGACACTGTTATCGATCGATGGTTACAAAAATAGTGGTTGAAAATTACTTACATGTTGTGGAACATAGTCAAGGGAAAGTAGGTGTCTTGTCTTGTTGCAAAATATTTGTAGTTAAAAATGTGCTGTTACTCTGAAAACTAGTTCAAGTTTAGATTTCTTCAAATGTTGGTTGTATTTTCGAACCTGGTAATGATTGAGGTTTTGCCTTGCACATGTCGACTAGTAAAAGTCAAATAATTTAGTTCAAACAGGAATTTAAGAGGCACTTTTGAAAAAAATAGAATTGATTCTAGTCGCCCCTTCCAAAAGGTAGTTTTTGTATGGAGAAGAAAGGGCAAAAAACTCCACTCTCTTAAAAATGTTTTACAATATTTTGTACACATTAATAATTATATGTAAGACGATGCATCTAAAATTACTATACCACAATAGGTAAAAAGAAATAAAAATTAACCCTTCCTTGGCAGTCCGGCTAATGAAGCAATGGCCGACAAAATAATCATGTGATTGATACATGGTGCTCACACTAGGTATTTCAGTGGCTTTGGTGGTCATCTTACAAGCTACATGTTAGGAGTCTTTTCTTGTTTCTTTTTTGAAACTATATTACCGTTCCTTGGTTGTAATGTTTGTTTGTTGCTTCCTTACACGCATACTTGGGGTCAAACAAACTTTATTTCTTCAAGTGAACTCATTAAACTTCATTGAACTTAAAATAAAATAAAATATTAGATAAAAAGCAAAACAACATAATAATCTGTCAGTAACATAGCTATCAAAACTCGTGGCATTGTTGACTTAAACAGGTTTATGGTCTTCGAAAGTCATCCTTGTGTTCATTGTTTCTAGAACGGCAATGCCTCCATATTTGCAAATGTCTATATGCCATAGTCATCACTTACCATCATTTGGGACTGCTTATTTGAATGGCACCCAATAAAATATCATACAATAAACAGTTCTAGCTCATTAATTATGCTGGTGTTGAAAAGTATCATAAAGACCTCCAAGGTTGCAGCAAGTTGAGTGTCCATGTTGTTGGTTGTGGTGAAAGCCAAAATATTCTGCAAGAGACTGACTATAATTATTTGATTTTTTATATGAGGTTTAAAAAAACCTGGAATTTAATTCACTAAAATAATAACTAAATGAATAAATTTTAAACAGCACTTTTACTTATTTTTGGGTATCCTTTGTTGGATATAAATAAATAAATAATGTTTTAGTTGAATAGGTACACAATTTTGGTTGGTGGCGTAGGACAAGTAAATGTGAACATGTCCTTAGGTTTGTAGGGTGACTGTTCACTGGCTAGGTACATGAAGTTCCTTGACACAAACCTAAAGATGTAGTAGTTGCAAGCACAAGTTGTGTTGTGGTGTTGATCTCCAGGTTGGTTGGTTTAAACGGGTTTTCAGTAGCACCTCAGACTTTGGTTATGTGAACGATTTTTCAGTTCTTACGTAAACAGCATAATATCCCTGCCGTATTTCCCGAAGAAGAAAAAGGCGGAAGTGCACACCATAAGTACACCCTCACTTCCCCTGTTATACTCATTTTTAGGGTTCCGTAGTCAACAAGGAACCCTAAAAATGAGTAAGTATAACAGGTTTCGCTGTGTCCGTCTGTCTTCCGCGGCTTAGCTGAGAGATTCTTAGTACTAGAAAGCTGTAGTTTGGCATGGATATACATAATTAATGACTCCGACAAAGTGGTAAAATAAAATTATGAAAAAAATTTTTTTAGGGTTCCTCCTCTAAACGTAAATTGGATTTTTTTTTGTCTATACCACGGTGTGTGTCGTTTGAAAGGTTCAAAAATATTGCTTGAGTTTGTGAAAACCATTTTTGGATTCAGGGATCCGTTTGCGGCATATTATAATAGCTTTAAAATGGGTTTGTTACGAGTCAAGTTCCAGCTAAATGGTTAGTGCTGGAAATCTAGTATATGTCAACAAAACTCACAGCATTAGTTGATAATTACGAGGGTCATTCAATAAATACTTAGCCTACAAAAAGTAAACGAAAATTTTGGAAAAGTGGCAATTTATTTTTCAACATAGTCTCCTTTTAGTTCGATACACTTAGCCCAGCGATGCTCCAACTGTTTTAACCCGTCCGAAAAATAGGCCTTGTAAATAGGGTTTTTGTCAAACTCTGCAAAATAGGCCTCCGTGGCGGCGATGACCTCCTCATTCGATCCATATCTATTCCCGGCGAGTGATTTTTTCAGATTAGGAAACAGAAAGAAGTCACAAGGGGCCAAATCTGAAGAATACGGTGGATGGGGCAGCAATTCGTAGCGTAATTCGACCAATTTGGCCATGGCAACGGCAGACGTGTGAACCGGTGCGTTGTCGCGGTGAAACAGCACTTTTTTCTTCGCCAGATGGGGTCGTTTTTTCTTTAATTCGGCGTCGAATCGGCCCAATAAATCGGCATAGTAAAGCCCTGTAATTGTTTTACCCTTCTCGAGGTAATCGATGTAGATCACACCTTGTGAATCCCAGAAAACGGTGGCCATAACTGTACCGGCCGATTTTACAGTTTTCGCCTTCTTTGGAGCACGTTCCCCGGTCTGGATCCATTGTTTTGATTGACCAGTGGATCCAGGTTTCATCGACGGTCACAAAACGACGCAAAAACTCCGCTGGATTCCGCTTAAACAGCGCCAAACACGTCTCCGATGTGGTCTCACGGTTGCGCTTGTTTTCTGGTGTGAGTAAACGCGGCACCCATCGCGCCGACAGCTTTCTCATGCCGAGTTCCTCGTGAAGAATATGATGCACTGTTCCTTCTGAAATGCCTACAGTCTCAGCTAGCTCCCGAACCTTTAATCGGCGATCTGCCAATACGAGATCATGGATTTTTTTAATGTTTTCCTCCGTAGCAGCTGCTTTCGGTGCACCTGGACGTGGTTCATCAAAAACCGACGTACGGCCACGTGCAAACTCGTTGAACCAATTCTTGACGGTGGCCATCGATGGAGAAGAGTCACCGTACACAGCATCCAAGCGCTCTTTGATTTCGATGCGCGTTTTCCCTTCTAAAAATAGGAATCGAATCACCGAACGATATTGCTCTTTTTCCATTTTTGTAAAACCGATCGACACGTTCGCTTCCATAAGTTGTCAAATTAAAACAAATGAAGGGATTGGAATGAAAATTTGAAAAAAGAATTAAAAAAGAATGTGCTACACTGTGGTAAAACTCTTTTGAAACTACAGCGCCCTCTGGCGATGAGGCTAGGTACTTATTGAATGCACCTCGTATAACAAAATTAAAAGGAAAACTATCACAGCTAAGTAGGCTCTACAAGTTAACGAGTAATAATCGACCTACTTACATTTGCAGTTGCAAAAACATGTTATAGAATGTGTGGGAGACACGCACTTGTTATTTATAGGATTGTTACTACTTACCAATGTATCTAATGTGCGGTTGCTTTCATAAACCACTCGTAAGAAACTGTCCATTGTTTGATAAGCAAACCAGTTAGATGTGTATACTTTATTTATTCCAGCTCCGGAAAAGACTTTTTTATATTTGTTAAATGGAATCTATAATATCCCATTAGGGATTCTTTTTTCTTTTTTAATTCTTCTATTGATGTGTGGAAATTTAATGCGTGTTTTATTCTTATCCAAGCATAATTTTGTGAGGTTCGATTTTTATATGTTTTGTGCCTCTGATCCCACATTCGATCTCGATTCAGTTTGTAAAGCTTCGAGAAGCTCAAGGGCTTTCTCGTTACTCCACTCCATTTATTGGCTGATCGATTTCGGTAGGTATATAAATAAGACGTGCTATCCCGGCGCGCTCATGGTGCACAATGACAAACGTTAGTGTGGCCGCTTCATTCAACGCAATAATTCTCGCGGCAAATCTCTTCAACGTCTAACGCCAATGTAAATGCCGTTGTAAAATTCTCGCGGTAATGCGGCATGCATGCCGAACATGCAACTTAATATTGTAATCCGGACTACAATATTAAGTATAAATTCATCCCAACTACGGAACCCTTCATCGTGGGTGGTCCGACACGCACTTGGCTGGTTTTTTTAATATTAATTATGAATACTTATTTCAAATTAACTATTACTCACGGATTTGCTCGTCCAGAAACAAATTGACGCTTTCTAGAAGAGAAAATGTTTATTTGCATTGAATGAACGAATACGGGCGAGTGGTTACAAAATAATGTTTCGTTCCAGATACATTCCATCATGTGGCATGCATACTTACTCAATACAGTATATAATTTTACAGGTTTTGGTATAAAAATTAAGTTCTACATTCTAATAAATCAAAAGGTAAATAATAAAATAAATATATGTAAAGGTATTCAATAATGAGATAAAGTTAATGATATTTCATAACGATTGTAATATCCTGAATGTCAGCAGTTGTCGAATTAACATGAATATTGTGAAACAATTAAGTTACTGTCTTGAACACTTCCGTTAACTCCTCATTTTGTAGCTGTACCTATACTTCAGAACGCTGCGTGAATTTTTCTGCATGCGGGGCAACCCCGCATGCGTGATGAAATCCGCACGATATTAAGAACACTCAATCCTTTCTCATCAGACAGACGGGACGGACTGACAGTCGGTATGTACTTAGCGAAACTAATAAGGAACTGAACTAACTTTCAAGCAGGTTTTATGTTTTTTTTTTTTTAATTACTCTTATTTTCACCTTCCTTGTTTTACTACGGAATCCTAAAAATGACATAAACTGAAACAAGTCGTCAAAACTCTCCTAATACCGAGGTAGGTATTGACATAGATGGTTCATGACTTTTGTTAAAAAGTATGAACTGTAATAAACTTTCAGAGAGGAGCTCGTGGCTAAATAATAACAGCCGCACGGGTCGATCCGTCAGGTTAAGCTACGCTTGCCGGGGTTGGTCCGTGGATGGGTGTCCATCTTTACATATCGAGACTCCTCCGTGTCTCAAACAGCATGTTAAGCCGTTGGTCCCGGCTGTCATTCGTGGATCTTTGACAACCAGTCTTACCAAGGGGAGATAGGCAGTCAAACCATGTAAAATACTGGTATTCAGCTGCATCCGGTTCGACTGGAAGCCGACCCCAACATAGTTGGGAAAAGGCTAGGTAGATTCATTTTTAATAAACTTTCAATAATAAGAAAAACCTACAAGAAAACAGTCATTATAATTACGATCATAATTACTATTCTTACAAATTATAACATTGCAGTGAAACACGAGATCATTACCTACCCTAATTGCGTAACAAACATTCTTATATATTCCGAAGGATTTGAAGGAAATTCCTTGTCCATTTCTTAACATGTTTGGAAAATTTGTTTGCTCGACAACGTAAAAAGCGTAATGAATGCGTAACTAGTCTGAAAGACAATTTTGGCGAATGTAATAGGCTCTCCTTCAGTGCATGCTTCATGAGACCATACTTTGCTATCGACCCACACCTCGTTCGACTTGTTAAGGCATTATGAAACAATAAACAACAACCCAACAACAAAAACACATCAAAATAATAGCTGACAAAATATTGAAATAGGAAAGTTGTGAAATCTTTATTATTCGTTCTTTTTTAATGGGAACTGAGCCGTTGTCTGCTGTTATGCTAGTGTTGGTTTTCAAATTAAGGTTTGCAAATAAATCAAAACTATGAATGAAACGACATTATTCGTCAAAAATACATCCAACTCTGTCAGCATCATAAAAACTAAGTTTTTAGAGGAATAACCCAAAAGCCAGGCTGATCAAAACCCAAGTAAACTAACAAATTACAAAAATAGGTTGCAGGACACCTTTTGTTTTGTTTAAGATACGTTAGTAGTGATTTTATGAAAAAGGAAAGATTTCTCATCTGTAGGTTTATATCAGTTCGGAAATAAACGTATATTGTGGGCATTGTGGCGGTTAAACCATACAAAATGTGGAATATGAAGTAAGTACCAAAGTTATTACGAAAACTTATGAAGTTTGGATATCATTAAAATGGTTCAACTACATATTTTTGTCACAGCCAACAACAACGATCATCATACCCATCTCAAGCTCAAATTGAGGCACTGATGCACTTTTTAGAAGAAAATCCCCGCCTTGCAACGGGCGTTCCTAAAGTGGCCAGTGCCCGAGATCGAACTAGGAAACTGTGGGAGAAACAATCCATACACTTAAACAGTTTAGGAGGGAGCATTAAATCCTGGAGACAATGGAGAAAGGTTAGGTTCTCTCTCTATATGTATAATAAAAATAGTTAAAATCTATACGAATCGCCTGGCATAAAATTATAACAAATCAAAAACGATGGTCTATGGTATATTGCAGTATTGGGCTGACAAGAAAAGTGCTGTAAAAAAGAAAGCAGCTCAACGTTTCGCGGAACGAGTCAAAAACGGTGACGTAACGGACGAGATGATGCAACTCACCGATACTGAGGAACGAATTCTTGGTGTGATGGGTGGTGACGGTTTTGAAACCGATGATATGCATTTAGGATATAACAAACTGCAAGTACGTAATTGTTTCATTCTTTATTTGTAAAGGAATTGTCGACTTACCATGAATCGTTTTTATTTTCAGACTGTTTCACCAAGTCCACCATCCGACATGTCACTGGCTAACCCCACTGTTGATATGCAAGAGGCAAATGAACCAGTGAGTGCATTATACTGAAACATCGACAATTATGAGTTGTTTTTAATTCCAATATTTTTCAGGAAACTTCCGCATTCGAAAACATGGAGGGGCAGGCAGCTAGTGTGCTATCCATATCACTGGTAATATTGTTCAGAACAATGATATTCATCGTCTCCTACGACAAATATGAGTGTAACCACATAAGCAATTATTTCAGATTGAAGAAGCAGATGCAGCATCACCGTTGGCTGCGCCTACGAGCTCGTGTTTGAACTCAAACCCACAGGCCTGTAATCATACGGCCTCACGCGAATCTTCGCCCGCTCTCAGCACACCACGCCTACTCCGCAATACAAGTACGTAACCAATTTGAAACATATATAATATTTTATGATTTTTTTACAATACAGTAGTATTCTTTATTGAACACGAAAATAAAAACTGAATTTTAGAATTAGGTCTAATCGCTCCAGGCGATTTCTGCCAGACAACTTTTGAATGGTAAGACAAAACTGAGACAATTTTAATGTACATTATCAAAATCTTAAATCCTTCTTTTGATAATTCTTATTGTTATAGATCCACGTCGCACACGACGTATGGGGCAGACGGATGCGATGTCAACGTCTTCCCAGCGGCGGTTCCAATTCGTCAGTCTGGCGGAGCGCTTTTTGAGAGTGGAAGAAAGCCGATTACAAATGGATCGTAGGTATGCGACCATAATAGAAAATCTACTGGAGCGAGACAAGGAGAGGGATCGGACTGTTGCTCAGGCTTTGAGTTCTCTTGGAGACAGCTTGAAATTAATAGCCGAAGCTTTAAAGAAATAGATGTTTTACATAAAAACTAAAATCTTTTATTTCAAAGAACCCGGCGTCACCCTTAAAAAATGCCATTATATGTTTTTCAGGAATTATTACTTCTCGGAATACCTTTTATTACTATATCAGACACAAACATGAGACGTCGTGCGTCGTGAATGGTTCGTCACGCATGCCTCAACCTAAGGCATACGACGGTACATTTATGCATGCGTCCCGAACGACACATGCTCAAGCTGAGCACGCAAACAACCACGCACGGTGTTCCTCAGCGTGCAACGCAAACATCCGTCCACACGGAGCGCACGGCTCGCACTGACTGTGGCGGCGTTCGCAACGATCGTATGACGCGAATGCTCACTGTGAGCACACACGTCCATACAGCCCGAGGCATGCGAGACGAACCATTCGCAACGCACGCCTCGCGATGTCTGTACGCGGCTTAAGCCCTCTGACACTGTGGACGTAAGAAGAAAGTCTCTTATTTAATGCGGACTTGGCAGGACACATCATAAGGAAGTAATGGGACACAGGGAAAAACTCGATATTTTTTTAATGAAATAAAAGTTTTTTTTTGTGTTTATTTTTTCATTACTTAGAATTAGCTAACAATGGGTAAATAAGTAACAAAAATACGTGAAATAAATAGAAAATTTAATATATAGAACAAAAATTATATATTATGAACTTTTTGAAAACATTGACATTGACATTGATTTTTTTTTGGACATTTTGAGATTAGTGCCTCAGTAGGCCAAGCCAAATTAAACTTTAAATCTACCTGCTTTAAAAAGTGAAAAATGTAAAAAACTGAGATAGACACTATTGGTTCTTAACCGTTTGTGGCGAGTACTGTTTAATGTATTTATTACATAAATTTAATGGATGTAACATGTTAAGTTTTGTAAAATTATTTACAGCGAATACCTTATATAATGATATTTTAATAGATGAAATGTTTCATAGATATTTTAGGAAATAATGTAATAAAAGTAATGAATACCGAAATATATAGTTTTATTGTTATGAGTCATGAACATTGTCTATAATGCACATTATAGTTACTGTTCAGAATTGGGTTAGGTTAGGTTAGAACATAGACCATGAATCGCGCGAAGGCGAGCGAGCGCAGCGAGCGTGCCGCGGCAGCGCACTATGGAAAATACAGGTCGGTATCGGATCAAAAATCTGTAACTTCATGAATTTTTGTCGTATCGTGATGAAATTTGGCACAAATATGCAGTAAGGTTCGGAGATTCGAACGATGTGTAGTTTATAGTGTTTTCTTGTATAACTATGAATGTTTTTTTGTATAGAATGAAAGAAATGGGAAAAAATCACGAAAAAAATAGTTAAAAATTTATTTCAAGTGGAATACAAGTTTATAATGACTAAAAAGATTAAACCATGGTTAATTACAACAAGCAAAGTAAACAAAATATATATATATGAAAAAAAAAAACTAAATTAAAATCATATTACTAATAGGTACATCCTATACTCTGGCTTCAGGAAATGATGTAGCTAGGTACAAATACAGGGTGTCCCATGGGAAATTTCAAACTTAAAAATTAATGAAAAAAAAATCTATGATTATAGAAAACTTTTAATGATAGAAATGAATAAAGAAATCATGCGGATTTTAAGTTTTAAAAATGATGCTGTCGAGATGACGCCCATCTGCTCGTACAGTCTCCTCCAACGCACGCTTCATCGCGAGAAAAACTTTCTTGCACGTTTCTGACGTGATTTGGTTTATTGGAGTATGGATATTCCTTTTGAGTTGACTCAAATTCCTTGGCGGCGGGTCGTATACTTTAGATTTCAAGAAGCCCCACAAAAAGAAATCCAAGGGCGTGAGGTCAGGCGACCTTGGTGGGTACGGGATGGTTCCAAACTTTGAGATAATTTTTGTTCCGAAAATTTGCCTCGCAGTCTCTAAAGACGCCCTTGCCGTGTGAGCTGTCGCGCCATCTTGCTGAAACCAGGTTCTTCTATTGTATCCTGGATGGTTCTGCAATGCTGGGTTCAAAAATATTTCAATCATGTTGCAGTAACGTTGAGATGTCACAGTTACTGAGCGACCATTATTTTCAAAAAAATATGGCCCGATAATTCCGTTCATAGACATTCCGCACCACACTGTCACCTTTGGGCTGTGAAGTTGTTGTTCATGTTTCTCATGTGGGTTTCCTGGAGCCCAATATCTAAAATTTTGCTTATTCACATAGCCTTGCAGATGAAAATGAGCCTCATCACTAAAAATTATGTTACCAAGTGTCCGAATAGTGCGAAATCGCTGTAGCATTGTTTCGGCATATGTTTTTCGCAAACTGTAATCGTTAGGCTTTAAATATTGAACCAACTGCATCTTATAAGGATGGAACTTAAGTTTTTTTTTCATAATCCGATGTATGGATGACTTACTAAGGCCCAAAGCAGCAGCATGTTTACGAATCGATCGCCGTGGATTTCGGATGACTGCGTTCCGCACTAAATTTACATTTTCTTCGTTTGATATCGCATTGGACGGGCCAGGTAATGGATTAGTTACTGTAGATCCGGTTTGCCGAAACTTCTCAACCCATGTTCGAATAAGCTGTACGCTTGGAGCTTCACTCACACGACGAATATTAAATCGAGCACAAAATCTTCGCCTTGCCACAGTCGGCGATTCGTTGCTTTGAATATACGCTTCCACAGCGTAAGCGCGGTGCGAACCGGACCAACGATCCATTGCTACTAAATAATCCGCACGACCCCCGCTCCTGTTACCGCTCGCTCCGCCCCTCTCCTGCCAACCGTAATCTTTTAATTCATATTTAAAGTTTGAAATTTCCCATGGGACACCCTGTATAAGTAATAACTAAATATAAATATTATTTTTAACTTATACCACTTCAGGATCAGGGTCAGTAAATGTGGGTTCACTTTCAGGTGCCACGTTTAAAAGACTTAGTGCCTCTTCTTCAAGTTCTTTCACATTTCTTACGTACGGTTTTCTCAAACTTGTTATATATGGATCTGACGTGTATAAAAGCGTTTTAAAGACATCTTCATTTGTAGCAGATCGGGAACATTTTCTGGCATGATGAAGTCGTATGTTTCCGATAGCTGTCCAACAATAGGAAGCACCGCAAAATGTTTGATAACGTTTTCCCCGTGTATGAGTATTTTATGAACGGAGGATGGCATATAATACCAATCGTAATTACTTACATAGATTCTTGCAGTTTCTATTGCATATTCCCCAAATTTTTCAGGGTCGATCATCATTCCAGAAGAAAGAACTTGCAAGATAATGTATAGGCGTTTAATCAATGCCTCATCTACACCTGTTATTTCCGATGAGCAAGTGCTATTATAGAAGAATCTTCGTGCGGTATTGCCATCGTTCGTATTCCCGCTAACTTGCCGAGGTTTGTCGACGATTAATCCCAACTCCTCCCTGAAACGTTTTTGAACAACTTCTTTCTTTTCTTTTTTTAATCTCTTATTTTCCTCAGTTGAAGCAGACCAAGTCTTAAACGAAAGATTATAGAAAATATGCAATATCATTTCCATGCAGCGAATCCAGGCGTGTAAGGTGGACAATCCGTATTGGTAGGCGTTTTCGTTTTCGGGTCTGGCAGTTACTTTCGATAGATCATTCATTAGCCGTGGAGTAGCCCCACATATCGTGCATGTGGAACCAGATGGAGTATCTATAAGGACCTGAGCCACCTTTCCATCGATCATCGTTAGAAATAGTTCATGCTTCACATTTACTACAACACCATCTTTGTTTATAAGTGATGCTTGTGCAGCCCTAATTTGTTTTTTAATATCATCAACAACTGCCTTGGTTTTTTCTGGAGTTTCCTTACAAAACTCAATAGAAATGGGTCTGCAAAAACGGACAGATGAAAGTACCGGATTTTGCCAAACAACGGATCCCGATTGCACATCAACTAATCTGATGGGGACTAATGAAGTGATGAACAAATTGGCATCTGAAATTGTTTCCGACTCTTCTGCAAGTATTTGCTTGTATTGGCTTTGACCAGATGAACCATCACATCCCCATTTAGAATAAAGGATCAATGTTCTATGTTGTTTTTGGAAAACAGAATCGATTTTTAAAATTCTACCAGCAGTATGATCCAATACATCTTGGATATTAATCACTTTAGCATAAGTATTCGTGATTTCGATTGTAGAAGATGGTGGATAACAGGATCTTTTTATTTCTTGTATTTTGTAGTAAGGCGGGAATATACAACACTTTCGTTCGTTGGTTAAGTTTTTCAGGTACATATATTGTGCTTTTGTTAGATCTAAATCTATAAAAGCACTCAATGCTTCCGTATCGGAAAGAATCTTCATCTGGTCTGAGTCGTTCCACTTACTTGAGATATCTAATTTCTTTTGAGTGTCAGCGGTTCTTAATTCTTCGACAAGATGAGCTTCTGTGTACTCACGTAAAGCCCGTAGTCCCTGCAGATAGGCGTTTTTTATATGCTCGAAGCCATATTCTTGGAGTAGAAGAGTGTTTTTCCTCTTCTTGGTAGATTCTGAGGAGTCTCCATAAGCCACGCATGCTCGTCCTCGTTGGCCAGATGTTGATGGCGTAGAATATTGTTCAGAATCCGGTAAATTTAACGAATACCTTGAGTCCAACCAAGTAAAATTCTTCTGTAAAAATGTTTCTTTTTTCCGAGATGGCAGGGCCCAGCGCTTGTTGAAAATAGGAAGAATGTGCCTTTGTATGTCACTAATTATAAAACACAAGTTGTTTTCAGAAACATTCAGCTTTTCCACTAAAACTTTGGATAATGATTCCATGGTCTTGCCGCCCTCGATATAGGGGATTATGAAGTCTCGTTTGGTACAGCTGATGGAAGACATTTTAACACTTCACAATCTGCAGAAATAATAGGCGTAGATGAGATTTGCTTCACTTGAAGTTACACTGATGTAGATGGTTCGAATAGTTTTTGCTTCCCTTTAAATACTCATTTTACAATATCGAATTGGTACCTACATCATTATTATCTTGTAATTTCCCACGCAAACCGAGTGCAAATTTGATAAGATCCCTTTGTTATCACGAAATAATGAAGAAAATATCCAAAAAGTTCTATATTGTTCATGTGAATGGTGTCAGTGGTAAACCGCAAAAGATACTAATTTTCGGGTTCTGACTTTTATCAGTTTTTTTCTCATATCTTCTAAAACCGCAAATATCCGCAGCTGATTTTTTTTTCATTCTATTTATGAATAGTTAGACTACTAGTCGACACAAAAAGTAGCGCTTGGGCAAACGTGGGTAATACTGAAAACCTTCGACGAAAAAAAATACAAGTGAAAAAAAAGGTAAGTATGTCACTTTTTAAGTAATTACTGAAATATTTTTCTTTACTTTTAAAATCATTAA
This sequence comes from Lithophane semibrunnea, assembly GCA_947363905.1. Lineage (NCBI taxonomy): Eukaryota > Metazoa > Arthropoda > Insecta > Lepidoptera > Noctuidae > Lithophane > Lithophane semibrunnea. Next base: position 14,550,851 of record OX376199.1, on the reverse strand, counting down.
GCTGTATCGCAAAAAGCATAAAATAACCTTTCTAAAAATGTATAATACTGCATTAAATAAAGTATTTTTATCACAATATGGTATTGAAACATGTATACGCAAAGACTTGAGTTTGGCACTTCTGTCTTCTATGTATTTCTATCTAAGAAAAAAAAAATAATTTCGCGTATTAAGAAAAAAAATCGTAATGAATATTATAATTTGACTATTAGAGAACCTAAAAGAATAGCCATATTAGCCAAATTATGATATTCGTAAAAAGGCAGGCACGATGTTATCTTCGTAAAAAACGTCATCAAATCTGATGATTCTTCTCCTCTGGAGACACGTTGCTCTCGTAACGATGCAAAGCGAGGCCAGTTACTTTAAAATACGTACGTACGTTTTTGAAATACTCACTAACATTATACAACGGGTTTTTTTTGATATCCCATAACTCTAGGGTATGATTGAGGCCATATCAAAGAATCAACTGGCATATGAGTTATGTTCCAATCCATCGTTATTTTTTTTTTCATTTTTCATACAAAATAATTCGGCAAAGTCACGATTATTAATGTAAAACACCCTTACGTGAAATATGACAACGTCGCATTTTCTTAGCTTTAAATATGAATGATTGGTTTGAATAAAAATGAATTACTTGTATTTATCAATGAAACTTAGATACCTAGACACATCGAGGGTCTATTTTGTACGGTAAGTAAACAAAATTAGGTAGGTGAACTTTATAATTTTAGTTTCATCAAATTCAGCTTTTAGTGTTTTTAAAGGACGCAACTAAGACAACGCTAGGATGATGGATAGGATAATTTGAAATAAGTTAAGCGAAAACAAACTGGCCTAAATGTTATCACTTCATTGTTTACGCATTTAGTGCGGCCAACGCGCCTGCGCGTTTTTGGGACTTTTACCACGTGCTCGCGACGCGTAGGCGCGTCCATACAGTTTACTTGAATTTACTTAGCTTTCTTCGAGTGCGGCGCGCCGCACCTGTGCGTTCATTGTGCATTTCTATTGTTTCGAAAACATCGTAAAATAAGGGTCGGTGATGGCGCATCCACACATGCCGCCGGCTTATGCCGCCGGGTTTCAGACCGCCTTGCCGCTGAATGCAGGCCGCCGGCTTTACCGGCGGATGCCGGTGGCCTGCAGATGCGGTTGCAATTTTCGCAGTAGTGTTGTGACTTTCGTCGAAGTTAGTCGTGTACGTAGGATTGAAAGATGTTGGACTATGATATAGTTGCGTGTATCGCAAGTGTAGTGTTGTATGTTATTATTCGTAAAAAGAACCGCAAAATCAAACGAAGATATTGGGTCAGACCAAGTCTACGAAATAGGCCTAATGTGTCCCTGATACTTGAAGATTTTAGAAAGGATGACATAAACCGAAGAAATATTCGTTCGAAATTTAACACTTTTCTAAGGATCTCTAGTGAAGAATTTGAAATATTACTGAATTTAACTGGACCCATGATATCAAAAACTGACACTCGCTGGAGAAATGCTGTGTCAGCTTCCGATCGACTAGCAATTACTTTGAGATACCTGGCTACAGGAGACTCTTATTTTTCACTCGGTACGCTGTTTAAAGTGTCTCCACAAGTTATTTCTTTAATAATTCCAGATGTTTGTCAAGCGTTGGTATCTACATTATCCAATTATTTAAGGGTAAGTACAAATATCCGTAACACATTAGGTAGTTAGAAACTGAACCTTCCTAAGTAACATATCTATTCCTAGTCGAATTATAATATCTATGATTTTATACTGTACCTGGAACTTCACACACATTTTACATACATATAACTAGAACTACACACACAAATATCACAAACAATTTTATTTTACAGATGCCGAATACACAGGAAGAATGGCTATCAGTGGCTCGGAGTTTCATGCAGAAATGGAATGTACCTAATTGCGTAGGTGCCCTCGATGGGAAACATATACGTATTTCATGTCCAATTAATAGCGGTTCTGAGTTTTTTAATTATAAGTCATATTTCAGTATTGTTTTGCTAGCTTTAATCGATGCCAATTATAACTTTTTATACGTGGACATTGGATGTCAGGGCAGAATATCTGATGGTGGAGTTCTACGCAATTCAACTTTATTTGATATGATACGAGATGGAACTTTAAGTCTGCCACAAGCGATTCCATTACAAGGGAGAAATACACCTATACCTTTTTATTTCATCGGTGATGATGCTTTCCCCATCTCACAGAATATAATAAAACCATTTTCTGGATATCATGCAAAAGGATCACCTGAGAGGGTTTTTAATTATAGAATTAGTCGCGGGCGCATGGTTGTAGAAGACGCGTTTGGCATTTTATCTAATAAATTCAGAATTTTACATTCACGCATTGGCTTACAAAATGAGAAAGCAAAACTTGTCGTGATGGCTTGTGTGCATCTGCATAATTTTATGAAGAGAAATGAAAGAACTACTGATGGAGTTTTGAACGAAGAGCAACAAAATATTCCGCAGATCGCTCTAAATGTAGAACCAAGTGTAATTAGAAATGAGCTAAAATGTTATTTTCTATCGGAACAAGGTCAGCTTCCTTGGCAATATCAAATATAATGTTTTAAAGAAATAAAATATGATTATTCAAATAATTGTTTTATTTAGGAATCAGAAACATTTATCAATAATTTTAAGCTTTTATTAAAATAAAATAATTCAACTGAAAATATTTAAACATTGATTTTAATCTATAGCACTATTTTCGGTTAAATTATTTTCCAAGACTTGTAACAGACTGTCACTTGTGTTGACATCTGGGCTATTTTGCATTTCATAGTCTGCTTGAACAGAGTAAGAGCGCGAAGTTGAGGGCGATGGTGACATTGCTGACGTTGTACTCGTAGGTTGGCCTGTGAAGTATCCTGGACGATCATTTTGATAACGAAGAGGCTGAGTAGTATTATTGGTATCAAAATTCATCGGACCCATTCTCATTTCTGCTTCATAGACAATATTCTGGATTTGATGTTGTACTGTACACATCGTGTAATGATCCATCTTCCTCAACTTGCTACTTATATAGTCTGCAAATATAGCAGCATCATCGCGTTGCCTTGCATTAGATGTAATCTCCCTCAGTAATTGCAAAGCTTCATCAACTTCAGGATCTCCCTCTATGTTTCGCTTTCGTGACCTCCTTGTCGAAGGTAGCGTAGTCTGGGGAGTGATATTAACTTGGGAAGACTGAAAATAAAAAGGAAATCTTATAAATAATTGCAAACAAGCTTTAACATTATGTTTTGAAATATCCAATCAGTATGTAAATATTTAATAAAAATCGGCCAAGTGCGAGTTGGACTCGCCCACGAAGGGTTCCGTACCATTATCTATGAAAAATGAACGTATCTATTACCTACAACTAGCCAAAATACAAACATTTTTCGGCAACAAAAAATAACTTTGTTTTTCATACAAATATATGAATAACAAAGTTATAATTTGCGATTTCACACGTTATTGTATGGGGATCCCCTTAATATTTTTTTATTTTTATTTTTAGTATTTGTTGTTATAGCGGCAACGGAAATACATCATTTGTGAATTTCAGCTTTCTAGCTATCACGGTTTATGAGATACAGCCTGGAGACAGACAGACGGACAGACAGACAGACAGACAGTGGAGGCTTAGTAATAGGGTCCCGTTTTACCCTTTGGGTACGGAACCCTAAAAACCAAGCTTATAAACATTACATGTATACAGTCACCATTGATGACGCCTATACCTACACTATTGATGAGCGCTTATTCCCGAATACTTCGCTTTCGGTGAGCGTTTTGCCGACTGCATAAGGTTCAAATACGAGAGTATGCTCGTCCGCTCTCCGTGGTATTATATATTGTTACCGGGTTGTAGGTAGTAGGTATCTAATATTAATACGCGAGAAAAAATCTTTGTACCCCTATTTACGAAAATATTACTTAATGAAATATGTATTTTAAATTAATTATGGTCGAATTTCGATCAATTGGCGACCAACTAGTCTACTTGATTATAAGAATTTGATGGGTACTTACAATAGGTGCGTGGCTGTTCAGAGTCGGTACCGGTGCATTCTTGTCACTAAGAAATGATAACGCCTTATAAGCAAACCATTTCGGCAATCGAACATCTTCCCGTCCAGATCCACTCCTTTTAGATTCTTCATATTTGCGTTTTTCTCGAAAATAATGGCTGGATAAATTCTTCAGTTTTCTCTCAATTTCTGATGATGCTATGTTGAACACAGAAGCAATATCCCTAATAGCATCATTTCTTTTGTTGCGATTCTTGAAATCCATATGCCTTGGGTTCCACAATGGTTCATTTTCTTGATACTTTTCTATTAATAAAAGTACTGCACTATCATCCCAGTTAAATTCTGTCATTTCGTTATTTACTTCTATGAAATTATACGACAACACTACCACTCCGTATCGAAGCCGCAAGCAAACTGCCGCCGGCAACCAAAAGCCGCGCGTGCCGCGGCTGAGATGCGGCAAATGCCGGCGGCACGGCCGCCGGCCATGCCGCCGGCCGTGCCGCCGGGCATGTGTGGATGCGCCATAAGGGTCTCTACACATAAGTTATTTCGATTGTTACATACGATATTCGGTTGTTACGTTATGTAATATGTTACGAGTGTCAAGGTGGAATAATATTCGTTCTTGGTGTACCTACCACAACTCGCTTTCCGAGTCGTGTCTATAAGTAGCTAATTATTGACATTGATTTGATAACGCGCAATAAAAATAATCTAATAAAAAAATATTTATTAAGTTTTTTTTTTACCCACGCCTTTTCCCTTTCGGCCTGGGTTTAGCCTTATGTGGTCCATTTGGCATCAGAAGGTTAAAAATCTGCATCATTGGCTGTATGAAGGTTCGACGTTTTAGAACGACGAAACTGACGAAGTAGGTAAGTACATAAATACTTTTGGTTTGAAAAGTAGGTAAGTGAACGACTGGTGGTGACGAGAATGAAGATGTGGAGTGAACGAATGAATGAAAGATGTAATAAATAACAAGATATACTTTTGGTTTGAAAAGTAGGTAAGTGAACGACTGGTGGTGACGAGAATGAAGATGTGGAGTGAGCGAATGAATGAAAGATGTAATAAATAACAAGATTTATTTTTTAGATATTTCCCCACGCCCTTCCCTTTTGGCGTGGGGTACACATTACTTGCTGCTTGCGGCGACTTCTGCCGAAGGCACTGTCTCTTGGGAGGGGGGGGGACCGGCCTATCTTCGTTTGATTTCCCGGCGCCGCCACCGACGTCCGGTGCTGCCGGGGTCACTGCCTCCTCCCCCTCCGGGACCCAGTCACTGGGCATAGTGTCTTCGTCGTCATCCCTAACAATAAAAGTTATAATAAGAAGAAATTATGTAATTAATCTTTTAATTGTTAACAACAATAATAACCTAACATTATAAAACTCGACAGTCAGCCTGTATTAAAAGGCTAACAAAATGTAGGGTTATTTATAGGTATACGGTAGCCCTTCTGGACCTGTAGAGTAATATTTGAACAATACTTACATTTATTCTGTGCGCTGGCTCTTCAGTTGAGGGCAAGTCGCTCAGGTGACAGTTCAGTGGAAAACTCAATTTGGCGCGCACGCAAATTTCATAAAGTACTAGTTTTTTTTTTTAATTTTATTATGTCGCCCTCTATGGGCAGACTTAGTCATCGAACCGTACTGCCTAGTCTCACGTGCGATGTTTTATTTAGTTCCAGGTTTAGTGTAGGAACCTAATAAATTAGGAACATAAGTCATTAGGATCCATTTTTGTAATAGTACTACACATCAAGCTATACATTTCCAATATTAGCTGACCTCGCATTGTACGGAAATCCTATACAATGCGAGATCAGCATAAACTGGAAATGTATAGCTTGATGTGTAGCCGTGTGTACAATGAAGTCTAGTACCTATCTACCTCACACTCATCTATTATCAGCTTTACTTGTTGAAAGTCTTCACTTCATGTTAGTATGCGTGATGGAAATTAGATACAAAGGGAAAATAAAAAAACTTGAGGAAAAGTTCATAGTTTATTGGGGGAGCCCTGATGAGTCGCTTGGACATGAACGATCACCAGGGCTCCCCATAATCAACACGCTCTTGGAGCCATTTGAGCCACATGCTGCAGACCGGTGGTGGAGGGTGTGCTGCTGGTGCAGGCTGGGGCATGTTCCTACAAAACAGGAAATTATGATTTGTAGATTTTAAAAAGAAAACTTCCATAATGAATCAAAAATGTAACAAATATTCTTGAATGTTCTTGGTAGATCATGTATGTGCAGTCAGTCAATCAAATCAAAATATTTTATCAGGGAACGGGAAGCCACATGTGCTGAAGGAATTATTGCCAAGCTTCCTTGTCTTCAATGTAGTCTTTAATTAATCTTTTAATATGCTTTTTTGATAAGGCCACATTTGATGTGGGTTTTAACTTTCCATCGCTAAGTTCTGTAACTGACTTTGATAACTTGTTATAAAAGCGGATACTGTTTATAAGAAATGACTTACTTGTTTTAGTTAGTCTAAATTTGGGTTTCACAATATCATGTCTATTGCATGTATTTATGTTTTGCGAACATACAAAATACTTTCTAAGATATAAATAGAAGGCAGAGTAGTTGAGCAAGTATGTACTCACAGCATGTCGATGTCCTCTCCGTCTTCCGGCCTGTTCACCAGCAGCGTGTGCAAGCTTAGCTGCAACTCCAATCGCCACATCCTGTACGGAATGTCGGCGATTGTCGTTACAGCCTCGCGCATCTGTAAGAGAAATAATGAAATCATATTTCTTCTGTACTAATATGTACGTGCGCGTAGAGTTTCGAGTGACCGTATACATGTGGATAGCCTAAAACTATTGAATTATTTAACAAAAGTGGCACCAAACAATCAATAATGCTATATACCTCGTCCACCGCCTCCACCAACGACTGCAGCGCGCTCGCCGCTGCCGTGTCATGGGCCTGGTGCTCTAGGTTTTGATAGATGGGTCTAAAATGAAAAAAAAACATTTAAAATAATAATATGTACCTATTATATACAATTACATGAAAAATATTCATTTAGAATTTGATACTTACTCATTGGTGCCTGGTTCATCAGCACCAGGCCCACAACACACGAAACGGCGAAAGGCTCGGCCCCAAGAGCTCATTATTAAGAAATGGTCGAAATTCGTTAGGAGCAGGCACCTCGCGAGTCTCAATTCTCATATGTCAATGTCAATACTTACTACCGTACGTAGCAAAAAAATTTGAACGACGAATGAATGACAAGAAAATGTTACCATACAATTACTAATAATAATTTATAATTATTTTTTTGATAATATACTTTTATATTACTTTACTAATGTTATTTATGTTAATTAACTTATGTTGACCACTAATACGTGTGGAGAAATTGGTTTCAGTAGTGAAATATTGAATCCTTTTGTTTAAATGTCTTTTATATTTATTGGACTACTAATCTATGCCGCCGATTGTTTTAAATAATCTTTCGTAACCAAAACAGCCAGAACCCTTTTGTTTAAAATGCCTTTTATATTTATTGGACTACTAATCCATGCCATTGTTTTAAATAATCTTTTGTAACCAAAACACCCGGAGCCCTTTTGTATCTTTTATATTTATTGGACTACAAATCTATGCCATTGTTTTAAATAATCTTTTGTAAACAAAACAGCCGGAATCCTTTTGTTTAAAATGTCTTTTATGTTTTTTGGACGACTCATCTATGCCGAATGTTTTTAATCTTTTGTAACCAAAATTAAGTGTTATTAAGTCACTTCTGTTTTGCTTTCGTGGTGAACAGACGTACCCTCCGTGCTCTCCGTTTCGATACTCTCTTGCTATTTTTATTTTGACCACTGCTTTCTTTCTGGACCTCTGATTTACCCCGTGATTACTTTGGCTTGTGATATTGGACTCTGAAAATACCTCGTGATTACCTTGGCTTGTGATTTTGGACTTTGAAAGACTTGTGTGTGAAGTGTGGTGAATCTTCGTGATCTTTGAGGCTGTACATGGTAAGTACTAACAGTTATTATTATAGCTATGTTGTAAAAAAAAAACATTTAAAATAATAATATGTACCTATTATATACAATTACATGAAAAATATTCATTTAGATTTTGATACTTACTCATTGGTGCCTGGTTCATCAGCACCAGGCCCACAACACACGAAACGGCGAAAGGCTCGGCCCCAAGAGCTCATTATTAAGAAATGGTCGAAATTCGTTAGGAGCAGGCACCTCGCGAGTCTCAATTCTCATATGTCAATGTCAATACTTACTACCAAACGTAGCAAAAAAATTTGAACGACGAATGAATGACAAGAAAATGTTACCATACAATTACTAATAATAATTTATAATTATTTTTTTGATAATATACTTTTATATTACTTTACTAATGTTATTTATGTTAATTAACTTATGTTGACCACTAATACGTGTGGAGAAATTGGTTTCAGTAGTGAAATATTGAATCCTTTTGTTTAAATGTCTTTTATATTTATTGGACTACTAATCTATGCCGCCGATTGTTTTAAATAATCTTTCGTAACCAAAACAGCCAGAACCCTTTTGTTTAAAATGCCTTTTATATTTATTGGACTACTAATCCATGCCATTGTTTTAAATAATCTTTTGTAACCAAAACACCCGGAGCCCTTTTGTATCTTTTATATTTATTGGACTACAAATCTATGCCATTGTTTTAAATAATCTTTTGTAAACAAAACAGCCGGAATCCTTTTGTTTAAAATGTCTTTTATGTTTTTTGGACGACTCATCTATGCCGAATGTTTTTAATCTTTTGTAACCAAAATTAAGTGTTATTAAGTCACTTCTGTTTTGCTTTCGTGGTGAACAGACGTACCCTCCGTGCTCTCCGTTTCGATACTCTCTTGCTATTTTTATTTTGACCACTGCTTTCTTTCTGGACCTCTGATTTACCCCGTGATTACTTTGGCTTGTGATATTGGACTCTGAAAATACCTCGTGATTACCTTGGCTTGTGATTTTGGACTTTGAAAGACTTGTGTGTGAAGTGTGGTGAATCTTCGTGATCTTTGAGGCTGTACATGGTAAGTACTAACAGTTATTATTATAGCTATGTTTAACTTAATTTACTTGATCTATCGTTCAAAAATATTATAGGTATCCCTATCCAATATTTATGTAGATGATTCCAATTCGTCGTAATACTTTGACATTGACGACTGAGTTCAGCTATATATAGCAAATATAACTATAGGTATCCACAATTCGATGTACCTATTGAATTTTTTCATTCGCCACGAAAAAATGGGAGCAATCTTTATCTATCTCCTTCAACTTCTTCTATGTACATAAGCATCTTTTTGTTGATCAGCTCGTATTTCTTTGTCTATGGCTCAGGCAACTCTCCAGCTGTTATTTTATTTGGATACTTATCGTACTGATTATGCGGCACAAAATGTACGATGAAACATTGTTTTTAGATGGCACGTAATTTTGAAGACGTGACACGTGACCTCCATGAAATGTTCGGAGAGGATGTTACCGAAGACATTGAGTCCGACGGTTCTGACAGCGAGAGCGTCACCTCCGGGGCGTCAGACAGGTAGGGAACCCAAGAATTAATATCTAATTATATAATCGTATTTTTAAACGTAGTGTTGAATTCCAGCATTGAACGGTTTCTTTTTCTCCTTTATAGCTCAAGAGTTTCCTCCGTTGTCTTTTCTCCGGATGGAGAGTGGACTGAGGAGACACCAATGATAAATAATTTCCCATTTACTGGGACCCCCAGGATCATGATCGCGGAAGCATCGTCCAAAGGGCCTATAGATTATTTTAAAGCTGTTTTCACGGAAAGCTTTATGACCAACCTAGCGGCAATGACCAATATGCATGCCCAAATTTTGACGTCCAGGCTACTTAAGCCTAATAGCCGCCTAACAAAGTGGAAAAATACAAATATAATTGAATTGTGGACGTTTTTGGGCATCCTATTTTTCATGGGCACCGCTAGGTTGAGCAAGATAGCAGATTACTGGAAAAAAAGCTCCTATGTAAAATTTAATATTAACAAATACATGTCTAGGGACAGATTTCTGTTAATTTTAAGATGCCTTTTTTTTAATACGACGTATGAATCGCGAATTAAGTATTCAAAAATTGATTACCTTTTAAATTATTTTAATAATATGAAAAATTTAATTTATCCCGAACAAGAATTGAGTATTGATGAATCAATGGTTGGATTTAGAGGGCGAGTGATTTTCCGTCAGTATATTAAAAATAAAAAGCATAAATATGGCATTAAATTATATGTTTTGGCCGACCCTAAAGGACTGGTGCATAGAATACATATGTATAAAGGTTCCGCCGACATTGAAGTTGGGGGTAAAGGCCATGTCGACAAAGTTGTCATGACACTTTTAAAGGATTACCTCAATAGCGGCCATTCCGTATACATGGACAATTTTTATAATAGTGTCCAGTTGGCCGAAACACTAATAACGAAAAAAACGTACTGTACAGGAACATTGCTTGCGAATCGAAAGAAAAATCCGAAAACTGTGGTCATCAAAAAACTTTTGAAAGGGGGAAACATTTTTAGATTTAACGGAAATGGTGTTTGTGTCTGTAAATGGAAAGACAAGAGAGATGTGCTCACTGAGCATTTACCTGACTTGATGCCAGTGGAAAATAGGCGTGGTCGTGTGGTCAACAAGCCAAATATTGTTGTACAATACAACAAATATATGAAAGGTGTTGATCGACACGACCAAATGTTAGCGTACTATCCAAGTGAGCACAAATCAATGCGGTGGTACAAGATAATTGGCATTCACATTCTGCAAATGATGCTACTGAATTCCTTTTTTTTATTTCAAAAAGGTACAAGCAGTACTCTTTCCTTAGAGTCATATAGGGAAAAAGTACTGCTTGAACTTCTTCCCCCTATACCTGACACATTAGCGCCCCAAAAAACAAGACACATGCCAAAAGAATTGGAGAGAAATGACAATGGGTGTTCTAAAAGGCGCAAATGTGTCAGGTGCTGGGTAAAAGAACAAAAAAGGAAGGACACTAAGATCGTTTGCCCGGAATGTGATGTCGGACTCTGTCTTCCATGTTACGGTCCACACCACGATGAAATGCAACAATAATGTCAATTAGTTTAAATGTAATATATGTACACACGGCTACATGTCAAGCTATACATTTCCAGTTTATGCTGACCTCGCAGTGTACGGAAATCCAATACAATCCGAGATCAGCTTATACTGGAAATGTATAGCTTGACATGTAGCCGTGTGTACTTATATCTATGTGTAGTATAATTTGTGTAAATACACGGCTATACATCAAGCTATACATTTTCAGTTTATGCTAACCTCGCAGTGTACGGAAATTGAATACAATGCGAGATCAGCTTATACTGGAAATGTATAGCTTGACATGTAGCCGTGTGTACTTATGTCTATATGTAGTGTAATTTATGTATTTTTATTTCTGTAATAAATGTTTTGACTGAAAAGATTAATTCGTTTTATTCTACTACTTACCTACTATAAAAAAAACCATCTTAAAATAAATATGGGTCGGATATTGCTCTACTAGATAATTCATATAATCATATACCACTAAATGGCAACACTATGTGTTCAGTTTCATTCATTCATTCACTCTATACGTTTAGTTATTGTTATTATATTTTTGTTTTCCCAGGTATATCATGTTACGCCACGAGAACCTTACATGATATACCTACATATTTTTAACAAATGAAGTGGGCTAAAAAAACAGCCGCTAATTTATTAAGTCCGTAGAGACGTAGGCTTGTTACTTTTATCTGCTCGTTACCTAGCTATTTAATCTGTGTCGTTACTTCAACACAACTAACCACTGAAGTTTGAAAATGGCCAGGCCCAGGGACTGCCACGGACATTTTCCACATGTTCTTTCGTGTATGCAAACCGACATCCTCGCAAAAGAAGTCGCAGGCAAAAGCTAATAGTAAAAAAAATAACCATACATTTTATATGTTTTATAATGAATTGAAAATCAATTTGAGCTGCCGGCGCACGGTAGGCTGAAATCGGACGTCGATGGACTTAGGGATGCATGAAAATCAACATGCAATTCTTTAATTTTTTATTAGATATTCGGGTTCTAGCATCAAATACAAGACATTTTTATAAATGTACATTTTTCCTCAAATTAACTATTTTCGAAGATAAAGCAAATTATATTTTTTTTTGTATGAAAGAAAACATATTTATATGAATTTCTTCCAATTCTCAAGACATCTCAAAATATGGTTTGCAGATATGAATTACATGATTTTTTTTCTAAATTTTCAGCTATATGTCGGGCTGCGATTTTCTGCGATTTCAGAGAATTTTAATTTTTCATTCTCATTTCCACACCACCCCTGAGGTAAAGAACAAAGCGCGTTTTTTTTAATAAGTGGTTTCCCCAAGAGGCCTAATCCACTGACACTCACTTACACACTAGTTATATATTATATAGTTTGTTATATATTTAGAATAATTAATCATCATCCGTTTCGCATTCGGCTACTATTTCTATGTTTTCTACATTTACAAATTCAATGTTTTCTCGCTCATTATCTTCGTCAAAATCATCATGTATTAATAAACCTTTTGCCTCTTCCGAAAGTTCTTTATGTTTACGAATCATTTTGTGTCTCTTTGTTGAAATGTAAGGGTCAGAACTAATCAACAAATTATTTAGTATATCCTGATTACAAGCTGTCCTGCTGAACTTTCGTGAATTGTTTTCGCGGTATCTTCTAAAGTCTTTGTTTCTAGATTCAGCAGCCTCTTCTGACAATTTTCCAATAGGAATTAATCCGAAGTTCTCAATTATATCTGCTCCGTGAGCAAGAACTTTATGTACGCTGGAGGGCATGTAAAACCACTTGTACAAAGCTATATACAGCTTCATTGTGGCATCTGTGTAGTCCTTGAACTTAACAGGGTCAATTCTCTGGCCTGAAGACATAGTTTCTAAAATAGTTGCAAATCTTTTAATTAAATTTTTATCGACACCTGTAATTGAAGCAGTAATATCTGTGTTTGTGAAAAATCTTCGAGCAGTATTACCGTCATTGGTTGTTCCGTGTCCTTGTTTTACCACATCTATTAAAAGACCAGTTTGGTTTTTGAAAGCTTCTTGTATTACTCTTTTTTTGTTTTCCATCATAGCTTTATTTTCGCCTTTTGCAACCCAGGTTTTTAATTCTAATCTATAGGCAATATGAAGGACACATTCCATAAAACGTATCCACATATGTAATGATGATATGCCGTATTTGTATAAATCAGTATCGACTTCTTTTTCCAGAATTAAAGGCAAGTTATTCATTTCGGTTGGAGTTGCTTTACAAATATCACATCGTTGTGCTGAAGTTTCACATAAGACTGAGGTTGCTTTGCCATCTATCATAGTTAGTAATACGGAATGTGAAATTTTTATTTCTGCTATTTCCGTTGCTATTAAATTCTTTATCTCTGCTTCTGTCTCATTCCTTTGATTTTTGATAGTGGTTTTATCTTCCTTTTGAAACTTGAAAAACATAGGACGACACCAAAATGCTGAATTTGGTGAATCGTTCTCCCAGACGAGTTGGTCCCCGGACACAATTTTGATTGGTACTAAACTTCCCATAAATATGCTTGAATCATCAATTTCCTCTGCATTTTCTGAAAATATTCTTTGTTTGTAATTTGCCTGATTCGAAGCACCATCAAATCCACACTTACTAATGAGGGTCAAGTCTTTAAACTTAGTGCTATCTATTGTAATAGTTTTGAGTATTCTCTTAGTCGTTACATCTAAAAGTGACTGTAATTTTATTTTAGCTGCTGTATCTGTCACTATCATGTCATTTTTAGGTGGATAACATTCTTCCTTTGCCATTTGGACCTTGTAGTAAGAAGGCAACAAATCAATATTCTTTTCTTTAATACTTTGTCTTAAAGTATTGTATTGCCACTTGGACAACTTAAGGGACAACACAAGCCCCAAAGCTTCATCTGCAGTAAATTCTGACTTTTTATTTTTATCTGCAAGACTATTTTTTACTTTTTGTACGTCTTGTGGATTCTTAAGTAAGTGATCCAGTATATCAGCAATATCCTTATTTCCACTTTCTCGTAAATTAATCATATGTGCATGAGATATGTCATCTGAAGTCATCGTTTTATGAATATTCTCAGTGCGTCTCTTTTTTTGCTTAGGGCCTAATTCTGAAAAAGGTTTTCTTGGACTAACATTGGTTGAAGTAGCGACTGACACTTTTTTAGGAGTCACAAATTCAGTTGATGTACTCGCTCCAGAGCAATCGTCATTTGTTTTTAGAACTTTTAAAATAAAATCTGGCCACATTATTTCCGATGTCAACCATTCAATATTAGTATTTCTAAAAATTTCTTCTTTACGATTAGCACTTTTCCACCTTCTTTGAAGATTATAACAGTATTTAGCACAGAAAACTTTTAAAATTTGTTCGTCTTCATCGTTTAATACCATAGTATTTGGTAATCTAGATTTTATAGCATTAAAGAGGACATCATTATTTTTTAAACTACCACTTTCTTTCAATATCACAACCAAATCAATATTTGAACCTAAATCATTAAACATTGTCACGAAATTTAAATATCTGTTACCGAACGAAAATAAAATATATGGGGTAGTGCGTTGATTACGGGGTGTAACAACGTACTAAAAGGGTTGTGTTCAAATGTAACCGTCATGTTTTTCTACCTGTTTTTTAGTGTCCAATCATGTAATGACACGTCATAATTTGCTGCGCTCTGATTGGCAGACGCGTTCATCAAGGTCATCGTGCTAATGAGTTTTTATCGTAAACAAGTGACGTCACAGGAGTGATGTGGAATATTGGTAATATTTGGGAATAACAAAATATTTGCTTCATATAACACATTATTTTTCGTACAAAGTTTAGGAGCCTATATCTCTTAAATTACGAGGAATATCAAAAAAATTAAATTACATAAAATGCTTGAATTTATGCGTAAAATCCAATAAGATATATTAAAAGCCTTAAGTCCCTACTTCGCGATTTCAGCCCACTGTGGCGGCGGCGGCCAATCTGGCCTCGGCGGCGCACACTGTAAGAAAATCGCAATCTGACGGGATTTTATTCTTATGATACGGAACTAATTAATTTGATTGATATAAGTTATAATTAAATGTTTTTTTAGTTTTATAAAATAATTTTGTATTGTTTCGTGTATTTTTGAAATTTAAAAACTGAAAAATACAGCAAATAAACATATTACTCATTCGTTGTGGGCAGGGAAAGCAATGACAAAACTTCTGGCTCCAATATACTTCTATTTTTTCGTGGTATGCTCCTTAATCCTGCTAAATAGGGGTCAGATGAGATTAAAAGTCTATTTAGGAGATCTGTATTTGTATCTACACGCGAAGTTTTTCGTGTAAAGAATTCTCTATAGCAGTGGTTCTCAAACTTTTTAAATGACGGAACCCTTTTGGGAAGCAAAATACTTGATGGAACCCTACAATAAAACAATTGTTTTTATAAGTGTATTTTTTATTAATCAGCATAATTAAAGGACAATGTAACAGTTACTAATTATTATTTACTTCACCACTTGGCAAGGACAACAATAGAAAACATTAAAAAAGAAAAAATCTAACTAGTGGGAGGTATGAAACTGTTTTTTATTTTTCATCAATTGGTTGATATCAGGTTTGATGGAAGAAAGTTGGAGTCTCATATCAGCTTCGGCGTCCAGTCTATTGCGATATTTTGTTTTCGTGGCTGCGTAGGTAGAGAATCCTGTTTCGCACAAATATGTAGTTGGGAACGGGAGCAGAATATCCAGAGCCATTTGGCCAAGCATTGCATATTCATCTTGGATTCTGCACCAAAAATCATTGAGAGGCGTCGTTTTGAACAGTGACTCCATACTTGTGTCTGATGACATTTCTAAAAGAGATTCATATATCTCGTTTGACATGTTTTCAGGCTTTTCCAAGTTGGGTAAAAAAGGATTATGAATCCATGAATTCACTTTAATTTTTGTATTGTGTTCTTCGGGAAAATACTTTTCAAAAGATGCGCGCATCGAACTGAGATATTGGACCAATTCAAACACATCATCTTCAAACATTACTGAGTCGTTTTCGCTAACAAACTCACTGAGTAACGTAAAGCTTTCTATTTCTTTCTTACCAATGCAAATGATCCAAAAATCTAATTTTCTTTTAAAAGCAGTTATTTTATTATAGGCCTGAAACACTGTTGTCTGTTTACCTTGCAACGATAAATTCAATTCGTTAAGTTTTTGAAAGATATCCGCCATAAAAGACAATCGGAACAACCAAGTTTTATCATACAAACGGTCCTTCAAATTAAAAGAAGTATCTGCTGAAAGAAACATTTGTAACTCGGCTCTAAGTTCAAATAGCCTTGTTAAAGTTTTACCCCGAGACAGCCATCGCACTTCTGTATGAAGCAGCAGTGTTTTATGTTTGCTGCCATAATCTTCACACAATAATGAGAACAATCGGGATTGTAGTGGTCGTGATTTGATAAAATTAATTATTTTTACCGTAACCAATTTTAGATTTGACGGCATTTGCTTCATCGCAAGTGCTTGTCTATGCAGAATACAATGACTGGAACTACAATTACGCGCTTTATTTTTAATTCGTGATACTGCTCCTGCTGTTTTACCTGTCATCGCCTTGGCCCCATCTGTACAAATGTCAAAAAATATATTTATTTTATTAAAAATTTCTTCCCCGGTAGTGTTTGTAAGCAGCGATGAACACATAAGCATGTCTTCTTCAAAAGAACTTTTATATGGATATCTCACAATAACCAGCAGGATAGCCAAACCAGCGACATCAGTCGACTCGTCCATTTGCAAGGCGAATCGTGTATTTTGTAGACGTGTAACTAGTTCTTGTTTGACGTAGCTTGCCAGATCATGGATTCGTCGTGAAACAGTATCGTTTGATAGCGGAACAGTAGAAAGATGCTTTGCAGATTTTTCATCGAGCATACATTTTGTTATGTCTAATACACATGGTTTTATTAATTTCTCAGCGATAGTATGCGCTTCACCTGCTTGTGCAATGCGATAGCTAACTAAATATGATGCCTCCGTGGCCTTTTCGTTGATAGTTTGTGTTACATGCATCATATTTTTTTGACTTTCTAATAACTGATCTTTTTTGCGAACAAAAAATTCTTTATTCTTGTCTTTAGACTCGGGGTGTACAGTTTCTAAATGTCGGCGCAATTTGGCAGGTGCCATGGAACTATTAGGAAGCAGTTTACTACAGAGCATGCAGAGGGGTGAGCCGTTGGAATCAACGAATCCGAAACTGATATAAGTTTCATCATACTTCCTTCTTTTCGTCTTTGAAACCGTCGAGCTTGACGTCGTGGCATCATCTTCTGAATCGGTGATTGCTATATTCTCCGCGCGCACTGCTTTTGAACATTCAGCGTCATTAGAAGATGTTGTTGCAACACGTTTAACACCTTTAAGCCAACGTTCCATTCTTCTTTATTTATAATGTTACACGTCAGGATAGTGGGGTTTAAATAATCCACAATCGTTACTGCGTATAAGAGACTAAATTTAGTACCTACGGTGAAGAAATGTACAAAACTGAGACAACAATACAGCAGGCAGTAAAACAATGAACACTAGTTTCTCGCTAGCTTGTAAGTAGGCAGTAACTTATCGCTCCGAACGCTAATCGTCAACTGACGACGGGCGACGCTTTTATACTTAGTCCTAGACTCGATCTCAAATATTCTCGAAAATATTCGAGTCGGCACCTTTGTTAAACAAAAAGCAAAAATAAAAACAGAAATTTAAAAATTTGCGTTGTAAACAATATCGACTTTATCCTTTGAAGTTAGAGTCGAAAGTCACTTGTTGACAACTATAGCGTCTAATTCAGAGGCGGCTTTTATCAAAGAGACTACGCGCTCACAAGTATACTACCCGCTCGTTTTAAGTTTGCCGCTGGCGATAGGTATGACGTTCGAAAAGTAGCGTCAGCAAAACATAATATAAAAATATTTTTTATTTAATTGTAACAATAAAAATTGTAATATTTGGGTAAAACTATGACACATTATAAGTTTTGTTGTCACTTGGGGGAGGGTACGCGCATTCCACAGAACGGCAAACTTAGAGCGAACGGGTTGTACAAGTATAAAATTGTTGATACCAAACTTATGAGATATTGTACCAGCTATTGTAACACATGTTTCTACAAATAAATAAATAAATAACGTTCATAGCGTTTTGTCTCCGCGCGGCCGCGGAGTCCGCGCGGCCGCGGAGTCCGCGCAGCCGCGGAGCGACCAGAGAGAGGTGTTTTGATTTTTTTTTCTAAATTCTTACGGAACCCCGACAGAGGTATCACGGAACCCTAGGGTTCCGCGGAACACACTTAGAGTATAGCTGCTCTATAGTAACGATTGTCTTTGTTTCGTGCCTCTTGGGCTTCTTCCGATAACTGGCCAATTGGTAGTATACATGATGATATCACGTCTTTACCATGAAAAAGAACTTTGTGAACACTGACAGGCATATTGTACCAAAAATATTCCATAAGATACAGTTCCCTGGTATCTTTAACAAACAAATCAAAGGCATTTACGTCAATCGAAAACCCGCATCCGAGAGATTCTAAAATTATATGAAATCGATGAACCAGTTCTGAATTCACGCCAGTTATCTGAGCTGTTCTTGAGGAATCTCGAAAAAAGCGTCGGGCAGTGTTGCCGTCATTGGTATTTCCCGACTGTTGATTAGGCATGTCCACCAAAAAACCCATTTCATTTCTGAATCTTCTTTGAATCTGCTCCTTCTTGTTTTTGACTAGATTTTTATTTTGATCACCTCTAACTTGCCAGACTTTTATATCGAGTCTATATGCAATGTGCAGTATACATTCCATGAATCTTATCCACGAATGTAATGGAGAAAGTCCAAAAGTCATTGCAGCTGTATCGAGTGGTTTCTTTGAAATAACATCAGGTTTATTCATTTCGGATGGCTTTGGTCCACATATATAGCAAGTTTGAGAGGAACCGGACACTGTCGACAAGGCAGTGCAAATTTTGCCATCAATCATAGTAAGCATGAATACCGGTTTTACAAAAATAAGAACGTCATCCATATGAACTTCTACAGGTGATAATGTATCTATTTGATGTTGCATCGCGCTGACCTCTTGTTTTGTTAATTCTGTAGTTTCCCTAGCGAAATGAAGTTTAATAGGTCTACAGAAACGTGTAGACGAGGGAGCAGGGTTTTGCCATACGACCATATTCTCCTTTTCAGTATTCAAAGCCATTTGAATGGGCACCATCGAAATGCTGAAGAGATTTTCGTCAAACTGACTTTCTGATGTGAACTTCTGTTTATACCTTTGTTGTTGAGCTCCATCACAACCCCACTTAATCAGGCAGGTTAGTTCCTTTGATCCAACTTTTAAAATTTCAATAGAATCTAACACATTTCTTTGGGTTAAACATATACGATTGATAGTATGATTCACCAAAGATTGAAGATTGCATTCTGCAGTTGTTTCCGTGACAGTCTTCTCTAACGGATAACACTGTTTTTTTACTTCCAGTATTTGGTCATAAGAAGGTAACAAGTTTTTAGCCAGGTTATTAACCTTTTCTCGAATTATATTGTACTGGTGAGTAGATAATTTAGCATCTATCATCATGCCAAGAGCTTCATCTGCAGATAGAGATACAGGATCATTAATTTGACGTTTACGGGCCTGTTTGATTACTGTCCCACTATTACCGGACTCAGACGATAATTCTCTTACTATGGCTGCAGAATCTCGTTTGCCAGCATTGCGTAAATTGCATTCATTAGCCACAGCAATTTCTTCTGGACTGGTCGTCTCTATAAGTGTTTGGATTTTTCGTTTTTGTGTTCTATCACAACAGTCTTGAAAACATTTTGCTGGTCTTCCTGGAGTAATTGAGGAGGAGGATGATGGAATTTCTTGTAAAACACTTTCAGGTAAAGTAATAGTTGTTTTTAACCAATTCATATTATTTTCTAAAAAACGATCCCGATGACGATGGCATTTAGTCCATTTTATTTCAATTTGTTGGCATAATGCTCTCAGCAAACCCTTGATTTTATTTTTAGAATATTCAGAATAAGTTACACGAGGATATCTATTCATAAAAAATGAAAAAACTTCGTCAAAACGATCACTCCCTCTGTTAGAAGTCCAAATTTCGAAAATTTGCAATTTCGTTATTTCGGTAGCCATGCTGAAAAAAAAAAAATGTATGGGTGCCGCAAAAAAGCGCAAAATTTATGAGTTGCATCTGTTAGTTAAAACTATCAGCTGTACTGTGATGGTATATACTTTACTATATAATGCTATATAATATGTTTTCGGGACTAATGAATTTAAAATGTAAAAAAATCGAAGTATGTTTCGTGTCCTAACAGAAATGGTTGATTTTAGTATATAATTACTATTATAAATCGAACAAAATATGTATGTACTTACATATGAAATACCAACACTACGACAAATAAAGTAAATAACACTATTGACCCAATAATCACTTCGTAATCGTAAGCGTAATTGGCACAAATTAACACTGCAAAACACGTAGTGAGTGTGACTCAGTTTTGTTTCTGATATGAACATTTCTAATATTTATGTTGACATACCCACATTAAAAAAAATATGGTGTCGTTTTTATTAGAGGGTAAGGAATAAAAAGACACCAATAATTGGTAGATAAAACATTGTTCGGATTTTGAATTAAATACCGCTAGATTGCGATTTTCTTACAGTGTGCGGCGGCCACTGCAGCACACCAGCGCTCCGACAAGGCCGCCACCTCGGCCTCGTCCAACCGCCGCTGCTCCTCGAACGCCTCCATTATTTTCAGGCGCCGGTAAAAGCGCAACCGCTCCGCTACCACGGCCAGATGCTCCTGAGAGCTACGCGGGCGGAGCGGTGTACTGGTGATGCTGTAAAAATATTTGAATGTTACATTCATATTATCTACTGACATCATGCAGATGATGATCATGATAACAGGACCCGAAATTGAGAGAATATTTATATAATAAATATTCACACTATAAACACCTTGCTCTTGCAAGACAGAAAGTAAGCTGTAGCTTTAACTAATAGCAAATAAAACATTACTTACATACTGTCTTCAAACGCAATCAGCGGCTCGGTTCTAAAAAAAAGATCAAATTGTTAATAAAGTTACCTACCAAGTTAGCTACCAAGACTATAATTGGATGAATTATGTAATTTAATTACTTAACTTAAATTTTTCCTATTATTTGTTAAAAATGCAGAAGGTAACCATACATCACAGTGAAGCGGACACACCATATTAGGAAAAAAAATCACTTTAACATCATTTTGTGTAAGTAGGTAGGTTATTACATAAGTCCGCACAAAGCCCACGTGGTGGATTATGGCCCACTCCTGACAGAGAGGAGGCCAGTGTCCCAGCAGAGAATATTATAGGCTGATTATGCTGGTATGAGCTAGGTTATTCACAGGACTACGATTTTTGCATAGCTATGAAAGTAATTGAACAGCCATAACTAATAAAGCAGTCATACTTACTCGGTAGGATCTGCTGCCCCGGAGCGTCCCCTACGGAGGCAATCACCGATGCTAAAAAATAAAAGAAAACTGAAACCATGCAAGAACAAAATCAATTAGCTTATTACAGGCAGACTGCACAACATAAAATCCATAAACACTTTTATAAGTATGCCCAAAGCCTCAAAAAAAATTCCACACCATGTTAGTAAACCACAATAAGATTCAGAGAAGCTCATCCATCATTGCATCATCCATACCAGATAGTCGCGATCATCAGATGCGCATGTATGGACAGGTCTGTAAAACATAAAGGCACTTGAATCTGTCTGCAGATTATCAAAGTCAAATTTTGTAAACTTGCTGTACCAGATGTAGGTACTTGTAGGTTGCAATGATTGCAAATGAACTTACCGATTTAATATGTTTCCCATGTTTCTTAGATATCTGAAAATAAAATATAATTCTTATACTATAACATTAGCACTAATGAAATAAAATATTAAAATATCTCTAAATAAATGAACAAAACTTACATTACGATCTTCAGTAGGTAGGTAGTTAGTTTTGGTTGGAATTGAAAACTTTTTGACAGGCAGAACTTGACAAATTAGCAGTGAGTACCAACAATCAGTAAAAATAATCCACTGTTGATTTCCTGTTTAATTTTCAACTTATTTAGTTGAATTCTTAACTTATTACGAATCCCGATACCGATAAGCTAATATTTTATGTGAACTCATTTATATAAGTGTGTGTGTGTGTGACAAAATGATTAAAAAAAGTCAAGAAAACCGGCCAAGTGCGAATTTGACTCACGTTTTGTAGTACATTTATAGGAACGTGCCATCTTTATGAAAGATTTCCGACGAAGAAATATAGTTCCTACCTGAAAAAAATTATTGGGTGATCTTTACTAATTAAATTGATACGATACACTAATTTTTTATATGACTTATCTTCATAAAATTAGTAGTACGATAAATCTTAGTTCGCTTATATATCAATAGATGGCGTGTGTAACAACTAACATTTTACCCTTTTTACGTTCTACCTGGGAGCCGGGAGTTCGGCACCGAAAGTGCTTCACAAAAAATTGTTACAAAAACAACTATCATGTGAAACAACCTTTACTTGAGCGTATTATATCTAAACAAATATAAATAATTGTTTTATGACTGTTCGAAAATTTTCAAACGCACAGATGCGTCGTGCCGCACTTGGACAAGTATTGAACGCCGCACTAATGCGGCTAACCGGCTAACCGCACTGGGTAGACTTTCGTCAAACGCGCGTACGCGTTCATAGCACCATAGGAAATATTTATTGAACGCGCAGGTGCGTTTGCCGCACAGGGTCAATAGCTATTTACTTAGCGTTTGCAAATAATTCGCAAGTAATTCAGCAGGCAATGCGTTAATTAAGTTTTAGAAACTTATGAAACCTGGGACTTTTGGCAATTTGGTATAGCACTGGCTTTATTTTTCTTAATTTGTAAACTAAACTGATAATTTTTACCTGCCTATCCAAATATGTCAAAATATGCCATCGTTAGATATTGAGTTGAAAATTGATTGCGGGGATTTGAAAGATTTGGGTAAGTTGATGTGTTGTGTGTGTGTTTTATGGGTTTAGGGTATGATAAATAAAACAAGTTTTGTTAAAGTAATCCATTTAATTTAAATGATTTTCAAAGTGTCCGCCATGGTATTCCAAGCACACATTTAGCCTGGTGCGAATCTGCCTATTTAAATAAACATTGTTTTGGCGCATTTCATTAGCTGCTTCTTCAATTCGCCTAAGTAAATGGTCCCTTGATAATTTTTTTTTTCATAAACCTTACTTTTTAATGTACCCCACACGTAAAAATCTAGTGGGGTAAGGTCTGCCGATCGCGCCGGCCACGCTATAGTCGGGCTTCCATGCCCGATCCAACGTTCTGGGTATTGTTCGTTTAGGTATTCCCGTACCTGTGTCCCATAATGGGCAGGCGCGCCATCGTGTTGGATCCACATTGTGCGAATTGTCTCCAGATCCACATCCTCAAAAAAATCGTAAGAATATTAGATTCCGTAAAAACGTTAAATAATTTTCTGAGTTAAGGCGGTGCGGGATTTCTATGGGACCTATTAATTTATTATTTAAAATTCCCGCCCACATGTTGACAGAAAACTCATGTTGGTAAGAAGTTTCCCACACAGCTTGCGGATTCTCTGTTTTCCATTGATGCTGGTTTTTTTTAAATTAAAAACCCCAGCGCGCGTAAATTGGGCTTCGTCCATCCATACAATTTTACCTATCATATTTGGGTCCTGAATTAAAATTTCATTCATACGCTGACAAAAGGCTATTCTAGAAAAAATATCCGCGGGTAATAGGCCTTGAGCTTTGCGATAATGGTAAGGGTGGAGCCCATATCTTTTCCATAATTTCCACACTAAGTTGTGAGACACTCCAACTATTACACCCACACGTCTCGTAGATAATGTTGGATCTTCAATTATTAGGTTCATGATCCTCATTTCTTGAACCTGAGTCAAATTCAAGACTCTTTCGTGAGAAGATGATCTTAAACCATTTTCCCGAAATCGTCTATGTATCTGTAACAAGTAAAGGTGCGCTTAACCCTTAAATTGTCACCCCTAGATTCCTTGGGTGTTTTATGTTCAAATTTCGGATTTGGGTTGGAATTGGGATAGAAAAGAGGATAAAGAAAAAAAAAACAAAATTCTTATATTTTTTTTATTGTTTTTTTAATGTCACATAAAACGGACATTGCCCATTATATGTGCAGTTATGGTATGTGAAAGTACGTCACATAAAACGGACATTGGCCATTATATGTGCAGTTATGGTAGATGAACACAATTGCAACATAATAATTAACAATTAACGACAAGATATAATTAGGAATATTCTAGAATCAGTCTTTTAAAAGAGTACGTCTTAAGATATTAGTTAAAACTTTAAAGAAATCAACAAAATAATTTTGGTTACGAAAACTTGAAATTTAAAACAACATTGTTCTTAAAATTGCAGTAAAATTAAAAAATAAAACAAAACATTCAACTTCTCGAAAAAAATAACAAAATATAAAATTGCAACCATACACATAAAATAATTAATAACTTTTCCTTGTGGAATCTTAGGTAACAAGATTTTTTGGCAGTTAAACAAAGTCTTTGTTGACATTTTGTAGACATAATCATGGTTTTACCATTTTTGCAAAGACGACGCCGGCCCTGTGACGTAAACATTGGAAAATGATCGAAACAGTCTAGCCGTGCATCATCCACAGGTCTCGGCTGGACCAGTTTTGTTATTGTGGCATGTTTAGGTGAATTGGTAATTGCGTGGAATCTAGATTTTGTACAGGTATTCATAAGCGCAAGAGCACACGAAACTTTTTTAGGCTCGATTTATTTTCACCTAGTTGAGCACAGTCTCTACGATGTAGTAACCAGCTGTTGTTAAGTGCGATGTCTAACAGTTGGGCAAATATCGACATGTACAGTCACGGACTTTAATTGATGAGCCACCTGGCACGGTCCGTATTTTAGCCGTGTAATGCAAATCGGGTTTATTCGGTTCCCGACACGCAAAGTCATATGTCTTCGTATTAGAAGAAGAAAATTATATTTCATATCTTTACCGGTTGGCTAACCTGCCTGAGAGCAGAACTACAAACTTGACAGCAGTGACTACTCAAAGTCAACCAATTGCAGGTCTAGCAACAGTCACCTAGCAACGATAAACAATTTTTGCTAGGTTACTGTTGCGATAGTAACGTTAGCGTACGGAGAAATTCTCTGACATCGATATTTCAACTGTCACTGTCTTCAGTTAAGTTTTCAGAATTATTGACTTAATGAGCTATGATTCAAAGGAGGTCGGTATCAAATAGATTGGATAAACTTAATGCAACATTGTATTTATTTTTATCATTAAGAACTTATTAGTTAACCTCTATGGATAAGACTATTTCCGATTAAAAGTAATTTATTTGTCATCTTGATATTTCAACTGTCACTGTCTTCAGTTATGTTTTCATAATTATCGAGTTAATGAGCTATGATTCAAAGGAGGTCGGTATCAAATAGATTGGATAAACTTAATGCAACATTGTATTTATTTTTATCATTGAGAACTTATTAGTCAACCTCTATGGATATTTCCGATTAAAAGTAATTTATTTGTCATCTCGATATTTCAACTGTTACTGTCTTCAGTTATGTTTTCATAATTATCGAGTTAATGAGCTATGATTCAAAGCAGGTCGGTATCAAATAGATTGGATAAACTTAATGCAACATTGTATTTATATTTATCATTAAGAACTTATTAGTCAACCTCTATGGATAAGACTATTTCCGATTAAAAGTAATTTATTTGTCATCTTGATATTTCAACTGTCACTGTCTTCAGTTATGTTTTCATAATTATCGAGTTAATGAGCTATGATTCAAAGGAGGTCGGTATCAAATAGATTGGATAAACTTAATGCAACATTGTATTTATTTTTATCATTGAGAACTTATTAGTCAACCTCTATGGATATTTCCGATTAAAAGTAATTTATTTGTCATCTTGTTTACGAGCTTGCGATTTGAGTTCGTGGTTAATCGTGTAATCTCGTGAATGTATGAAACTGCAAAATTGAAAAGTTTGAAGATGGCTCATCAATTAAAGTCCGTGACTGTACCAACGTCTTGTTTTCATGCGAATTCTGTACAAAGCAGTCAACATGTCAGCGATGTCGACGCCGCCGCGCCGCCCATGTGTGTGTTGTACACTTTTATTACATTTGGACAGGGTACAAGGACTCTCTTCTTTTGCTTTTTTTCGTATCGTTCTATAGTAGTCACTGGGTTTTGGGCACAAAACGAACTTGCTATATGAATACACTTATTGTCCATCCACTTTGTCACGGCTATTCTTTTGGAATTATCACATACTACCTCAAATTTTAATGTCCCTCGTCCCTTTTTTATCATAGCTTTGTCAGTCATCAGCTTACAATTTCGCAATCTGTCTTTTCGTAACGTCCCTAAAGACAAAATGCCCATCTCATTACGCAAATAATATATGAGTTCAAGCGACGTAAACCAGTTATCAAAGTATACTGTGCTTAGAATTGGATTAGAAATGGTTCTACATAGCCGGATAACTGTTTTACCTCCAACCCCAAGAAAGTCTTCTTCCCATTCACTAAATTGGACACCTCGAAATGTGTTTGCGCCATCGTAAGCAAAGAAATCATACACCATGCCTGAAGTTCCAGCACGAACCAGAAATTTGAATCCCCATTTGTTTGGTTTTTTTGGCATGTATTGCGTTCTGCTGCCAGCTTTTTTGCCTTTGTAAGGTATTATCATCTCATTGATTGCGAATGAACGTTCTTCTTCTATCTTCAAGCACTGCTTACGAACATAATCCATGACAGGGGTAATTTTATTATAACGATCATTTTTGTCTACATTCGTATTATCACAAAAGTGCAAGTAGCGTTTGATAGATCTATATCGTTTAAGGGACATGGCAGATGAAATCTGCTCATACTTCAGCTAGCACTGCAGTAATCTTCGACTGCCGGTAAGTCTACAATACCCATCATGATTTCTATTCCAAATAATATTTCCATATATTTTCGAGTCACACATATGGATTTCCCGGTATTTTGTACCGAATATAAATTTGTCATTTCAACTATGAAATCGAGTAACTCATTGGTAAAGAATTTTTGAAAATACTGCATAGGGCTAAGGATCTCATGACGTTCCTTGAAGTTGGTGGAGTCTAATGTATGTACGGATCCGGTATATAATCTTTTTTTAAATACAAAATCTAATTGCTTCATTTTACGCTTCTTAGTTACTGGTGCCATTGTCGCTGGGGGAGGCATAGGTGACGAGTCTATGATTGCGGTATGTCTGGTTCGACGTGTTGCCATATTTGATAATGGTGTAGGTCTAGAAAAACTAGAAGACGGTGATGCAGCAACTATTGGTGAAGGTGTTTCTGGTATGTAACATGATACTGGAGCTGAAGACCTACCGGGGAGTGGAGATTCATCTTGCGCAGTCTCTAATAGCTGTTCTGCAGCAATAACATGTTCGTGATCGTTATAATTCTGACCATTTGTGTCTTCACTGTCACTGAGATCATCTAATATGTCGTATAATACCGGAGATATGGTACGTGGCGAAGATGAATCACTGTTATCATTGTGAAAATACTCACGTCGTCCCACGTTGACTTCTAAATCGTCATCAGACTCAACGTCTGACTCTTCAGATTCCGCCGGAGGTATAAGTGCCAAGATTTGCTTCGATCGCCAAGCCATGTTACTGTAAAATAAAATAGAAATGTAAAAAATACTATTTAGTAACGACGACGTTGCAAGTCACAAATTATTGGCGATGTCCGTTTCATAGGACTGTAAGGTGCGGTGTTGATGGTAAATGAAACGAGTGAAGACCAGAATAAGACTGAGTTATATTTCATACAAGAGTGCATATAAATGGTTACAAAAGGTGCATAGATTTTTTTTTTACACCATGTCTTCCTCGTAGTTTGTTGAAGATGGCTCCGTGGCCCCCAACCGCATGCGTCGACGGAAAAGAGATCTCATAGTCGTCCTATTTATCTCATTGGTGATCCATTTTTTATGGCACCATTTATACAGCCGATACATAAAGCCAACTATGCCGAGTAGTAGTATAAGCCGGATACAGGACAGAATAATGTTAGATGTGGACATATGAAAGCGAAGTTCGTCTGCTGTAGCTTGGTTACTGCCAGCCGCCGCGTTTTGAACGATCAGGGTCTCCTCTTAAGATTGCTGCTTGCCCATTTTCGTGGATGATTAGTACACTCGCGTTTACGTGTAGTCCGTTAGCACAATAAATCAATAATCGTTCCATTTTTACTAAAATACTTGGTTACGTATGGAATGGTATAAAATCACACAGTCACATTCCACGTCTCAAGTTCGCGTAGCGCGTATAGATTCTTTTGGCAGGGTCGCCATGTAAGGTGCGGTGTTGATGGTAAATTAAACGAGTGAAGACCAGAATAACACTGAGTTATATTTCATACAAGAGTGCATATAAATGGTTACAAAGGTGCATAGATTATAATAATACAGGGTGGCAGGGACATCGACGCGCAAACGTCGTGAAAAGGTTACACCTAATGCCATAAATAAAATTACGAAAGTCATTCATCACGGAAATGACCGGTTAAAAAAAATTACATTTTTGAGCGCGCAATGTATTGCAAACAACGCGATCGAAACGAAACGCTCCGCGGATGGAGCGCGCGCGCGCTACCTAACCTACACACACACAAGTGAGTCGCGCGCCGCGCCGCCGGCGCCGCCGCGCGCCGCTGCCGGACGAACGTGAACGTACCTACGAAATATCGCCTAAAGACAACATTGATAGGTACCTACAACATAAAATCATGTTTAATTATTCTTGATAACCGGTGGTAGTTACTTATTTAAGTACGTACCCGTTATGGAAATAAAACTAACAATAAGCTTATTCCCATAAAATAGCGATACCGATGAGGATTGATAACAAAAAAGATGCTTGATAAGAACTTAGCGATCCCGTAATGTTCAATTAATGAACTTAGCTTAATCTCGCTCATTCCTAATGAGATAGAGTTCGAACACACACAAACACACACGCAGAGAAAATTTCTTTTGTTTTTTTTTTAAACTACGTAAGAGACTACAAATTCGCGACAAACAGCACGCCCGTTTGCGATCAACGAAATCTAGGAACTGGCAAAAATCCGATAAAATCGGCGAAATGCAAAAGAAATGTACTTTGCTGATCTTTCTTTCAATTTGCCGCACTTGCTGCCCATTCTGTGCCTGTGCCTACAGTGCCTACACCGAACACAGATCAACAAAATGATAGAGTGTACAAACACATTTAGTTGTACCTACTTACCTACTCACGAAATTAATTGCGAAACTGGATGTATTTTTTTTATGAAACAGTAAATTACATTGCTGAATTGGATTCAAAACTAAAATTTTTGATTAAAAAAAAATAAGTATCGAAAAATTGCGTGACTATCAATACACTTCTACACGTATTTTTTAAATCTTCTTTACTTAAATCGATGAAGCTGTAGAAAAATAATCATCCCCCATAATGAATCTAAAATAAAAGTAGTAAATGGGTCTTTCATTTAGGTAGATGATTAAAATGCCTCATGTGACGAGTCTGTTAGATTCATTGGGATATGTCGCATAGCTTCTTACGAGACCGCTCGCCGCCGCGGTCCGTTTGTCGGCATTTGAAAGAGAATAGGGCACCGGACATCCGTAGGTACTAAGCCAGTGTTGACCTCGCAAATGAACTTTAGCAAAACAGCTGATCAGGTAGCCCTCTCGAGTTTTATTTACATTGCTGTTTTAAGTGAAATAAGTGAATTTACAATTTTTTTATTAAAAATCTCATTGGGTTAGATAGAAATAATGATTTTATACAGTATACGGTAAAAACAATTGCAGAAAAAAACGTAAAAATTATGAAAAAGCCGACGGAAAATTTCACCGCGGGGGGGTCCAAAATCATGTACTGAATCCATGGTAAGCGGTTGTGCGTCGATGTCCCTGCCACCCTGTATAGATCTTAAAGTAGATAACTAATACAATCCTCACAGGATAGTCAAAAGGACCACTTACAAAAAGGCCCAAAATGGCGATGTCCGTTACATGGGACAGTCAAAGAATACCCTAGTTAATAGTTCAAGTTGGCAAGGTCCGTTTTATGGGACACTAAGACATAAACCAAGTTTTTACTCTAATTACACAAATATTTATAAAAATTATATCACAATACAATGCCTATATTCATATTCTAACTAATAATGTAAGATAATAAACAAAACAACCCAAATACTTACAGTTATTATTCAATTTATCAGGAGCGTAAACAAATCTGACCGTTGCACTTTTTCAAATGATTTCTACTTGCAACCGTTCATCATTTCGTTAATGAAATGATGCGCGCGAAAGAGATAGCTAGTTCGAGGCTGTTCCGCCCCCTCGCAGCGCTTAAGGGTCCGTTCACACAGACCGGCTCGGAGAGCATCGGCGCGCATTTTTCTTTTCACACAGACCGGATCGTATGCGCTTGGAGTTGGTCGGAGCGGAGCCGCCAACTATTTCACATAGACCGGCTGGAAGCGACCTGAAAGCGGATGCGCTCGGAGCCGGTTGGATGCGCTCGCAGCCGGTCGGAATCGCTCGCAGCCGGTCGGATACGCTCGCAGTCCGTCGGATGCGCTCGCAGCCGGTCGAATGCGCTCGGAGCCGGTCGGATGCACTTGAAGCCGGTCGGATGCGCTCGGAGCCGTTCGGATGTGCTCGGAGCCGGATGGGTACACTACAAAGGCAGTACCAGTCTTCCACGCAGTCCAAGTTTTGTTTTCGGTGTTAACGTGTGCTTTTCGGAACATGGATTTAGATAGCTCCGATGAAGAAATATATTTGTTAGCAAGATTGTTTGAAGCAGAACAAAACAAACGAAAGCGCAAGCGGAGACAAATATGGGCAAAAAATATTTGGAAGAATCGATTAATCCATGGGGAGTTTCACACCATTTTCGAGGAATTGAAGAATGATAGCCTTAAATTTTATGAGTATTATCGTATGGAATATTGGCAATTTTTAAAATTGACAGATTTGTTAAGAGTACATATAACAAAAAAGACTACAAATTATCGTTGCGCCATTCCAGTCGAAGAAAGATTAACGGTAACTTTAAGGTAAATAAAAACAATCATTTTAGATTTGTGTTTCATTATTTTTATTGTTTGTGTTTATTAATTATTTTGTATTTTGTGTGTTAGTATTGTACCCGTAAGTAGTCTGATAGTTTTGCGAAATATAGGTTTCGTTTGACAACTGTTGGTAAGTAGATTGATTAGAGGATGACGGAGAATTTATTGGCAAAGAATAATTCAAATCTGCACTATTTTCATACAGACTTAATTCAGCTTCATTAACAATGTCAAACACGCCCTTTTTAGTCGTGCTTGGACTTCTTTTGGAAATGTTTCCACTGTATCTGACATAGACAAAAAAAAATTGCGTAATGCCTTGTCATAGGGTTTAGTATTTTTTTTTTCTTCAAGATATTCTTCGAAAACCGTAGCAACATCTTTGTTTATGCGTGGTCTCTTTTTCGAGTAGGAAGTACTTGCAAGCGATTCAACTTCGGAATGGTCAGAACGTTTAGATGATGTCGATGCTGGTGGTAGTGGTGTGCCAGGTTCCGATTCATCCGATGATAATGTAACATTAGATATTTGGTTCCGATTGCGAAAAAACGGTATTATAAAAGAAAGTTCTTTTTCAAATTTTATTAATTTGGACGTTGTCGCTCCATCGCCACTCTTGCCTTTTCGGTTATGATAGGCTTTTCTGAAGTTATCTCGCAGTTTCTTCCAACGATCCATGCACTGCCTAACTGGAAAGTATAGAAATAAATAAATTAAAAACATCACCCTGCTTTGGTTCATTGGGTAAATGAGCATGCAGTCAGTGGATTGTTTTCTTTAATTTATACTTCGTTTTTGTACGGCAAACTTATATTTAGATTTTTTTATTGTTTTTACAGATTCCTCATTACTGGTTGCAGTTTCAAAAACTTGTCATTTAATTTCCGAATGGGAATTTCTACAGTTCATTCAATAATTCATGAGACAATCAGAGCAATTTGTGGCTTATTCCACTTTTCCCCGTTGGATGATCCCCATTGATGGGGATTAGTGAACTTTTTGTTCACTATTCCCCGTTGACCCAAAATTTTTATTTAATGGGGATAAGTGAACTAAAAAGTTCAATAATCCCCATTAGGTAGGTACGTTAAAAAAATAAAATATATGAATCATGTTACATTTATTAATTAAAAATATAACTTTCTTATACCTAATAAAATCACAGATTGTACAATTATTAATTTAAAATAAAAAATATAACTTTCTTATACCTAGTAAAATCACAGATTGTACAATTATTAATTTAAAATAAAAAATATAACTTTCTTATACCTAATAAAGTCACAGATTGTTACAATCATTAATTTAAAATTGTAGCATGAAAATATTTCTTTCTTATACCTTGTAAAATCACAGATTGTACAATTATTAATTTAAAATAAAAAAATTAACTTTCTTATACCTAGTAAAATCACAGATTGTACAATTATTAATTTAAAATAAAAAATATAACTTTCTTATACCTAGTAAAATCACAGATTGTACAATTATTAATTTAAAATAAAAAATATAACTTTCTTATACCTAATAAAGTCACAGATTGTTACAATCATTAATTTAAAATTGTAGCATGAAAATATTTCTTTCTTATACCTTGAAAAATCAAAGATTACACTCACTTAAGTTTTTCTAAACAGTGCCCAATCGTAATTTCATTATTAATGAGTTCCATTTGGACCTCCTGTATATAATTATCGCGATTGATGCTTTTTTTTGTTTTTTCCGCTATACCTTTATTTTCAGAAACCCCCAATGCAAGAACTTCGTAATACGATGCATCTTCAGCCAACGCTGTGAGGAGCTTCATAATGTTGGGTTTCTTTATTTTCACACGCTTTTTTATTTTATTATTCCATGCTTCGACTAAATTCGTAGTGCGATGAGTCTGTCCAAATACACACCACGTTTTAATAAAATCATCTTGTAGCCATTGTCTGAGCATGTAATTTCTAAACTCCTTGCTATTATCATCATCAGGGCTTTGAGAGGCAACATAATACCAACCCGCAATGATTTTATCTGATGGTAACAAAGCCAAAGCAGTGCTAAGTGCAACTTGTCTTCTGGTTAATTTATCTTTTGTTAGTTTGAGTTGTTTTCCTTTCTTCCATATTGCCTGGGTGAAATGGAAATAACAGCCGCTAATAGATATATTTACAAAAACATTTCGCATTGCGTTCATCGGAGCCACTTCATAGTCACATTTAAATATTTCTGGATTCCAATCAGGTAATGCAGATTTTAGCATACTAAATAAAATTTCATATGTTTGTTGATTTTTATGGCTCATGAGGGCATAAACAAGTGGCACAATGTTTATGTGTTTTTCTGTACTGCCCAAATCCCCATGAATGGTGTAGAGTTGGTAAAAGGGAGATGGACAGATCCAAAACGTTCCATCACCCAAGAACATCTTCAAATTTTTCATTTGATGTCGGGCAAATTCAGAGCAAAAAGCTATTACACGGATACCACTGTCATTGTAGTCTGCTAAAATAAATTCCTGATGAGCTGGAGGTACTTTAACTTCTTCAACATTTTTGAACTCAATTTTACTTACTTCAAATGCTGCATTTCTGTGTTTATATAATGTTGTTTTGATAGACTTCAGGGCAGGGAATTCTTTTATTTTGTCAATTCCGGTATCTTTTAGTGAGCTCACAGCCGCGTTGTAAGCAGTGGGAATAGCAGGTGCTTCTGGATCCGCAAGTGTAGTTTTTAGTTTGAATAACCTCAAGGTAACTTCATTCCGCGCAAAATCAGGTTCACAAACATTGTGTCGTTTCTCAGCTACAACTTGATTGTCCTGTAAAATTAAGTGATAATAATTAATTACTTTACATTATTTTTTAAGTAAACAATATTGCACTTACATAGAATACAAAATTAAATAGGCTATTTAACAACCTTTAAAACTTATAACAAATTGTTGTTATCCTATCAGAATAGTTCAACAAAACATATTTCACTTTATGCTTAACTAAAATATGTAATAATAATATATACAATTCACTTCAGCTACACTCTTTTACACTAGGTGTAATAGACTTGTTTGACAAAAGAATGACGTCACACGTGCCGCCATGACAGAAACAGTGTTTAAACTTTAACGTTGATTTTTAAATTTTGATATTGATAAACGTGATATTGATAACACACATAACCTGAGTTATTATTGTCATTATTAATCACAAAATATAATAAGTAACTTACCATGACAGTGATGGATCCGGCACATTTACTTTGTTTTCTTGTGGTACACTCCCACAAAACTCCACCATTTTTATATTTGCATTTTTTACTGTATTGATGTCCGGCCCGGAGAAGTATGGTAGCTTTACCTTTTTTAACGTACTCTAAACAAACGTCAGTTGAACTACCAGCCATTTCCTTTATTTATTCCTATATTAAACTAATAACTGCGAACTGATAAGAACTGCACGCTTGAACTACACTACACACTACTAACCCTTAACGACTACGAAACAAAAACAAAAGATGGGTCGACCAATCACATACGAGCTAACTCGCACCCCGCTCCGCCACCGCCTTGCGCGCGCGCCTCTAGAAAATGAGCATCTTTTACAGTATTGTGTATCTTATTAGATAGATAGATATAAGGTCTTATTCCCAAACATCGTTAGAACAATTTCGTTGGGGCAACAATCTGTTTTTCGTTCTAATAAAATCGTAAAGTAGGTATGTAGGTAATTTAAAATTTTGTTCTTACCTTATAAAAATAAAAGTACATGACTCATATATTGTATTTTTATATTGTTTTTATTTAACGTACCTAATTAGAAAAACTTAAGTGATTGTAATCTTTGATTTTACAAGGTATAAGAAAGAAATATTTTCATGCTACAATTTTAAATTAATGATTGTAACAATCTGTGACTTTATTAGGTATAAGAAAGTTATATTTTTTATTTTAAATTAATAATTGTACAATCTGTGATTTTACTAGGTATAAGAAAGTTATATTTTTTATTTTAAATTAATAATTGTACAATCTGTGATTTTATTAGGTATAAGAAAGTTATATTTTTAATTAATAAATGTAACATGATTCATATATTTTATTTTTTTAACGTACCTACCTAATGGGGATTATTGAACTTTTTAGTTCACTTATCCCCATTAAATAAAAATTTTGGGTCAACGGGGAATAGTGAACAAAAAGTTCACTAATCCCCATCAATGGGGATCATCCAACGGGGAAAAGTGGAATAAGCCCAATTTGTGATGTTTTGATGCCCTTAGTTATGCAGATACCAGATGAAGAAATGTGGGAAAAGGTCTCTCGTGATTTCTTTAATATTTGGAATTTTCCTAACTGTTTGGGCGCTATAGACGGAAAGCACGTCAGTATACAGGCACCAGATAATAGTGGAAGCTTATACTATAATTATAAAAACTTTTTCAGTACAGTGTTACTAGCTGTGGTAGACGCGAAATACAGTTTTTTAATTGTTGATGTCGGATCGTATGGTAAAAATAGCGACGGTGGAATTTTACAGAATTCAACATTTGGAAAAAAATTGAACACTAATAAGTTAAAGCTGCCCCCAAATAAACCTCTACCGAATACCACTGAAAGCTTACCACATGTTTTCATAGGAGATGAAGCATTTCCTTTGAACAATAACATATTGCGGCCGTATCCGAGAGAACAAACAAGAACAGAATTATCAAAAAAAGTATTTAATCTGCGTTTAAGCAGGGCAAGAAAAGTCGTAGAATGTGCATTTGGAATGCTAACTCAAAGATTTGAGATTTATCAAAAAAGAATGAAAATTCAACCGAAGTACTGTGACTTAATTATATTAGCAACTACATGTTTACATAACTTTTTAATAGAAAATCGGACGCCATCACCAAGACAAGAGAATGTTCTTCACAGCACTATGAATTTATTAACAGCGATGACAGACAATAATGATGAAAATAGTTCTATCGACGCAGGTATAACGATAAGAAATAAATTTAAGGATTATTTTTCAGCAAGTGGTGCTTTAGATTGGCAAGATCAAGTGGCCACTCGAGTTTCTTAAGTTATATTTAATAAAAATTGTCCGCTACTTTTTGAGTAGGTATATTGTAACGTTCAGATACTCAAACGATTTTTACGAGTAAAGTGAGGGTGCATTTAAACTCATGTTATTCCTGTTTTGACTTTGAATTTAACAAGTCACAGCACGTTAAGAAGCCCTTACTTTAGAATTCGTTCGAGTATCTGGAGATAGGTGTAAAACAATAAAATCTTAGTAGGTACTTACCACTTAATCCCACACATTTGCTTATTTCCTCCCATGCATTGTCTTTCATTACCCGATCGCTATACGATGGCTTGGTTATGTCAAATAAACACTCGTATTTTGACACGAGTATTATTAATTTTTCGTCAGTCATGTTTTCCTGCAAGTGCACACAACTGTTCCGTTTTAAACCTTCGAATGCAAGTTATTCGAGACACTATAGAAAGACAATAGCAGCGCGACAGCCGGCTTTCGCTTGGTCGTTGAAAGGATTGTGCTATCAAAATGGCGGTCGGCGTGGAGAAGCGCGGACGCAATCGGAACCGATCGGCTGCGCGAGCGAGAAAGAGCACGCAATCGGAGCCGATCGGCTGCGCGAGCGAGAAAGAGCACGCAATCGGAGCCGATCGGCTGCGCGAGCGAGAAAGAGCACGCAATAGGAGCCGATCGGCTGCGCGAGCGAGAAAGAGCACGCAATCGGAACCGATCGGCTGTGCGAGCGTTAAATGCAATCGGAGCCAAACGGCTGCACGATCGAGAAAAATTACGCGATCAGAGCCGGTAAGCTCCTCTTATTATTTCACACCAAGCGCCTTCAAGCATTCTTAATCACAAAAGCAGTGCACATGCAAAAATAAACCTTAATACAAATACTAAAAAACTCTGTTTTCAACGTGATAAGAATCTGCTCTCCTCTCCGAGCCGGTCTGTGTGAACGGACCCTAAGGCCGGCTCCACACGTTGGCCCCAACGCTCGCACCAACGTTGGAGCGCAAATTCGGTGAGGCGTACACACTTTGGCGAATAAACTAGTTCTGTCCCGTCAGGGCCAATGTGAAGATGTCCGACACAGAAATTGAAACTGCTCTGAGCGCTTTTACAGTACTGAGTGCACATTTATATTTGTTACTGAGAAAAAAAAAAAAAAGCCACGTCAAAGTGACGACACATCATAAAACACGGAATCAGTGAGTACATATAGCTGTTATACACTCCATTTTAAATATTCTAATAACATACATAACAAACTACAATTATATCACCAGTTGTTTACAGGCGCTGTAATATTAAAGTATCTAGTTAATTATCTGTAATAGGTAAATCTATTCTACATCTACATTTTCTTTCTTTTTTAGGTGTGATGGAACCCGATTATTGAGTAATTTGATTCAAGAGCCATCACGACAGTTTGATAACTTTTGTCGTATGTCTTCGATAGATTTCGAATACCTTCTACAGTTGATTGGACCAAGAATAAAAAAGGAAGATACAGTATTCAGTGACTCAATACCAACCAAAGTACGACTTGCTGTGACACTTAGATTTTTAGCGACTGGAGATTCATTCAAAAGTCTTCATTACCTATTTAAGATTTCTCCTCAAGTTATATCATTGATCGTGCCGGAAGTATGTAAAGCACTATGTGAGGCATTGCGTTCTTTTGTAAAAGTAAGTAATTTTTGTTTACCTATTTTGTAAAATAAAACCATAATAATAATAATCAAAAACACGTTTATTGAG
This sequence comes from Lithophane semibrunnea, assembly GCA_947363905.1. Taxonomy (NCBI): domain Eukaryota; kingdom Metazoa; phylum Arthropoda; class Insecta; order Lepidoptera; family Noctuidae; genus Lithophane; species Lithophane semibrunnea. Next base: position 14,512,552 of record OX376199.1, on the reverse strand, counting down.
AAAAATAATTAGACTAAGTAATCGGGTTCTTGCATTTAGCATTCAATTCTTATTTTGTATCTGAGAGAGAGTGAATGCCTGAGAGATAATGTCGTTTGATATAATTGTCACATTTGGAGTAGATGTGGAGGAGGTGGATGTAGCTGTCACATATTCTGCTTGACTATGGTTTGGTGATACTACTGTATAATCACCATAATCATCAGCAACGTGATATGAAGGGGATGGTGTAGGTGCATAACGCACGGAATCTCGGGTAGACATATCGTAGGTCAACATTTGTGATGAAGGGGATGGTGTAGGTGTAAAACGCACGGAATCCGAGGTAGACCTTACGTACGAATAAGTGCTGCTACTAGCAGGGCTATTCATATTTAAATAAGACTCTTTTCGTTTCTGAAAAATGAGTTCATCTATATCGTGCATTATAACCTCCCTTTGTTGCTCATTTAATTTTTTAATTTTTTTGGCCAGTAATTGACAATATGAATAAACAATTTTTCTTTCTTTCTTTCTTTCTTTCTAAATCTACCTCGTCCACTTCAGTTCGTGGTCGGTCGGAGAGATTTTTTAAGGACATTTACAGCTGTCTTAATCTGAGCTCGTACTTCCGTGACTTCTGATTCTCGCCGTTTTTTGGGTGCCGTGGAACTTCTATTTTAAATGCTGTCTTCATTAGGAAACTCCATACTCTAAAAATTCAAACATAACAAGTAAATTATTTAAATTATTAACGACATATTTTTTTCTGTTTCAGATGCCTCAAAATGAACACGAATGGCTTGAGGTTGCTCGAGAATTTGAAATAAAATGGCAATTTCCACATTGTTTGGGCGCTATCGATGGGAAACACATTAAAATACAGTCACCCATTAATAGTGGATCAGAGTTCTATAACTATAAACACAATTTCAGTATAATATTACTAGCGGTAGCTGATAGTGACTACAACTTTTTATTTGCTGATGTAGGAACACATGGACGTACGAGTGACGGTGGAGTTTTTAATGATAGCATGCTTTATAACAAAATATATGGACCTGATTCCCTTTTTCCGCAAGACGCTCCTTTACCTGATCGATATCTTCCTGTGCCCTATGTTTTTGTGGCAGATGGAGCTTTTGCATTATCTAAAAGGATCATGAAACCTTTTCCTGGTACACCGCCAGTTGGCTCACAAAATAGAAAATTCAACAGTCGACTATCAAGGGCTCGTGTTGTGATTGAATGTGCATTTGGAATAATGACATCGGTATTTGGAGTGTTAAAAACCAATATGTTACTACAACCCGAAAAAGCATCTATTATAACACTCACTTGCGTTGCTCTTCATAATTTTTTGAAAAAGAGTCAGCACTCTCACCGTATTTATATAACGGAAGGTAATATAGATAATGTTTTAGAAGAGCAACAATTAAGATCACTAGATCAAATACCAATTAGAACAACAGAAAATGCTAGAGAAATACGAAATGAATATGCATCATACTTTTATTCACATTAAATAAAAAAATCTACCGACCTACAAAATTATTATGTATATTTAGGTACACACAGCCACAGGTCAGATGTATGTAGGTATGTTACAGTTGCACTACGAAAACATTATAATACGTAGGCCATAAGGGCGCGCTCAAGGTCAACATGTTACGTCTAGCCTGTGGTTTAGTGTACCTACCTATTTCATAACGAAATAAACAACTAAGTGCTTTAGATTAAGTAGGTATGTAATTTGTCACAATGTAATTTTATCTATGTAAATAAATAAAGTAAAAATTCATCAATGTTTATCTTACCTCTGTGCTAATGGTAACTGTATCTGATTTATCATAAATCGGAGCAAAAAAGCTATCCATGAGCTGATAAGCGAACCAATTTGGTTTAAAAATATCGTCTGTTGATGATCCAGATCGAGTAGAGTCACTAATTTTCTTTCTATAAAAGCGATATGTACTCATTAATGATTCCCGCTTTTTTTTAAAATCTTCAATTGAAAAAATCATTCCCATATTTTGTTGTATGGTGCGCCATGCATCAGCTAATAAATTTTTATTTTTATGATCTTTTCGAGATGCGTCCCATATTATTGCATGTGCTTGATAAAGTTCAATAAACTCAATAACTTTTTCATTTGTCCATGCCGGTGACGATTTTGCGGATGAGGAAGCCATTGTCGTACGCACTCGCTGCGTGTTGCAACAGAACTGAGCAAAGCGCCAACGTGTGGACAGCTCACGAATGTTGGCGCGCAGATTCCTTTGATGAAACCGACACGAGCCGGCCAACTACCAATGCTCGCCCGAACGTTGGGGCCAATGCAATTTTCTAGATCCACACGTTGGACGAGTAGCGTTGGGGCCTATATTGGGGCCAACGTGTGGAGCCGGCGTATAAGAGTATTAAAACAGTTATCTGTGTGCGTGTAAACACTGCGTCCTATAAAACGGACGAAATCAATTTAAGGGCTAAAATGTGACATAGGTAAGAGTGGGAACAAAGGCAAACCGGGGATTATTTTGCCTATTTTTTTAATAAAAAAACGTTGCCCCACACTAGGAATATCTCCTGTGTCGTGGGTGCATTTACAAACATTTAGGGCCAGGCCACAACAGTGCGTTGCGGCGTCGCATCGCAAAAACAACATTGCACAGCTATGCGATGCGATGTCGCAACGCAAAAATTTCATCGGATACGACATCGTACGACAAGACGCTAACCGTCAGTTCAGTTTCTAGTGAGACATGGACCGCACTGCGCGTGTTCTACTTCTGCTTGCGTTAAGGCGTATTAAGAAAAAGAAACAGAAAAGAAAGTACTGGGTGCACCCATTACTGACAATTATGAATAAAGATGGAAACCACTTCAAAAGGAAATATGAGGCGCTAAAAGTGGACGAGGTTAAATTTTTCGATTACTTTAGGATGAGTGTAGTAAGTTTTGAAGAACTTCTTAGTTTGATAAAGCCTCATTTACAAAAGAAATACATATTTAGAAAACCCATCGAACCTCTGGAGATGCTGGGATTAACTGTAAGGTAAGAAAAAAATAAACTATTTTTACTATAATCATACTGTTTAATCATTTTCATAATTTAGTGTTATTCAAAACTCGTATTCCGATTGTGTGTCATTCGTCAAATTTGTTAGTTCCTCATCGAAATCAATTTGTTCTGGCTCATTTACATCATCATTCCTTGGCGTTTGTGGAGACGATTGCATAGGTGCCGGTGATGTTTCGCATCCGCTTTGGAAGGCACTGCGTTGAATGGATGTTTGATAGCCACTCTGCATAGGCATTTGAGCTGATTGGTAGCCACTCTGCATAGACATTTGAGCTGTTTGATAGCCAGTCTGAACAGTTGTTTGAGATGTTTGATAGTTTGCTTGGACGGATGTTTGTGAAGTTTGATAGTGGCTGGGATAGTATGATGGTTGGTGTAAATCACTTAATATCTGTAGGACACGACTTTGGAAAATTATTGTTTGATTATCATTCAATTTTTCCAATGATGGCAAAATTCCTTTAAAAAAAGATAAATGTCTACTTTCAGGTGTTTTTAAAGCAGCTATAATATTCTTCTCAAATTCGTCTTCGTCAATTTTTCTTTTACGCGATGCAGGCTGGTAACGTGGCATGACAGGTTGCTGGCTTTGTTGGGTTGAGGTGCTTGGTCTTATTTCTTCATCGTCAAGACTTGATGTTGTTTTATTTTGAGAATTCTTTTTCAGAAATAGGAGCTGGTCGTATAGATGATATTGTTTAATTTTTTTGGCCCCAGCTCCGGATTTACATTGCTCGTTTAATTTTTTTTCGTATTTTGTAAAATTATCCTTGATTCCTCTCCATTTCTTTATGACATCGTTACCTAAAAAAATATGACGAGTAATGATTTATTTTGTTTTCTTTCAGGTACCTGGCGACGGGAAATACTTTTAAAGATATGCATTTCACATATTATCGTGGAAAATCTACAATAACAGGAATAATAAAATTTGTTTGTCGTATTGTATGGAACATTCTTAAAAGGTTGGAATTACCAAAAATTACAACAGAGCTGATGGAACAAATTGCTCAAGAGTATGAAAAAAAGACCAACTTTCCTAATTGTATAGGAGCGCTAGATGGAAAACACATTCGTATATTGAGCCCGGATCACAGTGGATCCCTATTTTTCAATTATAAAAATTATAATTCCATTGTTCTATTAGCACTTGTTGATACGAATTACAAATTTATATATGTCGATATAGGTGCATATGGTAAGGAATGTGACTCCACTGTTTTTCAGAACTCAAATCTATACGACTTATTAAAAAAAGGTCAATTATCTATACCTCCGCCAAAACCGTTACCTGGCTTTCAAAAAGAAATTCCTTTTGTCTTCGTGGCGGATGAAGGATTACCACTGACAAATAATATAATGCGCCCATATTCTGGGAAGTTTGTATCGATAGAAAAACGAGTTTTTAATTATCGTTTGAGCCGAGCCAGACGATATGTTGAGAGCGCTTTTGGCATACTCGCAAATAAATGGCGCATATTTCATCGACCCATTAATGTTTCTTACGATTTCACAATAGACATTATAAAAGCATGCTGTGTATTACACAACTTTGTATTGAATCGAGATGGCGCACAAACGTTTGAAGAAATGATTATTGACGATTCTTTGCAAATTTTACACGAAACAACACATGAAAGTAGAACAGGAGCTAACATAATCAGAAACGAATTTTGTAATTATTTTAATAGTAACATTGGAGGTCTTAGTTGGCAGTTAACAAAAATATAAATGTTTATAAGTACTTACCGAGTTTTGTTTTTTCAACACTATTTAACTCCTCAAAATTTGAATATAAACTTGTACACACTTCCCTCCATGCTTCTGTTTTTAAAAATTTGTCTTTGAATTGTGATATAGTTTTGTCCCAAAGGACGGGACGTTCGTAAATTAAAGATATCAGGTGGTCGACATCGTACTGCGCCATATCGCTTAAAAAACACGTGCAGGTCGTTCAAAGTATGGACACCGACTAAACGGCAAAGCGTTGTCGCATCGCAGATTTGTACGCTGCGGCAGCGCATCGGAAATTTCCACGATGCGTTGTGCGGCGTCGTTGATTTTTGCGATGCGACGCCGCAACGCACTGTTGTGGCCTGGCCCTTAAACTCACGTACACAAACACCCAGACACGACCCGGAACAACTACTTGTAGGTCATACAAATATTTGTTCCGTGCGGGAATCGAACCCGCGACACGCAGCGCAGCAGTCGATTGCTCAGCCACTGCGCCAACCGTGCCATCGAATTTGGTTTTGTTTACACCGGCTTCAAATTAAACACGCAGCATCTCTCCTAGAACAACAATTAAATGTCATTCGTCACGTCATCATATACCTATTCAAATCGGCATTCGCCTGCACATCACATACCTATTCAACGCGACTGTTGAGCATGAGGTCCTGGGCTCGATTCCCAGGTCGAGCAGTGTTATTGGGTTTTGCCATTAAAAATTTCTGAGTAGCAGCCACCGAGTCTGGATTTGTGTCCGGTTAATGGCAATAGGCTTGCAAACCCTCGTGTCCGATACTAAATTAGTAAGTCACCAGGAGCATAGCAGAATTATTTAGGTACAATTTTTTTCGAACCTTTCAATAATATCAACAAGCGAAACCTATTATCCGGTACGGACAGACGCTGTGTATTTTGCAACTGTAACACTTCTTAAGAAGCTTCTGTAATTATTTTTATTTAAAAAAAAGATCATTTCATCCTATGTATTTTACTGTGTGTACATAAATGATAAAATAAATAAATAAATCATTCATTACTTTTAACTGTCATGTAATAGTACATTATGATATAGGTAAGTGTGGTAAGTTGAAGATTACAGCCGAGGCGATATTGCTACAAGAAAGCAGAGGCTGCAATTATCAAAGCGCACGTATGTCATACGACGTTTTATAACATATTTGCGAGTAAATAAATAAAACTGTTCACGAATAAATCTTTTACTTGTTCACAAATTAGCGATGCAATAAGAGACCCTTTACGAGCAAATGTGTTACAAAAGACGTTTTATTAAACTGTATTGCTTCATGTATGTTATTAGTACTGAAAGAGACCATACTAAGGGCTAAAACGAATAAATAAACTATGTGAACTTACGTTTATGAAGGTTTGATTGTCCGGCACAGTGCGATTCGGAAATCGACGCTGGTATTCCCTCATAGCTTCCATGGAATTTCCATTACAATATCCATACACAAAATGAATATCTGCTTGATGTTCTGGCGGATAGTTGTGCCTCGGCATTGTAACTGAGTTAACACCCAAAACACTTCAACGTACAAAGTTCAACAAAAACAAATTAACAAGAAAACTTAATAAAAAACAACAATAAAATAACAGCAAAACCGTAACAATTTTACGTGGCACAGAAACTTGTAAGCGAGACGAAAGTCAGGAAACAAGTGTTAAACAAAGGGGCCCTTTGTTGCCAACTGTCAATGTCAAAAAGTCGTTAGACGTACGCTTGAAAAGTCGCCAGGGCCTGCAGTCTCGACATAGATACCGATCGCTATAAAACCGAATTCGGCCGCTAAGTGCTAAAGGGGTCCCTAGACGGTAAACATGCTTGACAAGCACCTCTCGTCATAGATAGCGATCACTTTAGGTACAACCTAATTCGGTCGCAGAGTCGTAGCGATTGCGATGTAACGATATTTGGTAGTCTCGACTCAAAGTTATCGATTGTCATCGGTATTTTACGGAAATTTACCGAAATTTTACGATTTTCGTAATGTTTACGAATATATTTTGCGATCAATTTTGACAGCCCGCAAAGTGATTCGTTACGATTGCTATTGATAGTGTCAAGTTCAAGGAAGAAATCACATTTCAAATCAATTTTAGTTAATTATGGCAGAAGCATATTTAGCGTGGGATTTAGTTGTGCTTGAACACAGACGCGACATGACTCAACAACGACAAATCGGGCGAAACCGGCGCATAAGTGAAAAGCCAGTAGATTTGGACGATACAGAATTTCTGTCTTTATATAGAATAAATAAAGAAATGTTCAATGAAATAGTCACTGAACTTCAGCCATCTCTGCAGCGACAACGACCTTACGGATTTTCTGTGGAGTCTCAAGTGAGTGTCTTTGCATAACTTTTATTTTTTTAATCCAATTCTTAATTTTGTTGTCATAACTAAACTAAGTACTTGTTTTTATTTACTTCCAAATAGGTACTGACGGCTCTCCGATTTTACGCGAGTGGCTGCTATCAGTTGCCTACTGGCTTACAGTGGGGTTGCAGCATGAGCCAAAAATCGGTTAGCCGCTGCATACATACTGTAACCGAGGCTATAAATGAGAAAATGTTAAGGAAGTACGTGAAGTTCCCCATGACGCAAGAAGCGGCATACAGCAAAGGAGAAATTTAGAAATGCTCCACACCCATTTCCAGATGCGATTGGAGCCATTGACTGCAGCCACATCAAAATTTTAGCTTCAAGGGTTCACGAAGAAGCCTATGTGAGTGGTCACCACGAGGGGCATTCACTGAATGTGCAAGCTGTAAGTTTACCTTCAATTGGTATTGTTTCACAAATAAAATTTACAAGTAAATAGGTGTTCCTACCCTGCTTACATGATTACTTATATTTTCTATTGTTTTAGGTGTGTGACCCAGACCTTCTATTATTAAATATAAATGCTCGATGGCCAGGAGCGCGACATGATGCGCACATATGGGCAAATTCGCCTGTACGCACGGCCATGAAGCGACGTTTTGTTGGTGGAGACCACTGTACATGGTTGCTTGGTAGGTAACAGGCCAAAGTGGTCAGCAAGAGTGTGCAAATAAGACTGCGGAATATAATTTCAATGTTAAATCTTATAGGTGATGATGGATATCCTTTGGAGCCATGGCTGATGACTCCACTGAAACATCGACGCCTTGGCACACCGGAGCGTCGCTATACAGATGCTCACTGCTCTGCAAGGAACGTCGTGGAGCGATGCTTTGGTGTGCTAAAGTCAGTGTTTCGGTGTCTCTCACATCAACGCCAGTTGATGTACGAGCCCTATAAAGCGGGCCTAATTATAAACGCATGTGCAGTTCTCCACAACATGAGAATAAAACACAGGTTGATGGAAGAACCAGACACCACTACATCAACCAGTAGTGATAGATTTAATGTCAGCCTAGAAGATTCAGGTAATAATGCAGTTTAAATACATTTAATATTCTTGACAGTTATACGAGTAACATTCAGTTACCTCATTTTTGTTATAGTAATATTACCTATGTATTAACCTAATACGGTGTAAACTACACATACACAATATGAAGGATCACGATTCACCTTCACTGATTTCTCTAATTTCTTTTATATTTGAATGTTAATGTTACACCTATTTAATTTCTGTATGCATTAGCAATAATATTTTACCTAAATACCTACCTACTATATATTGTAGGTGTGCCAATGTTGTATCCACATGCTGTTGGTGTTCTTAGTAAAGAAATAAATAACACAAAGATAACACAATACATGACTTAGTACAAACTAAATGTTTTTTTAGGTAATATCAGAATAATCCAACATATTCTTATCTTATTTATTTTTTGTTCCTAGTAACTGGCACTGGGAGAGCAGTAGCAGAAGGCATTCAAAGGCGTCTCATCGATACTTGCTTTAATTAGTTATTTTACTTTGATGAATAAAAAACATTTTTAAAATTAATGATTTTTTAATTATAGATTAAGAAATTATCGGAAAAAAATATCACTTCTTTTCTGATAATTTTATGAGGGCGTCAGCAATTTTGTCGGCAGTCTTTGCCAGTGATAGCGATGCCTCGGCCTGAGTCTTGGCAGCATCTGCCTGTATTTTGGCAGCATCCGCAAACATAATTGCCGCCTCTGCTTGCAGTTTTGCTGCAGCTGCAAGCATCTGCAATTAAAAACACAGATGGATTGAGAAATGTTTGCAAATTCTCTGTAGCATGCTGTTGAATACCACAACATGTCATAGACCTGGTTTGCCCTGAAGGGTTAGGGACGGGATACATTTCAGGATAATTTAATTTATGCTAAAACATACCCTCATCGATTCAGCATTCGAATCTGCAATGGCATGAAAATCGCGTCGTGCTGAACTATACTGCTCGTCAACGCTGCGGCGAGGATTCAGATCTGAATAACCAATATTAATCATACTTTTATTCACCTTTTATATACTATTATGTTTGTGCAGAATAAACAATTTTTCTTTCTTTCTTTCTTATTAATGTCATTACATGGTAATAAAAATTTAAACTTACTCCTATTATGAGTGGACCTCTCTCGTGGTACAGTAGGTGTAGGTTGTGGTGTGAGACTTGCTGCTGAAATAATTAAATATTATATATTAATAAAACATTATCCTCCTTTCATGCTCTGCCGCAGTTGAGTAAAGTTAAAAGTGAAATAAAATACAGTAGGTGTAACAAAACTCAAACTTACTTATTTGTGGTGCTGGCGACCGTATAACAGTTTGCACCTGTTGCTCAATTGGTGGTGGGAGTGGTGGTGGTGAAGTCATGATGACCGTTGTCCGGCTTTCACTTGGTACCGCAGTACCAAATAGTTCAGGGTTCTCCTCAACCTCCGGAAACTCTAATTCACTGTCTGTAATAATGTAATTTGAATTTTATTAGTTGACTAATTAGGTCAACTAATAATAAAAATTGAAACAGAATATACATTTTGTTGTGCGCACATTTTAAAAACTTACATTGAGTTTGAGGTAGGCTGATGACCTCAGATGTGGAGATCCCCATTTCCGCCTCACTTTGTATTATCTGTAAATAATAGTAAAAGTATTTGATTTTAATATTATTTATATCACAGAAGATAAACTGTTGTATACATGTATCATGTTATCATACACTGTCATCGGAACTCACTTCTTCCTCCGGCATAGCGTCCGGGCACTCGGTCCAAAGGTATATTCTACACCGATGAGGGACACAATTCTTCTCTCCACCTCAGTTAGAGGAGCAGTGGTGACGGCTCGGTTGCCGGTCTGCACCCTTTCTTTACGCAGCCGGGCAGCTTTACTGCAGGCCCGGCTTTTAAAGTCCCTCCAAACCTACAAAATATGATAAACATTTGAAGTAAATATTATTAGTAATATTAGCACTGTATGTAGGTATTGAACTAATGGGTGTAAACTTTACCGTCATCCACTGCTCCGGTGTTTTAACAGAGCCATTTGGCAGCTGGTTCAGCTCTTCGGCAACTTCCTTCCAGCCCGCATCAAAATTTTCACGGCCCTGAAGGCCCGTAAACTTACGGGTGTGCAAGTATGGGCGGGCCTCAATGCAGGACAAGAGGGCATCAATTTGCCCACTTGTAACACGCGCTGTACGCTTACGCGTGAAATATTTAAGTAAAGTAGAATATATTCAAAATCTTTACAGTAGTTGATTATAATAATAGAATGAAAAAGCGCTCAATATTAGATACCTACCGACAAATTAGATACGAAAATAGGTGTTGTAGGTTGAGGACTTACTTGACGCCGCTCGGAGCCGGGCCTGCAGCTGCACCTGCTTCGCGTTGTCCTCCAAACATTTTATTGTAGAAGTGTTTAAAGAAATACGCGTAAGAACTCGAAGAACACAATCAGACATTCAAATCAAGTCATTTTTTATTTCATGTCAAACACAGATGTCAAAAAGTTTTATTGACACCGACGTAAAGTGTTGCAAGGAGGCACACTTTAATGCCCCTAGATATTTTAATTCTTTACATAGTCACTATACAATTTTCAAGAAAAACAATTATTTTTATTTAATCATAATCTCCAATTTTCCTGCTATCTATGTCGAGACTGCAGGCCGGTGCTTGTCAAGCAATGTTGTCCGTCTAGGGACCCCTTTAAGACTTAACGACGAAATTCAGTTTTATAGCGATCGCTATCTAAGTCGAGACTGCAGGCCCAGATATCGCTAGCTATGGACAAAGATCAAAAGTCGCTAGAAGTCGCTAAATGATCCCAGTATTCTGAGCGCTGGATAAAAGAAAATAATTTGATTTACTTACACAGAATAATATTTGTAATCGGTATAGAACAATTGAACATTATAAAAAACATTTATTTAACAAACGAAAAGTCAAGAAATTAATACTAAAAATAAAATATTATTTATTGGCACCAAATGAAAAAAATAATTATTTCACAAATTAATCAGTCAAAAACTTAATACTAAAAATGATGAAAAAGTTTCTTCATTCATCATCAGAACATTCAGAACTATCGCTATTAATCTGAAAATCTGAAATGGTTAATGTATCCGTTCTGGAACTGGAATTAATACCGGAAGTTGATGGCTGAGGCTGTGATGTACGTTTGGCAAATGAATATGATTTATTGGTCCCAATATTCTTTAGCACATCAATTGGTATGTCGTAATCATAGCAGCTTTTATTGGTTCTTCTTAAAGAGTATTTAATCATTAAAATAGAGTTTAATGACTTCAAACTCATTCGATTTCGACTCTTCGATTTTGTAATGTTCATGGCACTAAATATCCTTTCAATTTCGGCATTCGAATGAGGTAACGATATTACAGTTAATGCCAGATCACACAATTCTTGGAATGGTTTTTTTGTCGGCAGCATCTTTATATTGATTGACTTCAGCCCAAAACTCTAGCGTGCTATTAATGTTTTGCCATTTAACAAAATTTATATTGTTCCACTGTAAATCAATTTTTTCCAATTTTTGTACGTCGTCAATCCCTAACTCTTTTGCCAAATCTATAATGTTATCATTTTGATTCTTCGTTCGCAAAACTTCGCTGACGGATAATTTATTCATTTTGATCAATATTTCAACATTTGGAGGGAGCCTACTTTGCAATTCCCTTATCAACTTCACTGTAAACTCAACGCACCTTTGTTTGACTATATTTGTGACATCTTCATTCAAATTAAGTTTTCGAGCACTAGTTTCAAAACCGAGCCAAACCAAGCGTAGCGTAGGGGTTTAGGTGATTTTCTTGAACTGTCGTAGTTAGTACATTTATATTTGTGTGAGAGTAAATGACTCTGTTACATATTGATCGCAATAAAAATGTCAGGGTCTCGAGCAATTTTGTGGGATCAGCATTTTCACTTTCAAATACTTTTAAAGCTGTTTGAACTTCTCCTAATATGCTTTGAATATATGTCATATATAGCCAATTACTCTTATCAATTACTATTATCTTCAAACATAGCATGCAGAAGTTCTGCTGTGTAACAATTTTCTTTGACCTTGCATAACGAAAAATGTAACTTCAATTCATCCCATTGTTGTAAAATGCGACTAACTGCTGGGAATATTGATAGCCATCGTGTAGTACACATTTTAAGAATTTTCAAAGGCTGCGATCCACAATTGATGGTCTCATAAATTTGTCGGTATTCATCCTGTCGTTTGGGAGATACGGAAAACCAGTTATAAGACTCCCTTATTATGTACTCAATATTACGTGGCAAGGTTTTTTCAGAAGCATGACTTACCGCTAGTTGCAACGAATGGCAAACACATCGTACAAGTACCAGATTAGGCAATCCATGTTCTGTTTTCAAAATTTGGTGCAAGCCATTATTCACACCAGTCATCACTGAAGCATTGTCAGTACCTATACCGACTAAATTTTTTAATTTTAAATTATTATCGTTCAATGTGTTTATGATTGCTTCAGCAAGCCCTTTTGCATCAGCTTTTGTAATAGGTGTTAATGCCAGAAATGTTGACAGAACTTTATTTTGTGAATTACTGAAGTATCTTATTGCTATTCCTAAGTATTTCAGGACACTGATGTCAGTTGACTCATCTAGAATGAGGCTATATTTTTGGTCGCCGATATCCAACCTCAGCGATTCTTTGAAGTGTGGTCCCAATACTTCATTAATTATTTCAGAACATTTAGTTCTACGTATATGTATATCGTGGCCGCATTTAGAATCGGAAAAGAGTTTTTTACACATTTCTTCCAAATGCTCTACCGTCACCACGGAACAGTGTTCGGCAATAAATAGAGCCATGTTCTAATTTTTTTTATTTAGTTCTAAGAAGACGTTTGAATAGTCGCTAGATTTTTTATGTCGCTAGACACATAATTTAAGCCGCTGTAGAAAACGAAATGTCGCTAGATCTAGCGACAAAGTCGCTAAATTGGCGACAAAAATGTTGAACATTTTTAGCAAGCCCTTTGAAAGGGGCTTGCTAAAAATAATTTCACTTTTGCTAACGCTACGAGTTCCATGTGTGCGTTCATTGTATTTAGTACCTAACAGGTCGGTGTCGGATAAAAGAATTAGTAGGGTTGTCAATATTTATGTAGGTAATTGAGTCATAAACTAGTTGTGAAAGTGAGATTCGATCAGGACAGGTTTGATTTCGTGTTTGGTAAAATGCGTATGGATATTATAAAAAAGGACGAAGGGATCCAGGTACTTAATGTTACTCAACAATTTAACATCATACGATAGTATCTAGTTTGTGTAGCTCAACTTTAGTTATGTTTAGCCACGCAAACTAGATACTATCCTTGTAAAATGACGTCATTTCAACTTTGCACATTGGAATGAAAAACTTTTTAGTGTTTCAGAAAAGTAAACAGCTAAGATAGATACCTCATGGAAACTAACATAAACATTTTTAAATTCGTTTATTGATTTGTACCTACATAATAAATTCCAAAAAAGTCTTCTTCAGTTACTTAATTGGAATATCTAAAACATATTAGGTACATGTGATGTGGCTGTCCAGGCCGTTCGTTTCGCTTAGAAGAATTAACTTAGGAAAAATCAGAAAAAAGCCAATGACTCCTAATGAATGAAAGACTAAAAAATCTTACGTACATAACTACCTACGCATTCATTATAAACTCGTAGGTGACAACCCTGATATTCCGAGCACTACACACACATAGTACTCATTGTTAACCGTCCCGTCCGAGCCCGTGACGCTACGCAGGAACCTACTTAATAGCTCTATCTTACTTACACAAAGCGACAAGCGCCAATGAGAGAGTGAAAAACCCGAGTCGTAGCAGGTGTACTTCACCGAGTTATCATTGTAAGTATCTAGGCAACTCTTGCGCGCCGCGCGCTAGGATATGTTGTGCTGCCTTTTTAATGAAATCGATATCGATTAAACCCGTACTTAGTCTTCAATGTCATTAAACACTTACTTTGATTTAACGCACATAATTATTCAATGAAGATTACGAATTTTCTAGTCAAGCAAAAGTGCGAATATTACGAAGGTGGCTCAAATTAATAATAACCTTCACCCAGTACTTAATTTAACTTTAGCCATAGGTTACAAACCTTAATTAATGATGCTAATTCGTAGTTAGTTTAGATAGCATACCCGATCATTCTGGTGCAGTAGTAGTTCTACTAAAGCGTACAATGTGTTTCAACTAAGAATAGGATGACCTTTATAATTATTGTGACGACAATTACATTAAAAAGACTGCAAATTAATTTTCAATAGTATTTATTATCGTTATTATCTTGTTAATGTTACTTTCATATTTTTAAGAGCGTGTAAGTATTAGAAAAGCGTGCATTAAATCACAATATGGCGTCAAGGTCATCCTATTCTTAGTTGAAACGCATATTAAATAAGATGTAATGTCATTTAAATTTTGCTTCGTAATTTAGATATTCAAACTACTTGAGGTTTCATCGGTGTCGACAAGGTAGCTTTCCCTTCACTAGCTGCCGCCGGGAAGCCCCGATACCAACATACCTGCATATTTTATTTTACTATTTATTTTACTACACTACTGCGAAGTTTGGCAATCTCGCAAAAATAAAGATTCGTCATACTGGTGACAATTTTTGACCTAATTTAATTATGATTGATGATATCTCCGAAACGATGCATTTTTGGACCACCTATTCTAGGAGTTTTAGTATTATTTTTACCTACAGAATATAACCCTAGAGTTATGGGATATAAAAAAAAACAGGTTGTATAGCTCTTAACATAAAACGTTATTACCTGTATCTACTTACTAGTACGCCACTGACATAGGACCGGTCACATAACTACACTTCGATTTACACTTAGGTTTTTTTTCACACTAATCCGACACTACACTATTGCATACCATACCACGATGGATAACGCGCCGACGCCGCGCCGTGAAGATACCATCTGCTATACCACCGCCGTAGCTATACGTCAAATTCCTGGGCCTTGTCAGCTTGTGCATCACCCAAGTATGTCTGTTGTCTACGCAAGACACTGGAGTACCGCTTCAATGTCATTTCATTTACACAACGCTGTATCTTCTTCTTATGGCAATGGTTATACAGCTTGTTCATCACCACCAGCAATCCAACTGTTAATACGGTACATATAATCACGAGAATAACGTTCGTGGTCTCCTGAAGCTGCTGCGTACGAGCCGTATTGCTGCCGACTCCAGCTGTCTGGGCTATGGCCACTTCTTTGGAACTACGAGTAGTATCGCCCATTATTCACCAACAACGACGTGCAATGATATGTAACGAAAAGACGTTATACGCGCCGGGTACTCAGACGTTCTTTTTTCCATTTTAACCTTTAGCTGCTAAACGTAGCACTTACGCCGACGTGACGACTGAGAGACGTCAAACAAAATCAAGTTGAAATAAAAAGTGTATTTGCATGCTACATTTTTCTATTTATACATTAAAAAGATCGGTGTTTGAGGTACCAAACCACAGAATTAAAAAAAAAATACACGCAATTTTTCAGGTAAAATCAACATTTATTCGAGAGATCACAATTATTTGGCACTAAATTTTAAGGACTTACTTCAGTCTCGTTTTTCTCTAAAATTAAGTAATAAACAACAAATGAACTTAAAATATGTTATCTTCTATAAACTATTATCAAAATAAAACATAAATCTAACTTCTTAGTTAAAAAATAAAAATAATGACAGCACTCGAATATTTGGTACATTCACTACGTACGTTTGCAGTCAATGCATATTTGTAGGCAGCAAGTAAGGCACATTGGTTTCTTGCATTTGCAGCAACAGTACTTCGTTCGCCTTTTCAACCGACTGGGACAGATGGCACATGTCTTTCTAACACCTGAATCTGGATTCTGATAAGTTTTTGGTGGCGGAGGCTCGGGCATATCGGCGGGTCCAATAACTCGCTCGATACTTAGGCGCAATTCTCGTGGGATCCTATCATTGTAGACGCGTAATTTCATTTCCGGGAGGACTAATTCACGTGCCAGCAGGAGTAAAAATCGGCCACGACTGATGTCGCCCTTGTTTGTGCACTTGTTGTACAATACAAAAGTATTAACACCGCTCATATCTATCAACCTGTAAAACAAAGTCATAGGCCAACGTCGAGTTCTTCGAGAGCACGAGTAATTCGAGCATTTCTTGTCCACCTCATCCACCCCTCCTTTTGTCTTGTTATAGTCAATTATCATAATAGGCTTATTAGTTGCAGAATCAGTCTCTTTGATATGGTGCATAGATGACACCAGTAAAACAGCTTTTTTAGGCTTAGGCACGTAATACAGAATAGTATTGTCTTTGGTGAATCCGTATAACGAAGAACCAACCACTCTATCTTTGTGAGGTTGAAATTCTGGTGGGATCTCCCTCTTGTTTTTCTTCATAGTGCCCAAGTAAGTAAATCCACGATCTTTCAGTGCTTGCAGTAGTTCTATCGAGGTAAACCAGTTATCTGCTGTTATATTTCGGTTACAGCCCTCGATCCCTTTACAAAGATGTAGAACAGATTGTGTGGGAATTGAAAAGCGTTTCTCTGCATCACTTAGACCATTGCCATCAGATCCTGTGCCATAATATACGTAAGCATTGTATATATAAAAACTTTGGGCGTCAACCAGCAGGAGAACTTTTAATCCATATTTATTTGGCTTGTTTGGCATATATATTCTAAATTTGCAGCGCCCTCTAAAAGCTACAAGCATTTCATCTATACAAATGTAAGGACCCAAAGTGTAATTTTTCTGGCAATTACTGATGAACTCATGAAATAACTCTGAAATAGCGGCAAGCTTGTCGTCTTTTAATCGTTCAGATCTTGTTTGAGTATCATCGAAACGCAAACAGTTTAACAAGACCAGAAATCTGTTTTTGGACATAACGCAGCGAAAAATATCCCGTCCTGTGCCATCTGTTGCAAAAATAAAGTCTGAATTTTCGTGATTTGATTGGAATACTGATGTATAAAACAATAGCCCAATTAAAGCCTTTATTTCTGTCTCATTCGTTGAGCCTAGTTCAGATCTGCTACTGTCTTTATACTTAGCCCTATAGCTATCTAGTTTCTTGTTTGTGT
This sequence comes from Lithophane semibrunnea, assembly GCA_947363905.1. Classification (NCBI taxonomy): domain Eukaryota; kingdom Metazoa; phylum Arthropoda; class Insecta; order Lepidoptera; family Noctuidae; genus Lithophane; species Lithophane semibrunnea. The sequence continues at coordinate 14,495,167 of OX376199.1, read as the reverse complement.
AAGTTACTATCATTTCAATCATGCGATCACTAAACATCAGTTTCCATAATTCCGTGAAAGATTCGAATTCAATCGGACTTACTTGAGATGGTGCATTGACAATATTGTGCGCGCGTACTCGACTTGTTCGGGATGGTTCCGCCGATGCCCATTTGTACCTCTTCTTCCCGTAAAAGTAGCGCGGCAGCTCTCCTATTGATTCTTCATTTGGCTCCTGGTCTGTTCTAAGATCTTCACTACCCTGGTCATTTCGCGTCTCTACTTCGCTATACTGCTCCTCTCCGATCTCTTCAATTCTAGTCTCTGCTGCGCCATGCTGTTCCTCTCTGACCATTGTCTCTTCTTCGATCTGTTCTGTAATGTCCTGGCTTCCATGAGCTCGTACTTCTCTTTCTTGTTCTTCATTGTCGTGATTATGGTTGATTTCTCCGTGGTAAACTTCCTCAACATGGGGATACGTAACCTCAACATCATCCTCATCGGATTGTTCGGATTCCGTGTTGTGATCGCTCTCTAAAATAAAATCAGGATCGCCTACATCGTCGTCAAAATCACTACAGTTGTCGTCACTCTCGTTTATGAGATTTTCACATATCTCTTTATCTTCTAAACGCCTATTCTGTTTTCGCAGTTTCGGAAGCTTCTCGGGAACTGAACCGTCATCATTTGCAGGTTTTTTCCGCTCACTAGACGTGATGTTTCTCCTTGACGTCAATCAGACACTATAAGCTACCACACATGAATACCGAGGTGACGACCAAGAGACGTACGAAATTTAGTACATAAACACCGTACTTACGTCTGTGAGACGTCGATCGCTTCAATACGGAGACGTGTGCACTCGCCGCGGGCGCAGCGTCGACTGATGGCTTGCGACGCGGAGGGAGGAAGGTAGCGGGAAGGGCGACGCTAAAGGTGGCGTGATTTTAGAAATATTTCAAAATTAAAAGTTATGACGTCTGTGAGACGTATAGGTCGGTAGTTAAAGGTTAAAGACCACAGTAACTTGGCACTGATTTTTTGAAATATTTTGTCCGTGTAAGGAGCACACGCGCTCGGCCCTGTGCCGACTTATGTTTTAGGCAGGGTCGCCATGTAAGGTTGGGTGTTGTGGAGAGTAATGAAACAAGTGAGCTTCGAGAATACACTGACTGTATTCCATAATAGAACCCTATTATATAGCTTACAACTACTACATCACAGTGTGGGCTGATCTGTAATTTGATATTTTACTTTATTTAATGCTTTCATCATTTCCATTTCATCAGAGGCGAAAGGCTTTTTAAAAAGGAACTACAGGTCCGTTCTGCTGGAAGAGCAGTTTAAGACTAACTTTATTTTGATATTCAACCTTACAAGCTAAGTACTAGAACAAAGTGTTATTTATAATGCTTCCTGTTATCGTAGTACCAGGCTATACATAATGTAATCTTATTACCTAATTATAGTGAAGGCTATTGTGCGATAGCCTTGTTACACTTATATAACTCCTCCCCCATAAGATGGAGGCGCGCCGAAGGCTGGGACTGGAGTTGAAGTTCCTCAGCTTCAGGTTCTTGAAGTGTGCGCCAACCTGGGTACCTACCAGAGTTTGTAGACTGCCACTCCCGTTCCTGTTGCCAGTACTATGATGATACGTGATTCATTTTTCATTTTTGTGTCATATGTCTCCCACTCATCTAATAATATTTCTGCAATTTCCTCCCAAGCCCGTCTCTTGGCTGGTCGGTCGCTATAAGATTTTTCTTTTAAGTTCCACAGACGTAATCTATTTTGCACTTCCGTTATAAATCGTTCTGTATCAAACATTTTCAATGAAAAAAAAAAACTTCGAACGGCCTGTACACAAACGATCTCTGCTGATGTTACGCCTAGTCTGAACGCGTCAGTCAAACTCAAAATACACGTGGTGCGTGGCGCGTGCGATGTTGCCGCTTTTACGTCGACCGACAATGCGTTGACGGAAACGGAACAGACGCTGTACGCTCGCCGCACTAACGCATCATCGGTTAGGTGTGAAAGGGTCTGTTTTGGCGTTACGCAACCGATAATACGCGACGCATTTTCCGTCAGATATGTACCGACCCTAATACTTTAGGCCTTTGATGTGCATGTGGTAATGATATGGTTTCTTTTATGTTGATGTATCGTTGATGTGTTGTTAATGTTCTATCCATAACTTGAACTTAACAGTTATTGTCTGTTGAAATTAGAAAAACGCCTTTGTTACGTTGGTATTTAACGTCATGGCCGCAGATGGTTTTGATGACCTATTCTTGCTTCATGATGACTATCCAGCTGTTGTCCTTGATTTGCTGGATGATGTTGTTTTTGACCTGTTAGACCGTGCCTTCGTGAAAGGGTTTTAAAAAAGGTAAACTATTTACCTAAGAAATAATAATATATTAATTAAGAAATATTGAAATTACAATTAAATTGATTTTAAGACGTGTGTGGCTCTTGGAGAGGATCGAGACCGACTGATGCATGTGACCTCGGATTTGGGCGACGGCGGTTAGCCGTTATCAGCGATACTGTCGAAATGCCGAGAAGTGCAGGATGCGCTTCTCTTAATGACTTGTTTGCTATTTATTTGCATGTCAGGGTTATAACAGAACGTTGCAGTTGCATAGGTGCAATTGTGTGGTTCTTGATGTTGGATGAGCTGGGCTATGCAATCATTTGAGTGCAGTAAGGTGTTCCATTCTAGATGCTTGCAGATAACTTCATCTTCTACTATGATGTTACATGACTCGTGGGGATAGGCGAACTCGTTATTTTCCAAGATAAGGAAAGGATTTTTGGGTATAAAGATTGTATTATTGTTATTAGTGATGGAGTATAAGTGTAATAGGTTATAGGGTTGTTCTGTAACTATTGGTATGTCTAGTATAAAGTTAATTGTTTCATTAGTACTATATGCTTTTACTATGATAGCTTTTTCCCATAATTGAATGTTATTTAGGTAAGGGGCATAAGCTAAGTTTGGAGGTTGCATGAGCTGTTTAAATGAAATGTGTTTCATTTTTTATAGAGATGTCCATATTTTTTGAGTCTTTCAAAATTCGCGGGTTAATGAGAGATTGTGAAGCACCTGTATCTAATAAAAATCTGCCACCTAATTCGCTAATGTAAATAAATATAAGGGAGACGGTTGAAGTTTTGTATGTTATTCATGAAAACTATATTGCAAGCTGATTTTCTAGATCTTTCAGATTTTTTTTATCTTCCACTACCTCGGAGACTTCGACTTTTTTCGGAGATTTCGATTTTCTTTGACTGTTCCGTACTGTTAGGGGTTTTGTTTTGGAATTTCTTTTGGAATGAACCCGGTTTGTTTGATTTATTGTTTGGGTTAGTTGCTTTATACGTGCTTGGTTTATTTTGAACGTTGCGCCGGCCTCGTAGTTTAACTTCTTCTTGTTTAGCTACTGTAATGACCTGGTCTAGATTCTGTACGTATTTGAGTTTAATTAAAATAGTTGTAATAGGATTGAGATCTAAAAACGTTTCAAGAGCCATTTGCTCGTAATAATCGCGTTTTTCAGAGTTAGCTGAAATCAGTGTACACATTAATGATCTAATTTTGTCGCCAAATGCGTCTATACTATTATTGTCTCTTTTAATTACTTAACATTAATTCCTGAACTAATTGAATTTCCATTCTGAATTCTCCAAATTTTTTTTGAAGAACATTTTTAATGTCTTCCCAGGATTTAGTACCTGGGTTTTCAGATAGCGCTTCAACAGGTTTACCTGTTAGTTTGTTTCTAATTAGACATGCTATGCATTCGTCGTCCTTATTAGTGATTAAGCCTAAGGCATTTTCTACACCTTCGATGTAGAATGACAATGTTCTCCTGTTCCCATCATAGCAGGGTAACAGTTTCGAGAACGTTGACCAGTCGGCGGGAATCGACTTCTCGTCAGTAATTGGTTTTTCATCTAGTGCTTTCCTATCATTAGCCATTTTTATCTAAATGAATCAGATATCAACCAAGAATTAATAAACAGCGAAAAAAAAATGTATTAACTAAAATACTAATACCTCAACACTAGAAACACACAAAAAGTTGCTTATAATTCTATGCTAGGAATGGATAGAAAGGGATCTCGGGAATAATGAGATTTCGATTTTCTTTGACTGTTCCGTACTGTTAGGGGTTTTGTTTTGGAATTTCTTTTGGAATGAACCCGGTTTGTTTGATTTATTGTTTGGGTTAGTTGCTTTATACGTGCTTGGTTTATTTTGAACGTTGCGCCGGCCTCGTAGTTTAACTTCTTCTTGTTTAGCTACTGTAATGACCTGGTCTAGATTCTGTACGTATTTGAGTTTAATTAAAATAGCTGTAATAGGATTGAGATCTAAAAACGTTTCAAGAGCCATTTGCTCGTAATAATCGCGTTTTTCAGAGTTAGCTGAAATCAGTGTACACATTAATGATCTAATTTTGTCGCCAAATGCGTCTATACTATTATTGTCTCTTTTAATTACTTAACATTAATTCCTGAACTAATTGAATTTCCATTCTGAATTCTCCAAATTTTTTTTGAAGAACATTTTTAATGTCTTCCCAGGATTTAGTACCTGGGTTTTCAGATAGCGCTTCAACAGGTTTACCTGTTACTTTGTTTCTAATTAGACATGCTATGCATTCGTCGTCCTTATTAGTGATTAAGCCTAAGGCATTTTCTACACCTTCGATGTAGAATGACAATGTTCTCCTGTTCCCATCATAGCAGGGTAACAGTTTCGAGAACGTTGACTAGTCGGCGGGAATCGACTTCTCGTCAGTAATTGGTTTTTCATCTAGTGCTTTCCTATCATTAGCCATTTTTATCTAAATGAATCAGATAACAACCAAGAATGAATAAACAGCGAAAAAAAATTGTATTAACTAAAATACTAATACCTCAACACTAGAAACACACAAAAAGTTGCTTATAATTCTATGCTAGGAATGGATAGAAAGGGATCTCGGGAATAATGAAATTCAAGGTTTACGGAAATCTTCCACTGGAACCGATATAACGCGATCGCAAACGCGGTAGGTAGTGGGCTGAGGCGAAAGGCTTTTTAAAAACGAACTACAGGTCCGTTCCGCTTGAAGAGCAGTTTAAGACTAACTTTATTTTGATATTCAACCTTATGCCGTGATCCGACGGTGCGCCATATTGCGGACGGACACAGACCGCACGACGCACCGTGGGAAGGTGTACGTGCGGGGTTTCGCAGACATCGGAAGTTCCTCGGTGCACGGTCGTGCGTGTCCGTCCGCAATATCGCGGATCGTCGGATCTCGGCATTACAAGCCAAGTACAAGAACAAAGGGTTATTATATTATAATGCTTCCTGTTCTCGTAGTACCAGGAAGCATACATAATGTAATCTTATTACCTAATTATAATGAAGGCTATTGTGCGATATCCTTGTTACACTTATATAACAACCGTCGTCACTTTTTTTTTCATTAAAATTTTTAAGAAGAGATTCTTGAAACGGTTTCATGGTTTGTTTTTAAAACTTTTGCATTTGGTACGTGACTAGTGCATGTTGCGGTTATGTTAGTGTGTGTAGCTGCAGTTGTGTCAGTTCGTTGTGAGCTACCAGAACTAAACTTAGTCTCTAGTTTGGTAAAATCTAGTGTGTATTTTTCTTCAAGTTTTTGTTTTTGTAATATATTCTCTGGGTTGGTTGTTTTAATACGGGCTAGTTGGTATCTGATATGGTTTTTGTATGATATACCCTTTGCCAATCCCTTGCTTCATTGTTTATTTCACCTAGACTCGGCTGATATTCACGTATAGTTCTGCCTATACTGCACATAAATCCTCACTTTCATCCATGCCTGATTCATGTATATCCTCATTTTTTACTCACGATGTTAATTGGTTTCCTTAAGTTAAGGCAAGTTCTAATTTCACAGGCCGTATCAAGACTTCATAATCTAGTTCAGCCTTCCTTAAGTGTATGAAGTTATTCGGGTGAAATCCCATTATTATAAAAACAGAACATATTCTCTGGGTTGTTTGGTTTAATACGGGGCTAGTCGGTATCCGATATGGTCTTTCTATGATATAATACCCTTTGCGAATCCCGCTTCATTGTATTTCACCTAGACTCAACTGATATTCACCTATAGTTGCCTTTACTACTCATAAATCCTCACTTTCATCCATGCCTGATTCATGTATATCCTCACTTGTATATTTTTTACTCAAGAGGTTAATTTGTTTCCTTAAGTTAAGGCAAGTTCCAATTTCACAGCCCGTATCAAGACTTCATAATCTAGTTCAGCCTTCCTTAAGTATATGAAGTTAATCGGGTGAGACCTCATTATTACAAAAACAGTAAACTATTAGTTGGGCTAGGTAACGACACATACACAACACTATAACAGTAACAACACAACAACTTAAGACTCGATGCGAGCAGCGTGTTAGGGTTCAGTCCAGAACGGTGTGACAAAGATTTATATTAAGCCTGGGCGCCACTGTAACGGCTAGGGCTTTGCAGATAGACTGCGCAGCCGTAAACGTTAAGTAGGGATGAAGATAATTAAGACCAGCGGGATAGGTTATGAAAAAATGTGTTAACATTTAATTATTAATCACTAGTTGTCCACATCTAGGTCGCGGGTAAGGTCGCACTGTTTTGTTCCGAGCACTTTCACACTTAAATAAGAAGGTTACCGTCCTTGGCAGCCCGTTGCAGACATGGGGGCCTGTCAGTACAGGCTCAGCTAGAGGCCGGTAGGCCTTCGTAAGACCACCGTTAGCGTTGGTCGGTGACACGTGGCAGACAAGGAGGCCTGTCAGCACAGGCCAGCAGGTAGCTCGCGGCGGTAGGCCACAGGTAGGTCAATCCTTTGTAAGGCCTCAGTAGCATACGTTGGCAGTGTATAGCAAGGCTACGCGTCAGGGTAAGCAGCGTGCAGATTTGTGCAAATTGTCCTGTCTTCGGCCGGAACGAAGAACCCTGGAAGCGCATTAGGAGCGCATGTCAGATGCGGTGCAAATAGCAGCAAGCCGCATGCGATGTGCCAGCTTCTTCCCCTTTTTAAGTTACCAAGGAACGGTGTGGGAAGCATGGTAGATGAAAGCTCAACACATCGCAGCGGTTTACAGGCAGAGGTCGTTCTGCTACTACTGTTGTCAATCAAATGAAACGCGCTTCTAAAGATGTCGGTCTGTAAAAGAGGATTTAGGGTAGAGCCAGACTTGATGGAGGGCATCCAGATGACTCCGAGCATCATCCAGAAGGAAAATAGGATAAAGATTTCGTGAATATTCGTATTATACCAATCTGTCAAATTTAAATTTCTATAGCATACTCAGGCTAACGTATTTGGTTTATCCAAATACGTGGGCATGCTATAGTTTGAATAATAAGAATTCAATGAAATAACAAAATTACCTTCTAACTTAAAAGGTCTTTAAAAGAGGATTTAGGGTAGAGCAAGACTTGATGGAGGGCATCCAGATGACTCCGAGCATCATCCAGAAGGAAAATAGGATACAAATTTCGTGAACATTCGTGTCATACGAATCTGCCAAATTTTTAAACTAAGGCTGAAACTTTAAGGTATTGTTGCCGAGCCGATAGACAAAAAACCTATAATATGCCTATCGATCTTGACGAAAAGCGTACTTATTCATAACGTATGAATAAATTGATACTTGAATTTACACAACAAATAATGCGATATGAATGAATGATTGAATGATATATTTATTTGCAAGAATATAGGTAGCTAACATAAGTTTTTAAGATCTATGGGTTTCACGTAAATATTTTTACGACTGAAATGCCGAATATAGTGAATATAAGTTTTACTGATCTTATCTGAACTAAAAGGTAATAACAATAACATTTTGGCTTCATCTGATGGAGGTTTAGTACAAAGTTGCCTCGTCTTAGGTCTGGAACTAGAGAGAAATGGGTCTGAAGATATCAGAAAATTATGGATAATATCCTCATTTGTTGCAATTGTGCTAGTCTTCCGCGAGTGGAAGGTTCTGATTTTTTAAAAATCTTTATTGACAGCTTTCGATGCCTCTTCAGAAAGTTTACCGATTGGAATAAAAGTATTGTACTCAATTATATCGGCACCGTGCATGAGTAATTTATGCACACTTGAGCATGAACCTAACATATGTATGAGTTGTTGTAGCACAATATTGCCGGAACTTTTCCACGTCTAAAAACTCTCCACATGAGATTACCTGAAGAATCACTCCAAATCTTCTAATGAGTTCTTTATCAACACCCGTGATCTGCGCAGTCACTCCGGGATTAGCAAAAAATCAGGATAGTTCCTGCACCTTGTTTAGCTACATCCACAAGCGGTCCCATTTCATCCAGAAATCGTTCTTGAATATGTTTTTTTTTGTTGGCCTATTGTAATTTTAAATCATCTACTTTAGCTTGCCATTTCTTGAAGTCGAGGCGGTAAGCAATGTGCAAGATGCATTCCATGCATCTAATACGTGCATGAAGGGAAGACAGACCAAACTTAAACATGTGGACAGAATGACTTCTCTGTGTTACCATGTCGATATTATTCATCTCTGTCGGTGTCGCTTTGCAGATATCGCATGTCGCTGTGGAGGTTATCTTGCCATCGATCATGGTCATATGTAGCTTGTGTTTCACATTTGCACCTTCAATAACAATTCGCCGTAGAACATCAATTTCTGTTTCAATTGACGCCATTTCTTCTTTAATATTCAAATCATTTTCTTTTGCGAATTTGAAATAAATTGGCCGACAGTAAAAAGTTGAAGACGGTTTGGGATTTTCCCATATCACTTCATCAGTATCATCTTTCACCATTTTCAACGGAACAAATCAACACATAAAGATGCTGGAATCATCACCTTCCATTTTTTGTTTGTAGTTGCTGTGTCCAGATGCACCGTCAAATCCCCATTTGCTGGCTAGAGTTACTGACAGTAATGAAATGAAATGTATTTTTTGCAAGAGTACATTACAGATGTTTGTAGTACATTACAGATGGTCGTGTTTTTAACAGTTTCTAACACAATTCGCTAAAACTAGCATGCAAAAGTAAATGAATGAAGCTAATATAATTGGAACATACACCATAGTTATTATAATTATCAAGAATGTCAATCATTTGTCAAAATACAATAGTAAAATGTCAGTAATCATTAAATATTAGTAAAATGTCAGAAACCTTTAGTTTAGGTACTCATTCACAGAATAGAATGATCTTTCTAAAAGCCATTTGAATAGTGCTGTTTTAAAAGGATTGATTGGCAGTTCCCTGTATGATTTTGGTAATTTGTTATATATCCTTATCACCATTGGAATGCAACTTCTGTGATATAAGTGGCTTTTCATTGGAGGAATAACTAGTCTGTCAGGATATCTTGTCTTAAACGTAACAGTGTCTCCAAGACGTTGAAATAATTCGGAGTGCATTTTAACAAATTTACAGCATTCAAATATGTACATACCGGGAACAGTTAATATTTTTAAATCTTTAAACAGAGGTTTACATGAAGTCAATGGTGGCACATCACAAAGAGCACGTATACACTGTTTCTGGGCAATAAATACCCTATTTATAAGAACAGAATTCCCCCATAGCACAATACCGTATCTAATGTTGGCAGCTACGTAACCATGATACGCTAAGAGGGCCGTTTTGAGATTGGCTATTTTACAAAGTCTCCACAAGGCAAAAGCGAATCTATTAATCTTCTTTGTAACCTTTAAGCAGTGAGGTTTCCATGTGCAGCCACTGTCCACTGTTATACCAAGAAAAATGGCTTCGTGCGCTTCGTTAATTCTCTGATCGGAATACGTAACCATAAGGTCAGAATTCGATTTTTTATTTTAGAACTGAACAAAGGAGGTTTTATCTATGTTCACTTTTAAATTATTATTATTAAGCCATGTTATGATTGCATTAACCGTTTCATTAATTTCTGCATTATAATTAAACATTCTGTTTTCCGTGATAACCACCCACCGCAATATCATCAGCAAACAACGAGTAGAAATGTTTAGTCACGTTTGGTAGGTCGTTAATATACAACAGAAAGAGTAACTTCAGTTGCCAGAGATTTGAACAGTCTCTTGACCTCTTTTTCTACGTTGCACTTTTTCTTCTCATTCTGTAAAACATCATATGATGTCAAACATCATATTTTTCCATCGCCTCCACGAGGACATAGAGGTGATCCACCCAGGCAGGGCATACCCCCACCGTGTGCTCCATCGTGTCCTCCGGACGATCCACACAGTGGTCACACCCGGGCGTTTCCTCCCGCCTAATCGTACACAGGAATCTCCCGAAGCTGCCATGTCTGGTGAGGACCTGCGTCAGGCGGAAGGTGAGGACGCCGTGGCGCCTGTCTAGCCACTCCTCAACAGAGGAGACTTATCGCCGCAATCGTGAGTTTCGTCAATCATTATACAGACAGAAATTGACCTTTATCTATCTCAAAGCTAATGTGGTCTCATAAAACAGATGCAATACTATGTTTTATAGCATTTTACTTTCCGACATATTTTGCAAGATGACCTAATTGAGAAGTTGTAGATCTTTTCTTCCTCTATAGCGACACTTATAGCGGCATTAAGATTACGGGGGTCTCGCCAGCGAACAATAGTACTTAGTCTAGGGTGAAGTCCCAGACTAAACGTGTACAGGGCTAGATCTTCCGTCATAGCAATACGACCTGGAAGTTCCTTTTTTAAGGAATCTGAATTGTGAATTTCGGATTGTAGATCTGTCAGGTAGGTCTCAATCCTGAGGGCATATTGCGCGACGGTTTCGTTTGATAGTTGCTTACATGATTGCAGCTCCAATAAAAGGTGGTTATAATGTTTTCTTTCCCCGAAATTCTGTCTTAAGAATGTTCGTAGCTCGTCGAAACTGTCGAATATTTTATTGGAACACGCTACCTGTGCCTTTCCTTGTAATTTTGATATAATGTACTTAAGTAACAAGAACTTTTGGCCTTCTGACGCTCGATCAAGAGCGTTTTGGCAATTTGTTAAAAATGCTGATAAAGTTTCGCGCTCCCCCTGGTGGGATGATGGATGGGTTTATAAAGTTACATAAGACTTGGATAGAGTATGGCTCAGAGATATGGTTAATTGTTTTCTGTCACTTGAGTTAGCCATGGTAACGAGTGTTTGAGTAGCTACTCAAAGCTCAAGGATTGAGAGGGTTTAGGAAAGCAAGGAGACTTATGCGGCAACAACATTGTCGAATTTTTCGCGGACGAAACGCAACCGTTTTCGAGACGACGAAAACGGTTGCAAGAAACGGTCGTCGTTGCAACTGGTTTGAAGACGAAGAATAATTGCGTTGCCGTCTTTTCGACTTTCTCGTCGTTGTCGTCTTTTCGACGTTCCCGACGTTCTCGTCGAGTGAAATAGTTGCAGTTTCTTAGTTTCAACTTTACCCATAAGTCCCCACTGATCCACAAGAGCACTCAATTCAGATGTTATATTAGCTGCTGTGTGATTGCCAGAGAAATTGCAAAATCCCAATAGAACAGTTTTAAATTGTATATTATTAGTAAGGTAATGTCCCGTAACGGCGATGTAGCTCTCTGCTACTCGAGAAGTCCACAGGTCTGTTGTTAAACAGATAGATTCAGCTTCAATAGCTACTTCAGCCTTTATCTGTTGTTGAACTCTATTGTATGTTTCGTCTAGTAAAGAATTGGACAACGTTTTTCTTGTTGGCAATTTGTAGCCGGGTATCCAACGGCTATATTTTTTAAACCCTCGTTCTTCCACTATGGAAAATGGGTGAAAACCATCCACGCACAAATCCAGTAAATCCTTGTCTATTTGCTTTTTTTGCTCTACACTAATCTTTTTGTGAATGTAACCATCTATAACTTTTTGATTAACAGTACGCTTTGGTGGTAGAACAGGAGTTTCAATTTCAATAGCTCTTGAAGTAGAAGGTAAACTTACCGAACTTTCTGTAGTTAAAACAGGCTCCTGAATCCTGGGAATTTGCTGGTTTTCTTGCTCCATTAGCGAAGTATAAGTTCCAACATGTTTTCTTTTTAAGTGGTTCCTCAAATTTGCTGTTGTAGATTTAAAGCTTAATTTTTCGGGGCATAAATGGCATTCAGCTTTTTTATTCTCATTGTCTTTTTCGAAATGCGACCATAAAACACTAGCGTTTTTTCGCGCCGCCGACATTACGATCGGGTTTTATTAGCGTTAATTAAAATTATTTTATATCCTACTAATTAAACAACAACTAACACGATATGTACACTTCACTTATATATTTCCAGAAATAACACCTATTTGCAAACAAACTAACAACAACAAAAAAATTAAAAAACAAATACATAAAGCTCTCTTTGCGCGTGCTCAATAAGAAATTAACAACTTATTAGCAAGTTAGCAACTGACTGACTGGCCCAAAAAAATGTAAACAAACAAATAGGTAACATCCACGCGACGAGACGTTCATATCGGCTCGAATTCCAAGAAATAGCATTATCGACTGTATGTAAAAAGTGAACTTTATATCAGTGATATAAAGTTCACTTTTTATTGTAAGGACTGTTTTGCAAACAAACGGAACGAGACGCATTGACAACTGGTAATATATTATCGACTCTATATCATTGGTATAAAGTTCACTTTTTATTGCAAGGACTGTTTTGTAAACGACGACGACGAACGACGAGTGACTCGTCGTCCTTCCGTCTACTACTTGTCGCGTTCCGTTCGGTCGTTCGAAGACGACGACTCGTCTACTCGTGTTGTTCCGTTCGTTGAATCATTTATCATTGCGTTCTCGACTGTATTTTCAAAGACGTAAAATAAAGAATCGCACTGAATAATTCGAAGACTGGTTTGTGCAACGAAGACTGTTTGAACCCAGGACGTAAAACGGTTCCATCGTCGCAGAACATAAAACGGTCTTTGGAAACGGTTCGTCGTCGCAACGCCCACTCCTAGCGCTCAACAGCAGCGCAGATGCTCAGCAACAGCAGTTGGCAGATACGGCAGTATTTGGACGATTCGTTGATGACGTTGGAAGGGGTTAGCCTAACTTTAAGCTCCCCCAGGTACACGACGAAAGGCTTGGCAGATTCGGTGGTTATCTTAGCCAACTCGGAGGAATTCGGTGTAATCGCGATCGGATATCGCGGTAATAATGTAGTTTTGACGACGCAATAACACACACGCACTGGATAGAGTCACACTGGATGGAGACAAGATAGAGTCACAATTGAGTCACACTGGATATGGTTTTACGGTTGATATTGAAACGGTTGGTATTGGCGGACACGGAACCTTCGGCGAATTTGGTTTTATATAGTTTTTTGGATAGTCAGTAACGACTTATACTGAATATCCCACTTCTGACACCACTGCTACGGGGCAAGGTTTAAGTCCCTTTAAAAAAAAAACTATTTTTAACCTTGAAGTAAATTTAATTATTTTAGGTTTTACAATTATTATTATTATGTGTCCGCCACGAAGTTCAAAGTATGACTACTCGCAAAACTAAATACCACAACAACTGTGGAAAATGGTGGGAAACGTTACATGACGCCTTTGAGGCGTCAGTGTTTATATTTTTAATGGTTAGGGCTGTCTTACAATTTATAACTGGTGACAGAAGTGACGGGAGCGACGCAGTCGCGCTGTGGCGGCCTAGGGCGCTGCACCTCCAATGCATTACGACGCAGTCCTGGCAGCCAATGCTGGGCTGGCGCGGCGTCGCCGTAGCGTCCTCAGAGCGTCGCTACGATTTTTCCTTTATGAAGACCTAATACAAGTTCCTCTTGTTTGTTTAAGAACAATATATTCCACTTGGCGTATAATCACGATCACCAAAGTTCAATAACAGAAGTTAATGTCAGAAGCTTTTCTGTTTTCCACTTTTACATTGAACTTCTCAAAAAGAAATTATTCAGCCATTGTAGATTGGAGGTTATTTATTTTTACAGAGTAAATTAAACAAAAAATATACAGTAATTGAATAGTTTTATTCGTTTTCACCATTATCATTCATTAATATCATCATCAATTTCGTTATACTGAATTAACAAATCATCAAGAAATGCTGCAGGGGGCTCAATATTGTTTTGGTGCCGAGCCCAGCCCAAATACCATAAAATGGTCATAGTGTGGGAACAGCAACCCACAGTTCGTTTACCTACCTTACAATTACAATAATATTGACTAATTGCCTCTCTCCCATTTAAGCTGTTATCAATAAGAACATATACAAAATAAGTTTTCCTACTGATATGTCGACTTTGAATTTTGGCTCTTAATAACTCTTAAAAGAGCTTTGGGAGAGAGAGACAATTGTTCTCTTAAATTGTTAATTGATGCCTCCCTGCATACTTCAATCATATATCGGCCATTAAAGCGGATATGCTCACCGTAATATGATCGGGCCTGACGAAGTTGGTACCACAAGCTATTAAAATCAAATCATGATACTCAAGCTGAGGAAACTCAGTGACATTTCTGTTATCAACATTTATGTTTGAGAACTGTGCCCTTCTTCTATTATAATTATTTTGTATAATAAACTCACTTAATGTATTCGTTTGGAACATTTTCTGTTGTATAATTTCTAATATCTGGGCAGCATCAAACCTGTCTGTGAGGGGTGGTCGCAATCGATTGATTAGGGCAGCAGCTATGGAAAAGTCAATCATGAGATGTGGCGAAGCTCTATTATTGAACTCATGTCGTAATATTTTAAACCGTTGCTTAAAAATCCCATTCATAACTTCAACCACCCATCTGCAAATAGTAACAGCCCGAGTTTTGTTTGCCTCTAATGTTGACAACTGATTTTCATCATCCTCTAACGATGATGGCATATGCACAGAGTAGTTACAGTTTTGCAACAATGGGACTGCATCTCTGAAACCTCTATCTAGGATAAACACGTCGCCCTCTTGAAAATATTCACGCAATGAACTCTCTGGGTTTCCAAACTCATTATTTATAATATCAGCGTCAATTGTTATGGCTGGGTAGGGGCCCAAAATCTCGATTATATACCCATCACAACATACAAACAGGAAGGGCTTTACCAAATTCCTATATTTATGCAAAGAGTAAGTTTTCTTTTGATAGGCATAGTTGGCACTTTTATAACAATATATGTAGGTTCCATCAACTATTATTATTGGTCTCCTCTCAACCTCATTTTCAGTGCTACCAAAAAGGCCATTTGGTATTAAAAGATTTCTTGTTGCTATCTCTCCTCTTGTTATCCCTTTACCGCATGGATTTTTAGATTTGGCTCAAATTAATTTACATGCTTCTACGGCCTGATAGGTAGCCTAGTATTTTTTTATTTTTTTTTATCAGTAGTTTCCGAAATAATTGAGTCGAAAGCCAAAATCTCACATTTGATACAACATGCAGTCCAGGTAACGATTTATGCGACGTCATATATGCAGCATGCAGTTAAGGTAAGTATTTTCGTTTGTATATTTATATATTTTATCAAGTTGTATTAATTTTTTTAAATGAAAAAGATTCATATTTTACGTATATTTAATGCAAAACCATATGAAAATTCTTAAAACAATTACGTTCTTTGTTTAAACAAAAATAACATTCGCATTTACTACAGTAAATGTAAGATAAGTGTGAACAATCGCCCCAGTTAGGCCAGTGTCCAATCGCGTCGTATATTACTTCTTGCGGAGGCAGTTCAATGCGTCGTTTCCTTTTTTTTATAGCGGCATGTTCTAGAGCAGAGCGCCCTCGGCCTCGGGTAGTTGGGGTAAAAACTCCTCCTGTTTCCCGCATCAAAACATCAGCTATGTACAGTTTAAAATCTAACAACGACATATACACTTCCTTGTGTTCGTTGTTAGATTTCTGTTTGTTGCGGCGACGCCACAATAGCCAGCTATTCACACACGTCATATCGACCAAGTGGAAGAATATGCGATGATACCATTTTTTACTTTTAATTTTAATTCTGTAAAATCCCAACATCGCGTCTAATAAATCAACCCCGCCCATATATTTATTGTATATTTCTACAGATTTTGGACGAGCAACTTCAATTATACGCTTTTGTTTTTTTGAAAAACGTTTCACAGGAGCCATAGGTTCCTTTCCAACATAGGAAGAACATAAGCTTACGACTCAACCCATGTAGTCACGCTTAGTTGAACTCCATCTATTTCCGTGGATTTTTCGATGCAGTGACCTCTTTCACATTTCAGCAATGCCTTTTTGCTTGGCAAATCAATGTCTTTCGCTCTTTTTAATTGAATTGTACCTAATGGTAGAATTCCAACGCCATGCAGATGTGCCATGAGCGGAAGACTGGTATAGAAATTATCTATGAAAAGTTTGTGGTTTAAATTTTGTGACACCGTGGCTAGTAACCTTGTAACCACATTGCCAGTTGCTCCTAAATTTGGACAATTATCTGGCACATCGGTTTTGTGTTGTCCTGTGAAGATGTCGAAGTCGTAGCTAAATCCTGAAGCGCCACTCAGAACATAGTTAATATATCCCCATTTGTGGGGTTTTTTCGCGTTGTATTGTCAAAAACCAGATGTTTTGGCTTTTGTGGGTATCATTTGCTCATCTATGGCTAGGTACTCTTCTTTAGGGATGGTTAATAATTGTGCTCTCAAAATGTCCAGAAGCGGTCTTAATTTCTGCAGTCGATCGCAAATTGGGTCACTTTTAGGAAGTTCTTTGGTTTTATCAAAAAAGTGCAAAAACCGTTTGATTTCTTCAAACTTGTTACAAGTAAGGAGAGAAGCTACCTTTTCGATATACGTTCCTTCACCCCAGTAGTGTCGCGTAGATGGTAAATGTACTACTGACATGTACATGATAACTCCTATAAATTTGGATAATATGTCGTCAGAAGTTATAGAATTTGCTTTTTCCGGTTGCAACTGCTCTGCATACAGATTGCTCTGTTCATGTATGAGATGAATAGCACTAGTTGGAAACAGATACTTGAAAAAAGCTATTGGTGTCTCCAGGCTCATTATGTTATCAGGTAGATTAGTGCAGCCCATAAATGCAACATCGTCGCTGTCATAAGTAATTGTGTTGTCGGTCCAAGTTAATTTATCTTTTTTTGTCTTTTTTTTTGTTTGTTTCTTTGTTTTTCTGTTATCCCCGTTGATGTTGACGCTTCTAGGATGTCATTCATAGTTTCAACACTTCCCGTACTTTCATATTCAAAATCGTCTTCGAGATAATAGGTCTTTACCTATGAAATTGCCGTTCTGCAGGACTGGTCATTTCAAATCAAAATAATTTTTGTTTGGCTAAGAAATCTAATTTCAAATTAATTTTATTTTAAAAACATGGAATTCTTTTTTCAAAAGAAGTCATTTGTTTAATGATTAGTGTTACGTTTTCATCGCATTTCAATCTTTTTCGTCATCATGGATACGTTAAAAATTCGAGTAATTATGGAATATGAGTACCGTCGTGGCAGCAACGCGGCACAAGCGGCACGCAACATCAACGACGTTTACGGAGCTAACACTACAAACCAACGCACCACCTGTTATTGGTTTGCTCGCTTCCGTTCTGGAAATTTCGACCTGAAAAATGAACCTCGCGGTCGTCCGAAGACTTTGGTCGACAATGACGAATTAAAGGCGATTGTGGAAGCTGATGATACACAATCTACGGCTGAATTAGCAGTAGCTATCGACGTTAGCGTCAAAACAATATTGGTCCATTTGCGTCAAATTGGCAAGGTAAAAAAGCTTGACAAATGGGTGCCCCACGAACTCAATGATCGCCAGCGCGAAGTACGCGTCGAGGCGTGCCTTGCAGTGCTCAACAGACACACAAATGAAGGAATTTTGAACCGCATTGTTACCTGCGATGAAAAATGGATTCTGTTTGATAACCGCAAGCGCTCAGCAAGTTGTTTGGATCCTGGTTCAGTACCTAAACAATGCTCTAAACGAAAACTTACCCCTAGAAAAGTGATGGTCACTGTTTGGTGGTCTAGCGCCGGTGTGATTCATCACAGCTTCTTACCAAACGGGGTGAGCATTACTGCAGATGTGTACTGTGAAGAACTGAACACAATGATGGAGAAGCTGCCACATCTCGGGAAAAAAATTCAATACCCGAGAGGCTGTACAAAATGCCTTTGAAGAATTTGTTGCCTCCCGTCCAGCTGATTTCTTTAAGAAGGGCATCAATAAACTGCCACTGCGTTGGCAAAGATGCATTGATTGCATGGGTGATTACTTCGATTAATACAAATCAAAATACATGAAAAAAATTCGTTTAAATTTTTTCATACAAAACGGCAATTTCATAGGTAAAGACCTAATATATTGCCTCCAATGCATCTTGAGTGACACTCCCTTCATCTTCACTTTTATCAGAAAAATCGTACTCCGAGTCTGTTTCTTCAATGATTACGCCTTTGGGCGGTAAACCATAATCTTCATCATCGGTCAGGTCATCATCATCGCTATCTAAAGGAATATCACGCCCGCTTGCATGCCGAGTCCCTGAAAATAAATAAAACACTAAATACCTACATGCTCTAAACGTTTATAACAGCAGTAAATAAGAATTGCAAACAGACATATTTTTTTATTACATAGGATCTATCCACAAATGCCCACAATGTAAAACTTCCCAAATAAACAAACTCGTTCACTTGTTCTACTTTCTCACCATCAATCATTATAAAACATTTAGTAACACTGTACGATGTACGTATTGCATGTAGTCTCATATCTGACCAAGCACTGGCACAAACTCTAATGCATGAAGTATATTTGAAAAACGTATGATTATCCTACCTGCATATAGTATCATTTCAGATACAAAGTTCTAGTCTGTTTTTCGTCAAGAAGTGTTTGATATTACTTACATGTTTTTCCGTAAAACTTCTTGGGATCCATTTTACTCACTCGCAAAACACAAAAATAATTTTAGCTAGAGCAAAAATTTGCAAAAATCGGTTTTTCCAATCTACAAACCGCACTCACAGTCAGAAATGGCGGTTTGAAATATTCGGTGACGGAAATAACAAACCGCAGACAAGATAGAAATCTGCCAATATATTTTTCGTGTTCGGATACAATCATAGTCTAGTTTTCAGCCATCAACACGTTGTATATAGGGCTCAAAAAATTTTTATCTGTGAAAACTCGTAGTCTATCATATTTGATACAGTATGCGATAAAGGGTTAAGTGACGTATACCTAGATGCCTTGGAACGAAATCTTGGTGTAAAAGTTCTCTTGCTCTTGCCATTAAGGCCTCTAATGTAGTTCTAGGAACTTGAAATAAGGAACTTATTCGATCTCCAGAGTCACCATTTCTTAATTTCATTAAAAATGCAGCAAGGGCAGTTGAACTTCTGTGCATATTAGCTAGCCGTGGAGTTTCTAGTAATATATTTCTGAAGTCTTCCTTACTCATACCAAACCAATAATGCACCAGGTAGTCATCCATATTTTGGACATCTTCAAAGTCAATAGAGGTCTGATGTTTTAATAATTCTGTGAAATCATAAATATGTTGGGCCGTAAATGTGTGGATAACATTTTCAGGTTCCATCAATTCAGGCCAGTCATTGCTCCTCAAATGGTGAGAACAAATTCGACAGTTTTCTGGCACATAATAATTATACTCCGAAAATAACCTTCTTCTAATTGATATTGGAACAATCATTCTCTCAAGTTGACGGCAACTAGGGAAAAAGCAACGAGCCTGAGTGTCTGATGCCCGGCCGAATTCCAATAATTCAATGACATTCATAGGCACCTGTGGGACTGGCAACGGAATGACATTCATAGGCACCTGTGGAACTGCCAATGGCGATGGTGGCCCTGGTGTTGCTATCTGCAGAGATGGCTGAAAGTCTTCTACAATTGACTCACTTGATTCACTCTCTACATGCAATGGTGTTGATACATCAGAGGCTGTTGAAGTTGACGGTTCATCAATACTTGATGATGATGGTGTGGTTAAATTCCGTTGAACAGAACGGTAACTTCTTTGCCAACATGGGTGACAGATCGGCTACTTCCCATTTGGTAAACTTCCCATTTCGTAAACCTCAAACTGTACCTACTAAAAAGTTGCGTTTGGTAAACATTATACATTTCATACATTTAGTCCCATTTCGAAAACATTTCAATATTTTTTGTGTTATATCCCATTTGGTAAACTTTCAGATGAAATGGGTACAGTCAAGTAAAAAAAGAAAAACGAAACTAATGATAACATTGTCATTTATTTTGTTAAATAATTTTAATCACAGGTACAATAGTCGGATTATGTGTACGTATGCCATTTACACATATTGATATTTAAAAACAGAAATAAAAAGTGGGGTGTACAAATAACTTTCAAAAAATTTAAGAAAAATCACAGTTCGATTTGACTATTTCGATGACAAGTTTTATTTTTTTAATAACATAAGTCAATCTAGATGCGAAATCAACTTATATAAAAAAACAATAATCACAGATTTGGTACTATCTTTTTATGTTAATGTACATTAACATAAAAAAATACATACGAAATCAACTACTTATAAAATATAAAAATAAACAGTCACTGATTTGGTACGTTAACGTAAAAAAATACATACTAAATCAACTATAAAATATAAAAACAATAATAATCACAGATTTGGTACAATAACATAAAAAATACATGCAAAATCAACTTTTAAATATAAAAACAAATAATAATCACAGATTTGGTACATTAACATTAAAAATTACACACAAAATCAACTATAAAATATAATCACAGATTTGGAATATTAACATAAAAAATTTACTACCTACACTACAAAGTTAAAAATCAATAAATAAATTATAAAGTGATACAAGCAATTCTTGATAATTCGTTCAAACAATTTTCCAATGATATTTTTCCACTTTTGTAATCGCCGAGAATATTGTTAATTCGTATATCATTTTGGATAGATTTTTTTCTTCGTTTTGATATACTTTCTCCATTATTATAAAAGCTGTAAAAAATTGTTATGATTAATTAACGTAATAATGTATAATTTTTATCATATGTGTCGCCTAAAAATACAGGTCATTGAAACAAAAATATGTACCTTTTCAGAAGATTTTCATAATGTTTAATATTGCCTGATATCGTTTCGAAAAATAAAAGAATTGATGGCCTTTTTCCAATTTCACTATTGAAACTCCAATTCCAAGATTCCATGAGGTTTGTAGTGCGGTGTCTTTGTGCGTAGCAGCACCAAATATTCATCATATCTTCATTTTCCAACCACTGATCCACAAAGTAATCATTGAATTCAGTTATAGCTTTTTCTTCAAAACTGTAACAGAATTAATTCGTTGAAGATTATGATACGAAAAACCATATATTACCTAGTTTCTAACGCATAAAAATGGCTGTAGAAAATGGCGGTAGAAGAAATATCCAGAACTAAACGCGTTCATTTCAATACTGCAAAATTAATTTACCTTTGACTCATAACGTATAGCCATCCATCGTTTATGTCTTCTTTTGGTAAATGTGCCAGAGCCATACATAGTTTGACGTGATAGTGAGATTCTTCATGTTGTAATAAGCCAAGAGATTTTGCCTTTCTTAATAGCGCTCTGCCAAAGTGAACAAAACACCCCTTAACAATTATGTTTGGAAATGTCTTTTTAATTGCATTTATTGGAGCTTTTTCGAAATCCAAGGTAATAATATCGGCTGTCCACTCTGGTAAATGAAATTTTAGTTTGTAAAACAGTCTTTCATATGTAGTTTCTTCTTTGTTTGTCAACACTGCATAAAAAAATGGTACAATATTTGTCCCAGTTTCTGTACTTCCTATGTCTCCGTGTACAACGTATAGTTGAAGAAACGGCTTTGCACAACATTTGAACGTTCCGTCCGCAAAGTAGTGACGGACGTCATTTAAATGTGCAATTGCACTCTTTGAACCAAACACAATCATTCTATTTTCACCGTCAATCTCATCAAACAATAAATTGTCTTTAAAACGGTCAGGAATCACGATTTCTGTAGAGTTAGAGTGCTGAGATTTTGTGATTCCTAGTTGTCTATTTCTGTGTCTATACAAACTGCTTTTAACTTTGTCAAAATTTGGTAATTCTTTAATAATTTCATAACCATTATCTTTCAGCTTTTTAGTACATTTCCTGTATGTAGCTGGAATCGGCTTCAGATCTTCACATATAGTTTGTTTACATTTTTCGATGGCTACTTTCACTTCATTTTTTTCAAAATTCGGAATACAAGAACTGCAGTGAGCATTTTCTCTTAATACATGGCTTCGATTTGAATTCAAAGTTACACTTGCTGAACATCCATCTTTTCTATTAACACAGCGCCACCAACTTGAGTCCTTATTATTTTTCTGTTTATAATATTGATGCCCAGCGCGTAATAAAATTTCACTGCCTCGTGTACTATTAATAATTTTTAAATTCACTGCACCACTAGAAGATCCCTCACCCGACATTGCAACGACCTTGCACTATGCATAAAACGAGTGAACTGATAAGTTAAACCCGGTAATAGATATAATTTACGTATACTTACTTATGTCTATCTCATTCACACCTTTTGTTTAAAACGATGGTAAGGACAATAAATCCCTACCTGAGAACCCGCTCGGTGCTTCTTTTGTGGGAAAAGCACGTGGTATTTTTAGTAGCATCGTGGTATTTTTACAGACTTTAATACGTTTTTTTTACTTCTTCTTGATCAGCCATTCTTTTTGATGGTCGAGATACTATCTCAAGACTGAAGCATTTAAAAATATATACATCTCTAATTTAATACTAATTTGACACTGACTGTACCGTACAAAAATAACAATACTAACAAAGTTTACCAAATGGGATTAAATGTATGAAGTAACGAAATGTTTACCAAACGCAACTTTTTAGTAGGTACAGTTTGAGGTTTACGAAATGGGAAGTTTACCAAATGGGAAGTAGCCGACAGATCTTGTCTGTTGATCTCAGCTGCAACAAAAACAAAAAAAAATCTTATTGCAATCAGGAAAAAACAATAATTCATTCAACAACCAGCAATACATAAAATCATTGAAGGATCTTGCTTACCTGTAGTGGTGCAATCTGTTGCTCTATCACACGTCTGATAGCATCTTCTCTTTCTGAACTGTTATTTAAGGTGTGAGACCTTACACGATGCAATGAATGACCGCAACCAATACAAACATTTCGATGCACAATTATTGATTCAGTTAGCGCATTGCTACTTGATGGATTACTTGTTTGTTCAATTATTATCCAACAGTTATGACAAACAACACTGTCATTAGGAATCTAAAACAAACAAGATACAGTTGTGTTACAAATTAACATTTAGCTCAATTAAAACAGTTTACATTCTATTAATAACAATCGTACTTTACCTCATTGTGAAGTGAAGTCCATTGCCGTAACAATGAACGGACATCGTCAGATTCAACTAAATGCCGTTTCATCCGGAACACATTTAAACCACAATTAATACAACGTAATTGATGGGACATTGTCACAAAATGTGTGGTATAGACGGATATAATAACACAATAAGACTTTAAACGCAAACGCAGAGGAATTCGAAAAATAAACAACCTTACACATAGAAAAACACCAGCAACAACACAAGATGTTTGACATCGACTATCTGTCAGTTAGAGCGCGCGATCTTGACAGAACCTAACAGGGTTGCCATTACATTACGATTAAGTTATCGAGCAAAAAATCGATTTCTTGAATTTCGTTTTATATTCTTTAAAAAATACTAAATGTATTTATAATAAACACGATGAACGTATTATTTTGGAAAAAATAATAATAAAAGACAATTGAGAAGTGGTAAATGAAAAGTAAAGAGTAAATCGCTTTAATTATTTAAAATAATCGATTACAGTGGCAGAACAGGTAACTACCTGAACCTTTTTATTTATAAAAAGAATAACCTGGAACATGATAAACAAATGATTACTTATTAGAATGATTTTCTTTTCGAAAAGTTCTAGAAAATAACTAAATGTTTTTTAAGAAGTTAGTATTTTATATTTAAATTGTTGTAGGTAAAAACTTTGTGTCCGTGTGAATTTAGTTTTAAAAGTTGTGTAGGCCGAAACCTGGCATTGTTCTTTGAGACTTGTGCTTACTGAAGACAACTTTGACTTTTTCCAATAACAATCCACACTAGTAGACGGTGGGTCTTCACTGCGCCTGTGCAGCCAGGCCAAGAAGGCAATGGCATGCTTACATTACAGCCTCCTGAAAAATAAAGAAAAAAAATATATTCATGTAAGTAACTAACTAAAAAAAAATATATTCATGTAAGTAACTTGCTCACATATTTTGCACTTTGATTATTTTTTTTCTTGCCTACTTTTGTGCAGCAATGTGTTACCTTTATGTGCTGCACAGTCTTCACATTGAACGGACAAGACAGTTACTTCTGCCTCATTACAAGTGTTACAGCATAATACTTCTGACGAACATTATGTTCAGGTGTTATCCGAGCTTTCACTATACATATATCTTCGTCTCGTTTAACTTGAACATATCCGACTGCTGAATCGCCATATGATTCTCTCTTGGATCTATAAAAAACAAACAAATTAATAATTATAACCAACAAGCATCCCATTTGTTGTGCTCAAAATTTTCATCTCAATATAATTCCGAAATGTTCCCAATATATCCTATACTCTATCCTAATATGACAACATTATATAGCACAATGTTTATGTCGATGTTTTCTGAAGCTGAGTGTTTTTTAATTTGTTTTAGGTTATGCTGCTATAAACAACTAAGTATAAATTATTCCAGAAAAGATGTGCACGATAAAATAAACACTATAATAAAATGTAATACGTAATTACCTTAAAGCTTTCACTCCTTTGATTTCAACAGACGTGAAATCGGTATTAGATGTGATAAATGTTCTCATCATGAACACATCAACGTTCGGCAAATTATCTGATTGGGCCTTCAGAAAACCGCTTTCAGTCATTTTCCAGTCTTTCGTTTATTTCTTTCTTAGAAAACAAATCAAATGTAGTTTTGCTTGTAATGAAATATTGAAATGAGCCGAGAATGTACTGAGAATCCTAATGAGCTAAGTAGTCCTATAGCATCCCGAAACCCTCTATTTAGCAAAAACACAAAATTTTCTCTATAATAATTTCTGAGAGCACCGAGAGAGAGAACTTAGTGCAAAAAGCTGGTTCATTATCCGGGCATCAGAAGTTGTAGCAGCATACGGACCATAAACATCTAAAATAAATCCATCTGTGGTTGCCATCATAAAAGGTTTCATCATAATAGATTGGCATATAAGCTATAGTTTTTTTTTTGGAATAGGTAGTTATACGACTTTTGCAAATAAATATATGTGCCATCAAAGATTACTATAGGATTACTTTCCTGTGTGCCAAAGAGACCCTGTGGAATCAAAAGTTTTCTACTGGACAAGCTTGCTCTTGGGATATTACTAATGCCCAAATGTAAAGGTACATATGATTCCAATATGCAATCACGGGTCTTCTTGACATACTGGCAGATTGTATAAGTTGATAAATGAAACGAAGAGGCAATGCATTGAAAAGGTGCTCCGGTCCTTATTTTGATTTAATACATACCAAGTCCTGTTTTAGGTTTTCTACATAAATTGGACAATTGAGGTATGCAAGTTAATATTGCCAAATAAGTTCAAAAGAGTCCAGTATCGACAAGTATTATTATTCATATAATTTTCAAAATGTTCAATGTCTATGGTCTTATTACATCCCTCCATAATAAGTCAAGCATTTTAGTGTCAATTAAAGTCCCAATTGTATAAGCTTCATTCAGTATAGTAGTGTTTTTTACTGCGTATAGTTAAAATTGTAACGGCGTTGCTACTACTTGTCCCTTTTCGCCATCATGTTGGAAGTAGAGGTCACGCCAGACGACGAGAGGTACATCTTCTAACATTGTTTCAACATCGAGGTGTAACAAGTCTATGTACGTAGAACTGTTTAAACGGTTTAGAAAAACAGGCCCTAAAACTTTATTGTCTAGCACTCCTACCCACACATTTACACTAAACCGTGTTTGGAAATGGTCCGGTCTTACTACATTTGGGTTTGTAGTTGTCCAGTAATGGGAATTATGAATGTTAAATAAACCAACACGTGTAAACGTACATTCATCAGTCCAGAGAATGTGGCGATCGGGTTGTTGCAGTAGCCACCTACAAAACGTCACTGGTGGCGTGTAGTCTTCACTCTTCAGTTCTTGCACACGAGTGAAATGATATGGGTGGAGGCCTTCATCACGAAGGAGCTTCCACACGTAAAAATCGCTGACATTGAATACATGACCGGCATCGGCCGTGCTCGCCGTGGGGTGTAGTCTAAAGAAATCTAGAATTTCTTCTTTAAAGCGCCCCGTATAGCACGGTCTTCCTGCGTCCACCACTGTTGGCCTGAAGATACCATATTCACGATAGCGCTGTACTGCTCTCAGGATTGTAACGAGGCTCGGCTGCCTTCCGAATCTTTCTTGATAAAGGATTTGGGCTTGTCGAAAGCTTTGGTTATGTTCACGATAACACACGACCATTTCCAAGTATTCTTGGTTGCTGTACGCGTAATACGGCATCGTTGTCGGTTGTGACAGCTACGGAGCTACCTAACAACACACACACGGTCGTACGACATGTTATGCCGGCTCGGTTGCGCGACGCATACTAAAATGCGACATTTTCATTACGTCAAGCGAGCGGCAGGCGCGGCAAAGGGCTATGTTAGAGTGAGATGGCATGAGTTGGACAATGAACGCGGCGGGCGCAGGCGGTGACAAAGACATGTAGGTATGTGTTTACGCATTGGGTAACCAACATTTTTAGTGTATTTTCGTTAGCTGATTTTTTTTCTTGTAAGTATGTAATGCGTTTTTCTTACTTTTATTTTTTACCATTGTCCTTATTTTGGTGGTCTGGACGCTGTGTTAAAATTTGTCCATTTATTTTAATAGGACTTAATATATTATATACTTACCTAATGCATAAATGTTATGTTCCATCGGCAATTATAATGGCCTCCTCATCCATACTATATACTATTATAAATTCGAAAGTAACTCTGTCTTTCTGTCTTTCCGTCTGTCTGTATGTTACCTTTTC
The DNA here is from genome assembly GCA_947363905.1 of Lithophane semibrunnea. Classification (NCBI taxonomy): domain Eukaryota; kingdom Metazoa; phylum Arthropoda; class Insecta; order Lepidoptera; family Noctuidae; genus Lithophane; species Lithophane semibrunnea. The sequence continues at coordinate 14,467,995 of OX376199.1, read as the reverse complement.
ACGCCTAAACCACTGAACGGAATTCGACAAAATTTGGCAAGGAGATATATGGCGCCCTGGGGAAGGACATAGGCACTTTTTATCGACATACCGCGCGGGCGAAGCCGCGGGCGGAAGCTAGTTTCTCCATAATTGAAATCAGTAGGTTCGCGCTGAGCTATTTCTGCTCTGGATAATTATGATTTATGCCCAGATTCCTTGGAACAAAATCTTTATTTAATATTTCACGAGCCATATTCATGAGGCGCTCTAAGGTGATCGGATAATTTGAAGACTACTATACTGTATTACCACCATCTTCCCAGTAGATAGAAGATTAGTACAAAGGTCTAGAATGAACAGCATATTGTGTAGATATATTTCTTTATTTGTATTTAATAAGAGATCAACTCTTCCTTTTCCCAGTATGTTTGTATTGTGATCTTTACAAGCGAATACAACACTGAAATTATGTTTTATTCGTTTGTTCTATTTCACTGAAATATTGTTTGCTATAGCACATTATGTGATGTGCACACACAATCCTCACTAAGACATCCAGCGATGGGGCAGGTTGACTGGCGCTTCGTACGGTGTCACTACTGTCGTCATTGTTCAACATAGATAAACAGAGACTAATTACACAATTTTTCCCTAATATACCTTACACATGGAATCTAAAATATACTTATAGATTACAGGAAAACCTATAAGAAGGTTGTATCTGTACATATGGAAAATAATAATGATGCTTGTGTAACATATTGGATTGTAATTGTATTATACTAACTTTTGCCCGCAACTTCGTCCGAGAAAAGAACGTAGAAATTATCCCACAGGAAAGTAATGGTAGGAAGTCCTAATTCCATCCAAATTAGTGCAGCCGTTAAGGCGTGATAATATTGTGATCATATTACCAGTATTAGTAATACCTTGCTAATCCACAACATGCTGTTCTGGATTTTCCTCGTGTATTGCTTCGTATTGTTCCGTTTCTTCAAATTCAAAACTAGGACCAGGTTTAGGTTCATTGAACATTTCTTTTGCAGTTGTGGGCACGGGAACTGAATTCTAAAAGAAATGAATTTACTTGACATGTTTTCATTATGACTGTAGTATTTTGTCTATAATTAAATTAGGTATTTTATACTTGGAAGGAATATAATTATGGTCAAGATAAAAATACACAGGTGTTTGTTATAATTATACCGGATGATTTTTTTTACCGTCTCGACAAGCATAGGGCATAGTAGGTGAACGGAGTAGAAGCCAATGGCATAGTCAATTCTTTTTTTTTTTTGTACCCTTTGAACAAATTGATCTATCAAAAAATGCTACCCATTTGAAGTAAACTTTTTATACTAAAACAATAAAAACAGAAATTTAAAAAAAATGAATAAATCGATGAAAAAATATCGAAATTCAAATCATACGCACCCTACTAAATGCGCGGAATTTATCAATGAATTCGTAGATACGTTCCTTTGCGGCCGATAGGTACTCGCCGCACTTGCGTCGGCTTTGATATCATCAGGCGCACGAGCCGCCGCGCCGCATCCATCCGCCACCAGTCGAACAGTTTTGACATTTTCACTGTGCATTGTATTTTGAAGCGTGTTATAGACGGCTGACGCTATTTCATTTGCGCCTTTACGATATTCATCTTCAGTCCAGGCATACAGCGTTACGTTGTCCCTGTTTAAGGTATTTTCTGGCACCGACTTTACGACTCCAAAATTATATATATATAATGGCGACTGGAATATGTTGCCTGATCAGATATTTTAGGCAATACCTGATTTTTCTGGCAATCAAAAGAAAGCACTACTAAATCGTCCCTTTTTTCTTTTAGCAGTCGATAAAATGCTCTGGCCTTCAGCATGAGTACCCTTTTCTCTGTCATTAAATTTACTTTTTCAGTTGGATCTGTCGACTTTTTTATGCGTTCAAGCAGCTCATTGCACTTGGAACAAGTGTCTGTACGAGGGTTTCCAAAGCCCAGATTGTAGCATGTGTTGAAGACTGATCTAAAATAACACTCACGTACTTGGAGTTCTTTGCTCTGATTATACATTCTCCACATTTTCCGAATGTTTAGAGTAGATGGCAAATATTTTCTCATAACGGTAGAGCTGCAATAGTGTGACTCTAAGCACTGAAATGATTCTATAAATCTTTTGACTTCTCTCAATATATGCACATTTTTGGCCGATGTATGATCTCCACCCCTTTTTTCTTGAACTACGGTTCCTGTGCTGGCAAATGTTCGAGATACTTTTCTTATTCTGTAACCCCCAAAATAGTTATGAAAGTTTTTTGGCAAACTCGTAATAACTTCACTGAATTTCTCTTCCGAACAAATAATTTTGTTATATTTCGTGTTGGCTGGCGCTGACCTACTCTTGGCGGCGTCTTTTCACCATTGACACACTGCAGTGCTTCAATAAAAATGCATTTTGGTCCTTTTTATTTTTTGTTCTATAAAATTCTTCATGGAAATTTTGTACATCGAGCATCGTCAATTTACAACATTTAAACTGTTTATTTTCCGCATCATGATTACAGCGTGGCAAACCTGGTGGCATTCTTGCAGAGTTTCTTGTAAAAATAAGTAGTCTGAAATAACCTGCATTTTATGAGACCTATTTAATAAATACCCACACGATGGGGTAATAACAGATCCACGGACAGACAGATGGGCTGAATAAAAATTATAAAAATTCCGTTTTTGCCGCTTAGCACCGGATTCCTAATAACAATAATTAGGTAGGTACCTATTTAATACAGAAACAAGGATTATTTTTATCTGATCCAAAAATAAGATTCACTTTACGTGCTGATTGTACAAACACACGCCATTGTAAGGAAAAAATGCTCACCTTTCAAACTTTGCTCTAGGCCATTTCCACGTCTCTGGTGCTCTTTTCTTTTTGCGAGTGCATTCTGGAGTCACTTCTACTACATTTTCTTCCATTTTTTACACGTTTTATCGCGAAATGCAATTTTAAAACTCAAAATAGTCCAACACAGTTTCACAACGAAATCACAGTCATGACCATCTGCGGCCATCTTGAATATGCCGATTTTAGCGGTCTGTGATTGGCTAAAATGGACAATGGCGCGTTTGCACCTGATTTGTTTAGGACAGTGGCATTTTTGCTTCTCACCTCAATTTTTAATGCTACGGTCACACGCGCGCCGTGCAGCCCGGCGGGCTGCGCGGCATGCAGCCCGTCCCGGGCCGGCGGACATTCAAGCTGTTCACACGCACGCCGTCGTGTCAGTCAGTACCAGAATGGCGAGCAGCGAGGATCTCGGTGTTGTTGCTGCCATATCCTTTGGCTTAACTTATTTTTATTGGAAAAAGAAACAAAATTATGAACGACGGAGAAAAAGAAAAATACTGCAAAGAAGGTGGTGGATGATAACAGTTCACAAAAATCGTACCAAGTAAGTACCTGTGTTTTCTCCGATCGTGATTCAGTGGTGTAAAATGCTTACAAAATTACCCATTTATGATTTTAGTTTATTTTTAAAAACAGTTTAGACTGCATTCACAGATTTTAATAAAAAAAATAAAAATTAATTTAAAATTTTAACAAAATATTAAAATTCGTAGAATTAAAAAGAATCTGTGAATGCAGTTGTTTATTGTAAATTGCTCTATTTTCAATATTTTAAGGTACTTCCCCTCGATGAAGCATCGCCGTGGGACACCCTGTGTATTTCACACTTCCAGGGCTCCTAAAATAAATAATTTGTTTTTCGTTTACAGGGAGTTCATAGAAGAAAAATTTAATGAGCTCTTGCATGAACCGTCTGGAGAGTTCGATAATTTTTGTCGAATGACCTTTACTGATTTTGAAATTTTGCTGAGTAAAATTTCACCGATAATTTCTAAGCAAGACACAGATTTCAGAGGAGCTATTCCAGCAAAATTTCGTCTTATCATGACGCTAAGATTTTTAGCATCTGGTGATAGCTACAGAAGTCTACACTATCTGTTTAAAGTCTCCAAAGCATCTATATCAGGAATTATACGGGAAGTCTCTAGAGCTCTTCATGAAGTTCTAAAAGATGAAGTAAAGGTAGTTATATTTTTAAGGTTTTTATTGACAAAATAAACACAAATCACCACAAATTACTGAACTAAAATAAAGATATCAAAGACAAAAATCAGACACTGACAACAAAATTTTTGGCAAACAAAAACAATGACAATTAATGTTAGGTTTAGTCTGGATTGTGTCTGCAGGTTGGATTGAGTACGTGTTTGCGGATTGTGTGTGTGCAGGTTGGATTGAGTACGTGTTTGCGGATTGTGTGTGTGCAGGTTGGATTGAGTACGTGTTTGCGGATTGAACATATGGAGATTGGACTGAATAAATCTCTGACTGGATTAATTGTGCGTTTGCAGATTGAAAGGATGGGGTTTGCATTAAGAGGTCGTTTGCACATTGAATAGATGTGCGTTGATCTGAGAGTTCAACAGGTTGATTTGATGCATGAATGTTTGAAATTGGTTCGGAATATGAGCTTAAAGTTCTTGAAGGTCGGCTTCGCTTCGCTTGTGATCTGCATGAAGTCGATACTGACGGTGGTCTAGAATATGGGTTTGAATATAGTGGAGATGGTGTTTCACGTCTAGGTAGCCTGCATTGTTCTATTAACAAATATGCCATCTATTTCATACATTATTAATTTACGTTCGTCTTTGGACAGTTCTCGCAGTTTTGTAGCCAAAAGCTTGGCGTAGAGATCGCAGTCATCATCTTCTTTAATTGCAGTATGTGATTGACGTTGTCCTAAAACATTAGTCAATTGACCGAATGCTGTAGACATTTGCTGCTCGGCTGTATTAGGTACTGAGCGACGACGGCTATTTTTTGCTTGAGTAGGCTGCATCTGTGAGGTTGGAGTCCTTGGCGATTGTAATGTTTCCATCACTTCGCTATCAGTTCTTTCGTTGTCGATAACTTCATGTAGTTCCGGTGTTGTTTCATCTCCAAAAGGTTCCTTTGGTATTTGTGAATCATGTGATTCTGATGACGTTGATGGTGTCTGTAAAAATGGTATTTTAATTAATTTAATGCTAATATATGCTATTATTATTTCAGATGCCCACAACAGCGGACGGTTGGTTAGATATCGAAAAAGGATTTAGAAGAAAATTTCCACACTGTCTTCTGCCTAGCCTTTTCCCAACTATGTTGGGGTCGGCTTCCAGTCTAACCGGATGCAGCTGAATACCAGTATTTTACATGGAGCGACTGCCTATCTGACCTCCACAACCCGGTAACTGGGTAATACGATACCCTTTGGTTAGACTGGTTGTCAGACTTTCGTGCTTCTGACGACTCGTAACGACTGCCAAAGATCCATAAATGACAGCCGGGACCAACGGCTTAACGTGCTTTCCGAGGCACGGAGGAGTCTCGATATGTGAAAATGGTCACCCATCCACGGACCAACCCCGGCAACCGTAGCTTAACCTGATGGATCGACCCGAGCGGCTATTATTACTTAGCCACGAGCTCCTCTATCTTCAAAATTTCCACACTGTATCGGATCAATAGACGGCAAGCATATCGTAATGGAAAACCCTTATCACAGTGGAACCGAGTTTTATAACTATAAGAAGACTTTTAGCATTGTTCTAATGGCACTAGTGGATAGCAATTATAAATTTATATTTGCCGACATAGGAAACCAAGGAAGAATAAGTGATGGTGGTGTATTCAACAATTCATTGTTATGGAAAATAAATCTGTAGAAACGAATTAGATCTACCCACACCATGTCCTCTTCCCGGATCAAATATTGATGTGCCATATGTCTTCATAGGCGATGGTGCTTTTGCACTCAGTACACATGTAATGAAACCATACCCTGGCAATCATGATTCAGATTCACAAAAAAGGATATTTAATAAATGTCTGTCCAGATCCCGAGTTGTGGTGGAAAACACATTCGGAATCTTAAGTGCAGTATTTAGAATATTTCGACGACCAATTGATCTGGATCCAGATATTGTATCACAATAGGGAATATGCATGTGATTCAAATATGGGTCAAATATTTTTTTCTATAAACTATGGTACTTCAGAATTATGCCTCCATCAATATTTTTGAATAAAATTTCTTTTTGAGCGAGAAATTAATTTTTAAAAAGTCCCAAAAAACTGTGGGTAATTCAAATACTTGAAAAGGCTAAGAGCGGATGTGACGTAACAATCCGGAATAACAATCAAAATGTCAATGTCAAGTCAATCAACTAGTGTCAAGTCAATGTCAAACGCTCATAGAAAAAGGAGTTTTTGACGTTGACTTGACAGTTGCTTGTCTGTTTTCACGAACTGTGACGTCACCACACCAAGCGCGCCAAATGGAGGGCGTTTAAATAGCCCGGATCGGTTGGATATTTTTAAACATTTTTTTAACTACTTTAAATTGCTTTTTTGCCGTCGAATTTTTTTTTTTTATTATTTGACGATGTAAACTATCGAATAAAAATATTAAAAAAATACATGCATATTCCCTATTGACAATGACATGTGTACTGCTACAGAACTTTCTCAGAAACAGTAAAAATTCCGCAGCAAGATATACTCCTCCAGGAACGTTTGATGAATACGATGATAACAGCAATCTGACAAGGCCTGGATCGTGGCGAACAAACGCAGGTGGATATAACGCTATAAGAGATTTGCCAATGATAGCACGAAGATCACCTCTGAACGCTAGAGAAATCAGGGACGAATTTTCTTCATATTTTTATAGGGCTATCCACTAACAATGTACCTACCTACATATTATGTTAAAATTATATAAATGTATAACTTTTTTGTTTTAACGCATGTAGAATAGAAAAAACTGAAAAATAAATGACACAGGCGGGACTCGAACCCATGACCTCCGGCGTACCGTGCCGCCAGGAAAAAAAACTAACTTGAAGGGTTATTTACAAAAACAACATATCTGAATTGAATGTCATTTATCAGAAACCTGAAAAAACTTAATTTCTCTTTCAATAATCATGACTGATGCCACATTTCTACATATTATATAAAGAAAAAAATACAGATTAGAAATCATTTCATTTTGATTCTATAACATTTTTAAATAATAAGATATTTAATAAAAACTATCTGACACTTATGCAGTTTTTGTGAAATATTCATAGTTATGTAGTTTTTGTGAAAAAATAAACACAGTTTACCAAAGTAATGTTGTTTTTGTGAAAAAAAAAAACACAGTCTGCCAGTTATGCTGTATTTATTTGGGAAAAAATATATTAATCATGATTATTAATCTTCTGTGCCACTGCTATTGTCCTCGTTGTCCACATCATCAGCTAAATTAGTGGGTGCTGAAGTACTCAGAAGATTTTTATAGAAGTTGTGAGATGCAAGGTTTGACAAGTAAGGCATCAGCTTGCGTAAATCATTTACTTTATGTGGATTCAAAGGCAGCGATGACTGGTACATCCTACTTAATTCCAGATCTTCTGGCAATTTGCGTTTATTCCTTATCATAATTCTATGCCAAGGACCTGTGAACTGATATCGTACTAAAACAAAAGGAACATCCTTCTTTATTTTGATCATTCGAACTTCTTTAAGTTTCATTGGAGGTTTGCTTTGACGTAAAAAAAATTGGCTAACAGCTTCTTTTATATTAAAAAACATGTCATGTTATTTTTTCGACATTATATGGTGATGGATGTCTTCGAGCTTCTTCCATTATAATATTCCAGTCTTCAGGTGTCTCTGCAGTGCATTTCTTTTTTTATTCCCAATCAAGCTAAAATCCTGATCATTAGGTAGGTATGTGTGTCCTCTTATAGGAAATATATATTTGATTGAGTTACATAAACCCAAGACATGAACTAAACAATAAAGAAAGTACACCATTATGTAATTTTTATTTTGTCCTGAGCATCCATCACTGATTAGTACTAATTTATCAGAATGAATCTCATACTTATTTATGTATCTCAGTAGGAGTGATGTTACATCATTCTGTCCCTTTTTTCCCTCTGTTTCTAAGTAGCTATTCAAAACAACTTGATTATTTCCAACATTATGGATCCCAAATACATCCTCCAATCCCAGTCCTAATATGGGGCAGAGGGAGATTCTGCATGAAATCAAAGGTTAAGCAGACAGTTTCACCCTGCTGAGCCTTTTGTTTTTCCATTCGTCTAATCTCATTAAATTTTTCCACTTTTGCCAAATGTAATTTATGTTCATTTTTAAGTATGACTTTAGTTTCATCTAAAGCAGCTAGTTTAATTTTTAATCTGTAGGAATCGCATGTTGCGCATGTATCAGTTCGGGGTAAGCCAAACTTAAGATTAAATTCCTTCTTAAAAACTGACCAATACACTACATAAGAAACCTGAATATGATGACTGTTTAAAAATAAATTATACATCTTATTGACAGATAACTCTTCATCCAAATATCTGCAGTTAGGATTCTCTCTCAGGGAATAATGTGATTGCCGTGTCCTGAATGATTCTATATGACTACGGATTAAATGTAAAAGTTCTTCAGGTGTTTTCTTATATCTGTTTAACTTGTGTGAGCCTCGCATGTCTTTTGGTATTAAAGCATTAACAGTAATGAGCCCTTGCAACCTTCTAATACGACCTTTTTTAATACCATGAATGTTACAGAAAGCAGTAAGGCATACCGGTATTTCTTCCACACCCATACGAATTTTAAAAGAATATGTGACCAATTTAAACTTTTGCGGTTTCTCTGTTGTATGCCTTTTGGGATATAACGAAGAAATTAAACTCATTAAGTAGGCATCCTGATCGTTTTTGTTACCTAATTCATTAAAATTTCTTAAAATACTTTGCCTCTGTTCTGCATCAATTTTTTCATAGCATTTGTATACTTTACACCTGAAATGAAATAAAAATGATTTTTAACCCAAAATAACGACAATAACCGAAATGCACAAACAAATAAACCTACGTGGTGCTCTTGATTTACCTACCTGCAATCAGGCCCGACTTCTCGAGCTAGTATTAAGTTATTTTTATGGTTTATAATTATGTTCAAGTCCTTTAGCTTTTTTAATTTTTATCACATTCTCCTTTTTTTCTTTGCGTTTTCTTCTTTTAGAAACACCTTGAATATCCATTTTAAATTATTTGTAAGGCGCGAGAAAAACGTATCACAATACCAAGCACACGTCGTTTTTGACATTGACATGACCACAGACATGATATTTTTTTACAAAAACTACTTAAGTACAAAATGTTATGCAGTTTTTGTAAAATATTTATGAAGATATGCTTATAAAATAGCATGATTTTTAAAGGCAAATATCTTCGAGATATGTAGTTTTTGCAAAACATATAATATATCATTCGATAGCTTAGTCACAGACGAACACAGTGTTGTCAATAACAAAAAAGTTGTGAAAGTGTTGGTTATGTAGTTTTTGTAAAAAACTCTTCTATTTTTATCAAACTAATATGTACAGTCACGGACTTTAATTGATGAGCCACCTTCAAACTTTTCAATTTTGCAGTTTCATACATTCACGAGATTACACGATTAAACACGAACTCAAATCGCACGCTCGTAAACAAGATGACAAATAAATTACTTTTAATCGAAAATATCCATAGAGGTTGACTTTATTAGTTAACCTCTATGGATTTTTCCGATTAAAAGTAATTTATTTGTCATCTTGTTTACTTTCATAAATTCACGAGATTACACGATTAAACACGAACTCAAATCGCAAGCTCGTAAACAGATGACAAATAAATTACTTTTAATCGGAAATATCCATAGAGGTTGACTAATAAGTTCTCAATGATAAAAATAAATACAATGTTGCATTAAGTTTATCCAATCTATTTGATACCGACCTCCTTTGAATCATAGCTCATTAACTCGATAATTATGAAAACATAACTGAAGACAGTGACAGTTGAAATATCAAGATGACAAATAAATTACTTTTAATCGGAAATAGTCTTATCCATAGAGGTTGACTAATAAGTTCTTAATGATAAAAATAAATACAATGTTGCATTAAGTTTATCCAATCTATGGGCGTGGACACATGTCTGCGGTGCGGCGCCGGCCACCGTGTAACGGCACGGCACCGCTACCGCGAGGCGGCACGGCGTCGTGTCGCGACACGGCGCCTTGTGCGGTGCAACGCGGGCACAAACAGTAACCATTGTTCAGTTTTTATCTTGATATGGACCGCGAAAGACGTATCATTTTGCTCCTGTTACTAAGACGACGAATGAAGAAGAAACAGAATCAAAGAAAATATTGGGTGAATCCATATCTTTCTATAATGAACCATGATGGAGGTCATTTTGAGAGGAAATATGAAGCGCTGAAAAAATGTGGTGATGCGAAATTTTACGAATATTTTAGAATGTCTATATCAAGTTTTGAAGAACTGCTGACCAAAATTGCACCTCGTATACAAAAGCAGTACGTGTTCAGAAAACCTGTGGACCCTAAGGAAATGATAGGTTTAACTATACGGTAAGAAATAAAAGAATTTTACATTGATATATTTTTTTATTCAAATCAAAAGAGTAATAATTCGAATGATTGAGTATATTATTATTTAAGAAAAGTCGTATTCTGATTCTTGTGTATCCGTGGTATTGGATAGAATTTCTTCCAAAGGCGAGATTGGTCATGTTTGGTGACGATTTATGCTTTGAATGGATGAATTATAAGCTGTTTGATAAGTGTCATAAGACGTTGTAGCTTGTAGTGATCGTGTAGCTTGGTGATAATTAGTGTCGTAAGAAGTTGCTGTCTGGTATCCACTATATGACTGACACGGTGGTCGATGGAAATCCGTTAAAATCTTTAAAACTCCACTTTGAAACATCAAAGTCTGGTGGTCATCTAACTTGTTTAAAGATGGCAAAATAGCTTTAAAAAATGACAGATGTCGATTTTCTGAAGTACCTAAAGTTTCAATAATTTGCCTCTCAAATTCATCACTACTTGGTTTTCGCTGTCGCGTAGTTGTACTGTATGGCTGATATCGTGATCTCGTTTTTGGATTTTGAAATCCTTCTTCTATGCTGTCGTCGTCGGTTACATTTGGAGCATTTTTTTGCAAAAACATGAGCTGTTTGTACAAATGGTATTCTTTTATATGTTTTGCACCAGCTCCAGATTTTTTTGAAAGTTCTATCTTCTTCATATATTTCATAAAATTATCTTTAATGTTGGTCCACTTTCTAATTACGTCATTACCTGTAACAATCATAAAAAAAATGTTTAGAAATATGTAATTAAATAGTTGTTTTTTAATATCTCTGTAAAAGTTAATTAAATATCCTATTTACAGGTTTTTGGCGACAGGAAATTCATTCAGAGATATGGAATTCACAGATTATCGTGGAAAAAGCACAATCGGGAAAATTATACGAGAAGTTTGTCGGGCTATATGGGACATCCTTTTAAGAGAAAGCATTCCGAAAATAACTAAAGAGCTAATAGAACAAATAGCTGAAGATTTTGACATAAAAACTAATTTCCCAAATTGCATGGGGGCATTGGACGGGAAGCACATCAGAATTTGCAGTCCTGCCCACAGTGGATCTCTTTTTTTCAACTATAAAAGCTATAATTCTATAGTTTTGCTGGCATTGGTAGACTCTAGATATAGATTTGTATATGTCGATATAGGATCGTATGGGAAGGAATGCGATTCCACGATTTTTCATAATACAAAATTATACGAATTATTATTACAGAATCGACTTCCAATACCAGCGCCAAAACCTTTACCGGGGCTTCAAAATTCAATTCCCTATGTTTTTATCGCAGATGAAGGTCTACCGTTAATGAACAATCTAATGCGTCCATACCCAGGGAAGCATCTAAGTGTAGAACAAAGGGTTTATAACTATCGTTTAAGTCGAGCAAGAAGATATGTCGAGTGTGCTTTTGGTATCTTCGCAAATAAATGGCGAGTATTTCACCGGCCTTTAAATGTTCAATATAATTTTGCGACAGACATTATTAAAGCATGCTGTGTCTTACACAATTTTGTTGTTACTCGAGATGGAGTTAGAAAGTCTGAAGAGCTATGTATTGATAACACTCTTTTAAACATTCAACAAACAACAGATGCAGATTCTTTATCAAATCCAGTCGATATAAGAGGCGAATTTTGTAAATACTTTAATAGTGATGTCGGTGCGCTTAGTTGGCAATTAAGCAAAATATAACTAAAGCTCGGTCCCGGAACAAACAATTTTCTACCTGTTTTTTGAGCCGACTAACAAAGCCAAAGTGTTGAGTATGTGTAAAGGATGGCAATATATAATATTGTGCAAGTTAGACAGAGTGATACAATGGTTATCACTGTACGAAATTCGCTTTGTTCTGCGTTTGCGACTGAGTTTTAGTTAAAAAAAAAACTCGACAAGTTGGCATATTGAACATTAACGCATTTTATTCACATTTAAATGTTAATTGTATTTTAAACTTTTTACATTTAAATTTTCACCTATTATTATGTCAAAAAGATAAATTAATAAAATATGTACTCACCGAGACTTGTTTTTTCTTTATTGTCCTTCTCGTCGAAAGATGGAAAAATATTTCGGCATACATCTTTCCACCCTTCAGTTTTCAAATTTTTATCCTTATAATTCTCCTTTGTCTTGTCCCAGAGAACGGGACGGGCTTCCACGAGTGAAATTAAAAAGTCGACATCTAAATCGGCAGCCATTATTATGCATTAAATAACACGTGCAGACTAAACACCAACAAAACATTAACTAGCGAGCGGTGCGCTCCCCACCGCACAAGGCGCCGTGTCGCGACACGACGCCGTGCCGCCTCCCGGTAGCGGTGCCGTGCCGTTACACGGTGGCCGGCGCCGCACCGCAGACATGTGTCCACGCCCTATTTGATACTGACAGTTGAAATATCGATGTCAGAGAATTTCTCCGTACGCTAACGTTACTATGCAGCAGTAACCTAGCAAGAATTGTTTATCGTTGCTAGACCTGCAATTGGTTGACTTTGAGTAGTCACTGCTGTCAAGTTTGTAGTTCTGCTCTCAGGTTAGCCAACCGGTAAAGATATGAAATATAAGTTTCTTCTTCTAATACGAAGACATATGACTTTGCGTGTCGGGAACCGAATAAACCCGATTTGCATTACACGGCTAAAATGCGAACAGTACCAGGTGGCTCATCAATTAAAGTCCGTGACTGTACCTACTAAGTTACTAATACTAATAGTACCTTTATTTTATCAAACTAATATGTACCTACTAAGTTACTAATACTAATAGTACCTTTATTTAACCCTTAATTCGACAGTTTTTTTTTTAAATTAAATTTGTAAACTCGTTACAGATTTTGGTTCTTAGGTTGTAGGGGACCCTAGAAAAAATACCTGAAAAAATCTACCTATTTCAGTTTCCTGAAAAACATACGTCCATTATACTGGACATTATCAAGTTCATAAGAAACTGATGCACTACAACCATGTGCAGTATACTTCCCGTTGTCAAAGAGAAAGAATAAAAGAAACAAGTGATTCCGTAGGAAAATACTCATATATTTTAGAAAATTAGTCTCATGGTTACATTTGTTTACGCTTAAAACACTAATAGGAACTCCCGAAAACTTATAAGTACAAAGAACTCACTTATGTTTTGAATATAATAATTAAGTATTTATAAAATTTTCATAAAAATCAACATTTATCTTATTAAAAAACAATCAGCCTTCTAGTTCTTAAAAATATCAAAAATATCAATGTAGATTAATCTATATCAACTTGCTTTTTGGTCGCCTGCCTACCTACTTACTTATTGTGGAAGTTATAAAAGCAATTTCTTTTGGCCACTAAGCACAACCTCTGCTTACATTTGGAACAATGTGTGTTTGTTTTATTGTTCTTGCAAAACTTGCAACGTCCATATGTCGTATATTCAGGCCAGTGGTTGTAGCCATCATAACGCACAGAAACTGGAGGCCTCGGTGCACTTGGGTTTTGGATCAGGGCTTTTTTCGGTACAGGGCTTGGTGGTTCTATCTCAATTGATCTTCCCTTTTGCCTCAATTCGATTGCCAACTTCTGTCTGAACTTTTTCAGGCTTACGTTTTTCAGGCTCTTCGTGTTGCATTTTCTCCTGTAGAGTAACCAAGCATTGTTAACAGCTATATCTAACATTTGGCCAAAGATGTTCATGTACCAACGACGGCTCTTGAAAGATGTTCTGTAGAGAGCTATCAACATGTCGCACAGGTCAACGCCTCCCATATGTTGATTATAGTGTCGGACTAACTGCGGGCAAGAAAATTGGTGTCATGTACACCAATTTTCTTTTTCTGTTCTTTGCTCCATCTCTTGATTTCTTGAACCGGGTAAGCATCTGCATAAGAACAGGCCAAAGCCACAACTTTATTGTCGTACCATTTGACAATGGCGATCTTTTTGTCGTTGTCTACGACTTGGCTAAATGAACCTCGGCCCCTTTTCTTCAGTTCTTTGTCACTTAACAGTCCCTTGCTGCAACCTTTCAGTCTGTTTTGCCGTATGGTTCCGAGACTGAAAATCCCCCAATGTTCACGTACATACCAGATCAAGTCGAGCGTTGTGAAATAGTTATCGAAATAAACAGCACATCCTGGAGTCTGAATTGTCTTGCAAAGGGCTAATACCAGTTTAGCACCCAGTGTCATCTGCTCTTCCTCCTCGCTAAAATCTATATACCGGAAGGTGTCATCACCGCCATATAATATAAAATCATAGACGATTCCAGACGCACCAGCGCGTACTATGTTCTTGAATCCCCATTTATTGGGTTTCATGGGGTTATACTGTCTCCGGTTTCCTGCTTTAGTACCCTTATACGGTATAGTCATCTCATCTATGCTATACTTCGTTTCTTCTTCCGTTGCAAGGCAGTTCCTCCTTATTTTTTCAATGAATGGTCGTATCTTGTTATATCTGTCCTCATCCGAATTGGCGTTGTCCACAGTGAATGTTGCGTCGAATCTGCTCGAATCGTTTCAATGGCATGACGTCAGCCACTTGGGCATATCTGAATTCTGTAGACCAATAGTCTAGATAGGAAGGCATTTTCACTATGCCCATGATAAGAAGAATCATAAAAAAGTCTTTTAACCCCTCGATGGTCAATTGGATACATTTTCCAGTTCTTTGGGTTGAGTACAAGTTCGTGTTGTTGACGATATCAACGAGGATATCTGGGGAGAAGAACCGATGAAAATAGTCCAAAGGAGAGTCAGTATCCGGTAAATCAAACACGAAGTCGTTTGATGGAATGTCAGCCTTGTGTCTGAATTGTCCTTTCTTCCATTTGTAGCTCACAATGAGTGTTTCTTTGGTCTTTTTTGCCCGGATATTTGGCACAGCTCGTAATGGTAGTTTCCTCTTACGCCTGGTTGTTCTTGATGTTGATGGACTAGCAATAGACCAAGCATTTGATGACGGAATCGACAATAATGAAGCCAAACTTGGTAAAGCATTATAATTTACTTCGCCAGTCGGTGGTAGCACTTTGTCAAAAATAGGAGTCAACGGAGGTCGCTGATGGTTCAAATTGTCTTCGACTTCTAACACAGGGTTGTTCTCACTGCCACTGACGCTAGGACGGTCCTCTGTTTGAAAATTTTCGTTTACTGTCTCCATGAAAGAGGCAGCAGTATCAGCATCAACGTTAGTCTCGTCACTGTCGATTGAAGTATTGCCTTGTGTATCATTTTCGGAGCTGTCTAATATATTCATGCGCTCTATGTATGAATCGATGGAACGGCAGGGTGAGGAGGACAACTCTTCAGTCCGATGAACAGCAATTTCTTCTGCATTCTCAGGTTCAGAACCACTATCTACATCTGAATGAGCATTTTCAGACTTGAAGCTCTGAAAAACGAAAAGTAGTAAGGTGAAAACATTTTATCTGCGGATCCCTAAAAATTTTATTACGAGAAACAACAAAAGTTAATTTTCTAATAATATGGCAACGGGAACAATACTAGACATACGATTTTGTATTTAGTTTTCTACTGTTTTGACAAGGGGAAGCATACTGGACATAGTATTTGGCAGTTACTTTACTAGTAATTCGACGACGGGAAGTATACTGGACATACAAGTTGTGGGCGTCGTAAAAACTAAATATAACTCAGTAAGACAATCAAAATATTATAAGTAGCCTATCGGGTATGTTATCTTTAGTTTTCAATAAAATTACAAGGAAATAAACCGTAAAACAGTGAATAAAATGCTTAAACTTACCGAAAGCCCGCGCAGCGAGTCCTTCCTCCCCGCCATCTCGCCGGCGACTGCTCGCGTCTCGTCGATGTGCACGCGTTGTTGGTTTTTGACAACGTAGTTGGATAGTTAAGGGTGTAATTATAGCGCCTAAAACTCTAGATATACGGTCTATTTTGTGTGTAGATTTTTTTTAATTCAACGGGAATTATACTGCACGGCGTCGAATTAAGGGTTAAAGACTTATAATAACTATAATAATAATTATGTACAAGGGAAAATTATCAAAGGGCATCAAAAAATTCGTCCGCATCGCTGTCAACAGGAAAAGTGCCCAAAAGGCTGGCAGCATTGCCACGTTGTATGGCAATGCTGATTCTTTGCCCAAAAAATAGGCCAGCCCTCTGGTCACGTGAAGAGTCGACCAAGCTTTTGGCGAAGTTTTGAAAAACCAAGTGGGCACTCGGACCCCATGGCCCTAGGGTTTCAACCCCAAACGGCTCGAACATATACGTCCCGATAAGATTGGAGTATTTGCGCCGTTTGAGGTTTTCTGCACCTGCAGCAGCAGCTCCAGCACAGCCCGCCGTGCTGGGAAGATGGGATGGCGCAAGGGTGTCGACACACGTTGCATCCCACACCAAAGGCCTACCTACCTTCCAAGGCATTATGGTCATTCCGTCTGGTCTCTTCCCATCGTCGCATGCCAAGCCATTGGGTTCTAGAACAGCTGGCACCCCGTCCGTGGCAAGAGCCCGACGGATGATGTCATTGATGCTGGCGTGCCTTGCTATCCGACGTGCGCTTCTACTGCAGGATAGGCCATGGTGACCGAGGCAGTCGACACCTTCACCGCATTGGCCGCGATGCGGAGCCACGCAAGGAGCGCCCAGACGCAGACAGGTAGCGAGCCGGAAGGTGGTGTCACCCAGCATAGTCCCTACGTTGGGTGACGGTAGTGCCTGAAGCCAGAGGCCCGATTCCCATTCACCAACAGCCAGCAGGCGGGCACGCTCAGCAGTATTGGTGGACGTATTAAATTATATTTATAACAATGAGCATTTAAGTAATTGTGTATTCTTGAAGCCACGTCCCTGTACAAAATTAAAATTCTTTCATTGATATATTAAATTATTATTTTTTAGAGATTTGTTTTCTCTAAATTGGATATACCTGTGGACATTTTCGTCTGGCCTGCTTGTATATAGCAGGACTCGACAGATAAAACCAGCTGTGTATGCTAAGCAGTGACCTTTTATTTTTTCAAATATCACTTGATCCACAGAAAATTTATCTTGTAGGGATAGCTGTGAAGAGGATGGGAGTTTTCTTTCCTGTGAAGGCGATGGGATTTCTATGCGATCTTCCCTTGTTGTGGTATTTTCTTTGTCAGAATTTTTATTTATGAATAAACATTTAAAGTGTAATAAAGTTTCTCCATCATCCTCTTCACAGTTAGAAAATTTAGAACTTAGGACATTCGATATTAATAAGGATTTAAAAGAATAAATAAATGTGTTTACATCAAGGTTAACATTTCTCCAATTCAAAGCCATTATACGTCCAAAAAAAGAAATCTAGTGGGTCTTGGTTTATATTTCTTGGGTAATAGTAGTCCACGCCATATTTATCAAATAATAATTTAGATATCCTTATGAAACTTTCTGGGCTGGTGATCCAACTATTCAGAGACGGCACTTTTACCAATCGAGGTCTTCCTGACTGAACACATGTTTGCTTCATTTATAGATTTAATTTTTTTGATTGCGTCAATCCAAAACGCATGATGAGGTGAGTCTTTTTTATGGTTCGTCTTAATTTTCCTAAATTTAAACGAATTTTCTTGTTTATAAAAAAAATCCACAACATTCAAAAACTGTTTATTACTTACCTTTCCATCGTTATTCAGCACACTTTTCACCAATAATTTTATTTTATTTTTGCTCCCGAGACACATTCTCCGGCCACAAAAACGGAACGAACGCGTTCGCATATGCTACAGAGGATTGAATATTCCGACGCTTACTCACTATTAGATGTTGTATGCCTTTCTCGTTCTTTCTCATACACTCTGTGTAAGTTACAGCAGGAAAGGATTAATTTAGATAGGCTACACTTCACATTAAATGCGACCGGGGAACGCAGACTCCAGGAATTCGTTCTGCGTTCCCCGGTTGCATTTGTCGGTGTGACATTTTTGACATCGTCTCGAAGAATGGATTGAACCGTCAAGCGTCTATGGCCTGACGCGTCCTCCGCTGTCTACCTCACGGATTGAAATTCAGGTACCTTCGGAGACAGACTCGACAGCTGACGAAGCAGAAGAAGTTCGGAACGCGCCACCCTTAGGAGAGGAAGAAGGGGAAGACGTAGAAGACGACCTTCTTCTTGACTTTGCACCTGAGACGAAGGAAAAAAACAGCAAGGCGTCTGAAAAATAAGTGGAAGAATGTACCCACAGCCAAAAACTGGAATCCGATGGCTGGAATTTTTTTTATATGCGGATGTTCCGAAACAATTCCAGCAGGGCTAACATGACAAGCGCGAGAACGCTCTTTTTCTCGTTTTGTCGAAATTTGTCGTCGATTATGACGTCATTCTAATCCCTAACATGACCGTTACGCACGAGTATAATCGAAAAAGGCACTTTGACACTTCTCTATCTCGTGACGCGATACCGATGTAGCAAATTATTAAAAACAAATCATTTTTATGATAGCAACATCAGCTTAAGGTTCGGTTTCATTCATTTGATTTTACGCATAGAATTAGTATGTACTATATTAATTTTACGTCCACCTCTTTTGTAACCGACTTTTTTGATTAAAATTAAATATTCTAAATTAAAATTAAATATTTCTTTGGCATGCCGAAATTAAAAATCCTGTCAATAATATCCGGTTATCGCATCCCATTCATAAAACGTATATTTTAATATGTGTTATTTATAATTGTCCCTTTTATTCATTGTAATTAAATATTAAATAAATAAATAAACGTCCGCCATCTTATCGACTTGACAGGGACACTTGCACCCGATACAAAATCAAGGTTTGTGCAAGTGTCATTACGATACACGCTTCCTATCCAACATATTCCTCCGACGGAAGGCAAACGGTTCAAATAGACCAATTTTTTATTTAAGAAGACTTAATTTATATTTACGTCCTCCTAAATTCCGTTTAATAAATCATCACAGAATTCTTGAATGCTACAGATTATATGACCAAAATTGATTTAACTCAAGCGTATTTTCACATCCCGATTGCTAAAGGCCATCGGAGATACTTAGCCTTCTTTTACGCTGGCGTTATTTACGAAATGACCTGTCTGCCTTTCGGACTAGCAACTGGTCCTTGTGTGTTTGCTAAAGTATCTAACTGGTTGGCAAATTGTTTCAGGAAACAATCTATCCGAATGATCGTCTACTTGGACGATTTTTTGCTGATGCGTACCCTACCCTTATACTCTTGAAAAACAAACCCAATACGTCACGAACCAACTGTTCAAGCTAGGTTGGTGCGTACAAAACATCTGGAATATTTAGAACTGATATGGAATACGCACAACACCAAAAGCCTCAAGCCCCACAAATAACCAGAAACCGTACTCTGCTAGAAGATACCCTACAGAGGAACTGGTGGACGTGGCAAACAGCAAAAGTCTTATTAGGCAACATCAACTTCGCCTCCGCCAAGATCTTCCACCTCGCAGATTCTTTCAATATATATCTGATTGCCCGGTATCTAAGGAGATACCGGGCAATCAGATGGGCGTTTGTGATGATAGGCTGTCGGCAAACAGGTTGTATGTTGTTTGCCGACTATCGAGAGAAAACGAATTGCCCGAATGGACTCTGACGGCAGACATCTTAAAAGTGATCTTTCGGCGATTCGGAGTTCCTTCAATAGAATCTTCTTTTCTTTTTCTTTTTTATTCTTCAGATCTCTTTGCAAGTGAAAGATCAGCGGTTGTGAACAATTATGTCAGCGAGAGCGCGCACTACAAGAATTGAGTGTATGTGGATGCGTTCAGTCGAACGTGGAATTACGAACTAGGCTGGATATTTCCACCACCTGCTCTAGTGCCTCGCGTCCTACGACACTTACAGAGGAGCAGGGAGAGTTTATCTACTAGTAGTACCCATATGGAAGAAGACCTTCCGGAAGGCCGACCTGAGGCAACGAACTTTGTGTCCACCTCTAAAAATCTGGCACACCCGCAACCACCTACTAGATTTCGTAACCAACCCCCTGTGGCAGCGAACAAACTGTCTTTGTATGTCTAGAAGGTTCAGGCTGGTCCGGTCTGATCAATTCCTGGCCTGACGAATACAACAAGCTGTTCGAGTCTTCTTGGTGAAAATCAACACACAAAACTTATTAAACCGCCTGGGAAAGACGGCGAAAGTGGTCCCAGACTCAGAATAACTATAATACTGAACACCCAGTGCCGAACGTTTGTCACTTACATATGAAAATAGGACTAGCGCCTTCCATAAATCAGTAGTTACTACATTCGGCATAGGATTGGCGTTCTTAGGATTGGTTGAATCCTGTTCATAGGATTGACGAATGTAGTAACTACTGATTTTGCATGTAGTAATTACTGCAAACGAGCACAACAAACATCCTTTGGTCCGTCAAACCCTGAAGTCCGTAACCCTAAGTAAACCTCCTCAGAAGTCCCTAACTTGGGAATTAATTGAATATCTTCAACATTACTCCGTGAATGTCGTCAGTCACCCCAACTCTAAGATCGCAGTATGTCACAATCGCAGCGCCAGCAGAAAATAAAAACTTCTCACCGGTGCACAGTGACCGGCGTAGAACAAGCCAGGTGGACAAAAATATTTTTTCATGGTTTTGGAACAATATCTATAAATTAGTTATTTATACAGTACTATAATATTTTTTTTTAAAGAAAATGCATCGGAATTGTGTATAAATATTTTATTTCATGTATACACGATCATAATACAGGGAAAAAAAAGAATAAAATTATCTTTATCGCTACAAATATCAACGCTAATTATAATATAATTATACAACCTTAGACTAACATATTAAATACAAAAATTATAAATCTAACACTAGAGGTATCTATTTACATTAAAACTAATTCTCATTATCAGAATAATCGGATTCAGAATCCGATGAATCCGATAGAAGATTGTCTTCCTGAGTTTGTGGAGGTCTTGGTTGCAGCTGGAGTCGAGGCTCTATAGTGGGAGCTATGATGAGCTTTAAGACCTCCGCGCACAATTTATTAGACTTTTTTTTCGGTACTTCCCGGAGGCTGTTGATCAGAGGATCAGATGTTAAAATCAACATATTGAGCAAGTCTCTATTCGTGGCAAGACGAGAGCACTTTCTGGTGTTGTGCTCTCTAAACCTCAAGCAATCTTTGTTTCTCGCTTCTTGGGCTTCCTCTGAAAGCTGCCCTATTGGAACTATTGCCGTCTTTATCACCTCTGTACTGTGAATAAGCAATTTATGCACAGTAGCAGGCATGTAGTACCACGAGTAGAGACTTAGATAAAGTCTTCTTGTCTCAAGACAAAGCTAATTGAATTCAACAAGATTTATCTCGAAGCCAGAAGACAATGTTCTCAACAATACATCAAAGTGTTTGATGATTGTGACATTCAATCCTGTGATCTGAGCACTCAGTTCGGGGTTCCCGAAAAAACGTCGAGCTGTGTTTCCATCATTTGTGGAACCAAATCCTGGCTTTGGCTTGTCCACAATTAATCCCATTTCATGCTTGAATCGTTGTTTGATTTCGTCTGACCGTTGTTTTACACTTGCTTTTTCCTCTGAAGACCTAGCTTGCCATTTCTTAATATCTAACTTATAACTAATGTGTAAAAAGCACTCAAACGAACGAATCCAAGCATGTAATGTAGACAAGCCAAAGCCAAAATTATCCTGATTACTATCAAAACGCCTTCCTTCATCATTCATCATTCTGGGAGTAGCACCACAAATATAGCATTTCTGCGATAATGTGTCTCTGTCAAAGCGTTGCACACTTTTCCATCAGTCATAGTCAGCAGAAGCTTGTGCTTAACAGAAATTTCAGAACCACCAAGATCACAAGATGTAGCCTCCAAGTTGTTTATTTGTTCTAAAACCTTATTTATCTCGATTTTTGTCAATTCCGTAGTTTCTTTGGCAAAAATGAATTTAATTGGACGACAAAACATCGTCGATGATGGACGAGGATTTTGCCAGATTATGTTGTTACCTTCGTCGATTAACCTTATAGGAACGAACGAATAAACAAAAAGGAACTCATCAGTGTCTTCGCTGTTCTCAAACCTCTGTTTGTAAGCACTATGACCGAAATTCTGTCACATCCCCATTTACTTATAAGAGTAAACGATAAATTTGGTATAAGATTAGGGAGCACACTTGTGACAACTTCTCTCTGAGCTTCTATTAAACGTTTTGCTGTTTTATTCAAAATAGCTTGTAGCTCAATTTCTGCTCGAGATTGTGTCACAACAATGTGCTCCTCGGAAGGATAACACGCTTTTTTTGATTTAACTATGCAATCATATGATGGAAACACGTGATGCCCGACTTTCATAGTCCACTTCCTAGTCTGTTTATATGAGTGAGTTGTTGATTTTGAATCAATATAATACGCTAATGCCTCGTCACTACTTAGCGGACTTTGCACAGCACTTGGTTGTTGAAGGCTAATGCATGCACTTGCAGAAGCTGGATTTTCGCCAATGTCCTTTATAACTCTGGCAACGTTTTTCTGTCCAGTTGACCGTGCAGCTACCTCTGCAGCAGTCATTAATTCCCCAACACTCCACGATTGAACTAGATCAGCAACTCAACGTTTCTTAGTTTTAAATTATGAATCTTCAAAGATTTTTTAGGTCTTCCGGGTCGAGAAAAGTCAGTAGATGAGGTAGAAGGTTGCGGTTGAGTCGATCTCAGGCAGAATTCTATCTTCTCGCCTTCCAGTCACAACTTATTCTTATTCAGGAAACGCTCTTTTGACTTTCCTGAATACACCCACTTGGTAGCAATTTTTGAAGAAATGCTGGCTAATTTCATCTTAATTTCCCTTTGACATTCGTCAGTGATGTCAGAGAAATCACACTTAGACAAAATAAATTCAAATAGACGATCATTTCTTTCGTCTTTTTCGCGCTTAAAATAGAGTTTTTCGAAGCCATTCTTCGAAAAACTATTTTACTAATAGAGTAAAGCTTTTTTGCAAAAAAAGAAAAAAATATGTTGTACTCAAGAGTGCTACATAAACTATATGTCATAATCATCTATAGCCATGTAGCTAAAACATATCAAAAATTCAGAGTGGATTCAAGAGGATACATGGCTTTTCCAAGCCTGACAAGTTCGAAAACAAAGAAAAAAAATTGTATTTTTTATGAATGTTTATGACACATTATAAGATCCTAATAAGAAAATAATATAGTACATACCTTCAGAAGTAAAATCCATCACTAAAACTTTTCACAAAATTAGAACTGCCACCATGAGATGTTAGTGCAAGTGTCGCGAAAATGCAACTGACCTATTTCTTTACCTGCATTTACCTCATTAGCTTACTTTGATAACCGATGACTCAGTATGGAATGTTAGACGTAATCAATTCTTGGAATCAGAGGTTTAGGGGTGTTGTTTACAGGGAGAAAGTACAAATTTCCTGGAATTAGATAATGACTTTTGTCCACTTGGCTTGTTCTAGGGTCGACACTGTGCGGTGGGTCAACCGAAGGCTCGGGCACCTAAATGCCATGCTCCCCCCGGTGGGGTAGAAAACTAATATTTAGATTCCAGCTGAAGCTTGACCCACTGCAGTCAATTTTTTATTTTGATTTAAAGGTATCTTACTACTGTAAGCTTGTGTTAATTAAACCAACAGAAAATAATAACGTTTGGTTTCTAGCTCGTCGTGTATTACGTACGAAAACATTTTGGGTAATTTTCATCTTCGTAAGAATTTTGTAGAAAAAAGTCATTGGATGTGATGTAGCACGACATTAATGTAGCACCTTAATCTCGTGCCATTTTACTTGGTTTCTATCCGTGTTAGAATGAAATGCATGAATTAATGAAATGCACCGATCCCAGCGTGGTTTAACTAGACTCGATAAATCGAATGAACGCCAATATTTGCAGTAGCCCGAGCCTCATGTTTCATGGGGCTACAGAGGCCATTGAATATCAAGAAGTAAACCGGGGAGCGTGGCAATGGTAGGGAAGACCGTGCCCTCACGGATAAGGAAGGATTTGCGAGCCATAACGGATATGCATCCTTGAGTAGATACGGGTGATATTTATCTATATAATAGACTACTATCACGTGTAGATTAACCTTGCAAGGGAATTAGCTGGATATAAAATTACATTTAAGTGGTTAAATCCTAACCAGTTCATAAGATTGATAGGGTTGGGTTTAAAAAACGTGCCGCCTCGCTAGAAAGAATGTGAGGTTATTTGGGGTCTCCTGAACCCTCTACAACAGATTTGTTAGCCGGTGATTTTTTTAAATATAAAAAAAATGTAAGTTTAAAAGAAATTGTCTTTGAGCGAGCCTAGCAAGTTTGCAAGCAAACAAAGATCCTGCCATAGCCTTCGAACCTAACTTGTCTGAGTCGGGGGAGCCCCAAGTTCCAATCCCGACACATCTCGACTTAGTAAAAAGGCAATAAAAACTTAGGAAGAGCGAGCGAAGTGAGCTTGGGACTTGGAGCACCCTGACTCGGACAGGTTCGGTTCGAAGGAGATGGCGGAGTCTAGTGAGCAAGCGAACAGAGACCCCGACATCCCCTTCGTGGTTATTTTTTTTTAACCAGTCAGATAATTTTGCAATCCTACTATCCTACTAATATTATAAATGTGAAAGTTTGTGTTTGTGTGTTTGGATGTTTGTTACTCAATCAGGCAAAAACGGCAGAATGGATTTGGATGAAATTTGGCAAACAGATAGCTTATAACCTGGATTAACACATAGGATACTTTTTATCCCGATATTCCCACGGGATCGAGACTTACGCGGGTGAAACCGCGGGGCGCAGCTAGTACTTAATAAATATTAAAACTTACCTTCATGTAGTGATTACAACCTTCCATCAAAAACTTTGATTTGTTTGTTTCTTGGTTGTACTCGAACATAGAGTACCCTTTATTTTCTTGCTCTCTTCCTAAAGGGTTTACGAGCTGATTTCTAACTTAATTAATTACTTTTTAGGAGCGAAGTAAAAAGCATGTGCGGTTCGTTCCACCATTTATTATAGAGAGGGGGGGAGACATACAAATCAGTAAGACAGATAAAAAATCTGTGATCAGATAAAATAATATGTTTCTAACATAACTCGGGAGGATTTTAAACGTGAAAACAAAGGTTTTGTTTTGAACATTTACAAATGTAACATTAATTTATTCATTGTAAAATGGAAAAACGGATTTTTTTGTAATTGAGCGTTGATGGGTTTTCTGGACAGGTGTTTTAACTTCTACCACTCTTACCTTTCCATCTTTACCGGGGATGACCTTAATAATTCTTGCCACCAGCCACTTAACGGGTGGTACATGGTCTGAACGCAATAAAACTAACTGATCCATTTGTAAGTTTGGGAGTGAATCCTTCCATTTAGGACGACTCTGCAGCTGATTTAAATACAACGTATGAAACACTTACCAGAAAGATTGCTGTAATTTACAACATTGATTCTATTTAGTGGAACATAAGTATTGTCAATCTCTGGATAAGTATTCAATGCTCTTCCAGTCAAAAATTGACTGATAAGTCAGTAAATTCTGAGGGATCCTGTGTTACCGGTATCAATGGCCTTGAATTTAAAATTGCCTCTATTTGGTTCTTTACACTCCAAGCAATGTCCTCATCCTCCTCCGAAGAACTAGCGATAGCTGGTAAGCTACCAATAGACTCGAATGACGATGGCAAGCTATAGAGAATTATAATGCTCAGCAGATCATTATTTACATTTAACCCATGTTTTCGAGTCTATCGACATAGTCGAATAAGACGGCCATGTGATCCTGTACATCGTCCGAATCGGTCATTTTCTTCAGGATTAATTGCTTTCGCAACGGAGCCTTTCTAGCGGGGCCTTCACTTGATAAATAGACTTTAATTTTGCCCATATTTCAGCAGCAGATTTACAGTTTTCCACTTGCCTCAATCTTTTGGTGAGATCATGAGGAAGAGCTCTGAGTGTGCGAGCAGATCTTTTCCGGCATCTGGTTTTTCATCGCCGATCGTAGCCCATAAATCGTTCTTCACGAGGATCGCCTGGGCTTGTATTGACCATGTACGTAGTTTTCGCGACTGAGCTGTTCGATGTGATGATAATGCGTGTTCACGCGCTTGCGTGGAATATTATGGGATTCAGATAAATAAAATACTTTTTGAAACTTAACTGATTACTTATTTAGCAAAGGTTTACATGTTCTATTATGTCTCCGGACCCGTTACACTCTTATCGTCGACCGTCGCTGGTGGCGCGCAAAAGGCCAGTGCGAGCCCCAGACCCTCGCCGCTCGCGTCGACGGCGCGCGCGCCCTCTATCGCCGCATCGGAGCCTGCCCGCCGTTGGCTCGCGCAGGGTGGCGCGGTGTAGGCGCGCTGTGATTGGCTCGCGCCGGTGGCGCGCAGTACCGCGCGTCGGCCCGCCGCCCGACTGTGTTGCCAGGCGGCGCAGGCCGGAACAATGCGTATTTCGCATTGTCGTAGACATTGTGACCAAAACCGAAAATCATAACCACGCTCTACTACCAATTTGTTGGATACATGGTTTGATACGGTGAGTGATCACAATAAAAGGCGACTGATTTATCAAACACTGCTATTTATTAAATTGGTAAGTAACATCAAATAATGGCTGCCGCCCTGCCGGAACAAAAAAAAACCGAACAACAGAATAAAGAGGATTGACAGATAGGGATGTACATTGTACAACACCCGACTAAACTAGTGATGGACTTGTGTCATTCCAACACCATCCCACTGGGACCAGCAACCGGTTCGTCGAGGGCCGGCGACACACGGGAGCACAAGTGGCTCATTTGAGTCCAACATTGCTCTTGCGCAGTAGGCACAAGCGGCTCATTTGAGCCCATCAATCGCACACTACCTGAAGAAGGCACGGAAGTGGAGGCCGTGACAAGCGGCTCATCTGAGTCCGACACTTGCACATCACTCGACTCTTCAGACACAGAAGCATAGGGTTTCGGAGACTCCATGGTAGTCAAAACGTTTACAACTGCAAGGGCAAGCAACAAACGATGACTGACCCTGACGGCTAATAGTTATAAAGAAGACGCTATAAAACAAAATGGCGTCGCTTCACGTTCCGTTCCACATTGTAAACAAAAATTCGTTATTTTTGTGTAAAAAAGTCAATGTAATTGCTTAAATTATGCTTTATTTATAATAAAATCTTCATCACATATACAAAACTTACAACAAAACGAATGAATGAAACAACCGATCACATGATGATTTAAGTTTTAAGAATAGAGGAAATAAAATATATTTTTTTACAATGCTTTACTTACAACACACAATACACTGAAACTTCTTCTTAATCATCTAATTTAGTCACTGACATCAGATGATGAAGAAGTATCGCCGACGTTAAATCTTTCTACCACATCATCCATTATGCCATCAAGTTGGCAAAACTTTTCCTCTTCTTTAATTGCATGAGCAACGCAAGACTGCCATCGTTCCGGCGTAATACTATCCAGAGCTTGTTGGGAGGAACTGTTTCACCTCGTCTTATTTGAAAGTTTTATTATGTTAGGCTACATACCCCTTCATTTGAGCCCATATGAATTCTATTGGGTTGAGCTCGCAGCGGTAGGGTGGCAGGCGCTATACTGAAATGCCCTTCTATCTAGCCATCTCATCTACAACAAACTTTTGGTATAAATGTTTTAGATTTTTTACTTTTTCTAATAAAGGTGATCAGATGATGAAGAAGTATCACTACTATGAGGGGCTTGTGGCTAAGTCTGCGGGTACGAAACTTGCGACGGCCGGAGCGACGGCGGGGCGGGGCGGTGCGGCGCGGGGCGATGAGACAGTGGTGTCTTGCGGTGTGTGTACGAAACAAACTTCCCCGCAGTCGCGCTCACGTAGTGTTGTGATAAACATGAATTCACGTCGAAGAGAACTATTGAAGCCCAGTCTCCTAATGAGAGAATTTTTATTACCCAGAGATGGTGTTCATCCAATAAATCAACGACGACACAGTTTGGGAGAATTTTCTACACTTTATTACGAGCTACGTTGTCATTCAAGAAAGTTCTACACTTACACAAGAATGAGTATAGAGACATTCGGTTATGTTTTACAGAAAATTAGAAGTAATCTGGAATCTAACATTTTCGGAAATCGTATAATCTCACCTGAACAAAAACTATTTTTAACACTAAGGTAAGTAGGTAAATAAAAGTAGATAGATTATTAATTGTATTTTTGTTTATTAATTGAATAATCAAGGTAGGTACAAAAATTCACTATTCGGGTGTTTGAGTTCTATACCCATGAGACCAGCTAGAACTAGAATTCCTTCTATATGGATTCCCAAACATTGAATTATGTATTTCTTCCATCATTACTTGATTAATTCTATTCCTAACATTAAATTTTTGTAACGGAGTAAATGACTCCATTTGTGGTAACAAACTCATCAAGTAATAATAATCTTCTGATTTACTTTCGCCAGATTGACTTGTGTTTGAATTTTGTTGCAAATCTTTCTCTAACAACAATAACCGTTTTTTCTCTAATTCCAACATTTCCATTCGAATATCATTTGCAG
Source organism: Lithophane semibrunnea (assembly GCA_947363905.1). Taxonomy (NCBI): domain Eukaryota; kingdom Metazoa; phylum Arthropoda; class Insecta; order Lepidoptera; family Noctuidae; genus Lithophane; species Lithophane semibrunnea. Next base: position 14,438,904 of record OX376199.1, on the reverse strand, counting down.
TCTTTCTTTTTAGGGATCTAGAACTAGAACTAGCGGTATTAATTGACAATGGAGTATTTGTAGTACGTTCTTCATCGTCGCCTACCGACGTCAGTTCCTGGGCATTCACCGAATCTGTAGGCGAACATAGGTTAATATCTGATTCTCTTATTACGGACTGCAATGAATTTGTTTCTATGGACGGTGAAGACATTGAAGTATTCAGTAATTGACTATCAACCGTTGTTAAATTTGTGTCTGAATTATCAGGTAGAATTTCAAATCGCAAAAAATTCATTTATTGGAAAAACTGCCACGTAGACTGTATATTATCTCCTGGATCTCCTGATCTGGGTGTAGGAAGCTTTTTTAATTCTTTTCGATACTGATCCTTTAAATTCTTCCATCGCTTCTTCAAAATCGCTACTGTAAAAAATAAAACATATTTATTACCAATTAATGAACCCCATATTACCTATACTAATATTATAAAGCTGAAGAGTTTGTTTGTTTACTACAGAGTAGGTACCTACTTTATTTTCCTACTGAGACGCGTGCGAAGCTGCGAGCAGCAACAGCTAGTTATTATTATAAAGAGGAAAGATTTGTACGTAGAATAAGAAACAACTAGTAGTATATAAACTTAATATAAATTATTTTATTTACAGATTTCTATCAACAGGAGTATCTTTTCGAGGTTTAGCGTTTTCCTTTCGTCTTGGAAATAAAACTGTTCAAAAAATAGTGTATGCAACTTGCAGTGCGATTTGGAAAAATCTTCAACAAACACACCTGCCAGTAACTACTACAGATAATTTAAATAACGTTGCTGATAAATATTTTGATAAATGGCAATTTCCTAATTGTGTAGGAGCCATTGATGGCAAACATTGTAGAATAAAAAATCCCCCACATGCGGGTTCATCCTACTATAACTACAAGCAGTTTTTTTCAATGCATCTTCAGGCGTTGGTTGATGCTGACAAAAGATTTTTGGTCGTAGAAGTTGGAGGGCGAGGAAGACAGAGTGATGGTGGCACATTTCATTATTCAAATCTTAACAAAGCATTAGAAAATAATTAAATTAATATGCCTCTCCCAAGGACATTGCCAGGAACAGAAATAATTTTACCTATGGTAATAATAGGCGATGAAGCGTATCCTCTAAAACAATATTTGATGCGGCCATATCCACAAAGCGTACTAAACCCTCAGAATGAAATATTTAATAAAAGATTATCAAGAGCGAGAAAATGCGTTGAATGTGCATTCGGTATACTATGTGCCAAGTGGAGAATTTTAAATAAAGCCATAGAAACTGATTGAACATGCTCGCCTAATAATTAAAACAACGTGCTTATTGCATAATATTATAATTGATCAAGATGGCTCCAACGATTATCATTACTCAAACATAACCTCAAATAACATAACCACAAATGTGAATGAAACTCGCCGACATCGCAGAAACAACCACGCGGGAAATCTAGCAATAAATGTAAGGGAAAAATTTAAAGAGTATTTTGTAAATAACAATTTGTAACATGAAAATTACACGTACCTTCAACATTCCCGAAATGGCGTTTTATTTCTTCCCAACACTTTATTATAACTCTTTTGTTTTTATGGTGTACGTTTTTACTGTCCCATATAGCCGGTTTTGATAAAATTAAAGATATTAACTCTTCATTGTCAACTTCCATAATTTCTATATTATTACTGTGATAAAAATGCAACACTATGCAATACCCGCGCGAGCGGCGAAATCAAACTAGTTTGTTCTCGTCGCTCCGCGCCGCCACCGCTCTGCCGCCACCCGTGCATCGCCCGTTTCGTACACAGCGCGTAATGTTTTAATACATTTGATTACATCGCTGTCGCGCCGCCCCGCCGTCGCTCCGGCCGTCGCAAGTTTCGTACCCGCAGACTAAGAAATAACAGCCGCACGGGTCGATCAATCAGGTTAAGCTACGCTTGCCGCGGTTGGTCCGTGGATAGGTGTCCATCTTTACATACCAAGACCCCTCCGTGCCTCGGAAAGCACGTTAAGCCGTTGGTCCCGGCTGTCATTTGTAGATCTTTGACAGTTGTTACGGGTCGTCAGAAGCCCGAAAGTCTGACAACCAGTCTTACCAAGGGGTATCATGTTACCCACAAACTGGTTTGTGGAGGTCAGATAAGCAGTCGCTCCATTGTAAAACACTGGTATTCAGCTGCATCCGGTTAGACTGGAAGCCGACCCCAACATAATTGGGAAAACGCTAGGCACATGATGAAGAAGTATCGCCGACGTTAATAATAAATCTTTCTACCACATCATCCATTATGCCATCAAGTTGGCAAAACTTTTCCTCTTCTTTAATTGCATGAGCAACGCAAGACTGCCATCGTTCTGGCGTAATACTATCCGGAGCTTGTTGGGAGGAACTGTTTCACCTCGTCTAATTTGAAAGTTTTATTATGTTGGGCTACATACCCCTTCATTTGAGCCCATAATTATTCTGTTGGGTTGAGTTTGCAGTGTAGGGTTGCAGGCGCAATACTGAAATGCCCTTCTATCTAGCCATCTCATCTACAACAAACTTTTGTTACTTTTTCTAATAACAACAACTTTTTTTACTTTTCTAATAAAGGTACCCTAACTTCTCACCAGTGGGTCAAGCGAAGGCTCGGACACCTAAATAACACCGTTTTCCCCCCGCTGGGGTAGAAAACTAATATTTAGGTTCCAGCCGAAGCAAAGTATCTTACTAGTGTAAGCTTGTGTTAATTAAACCAACAGAAAATAATAACGTTTGGTGTCTAGCTCGTCGTGTATTACGTACGAAAACATTTTGGGTAAGAAAGAATGTGAGGTTATTTGGGGTCTCCTGAACCCTCTACAACAGATTTGTTTGCCGTCGTATTTTTTTTAATATAAAAAAAAAATGTAAGTTTAAAAGAAATCGTCTTTAAGCGAGCCTAGGAAGCTTCCAAGCAAACAAAGACCCTGCCATCCCCTTCGAACCTAACCTGTCTGAGTCGGGGGAGCCCCAAGTTCCAATCCCGACACATCTCGACTTAGTAAAAAGGCAATTCAGATAATTTTGCAATACTTAATAAATATTAAAACTTACCTTGCTGTAGTCATTACAACCTTCCATCAAACACTTTGATTTGTTTGTTTCTTGGTTGTACTCGAACATAGAGTACACTTTATTTTCTTTCTCTCTTCCTGAAGGGTTTACGAGCTGATTTCTAACTTAATTAATTACTTTTTAAGAGCGAAGTAAAAAACGTGTGCGGTTCGTTCCACCATTTATTATAGAGAGGGGGGGAGACAGATACAAATCAGTAAGACAGATAAAAATCAGTGAGACAGATAAAAAATCTGGATAAGGGTTTAATGCTCTTCCAGTCAAAAAATGACCAGGAGATAAGTCAGTAAATTCTGAGGGATCCTGTGTTAACGGTATCAATAGCCTTGAATTTAAAATTGCCTCTATTTGGTACTTTACACTCCGAGCAATGTACTCATCCTCCTCCGAAGAACTAGCGATAGCTGGTAAGCTACCAATTGACTCGAATGACGATGGCAAGCTAAAGAGAATTATAATGCTCAGCAGATCATTATTTTCCTTTAACCCATGTTTTCGAGTCCATCGACACAGTCGAATATGACGGCCATGTGATCCTGTACATCGTCTGAATAGGTCATTTTCTTCAGGATTAATTGATTTAGCAACGTAGCCTTTCTAGCGGGGCTTTCACTTTGATAAATCGTTGTTCACGAGGATCGCGGCTTGTATTGCCCATGTATCGTAGTTTTCGCGACTGAGCTGTTCGATGTGATGATAATGAGTGATCACAATAAAAGGCGACTGATTTATCAAACACTGCTATTTATTAAATTGGTAAGTAATATAAAATAGTGGCTGCCGCCCTGCCGGAACAAAAAAAACCGAACAACAGAATAAAGAGTAAATAAAATCACTAATAACTCTAGAGTTCGTTAATTTCGGATTATCTGTATATCTGAGAGTAAATCGTTATAGGGTCGATTTCACTAGTAGAATTAATTTGACACTTTATTTTTGTTATCTGCAAATGTTTTATTGCTAACTGACGGTCTATAACGTTTACTTTAATGAAGTTATGTACGCAAAAAGTAAAATCACGGTATCTGCTTAAAAGTGACAACAAAGCAAGATCAGGCTAACACGAATGAAATTCTCATAACACGAATGAAGTCTGCATATTTTATGATTTGATATTAAGTTATTTTTAATAATGCACAATAAAGTATTAATGTAAGTACAAGTAATAAAAAAAGAGCTTTTAATCAAATTTAAATTTATCAAAAATTACAAAAAAAATATTAAGAATAACTCGATTCTGTAACAAAATTATTTTTGTTATCAACAAAATATAAGTAACAAATTTTTTGGTTGTAATGTATCTGTAGGTATTTAAATGAGAAAGTATATAATTTTCTCTTATAATTATTTCTAACTTACTTTTCCTTATTTATTCAGCCATGTTGGATATCTTAATAATCTTCTATTAATATAGTTAAATCTTACAGATAGGTTTCTTAATCAATCTTGTTTGTTTATTATTTCTTAATTCTTTTATTATTTTCCTATTTACTTAATTATATAATCAGTCTTGATCAGGTTTTAAAGTTAAAATCACTTATTCTTCCATTTCTATTCTTATTCTTTATTCTCAAAAGACCGTTCAGTAATAAAGTGGAGGAAAGCCTCTTCATAACCACCGTTGAGTGTTTATGAATGTCTGATTTATCCAATGACCTTTTACATCTGCAAGTCTTTTTAGATTTTCTTTCTTTCTAGATTTTATAATTTTGTGTTCCAGAAGTTGACGGATTATTGTTCCGATTATAATACTGGATGGATATATCGTTCAATATTGTAATTCGTTTGCTTGGTGGAATAACTTTTGTATTTTGGACAGCCGATTCGACGACACTGTTATAGATTTTATGAAATTGCATACGTTTATTCTCATGTTCGCAGATTTTATCGATACACAAAAAGCAGCTTAGTTTTCGGAACTCAAGAAATTCAGATCCAGAATTCCAGATCACTTGGTGAACTAACACCTAACCCTTGAAGGGTGAAATATCCTTCGGAATAAGAAGTTCTTTTTCTATAATTTCATGCTCCTCTACTACTTTTATCTCAATATTTTTAACATTTTCGCGAACAACTGCAAGGAATATTGAGAAATCTCCGACGTCACGCCCACATTTAGCTTGGCGAACAGCTGTCCGCTTAACCACCTTTGCCATGACCACTTTCTTGGTAATTCCATGTAACTGTTATGGTTTTGTGTGTTGAATGAAAGAGATTTTACTTGAGACTTGTTTAGGTTTATTAGTATATAACATTATTCATTTTAGACGGGACCTCTTGAGTTCTTATAGCAGGGCGAGACCACATCAAAAGGTACCGGAAGCCGTCATCACATGTCGTCTTTATACAGATCATCAATGAGACCGAATACAGATAATCAATAAGTATTAATATTGGGTTGTACAACATCTCCCCTTTTAAGTATTTATTTACTTATTACAAAAATAAACATATTTGAATTCAACTTAAACAAAAATTATTGAGTGTCTATTACACACTTAAACAATCAGCTTACATCTAATTTGAAGAGAACTTTTACTTTTATTAATAACCTTATTTATTAAGTGCTTATCAATTAGATCAATAAACTTATGAACTAATTTTGAAACTTCTTGGGTTTTCTTACTTCTCTTCCTGACCTAGTTTTATACTTAATGTTGGATGTACTGTCTGCTACCAACTGTCTTTCACACATCTTCTTTTCCCTTTCCTTAACGTTTTCTGATAAAACATCATTAGATTGCATGTCATTGTTGTCAAACTTGTGGCAACTTTCATTGCATCTAAACCTAATTTGTATTCTATTTCTCCTATACTTATTACCTTTGCTGTCTTGAATTATGTATGATCTTTGACATTTTGTTCTTTCTATTACAATAGCTGGAAGCCAATCTGAATCAGGTTTTTTCTTAAAGTTTACATGATCTCCAGGTTGTAAAATTGATAGAGGTTTTTTGTTCCTATCATAATAGAATTTAGTTTGAGCACGGTCTTTTTCAAAACCAGTTTTATACTTATTGAAAGTGACTACCATTGGTTTAAGTTTCTCACTACTAACCGGTATATGCATTCTTAGATTTCTGGACATTAACAATTGAGCTGGTGACGGAAAGTTAGCCTTTGCTGTGTTTCTATATTGCAATAGTGCCATGTATGGATCTGAGTTAGACTCTAGACATTTTTTTAATAAATTCTTCATTATTTTAACTGAACTTTCAGCCTGACCATTTGACTTTGGGTGATATGGACTTGTCATGATATGTTCAATATCCCAATTGTATAAGAATGACTTAAATTCTACTGAATTAAATGGGGGACCTCCATCTGACACTAATGACATAGGTATACCATGACGAGCAAAAATTGACTTTAATAAAATGATTATGTTACTTGCTGTATGTTGACTGTTAATTATTGCAAGCTCTATGTATTTTGAATAATAATCTGTGACTACTAAGTAATTTTTGTTATTAAAATGCATTAAATCTATCCCAACTTGTTGCCATGGATATTTAGTAATACTGTAACTTTCAAGAGGTTCTTGTTGATTGTTTGTTTTAAATTTAGCACAAATAAGACATTGATCAACTATATTTTTAATATCTGCACTCATATTAGGCCAAAAGAGAATATTCCTAGCCAGACTTAGACATTTATTTATACCTTGATGCCCTTCATGGACTTTGTGTAACATTTCACATTGCATGGACTTGGGAATGATCAACTTGTCGCCTTTAAATAGCAAGTCATTGATAACATGAATTTCGCCTTGGATATTCCAATATGGTTTTAGCCATTGATTAACCCTATCTTTATGAGTAGGCCATCCTTGCAAACAATATTCTTTTAATAATTGTAACTGACTGTCTTTGTCAGTTGCTTGACTAATTTTGTCTTTGTATTCTTGTGTAATTGCTAAATTAGAATATAAAGAATTGACATGACACACAAGTTCTGACTCATACTTTGGAATATAGGTTTCTTTTAAAGCGGCCCTAGATAACGTATCAGAAATGTACATCTCTTTACCAGGTACATGAACTACATTTAAATCATATGCTTGTAGTGCAAGCATCATTCTCTGCAAACGTGCAGGTACATCATGAAGAGGTTTTTTGAATAGGTAGACTAATGGTTTGTGATCAGTATGCACTGTGACTCTGTTACCATAGACATATTGGTGAAAATTTTCACAACCAAATTGAATAGCTAATAGTTCTTTCTCTATTTGCGCATACCTTTCTTGTGTAGAAGTTAAAGTTTTGGAACTATATGCTATAGGTTGCTTGTTTTGCAAAAGCACTGCACCTAGTGCGGACTTAGATGAATCTACAGATAAAACGATTTGCACATTGGGGTTATAATGAGCTAAGACTGGTGCTTTTGTTATCTCTACTTTTAGACTATCAAGACATTTATCACAATTTTCATCCCATACCCATGTTGAGCTTTTCTTTAACAGGTTTCTTAATGGTTTTGTTTTTTCAGACAAGTTTTCAATAAATGGTGATAAATAGTTAATCATGCCCAAGATTCTCTGTAAGTCTTTCACATTAATTGGAGTTGGCATGCTGACAATGGCTTTGACTTTTTCCTGATCTACCTTTGCACCATCTTTATTGAATACATAACCTAGAAAACATACTTCCTCAACAGAAAATATGCATTTAGACTTATTTAGTTTTAAATTTGAATCTCTAGCTCTTTGCAAGACCTTCTCTAAACGTTGGTTATGAATTTCTTTAGTTTCTCCATAGACTAAAATATCATCGACAAATACTAAGACACCTTCTAAATCTGCGAACATATCAGTCATTATTCTTTGAAATATCTCTGAAGATGCATTTATACCATATGGTAACCTTAAGTAACGATAACGACCAAATGGTGTTTGAAAAGTACACAGGTCTGAACTAGCATTGTCGAGTTTTATCATCCAAAACCCAGAATATGCATCTAAATGGGAAAAATAAGAAGCCCCTTTTAAAATTGACCTGATTTCATCAATAGTTTTAAGTGGATATTGTTCCCTAATTATATACTTGTTAAGATTTCGTGGATCTAAACAAATTCTTAACTGACCTGACTTTTTCATTGTTATGGCAACGGAATTCACCCACTCGGTTGGTTTTGTGACTTTTTCTATGACTTCCATTTTTGACATGCGATCTAACTCTTCTTTTAGTTTGTTGTATAATCCAAATGGAACTTTTCTTGGAGGATCAATGCATGGAATTGCATCCCTCTGTAGTTTTAGGCGACAGACAGGTGGTAGACAACCAAGACCACGAAATACATCACTATATTTGGTAAATATATGGTCATCAGTGAAATTCTCACTATTAAGAGCAAATACTCTTTTTAACACACCTATTTGTACACATGTAGGTAAACCTAAGACTGTCACACAATTAATATTTGCTATTAAAAATGTCATGACTTGTTTGCTATTATTAAAGTAACAATTTAAGTGACATTGACCCATTATAGGTACTACTGAGCCGTCAAATCCTTTGACATTAGCTTCTGACTTGACAATTATTGATTCTGGCAATAATAATCTGTTGAATGTTGTTAATGACATAATATTTGTATCAGCTCCCGAGTCTAATATGCATTTTATTTCTACATTGTTGACAAATACACTAAGATACCATGACTTATCGGAATGAGCTGTACTATTGTTAACATTTGCCATACCTATAAAAAAGTTTTCAGTACTGACATCTGCCTGTTCATTAGAATTCAGTCTAGACTCTAAGTTTCTAACATTATTTTTAGAACTGAAACAATATTTTGCAAAATGACCTATACGCTTACATACGTTACACTTGACTCCGGACGCTGGACACTTGAATCTATGGTGTTGACCACACCGACCGCAGGATTTGTTGCTCTCCTTACGTTGACTCTGTGGGCTTTGACTGCGCTGCCTGTTGAACGCTTGTTTATTATGACTTGAAGTACTCCTTCTTGTGCCCATTGACTCAGTTGACTGTGACTTGTTCGACTTTTGAATCTGAAGTATATTTTCATTGTTTTGCATGTCAATTTTCTGTGCATTTTCTTGTGCCATGACGACGGTTTTTGCTAATGAAATTGTTCTTTCTAACGTTGGGTCTATTTCTTGCAATAATCTTTGACGTACATGAATTAGTTTCGAGCTTAAATTTGCTATGAAAACATCACGAATCAGCGACTCCATTAACGTTCCGAACTCGCACTTGTTGCTTATGTTAGTAAGATCTGTCAGGAAAGTATCTATATTTTCATCTGCCTTTTGAGTACGTGTGAAGAATGAATGTCGAATCATTGTTAAGTTTTTCAGCGGTTCAAAATAATTTAGAAACTTTGTTTTTACTTGCTCTAAAGTGACTTTATCCATATCCATGTTAAAAGAATTGTAGATTTCTACGCCTTTCTCCCCAATAGAATGTAATAAAATGGCGATCTTTCGTTTTTCAGAGGCGGCTTCATAGTTGGTAGCTAACAAGAATATTTCGAATCCTTGCCACCATTTTTTCCATTCCAAACCATTATTTTGGTTGATTCCTATTTGCAATTTGGGTATCTTGCTAAAATTGGCATAATTTTGAGAACACGCATCACGTACCTTAGCTTCTTCATCGTTCGGCATTTTTGCAATCTTCTTATAAAATCTTCCTTAGTTTTGACTTCTGACACCATGTTATGGTTTTGTGTGTTGAATGAAAGAGATTTTACTTGAGACTTGTTTAGGTTTATTAGTATATAACATTATTCATTTTAGACGGGACCTCTTGAGTTCTTATAGCAGGGCGAGACCACATCAAAAGGTACCGGAACCGGAAGCCGTCATCACATGTCGTCTTTATACAGATCATCAATGAGACCGAATACAGATAATCAATAAGTATTAATATTGGGTTGTACAACAGTAACTAACTTCAAAGACGGGAAGGTATCGCGTAGCTGAGTCAATATGTAAAATATTTGTTTATTTCGGTATTGGCTTGTTGGACTATCTGTTAAAATGTGTGCCTTCTGTAAGTGCGCCCAGACTGCAGGGGCATCATGCCGTGTGCATTCGCTGACCGTGTATAGACAACGATGAACAGTCTCCCGTCCTTCCTTGAGATAATCCACCACGGTATGGAGACACTTTTCCACGGCTAGCCCCGAAGTGAAGACTCTGCACTTCTTCAGCAAATACTATAACAGAGCCATCGTTCTGGTGTAATACTATCCAGAGCTTGTTGGGAGTAACTGTTTCATCTCATCTAATTTGAAAGTTTTATTATGTTAGGCTACATACCCTTTCATTTGAGCCCATATGAATTCTATTGGGTTGAGCTCGCAGTGGTAGGCAGGCGCAATACTGAATTGCCCGTTTATCTAGCCATCTCATCTACAACAAACTTTTGGTATAAACGTTTTAGATTTTTTACTTTTATATTTATATAAAGGCCCTAAGGTCTTTTTCCTCAAAAGGAATATTTTTGCTTTTTAACCACTCCTGTATATCTGCCTTTCGTGTAGCTGTAGGCGATGTGCTTCATTAGAGGACTTAATAGTGGTGTCTTGCCATATTAAACTTTTAGTGTGACCTGTATGATAAAATCAAATCAAACTTTATTTGTGAACATGAATACATAAAAGGTCTTAAAATATACATTTTTAGCGTGATCTCTATGTTCTACCAATGCAATTGGTATACAAATAATTCGTTATATAATTTTAATACTAATAATAATGATTCGGAAACATGCAATAATACATAATAATCCAAAGAATTATATAAGATTAAATAAATGATTTCCAGTGTCTAAGTCAAAGGACATGGACAAAAAAGTACATTCCATATACACATACATAGTAAATGATATTATAGTATAAAAATAGAAAAATGAATTAACACGTAGTTTTTAACCTCTCTGAACTCGTCAGTTTTTATTTCAAAATATTTAGTAATGCAAGATGAATTCAGAAGTACCATTGTCAACGTCCGCCATAATGGACCATAGAGAAAGATAAATATAATAATAGGCGTTCCACACCATGCATACTATTTGTAGATATGTGAAATGGACGACAAAATGCTCTTATTAGGAACATTTTATTCATACGAAACTGTCTTCATTGGTATTTGTTGCATTTAATAGAATTATTTTTTCTTAATTAATGTTGATAAAACAGTTTTATTAGATTTCACAAAAAAAAATACTTGAAACGGAACGCGTTTACTTCTTTGACAATGTGTCATTGTCTATGTTGTATTGTTATTGCAGATTCTACATTGCGTGCTGTGTTTGTGTTTTTGCGATTATTTTCTAATATTTTTGACCCCTGCTTATTTCTACGGAGTGATACCTTCTACCACTCGATTACCTTGCTATTAACACTGGACTCTGATTTGCATTTCGTTTTGGATTTTTTTGGTGGATCAATATGAGGTGCATCAACTGCGGAATAGCCATGCAAAGGTTGCAGAGGCATCTCATATCCTCGCTTTCTGCACACCACCAAACAAGACTTTCGCGTTGGATAACCAATGCTCAAACTCAGGTAAGAAGTTGGACTACAAAAAACTTAACCTGATTTATTTTCATATAATTCGAATGCGAAATTAACTTACAGTGCATCTTATTTTCAGTTGCCTCTGGATACATTTATTTGTCATCCATGCTTATTATTATTAAATACCGAAGCTGGTGAGCACGAGAGACTACTGGGGCATAACATGGTTTGCCTTGGTTGTGGCAAATCTATGAGGAAATTAAGACACCATAATGTCAGTATGGAGTGTCCACTGCTGGCTGCCCTATTGTCTCAAAATACTAATTATGTGGTAAGCATTTTGTTTTTCATTATTATAAATACCTAGTTGTATTAATCTATAAAAAAACTAGTTTTCATAATATTTCTGTATGATTGTAATATCTGTGTTTTACATCTTTAACATATACTTGCCTTAAGTAGGCATATGTAACATGTGTACACTAACATAATACTTGAAACATAAACAGATTTATACAAAAGATACCCTTGTTACTAAAAATTATATAAACATAAGCATTTATCTGTGTTTATTCTAACTGTGGTTTATTTTCAGCCCTCAAGCAACAACTATGTTTGCCATGTGTGTTGGATGCGAGCAAATAGACAGGCAGTGCATGACTCATCACGAGACATGCAGGAATTGGCTTCGGACAATGATGCAGCAGCCCATGTTCAAGTTGTTAGCCCACCAGAGCCACCACCGTTGCCGCCTGTTCAAAGAGGGCCACTTCAAAGGGAAAGTCATTCCATATCATTACCTAATTATAAGCGAGCTTCAATCTCATCTGTTCACTGTATATTTCAACAATGCAGGAACAGAATGTTACATTTGGTCCCGCAATTCCTTAAAAGACTGCTTTTGCAAGAACATAGTTTCTATGTTCCTCGCAGGTGTAGAGTGTGTGAAACACATTTGTACAGCGATCAGTGGCATTTATTGCCTCAAATGAATGAAACACATTCTACATTTAGTGCTATCCATATAGAAGACATAATTAATATTATGAAGTCAAAAGCTAATATTTTGAACTTTGAAAATGTATCAGAAATGCCGAACCATTTTTGCCATTATTGGACGGGTCTTACAGTACCCCAGTTTTTAATTCTGTATAATCTTTTACCTCCTTTTAATGTTAAGCAAACTAAACGCGCTTTAGCTATTTATTTAATAAAATTAAGAACAGGCGAGAGTAATAGACGCTTGGCAACTCTGTTTGATATACCTAGGTCAACATTGGAACTGATAATGAAAAAAGTTAGGTTGTGTCTCAATGAGCATTTTGTGCCTAATAATATTGGTGTGAACCATATCACTCATAGGGAAATATCAGAAAGAAACTTGAGAGTTCCTCAAGCATTATTGGGTGATCCTGACGAGTCTATAACTGGAGATAGGCCTGCAATCGCAATATTTGACGGGACAATATTTGTTTCAAAAGAAGACATACAGTTTGCACAAATATGACAATTTGATAAAACCATTTATGATTGTATCTTGCGATGGTCACATCATTGATGCTGTAGGGCCATACGCTGCCACCCAAACTGATGCCGAAATTATGACGCACTTGTTTGAAAATGAAAATGGACCATTCCGAAGACTTTTTAGAGAAAATGATATTTTTGTTTTAGATAGGGGCTTTAGGGATGCTATTCCTTTGCTTGAAAATTGTAATTATAGAGTATATAAACCTGAATAATTAGATGAAGGATCCACCCAACTTACATTTGCACAAGCTAATAAAAGCCGTAAAGTGACACTATGTAGATGGGTTGTGGAAGTTGTGAACGGAAGGTTTAAGAGGGATTTTAAACTGTTTAGGCAAAGGTACTTTAACAATGCCTCAACACATTTAGTGGTTGATTTCAGAATTGCTGGGGCTCTATTAAATAAATTCCATCCTGTTTTAAGGGATAGCCCTAACGCTGAAAATATAATCCAAAGAGCATTGCGCTATATGGATGAACCTAATCATCTGGGACAATTTATTAATGATTATAATTTAAACAGAAGACGAGTTATGTTTACCCGCATTGACGGTAACTAAACAATTTCCCAGTTTTTACATACAATGATTTAATATTGTTTGCATTAGGCCCATATCAGGTGAAACAAGCGCGTTCATACTTCGGTGAACATGTTAGGGATAATGGTATCTATGTTTGTTGAAGTGTGTCCGGAACTGGAACACTCCCAAGAAATGATATTAAGGGTTGGTGGAAATAATCCTTATTTATTAAGAGGACGTATTAAGTCTCGTCATGTTTCCCAGAGAATTTACTTTACCTATGTTTTGTTTGACACTGAACATGATAGTGATTCTGTCTTGGAAGCTATTTTAGGGTACTATTGCAATTGCCTTGTAGGGAACAGGACAGTTGGTTGTTGTTGTCACGTTATGACAATAATCTGGTACCTTGGTTGGGCAAGACACCAGAACAATATCCAAGCTCCAGCAGGATTTTTAGACAACATATTATTAACAATTCAAGAATATTAAAATATAATATTTTATCAAAGCTGTTTGATCGACCCCCTCGCTCTCTTTTTTAACACTATCGCTGCATTGCTGTAATGTATGTTGTCTAGGTAGGCATATATAGCAAAATATTTTTATTTATTTTCTCTAACAAATAAATAAATGTTTTTACTCTTTTGTTTTATTTTGTGCTTCCCTTGTTTATTGAAAATTGAACTATTAAAAAAAATTAAGAGTGACCTGTAAAAATGTACTTAAAAGAAAAGCATTAGTTTCGAATAAGTATACTTTGTTATTCGTTATTATGACTGCCTCATTGGTCTAGTGGTTGCAAGTGCTACTGCTGAGCATGCGGTCCTAAGTTCGATTCCCAGGTCGAACAAAGTGATATTGGGTTTATTCATCAAGAATTTCTCAATAGCAGCCCGGAGTCTGGATTTGTGCCGGGTTCATAGCAATAGACTATAGACTCGCCCCCTATTACATGGTATTAATATAACTGTTATGTGTACTATAGGTACACCTATGCCGGACCCTTCGGGAAATACAAGCGCTATGTTATTTTATGTTTGTTATTATTATCTCATTTTTTGAGACTATGATCCAGTTTAATAAATGTTAATCAATATGCAGTTTAAAATCCTTGATTTAGGTGGTTAAATGCTTAATAATACTGAAACCATATCAGTTATACGTAATAATTCACAACTGTTCGCTATTTTAAAGCGCCTTAAGTTTTTTAATAGCTAAATTATGATCTACACCTTATTGCAAGCGATCTGATTAAAAGGTTTAATGAAACTGTTTTTTGCCTAGTCTGTTGTAATGTCAAGTTCTCTGAGTTTTTTATTTATAGCAATTTAATGAGCCAATATTCACGAATATAAAACACCAAAAATCATTGGTGTACACTAAATTTGATAACTATGCCGACGTCCTTACAAAAATTGGCCATGTCCTATAATAAGGTAAAAGGTTATTAATTTAAATACAATATTCACAAAACAGATTAATGAAATTATGTTTTACTTTTTATTTCTAACTGTACTAAATCATAATGCTACTGAATGCGGGACAAGCACGAGCATACACAGCTTGGTGCATAAAAAAAAGTTAAGAAATATTAGAAGCGATGTACCTTCCTTTAGCCAAGTAAATAATATATTTTTCTTCCTTCATTCCTTAGCCTTTTTATTTCATGAAGATATTTTATTCTCCATAGGACGATCTCCTGCTTGTCTATGTGTGTGTCTTGTCTGTGCACTTTTTCTGCTCTATTTGATAGATCGTCGCTGATATTGCACCACCCCGTAACTAACAACAGACAATACCTCGTAACTTAGATGTGGCAAAGAACAATGCCCATTTTCTTAGAAGCTTTGGGCCCCCAAAAAAGGTTGTCGTGTCACGGTGGTTTTTATTTTATTTTGTAGATAAAGAAATATATTTTCATAATCGGCAAACGATTTCTATTTATTCACCCTGGTTAAAGAGTAATCTATTTTTTTAGGTTGCTGAAATTGAGGTTATGAAAATTAAATTCTTCAAGATTTTATTTCTTCTGAATGGATAATTATGTACCATTCTAGTTGATATATTGTAGTTAAAGTTAATGGGGTCGCCTTTCCTATGCAGTGGACATTTATAGGTTAATATGAGGATGATGATTCCTGACAGGCGACAGACGGAGAGCAGTGGTGGCCCAGTGGTAACGGCCGCAACTTACGATTTGTAGGTCGTAGGTGCGAACTCTGACAGACGCTTTACTTTGTATAAATATTTTCATCACCACTGCTCTCAGAACAGTGAAGGAAAACATTATGAGGAATCCGGCATGTCCTAAAACCAAAAACTCGAAGACAGTCTGGGCCCGCGTGGTGGATTACGGTCTACTCCCTCTCACAGAGTCCGGTCTGTGTCCCAGCAGTGGGAACATTATAGGTTGATTATGATTCCTGACAATAGGCCTCACTATCGCTTTCTCCCGCTAGAGAGTAGTGTGCTTAGCCCTCTCCTTCTAGTAAGTATCGAAAAAGACGACTAAAAGCTCTTTACTCAGTGTTGTATAAAATAAGTAATCATTATAATAAAACAGGTTTATGAAAAAAAAAAAAACAAAAACAAATAAATAAAACATTTATTCTTCATAAAATATATTATCCAGAAATTGAGCTGGGGCGCTTATATCATTAAAATGGCCCCAGCTTAAATACCACAATACAGTCATGGTATGAGCGCAACACCCTACAGTACGATTTCCCACTAAGCAATTGCAATAATAAGCGATGATTTTCTCTAAAGAATTTGCCCTATTTTGTTCTCTACTTATCAGTAAATATGTATAATACACCCTGCTGCTCACATGTCGTGATTTAATTCTGGCCCTAACTAAATAATTATTATGACCTAATATTAAGGGCAAATCTTCTTCTATTAATTCATTGCTTATTTCTACACTGTAGGTACCATTTACTCGCACATGCTCCCCATAATAGGACCGTGCCTGTTTTAATTGGTAGGATCCTAATGCAAATCTTCTTAAATCGCTTAATGTTAGTCTTGGGAAATTATCTAGATGGGGATCACTGCTGTTAATGCTTTGGAAAATCGTACGTCTTCTGTTTATATGTTCCCTTTGAATAAATTCTGATAAATAATTGACTGTGTTCAATCTTGCTTGGGCCATATTAAGAAACTCCACAGCATCGGGCGTATCGTCAATTGTGGGATGGAATTTATTCAAGAGGGAACAAGCTATTTTAAAATCGGCCATAAGGTGACTTGACGCTCTATTAAAATATTCCTGACGAAATAATTTATAGTCTCTTTTAACTCTCCCATTCACAACCTCTACCACCCAACGACACATTGTTATACATCTGGACTTATTAGCCTGGACAGTGGTTAATTGATGCTCATTTTCTAATAATGATTCAGGGATATGAGTCTTATAATTGTAAGTTTCTAATTCAGGAATCACATCCCTAAACCCTCTATCCAAAATGAAGAACATCATGGGGTCTAAAAGTCATTGTATGTGATCAAGCTACAACAAATGTCAAAGCTATAAAATCATTAGGGGCTACCAAAGATGATCCTTTTTTTTTATTGATGATCGTAAAATTTATTCAATTTTCGATATACCTCATTTGATTAAAAACATTAGAAACAATTTGCTTGATAACAATTACTATTTAAATGGTAATGAAATTTCATTCAATAATATAATCAATGTTTATAATATCGATAAAAATAATAAAAGCAAATCATTACGAAAGTTGACCGCAGTGCAGTTAAAACCTAATAATTTTCAAAAAATGAAGGTTAAATTTGCTACCCAAGTTTTTAGCCATTCAGTATCAGCAGAAATTGAGACTGTAATAGCAAGTGGAGAGCTAAAGAGTGATACGGCAAAACATACGGCTGATTTTGTAAAAATTATGAATGATTTATTTGATTCAAATCTAAGACTCGTAAAGACATAGTTGAACTATCGGTGGAACATAGCATTCAACTATCCTGTGTTGAGCTAGATAAGCATTATATAGTGTGCGTATACCGACCTCCAAATTATCAAAACTACTCTATATTTGAGTCAGTAATGGAAGATGTTTTGGCAAAACTTGCAACGGGTAATAAATCAGTAATCATTTGTGGTGACTTTAATATTAATATTTTGGAAAATAATTCAAATAGCAGTAGATTATTAAGTCTCTTCAAATCATTCAATCTGTCAAATGTGTTTTTGACGCGAATTACTACGACTACTGCTACATATATTGATAATGTTTTTTGTAGCTGCTGCGACTATTTAGATAAAGCCATTGTAAATTATCTCCCTTCTGATCACAGCGGTCAAACCGTTAATTTTGAGTCCAACACACCACTTCAAAAAGTGCAGATACAAACTAGACCTATTGGTCTAGTTTGTATCTGCACTTTTTAAATTAAAATTAAAAAAATTAAAATTAATTTTTTTTTTAAATTACCTGATGTTATTACATCAGGTAATTTAAATAGGTTTAATAGCACTTTAATTAGTAAGTTAAGTACTCAGGGCCTAAATATAATACAAACAATGGTAATATTTTGTATGAAGAATTCTTTTCATTAGTGCAGAGTTTAATAACTCTTTTAAGAAGAAAAACGAAAACTATTTGCCCTAAGTTTTTATTCAGTGACTGGGCAACTAAAGGCATCAGGAAAAGTAGGGAAAGATTATTTGAACTGTATGGCCTTAAGCCGTATATTAACACGGAAACTTTTAATAAGTATGTTGCTACTTACTCTAAAACTTTTAAAATAGTGTGCAAAGTAGCTAAAGCTTCTTTCATTAGCAACAAGGTTAAATCAGCAGACAATAAAATAAGACAGTTTGGAAAATTATTAACAATGGAACTAATAAGAGCAAAAGGCATTTAAATTTAAACATATAAACCCTGTGGTCGTTGTAAAGCCCCGTCCATACGCTCGGTGTTAGCTACAAACACCAAACACGACAAACAAAGTTCCAAACATCGACTACAATCATCAAACACAAACAGTCATCCTCACGCTTAACGAACGGGACAGTATTTTGTGGATCGGCAAACATGGCGGACGACGAGCTTGTAGCAGCTATCACTTTCGGTTTGACTTATTTTTATTTTAAATTTAAACAAAATGAACTCAAAAGAAGAAAACGAAGGCGATGGTGGATGATAAAAATTGACAAAAATCGTACAAGGTAAGTAATATACATAGTAATACAAATAGGGTATATTTTCAGTGTAGATATTATTTAATTCTATGGTCTATCGGTTTAGGTAATTAACTAAATGTAAACAATCTTGCGATCCTATGTTCAACAATGGACGTCCATCGGCTAAAATGATTGATGATGAAACAATCTTGGCATCTCTTTTTATCTAAAATTTGACTAAAAATTGTATATAAAAATTGTATATAAAAATCTTTGCAACTGGGTATTTACCTGCTTTAGTCAACCACCTAAACCGATAGACCATAATTTAGTTAACCACCTAAACTGATAGACCATAATTCACGTTTTTTTTTTTTGTTTTAGAGAATTTATAGAAGAAAAATTTAATGAGCTGCTCTATGAACCATCTGGACAGTTTCACAACTTTTGTCGTATGAGTTTTGCAGATTTTGAATATTTGCTAAACAAAATTACACCTCTAATTTCGAAGCAAGATACAGACTTCAGAGACGCCATACCAGCAAAATATCGTCTTGCAATAACATTAAGATTCATCGCAACCGGTGACAGTTATAAAAGTTTACACTATTTATTCAAAGTATCCCCCCAAATAATATCAAAAATCATACCTGAAGTCTGCAAAGCTATTAACCAAGTTCTGAAAGACGAAATAAAGGTAAGGCATTTTTTGTTTCAGTTTATTAAAAGACCATAAATTTTTGTTCATAAATTTTTTATTTATTTCTATTTTAACTTATGCGATAACTATGAAAAATGAAAACCGAAACAACGAAAACTACGGAACCGTAAAAATTAATAATATATTATTTATTTTTTACACTTATCAAAGTCTTCGTAAGCTTTAAGCAATGCTTGATTAATAATATTTTGTCCTGTTTGTGGTGCAATTAGTTCGTTGGATATAATTTGGATGGTGGGAGCATAGGTGGGAATTGTATAATTGTCCGGTTGGGAGTAGTGATGGGTCGGGGAAATATTCTCGCACGGAGAATGTTCTCCGATCGAGAATATTCTGCAATATTCTGCAATATTCTTTTTGACGGAGAATTTACGAGAATTTAAAATTGGAAGTAAAATTGCTAAATTTTAATACAATATAAGTTGATTTCAAGGTCTAAAGTCAACTTTTTTTTTTGTTATTTTAAACTTTAAAGAGGGAATTGCGAATATTTCTTTAGTTAAGAGATATTCGTTGCGGCTATCGTTGCGCGCTTCGCCTTTCTTGCCCGTTTGGCTAAAATCACACCTTATTGTGTGAAGACACACACAAGAAAACCGGTCCGCGCCCGCGCTGTTCGCACACTGCGCTGTCCCTGCGCCGCCATTTTGTCTATTCGATCAGTTACTTGTCGCCTGTCCGCCTGTGCAGATGTGTACAACAACGCTTTAAAATAATAGTGCAATTTGTAATCGCTTCCTAGTATTTTCACAATGAAACCAAAAGGAAAAGTGTACAATTACTATAAAGAGAAATCAGAGAATGGGATAACAGTGTATGTATGTGAATTTTGTGGCCAACGTTACAAATCTCGTAACGCGACTAGAATGACTACTCATCTGGTTAAAAACTGTTCTCGAGCTCCTGAAGTGTTAAAAACAATATTGATTAAAAAAACATCTATGTCAGACATTACGAATTTAAGGAGATTACCTAGTGATAGTTCCGAAAGTAATACATCACTACAAGAAAGACGTCAAGAACAATCCAATGCAGAGAACATTGAACCACAAACCAATTTTGATCAGGTAAATAATTTATAGTGAAAACTAGTATTTTTGTTGATGGTAGTAGGAATCAAGCAAGAATTATTTTAACCTAAATTAACCGGTTTATTCGACGAGGCATATCGGCATTCTTACTACTGAACTAGGAAAATTACTCATTTAATAGCTTTTTCCCCTTTGTCTTCACAGGAAAACGTGCAACGGGCGCTGACTAGAGCGATTTATGTATCTGGGCAACCCCTAGCACTAGTAGAACACCCTTTATGGAGAGATTTCTTCAAATTACTAAAACCAGATTTTAGTCTGCCTACTAGAAAAACACTTGGAACGAAACTTCTAGATGAGGAATATTCAAAAATCAAAGAGGAAATTGATAAGAAAATTAATGAAGCTCAAGTCATTCACATTGCTTTGGATGGATGGACTAATATAAGAAACGAGCCCATAGTGAACATAATTTTGTACACACCGACACCATACTTCTATGATTTCATAGAGACTAAACAAAATAAACATACAGCTGACTATTTATTTCAAGAAGCATGCAAAATCATTGACAAAATCGGAAGCGACAAAATTATGCTGATTGTAACAGATAATGCTACCAACATGGTAAAATGTGGTAAGATGCTGGAAAGAAAATATCCCCATGTAAAGTGGGCAGGCTGCTTAGCTCACACATTGCATCTAATAATTGGAGATATATTAAAAAACCAACAAGTTACGAAACTGTTTTCTGATATCACAGATGTTATCAAGTGTATTCAGCGTTCTCATATTCTCTCAGCAGATTTTAAATCAATTGCACGGGACAAGGGAGTAACGAAATCATTACAGTTACCAGTGAAAACAAGATGGGGAAGTCACCTGAACTGCGTTCAAAGTCTGTTAGAATGCAAATCGATTCTTCAAAACATGGCGTTAAACTCACCAGGTGTACAGAAATACAAAAATTTACTTTTAAATGAAGACGAGTGGACGAAATTTGAAAAAATAAAGTTATTATTAAAACCAATCGTAGATTGGATAACAAAGTTGGAAGGAGATTACTGTTCTATCCATTTGATACATACGGCATTTGGCGAATTAAAAGAACTAGTAGATAAGCATATAGTCGCTGAAATTTTAGGCGAAGAAGCACACAATCATTTAATAGAGAAATTCAGCGATAGGAAAGCTACAGCGCTTAAGCCAATTCACTATGCTGCGGTTTTATTAAACCCGCAAAATCGTGGTACAACATGACATCAACTGAAAACATAGACGGATGGGAGTTCGTTCTTAACTTGGCTGAAAGACACAGTATTTCAGTTCAACAACTGTTCGAAGAAGTGTCTGAATATAAATGTGGCACTGGTTTGTGGAGCAAAGAGTTTATTTGGGAAACAGCTAAAAAAGTCAAGCCAGTTGCGTGGTGGCAAACATTATATTCAAAAACAGAATTAGGAGCAATCGCGCTGAAAATTTTGACTGCTCCAGCAACTTCTGCTTCTGTGGAACGCTCTTTTTCCACATTTTCAAACATACATACTAAAAAACGTAATAAATTGAAATTGGTTAACTGCCCAAAAGCTGAAGACATCTGCCGTTCCGCTATATCATTAGCAGGAGGACGACGGGAAGTTCGTAGTTTTGGTGTTTGCAAAGTTGATGAGTGCCCTGAATCAGTACCATCTACGTCTTCTCCTTCTTCCGCTAAAGCTGCACTTTCATCCAGCATTTCTTGTGATGGCACTTCCTAAAAAATAAGAAAATTTTATTAGTTTTGGTCATTATCGTTGTATCTCATATTGTTTCAATTTTTATTTCAGATGCCATCAACGAAAGATGCTTGGATGAATATTGAAAAAGGATATAGAAGAAAATTTCCGCACTGTCTGGGTTCCATAGATGGCAAACATATTCTTATAGAAAATCCACCTCATAGCGGAACCGAGTATTTTAACTATAAGAAAACCTTTAGCATCGTTCTTTTGGCTTTAGTTGATGCCAATTACAAATTTATATTTGCAGATATAGGATGCCAAGGGAGAATCAGTGACGGTGGCGTTTTTAATAATTCGTTACTATGGCAAAAGATCTCTAGAAACGAAATAGATTTCCCTACACCATGCCCACTTCCTGGATCGAACATTGATGTGCCGTACGTTTTCATAGGCGACGGCGCTTTTGCATTAAGTGAGCATGTTATGAAACCCTACCCAGGACAGCATAACGTCGGTTCACCAAAAAGAATATTTAATCAGAACTTATCGAAAGCTCGGGTGGTAGTAGAAAACACATTTGGAGTTTTAACATCAGTATTTCGAATTTATCGTCGCCCAATTGATTTAGATCCGAGTACTGTATCACAAATTACAATGACCTGTGTGCTAATACACAACTTCCTAAGGAAAAACTCCCCGGAAAGATATACCCCTCCAAGAACTTTTGATGTAATTGATGGAAATGGCCAACTAATAACACGTGGATCTTGGCGAAACTACGAAAGTTGTTATAATGCAATTCAGGTTCCAAACATACCCCGTAGGTCAGCCGTACACGCCAAACAGATAAGAGAAGAATTCACATCATATTTTTGTAGGTCGACATAGGGAATTTTTATTATAATAAAATATGCTATCTCAAAAACTACTGAACCGATTTTGATGACATTTGCAGTATTCCTTACGTTGAACAATACTTAGTATAACAAAAGAAGAATCACTTAAATTGTACTTGTAGTTCCGGAGATATGGAACAAACATAAAAACATACATACCTACATACAGACACTTGAAA
This sequence comes from Lithophane semibrunnea, assembly GCA_947363905.1. Lineage (NCBI taxonomy): Eukaryota > Metazoa > Arthropoda > Insecta > Lepidoptera > Noctuidae > Lithophane > Lithophane semibrunnea. The sequence goes on along the minus strand of OX376199.1, from coordinate 14,415,541 downwards.
TTTGGCACTTTTATTCAGACGCTGATATGTACACGCGCCAAAGGAGATAAGTAACCAGTCACGCACACACACTACAAAACTATCGCCGCTGTGTAAACGATTCATTACGTAGAGTGAGTGCGCCTATGTCTTCTAGTAATGATAGTATAACCAAATTTCGCCATAACAGTTAAAGCATTCGTAGCTCAACGAATAATCCATATACTTCTGAGTACAGGTATGTGGGTTCGATTCTCTGAAGTGGTGATTCTTTTTGAGATTTAAAATTTTAAGCTAAAGCAATTAGAATATTTTTTGTTTAGAAATTTATTTAAAATAGCTTAAATAAATAAAACCATTTTTATTTATATCTTTATTTAAAAAATAAAAGAATATCACAAGTTATCATGTTTTATTATAAATGCACAATATATTTAGAACATAATTACCATTACATCTTTTTATACAATCATAATAAACAATGGACGGAGTGAATAAACATGTCACATAGATAAATATATAATCTGATCCAGTAACAATAACATCACTCGCACTCCAGTACCGCCGACTTATTTTATCATGGCTAAATATGCTGTAAAGTTTTGAAGAATAGTATTAAGATTTCGTTTATTTCGTTATAACAACAAACAGCAAGTAGTAACAGACAGTAACACACAAACAACAGTAACAGTGACAGTATTGTCTGTAGTTCAGTTGTAACTTATAAATTACATTTTTAAATATTAATGTAAAAATAAAAACAAATCAAAATATAAAATACCGGGGTATATAAATATAAAATATAAAAATAAAACCCACCGGTATCGGGAACAGTATTATAATTATTACCAACACTGTTTCTAGGAAAATATTAGATTTAAATTCGTTAAAATGTCTGAAAATTAAAGACGGTAAAATGATAAGTCGGCGGTAATTTTCGATATTACACTTACTCAAGATGATCCGTAATTAATCATATTAGTGGATATATTATACATTATTAATTAAATTTCATCATCATATTAGCCGTAGGACGTCCACGTCCAGTTTCAATAATTATAATTAACTATTATGTTAATAATGAATGGGTGCCCCTTCGCTGTCTATGACAAGTTGCAAACGTCTCCTCATACTAGCAACCATGTTGTTGCAAAGGTCACTACCACGTAACGACTCCCAAGTCGACGTTACAACTTCATCCAGATTAGACTTTGATCTAACTTCAGATGGGTCCCAGTTCAACACCATATGACCCCATAAATTTTCTATGGGGTTTAAATCTGGACTTTTAGCAGGCCAATCAATAACAGTCACATCTGTTTGTGATCTTAGCCAATCTTGCACAATATGTGCTTTGTGCACAGCACAGTTGTCGTGCACAAAATAAATATGCTCGTTTGGATAGGCAACTCGCACTGTGGGCAGCATAACATTTTTTAAAATATCTAAATAGCCGTGACTATTATTACGAGCTCCCACTTCAACGAGCTCACCGGGACCCATCGACGACATCCAGCCCCAATACCCTAGTGTAATGCGGCCACTAGTCCTAAGTGGCAAAATATTTTTTTCCGTGTATCGGTCTCCTTTTTTCCTCCATAGTATTTTTCGTCCATCCTTATCTGATTTGAAACATTTCTCATCAGTAAATATGACGACATTGTTTTGCCAATCGAAGTGCCGATATTCCTTCGCGAAGCGAACGCGAGTTTGACGGTGCACGGAGGATAATAAAATTTTCCGCGCCGGTTTGCAACATGACAAACCGTCCGCTCGCAGGTGGTTCCGTACAGTTTGCATAGTCACGTTGTGTGCTACTGCTGTTATGCTGGTCTTAGCGAATGGATCTGATGTATGGGTGGCAACAATCTCACGGTGCCGAGGCGAAGCATTTGTGTATGCCAATGGTGTCGGTCCAGGCAGGCGACGGTTTATTTCGCCTGTCTCAGCGTGACGATGCACCCACAGTCGAACAGTTTTTCTCTACAAAAAAAAGGGAAAATATTAAAACTAAACATAAACATACACCTCCCAAATTATAAATTAAGAAATTAAAAACTCCTACACAATATAAATAAAATGAAGAGAATATATATTTATACAAGGACAATAATTCATATACTACATAATATATATAGTTTATTGAAATTATGTATACATTTATAATAATAATAAAAAAGTAATATTTATATAATATAATTATGACACATAATATATTATTCAGTCTATTCACATAAAAAAATAAAAAACGAAATCTAAAAAGTGTTAAGCATTCCGTAATAATAATTTATTATACATTATTTCGAATAAATATCCTTTGATTATTTTCCATATAATGCAATTTATATTTTTAAATAATTTAGAAAAAAAAACATTTCAAAATTGTTATTTTATTATTATTATAACTCATATTCATTTACAAACATAATCATTATATTTTTTCAATACAAAATACAGATGAAACCTTTATTATAAAATACTGTGCAAAACGATCATGGTAATTATTAAATATCGTTATAGTGAGTGGGTATGCAGATAATACATATATATTCCGGTGTAATTTCCTATTATTTTCAACTACTCATCAATCACTACAATTCGTTAAATGAGACACAACAGACAATCTAATTGAAATTACTGGGTAACGGTGACATTATGCCACCGTTAAAATACAATATTTTTAATAATAATTTTACTTACCGATATCATTAGGCGCCTTGCGATTTCACTGACAGAAATGTTTTGCTCGTGCAAAACAATAATCTGAGCTTTTAGAAATATCGTTAAATGATGCATAGTCTCAGTTAATTAATTTATCACAATCACAAACTTCGTAAAAGTGCCAAAGAGGGAGTGTTGGTGTAGTTGCTAATGCGAACTGACTCATACATAAGTTCACAATAAAAGGCAGGAATATATTTTGTAAAGCGGGTAGTTGTCTTCTAAACTGGCAAATAATTTTAAGTAGGCGAGAAACTTGTGGTAGATTCTCAAACCGGTCAGAATATCGATTTATCAGTTAGTATATTAATTCTAAGTTACAAAATCTCAAAAATTATTATTAAGTAAAACCACGGTTTGAACTCTAACCATTTGTCGCTGTAGGTTGAATGCTTACCTGTTGCGCCACGAGAACGTTAATCTTCCGATGCGAAATTCTGACATACTATCATTTACAAAACGTAAGCGCACTCACTCTACGAATGCTATGTGTGCGTGGCGGTCATTGAACAGTACGTAATGAATCGTTTACACAGCAGCGATAGTTTTGTAGTGTGCGTGACTGGTTACTTAACTCCTTTGGCGCGTGTACATACCTATACAAAAACTGGGCAGTTCTGAAAATATTACATACATACGAGTCGAATTGATAAGCTCCTTTTTTGAAGTCGGTTAATATTTGAAATTGTATAGTTCGCTATAGGTCGTTGATATACCTACTAGTAAACAAACGTAGATAGGTCATACGCGCTACTTCAGCTTAGTCACTTGCCCAACGTATTAATAAGGATAAGGACTGACGTGGATGCGACAGAGGTAATAAGTGTCTTATACCTACTTTGTGTGCAATTATGCATTCAGTGCCATGTTTTTCGACCGCTTGCCTTGCGGGTGACTTACCTACGTTTTTCTACTACTACCTACATCAATGCTATAATGGGTACTTTCTTTATGATTTGTAGAATAAGTTGTAGTACTGACTTATAAGTGCATATTACTTCGTTCATATTATTAGCAAAGAAAGTTTGTGTATATCTATTTTGATACAATATGCTACGAAAAATATTTATAGTTTTACTTACCTCTGTATTTATATTATTTGTGCTTGTGTACACCGGCCCCAAAAATGATTCCATTAGCTCATAAGCAAACCATATGGGTCTGTAGATATCGTCTGCTCCTAAAACATAAGACATATTTACTTATCAGATTCAAGAAAAAGAAAAAAAGTATTGGAATAGGTAGGTAGGTACGCAATTATACGTTAAATTCAACATTTAATGAAAATTTTTATCTATCGTTCGGGCTGTATGGCGATAGTAGCGCCAAGAATAAGCTTCTAATTAAGCATTTTATCTCTCAAAACAAAAAGCAGCTATAAATTCCATGTAATGACAAAAAAAAATTGTCAAAACTAACCTGCACCAGAACGAATCGACTCTTGTTTCTTTTTGAAGTGTCTCCTGAACGTAGCCATTAATATTTATTTTTTAATTCTTTCACATTTTTATTCATTATCACACTAATGCGGGTCCACGCATCGTGTACCTTCTGCCTATTTTTGTCGTTAATGTCTTTTGAATTCCAAATACATGGCTCATTTTGATATGCTTCTAAGAAACAAAGAGTTGTATCTTCTGACCAATCGGACATGATAACGCGCCAAAAACTGTTGTTAACGTGGTATCAATGAGACACGTCCGCCACCCGTAAGCTCGCGCGCGACACTGACCGTTTACCAAGCGTATGGAAACACCGCGAACTGTTCGCCAAACAGTCTTTGATCTGTGAAAAAAAACCGACACCGATCCCGAACAGTGGCGAATACAAACAGGAACAGGCAAACACATACAAACACCCATCCACATATTGGTGATTGCTGTTTGTTGTTTGCTGTTTGCCATTGTTTGCCAAGCGTATGGACGGGGCTTGTAAGCTTTTAAGCAACTCAAGATCAGAATTATCGAAGATCTGTGGGGCATGTCTACTAAAGTTTGTCAATCCATTATTGAGACAATTGCACCCTACTTAGCTTTAATATTTATTTTGTGTGTGGATCAAGGGGTATTCCCAGTTTTAATGAAGTACAGTAAAGTTATTCCACTTTTCAAATCCGGGGACAGCAAAGACACTAATAATTATAGACCCATATCAGTTTTGCCGGTTTTCAGCAAGGTGTTTGAAAAAGTAATGTTAAATCAAATGCTCAATCATTGTAGGCAACTCACTCGCTTGATTGATGATTTCAATCAATGTTAACTTTAATATTTGAATTTAGAATTACGCGCGAAACGAAATGGCAGCCTCGCGCCATAGAAATATACTGTAGACCACGCTTACCTTGTACGCATGCGCGGGGCCGCCTTTTGGTTTCGCGCGCTGGCCGACCGATGCGAGGGAACGCCACGCGCCGCCGCGTAAGGCTAGGTTCAGATGACAAGCGCTCAGCGCGCGTTGAACGCGCGTTGAATTTTTGTATAGTGTTCACATGGTGCGCGCTTGTCAGGCGTTAAACGCGCGTTGTTGCGGCCAGTTTGAGTTCTACATTTGTCGAAGATGGACGTAGAAACAGTTTTATCGGTGATTTTATACAGACGGCAGAAACGACACAACAGAAGACGGAGATATTGGGTTCACCCAATTTTGTCAACCAGGCTGACTGAAAGTCAGTACATTATTTTATATCCTAAGTCAAGGCAATTTGAGCCCAAATTCTTTAACTACTTCAGAATGTCCATCAAGTCATTTGATGACTTACTGACTCTCATAAACGATGAACTCGTAGCAGATAAAAACGCTGTGCGATATAGCATTTCACCGGAAGAAAAACTCATAATTACATTGAGGTAAGTTTTTTAATAATCAACATAATCTATAAATCAAATCAAATCAACTTGTTTAGGAACAATTTTTTTAAAGAAAAAATAACATTTTGTTACTCGCAGAATAACTCTAACTCTGATTCATTGCTGACATTAGTTGGTGCTGGCGATGGAGTAGGTATTACTGGCGATGGAGTAGGTATTACTGGCGATGGAGACCCCATTGCTGTAGTATAACCATAATGTGCAAAATTATTTGACACACTAGACTGCTGTGATCTATAATCATGATAACGAAAGCCTTCAACAGAAGCTGATGACTGATGACGCTGCTCTTGTGATGAATAATTTCTTCGTTGTGATACCGGGTAATTTTGATTTTCATATGTCTGTTGTTGTGGTCCTTGAAATTCATTTAGGTTTTGCAAAATTAAATTATAAATGGCAATTTTAGTTTGAAGTCGCCTATATTCCGGAATTTTTTTAATCTCTTTAACGAGTGACAAACAAAACAGCTTGTCTTCATCGTCATCTTCTTTTGGATGAGACACATTTTTCTGTGCTAAACTCTGCTCTAATATGTTTGCAAATCTTTCATCAGCAGGATTTAATTTTTGTTTTTTTCCTGAAGTAGATTTAGGACTCTTAAAGCCAGAACTTATTTCTACTTCAGCAACCTCTGACGAAGTTGATGCATTATCTGCATCGAAACTATTTTCTGTATCTTTGTTGGCAATTGATGCCTGTAGAAATCGTAGTCTATTATAATGAATATATGTCGAAGTTTTGGAAGCTCCTGATCCAGATTTGACAGTCTTAATTTTCTTCACCTCTCTCATATAATTATCCCGTAAACTCTTCCACTTTTTTTGCAGGGATGACGCTGAAAAAAAAAACAGTATTTAGTAATAGTTTATGTTTGTTTCCAGATATTTGGCCATTGGATGTTCATTTGGGACATTAAGCTACGACTATAGAATTGGCAAATCTACTGTGGCTACTATAATACCACATGTATGTGAAACTATTTGGAAAAAATTAAGGCCCGTTGTTATGAGTGAACCAACGAAAGAAAAGTGGTGTGAAATATCCACGATATTTGAAAAGAACTCAAAGTTTCCCAATTGTTTGGGAGCCTTGGACGGGAAACATATACGGTTAATCCAGCCTGAACACACGGGTTCTATGTATTATAACTATAAAAATTATTTTTCGCTAGTTTTATTGGCGCTAGCGGATGCAAACTATTGTTTTGTGTGGGTTGACATAGGTGCCTACGGTAAAAACAGTGACTCAGGTATATTCAAGAATTCTTCATTGTACAAAAAGCTGACAGAAAGGTCATTAGATCTACCTGAGCCAAAGGCATTGTTAATACAAAATAGACCGACAACGTTGCCATATGTGATAGTGGCTGATGAAGCTTTTGGCATGATGGAGAATTTAATGCGTCCATATGGGGGAAGGTCACTAACTTATGCTAAAAAAATATTTAATTACCGTTTGACATTAGCACGCCGGTATGTTGAATGTACTTTTGGCATAATGTGCAATAAATGGCGCATTTTACACAGGCCGTTAGATGTTAACATCGGTTTTGCAGAAAAGATCGTAAAAGCGATATGTACACTAAATAATTATGTTAGAATCAGGGATGGCTACAATTTTGAAGACACACTTTATACGCCACCCCTGGAAAATCTAGCCTCACATTATACCGGACGTGCTGTGCGACAGGCGGATAATGTTCGAGTACATTTAACAAACTATTTCATTAATGAAGGAAAAGTAGATTGGCAGGATCGTTATATTTAACTTGTAACACAAACCGATTGTAAATGTAAATAAATATATATACTCACATAATATTTTCTTCTTTTCTTCATTGTCATGTCCTTCACAAAATATAAGGACGAGTTCTTCCCAAGCCCGTCTTCTCAAATTCTTATCTGAATAATCGCTACTTGTCATGTCCCATATCGCAGGACGTTTCTCTATTTCATCAATTAATAATTCCGTATTAAAAGCTTCGGTTTCCATTTCGGACGATTTTCGGACGAACTTGACGAACCCTATACGTCTATCCGCGTCGAAAGCGCGCGCTCAACTGAACGGAAACATAGAAAACCAATGATCTCAAAGCGGCGTTGACGCGCGCTGACAACAGTCGAGCGCTAGCGCAGCGTTGAACGCGCGCGTTACTAAAACGCGCGTTAGCATGTGTACGGCCTGAATAAAATGTATGTAGTTGTAAACGCGCGTTATCAAAACGCGCGTTGAGCGCTTGTCATCTGAACCTACCCTAAGTCGATTTAGTGCCCTTGAAACACCGTCGCGCGCGGTATCGCGCCGCTTGTCCGTTCCCGCCAATTCGGTTTAGTTTAGTTTTCAACGCTAGTTTTCTATTGTTTTGTGAACTGTATAAGTGTGAACTTCAGTCAATATACTCTATACCGTAATTTTGCGTTTCGTTTTTTTTTATGTGAAATCCCGCCCTATCAAGAACATTTGGTCCTTCGCAAGCCGGATAAAAATGGATAGCAAAGTTACTGGCGTCGTCACACGGAGCAAAGCCCAAGCTGGAGCTGAGCAACGACACGCAGCGGACACGACGTGTGTCACTACGATCCCGCGTAGTGAAGTTGTTGCCACGTCGACCGGGTCGCGATCAAGCCGCTTGAGCCGCGAAGCGCTACGCCTCCGTGCCGAGTATAAGGCTGAAGAAGAACTCGTTAAGTTGAAAGAACAGCTTATCAAAAAGAAACTAGCGTTAGACATCGCGGAGATCGAGGACGAAGTATCAGAAAACCGCGCTCACAGTGTTTGTGATAGTCGTAATAACGTGGATGAGTGGCTAAGCTCAAGTCCAGCCCCATGCGAGCACGCGGATATACCGCCAGCGCCCCGTGCGCCGGCCGGCGCGTTCCCGCCCGAAGGCCTAGCCCGAGAGCCCGCGCGCGGCGCCGCGCATGCGCCGTGCACCACCGCCCGTGTTCCCGCGCTTTTCGAGCCCGCGGCGGCGTCCTCCCCGCCCAATCCGAAATATGCACCTGGGGCTCCGCCCGAAGTCACCAACGCCGGCACCGTCGCAGCTTCCGACATTATGCACCTAGCCGACGTTATTATAACCAACATGACGAAACGGCCACGACAAAATTATGATCTCGCCGTGTTTGATGGCAGCCCGGTAGATTGGTTGGCGTATCGACGTACCTATGAAGCTACCGCGTCCACGTATAGCTTGTACGAGAACACCGTACGACTACAAGCATCGCTCCGTGGCGCGGCAAAGTGTGCCGTTGAAGGTCTGCTACGTACCGGGGCCGACCCAACAGACATAATAGAAGCCCTAGAAGAGGAGTTCGGACACCCCAATTTACTACTGGAAACTGCACTTCATAAAATACGAAGTCTACCTCGTGTATCTGACAGTGGCGTGGAGTTGAGAAATATGACGTGCGTTATACGAAATTGCGTGTACATTCTAAAAAACATAAAAGCGGAGGGTTATGTAAATAACCCGCAAATAACGCACGAAATACTAAGTAAATTAACCCACGTTCAAAGAGCGCAGTACGGCGAGTTTGTTATGAAAATGAACATCGATAGTAAAGAAGATCTTCGTGTATCGCCGAACGTAAATATTGTACTCGAGTTCCTGAGTCACTTGTCACGGGCATCAGCTTATTACCTACCACTGAACATAAGCACCGAGCCGAATAATAGTCATCGTAACCGGCCCACCGCTACTGCCAACCCCGCTGCCGCAGCCGCCGTGAACACTTCGCGAGCCGAGCGCGCGGATCCCGCGCGTCGCCAGCAACGGGAACCTACTCATCGTGTACACGTTACCAGCGAGGAATCTGCGTCAACGAGTACATCGCCGTGTACGTCGTCGTCAACGAGTGTATGCGTGTTGTGTAGTAGTGCGGTTCACCGATTACCCGAGTGCGACCAATTCGTAAATAAAAGTGAACAAGAAAAGTGGGACTTCGTAAAGGTAAATAAGCTATGTTTTAAATGTTTAGTGCAAAGTCATTCTCGATATCGTTGTCGCGCAAAACGGTGTGAAAAGTGTCGTTCTCCGCATCACATACTTCTCCACTACGAGAAGTCGAGCGCCCCGGGCGCCGCCGGCGTCGCCGGCGCCCCACCTGTGGGTGCCGCGGCGCAGGCGGCCGTCGTACAACCGCCGTCGGAAGTCGAGTCAGTGACGAGTATGGGTGAGCGATGTCGGAACACAAAAACATTATTAAAAATTGTGCCTGTTACTATTATTGTAAATAACGTCGAACATAATTGTTATGCATTGCTTGATGATGGTGCCACTGTGTCGTTAATTGATTCTAGTGTTTGTAATTTTAGTGGACCATTATCCCCGTTGAAACTTGTTAGTGCACGCGGTCATATTGTTACTGATAAGTATTCTTGTAAGGTGACTGTACTAATACGCGGCCCCAACGGTTTGTGTCATGATATCGCATTACGTACTATTGATAACTTAGACTTACCCACCCAAAGTGTGCCCGCCAGAGTTTTAGTTATGAATAAACATCTACGAGACTTAGATTGTTGTGAGATGTCGTGCGCAAAACCAATGTTATTAATCGGGCAAGATAATTGGCAGTTAATAGTTAACCAGGAAATACGACAGGGTAGATCCGGACAACCCGTAGCGTCGCTTACGAAGTTAGGGTGGGTTGTTCATGGGCCTGTAGGTATTTGTGACGAGTCTGTTCCTGAATCGGTTAATCTATTATTTGATAATTTCGATGATTTAAACGAACATAATATGAAACAGCAATTTTTACTCGAGTCGATCGATATCACAGAAGTGTCACGCGAAAATGTTGAGACTGAACGCGCCTGTAAGATCCTAGATAGCCCTAGTCACCGTGTTGACGGGGGCTGGGAGGTAGGACTACTATGGTCACGTGACGCTGTACACTTACCCGATAATTATGATTATGCTGAATCGTATTCTCGTCAAATTGATAGGTTAGTTTCTGAGAAATATACTGGGCGGTTGGATACTCCGCTGAGTGTTAACCCGGTATGGCACCTACCGCATGTTGGGGTCATTAACCCGGACAAACCAAATATTATGCTTAGATCGGTTTATGATGCTGCGGCCAAATACAAAGGTGCATGTTTAAATGATTATTTGTTAACAGGGCCGGACTTGTTAAATTCTTTATCAAGCTTATTGATGTTTCGATCTGGTCCAATAGCTTATACAGCGGACATAGCCGATATGTTTCCGCGGAAAGAAGATCAGGGCGCGCAGCTCTTTCATAGGAGAGGCCGGAACCGAGAGCGTGACCCTGATACATACGTCATGGACTGTATGATTTTCGGTGCCAAGTCATCGCCTGCTTCAGCCATGCATGTCTTGAATAGAAATGATAGTGTTCATTCAATAGATAGTACACGTCAGCTGATCAAAGATGTATCTTGGATACACTCCGCTGGTGGATTCTCTATCAGGGGGTGGGCGACTAATTCACCCGAACTTCGAAAAGAGTTACCAGCTGTCGTGCCCGGTGCTGTAAATTGTGAAAAGTCTCCGTATAATAGCGAACGAACATTAGGTATATTACGGATGTCGGAGTCAGACGAGTTAACGTCTGACTTATCGTTTAAAAAAGTGACAACTGACGTAGTAGACGGTAGAGTTATTCCTACTAAACGGCAGTTTGTGAGATTTGTAATGAGTATCTTTGACCCTCTTGACTTAGTTTACTCTTATACGATAAAGTTTAAAATCTGGTTACAGAAATTATGGAATCCTGGTATAAGATGGGAAGTTATTTTTACTTGCCTTGTCACTCGCGGTGTACATATTGAGCTCGCGTCTTCACTATCAGCTGACTCGGCCATAATGGCAATGCGACGCTTGATAGCTCGCCGTGAACCACCCTCTATCATGTTCAGTAATAGAGGCACGACTTTGTAGGTGCTGACGCAGAGCTGAAAGCTGCCATTCAGGCAATGGAGTCAGAAATTCATAATTTCGTCGTTACCGACGGCATCTTTTCGCAATTTAATACTCCTGCAGCCCCGCACATGGGTGGGTGCTGGGAGCGGCTTGTCCGCTCAGTAAAAACCGCACTTAGAGTTACTTTGTCGGCGCGGGCGCCTAAAGAGGAGTTGCTAATGACATTGATGGCTGAGGTAGAGATGACCCTGAACAGTAGGCCATTAACTTTTGTGGGTACGGACCCCGATGGACCCATCGCTCTTACCCCCAATCATTTATTGATAGGTACGGCTACCGGTGCATCTACGTTAGGTAACTTCGATGCATCGGACTTAACCAGTAGGAAGGCTTGGGTAAAAGCTCAGACTCTGGCGGACATGTTGGCGACGCTGGCTGAAAAAGTATGTCCCCACTCTTCAAAAGCGACAAAAGTGGCTGCACGAAGTGGCGCCCGTGAAGGTGGGAGACATGGTTCTTATTTTAGAAGAGAATCAGCCGCATAATGTTTGGCCTAGAGGCGTGATTAGCGCAGTCCACCCAGGCCGCGACGGCCATATTAGAATAGTTACTGTTAGAACCTGTAGGGGCTTTATGAAACGACCGGTTGTAAAGGTCATTGTGTTGCCTACTGACGAGTTTGTTCAGGAACAAGGGGGTGGAATGTAGGCAACTCACTCGCTTGATTGATGATTTCAATAAATATTAACTTTAATATTTGAATTTAGAATTACGCGCGAAACGAAATGGCAGCCTCGCGCCATAGAAATATACTGTAGACCACGCTTACCTTGTACGCATGCGCGGGGCCGCCTTTTGGTTTCGCGCTCTGGCCGACCGATGCGAGGGAACGCCGCCGCGTAAGTCGATTTAGTGCCCTTGAAACACCGTCGCGCGCGGACGTGTATCGCGTCGCTTGTCCGTTCCCGCCAATTCGGTTTAGTTTAGTTTTCAACGCTAGTTTTCTATTGTTTTGTGAACTGTATAAGTGTGAACTTCAGTCAATATACTCTATACCGTAATTTTGCGTTTCGTTTTTTTATGTGAAATCCCGCCCTATCAAGAACAATCATTTTAATCGTAATAACATCCTACACGATCAACAGTATGGTTTCACCAAAGGATGTTGCACAACTGACGCCGGTGTCACCTTATTAAAACATATCTTTAAGGCATGGGAAGAGGCACAAGATGCAATAGGAATCTTTTGCAACCTATCTAAGGCTTTTGATTGCGTGAAACACGAAACGCTGCTCTTGAAACTTGAGCATTACGGACTGAGTAAACTTGCGCTTGGCTTAGTAAAATCATATTTGAATGATAGAATGCAGCAAGTTCAAATAAACGGTGTGAACTCATTGGGTTTAAAAGTTAGAATGGGTGTACCACAGGGCTCGATATTGGGTCCATTCCTCTTCTTAGTATATATAAATGATTTACCTCAACTACTGAAAAATCGACCACAAATGGTGTTATTTGCTGATGACACATCACTGATTTTTAAAGTAAATAGACATGCACGGGAGCTTGACGACGTAAATAACGCTATGTTCAAGGTCCATAATCGGTTTACTATAAATAATTTGGTATTAAATGAGAAGAAAACTAAATGCATAAGATTCACGTTACCGAATGTAAGAAGTAGTGAATGTCATGTTGTACTGAACAGGGAGATACTAGAATTCGTCGAAAAGACAGTTTTCCTGGGGATCACGCTTGATTCTAAACTACAGTGGGGTCCTCACATAACATCACTTGCAGGGTGACTAAGTTCAGCCGCTTACGGTGTTTGGAAAATCCGCCAACTAACAGACGTGGATACCGCGAGACTGGTCTATTTTAGTTACTTTCATAGCATCATGTCTTACGGTATTTTGCTGTGGGGACGGGCTGCAGATATTGATTCTATCTTTATTTTGTAAAAGAGGGCTGTCCGACCCATCTACAACTTCCACAGACGCGAATCTCTAAGGGAACTGTTTAAAAAAATTAACATCATGACGGTTCCTTGTCAGTACATATATGAAAACATTATGTATGTTCGGAAAAATCTACATCTATTTAGTAAGATAGACAGGCATAACTTTAACACTAGAAATAGGAACAAATTAGATCAACCACGTTTCAGATTGTCTAAAGTACATACTTCTTTTACTGTGTAAAATGATATACACAGTACCCCATAATAAAATGTTATAATAAAATACCACTCATTATTCTTCAACTAAATGAGAAGTTTAAAACATGCATTAAACGCACACTATGTAGACAGGCATATTATAAGTTGGATGATTATATCGTAGATAAAAATGCTTGGCTTAATGCTGGTCCTGCTCCACAGGCACTAGGGCTCACTAGTTAAAATTTTTAATATTTGGAAGAGTTGCTTCCCCTTTTTTTCTGACTTTACAAACTTAATGTTTATTTTTTTCTTTAAATTCTATTATATTAATCTCCCAAGTACATTGCAAATTATAGTTTTGTATAAATTAGAAGCATTTTTTCAATTTTGTAAATGTGATTACCATGGAGCCGTTTAATATGGTATCATGTTTTATATTGACTTGAAAGAGCATGGCAGATGAGAGTATGTCATACTAACTTAAATGTCTCGCTGATGGTGGCGCGTGTGTTGGATCATTCGGTTCCCTACAAAATGGTTGAGCTGGATGGTGTTGATCCACGTGTCATGTTCGTGAACGGGCGCTGTCAGTTGAGACTGGTCATCTCTCATCTGCCAGGGCTTATTTTTAATCTTATATTTTGAATTGTTTTTGATTATTTTTCATTTGACATTGTTCTCACATATAGAAGCACCAAGAATACTGTACCCAGGATTTTGTAATATCTATATCCATTTTTAAAAGAGTGTCCTTGGAGTTTCTTGCCCGTTCTTCTCCATAGAGATCTACGATTTGGAATGGGCAACTAGCTTCAACTTTTTGACTAACTGACCGATTCTTTGACAATTCAAAAGTGCCTGTAAATGGTTTAATTGAAATAAATGCTTTGAGTTTGAGTTCACTAAATTCAAAAAATAAATTTGATAGAAATCCTTTTAAATGCGCAATAACGAAAAATAGAAATTCTATGTAAATAAAACATTAAAATAGGTTTATAAATATTCAGTGATTTAAAAAAAAAACATCCAAAATAATGAAAAAAAGTTAAAAAATATATATATCTGAGGGCACTGAGGTCAAATTTCTACTGACTTACCGCTTAAATCAAGATGTGATTGAAAATTTGTTTGGAATTTATAGAGTAAGAGGTGGTTGTAATCGGAACCCGACATCTAGAAGCTTAAGAGCTATGTTCCGGTCCAATCTATTAAATAATTTGATTAAATTGGATAATACTAATTGTGAATCAGATCAAGACACCTTTATGTCTACGCTGGCCGAGAATGAGCAGCAAAATACACAGCCATCAGCACCATCATTGGAAGATCCACTAGCAATTGCTGCCAGCTAGTTGGAGATCAACAACATTCAAGTGTTGCAATAGATCTCCAACTTGAGGGTGCGGATAAAGAAAATGTACAAGTTTCTTATGTAATTTCGGGTGGGGATGGGGCAACAACCGAAATTACATTAGAAACTTGTATTATACTATTTTGCTGGCTGGTTAGGCAAAGTGTGTGTAGAAAATTTTGATTGTATTGCATGCAAAAGTGTTTTAATTAATAATGAAGTTGATTTTAATGATAAGAAACAATTATTGTTGATTAACAAAACTTATTCAAATTTGACCACACCAAGTCTTAAATCTCCAAGTGATTTTTTATATGATTTATTTAGTAAAAAAAATAATTGATTTTTTTTAATGATAGCAATAGCGAAATTCACAAAATCAATTTGATGTCTGATTTAGTGAAAAAATTTTAAATAAATCTTCCCAATGATTACCATGATTTTAATCACATTGATTTTTTAATGAGAAAATTATTTGTAATCAAAATATATGATTACTGTAAATCAAAAATTAGAATTCTGCAAAATAAATAATCTAAACTAGTATTATAATATCTGTGTCTAAAGCGTGGTTTAAACTAATATTGACTTTTTATATTTGCTAAAATTTACAGATTAAAAAATTCTTTCACCAGAAAGCTGCATTAGCAGCGAGTAACAAGATCTAGATTTTATAAAGAAGGCCATCTCAAAAGCTCATTCTGTACAAGCATTAAATTAGCTAGCGAAACTTTATCGATGCATAGGTAGGTATGTACCTACTGATCACTCTGCTATAAGTACCTACTTGATTGAACCCCGACTTGATTGAAGTATTAAAATATTTTTATAAAAATATTCCGTTCGTTTTTTTTTTATTTACCTAGTACCTACTTGTATCCTCCTACTCCTAGTACCTACCTATTAAATTTTTTACTTACAAACAATTTTAGATTGATTTGAGTAAGTAATAAAATTTAGCAACATGTAATGATATTATATTATTAATACAGGGTGTAAGGGTACCTAAGCACTATTGTCGTAGTATTATAATAACTGTGCTCTTGTCATTCAAACCTAACCTAACCTAGTTGACTTAAATATAAAAATAAATGACCGAGTAACAACAAAAAAAAAAACGTGATTATCATAAAAATATTTTAAAAAGTTTCTATGCGAGACAGTGCTTGCTAGCGAAACAGCTGACTGACTGAGAGAGGGGTCGCGCTCACGGCCGGTCAGGTCACGTCTCACGCCCCCCACACGTCCGTGTTAAGACGCAAGTTCGTTGCCCTAGCGCCTAGGCGCCTAGGTGAAAGGGTGAAAAAAGTGATTTTCCATTGATTTTACTTTCTATATATGACACCAAACCACTGGATTCAAGGATAACGGTGTTTACCCTAACACCCTGTATAATACCTATCATTGACAACATAAAAACTTTATCGTAAACTTCGCCCTAAAATGCGACCACTTTAGCTGTGACTTTAGTAAGTTACCGCGGTTGGGCACGACACGAGACCAAAGCCAAAGCAGATAATTTAGCGAATTTATTAAAATACGAATTTACTGCTGCACGAATAACTAACTGTGTAGGTGCCGATCGGCATAAAAATAAAACAAATTTTGTTCGCCATCACGTCTTCTCCTTTATGCTGCTTTTTAGGGTTCCGTAGTCAACAAGGAGGAGAAAGGAAAACGATCACGATCGTTTTTTTTTTTTTTATACTATTAGATATTAATATAATATATTTTATTTTTTATTACAGTGCGCTGTACCGGTACAGCGTTCTGATAATGGTTTGCCGCACCGATCGGCTCTGTTTTGCATAGGGTCGCAGTATAATGCTGAGCGATAGCCGTTTTGCGTGGATGTGACGCATGTTTCCCCCAACCTTTTTTATTTTTACTTTGTGGTTATTTTCTTTTTTTGTTTTTTGCGTCATATTTACCGCAAATAAACGTATTTTCTTTCTTTCTTTCTTTCTTATCACCGCTACGTAGGCTCCACAGGTTACAGAGTAATAATTGACCAACTTAAATTTGCGGTTGCAAAAACATGTTCTCCAAGAACATGTTTTTTCAACTACAAAGCTTGTTGGATAAATTCATCCCAAATACGGAACCCTTCATTGTGCGTGTTTCGACACGCACTTCGCCGGTTTTTATTTGATGTTTTTAAGTAAGTACTGTTATTTCTCATTCAACCGAGTTACAAGGTTTTAGCAACAGTAGATTTGTTATCAAGAAGAAGAACTTAAAGATAGCATTGAAATACTTAAAAACATGAAGAGGCATTCGCAGTAACGTGAAAATCGTGAAAATTGATAGCTCACTCACACAAGTGAAACTATTCCGCCAACTCGAGATTTTTTTTTGTTGCATTGATAATACTCGTCCTTGAGCGCACGGTGCTATGACAAAACTCGATGTGCGATTCTAAAACGCCATCTAGTAGTATCGATGCCACCTAGCCACCTGCCACCTAGTATCCAGGCCAGACTCCTAGATGGCGTTGTAAAACTACAGTCGCTGGCAATTAGTGAGTTGCTGATGCTGCCATCTGTTAAAAATTGGAGGAAGAAAAATAGCCAGCTCAATAGCCAGACTTAGGGTGGTGTCATTTCTTTGTATGGGATTGGGTATCTGTACCGAGTATTATAATATCTGTGACCAAGCTCTCACATTATATTTAAAAAAAGAATGATTTGTCTTTATTGTAGACTAGAATATAACAGAATTTACTGTAGGACATTAACACATTGAGGGTTCAGACGCCGTCCAACTACATTGTAATTGTGGTTTGAGATAATTATAAATAGCACTATTAGATAGCACTATGAGATAATTATTAAAAACACTTTCTCTTTTATTGATTTATTGATCGTCCACTTCATCATAGACACCGTTATACTCCGTATACCGTAACACACATGCACACCGTTATTCTCAGATTGGCTTGGTCATGTCAAAGATCTATGCAGACAAAGATGGCACGAATATTTTGATGAATGATCTAAGTTAAAGGGAATCTGGTATAAAACTATCCAGTCTGAACCGCTTCGTTACCCTTGGTTTGAAGGAAGAGAGATAGTCAGGAAATATGTAGTAGCTCTGTTGAGGATGCGTTCGGGCCACATCAAGTTTAAATATTTAATGGGTAAAAGTACCTCACCGAACTGCGAAGTTTGTGGGGTGACTGAGGATATTTACCACGTGCTGATGGAATGTGACCGGAACATACGAGTTAGACAGTGTTCGCTTGGTGTGGGATTTGAAGTGATGACATGCAACAGCATCCTAGCGTCCCATTTGTCGAAGGAGGCTAGGATGTTGTTGGTTATCTACCAAAACGAATAGGCCCAACATTAGTAAGTAGGTCATAATTATAATAATAACTGTGTATTATCCATTGTTTAGTTTTAAGTTGTTGTATTTTCCTGTTACGGGGGTGACATTATCACTAAGTGATAAAACCATTTCAAATAAAAAGATTTAAAAAAAAAAAAACATAAACTATTAAAATAGCGTCTAAAAACTGTGCAGGTGGTATTAAATTCTGTTGATGCCTTGCCCAGCTTAGGTACCATATTATGGACATTACGTGACAACAGCAACCCACAGTTCTTTTTCCTACTATGCAATTACAATAATATTGTTTAATAGCCTCTCTACCATTAAGAGAACTGTCAACTAAAATATATGTAAAATATGTTTTTGAGCTTACATGTCTCGATTTTATTCGATCTTTTAATAGCCAGCAATAATGATTGGATATTGACAGTTCTCTTAGGTTGCTGTCCGTTTCTCGGCACACTTCTATTTCATATCTCCCATCTTGTCGTATGTGTTCTCCGTAATAGGACCTAGCCTGCTTAATTTGATAAATACCTAACGATATTTTTATCAAATCACTATGTGTGAGCTGCGGAAAATCATTTATGTTATAATTTTCCATATGTATTCTTGTAAAATCAGCTTTACGTCGGTTTATATTATTTGCAATCACGTAACAACCTAAATCATTTTTTTTGTTCATATTTTCATTGATTATTTGTAAAAATATCCCCAGCATCAACATGATTTGTAATAGGCAGGTGAAAAGCATTTATTAGAGCGGCAGCTACCTTAAAATCAATCATTAAACGCTTTGAAGCAGTATTAAAATAATCTTGTATAAATAATTTAAAATCTCTTTTAAACCTTCCGTTAACTATTTCGACCTCCCATCTACATATCCAAATAAACCTTGTGGTATTAACAAGGTTCTGTCAAAAATTTCCTGGCGATTTATATGGTTAAGTCCTAAATGCGTTGGCACAAAATATTCGTACATTAAGTGGCGAGCTTCAGACACATATCCATCAAGAGTTCTTTTAGGTATGTTAAATAGGGCTGATATTCTCTCATTGGAATCGCCGGTTCTCAACTTCAACAAATATGCTGTCAACCCAATAGGGCCCGATGACTTTTGCAGTAATTGTGGCACTTCATTTAAAATCGTTTGGCTCTTTGGTGAAGCCGACCCAATGGTGCACCAAACGGTCTTCCATATTTTGAATATTGATAAAATCAAGGCCAGCATTTTAGTGACTTTTTATTTCCAGCATGTCTTGAATGTGCAACGCTGTAAACACACTAACACAATTTTATAATGCTTCAGTGAGAAAATCCCAAGATTGCGTATTAATATGGTGATTGCATAATCGCGCTTAGCTGCCGCTCACAGCAAGGTCGTGAACGGGCCGTAATACTGGACTTTGAAAAGGCTGCAATTTTAACTTTGCGGCAACATTTTGAAAATGTGACTCTCAAATGATGTTTTTTTCATTTGAGGCAGATCATCTACCGAAAACTTCAAAGGGAAGGTTTATCTTCAAAATATAATAATGATGGACAATTTAATCGTGAGATAAAATCTTTATTGGCATTGTGTTTTCTTCACCCAAACAATGTGGACATGTATTATAAAGATCTTGTTGAAACATTGGCCAATGATGCCTGCAGAATTGCTAATTGGTTCAACGAGTATTACGTAAATGAGAAAAATAATCAACAGCCTGTGTACAGTCCAACGTTTTGGTGTCTCCAGGCAAATTTTTCGGTTCCACGCACAAAAAACAGTGCTGAGTCATTCCACCACCATATAAACGTGGTGTTCTAAAAGACATGTTGGGTTTTACCGATTGGTGGCGGAGTTGATGGAAGGAAACAAAGGTAAATGATATTCTTATGACTAAATTGCAAAACGGAGAAACACCTGCCAAGAAAAGAAACAATAAAAACGCAGTGAAGATGGAGAAGATTCATAATATTTTACAAAATATAACTCACTATACATTTATGTGGAGTTCTGTGTCAATCGCCAGTAATCTTTAAATTTACATAATTCTGTATCTAATTTTTTTTTTTTACAGGTTTTTAGAAAAATGTGTTATAGTTCCACAAATTGTGCAAAAAGGAACAAGAAAGCCATACAATCTGACAACAATTCTAGCCGGAATTAACTTTTCTCTGCAGTCGAGTTGTGTTTAGACGCGAGACTAAGCGGACGTGTTTTTGTGTTGATTATAGCGATATTGATATAGGCAATTACGAATAATGTTAAACAATAATATGTTTGACTAATAACTTTTTTCGTTGTGAAAGATGAACTTAATAGTTTTATAGATAAATAGCGTTTTCGGTGTTAGTAGAATGTCTAACCCAAGAGATAGCCCCTTCGGCCGCAGCCAATTGGTACGACGAAGTCCCACCGACGCCATCGCCTGCCGATCAAAAACAGACAAGAGAACCAGCGCCGCCAGTAGCCACGGAGAACGAAGTAGCCACTGAAATCGTCTCTACTTGGGTCCATCGACACAATTTTGAACGAAATTTGCTTGATTGTGGCGGAGGGCAAAACGAATTCCGACCAAAAACTCCGTGTCACCAATCTATGTCGAAAAGTTAACCATGGGACGACGCAGATGGCCGTGCTGTACCAATCCCTGAAGCAGAACTCTATCCAGGCGCACACAACCATCCAGCACCTTAAAGTGCAGCAGAATGTTGCGGAATCCCTTAGCCAGTTCAAAGAAGTCGTGGAAACGAAGATGAGCCGAACCGAACCAGAAAGTACTTCCTATGCTAGCATGGTGAAGAAAGGCTCTGATAAATTTATTCGCCCTGCAAATCTCAGTTCGGTCGCTATATATCCCAGCGATAAAACCAAAACCAGTGACAACACCAAGTTTTTGGTACAAAAAATTATATCGCCTGAGGAATTATTAAACTACGTCCGCGGTCTAAGGAAAATTAGAAACGGAGGCGTCATCATTAGGACGGATAACAAAGACGACATTGATAAATTGAAAAGCTCACAGAAGCTAGTTTCCTCAGGTCTTACAGTTGAAGAACCATCCAAACGCCGTCCTAGGATTGCTGATATTGGTGTTCCCATAGCCCTGACTGAAAAAGAGGTATTTTATTGCATTTACCCTTTTTTATTGCATGAGTCCTTTTTAGAAAGTATAAAATTGAGCCATAATTCAGGAAAGAAAGATCATCCCACTTGCAATTATATTATTAGAAGTTCCTGCTACTATCAGGAAAATTATGATGGACCAAGGCCGAATTTTCATAAACTGCACATCATGTCCAGTGTGAGATTTCACTATTGTGACCAGTTTTAACTGCCAGCAGTTCGGACACGCAGCCAAATATTGTAGAGAGACGAATCCTAGTTGCAACCTCTGTGGCGAAACAGGACATTCTTTCAAGGAATGCAATAAATAAAGGTTTTCCACCTAAATTTCCGACCTGGGAACATTTCAAGAGGAAAAATGATCATCCAACTGGTGATGTAAATTGCCCAGCACGTAAATATTCAGAAGACATAATATTATAATCATTCCATTGAATATGAAGGCCCCTAGGAACGCCGCCGACTACCTAGTCAATTAATAACATAGTAGTTTAACTTTCTCAGTAGTAATCTGTGATCTAGATGGACATGTTGAGGAATGCAAAAAATAGTCTATACTGGGGATAAAACATTGACTTTACACAAAATATACGCAGTATAACTCGAAATTATAGTAAATTAATATATTATTTCCTAAGTTTTGTTACAAAATCTAGATATATGTTGAAATAAAATACTCTACTAACAAACATTTTTCAGAAGCAAAGGTACCTCAGTACACTCTTAGATGGGACGAACATTGTGGAAGTCTCCCATCCACCACAAAACAATCGGACTGAGCAACATTTAAATGTGGATGAGGTAAATAATGACAATGTATGTATTGTTGAAAGGCCTACACTGTCTTCCCATACCTAATAACATTGTAATTCGAAAATATTGTAACAGCCCATTATTTTTAAAAGAATAACCGTGGAGTTTCTTGGCGGCTCATCTCCATAGGAAACGACCAATTGGAACCGTGCACCTAGGTGCACGGTTCCAATTGGTCGGTTCCTTCTGACGTTTCATAAGTGCCCATGTAGGTTTATGTTGAATAAAATATTTTGATTAAACCTATTTATAGTGGTAGATCTACTTACAATATACTGACTCCGTTGGCACAGCATCACAAATTATTATGCGTTCTTTATTTTTTAACCATGTTTCTGCTTAAAGGTTAAAATAGGTATCATTAAACTAATTTTAATTTATTTAGTTAATTGTGTTATTTGGTTTCCAGGTTATAGTCGTAAATGATCATAATATAATAAAGCATTTAAAGAAGAAATGGTGTCATGAGCAGGTTACCTGACACATGCAGCAGTGATAATTATTATCAAATCTGGTTGATTTTAGAAGTTGGTTTAATCGTTGGTATCAATATGTTTTTGAAAAATTTAAAGGAGGTTGGTGCTGGGTCGTTCACTCCTATGTTTACCGATGCTGATCATCAAATCCTTTCCGTCTTACCGCCTGGCCACGGGACAGGCGGCGCGAACTGCGGCGTGAATTGCGGTGCGGCAAAACAAGCGGCGCGGAATGCAAGCCACGGGCAGAGCGTTTGCCGCCGCGAATATTATAGACCGAGAGCAAAATATCTTAATCTAAGTTATCTCGATATTGCTAGGTAGTAGCTTTTTGATTCAAGACGTAGCCGCGTAGGTACCTAATATTTGGAAGAGATTGTGGAGTTCGTTATTTAAATAGAAATCGGGGTATAGACGGAGAATTTCACAAGAACTTGTTGGGTTTCTATCAGGGACTTGAAACGTTATAAAATAACGTTATAATACCATTACGATCCGTTCCAGTAGCGATAATTTATATTGTTCCACCTAGATTGTAACTAAATTAATAGTTGATGTGGATTCGATAGATTTTCGTAATATTGCCGAGAAATTAGTTCGTAAACGGTTACGTGAACTATACATCACACTATTACCTAACGTTATCATACCCGTATTTTAAGTGACGTTTCAAGTCCCTGGCTTCTATACTATCCGTGCCATGCGCCTAGGGTTACTTTTATCCAAAGCCATTTATAAAATGAGTTTAAAAAAAAATGCGCGTGGTGGATTTAGACGGACGTATAGACAGAGTATTTCACAAAAAGAACTTGTTTAGCTTCTATCGGGGACTTGAAAATAACGTTAAAATACCGTTACGATCCATTCCAGTAACGATCATTTCTACTGTTCCACCCGGGTGGTAACTAAATAGTTGATGTCGTTCCAATCGTTTTTCGTAATATTACCAAGAAATTAGTTCGTAAATGGTTACTGGAACTATACATAACGTATTACGTAACGTCATCATACCTCATACCCCTATTTTGGGTAAATTTTCAAGTCCCTGGCTTCTATACTATCCGTGGCCGTGGCTTGCGCCTAGGGTTGCCAACCATACTGTTAAAAACAGTATTATACTTAATTCAACTTAAAATACTTTTATCTGTTCAATAAAAATAAAGTGCCTATCCAAAAATACTTTTTTCACGTGTATCCAGAGCCATTAATAATACCTGTTTAAAAAATAAATGCGTGCTATGGATTTCAGAAGGAATCTGTCGAATGACAAATTGTCGTCAAGACGTCACCGTCAGTCTGACAGTCTGCCGACGGTGACGTCTACTGACTCGAACACGCGCGTATAACATAACCATTTGGGTACTTAGTCTGAACGGCCCAAATCGAATGGCACGTGGTTCATTCGAACGTAAACAAAAATCGTCTACGTACAAATGGCCCGTTGGTGACACAATCTATCTTAATTCAATGGATAAACTACATTATGTACATTCGGGTGCAAAAGTAAAAAGTTTAAATAAAAGATGATTTTTTCTTAGATATGTATTATCTTCATTAAAACAATCAACAAAATATACAATAAGATAAAATAAAACAACAAGCCAATCAACAAAATGTAAAAAAATACAATTAAAAAGTTAGTCAAAAGCAGCCTAATTTTAAAGAATAAAAATCCTCAATTCGTGGGAATTTACTATTACACAATAAGATTTAGTGAAAATCAGTCTTATTTTAGAGAATCTTGTATAAAACGCACACTATGCCGCCAAGCATATTATAAATTGGGGGATTACATCACTGACAAAAATGCTTGGCTCAGCGCTGGTCCAGCTCCACAGGGCGCAACAACTAATTGATTAGCATACGAAAATATTGTTGGAGCTGCTGAAGATTGTAAAAACTATCTTTACATTGTATAAATTCAATCTCCTAGTATTGTATAACTGCATAGCACATGTGTGTGAGCACTATGTACTTACCTAAGTACTTTAAAGCTACCATTTACTAGGTACGTCTTTCATTGACTTGAATGTGCCCTGGCGGCTGAAAGCATGTCATGCTCACTTTAATGTCTCGCTGGTGGTGGCGTGTGTGTTGGATCATTAAGTTCCCTTCAAAATGGTTGAGCTGAATGGTGCTGATCCATGCGTCATGTTCGTGAACGGGCGCCATCAGTAGGGACTGGTCATCTCTTAGCTGCCACGGCTTATTTTGATTTATTTTAATTTTTGAATTGTTTTGTATCGTTTTATCTTTTATTTACGGACTCTTTTAACCTGCACGTTTTTCTACATTGTACTCACATGTATGATTCCAACATGAATGATGTAAACAACATATTGTAACAATATTCTGATTTAAAAGAGTGTCCGTGGAGTTTCTTGCCCGTTCTTCTCCATAGGAACCTACTACGCTTTGGAATGGGCATCTAGCTTCATATTTTCTGACTGACCGACCCTTTGACAATTCAAAAGTGCCTGTAATTGGTTTATTTGAAATAAATGCTTTGAGTTTGAGTTTGAGTTTGAGAAACAAATGAACAAACATAAAAATATTATTATACAACAATGTTTAGTCAAAACCAACCAGCAATTGTAAGGAAACAGATCAACAAAATATGAGAATTTACTATAAGATTTACCTAAAATAAGTCTTATTCTAGAAAAACAAATCAACAAAATATAAAAATACAATATTAATCAATAAGATTTAGTAACAACCGGGCTTATTTTAAAATAAAAAACCAACAAAATAAAAAGAAAATACGACTGAACAATATAATTGATTAAAACTTTAATTTTTCTAAGCAATGCCCCACGCTTATCTGTCCAGTCAATAATTCTTCTACAATACTTTGAATTTTCCAGTTTCTTGATAAAGTTTCAGGTTTCCTTTTTGAAATTTTGATGCCATCAGGTTTCCTTATCTGATTTGAATAATATTTGAAGTCGTTATGCAACCCTTGCAGAAGTTGACCAATATTTGGTTTGACTTTTATGAATTTTCTAATTCTATTGTTCCATGACTCTACAATGTTATTTGTTTTATGATATTTATTATATGTACACCAGATACTTGAATTCACCTTATTGTCTAGCCATGTGCTAACAAAATAATCGTTGAATTTTGTAAAATTATCACTGCACGGACTTTCTGCCATAATATAAAGCCAACCATCGTCAACGAATTGTGGAGGAATGTGTGATAATGCTGCACATAATTTTATATGTGCCTTGCCTGAATGGGTCTTGTGTAGATTTAATTTATTTGCTTTACGCCACAAGCATTGACTAAAATGAAAATTGCACCCTGTTATTTTAACATTTGGAAAAATATTTTGTAATGCAACTATGGTAGCTGCTTCAAAATCCATAGTGGCATAAGTTGGCTTCCATTCTGGTTCTTGACTTTTTATTAATTGGAATAGTAACTGATATGTGTCAAGCTTCTTATCAGGTAGTAAAGCATACAAAATAGGAATCACGTTAACAAATTCTTGAGTGCTTCCTATATCTGCATGAACTGTAAAAACTTGATAAAATCCATTCGGGCAGATCTTAAATGTCCCATCAAAGAAAAAACTTCTTGACTGCCGCAAATAAACAGTGAAATCCTTATGTCCAAATATCAATATTCTTTTTTGTCTGTATTGATAATCCGCAAATAACATAAATAAATATTTTTGAGGGATAATAACGTCAGCTCCTTTTCTAAAGCAAAGTCTCTTGGCTCCAATTGAGCTATTTCGTTTTTGGTATAGATGTTTGCTTATATTTTCAAACTTAGGTAAAATTTGTACTCCTTTTTGTGTAAGTATTTGCATGTGCTCATTAAATATTTGAGGAATCGGAATAGATACGTCGTGTTGAACAGCGTTTATACATTTTTCCATTTGCTCTTTAATTTCCCTCGTTTCTAAGTCTTTAGGTCCATGATTATGTGATGTTTCACGTACAACTGTTAAAGGGTTACTTTTGGTTTTAATAGAAGCACTGCACGTACTTTCTTTTGCACAACGCCAAAGTTCTGTTCCGTCTTTGTTCAGCCTTTTCCAATTATATTCATAACCACCTTTACGTAGAAGGCGAGCACCTTTTCTTGATATACCCTCACTTGCAGATTGTGATGTAGAGGGATGTGCGTCATCCATTTCTATGATTATTTAAACCTAGAAAATACAATATGGGCCTTAGAAGTGTGAAAGTATATAATACAGATTTGTATGTGTATGGTCTAAAATCTAGTCCCTGTCATATATTATTTATGTTCTAAATAAAATATGGTAGCTTAGTCTTTAGCCCGAATATTGATGTTGTTTACATACGAGTTGAAAGAGATGTAAGTACTTATATTAAATTCGATCATATTATGTTCTTGGACCCAAAAAGATAGAATACATATGAAACGCCTTTAACTGAAGAAATATTTTGAGAAAAATATTGCAGTATATGCAATTGGCTTTATAATATATAAAAAAAAACTTACCAGGATCCAACAGTAAACAAAACACTAAACTCTCGAAAGTAAAAGTTCAATGCACAACATCATATTTCTCCATAGTCCTCTGACGTCACAGATAAGCATCCTACTTGTGATTGGATGACAAGAAGGGTCATTGTTTATCTAGCTACCTGGAATCGTGCTGACCGGTTATGAAGATGTATTCCGTTTATTTAGACGATTTCAAATAATTAAATATTTATTTAGTTAAAATTCATAAACTATGTGATTAATAGAATGTTTGCGACTGTACTTTTGAATTATTTTTAAATTCATTTGACCACCGGGCCATTCGAACGTAGACAATTTTTGTTTACGGTCGAATGGCCCGCGTGCCATTCGATTTGGGCCGTTCAGACTAAGTACCCACCATTTTTTTGGGCCTTTGCTTTCGTTTTGTTAGTTTCCAATTTTTTCCAACTCAACCTATTATCATAATTGTGATTACTTTGTTAGTTAGTTAGTGCACAAAAAATAGTCAATCACAGATATGCCATACATAATCTGTCAAAAACTCATCATTGCGAGACCACTGACACGTTTGTAAATTAGTAGACTTGGCCCCCAGAGGGCTTGCCTATTTTTTGGCTAAAGAACCAGCCAGCCTTTTGGGCACTTTTCCTGTTGACAGCGATGCAGATGAATTTTTTGATGCCCTTTGATCATTCTCCCTTGTATTATGTACAAGTCAGTAAGTAGTTGTGCTTAAAGTAATAAATATTTACAAAACATTAAATACTTTTTATTTTTTCAAAATACTGTTTATTTTCCTTTTCTTTCGTACTTTATTTCTGGTACAAAAAGTTGGCAGCCCTACATGCGCCGTACTGATTCGCATTTGTTTTTGCCGCCAGTGCGATCCGCTCGGCAAAATTCGCGAATCGCCCCGCCCGCCGCGCGAAAATTCGCTGCAGCGAATTTCCCGTGGCCAGGCCGTTAGATGACCAAATACGTCCAGATGAGAAATCAGTTGATGAAGCAGCTGAATATTTTGGTGGGTACCTATACATAAATACTTTTTATACACCATAGAATGATGTACATTTATAGTAATTTAAACTACAAAATTAATTATCCAAGAGAACTAATTAAAGGAACTTTCAAAGAGTCTAACCCAGTACCAGAATCCAATCTACTACCAGAACCTAATCAAACGAAAAAATAAGAAAATAGATAGCTTATCACTTACAAAGCATTCAGCTGAAGCTCTGAAGATAATTTTATTTTAGGAAAAAAATAGAACTTGGGTACTACCAAAAAGAAATGAGATGCAAATATTTAGATTTGAACAGAAGAAGCATGAACTGGAAATCATCATCATCATTCTCCTGCCCTTATCCCAATTTATTTGGGGTCGGCGCACCATGTCCCTTTCTTCCATACTTCTCTATTAGCCGTCATCTCGATAGTCGCCCCCTTTCTAGCCATATCATCTTTCACACAACTGCAAGCATGAACTGGAAATGCAAATTAAAAAAAAAACAGAAAATGCTGATAGGGATTTGATTTAGTAAATTACCTTCTTTATAGTAAGCATACTTATTATGAATAGCTGTGATTTCTAATTGTTAGTGATTATTACATAAAACTGCACCTATTTATTTTATGTTAGGTGTCATAATTATAATGAGTAGCTGCGATTTATGATAAAAATGTAAGTGATTGTTACATACATGTACTTGTGTAAAATTTATTTTAAGTTACCATAATTATTAATACTTAACTGATAAAACTTGGTATAGGTAATTAAAAATATTACAATACCTACATATTATTTATTGTAGTCCATATTTACACTTTTAATGGGTAAATTAATTTTGTAATTAGGATGTTCTGACAGCAAAATTTTGGGTATTTGACACTTGAGGTAATGGTTCATCACTTTCTTCTTGTAAATGTTCATCATATTCCACGATATAGTCATCAAGACGAGGAGTCATATTATGAAGAACAACACACGCCACAATCACCTCCAATACTTTTGGAAGTTTTAGTTGAATTCCTGAATGTAGGCATGGAAATTTTCTTTTACGAACACCAAAACACCTTTCAATTGTGTTTCGTGATGCTATCTCGGCTCTGTTATGGGCTTCTTGGGATGGAAAGGTAGGGTTCAAAAAGAGTGTCATGTCATGAGATACCTAAAGCATTGGTAACCACTAACCCCGAGAATAAGGTATGAATCAAATCTGCCAGCTTCAAATTGAGCTGCAAGTGGTTCCGAATAGTAGTGTCGTGCACGGAGTCTGGCCAACTGTTTAGAATGTCAGTCTTGATGTTCATTACGAAAATGGACGAAATTAAATTAGCTACGCATAACAATAATCAATATTTGGTAATAAACGATTACAAAATGGTGAAGAATAAAGTAAACGATAAAGGTGTGCACTACTGGTATTGTGTAAATAAATATACTGATTCAAAGTGTCACAGTACTTGTAGCAGTATGATCTGTGATTCTAATCACGTATTAAAGAACAAAATGACAGCTCATAATCATGTTCCACAACCGGGTAAGTAAAAAAAAATTGTAATCGAATGCCAATGAATTGTAATTGTGCCATAACTTGCGCTTGAGGATTTTTTATAGCAATAAAATGCACATTTTGTATCTGCAGGTATTATTCATGAAATGCGCCTAAGAGAAAATGTAAAAAAAAAGTCAAGTACTAACACAATGGCAAAACCATGTCAAATAATGAACCGCAATCTAGAGATGGTGCCAAAATCTTGTGCTTGTGTATTACCAAATAAAAATGCATTAGGGCAGGTGGTACAACGATCCCGAGCAAAGAATAGACCATAAGATCAACAATCTATAGATGAAATTCAAGTACCAGATGACTTGAAGATGTTTGATGACGAACTATTTTTAATTTCTAACACACGTTTTAACAAAGATGGTTGCTTGCATACAGCTGATGAAAGAATCGCCGATATGGATAATGGACGGGACATTTCAGTGTTGCCCAATATTATTTGCACAACTTTATTCGATAAAGTCCTGGGCAGTGGTCCAACTGCTCTGTCCAACTAGTTGGACCATGGGTCTTTACTAGGGGCAGTTGTCCAACTTTAAAAATAGTTGGACCACAGCACCTTTTGAGAGTTCCGTGGTCCAATTCATTTAAAAAATAATTGCCAACTCTAAAAACCTTAACTGCATCCTTATGTGTGTATGTTATTCTACGTACTGGTTTACGGTTATATTCAAGTTAAAGACTCAAAAGAACTATTTCATTATGCTCAGTTTTTCCACTATTGTAGAGTGATAAATCTGGAGAAGGCTGGCATTACATAAAAGAAGAAAGTGGTGTTGAAGCTAAAAACTGATTCAATATTAGAGCGTTATTGGACTATAGGAAATTAATTTTCTCAGCATATAAGCGTATTTATAAAAGAAGAAAGTGGTGTTGAAGCTAAAAACTGATTCAATATTAGAGCGTTATTGGACTATAGGAAATTAATTTTCTCAGCATATAAGCGTATTTAACCAGAGGCATAGGACTAATAACATTTTAGAAAGCTCACATGCAAAACTAAGTCGGCGCATTAATGCAAAAAATGTTACAATGTTACGTCTAGAACCTTTTACAACTGTATCAAGCGAAATCGCACACAAAAGACGTAAGGTCCAAATTGAGAATGATGATTAGATTTTAAATCTACGAGAAATTGAGCTACATCTGATTCAGGTGACATAACTGTAGGTCATGCTTTAGATAAATTTCGTTGAATGACGTTAAACATTGTAAGAAAACTAAAGTTATAAATTAGTCACCCGACTTTAATTTTGTTATTTTACTGCAAAGAGGTTCAATATAACCGTAAACCAGTAGGTAAATAGAATACCATACACACATAAAGATGCAGTTGAGGTTTATAAAGTTGGCAATTATTTTTTAAATGAATTGGACCACGGAACTCTCAAAAGGTGCTGTGGTCCAACTATTTTTAAAGTTGGACAACTGCCCCTAGTATAGACCCATGGTCCAACTAGTTGGACAGAGCAGTTGGACAACTGCCCCGGACTGATTCGATACATGGAATTGTTGGTAATGCAGGGTATACTAAAACAGTCCCTCTTATACATATATGCGCTTCTGTCGAATAAATCTCAAGAGTGCTACACTCATTTCTTCGAACAACTCAAATGCTACGCAGACTCTCTTGGTGAAGATCTTTTGGCCCCGGAATTGGTGATGACAGATTTTGAAGTTGCGGTCATAAACTCTGTTAGATCGGTGTTTATTCAGGCCACCCACAAATGCTGTTTTTTTCATTTGGGACAGAACGAAGAGTTCAAAGCTGTTATCATTATTAATACATGAAGACGCAGATTTAATACCTTTTTGTCTTATAATATCTAAATTGAGCGCTATATACTTGCAATCAAATTCCTATCCCAGATGGTTTGAGCATGCAATATTTGAGCAACTCCTTTTTCTTACAGCCCAAAGTATATATTGCTTGTAAATATGTTATCTAAAATTTTAGTTACATCACATTCACAATTTATTATATTTTGCTGTAACCTAATCCTATCAAAAATATCAATTAGCAGCTTATCTCAAAGTTCATAAATTCTTTTGTTACTTTTTTTCGTAGAAGATAAAACATTGATGAATGTAGATAAGTCGTCGTTTTCGATATTTATAACATCTCTTAAAGTTGGCCTGTCGTAATAGGCTACGGCAAATGATTGTGCCAAAGACTTAAAAGTACACGTATTTGTATCAGGAACCCTGTTTTTTCAAATATTTGAGTTTGCGACGTTGCCATTTTGTAGTATGTATAATCGGTTTTCTTTTTTAATTACGAGGGGGTATGGTATGTCCGCGCCAATTTTTAAGTTCTATAGGTCTATTTTGAAAAATTGACTGTACATTTACTGGTGGACTTTTACTGGCGTGGAATTATTAAAATCTTTATCACCGGCTTTGCGTTTCGCCGTTTTATTACTAAATTCAATATCATGCTCACTTTTGTTCCGTATATGATTCAAAACTTTGCTAAAGCTCAATTTTACGGCTCCTTTAATAAAACTATAATGCTGTACAAGAAATTCATATAAACGGACGTGTTCAGTGGTAGTATTAATATACATTTTTAATGTCTTTGAAATGGCCTTCTACGTTTGAACTGCTGGCATAGTCTTTAGCTCGTGGAAAGTAATCAGTTATCATATTTCCCCACATGGGTAATTTTTTTAGAAGTCTTTTCAAAGTGCTGTTAATTTCGGGCAAAAATAAATTGTTTTTTGTTGACGTAGGTTCTGTCAACATTATTAGATTCAACATCAAGCATTTGTTCGTAATGATTTTCATTAACTCCAGACATAAGTGAGATAACATCGTTGTCAAAATTATTAGTATTACTACTCACGCGGTAATCGCTGTCCTTGCGAACCATTTGCTGCCTAAGAACACGTACCTACTTCTTAAGATAATTTTCGAATCTTAGTGCGTGTTTACATTCTGCTCCGTCGCTCAGTACTCGCCGAGCGCCTGGAGGAGAAAGACGTGTGTTCCTCGAAATGAAATGAAATTGTTTATTCTGTAAATAGGATATCGGAATCACTTTTACACGTCATATTAAAAAGTTGTAAAAATAAGCTAGATGAGGTCGGAGTTTCCTATCTGACTACTCTGAGAAGAAAGGCCGAAACAAACTCAGAGGTCACCGTCTCCTTTAAAGTCCAGACATAATCTTGGTCAGGCCATATGAGGACCATGTAGATAAGAGTCTGAAATGGTCTTTTGAGGAAAGAACCACTCAGATTTGAGTGGACCTGTCCAGTCAGTGCAAGCATTTGTCAGTAATAGTAGAGCTCAACTCAGAACTTAAGGAGCTCAACGATTCGACGAACAATACCAAAGAAAGGACATTTGGGTAGATCGCATAAAGTTCTCAAATTGCCAGACCTTCGCTAAAACTAACAGAACGAAAAATAAATATCTACATAGTCCTCACATTCACAATAAAACAATACTTTACAAGTAATCATCATGTCATTTTGTATATAATATTCAATAATGTCAATTTGTATATAAAACTGGTAGGTATATTTTTATGGCTTTCCATAATATTCAAAATGTCACAATGCTTAGCAGAGCGAGCAGCTCAATCCCATGCATTTTTGTCTTCTAAATAATCTGTGATTTTATAGTACCCTTTTTTACAAAGTTTGGTTTTAATACAGCTTTTAAATCGTTTAATGGGTAAGTTTCGAATGTCAATGGGAAGTTTGTTATAAAAGCGTATACATTGACCCATGAACGAGTTGCCTACTCTGTGGAGACGAGTGCGATGTACAGCAAGATTATGTTTATTCCTGGTATTTAAACTATGAATATCGGACATTTTCTTAAACTTTGATATGTTTTTGTGTAAATACAATAGGTTTTCAAATACAGGGTGGCAGGGACATCGACGCGCAAACGTCGTGAAAAGGTTACACCTAATGCGATAAATACAACTACGAAAGTCATTCATCTCGGAAATGACCGGTTAAAAAAAATTACATTTTTGAGAGCGCAATGTATTGCAAACAACGCGATCGAAACGAAACGCTCCGCGGATGGCGCGCGCGCGCGCTACCTAACCTACACACACACACACACACACATGTGAGTCGCGCGCCGCGCCGCCGCAGCTGCCGGACGAACGTGAACATACCTACGAAATATCGCCTAACGACAACATTGATAAGTACCTACCACATAAAATCATGTTTAATTATTCTTGATAACCGGTGGTAGTTACTTATTTAAGTACGTACCCGTTATAGATTAAAACTAACAATAAGCTTATTCCCATAAAATAGCGAAACCGATGAGGATTGATAGCAAAAAAGATGCTTGATAAGAACTTAGCGATCCCGCAATGTTCAATTAATGAACTTACCTTAATCTGGCTCATTCCTAATGAGATAGAGTTCGAACAAACACACACAAACACACACGCAGAGAAAATTTATTTTGATTTTTATTAAACTACGTAAGAGACTACAAATTCGCGACAAACAGCACGCCCGTTTGCGATCAACGAAATCTAGGAACTGGCAAAAATCCGAAAAAATCGGCGAAATGCAAAAGAAATGTACTTTGCTGATCTTTCTTTCAATTTGCCGCACTTGCTGCCCATTCTGTGCCTACAGTGCCTACACCGAACACAGATCAACAAAATGATAGAGTGTACAAACACATTTAGTTGTACCTTCTTGCCTACTCACGAAATTAATAGCGAAAATGGATGTATTTTTTTTATGAAACAGTAAATTACATTGCTGAATTGGATACAAAACTAAAATTAATTTTGATTAAAAAGAAAAATCGAAAAACTGCGTGACTATCAATACACTTCTACACGTATTTTTTAAATCTTGTTTACTTAAATCGATGAAGCTTTAGAAAAATAATTATCCCCCATAATTAATCTAAAATAAAAGTAGTAAATGGGTCTTTCATTTAGGTAGATGATTAAAATGCCTCATGTGACAAGTCTGTTAGATTCATTGGGATATGTCGCATAGCTTCTTACGAGACCGCTCGCCGCCGCGGTCCGTTTGTCGGCATTTGAAAGAGAATAGGGCACCGGACATGCGTAGGTACTAAGCCAGTGTTGACCTCGCAAATGAACTTTAGCAAAACAGATGATCAGGTAGCTCTCTCGAGTTTTATTTACATTGCTGTTTTAAGTGAAACAAGTGAATTTACAATTTTTGTTATTAAAAATCTCGTTGGGTTAGATAGAAATAATGATTTTATACAGTATACGGTAAAAAAAATTGCAGAAAAAAACGTAAAAATATTGAAAAAGCCGACGAAAAATTTCACCGCGGGGGGGTCCAGAATCATGTACTGAATCCATGGTAAGCGGTTGCGCGTCGATGTCCCTGCCACCCTGTATATATTGTGAGGCTACAGTCAGAATATCTATTTCTTTGAATTTTTCTCGAAGGGAATCTCTTGGACCTAGGTTATAAATGGCTCGAACAGCCCTTTTCTGTAAAACAAAGATAGCATTAATGTCCGCACAGGCTCCCCAGAGAAGAATCCCATAAGACAGAAGACTATGAAAATAACTAAAATAAACAATTCTGGCTATATCTACGTCAGTTATCTGTCTAATTTTTTTAACGGCATAGGCGGCCGATCTATGCCTACCTGACAATTTTTCTATGTGTGGGCCCCATTGTAATTTACCGTCAATGGTTATTCCAAGAAAAACTGTCGATTCAACGGGGTCCAACTCTATTCCATTAACTTTAACATTGGTAGATAGCTGCCTGACATTTGGCGTTGAAAATTTAATGAGTTTAGTCTTTTTTTCATTCAAGAGAAGATTATTTACACTGAACCAATGCACAACTTTAGAGAGTGCATCATTAACTTGTTCAAAGTTGACTAACTGACGTTTGATTTTAAAAATGAGGGATGTGTCATCTGCGAATAATACGATCTTATGATTATCCCTTATGTGGTAAGGCAAGTCATTAATATAAATGAGAAATAAGAAAGGACCTAGAATTGAACCCTGCGGAACGCCCATGATGACCGAAGATCCTGCAGATCTCTTGCCATTAACATCGACCCTCTGCTTTCTGTTGTTCAGATAAGAAGTCAGAAGGTCGAGAGCCTTGACCCTCATACCATAGTGGTACAGTTTCCTGATGAGAGTATCATGATGTACGCAATCGAAAGAAAATGCCAAGACCATCCTGCGACTCCTCCCAGGCCTCGAAAATGCTCTTCAGTAATTCCACGCCCGCATCTGTAGTTGAACGACCCTTTGTAAAACCAAACTGTTTTAGATGGAGTAAATTACGTGCATTGAAATGTCCTAACATCTGTTTAAAAATTAATTTTTCAAAGATTTTGCTCAACGTAGGTAAAATCGAAATAGGCCGAAAATTCGTGGGATCAGTTGTGCTGCCAGACTTGAACAGTGGAATCACTTTGCTAAGTTTCATCAGATCAGGAAATACACCAGATGCAATACAAGAGTTAAAAACAATTGCCAAAAAGGGTGAAATAACATCAATTATTGAAGACATGGTATGTACAGTCTGTGGCCAACATTATCTAACCCCCTTGAATAATAGCGAATTTGAACCTTATTGCGAATTGGAATACTCCTTCGAGCATTTCGATAAATCATGTTATTAAGCTATTTTAATTATTATCTTGTTGTCGTTAAGGTTGAAACGCTAATGAGCATTAAATAAAACACGATTACTAAACCCAGACGATCCTATATTACAATTCTAATTTTTGTTTCTTTGAAAACCATAATTATTTGTATTTTAAGCAAACACTTGTTAATGAATAGGGTATTTAATTATTTATATTCTATTCATGCTTATTATTTATTTTTTATGAAGTTAATTGTATTCATTACTTCCAAGTAAAAACTTACAAAAAGTTTTAGTACTGCGTGAGATTTGAACTCACGGCTCACTGATACACGCACACATGTAGCTGCTCGCTAAAGTCATCTTGACTTGACTCATACGAGTAGTCACAATATTAGAACTAGAAGAACCACACACTGATGATTCATGTGTCTCTTGAAAATAGAAGTTCATAAGCATAGAAATATAACGGTCAGCGCAGACCGCGACGTGAAGCAACGCGCACTTTTGAACAATTATCAAACTTATTTTCTTCACCAAAAGGTATAATTTCAGTGCGAGGGTTGAGTGGGTTGGTTTTAGGGTCAATGCCCCACTTCTTCCGTGTCTGTGTCCGCGCGCCATGATCAAGATGCTAATGTCGTAGGCAAATGGCCGTCTCCGCGAACTAACGCTTTCGTCCGCATCATTCATGACATGACAACCTAAGATGCAGTTCAGTGGTTTCTTCTAGAAATTTAAGCCAAACTAAAAAGTTTATAAATTATGAAACCACTTACTACATAATTATCAGCACACGTAGGTATTTTATTACCCTAAAA
Source organism: Lithophane semibrunnea (assembly GCA_947363905.1). Classification (NCBI taxonomy): domain Eukaryota; kingdom Metazoa; phylum Arthropoda; class Insecta; order Lepidoptera; family Noctuidae; genus Lithophane; species Lithophane semibrunnea. The sequence goes on along the minus strand of OX376199.1, from coordinate 14,378,378 downwards.
GTGAAAAACCCTATACTTACCTATATTTAAATTAACTTACATAGATATCAGTTAAAAAGATTTAAGTAGGTATCTGATGTCTGGGAAATATTACACAAATGTTTATGGATCTCCTACAATAACACAATAGGTACGGGTACAGCCTTTTCTGTTTTCTTACAAGCCATGCTGTTAAATCTGGCAACGTCGTCGGTGAACCGATCGGGCAAACGTGCGAGTATTATGCTGTCAATTTGAGATGGTCAAAAAAGTACCATGAACTCCTAATAAAGGGTTTCTTTTTAATTTGTGGTAGTTGCTACCATAGACGTATGGCAACTACGAAATATGCAAAATGAATTTAAAAAGAAGCCGTTTACTATGTACTTTTTTGACCATCTCAAATTGACAGCATAATACTCGCACGTTTGCCCGATCGGTTCACCGACGACGTTTCCAAACTTCAATAGCATGGCCTTGACAGCCTTGTGGTACGGGGAATTACCGCGCGTCTCTATTTACCTATTTATTTGCTGTTAGAGCGAACGAGCATCGAGCACTACGAGCAGTATGAATAAATCAGTTGAACAGTGAGGACGTAGTCTCGTGCTTAGTTGCAATTTAGTGTATAATTTTTATATTAATAGGTACCTAAAACATTAGTCAGTCAAGTTTTTTTAAATTCATACCAGTACCTATTCAAGTTTTATTTCAATAGTTTCAAGTAGTTTCAATTTAGGTTTTATTTATTTTTAACACGCGACGCAAAAACGGCGGTTGTTAGGTTAGGTTAGTATAAGTTTGACGTGTCTGTGTGTTGTGTTTGTAACAGCTTAGCTTCCCAAACGGATGAAACGATTTGAGTGCTGTTTTTTAAAAATCGAATGCCTTGTTTGTTGAGATAGTTTTTAGCTGAGTTTTAAGTCGAGGGTTTTTGACCGGCAGTTCAAGTTACTAAAGAGTGGGTATTATTATTATCTAACATCATTGACCGGCTTCTGCTAATCAAGAGGCAACCTCTTGATTAGCAGGCCGCCGTCCGGGTTCGATTCCCGTCCTGGGCCTGGTAATCTGTACCCGTAGAACAAGCTTTACTTAGTTTGGAACTAGATGGCGCTGTGTATAATGTACGAAAATTCATATTCAATTATTATTAATTCACTTTCAGATTTTTAAGATCAAAATGCCTTTTAAAGTAGTGCAGACAATGGAAAGAGGTAGATTGAGATTGACGGCTGTACCAGATGGATGGGAACAGAATGGTACTTTGTTCTGGCCCAAAAATAAACAGGAAAAACTGAGAAGACAAGAAAACTGTGATCCAGACCAAACTTGGACAACTATTAATTGTATAGTGAAAAGGACAAATTTAAGAACTTTTAAGGACGCAGAAAATGAAATAGACGCTATGAGTGATAGGTCCCATACCGAGACCGATAATGAGCATCGCTTTCAAACAAAAAAGCCATCTCAAGCTATCCAAAGTGGATCGATAGCTAAAGCTTTTAATAAGATGGCGCAGGAGTTGATAGAGGTAAGTTTACTGTCGTAAATTATTTACAGATTGTTCTAATATTCTATATAATATATATTCTGATTTAATAGCAATATTAATTTACAGACCAATTGTTATTTTTATCTTTATTCAAACTTTAAACGCGAAAGGAAGTCTGTCCACCTGTCTTTTACTCTAATTTGCTAATTAGAATTTGATAGTGTAGAAGTTACATATTATATTTCAGAATTATGAACCAGAAGCCAGTACTGCTGCTATGATTCAACAAGTAACCATACCACCAGATGAAAGTTATGTTGAAATAAGTCAGGAACCAAATTCGTTTACACAAGAAATCAACCTAGGCACTGGAAATATAGATGATCAAAGCATTTTAATCTTGAATCAAGGTATGCAAATGCAGCAAATACAAGAGGATATGCAGGCTATTAAACAGGATGTTAAAACAATTCTTAATAATCAAAATTCTCTGTTTGAACTTCAAAGCAAATTACTATTAAAACAGTCGAAATATCAGATCTAATTTGAGGAATATATAAAACTATCTTCTTAATCCCAGGTTCTAAATCAGGATGATGCCATACAAATAATAAGAAATTTAAATGATTTAGATAATTTTGAAAAAAACCTTTCAGATGCAATATTAAAAGAGGAATACTGGAAAAAATTACATGTGTTATGTAACAAAGGTTCTGGAAAGGGCACTTCAAATGCATACTACCTAATTGATCATTTATTTGACAGAGAGTTTTTGAAAGGTTGTTCATGGACAGGATCATCAAAGAAAGAAAGTGACGCAGAAAAAAATTGTTTAAAAGCTTTCAAAAAAACGATTCAATTTTTCTTTGAAATTGTTTACGAGTCGGACATAACATTCACAAAAGCAGATTGCGAAAAATTTTTTAAAGTTGTATTGAGAAATGCTCGCCAGCGGTGTGAGAGCAATAAGAGGACATCTGCTTCAAGACAAAGGGTTAAGGGCAAAAAAAACAAAAAAGATACCATTATAACATCTTCTGTACCCGCCATAATTACAGCAGATCATGCACTTCCAGTACCTGATCCCTCAGAAAATCAACGAGGAGTTGCGAATATGGAGGTGGATGTGGAGGACCATCAGTCACTTGATTCTGCTGCTGTGCAGCCATCTGATTCTGCGGCTGATGATGTGCAGCCGAATAATTAATTAATTTAAATTCTTGAAATTATATCGTCAAGTCGCATCACATCTTTCTAGTATTTAGGTACTTTTAATTACTGTGAAATGTAAGTGTGGAAACGCCGCTCAACTCCGGTTAGCTCCGTTTCTGTAGAAACGCGCCCTAATATTTATTCTAATGACAGTACCTAGGGTAAATTAAAAAAAAAAAACTTAAAGACTCAATATTAGACTGATTTAAATTAAGAGTTCAATTGTATTTTTAGCTGTATTAACAATCTGTTACGTCAGTTATAGTTTAAGGTAATAGATACCTCATTAAATAAGACTGATTAAAGTATATGTAAATTGCAAAAGTACAAATTATTTTACCGAACTCTGTTATTCATTGAATAATTAACAAAAAATAAATGTAAAATTTCAATAACTTAGTTTTATTTATTTAAACCTTTAACTATAAAGTATGTAGTAATGGCACCAATGGTTCTCCTTATTTTTTAAATTCACCGATATAAACTCTTCCACATGATTTTCTTTAGTTAGAAACCATTTATCTCGTTTCTTGGCTGATAATATAAACGTTCCCAATTCTAAAACCAAACCAGATTTTCCGCACTTTCCTTTCGTTATTGTTGGATATTTTTTGTTTTCTTTAAGTTTGTCTATATCTACTGAGGACATTTCATTTATTCTTCTAGCGACTTGTTCAAGTGCTCTATTTCCTTGCCTAACCAATTTTTTGATGGAGTACAGTTTATTCTCAAAGCAATATGCATTGAAATTTTGAAGAATCCCAAATTTTCTTACCTCTTCAACCAAATGTAAGAGGTTGTGTATATTACTAGTCACATAGTCTTTTCCATAAATAGTTTTAAACTGTTCAACGAAATATGTTAACATTTCTTCAGCAACACGAAGCAAATGGAAATAACTCTCATTGGAGCAAATAGTGATAGCACAATATAAGTGCATGAAATGGTTATAAGGATCAGTTCTTAAGACTTCTTTAAGTATTATAAAACTGAGATAGTAAAAAAAACAACGATACTCAGATCCCTTCCAATGAGCAAGAACATCAACCGATCTCACTGATCTGTGTATCTCTTTAGGCATTTTACAATCTTTCAAAAAACTATTAACTTTCTCTATGTTTTGAGCATTCCATTTCGTTATATAAGTTCCAAAATTTCCGTCCCTCCAACCCATTAAAAGCCTCTTCATTAAGCCAAAATCTATTAAATGCAGTGAATCCGATACAGGAAAATCTTCAATCATATCGATGTTTAACTTTAGTAACGGTGAATCTTTCTTGTGAAGTTGTCCATATTTCTTCGAACGAAAGTCGTCATTGTTTCTTTTAAGACATTGAGATCCAATAAATGTTACTGTATTAGATTTATGCGAATATTCACCGATGACTGTGCATTTTAGGCAACCATGTTTGCTATTAAAATTCGCAACACCTGTAATAGGTACAAAAATATCTGTTAGGTATAATCTAGCTGTTTTTAATGACTTTGTCTGCATGTGTCTAGCTGTTTTTCATGCCAAACTAACGTAGTCAAGCTGTTAATCCAATTTCGATGACCGAATGTAATTGTGATAGTCTAGATCTCTCCTCTAGTCTAGATCCTGGGTACGATGAAACCTAACTTTTTATCTGATAAGGTTGAAAAAGTTAGGTATACATGGTGACATAATTGTTGTTAGTTACGTAGAAAAATCTTTTCAGTCACACCTTTCTTACGGGAGGCTAAGCACTCAATTAATAAGTACATATGGACTCAAAAACAAATTTCCTACATTTTATCATTGCCCTGACTGGCTGGCGAAAATGAAAACTCTTTGTTTTACGTGCACTAATTTTTCTTTGTCTAAATCAGTAGCAGTATTTATTAATAATCCCTCTTCAAGTTGCTTCATTTCTGTTACAAAAGGCTCTAAAAAAGCATCTAGATCTGATGGTTTTCCATTTCCAGCATAGATTCCTGTTGGGAAGCAAAATTAACATTTTAATATCATAAAAAACTTAAGGTTATTATAGACAGTGTATACTTACATATCTAGAACAAAATTCAAATAGGTAAAAATTAAAAATTTATACATGCTACTTTGTCATGAAGCTGGTAACTTTAGGTAGGTTACTTAGGTATAATAAAATTTAATTTTTCGTACTAACCCACAACAAACGGTGCCAAATGTGGTATTTCGAAGATGGTACATAATATAGGCCAAAACTGGTATCTCGAACTGTTGAAAACTGGTAATCCATCAACATTTATGTTTAGAGAAATCTCATTTGGTAAACAAGAAACATTGTTATAAATTTTTTTCAAACATTTGATCAAACCGTTGTGCCAATAGTGTCCTGGGGCTGAAACACTGATGTGTAGGTTTTCTCTATTGGTATCTAGTAATGTTCGTGCGTCTTTAATCGTATTGAATCGACCACCAACTTCTACCAATTCACCAGGTCCCATAGACGACATCCAGCCCCAGTAGTCCAGGGTTATTCTACCGCTGGTTTTACAAGGTAGTAAGCATTTCTCATTGTAGCGTTCCCCTTTTTTCCGCCATAAGATTTTACGTCCATCTTTGTCAGATTTAAAAGACTTTTCATCAGTGAAAATCACGACATTTTCTTCCCAATTGAAATTTAAATATTTCTGGGCAAAACGGACTCTTTCTTGACGATGAGCAGGTGTCAGTGCAATTTTCTGTGCCGGTTTATAGTTTCTTATCCCAGCAGCATGCCTTCTCACTGTTTTCATTGAAATATCGTGTTTAATTGCAGTTAAGCGAATAGGCATAAATGGACTTTCAACATGGCTCGCAACAATTGTCTGGTGGCGTTCGGATTCGGGACCATACATCATGGGTTTTGCTCCCGGACGATTTTGCTGAATATTTCCAGTGTCTCCATAACGTCTTAGCCATAACCTGACCGTATTTCTCTAAAACAAACAAACAAAAACTCTTATTAACATTTTTGGAAGCGTGCAGGTAGCTTGTAAGGAGTGGGTGTAATGGAAATATAGCCAGATACACGAACAATACGTTGTAAGAAATACTTATCACTCGTCTACAAAAAATCTGTTTGTATTTAGACAATTTTAAAACTAAAATAAAATATTAACACTTACCGCTACATTAAGTCTACGACCAATGTCTTTGATTCCAACATTCTGCTCATGTAAAAATATAATTTTATATTTAGTTGCGACATGCGACAATTATCACTTAGTTGCGACATGACGCTTTGGTTATTCACAACAAATTCTTTAAAGATAAAGATAAATTTATTTGTTCAAACATGTGTTACATGATACAAAAATATGCACATATAGGTGGAAACATAATTTTAGCGGACCAACATGTTTAAAAAAAAGATTTATATATGTTTTAATAAAAATATTTAATTTAATGTTACTTTTCACGATTTACATCAAACGTTTTACAAATGTTTGTGCGTAGTCTGCTATTAGGCGTAGACTGACCTGTGTCACATCAATTTACCCTGTAATTATACGTTTTGTGGACTTAAACATTATTTATTTACCCACTTGTTTACAAGATAAGTTTGTTAGGCGAAAATCATATTGGCCGTTCTATATTAATACAAGAAATATTATAAAAATCATAAATTAAAACAATTTAATAAACAAATCGTTATTGGTGGATGGTGATTTCGAACCCGCACACTGTTCGTCACCAATCCATTGTCCCACCACGAAGCCACGACAACCTGTTAAAAATTTGCGAAATTAACGATTAGGAAGTAGCCGTGTAAGCACTAAACAATACTTCTTAATAAGCCTTTCAACCTTAACGACAACAAGATAATTATTAAAATGGCTTAACAAGATGATTTATTTAAATGGGGCGGAACTTAAGCAATTCGATCCGAGCGTCGTACATACCGGAGGGTCAGACAATGTTGGGCAGGGACTGTACTGATAATCCCCAAAGGTCAGCAGTTTTAATTTTTACATCGAGTTCTTTAAAAGATTCTATAATGTCTTTAGCAGTTGTTTTAATTTTATTTCCAGAAGATTTTATTTTATTTTTAATGTGTATGGCTTTTGCTGAGGAACAGGCTCTTTTAAAAGTTTTAGAATATTTCTTAACAAATTCTTTAAAAATTTCATCATGGTTATATGTTTTTTTCATGATATAATTCAAATAACCTTTGCCTACTTTTGTAAATTCCTGGTGTTGCCCAATCACTAAATATAACGCGGTCACAAACAATCAATGTTTTTGAAGTGAAAACCTTCCCAAACTCATAATTGATGAGGTTTAGGTAAATAGTGCGGTATAATCTTGATCCGGGTCATTGTGATAAGGGAAACCGGGTAGTTTTTCCATTAAATTATTTTTAAATTGTTCTAAGAGACTTTTATTTACAGGAACAAAACTCACAAGTTTTCTTTGAGCTCTGACTATTTTCAGGGGAAAGTGACTAACTGGCCACAGTGATCAGAGTCCAACTCATTTATAATTAAATGGCTAGAAGGTCTTAAGTTTGTAAAAATATTGTCAATACAGGTAGCACTAGTGGCAGTTATTCTAGTCGGCTCAGAGAATGTATTGTACAAGTTATACGACTTTAATAGAGTTATAAATTTATTTACTGTAGCAGATTTTTCTAATATATTGATGTTGAAGTCTCCACAGACAACAACTGTTTTATTACTGCTACAAGTCTTCAATAATACTTCTTCCATAGATTTCTCAAAAATATCATATGAAGCACATGGGGGCCTGTACACGCTTATTACAATGAACTGCTCAAGCTCAATGCAAGCTATTTCAATAACTCGCTCAAAAGAGAGGCTCACAATATCCTTACGTTCTTTAAATTTCATATTGTTACGAACAATTATTAGAGACCCACCGCGTATCATATTAACTCTGCTGAATGAGCTGGCAACCTAAAGCTGACAATTCGACATATATGTCAAAAAATGAACAAATTGAAAAATTGTCGCGCTTAGGCTGTTTAATAAAAGTGACAAATATGTCAAAAATCGACAGGTGAAATCTTGACATATTTGTCATTTAAAAACGCGTTTAATAAAACTTAGGTACAAGCGAAAAAATTGTCATGGCGGAAAATTTTCAAATATGTCGGATTTTCGCACCGTCCGATATTTTTCTGTTTAATAAAACTTTTCGAGCGACAGGTGACAGGTGACAATTTGTCGTGAAAAACTTGACAAATCTGCTTTATTAAACAAAAAATTATCATGATATATTGACATATTTGTAGAATTGTCCGACAATTCTGACAGGAGCGTTACCCTCCGTCGCGAAATCATATTTTAAATTTTGAAGGGTAAGAAAGTGTTTTTAAAAGGTTTATTACAAAAAATGGTACTTTCATCGAGCAGTGAGAGTAGTGATGAGGAATACTTAGAACGAATACAAACAAGGAGGCAACGACGATCATTTAAAAGCAGAATCAATTTCTCCTTCTCAATTACAGATTGCTGCTTTAAAGAAACATTTAATTTTCAATTTAATTTTCAGTCATATTTAATTGATAAAATTGGTCATCGACTTGAACACCTTATAAGTAGAAACCTAGCACTTACACCCGACAAACAAATTTTATGCGCTTTGCATTGGATGGGTTGTGGTTCACAGTACCACGTCGCGGTGATGCACATGGGCTTAGTAAAGCAACCGTACATCATTGCATAAGAAGGGTATGTGGAGCTCTGACTACTGAATTAAGAAGGGTATGTGGAGCTCTGACTACTGAATTAATCGGAGAAGAGGTTCACTGGCTTGATCATTTGTAACCGAATACCAACACTTTTCACTACTTCACTTTTTTATTGAGGACGGATCGTTAATTCCTCTAGATGCCCCTTAACAAAATGAATCTGCGTTTGTAGACAGAAACGGAAACCATTCAATTAATACTATGGTTGGACCGAATATAATAGATGGATGGACCGAAGATTCAACTTTCTATACATTCTTGGTTGATAACGTATAGTTTTCCCTCAAGTGATTGGTCATTGTATTTACACGTAACGTATGCCACTCCGAGCCAAAACGAAAATCTACTATAAAATTGTCAGAAATAATGTGGATTTTTGACATATGACGAGTTTTATTAAACAGAAAAATTTACAAATTGTCACTTTTCGACATATGTTGGACTTGTCGGATTGTCAGCTTTATTAAACAGGGCCCTGGTGGTTGTTAAAGCTGAACATGAACTGGTGGACTTTTAACCAATGTTCAGTTACACATAAGATATTAATAAAACTACAGTTCATGAACAGCTCCAATTCTAATTCCTTACCTATCACACCCTGTATATTCTGATGGACTATTTTTAGACTATTTTTATTATTATTTAAATTACTACAATGTGATGGGTGAGAGGATATTAAAGAAGAACGTTTTGTAACATTTTGATGATTTAAACCAGTATTTATATTTTCTGCGTTTATTAAGCAAGAGGTTTCCTCTATTGTCCTAATTTTTAATTTAAATTATAATCAATGTCATTCATTGTTGCCAAATTATTGGCAGAATTATTTAAAATTACATTGCATTGCTCAAAAGAAGCAAGTTGTTTTGCCAAATTTTTGGCTGAAATAGAAAAAAAATATGATAGCGACACAGCTATCTGTCTTTTATAGTAGGTAGAAAGATAGTACATAAGAATATTATATCTATCTCTTGTCAAATGTAAATTATTACCAACATAATTGTTAGTATCAACTAGATGGAACAGATTATTATTGAATGTCCAATTATGTAATGTCATATTTAATTCAAATCGTAGGTTATTTTCTTCCTGTGGCAAACTCTCACTGTAAGGGAATGTAAAAAACACATTTTTTCTTAAACTAAGATTACATAATGTTCTATAATATTGGAGCAATTCTCCTTTGTTCACATTTCCTCTATTACCCATAAATATTAATAATGTAGTGTCCTGGTTAAAGTTACATTTAATAATTTCTTTTATAATATGAAACAAAGAATAACCAGGCATGCAGTAATTTATTATGGAGTGTCCCGGATATTCATCTGTCAACAAGTGGCCTAAGTCCTTTCCAATCTCATCACAAAATAATACTATATCATTTTTTACACTTTGTTTACATTGTTTACTTGAACTATTGATAGCAGGAAATGTCAGATCAACACAGGGTTGCGGTAAGCTGGTATTGCATGTTGTCAATGAACGGTCTGGTGTAAGTACTTGGGATGGTGTTCGGCACTGCTCACAGTTGTTTGTTTGTGATTTCACCAGCTCATTCATTGCCAACACATATTCCCTCATTAGATGTTCAGAGGTATTATATTTATTACTCGTTTTTTAAGATCAGCGAAAATGCCGTCAGAATGGTGTAATGACAGAACAATAAAATTCTTAGAAATTCTGGAAACCGAAAAAATAATTTGGGATATTACAGATAAAAAACATAAACAGAAACATCATCATCATCCACCATCGTCTACGACGAACTTTCTTTTTTTGTATTCGATATCTTTTTAAATATCGAACATATTTGTATCGCAAAAATACACAGCGCGGCCTCTGTAATTATTTCGACGTCTGCCATTGCCGAAACTTGAAAGCGAAGTGAGTGGTGCGTAGGGCAGTATGTAAACACACACTCCTCTCGGTCCTACTGCGGCAGTATTTAGGGAATTATTTCCGGCAGCGCGAGGGGCAGCGGCAGGGGCTGAATGTAAATGAGGCATTACGATTGGAGCGATGCTTGCGATTACCCCCTTTTCTCTTCTTATGGCGATTTCTCTTCGATCTACCTTCGAGCTACTGGAACTACTTGACCGAACTCGTCGCTTGTACACACGGCTACACATCAAGCTATACATTTCCAGTTTATGCTGATCTCGCATTGTATAGGATTTACGTACAATGCAAGGTCAGCTTATACTGGAAATGTATAGCTTGATGTGTAGCCGTGTGTACTGTGAAGAAGGGCCTGGAAGCACATCAATAACCGCATTCTCGGCATTAACAAGTTAAGCCGATGTCCTACTATTCTTCTGGGTGTTTGTCTGCGTTGCGGCATCTCCAAAGACGATAGGGATGTATCGTCGTCACTCATTATGATCAAACTCAGTAATTGGTGTGTCAACTTTCAACTGCGTAACTTGACGTTGATAATGCTTTGAGTATTTTCAAACACGTTTTCATCATTTCGTTTTCAATTTTCACGTTTTTATTTTTTAGCTTTAAGTCGAAACCTTTCGTTAAATTCATAGGTCATCTCCATATGACCGTAGTCAAATTCTTCTTTTATATGTTCTCGGTTCCGTTAATCTAATATTTTCTTCATCGCTTGAATCCCTTGACCACATTTTGAAAAATAAAATCGAATTTAAATAAAAATTGATGGTACGACACTCGTAAACTTGTAACACGGAATGGAGAGTTGCTCTCAGGATTTGTCATGATTTTCTATAAGTTGTAACTTAGAATTTTTAGATAAACAAAATCACGAATACAAGTATAAAAATATACTTGTGATCTAAATAACGACATTTGTAACATGTAATTTACACGTGTCGTTTTGATAAACAAATTTTTGTAATAATGCTTTTTTTTCCAGGAAAAATGCTTGTAATGCAAGGCTTGTGAGTTTTGATAAACAGGGCACTGGTCTGTTACAGTGAAAGCATACCAATTCTTCTCGAAACACTTGTCTGCCACCACAACGGGTGCATTCTATATTTCGGGCATTAGGTACATTTCCTCTTGCACCATATCCAATACTCCAAATGAGTACCGGATATGGTGCAAGAGGAAATGTATACGTCTGTATGTCGTATGACGTATGTCTACGTCCTTGCATTTCTTTTTTCTCAAATGGAGACTGTTTCTGAGACTGTTACCTACTTTTGGAGGATTTCTACACTCTCATCAGGCTGAATGTTCCTTGTTTCGTTTTCCGCACTTTCATATGCTATTGCTATCTTCACAGCTTCTTCAAAAGAAAGACTGTCCCAACTGTCAAGAGCTTCGTTGAGGTAAGTGCCGAAATTACATGCAGCTTTTCTTTTGACTTCCACCTCAAAATCGTTTACGCTTTGCTTTTCTTTTTGTTTACACTTGTAAAAGTCAGGGTCTCGATCAGTTCCACGTAAGTTTTGGTCGCTGGTGATTCTGGAGACACTAGATTTTTCAATACGTTGTATCTTTCTGGGCCAATAAGGGTAATGTGCGTTGGCTTTCGCCTTCATTGTTTCCTTCACTTGGTTTACTATGAAAAACTGTTCCATCCGCTCACTATAATCTTTGAAATCCTGTTTCTCTGCATTAAAATGTTCGATGCTTCCAATTAACGCCATGTTGATCCGCGTCGCCAATAATATATTTCAATAAAACCAATTTTAGTTTACTTCTTTGCTTTTTATTTCTTTGTCCACAATCACAGTACCATCTTTTATTCTATTCATCTGTCAAAGACAAGTACAATTTTTTTGGCGGGACTAATTTTGCCATACTCCATAGTGTTGTGGCTATTTAAAAATTAAGTTCTGTTGCATTCAGATTTGCCTTATAAAACAATGAATTAAGTACCGTAAAGCCGTAGACTGACTCTTCACAGGCTCTGAAACCACACGAATGTTTTTATCTTTCAGGTAATCATTACCATCATTTATTTATTTATTACCATTTATCTTAGGCGACACAGGCCCATAGAAAAATACCTTAATCTAGACATACATATATTCTAAAACAAAATTTGATCATGCCTTGCTGCTTTCATTGCTATACCAATTACACAATAATATCGGTACAATGCAACACATATGGATCTTGAGTTTATCTCTTTATTAGAAAAATGGATTGCCAGACAGGTATGTAGCTAAAAATCTGCATATCCATAATTAAAACTATAATACACCATGTTGTGATATATTGCAATTAAATGAATGAAAATTTCAAACTCATATTGAAAGTACACTTTGTAAACAAGCTTATTACAAATTAGAGGATAATATCCAACATAAGAATGCTTGCTGGTCTTGCTCCATAGGACAATTTAAAGTCTGGACAAAATCAAACTGGTTGCTAATTTAGTTGTATAAGTTATTATTATTTGTATGTCATAGATTTTTACTGATTATTTACAATCACGCACTGACTTATTAGAATTACTTTAAAAAATAGATTACATTAGATGGTTACATAGTCGCACTCCAGATACCACTACTCATTGTTTTGATTGTAAGAATCAGGAAAGTCAACGTGTGTGTGTTTAAAAAAATAACTCACACATCAAAAACTACGTCAATCAAAATGAAAAATCTCCATGTCCAACAGCCAAATGAGTTTCATGCAAAATATCGAACATCTCATCGTTGGTCACGTAATATTTAATTGTTGTCTCACTTGAAGATAGAGGAGCAATCAGTTTCTCGACGCCACTTACCGAGCACAAATCAAAACGCTTCAATCTTATTATTATTCCTATTGTATAGTATGTAGTTTTCGATTTAGCTTCTTTTGCACTTTTCACCGAATTAATTATTTCCAAATACTGTTCGTTACTCAAGTAAAAAGAATTTAACCCTTTCGCTGATAATAACTCTTGAAATTTTGTATCAAAACGCTCTCGAAAAGTACGTGCACTCTGTTCGGTCGCCATTTTGTAACTAAGCAAGCGGCACGGGCGAAGAAACGCAGGCAGGGGCAAGCGGCGCGGGGGAACGCGGGCCCCGGGCTAGAAAATTACGCGACACCTAACATTACCCAGCCAGAGTTGGGCAGACCTAGGTGAGTATGGGTAAACCCCGAATTACAATTTATTTTACTTATTATTCGGACTTTACCCAAGAAGCTTGGGTAATACTAAGAACCCGGGTAAACCTAGGTTTACTCCATCTTCTAGCATTACCCGTAACAAACATACTCTTAGCTAACGAAAAGCTGACCCGACTATGTGGAAACAAACCAAAAGCAGGCATCCGTGGTGAGAAAAGAAACTAATGATTTCTCTGAAAAATAAATAGAGATTAAAATTGCCCTGAAAGAGCACCACACACAAACTGACAAAAAAATATTTAAGTATGCATAGGGATATCATAATTTACTTACTTTTAATTCGGGCGCCATTTGTAACGAAATAAATAAACACACTTCGTTGAACACGTATAATTTTTGTAATATAAATATAGAAAGACACTTTTTACAAAAAATATAAAAAAGGTGAATATGAAATATAATTTAGTCGCGGCTATGGAGACAGTGGTGCCGAATCAAGCGTAATTAGGTTAAGGAAAACTTTCGGAATAGAACTCTTAGGTAAATTTAGTTACGCGTGGGAGTTCGGTGTGTATCAGCGATTGCAAAAGCTTATAAAAACCATAACTTACTAGCGCAAACGCAACGCATCGAATAAGGAACCGCAACCGAAGGTTGACCTAATGCCAGCTTAGTCTAATTTGCATACGAGATTATTTACGCGTAAAAAATAAACTTGAACGTATTTGAACTTGAAGGGAAAACTTGAAGGGTTTACAGCAGCTGCAGTTTGCAATGCAACGTGGAAGAATCCGAGAAAACGGCGCTTCGCAGTGGATAAATAAATAGTTAATAAGTCACGAGGTGGTTAGTTCCTGGACCGTGCGGTACGTCAAGAGGCGGTATTCCTTGTACGTGGCACGGCGCTCAGTCAACTGCGCCGCCGGGGCGCCTGATCCAGGATTATGGCGAAACGGGGAAACGAGGTGGGTTCCCAACACCCCACCGATAAAGGCCAAAATAGGCCTTTTCACTGGTTTTTAACCGTAAAACAAGGAAACGTGGACACAACAATAAAGACTATAATTAAATAATTATATTGCAAATCTTTCAGCATAGTACGCCGGGAATTACTTGAAGAATTAGAGCTCTTGCGTTCATGAGAAAAAACCGCCACTGACGGCTGCCAATAAAAAATTCCCCATCTTTCTTCACGTCAGATTCAAATTCAAAAAATTGAAATTATCTTACGATTAAAAACGACAACATCGATGGCCAGCGAAGTAAAAAAGTTTTAGGCTCGAAGATTTTATGCAGGGTAATACTGCAATATGTACTTATAACTAGTAATTCTGGTAGAGATTTAGTTAATATTGCATGTTACCGGTAGCACCTACATTGTGATTGATGACTCATTTGTTTGTGCGCTCGGCTAAGCGCATAACAAACGAGTCACCGAAAAATGCTTGTCTCTGATCGGCTGTTATTTTTTAACTACCTGCACCTTATCTATTGTTATCGGTAGCACCTGCATCGTGATTGATGACTCATTTGTTTGTGCGCTTGGCTAAGCGCATAACTAATGAGTCATCGAAAAATGCTCGTCTCTGATTGGCTAAATAATTTTCAGTCACTGTTACGTCCACTACTTGAGTAATTAACACTGACGATAAATACAAAGACATTCATTATTTGTGAACACAGCGAAATACTTTTATTTTGATATTTACATTAGAACTATGGCTGGATTTTGTACCAAATTAAGAAGTGGCGGTGGTCAGAAAAATTATTTGTTTCTATATGAAAATATAATTTCTGTTTTGAATACCGAAGTTTCTGAAGAATACAAGAACCTTATCACGGAGTTCTGTCGACTTTTTTGTGTAAATCTAAATAAAAAGTGGATAGAGTCTAAGTAGAAATCAAAAAACTTTTATGAATCGTGTAAGTAATCGCAAGTGGTTGAAAAAAAACATCAACTGGCCTGTTTGTGACAGTGTTGACCTGAGAAGTGAGATGGGCTTTTCGGACGCAGCCTTATCTGAGCCAGTGGATATGGATTCCCATGTTCCTAATCTTGCAGTATGTACTGCGGAAGCGGGAACATCTACAGAAAAGGAGCACAGAAAACCGTTCGAAGAACTTAAGTAATAAGCTAAAAAAAAGACGTTCTACTTCCATAGTAAAAGAAAATTCCGAGGAAGAGTTGCAGCACTGGTACTTAACAAAATTGAAAGACAACGGCAAAAAGAATCTGGCAAAAGTGGTCGAATACCTTTCCAGTAAACCAGAAACGCTATCCGAAGTACACGAGCGACTATTCAAAAAGCAGAGCTTAAGTACTGTCTCTGAAGATAAGTGTTTAGCTCTTTTTACATCACTTGCGCTCTCGAAATGGAAGTACTTAGCCCTTCGACAATTTCTGAAAGAAGAAAACTGCTGCCTTTCCATCTTATCCAAAGCTCGTAAATGCCAAGAAAAGATGTTATCCACCACAAGAGAGTATGGATATTATCGAAAAAGGAGCTCAAATTAAATTGCAAGCGCTATTGGACCACACTGTTGAAAGGATTTTACTAGATGTGAATTCTGTTGATAGGTCTCAAAATGAAGAACTCAAGTTGACCTGGAAATGGGGGCTTGATGGTTCTTCGTCGCAGAGTAACTATAAATAGAAAACGTTAAACACATCGATGATTCATCAGTAGTCATGATAAGCATCGTCCCTCTTTGGCTAGTGTCTACTAAACCAACATCTGGGATTGAAAATATAGTTTGGGAGAACCCCACACCTTGCTCAACTCTGCACTGTCGACCAGTAAAGTTCACTTTCACATCGGAGGCAGCTGATTCTATAAAGTCTGAAGAGTCTGAGATGAAAAAACAAATTGATGAACGAATATCTACACAGTGTGGAAATATTATTGTATCACATAAATTGCATATGACCATGATTGATGGAAAAGTGGCCAATATTATTGCTGAAGTACCATCATATGCAACGTGCTCCATTTGCTTGGCAAAACCGAGCGAGATGAATAATTTAGACGCTTTGACTTCCAGATCACTTCGTGAAGTCGGGAACTTATGCAGGATAACAGTTTATACACTATGATTTAAAAATAAAGATCTAATTTATCATGGATAAATTATTCCGAATAAAGCCAAGGTTAAAATATGTGCAAAAACAGTATTTTAATTGCTTCCGCTATTCTTTTAGAGTGCGTTTCATCAAATAGTTCCTATGCCATAGTGTTGGTTCCCCTGTTGTAGGACGAACATATTTTGTACGTTACGGCGCCACCTAATAGGTCCGTTGTTAAAGTGCAAACATCCGCAATTATAGGTTGTCTTTCCAGAAAATGTTCTCGTCTATCATGTAATGAAGATGTAATGAATATACTCTTAGCTAACGAAAAGCTGACCCGAGTATGTGGAAACAAACGCCGCAATGTTGGTGTCAGATGAGAAGTTAAACGGTATTGGTAGTTTCATGTCATTCAGAGGGGAAGAAAGCATACTGGTATTCACAGACGTAAGACCTTATTACCACAACATTTATAATACCTGCACATAATTATAATGATTCAGGGGAAACACCACCCAAGTTTTTTTCCGGACAATAAAGAATTGTATGAAATATCATATAATACTAACCTATTATTGTCCCAGTAAAGCACTTTAACAACCGAACAGAACACCATATCCTGATCACCAACGCGCAAGTTATACTACTCATATATCTTTTAGGGGTGTACGTTGGGATGACGAACCGTTTTTTGTTCTGTGACGATGCAACCGTTGTACGTCCTGGGTTCAAACAGTCTTCGTTGCACAAAACAGTCTTAGAATTACTTGGTGCGATTTTGTGTTTGACGACGAACGGACTGGTTGATTGTGACGAGGGGTTGCCACGAAAATGGGGACATTTATTTGCTTAAGGCGTGTACGCACGAACGAATAAAACATTGTGAATTGAGAAACCAAAAGAAAAAAACAATTACAGCAGAACGAAAGGCTGCAAAAACATTTGCTACTGAAAAATGACATGGATACAATTTCATTTTTACTTGGTGTACTCGTATATCACGATTGTTAAATAATCAATTAATGATTGTATTAGGTCCCCCACCTATGCAATAGGCCTGCCCCCTATTTATTACAAGAGACGAAAACATAACATGCGAAATGAGGGTGTAGGTAAACCTCTGCCTAATCCTTCAGGGAGAACAGGCGTGATGTTATCAAACACGGTAAAATAAAATATCAATTCAAAAATCGATGTGATAAATAAGATGTGATGTGATACTAGATAATAATGTGAATCGAATGTTCATGATTTGACTTGAATCGAATAAATTACCGATTTTATGAAAAATATTGCTACCCCTTTGGTCCCCACACTGGTGTCGGTCACTAAAGTCAGATGCATTGTCAAAGAAATAACACTTCTGTAAACGCAGCGATCATTAAAAAAAATATGGTTTTAGATCATACGTGTCAATAAAAACCTAACCTAACATGTAGGCGTGTCAATAAATAAAATTATTTATAAACAAAACATGCATATTCCATGTCATTAAAATTCACTTGATCGAAAATAACTTGTGCTTAATTTATTTTTTTCATACTATGTGTAGCTTAATATATGGTTAGTGGATGATTTGGAATACACTGGAACGTGAAAATCGGGAAGTGCATAGAAGAGAAAAGCGGAAGCAATTAAAATACTGTGTTTTCAGATATTTTAACCTTGGCTTTATCCCCAATAATTTATCCATGATAAATTAGATCTTTATTTTTAAATCTTAGTGTATTTACTGGAATCCTGCACATCTTCCCGAATTCGAATGCCAAAACTGGTCATGTCTTTTAACGTCAATATTCCGAGGAATATCGCTGAGCTAAAACAAAACGTTTAGTCGTATAATGCCTAATTCGCAAAATGGCACCCGATTCTCTAAAGGGCCAATTCGCGAATGGCCTAGTTCTCAAAAGGACTAATTCGCGAAATGGCTAATTCTCAAAAGGACTAAGTAGTAAAATGCCTAATTCGTGAAAGGACTCATTCGTAAAAGAACTAATTCGTAAAATGTCTAATTCTCCAAATGGCCAACTTTTACCAACTCATGCCATGAGTTAAATTACATGAAAGAACATGCATACATACAGTTTAACATTATTAAAAGTAGCTCCACCTAGTCAGTGGATGAGTAAATAGATGTTGTTCTAACGTTAGATAAAGAATATAAAAATCACTTGGTATTTTCCTCATCTATATTTACTCGGATTATTTAATAATAAAGTACTACATATTGTCCTACTATGGTGATGTATAAACATTTAAAAATTATAATTGTTTACACACCTCTTTGCTTATAATACAAAACCTTTTCAATGAAGACAGTGCAAAAAAAGAGAACATCGTTTGACAGTGACAGAATATGTTATTTAAAATGTACTAAATGTTATAATAAAGTATTATTATATTAAAAATAGTTTTCACTCATCGTGGTGAGAACAATAATTTATGCAACTAAAACTTAAAACGGAACGCCGAGTAATATTTTTTATGAAAGTGCGGGTAGTTGTGAGTGGATAATAATTTATTTGTTAAATTCACCGTAATTTATGTTTTCGTTCATAAGTTTCTGTTTATAGAAGAAGTAGGTTATTTCATGAGAAAGATGGAAGCAGACATTTTAATTACTGAAAATCAAAAAGGTAATGATACTTTATTGTACGATGGGCATAGGTTTAATAAAACTAACCGAATAAATAAAGACGGAAGTAGGGCTTTCATCCCGGGAATCTCGGTCTCGAAAATTTCGAGAGTCTCGACGATATTTTGATATTTTCGAGACTCGATACTGATGTTTTCGGTCTCGGGAATAACGAGACTTTTGAGACTAAGTCACAAAATAAAAAGTACCTATAAAAAATAAAATAAACTACTAAACCAACATTATTTTTTTACTTTGCTTAAATGGCAACACTGTATTAGTGTTCTGTGGTGGAGATTGAATAACCTTGTTGAAAAACGACACAGATTTTGATATTTCTTTGTGAAATTGCGAAGTTATTAGCTACGATGTTTTCATTAGCAGATAAATTAAAAGGTATGTATCATAGTTACGTTAGAAGCTTAAGTTTTCACCTAAATTATAGTCATTATTGACTTGTGATATTTTACATGCATTTTATGTTTTACCTACTTAAGTTTGTTACTCGATTGCATGACAACGCAGAATATTATGCTTTACTATATTTCTTAATTCTTAATTTACTAACTATCGATTTAACATGCTATTTTACACAATATTGTTTTTTGCTAGTTTGAGGTTATATTGTAGTCGTATTCTGAATAGGGCGGTATTCTGGTATTTTATACAATCGTTTTTGTGTGTGGTCATGGGCTTTTTTTTTCATTGTTTTAGACAACAGCATGCTTTATTGCGATGTACCTGCTAAAATGCATGATAAGTCTTCGGTATGGTGCTATTTTTTGCGAGCCAATGATAATGCTTATGCCAAATGCAAAACATGCCACAAAATATTAAAGACTAGGAAGAAATACAAGTGGTCTTCATAAACATCTTAAGAGTACGCATAACATGATATTGTCAAAGCAAGAAGTACGACTTGCTTCATCATCTGATAATATCGCTTGCACAACTTCAACAAGCAAATGCAAGAGTCAAGATGAAATTTATAAACCACCCGAAAAAAAAGCTAAGATGACGGATTTCTTTCAGAGAGTTGACGGAATTGAAGTTAAAGTTTTGAGAATGGCTGCTCTGGATGGAATACCATTTCGAACCTTTATCGAATCTAAAGATTTACGCGAGCTGTTCAAAAAATCTCAATACACACTACCATCATCTGTAGCTACCATATCAAGCATGGTAAAAAAACAGGCCGACTATGTCAAGTCTCTGATAGTAAATGAGATAAAAAAATTGAAAAAGAGCGGAGTTAGATTTAGCTGTACCTTAGACGAGTGGACCTCAACTCAAAACAAGAGGTACATGAATGTAAACATACACTCACCATTTTTTGAAGGTGATAAATACAAAAACTTAGGTCTCGTTAAGATATCTGGTACCATGCCTGCTGCTGTTTGTGTAGATTTGTTAAAAGAACGTTTGTCGGAGTTTGATATTCATTTAGACACTGACGTTATTAGTCTGACTACAGATGGTTGTAGTGTAATGAAAAAAATGGGAAAGTCAGTCAATGCTTATCACCAAAAGTGTCTGGCACATGGTATGCAGTTGGCGATACTAGATGTATTGTATAAAAAAACAAAAGTCGGTGAAATACAGAATGACTTACCACAGAATATAAAGGATGACGACGATGAAAATGAGGATGATGATGAAAAAGACGAAAGTGGAAGTTTTGAAATAATTGAGAGCAGCAAGCCGCGAAAAAATGAAGAAATAATTTATGAACATGTGATTAATAAAGTCCGAAAAGTTGCAAAGTTGTTCAGAAAATCACCAACGAAACAAACAGTATTAAGGAAATACGTAGAGGAAGAGTTCCACAGAGAACTAAAATTAATAATTGATTGCAAGCCGAGATGGTCCAGTTTAGCGGAAATGCTTGAACGATTTCTAAAAATAAAGATACGCGTTCGAAAAGCTCTAATTGATGTAGGATCCGGAATAGAGTTCACTGAATCAGAGTATACTACACTGGAAACAATCTCAAATTCACTTGGTATCATGAAAGTGACCTTAGAAGCACTGTGTAGGCGAGACGCTACTCTTTTAACAGCGGATACTGCCCTCAATTCTGTCTAAAGAAATTAGACGTACAACAAAATTCTTTGAACATTAGTCTCGCCAATTCATTGCGTATCCGTATTAAAGAAAATAGACTGATTGAGGCAAGTATCTTACAATACTTGCGCAGTCCTTCTCAGTTTTTTGAAAAGAAGTTGGATGCAAGAGCATTCCAAACGTTAAGCAACGATGAAATGACAGTGTCGTTGAAAGAATTGTACGAAAGGCTAAATAAATCCACAACCACAACTGAAGAAGCAACTGACAATTATCCCGGAAATACCAGTGATTCAAATGATGCGACGATTGCGGAGCTCACAAGTCTAACGACAGGAGAACAGTTAGAATGTGAGCTTAATAATTTGCTTAACCCCCAAGAAGACAAAGTTCAGAATATAACTTCCATGTCTATCCATGACTTGCAAACAACCCTGCACGTGGAAAAAGCTCTCTTTGAAAATGGAGGCGACAGGGGGAAGTACCTAAACCATTGCTACAATTACTTAATATCTATCCTCCCCACTAGCGTAGAAGCAGAGAGAGCTTTTGCTAACGCGGGTTACTTTTGTAATAAAAGCAGGTCCTCTCTATCTGAAACTACATTAAACGCCCTTTGTTTTTTACGTGCCCACTATAAAAATGAAAAAAACTCTCTTAAATAATTTTTATTATATAATTTGAGTATGTTGTTGTATGTTTATTAAAGTATTTGATTGAAATATCTTGTTTTGACTACATAAATGCCTAGCCTATAATTTTGAGAGTTACTTTTGAAATAGTCTCGAAAGTTTCGTTTTTCCCGGGAATTTCGAGACCGCATCGAGTCTCGATTATTTTTTCCCGGGACTCAAAAATGCAGCGAGACTGAAAGCCCTAGACGGAAGTTCGTTTTGGCGATGTGTCAATAAAAACGAGTGTAGTGGGTCGGTTACTGTGGACATACATTTGAAGAAAATATTGAGGAAATCTCTGCATAAATGTTTACCTCATCAGGAAAAAAACGATATACTACTTAAAATGAACAAATTGAAAAAACAAGTGTGCAAGAATTTGACGCCTATAAAGGGGCTATTTGAAAATGCATTTGACGCAATGAATACGTCGAGCAAATCATTACCAACATTTCATGAAAAAAAGGACACTTTATATAAAGCAAGGAAAACATTTTTAAATGTCGATAAACTGACTTTTCATACACTCAAAGATGTATCTGTACCTGAAAGCCTTGCTCATAATTTTTTATCAGCACAAGATGGAGAAGAAGATAAAATGCTGGTTTTCACTTCAAAATTGTCTCGAAAAATTATAAAAGGATCAAGTACCCATTATTGGTACGGTGATGGAACATTCAAGAGTGTTCCAAAACCTTTTTACCAACTTTATACTTTACACATAGATCTGAATTCTGATGTAAATACAACATCACTAGTTCCTGTCGTATACGCACTTCTGCCTGATAAAAGTAAAATTACTTACACAAGGTTTTTTCGCTTGATTAGAGACGTCCTGGGGGTGACGATAAAAACATTTAAAAGCGATTATGAAATTGCAGCTATGAATGCGGTCAAAGAAGTTTTTCCACTAGTTAAAGTCAGCGGTTGTTATTATCACTACCAAAAAGCTGTTTGAAAGAAGGCTAAAGAACTAAAAGTTAACGAAACAAGTGACCACACAAATATTATTCGGAGAGCAGCTATTCTGCCACTTCTGCCATCACATTTCATCGCAGAAGGGTGGCAAATTATATCTGAAAAGATAGGAGCTGCTCGTAATATGGACAATTTCCTTCAGTATTTTGAAAAGCAGTGGATCAGATTGGGCTCAACACTTCTTAGCTGTGCTGGACAACGTCATCGTACGACAGACGCACTGGAAGGATGGCATCATCGACTAAATGTTTTGATTCCAAAACGTCCAACCTTGTTTAATTTTATCCATAAACTAAAGAAAGAATCCAAACATTTCGACATACTCATGAAAAAGAATATTTATACAGTAAGAAGAAAAAATCGTAGAAATAAAGATCTACAATTTGACACACAGTATAACAAATTATTAGTAAAACTAAAAGCCAAAAAAATATCTGTTGAATATTTTTTTCGCAATTTATTACCAACTATTATTATAATTTGAGCTTCCAGTGTGATTATTTGTTAAAAAATAATGTTTTTGTTTTGTTATATGACACATTGTAAGGTGCTTTGTTGATTTAATACTTTTTCGCCATAATAATCATAATGTTTTTTTTTAGTTGGTTGTATGACAGATTGTAAGATGCGTTGTTTTTCGCTATGATTGTTTTATTTTAATAATAAATGTTTTTTGCTAAGTTTTTTGTTTCGTATAAAATATTAACATAACCTAGAAAATTACGTTAGATTTTTCATGTCATTTAACTCATGGCATGAGTTGGTAAAAGTTGGCCATTTGAAGAATTAGACATTTTACGAATTAGTTCTTTTACGAATGAGTCCTTTCACGAATTAGGCATTTTACTACTTAGTCCTTTTGAGAATTAGCCATTTCGCGAATTAGTCCTTTTGAGAACTAGTCCATTCGCGAATTGGCCTTTTTGCGACTGTGTGCCATTTTACGATTTAGGCATTATACGACTAAACGAAACAAAATATCCAACGAGAAATACGCGACATCGAGCCGGCTATGTTTAGGCGCGTTATGCAAAATGCGATTCCGTGAGTGCGTGCTACGAAATGGAAGACATCTGAAAGATGTAATATTTTAAAAATTAAATCCGCATTATAATTCAATAATTTTCAATAAAAATATTTTCACAAAAATATGCAAATTGTCTTTTATTTCATTTCAAAATCCTAACTCTGCCGTGAGACACCCTGTATTTACTCATTAAAAGGTAATAAATAATACTAGTCAAGTATCAAGATCAGCTGGGTTGCTACCTGAGCGCGACGCACTCATTTATTTTCTATTCTTTTATGTCGCCCTGTACATCACATTGTACTATAAAAGCTGTTGATTTTTTCCGCAAAAATTACATCTATGCTCTTACAATACCGCCTCATAGTAGCCATAAGACACAACCCCTTGATCGTTGCATTCACAACTGTTAAGGTCATAAAGTTCACACAGTTGATAAGGACGTATGGCGAGAGAATGGCGATTCGAGACGATGTCCTACTAATCCGCGAACTATTGTAGGAGCTCTTTATCGCATCCGCGAAAACCGGCCAGTGGATCCTAGTGCTCAACGCCCAGATCGAACGCCTAAACGACCAAATCCAATGCAATTAGAAGAAAATGTGCTATAATATTTTGCGAATCAACCCAAAACTAGCCTCCGTCAATGCGCTAGGCATTTTCACGTCCACAATAGATCCATCCATAGAATACTAAAGCGGGAAAAGTGGCACCCATTCAAATTTAGAAAAGTACATGCTCTGCTAACGCGTTTATCACGCGTTAGCAGAGCATGTACTTTCCTAAATTAGGGTTCATTATTGCCAGTGGTTACTTAATACAATTGAAGAGGACAATGACTTTCTTTCCCAAGTTTGCTGGACTGATCAAAGCACATTTACCAGAAACGGCATGTGGAACCAGCACAATCTGCACCATTGGGCACACCAAAACCAAAATCCTCGCGTTTGGCGCGAGTCCGCCCTGTACAGATTTGCGTTAAATGTTTGGGCAGGTATTCACGGTGACGACATCATCAGATCCGTATTTATTGATGGCACTTTGACCGGCGAAAGATTTTTTAACCTATTAAACACTACGGTGTCAGCTGTCAGAGTACACGGATACTCTTAACGCTCACCTATACCAACGAATGTGGTACCACCAATTAGATGGCGCGCCGGCACGCTCAGTCACAACGGCCAGGCAGTGGCTAAATAATACGTTTGGTGCACAGTGGATAGGAAGATTTGGACCTCGTAGGTCGCCAGCAAGATTTCCAGACCTCACCACTCGATTTCTTTTTCTGGGGGTTCATAAAAGAAGATGTGTACGCGGAGAACATTGACTCGGTGGAACAATTACGCCTTCAAATAACGAATGCGTTTGAGAAATTGAGGGATATGGCTTTAAGGTAAAAATTTATTTTCAAAAGTGCGGGATAACTTGAAACGCCGTTGAGCCCTTTGTATTCGCTAACGCGGTGGTCTGGCTTTAAGGTAAAAATTTATTTTCAAAAGTGCGGGATAACTTGAAACGCCGTTGAGCCCTTTGTATTCGCTAACGCGGTGGTCATATTGAAAACTTTCAAAAGTGCGGGATAACTTGAAACGCCGTTGAGCCCTTTGTATTCGCTAACGCGGTGGTCTGGCTTTAAGGTAAAAATTTATTTTCAAAAGTGCGGGATAACTTGAAACGCCGTTGAGCCCTTTGTATTCGCTAACGCGGTGGTCATATTGAAAACTTAAATATTTAAAATAAAGACAATTTAATAAAAATAGTGATTAGTGATGAATAGTGATGATAGTGGTAATAACAGACAATGATAAGAGATTGATTACGCATCTCCGTGCTGCACTCGCTCCGCGCGCGGTTCCGCTGTAGCTACTTAAAGTATAAATTCAAAATACTTCCGAAAATCTCATGCGTGTCGATCCACAAGTCACACTAATGATATTGAATTGCGTACAAATGATAAAATTAAAATATAGATCTTTCAGTCTAAGAGCGCACGCCCCTTCAAAAAATGTTCTATATAAATACTTCAATTGTACATGCGTAACAAGCAGTGGATGGGTGTTCAGTTTAGACAGAAAGACCTCACCCTAACTTTAATTTTTGCTTTTAGTAAAAATCTTGATATAACAATGGCGAAACAAAAGAGCGAGGATGAGTTAAAGAGACCAAGATTAGCTAGAAGAGAAAAATATAAAAATATAAAAAATAATCCTGAACTTTATGCTGCTGAGCAAGAAAAAAAAAGACGAAGTTATTTAAAACGAAAGGAGAATAAAAAAAATAAGAGCATTAATGAAATGAGCCCACGTGAACAACGGATTTTGTTTACTTGATGAACTGTGCATAACGAAGACAATCGATACAGTCCTCAGATTTTGGAGCATTATAGACTGCCAACAAGGTTCGCACTCCATTCTCAAATAATGATTGAACAGGGTTTCTTCTTCAAATGCTGCAGCAATTCGGAGTTTCTCGAGTGTTTAAAAAAAAGTTTTTTTTTCCTTTTCCAAAGAGCGCAGAAGTCGTGTCACAGCCACTTTTTGCGTGAAGAAACCTCGAATGGATAATGCATGATGAATTCCTGATGGACCCTGTTATGACAATGAATCCACCAGCTCCGGAGGAATTGCTTAACATAATATTCTGCAACTGCAAGAATGGTTGTGATTCGCGATGTTCAAATCAAATCAAATCATTTATTTTGCCAGAGATATGGTACAATGGGTGTTACAAGAAAATAGTCCTTTACACATCTCACCTTTAGGAGGCATACGAAAATTCACTATATGACACAGTAAAAAAAGTTCCATACAAAAATTCACAAATACAATAGATCACAAACATATACTTAGTTCAATATAGGGATTAAGTCTTACAGTTAAAAAAATCATATAGGGTATAAAAACAGTTATCTACTAACCATGATTTAACCTGCTTTTTGAATTTATACGAAGGAAGTTCTCTCAATGGACGTGGAATATGGTTGTAGATTTTGATGGACATCATATAACTGTTCTTTTTATACAGGGCGCTTTTACAAGAAATATGAATATGTAATTTAGTCTCTTGGCTTATATTTACGATTTTCATTATTGTCCACAAATAAATGTTTTTGGTTTCTAATAAACATCGCAATTTCCATTATGTACATAGATACAAGAGTAAGTACTCCTAGTTTTTTGAAAAGCGGCCTGCATGTTTCAAAAGGCCCGACGTTCCTTATTGCTCGGATACATTTTTTCTGTATAAGGAAAGCTCTACCAATGTGTGGCGAGTTGCCCCATAGCAATAGCCCATACCTTAAGATGGAGCTTACGTGGCCGTGATAAGCAGTAAGAGCTGCTGTCTCACTAACCGTTTTGCAGGAAAGCAGGGTTGCAGTGCTCTTTAACTTGCGGCCATTGTAACCTCGAATGATACACTAAATAGTTAAACACTGCGCGCGCTCTGCCCTCTATCTCGAAAATGGTTCAGATATAAAAAAAATGTGTAGACAACAGTTGTTGAGAATTTAATCCTCAACAATATTTATAAACATACAAATAGCATAAAACCCATAGGAAACGAGATATTTGCAATAAATGTGTAAAAAATCGTTTTTTTGACCTTTGACCTTGGAATATCTGTAGACGCGAACACCCTACGATAAGTAGGTTTTGAGACAAGTTTTAGGGTGTCAAAATAAAGGTATAAACAAGTTTATAGCTGACTATCTCTCAATCCGAGTTGAAACCCTAATTTTCCTGGATAACTACGTATTTGGAATTTAGGAAGCAGAGCTGTTTCGAATGCTTAAATATGGCTTGCACACATAACAAGTATATAAAATATATAAATCTCCTATTGGAACTGAATTAGCTAATATAAATATACCTAGTACCGGAAAACAAAAAAGTACGGATACTAAGCGACATAACAATTAGTTATGGCAATATAGCTTCAAGTGCTTCAACGTCACAAGTAAGTAGTCCAGGAAAATAAGTCACAGGAGAATGGGCAAAATGGTACCCGGCTCCAATAGATATGATTGTAGAGTCGATGTCGTTTAAAAGATCTTACCAAGAGCAACAATATTTACTGTAGCCGCTAGTCTCAAATCTGATTGCGTTTGGAGATAAACGACAGTCTTACTAACTAATAAAAACCCTGTTCCTTCGGTTTCCCTTTGCGTTCCAGAGTCACGGTAACCTGTTTAGACAGTCCCGTGGCCCCGGCGATAACCATACATATACGAGTATATTAGGTGCCACTTATCTATGTAAGCAAATGAGTACCAGGGCAATATTTTCTGCATTTCCGTTCATGTTTTCAATTAATAACGCTTTTACGTAAGACTTTGCCATGCACCCCTCCTTTGAACTCGAGCCCCGTTGACGAGCCTCGAGAACGTTGACCTGTGCTAGTGTTGTGGACTATACTGATTTGCTTTTCGAACTGGAATATCGCAATGGACGTCTCAACTGTGTAATGTCTCGCCGAGCTTTATACGAGTATACCAGAAGATACCAACAACATGTTTTTACAGCTAATCTGTCAAAACGCGCCCTGAGTTCGCTGCGTTTATTCATGAACATGCCGTTCTGGAGGTAAGCACTTCCATTATTATAATCTAGGTGTAGTTTTATTTCACCATCCCTTCCGTCATCCCATCCGTCCGTGCCGTTTATTCTCTTAATCTAAGTATATTAATTCTTCATTTTAAATAAGCACAGGTTATGCCACTTAAGACGGTCATTACCAATAACAATAGATAAAGGTTAGCAGTACAAACAAAAGGGCCTATCCTTTCTAACTCGATATTAGCTACCTGGACACTGTGCGCATGTGTGGAGTCATCGGACCTTCGAAACTCTCACTTCTTCTTCTTTCTTCACTTCTATTATTCTAATGCGCTATTATTCTGTATTAGCGTTCCATAAGCTCTGTAAGTGCAAGCGAGATGGACATAGAGAAATGATTTATGGCCCGACAACTTGGTTGAATCTGCGCTAACTATAACAAAAATGTTGTTAGTTTACGATCGACACTTTAATATTTTCTATTTACCGTGATATTGCTTTCTCAGTTTTTTTTGCTTAGTTCCAAAAAAATAAAGTACTTATACAACAAAAAAAAAACATAAATCATATTTTTACTACTTTCAGGTGGTATTCGATGGCACACGACGTGTGTGTCACCGATGTTGGCAGTCCGCTGATAATGCAGTGAGAAGATATGCGAACCCTGCCGTGCCCGGAGCAATGCCTGAAGCAGTGTCTGAAGCAATGCCAGATGCAGTGCCGGAAGCAATGCCGGAAGCAGTGCAAAATGTTCAGGAATTTCAAGTTTCGGAGTATACACGTGCTCCAAACACTACTCGGCATTGTATATTTAACGACTGTCCAAATGCAACTCGCCATCGAATCCCAATAACAATAAAAACTCACATCTTTTGTGAATATAAGCTTTATATTCCAAATGGTGCAAGAGTGTGTACACAGCACTTAGAGAACAATGTTTGGGATGAGCTACCTCAAACATGTAATGTCACTCATGATTTTAATACAGACCAGTTTACTGACATTTGTGACATGTTAAGAATGGCCTTACAACGTGGACTTCGGCTAGACTTCATCACGAGAGGCGCTTTAACCAACGAGGAGATGCACTTTTGGACAGGACACAAGTGCGAAGAGTTTGATGCTATGTTGGTACAAACACCTGCACTAAATGAAAGATGTAGAGAGCCGAGAACTACATTAGGTATTTATCTTACAAAACTGCGTACCGGAGAGCCAGATGAAAGACTTGCGACATTATTTAACATGTCACGACGAAAGCTTGACCGTTTGTTGGTTATTGTGAGGGAGTGTCTCAATAACAATTATGTCTGGCTGCATTTGGGAGTGGATCACATTGGCAGACCACAATTATTGGAAAAACATCTCACTATACCAAAAGCATTATTTGGAAATGAAAATAAGTACTTACATTTACATAAATAAAAGCTCGAACTGTGGTGTAGTATGTAATTATGTTATAGTAAGAGAGTGTGTGTTTGTATTGTCAATGGATGGACCAAATATACGCAGTGTCTAACCAGCATTCGAGATGTTTCATTGTCTTTAAATCCCGTCCTTATATGGCGAACCTGCCATTCGAGCGGGGAATCAAATCATGTTCGCGTTTAGTTTGGACTGTGCTCTGCGCGAATTAATGAGTATCAATTCGCACACTATTTGCAAAAAATATCATCATGTGCCAATCAAAAGTACAGAACGAAGAATTCTTTGTAAACCAGAATAGTGCCAGTGGAGGTAAAAATTCAGCCACTGTGGAGGAATTCAAATTTCATTTATCAGCAATAAGCATTGTGCTAATGATCATATGCACGATATTGTTACTTGGGACCATCTATATTTTCTACCGGGTGTACAAAAGATGTCATCAAACTTGAATGAGAGAGCAGCTAACGAGGCATGTTCTAAGGCGTTCATCTAATCGCACCAGAAATTGTCACGATCCTGCAGTTGCATGTGGAGACTGCAACTGTCGAGCTAGTGATTCAACCAAGGATAATCAATAATCAAGCAAAGTGAAGAATAGGACAAACATATCAACGACGACGTATACGGCTATCTAAAAGTGCGTGAATGTGTATCCGTGAAAGCGTGCAAATATCAATCCTATCCTATGTAATACTAGACGGTAATGTATAAACAATTATTAGAATTAAAAACAGAGCTTAACAAGATAAGAACATATTTAGTAAAACTAGGACCAAGTAGACGTAAAGGCGAAATTGTATTGAAGAAATCAAAAGAAGCCGATAATTTAGTGGGTCAATTCAATATAAGCTTAAAAGAATTAGAAATATTGAAAGTAACGTTAAAGGAAGACGAATGTTTAAAGCTTGATAAAATAAGTCAATCTTTTTTTAGTTTATATGATAATATTATAGACTTGTGTAGTAATACATCAGAAATTGTATCAGTAAACGAAGACAAAAATATGGCTAAGTTTGACTTAAAAATAGCACTGAGTTTATTACCAGTTTTGACTGATGACGAGGTAAATACCAAGCAACTTATAGATGGTATAGAATATTACCAATCGGAGCTCGATCAGGATGGCCAGAGTAAGTTAGTTAACTTTGTTTTAAAAAGTCGACTATCGCAGTCTGCTAAACTAAAGCTAAATAATAAGTATGACAGCGTTGACAGTTTGATAAGGGATATGAAATCGCAACTGCTGCCAAAAAAATCGGCAACAGCATTGCAACATAAATTACTTAATCATAAACAAAATGACCTTTCCATAAATGACTTCGGTAAACAAATTGCAGAGTTATTTGTTGACCTGACGATCTCACAATCAGAAGGTAATGAAGCTAGTTTTCGTATATTAAAACCATTAAATGAGAAACAGGCAATAAAATGTTTTGCTGACGGGTTGACTAGTCGTCGGCTTAGCACCATAATATCGGCAAGGAATTTTTCATAATTGAATGACGCCGTTCAATCGGCCATAGACGAGGAAGTCTCATCGCTTTCAAAATCAGCGGACGTTTTCGCTTTCCGTCGCAATAACAATACGTTTTATCAACACAGGAATTTTAGAGATCGGTACAGAAATAGAGGTGAGTCATCCTCTACAGGACGAGGAAATCCACAACCACAGCAACGGAATGATTACTATCAACCCCAGGAACAGAACAGAGGCCGTGGGGTGCACAGATGGTCGCGAGGAAATAGAGGTAGGACATTTTATAACCAAACTAGGAATAACCAAGGGCAAGAACAGCAGGTGCATGTTTTGGCAGACTCAGCTACGCTGGAAAGTCACGCGCCAGAAGAACTGGACATACCCGAAAAATTTTTTCGTGACTAAAAGTATAATTATGTCATGTAATAGTATATGCCATGTTAAATTAAACTTGCAACGTTTTAGTCTATCTCATACGTGGCTAATTGACACGGGTGCTTCTATATCGGCTATAAAATATAAACATATCCACGAACTGAACATTCCAATCCAAAACGGGAATCTTGTTGTCAATGGAATCGGTGGCAAAGTCCAAGCCATCGGCTTTGTTTATCTAAACTTATACACTAGGGATCAAATTCTAAATCATAAGTTCTACGTGTTAAAATCATTGCCATGTAAAGCCAGTGGCATATTAGGCAAGAGACTATAATATCTGCTTATTTGATAAACCAAATAAAAATGCGGAACGCGTTAAGACACTCTTTCCACTATTAAGTTTAGATCACTTAAATACGGAGGAACAAAGTAGCATTAAAAACATATGTGCAAAGTATAATGATATATTTTACCTAAAAGGGGACAAATTAACTACCACTAAAATATACCAACATACAATAGCTTTAAAACCAAATACAAACCCATTATATTCCAAACCTTATAGACTCCCACATTCACAGAAAAATATTATAAAAAAACAAATAACAGACATGCTCGAGCAAGGAATTATAGAACCATGCAACAGCGAGTGGTCAAGTCCGGTACTCTTGGTGCCCAAAAAGTCAGATTTAAACGGAATGAAAAAATGGCGTCTAGTCATCGATTACCGGAAATTAAATAGCTGCCAAATTTCCACTACCAAATATTAACGAAATACTAGATTCCTTATCCGGCTGCATTTATTTTACACATCTGGATTTAAACCAAGGATTTTATAATGTTGAGCTTGAACCAGACAGTAGAAAAGTCACAGCTTTCTGTTCGGGACAGTTCCAAATGACTAGAATGCCCATGGGGCTTAAAACCAGCCCCAGTTCATTTTCTCGAATGATGACCATGGCAATGGCAGGTCTATGTTATGAAAAATGTCTTTGTTATCAAGACGATCTAATAGTTTTAGGCCGAAACTTAACCGAACACAACAAGAATTTGATTTATATTTTTGAAAGAATACGCAAAGTAAACTTCAAATTAAATCCATCAAAATGCGATTTCCTAAAAAAAGAACTACTTTATCTAGGTCACATAGTATCGGGAGACGGAGTACTACCAGATCCAGAAAAAATAAAAGCAGTACAAAATTACCCAGTGCCTGACAACACCGACGAAGTAAAACGTTTTGTGGCTTTGGCCAATTATTACAGAAAATTCATACCAAAATTTGCAGAAATAGCAAATAACTTAAATGTGGTGTGTAGGAAAAATACAAAATTTTATTGGGATGAAAATTGTCAAAAGTCCTTTGAAACTATTAAGCAATGTTTGATATCACCACCGGTTCTACAATATCCCGACCTATCGAGTAAGAATACCTTTTCAGTACATACTGATGCCTCGGGTTATGCAATAGGAGCAATTTTATCTAATTCAGACGGCCGCCCAGTCGCTTACGCTAGTAGAAGCCTAAACAAAGCCGAACGGAATTACCCAACTATCGAAAAAGAGCTCTTAGCTATAGTATGGGCAGTCAAACATTTTAGACCATACCTGTATGGACGGGTATTTAAAATCGTTACCGACCATAAGCCACTAGTTTATTTATTTAGTTTAAAAGACCCATCAAGCAGATTATTAAAGTTTAGACTATGCCTAGAAGAATATGACTATACAATTGAATACGTTAAAGGCAAAGAAAACGCGGCTGCGGATGCACTTTCTCGTGTTAAGGTAACATCGCAAAACCTAAAAGAAATCAACGAATGTGTAAACGTAATGACACGTAACCAAAAGAAAAGATTAGAACGAGAGACAATAGTAACTAATAAGGAACCTATATGCAATCTGCCGAATCAGACAAAACTGGTACAATCTAATATAAAGCCAAAAAATACTGTAGAATTAAGGTTCACAGACAAGAAAAACCTAGAAAAAATGCGCAAGGAAAATAAAATTACTTATGAAAATAATACTTTTATTTATGACAGTAAAGATTTCATGCTATTTATAAACCCATCTGCTCAAGTAAAAAATAAAAACAATAAAACCTTTGTAGAAAAACTTACAAACGAGATAAAAAAACACACAAATTGGAAAGGGCCACTTTTTTGTATCATAAAGGATGTAAAGAGAGTAGAAAATAAAGACGATAGGAAAGTCATCCTAAATGATTTCCATCTGTTGCCCACCAGTGGGCATGCGGGCATTAGACGTATGTACAACAATATCAAAAAATATTATTTCTGGTCAGGGTTAGAAAATGATGTCGTCAATTTTGTAAACAAATGTCCGAAATGCCAAAAGCAAAAATACACGGTAACTATAAAAGAACCAATGGTCATCACCTCAACAGCACAAACTACTTTTGAGAAAATATATTTTGACCTAGTAGGACCGCTAGATAGGGACTCTTACAATTATTCATATATTCTAACGCTACAATGTGAGCTGTCGAAATATGTATCTGCTTACCCACTTGTATCTAAAACAGCAACAGAAACCGCACGTGCATTTGTCAACAACTATATCCTACAGCACGGCGTTCCACGAGAAATAGCAACTGACAGAGGGGCCGAGTTCATGTCCCAGACATTTAAAGAGGTATGTAAACTACTTAATATCTCCAAGTTGAATTCGACAGCATACCACCACCAAAGCATTGGGGCACTGGAGAACTCTCACAAGAGTTTAGGAGCTTATCTTAGAATACAAGCAGAAAATAAACCAGATTCATGGAGTACTTGGCTGCCATTCTGGTGCTTTGCATACAACACTACAGTACACACATCGACTAAGTATACACCCTTTGAACTTGTTTATGGAAAGACATGCAATTTACCAAGCAACCTTACTAAAACTATAGAGCCATTATACAATTACGATAATTATCCACTTGAACTCAAATATCGGTTACAAACGTCACTAACAGAAGCGCGAACCAATTTAATTAAAAGTAAATTAGAAAGAAAAAACAAATACGACCAACATATGTACAGTATAAAAAAGGTGATGATATCTTAGTTAAAAGTGAAACTGGTAATAAGCTTACAAACTTATACGAGGGACCATACAAGGTCATCCGAGATTTAGCACCAAATGTGGAGGTGCACATTAATGGAAAACCAGATATAATCCATAAGAACCGAACGAAACTATATAACACATAATTAAGACATTATTAAATTAAAATTATTTACTCTACTAGATATAGGTATCAGATATCTATCAGTTTAATGTTTAGCTTAAGCTCACGTTCGAAATAAATAATGCGCGTTACGTGAGCTCGGATATTGTTTATAAGTTTAGAATACCATCACGCATTGCCTGCTGAATTATTTGCGAATTATTTGCAAACGCTAAGTAAATAGCTATTGACCCTGTGCGGCTAACGCTCCTGCGCGTTCAATAAATATTTCGTATGATGCTATGAACGCGTATGCGCGGTTGAAAAATTCTACCCAATGCGGCTGGCCGCATTAGTGCGGCGTTCAATACTTTGTCCAAGTGCGGCACGACGCTTCTGTGCGTTTGAAAATTTTCGAGTTTTATGACAGTCATAAAACAATTATTCATATTTATATTTTTATAATACGCTCAAGTAAAGGTCTTTCACATGAAAGCTGTTTTTGTAACAATTTTTTGTGAAGCATTTCGGTGCCGAGCTCCCGGCTCCCAGGTAGAACGTAAAAAGGGTAAAATGTTCATTGTTACACACGCCATCTATTGAACTATAAGCGAACTAAGATTTATCGTACTACTAATTTTATGGTGATGATGATTATATTTATTATAGTGATATTAAAAATTAGTGTATCGTATCAATTTTATTTTTAAAGATCACCCAATAAAAATTTTCAGGTAGGAACTATATTTCTTCGTCGAAAATCTTTCATAAAGTTGGCACGTTCCAATAAATTGTACTACAAAACATGAGTCAAATTCACACTTGGCCAGTTTTCATGTCTTTTTTTAATCATTTTGTCACACACACTTATCGTTATACATGAGTTCACATAAAATATTAGCTTATCGGTATCGGGATTCGTAATAAGTTAATAATTCAATATTATAAGTTGAAAATTAAACAGGAAATCAACAGTGGATTATTTTTACTGATTGTTGGTATTCACTGCTAACCTGACAGGTTCTGCCTGTCAAAAAGTTTTCAATTAACTTCAAGATAAGATCGCAACGTAAGTTTAAAATTGTTCATATATTTATTTTGTTTAATTAGTGCTTATGTTATAGTATAAGAATTGTTATTTTATTTTCAGATTATTAGGCAATTAGGTAATAGAAGCAATATTAAAGCAGTATGGGAAACTTGTTCAATCGGTAAGTTCATCATCATTGCGACCTACAAGTACCTACATCTTTTTTAACGTGGTAAAGCAAGATATAACTTTAATAATCTGCAGACAGATTCAAGTGCCTTTTATGTTTTACAGACGTCCATACATGCGCATCTGATGATGGCGACTATCTGGTATGGATGATGCAATGATGGATGAGCTTCTCTGAATATTTATCTTATTGTGGTTTACTAACATGGTTTGGCAGCTACTAGAATGTTTTTGAGGCTTTGGGCATACCAATAAAAGTGCCTGTAATATGCTAATTGATTTTGTTCTTGCATGGTTTGACTTTTCTTTTATTTTTTAGCATAACTGATTATCTCACAAGAGGCCGGGCAGCTGATCCTAGGGAGTAAGTATGCCTGGTTGATTAGTTGTGGGTTATTTATTTATTTACTATGGATGACTTACAGCTAAAATTAACAGAAAAATAAAACTGTATGTGAGACTGACAGTTATGGGTATTCAATTACTTTCATAGCCATGCAAAAATCGGAGACCTGTGAAAAACCTTGCTCATACTCGGCCTATAATATTCTCTGTTTGGAGTGGGCCATAATCCACCCAGGGCCAATTCATCCATAAGGGCCCAGTGCGGGCTGATGTAATAACCTACCTACTTACACATAATGATATTATAGTGACTTTTTTTCACTAATATGGTGTTTCCGCTTCACTGTGATGTATCATTACCTCCTGCATTTTTAATAATTAAATTTAAGTTAAGTTAATTGGTAGTGTAACGTTAACAGATCTTTTTTTTTAGAACCGAGCTGCTGATGGATGATGCAGAATACATGTAAGTACTTAATGTTTTATTTGCAATTAGTTGAAGTTATAGCTGTTTCACTTTGTCTTGCAAGACGAGGTGTTTATAGTGTGATTTTTTCATTACGGGTCCTGTTATCATGATGTTGGTAGATAATATGAATGTAAAATTCAAATATTTTACAGCATCACCAGTGTACCGCTCCGCCCGCGCAGAGCGGAGCGGCGGCGGCGGCGGCATTTGGACAAGGCCGAGCTGGCGGCCTTGGCGGTGCGCTGGTGCGCTGCGGTGGACGCCACCGAGGCCAGACTGGCAGGCATTAATAATAATTAAATAAAAAAATGTATGGTTGTTTTTTTTACTATAAGCTTTTGCCTGCGACTTCTTTCGCGTGGTTGTCTGTTTGCATACACGAAAGTTGTTGTGGAAGATGTCCATCAGGCCATCGGCCATGGCAGGCCCTAGTGGTTTGTGTTGAGGTAACGAGCAGAAAAAAGTAACAAGCCTACGTCTCCACTGACGTAATAAAATAGCGGCAGTTTCTTATCGCGCATTTCATTTGTTTAAAATATGTAGGCGTAACATGTAAGGTTCTCGTGACGTAAAAGTTATGACATGTTATAACTAGGAAAACAAAAATATAACTAAACGTATAGAGTGAATGAATGAATGAATGAAACTGAACACATACTTAGTGTTGCCATTTAGTGGTATACGATTTTATGAATTATATAGTAGAGCAATAATATCAGACCCATTATAAGAAACAATCGGCATAGATTAGTAGTCCAATAAATATAAAAGACATTTTAAACAAAAGGATTCAGCTGCAGCCGGAACCCTTTTGTTTAAAATCTTTCTTTTTTCGTCGTTCTTTCTTTCTTCGTCTTTTATATCACCGACGCGGCACCTGGCATCAGTGAAAATAGTGATATACCTAGTACAATAGTGCATAAATCTATTGTGTTCAAAATGTTAAATAATGATTATGCTTCGTTTCCATGGAATCATTCATTTATCATCTAATTTTATATTACCTATCTATGTAATGAAAAAGTTTGTTGTAGAATATATGAGTAATAAGACTCACCATCCTTGGACAAAATAATACAATGTTCAACTACTGAAACCAATTTCTCCACACATATTAGTGGTCAGACAGAAACAGTACATTACCAAAACATTATTATATGGTAACATTGTTTTGTCATTCATTCACTCGTTAACAATTTTGAGCTACCTACGATTTAAAATGACATTTGACATTTGACTAACACATTTAACTTTTTACCGCTTTGGTATTCGTTTGAATTGAATATCAATTAAAAAAATCCGCCGCAGGATGAGTTATTGGTGGGCGGCCATTCGCCGTCTCATTTGTTGTGGGCCTGGTGATGATGTACCTTCCACCAATGAGTAAGTATCAACAACTGAATGAATATTTCATGTAAGCAATATTGTATTGATTTGCTAGGTACTTTGTATTATTTTAAATGTTTTTATTTTCATTTCAGACCCGTTTATCAAAACTTGGGACAGCTGCGCCAGGCCCATGAGACGGCGAGCACGCTGCAGGTGTTAGTGGAGTCCGTGGATGAGGTATAATACCGTTATTGATTGTTTAGTGCCACTTTGATAAAATAATTCTACAGTTTTAGGTTATTTCATTATTTGTTTTAATTCGACAGATTCGAGAAATATTACTTAACTTGCACCCGCTGCAGGTGTACAGGCCGGACGAGGGCGAGTACATGGCCATGCTGTGAGTACATACTTGCTCAACTACTCTGCCTTCTCTTTATAATATCTTAGAAAGTATTTTGTAAGTTCGCTAAAACTTAGGACTTTTCAAAATAAGAAGCAATTTCCATAACATAAATTCATGCAGTAAGTAGACATGAGATTGTGGTACCCAAATTTAAATCAACTAAAACAAGAAAGTCATTTCTTATAAACAGTATTCGCTTTTATATCAAGTTGCCAAAGTCAGTTACAGAACTTAGCGATGGAAAGTCCAAAACCCACATCAAACATGTCTTTATCAAAAAGCATATTATAAGATTGAAGACTACATTTAAGACAAGGAAGTTTGGCAATAATTCCTTCAGCACTTGTGGTGTCCCTGGCTTCGATCAATAATTAATGATCGAAGGTCCCAGGTAAAATATTTTGATTTGATTGATTGCACATACATGATCTACAAAGAACATTCAAGAATATTTGTTAAATTTTGGTTTTCTATGTAGGTTCATATTCAGAAGTTTTCTTTTTGAAATCTACTTATCATAATTTCCTTTTTTGTAGACCCCGGCCTGCACCTGCAGCACAACCACCAGAACCACCGGCAAGCAGCGTGTGGGTCATTTGGATCCGCGAGCGAGTTGATTATGGGGAGCCCTGGTGATTGTTCTTGTCCAAGCGACTCATCAGGGCTCCCCCAATAAACTATGAACTTTCCCTCAAGTTCTGTATTATTTTCTATTATATTTTACCTACATCGATGAAATTCATGATAATGTATGTTGTCGTTTCCAATTTAGCCGTTAGCGTGTTTCCGCTAAGCTACCAGACAGGTCGCGCGCGTGCCAAATCTTAAGTTTATTTTTTTAATGCACGCTCACAAATCAGTGTCAATAATTAGCTACGTATAGACACGACTCGGAAAGCGATTTGTGGTAGGTACACCAAGAACGAATATTATTCTACCTTGGCACTCGTAACATATTATTATTACTTATGTAACAACCGAACATCGTATGTAACAATCGAAATAACTTGTGTGTAGAGACCCTTACCGACCCTTATTTTACGATGTTTTCGAAACAATAGAAATGCACAATGAACGCACAGGTGCGGCGCGCCGCACTCGAAAAAAGATATGTAAATTGAATGGACGCGCAGATGCGTCGTAAGCACATGGGAAAAGTTCGAAAAACGCGCAGGCGCGTTGGCCGCGTTGAATGCGCAAACACTATTATCCAATAATAAGTAAGTAATTAGTATAGCTAAATATTTTATAAGTATAACAAACAGCAAAATGTTTATTTAAAAACAATGTTTTTTTTTTTAAGTTAAAAGAGAAAAAAAAAATGTACTTAAGTATCGTAATTTTTTTATTTTTTTTATTACCGTAAGAGGTGTGGTGTAGTATGTAATTATGTTATAGTAAGAGAGTGTGTGTTTGTATTGTCAATGGATGGACCAAATATACGCAGTGTCTAACCAGCATTCGAGATGTTTCATTGTCTTTAAATCCCGTCCTTATATTCCAAAAATTGTCCTACAGTTTACACAAGTTTCAGAATCTACTGAAACCTTTCCTACTTGTATGTACTGATCGATACATATTAGATGTAATGGGCCCATACGCTGCAACAACGTCATCTGTTGACTTCCTTGGCGCTCAGAGCACGTTAAAATCAATTCTGATTAGGGATGTGGTCTATGGTCTTTCTTCTATTTTTGTCTACTTTCATGTTTTTTTTTAACTACTTCAGTCAAAGTTTTTTACCTTAGCTAAGCGGCAGAACTTTTCAGTGTTTGTATAGTGTTTTTTTGGAAATGGAAAGTAAGTATGTTATGAAGTTATAACACACATCCTACGCGTGTGTATTATAATACACTCGTAGGAGTGTACCTATCGCAGCACTGTTTTTTAAGCCTTGTCTACAGATTTGAAGCGAAAACGCAATGACGACTACATTCCTGAAACACAGGACGACGATAAAACTCAAGTGGATACGCCAAATCTCTTCACTGAGTTTGATCAATATTCACAGGTATATGATGAAGATGTACCTCATGTAATAACTCAAAAGACATTTACCGATACTGGTACAAGTACCGAGAAAGAAGACGAGAAAGAAGATCGAAACATAACTGTATTAGATTTGCATGGATGTAAATATTTTGGCCAATTCATTGCAAACGAGTTATTAAGATTCGATGTTCAGGAAAGATATGCCAGAATGGAAAAAATTATGGGATTGTTAAAAAAATGATTTATTAAAGTTTGACAAGTTTGTTTCAATCACATTTTTGCAATTTTCACTTATGGGGCTACATTGTCACGTTATCGCGAACTTTACTTCGTGCGCTCTCTGTTACTCAGCGAGACGTCGAGCGGTGTGCGAGAGAGAGCGCGCAATGTTAAGTTCGCGATAACGCGATAATGTAGCCCCGGCATTATTATTGTTTTGTACTTTTTGATTGACTTGTAATTGTCAGACAATGCCTATTTAAAATAGAAACTTGAGTATAATAAACAATACAATATTCTGAAATCACAATTTAGTTTCATTCACAGGTTATAAAGTCAAAGTAATCAAATAGGTACACACAAAATATACAAATACAGCTAGTCTAAAACAGTAATATATTCTTAGTTTAATTCAGTCTGATTTAAAATATCACAGTAATCAATATAGTACCAATTTAGTACAAGCAGTCTAAAAAGTAGAATCTTCAATTAAATCACAGAAGCACAGCTCTTAATTTAAATATACCAAATTACCCTAAGAAACCTTGACACTGTCATCTGTGCCAATGTGGGGCCTAAAACGGGAGCAATTGCTGACTTAGATATGATTGGCGTGTAGTGCACCAGTGCAAACTACACTGTTTTCCATGAAGGCGAAATTATGAGTATAATTATAGATCATTGTAGGGTTTACCTAAAACAAAAGTATTTATTTAGACTTAAGTAAGTTATATGTCACGCAAACAAATATTCTGTTCTTAAAATATAAATTCTTTGAACTAAATTAGCTAGGGGTTAAGTTATTTAGTTAGTTACTGATCCCTAAATCAACTGTAATGGCGTAAACATTTACAATGAACACGCAGTTTATAGGTCGGGAAGTTATGTAGTTGTCATATAACGCAGTCACTTAATAAAATTATTGATAAAATATGTGAAAACAATAACATTTTAAAAGCGCATAAAGAATTTGTTACAAACTTACCACACATTAATCAGTAAACTTGATTGCACAATGGTTTACAACTGATGAAATGGTTTTATCACCTCAAATAACAAAGAAAAAATGCAATATTAACTCAGCTGTCAAAAACACCGCCATATTAAATTAACATGATATAATCTGTTACAATATAATTTCGTTCAATATGAGCACCATCTTTAAATGACAATAACACAACGATTACATTATATAAAAGTCATATTGTATACCATAACTCGACCCGAAGTCGAATACACGCCGCGGCAGCTATCATTACATGATATTTAGTCAAATCGCCGACGTGTATACGACTACTATGCGACTAAGTAGGTATTTATATGACTGTTACACGAAACTCTTAGCAACTTAAGTTGAATAAAATGGGCCCTTATGCCGTCGAGCAAACGTCCTTATGACATTTGTACGATTATACTAAATAACATTAAGTTGCCACCAAAACGTCTACTCAACGACGTAAATTTTTGTTGGGTTTGCAGGTACACGTTCGAAGAAAAATTTCATGAGAAAAATTTATCTTTACACACATTAAAAAAAGACAAGTGCGATACTTGCTGTGCATATGAAGCCGGAAACTTAAACGAAGCGGATTACCAAGTACATGTTATAAAAAAGAACCGAGCAAGACAAGAGAAAACTGATGACAAAGACAAAGCTGATAAAAAGGAAGCTATTGTTCTGACAATGGATTTAGAGGCTGTCAAATCATGTCCATTTCTGACTGCAAGTGCATTATATTTCAAAACGAAATTAGTGTGTCATAATTTTACGGTTTACAACTTAAGTAACCGTCATTGCACTTGTTTTTGGTTTAATGAAACAGGAGCGGATTTGACAGCCAGCACATTCGCTTCATGCTTAGTCGATTACCTAGAGAGACATTGTTTGCCTTTAAAACTACCGATAATTATCTTTTCCGATGGCTGCACCTATCAAAATAGGAATACGGTTATGGCTAATGCACTACT
This sequence comes from Lithophane semibrunnea, assembly GCA_947363905.1. Lineage (NCBI taxonomy): Eukaryota > Metazoa > Arthropoda > Insecta > Lepidoptera > Noctuidae > Lithophane > Lithophane semibrunnea. The sequence continues at coordinate 14,335,541 of OX376199.1, read as the reverse complement.
TGACCTTAGTAAAAAACACGGAGTAGTTATTACCCAGAAGCACCTGGAGCCGGGTCATACGCAGATGGAGTGCGACTCCGTCCACAGTAATATTGAACAAAAACTCAAGAATCGCGAAATTCATTTGCCTAGCGATTATGCAACACTGACCAAGGAAATACGGAAAATGGCCAATCTTTCTCAATTAGTGCCATACAATGTTTTACAGCTTCTTTTATTAAAGTAAATCGGCGCAGCATATAATATGTGGAATTCCAGCGTGTAGGCACTTGTTGCACTAGTCTTTTAGGCTCACCACTGTCTGACATATTTTTTATCTGATAACTGAGGAGCATATCTGTAGCACTCGTACTTCTTTTAAAATGCGCTACGATGTTTTTTATTTTGTCCATTAATGCATCTAATGGTCGTAAAGCAGCCGTGACGATTAAATTTAAAGTATGTGCATAGCAGCCATAGTGCTTCCACTCTAATTCTGTTTCTATCGCCTTTACAATATTGCGAGCATTGTTCGATATGGCAAAATTAACTTTTTGTGTTAAATTCCATTCGTCTGTTACTCTTTTTAATTCTCTGGCTAAATTTGAACTAGTATGACTTTCGTTAAGACTTCTGCATTCCAATAAGACTTGTTTTGGTTCAAAATTACTGTCAATATAATGAACAGTTACACCAATGTAACTTTCTGTTTGCGATGATGTCCAGCAATCGGTGGTCAAGCAAACGGACAAAGCGTCTTGAGATATAATTTCTTTCGTTTTATTTAATGTGTCTGTATATAAAGCTGGAATCATTGAAGTTGATATAGTTTGTCTGCTGGGCAGCGTATATCCAGGTATATTCTTTGAATATTTTTTAAATCCTTTGTCTTCTACTATGCGAAACGGTTGGTAATCACAAATAAATAAATCGAGTAAATCTCGATCTATGCGTTTCTTTTCATCAGGGGTAATTTTTTTAGTAGCATATGCTTGTATTGTCCTTTGTCGTTTGGCGGCGCATGGCCGCTGCACTAATGGGTGGTTTTGGTTACCTTGATTTACGACGGCCCCATTGCTGGTAGAAGCAGTCGCTACATCTAATGCATTTGCTTCTGCAGATGTACTTGGCACGGCATTTTCGTTAAGAGATATTTTGCCTCGCCAAATAAACAGAAGCATGTGCTCTTTTTAAATGAGAGTTCAAATTCCCGGTGGTTGATTTAAATGAAAATTTGTTATTGCAATATTTACACACAGCTACACCAACAGCATTGTCTTTTTTATCAAAATGAGTCCATATCTCACTGGCTTTACGCGACATTGTTTATACCTAATTAATCTTAATATCCTAAATCTCCTAAAAAATCTTTAATTTATTTACACTAACACAAATGTACACTGCTTATACCGATAAATAATCCTCAAAACCCAAATTGTCAACCGGATGAAGTAACTGAAGATGAAATTATTGAACCGCCACCTGCAAAGAAGAAACGTATTAAAGATCCTGAAGATTGACTAAAAGTTAGTCAAAGTCAAAGTCAAAAAGTAAAAAAAACATGCGCGAAAACTGTAGTGGAAGTCGAGGTTCCCAATACTTTTTCAGAATTCTTACTTGCTGATTTCCGTCACAAAAAAATGAGAATATTAGTGTTTTGTTCAAGTGACGCCCGAGGAATTATGGAAAATATAAAACATATTTTTATGGATGGGACCTTTAAATCATGTCCAAGTCCTTTTCAACAACTTTTTACTATTCACGGGGACATCGGCAGTGACATAAATAACACGAATGTGATCCCTTTGGTGTACGCGTTCATGAGTCACAGGACTAAAAAAGCTTATTCAATTTTATTTGATTTGATTGTGTCCCAAATTCCAGAGTGGAAACCTGCAAAAGTCACGATAGATTTCGAAGAAGGCACAATGAAAGCGTTACAGAAAATGAAGGTTACAATCAAAGGCTGCTATTACCATTACGTGAACAGTTTGTGGCGCAAGGCAAAAACCCTGGGTTTAAGTAAAGACAAACGGAACAGAAGAATAATTTCGCTATGCGCCAACTTAGCATTGCTTCCAGAAAATGAAATTGTTTCAGGATGGGTGTATATTCAAAATGAAATGACGGAGAATATTGTCAATCCATGATGAAGTTTAAAGAATATTTTGATAATTACTGGATGAAGGGTGATTATCATAGAATTTGGTCTGCGTATGGCGAACGCCACCGAACAAATAATGCCGTAGAAGGGTGGCACCATAAAATAAATAACCTTGTAACAAAAGGCCATGTAACCCTATTGCAAATATTGCATATTTTACAGGACGATTCTGTATTGTCTTCATATCGAAATGATATTCTTCAGAGACCTTCCACATCAAAGAAAAGTTCTAAAAGGAGGAAAATTGATTTATTCAATGACGATTATATTATTGATGCTCAAATGCAATTAACATGCGGACAAATTAGTGTTGGACATTTTTTAGAAAAAATGCGCTAGTTAATTACATTTAGTATTTGATTATTACATTTTTTAAATTTGATTATTAGATAAAAATCATGGTAATTATATAATATTTAACTAGCTTCTGCCCGCGGCTTCGCCCGCGTGGATGTCGGAACGTGTAACATGTCCTAAATCAGCGGGGTAATTGCGTAACACACTTACAATAGCAATGGGTTTCATTTTGAAAGCTCAAAAACATTAACTGCGTTATTTACGTTGTTGAGCAGACGGATTTCTCGAACATAATTACGAAGCAATATCTTCCACCCGCGGTTTTGCCTGAGTGGTAAATTGATAAAAGTAACCTATGTCCTTCCCCAGGCTTTAGACTATTCATCACAAACAGCTCAGCAGATTAGCCGTGAAACATACATATATACACAGATAGATAGACGGACAGACAGACAGAGTTACTTTCGCTTTTATAATGTCAGGTAGGGATTGGTATGCATATATTTATTATTGAAGAGGATTAGTTAAGATTTAGATAATAGCGGTTTTACTTGTCGTACGGTAGCAGCAAATAATAAAAACTGAAAGAATTTGATTAAAGTATATAAGTAAGTAATTATCGATATGGTTGTACTTACTGCAATAAACTTCTGTAAACTATGTTAAATGATTTGTTTTGTTCAGCGAAAACATGAAGATTTTGTGACTTAGACACTCGTGAGCAAGCTACGTAGAGCTGACCGTGGGAAAAACATGGCGTGCCCAAATGAACTGTCTTTTTACTACTTTCAACACAACCTATACCTAAACCTAACCGTTATTCTCAAATTAAACAAACTAAAAAAAAATACAATCTTTAACTAAATAACCAACCAAAAAAAAACAATTCTTATTAAAATAGAAACGAATCTTTATTATAAAAATACTACCTAAAAAATTATAAATCGCTGCCGAGTCGAATCCACTGTGAAAAAATCGCAGAATTTACACAACCGTCAATGACGTCTACCCTCACGCGTCTGCCCGCGTTCGGGTCGCGCACTCGGCGATCGCGCGTCATTGCCTATCCTGCCCCTCCACACTCGTTCTGCGCGCCCGCCGTCGTCTCATCGCAGGTCATTCTTTTCGTTCTAACTTTTAAAATATTAGTCCAAATTACTTAGTGTAAAAGACAAATTTTATCTACATTAAATACCGAAAGCGATGAAGGTACTTATTTTGATACGAATTAACTAAATACTCTAAAATATGCAACGTAAAAAAAGTATTCAATTTAAATGTATTTATAGCTCACTATTTTGGCTATAATGGCTTCCACATAAAAGGTAGATATATGCTGTCGCGGACTTTTATTTAGAACTCTTTAAGACAAACAACCCCACAATACATTCTTTTCATGTAACTCCAGCGGTTTAGGCAGCGCACGCAAAGATAGATCTCAGAGGGCAGGAATTTTTCCGACTTACTTGATACTTATCGTTATATTATGGCTAAATCACATAAAATCTTTATAAATTGTAGCGTATGTGTTATTCTGATATATAAGCCACATTACTGTAAAGTTTCATTAAAATCCGTTCGGTAGTTTTTGCGTGAAAGAGTAACAAACATCCATACATCCATCCATCCATCCATCCTCACAAACTTTTGCATTTATAATATTAGTAGGATATATATCTTTGATGGATTACATGTATTCGTAGTTCTTTTTGTCTCGGCTTATTGAGATAAGTAAGACAGACAAAATTATATTTGATCATGTATATTTCACCAAAGATGTACAAGTATGTTTCTATACGACACTAACAACAATTGTGACATGTCCCATTTGATTTTTGATCATTTATTATACATTGTGCAGGCAGGTTGCAGAAGGATGCACAAAAAATGCGATTTAGATTTTTATACTTATAATCAGTATTACTAGTACAACTTTGGGTTTTAAATAATTTTTATGAGTGACGGCGCGTGCGGTGGCTTCGTTCGCAACAAGCCATCTGGTCCAACGAAAAGCTGCTCAACTCGCCCCAATGTCCACTTCATCGGCGGCAGATGATCATCCTTGATTACGACTACATCTTGAACTTTGATAGGGTGGCCACTGGATCGACGCCATTTGACCCGCTGTAGTAGCTCGGAGAGAAATTCTTGCGACCATCGCTTCCAAAAATGTTGCTTCAGTCATTCTAAATGCTGATATCGATTGATCGACAACTTTTCTACCATAGGAGATGCCAGTGACGTCAACGGACGCCCGATAAGGAAATGGCCAGGTGTTAAGGGATTAAAGTCAGACGGATCCGATGACATAGGTGTCAACGGACGCGAATTCAATATTGCCTCAATTTGTGTAAACAGAGTGGAAAGCTCTTCAAATGTAAGGTTAGAATTACCTGCTATCCGTTTTAAATGGAACTTAGCCGCTTTGATGCCAGCTTCCCAGATTCCACCGAAATTAGGTGCATAAGCTGGACTGAATTTAAATTTAATACTCTCGTTCGCTCCGAACTCAGTCACGGACTCATTGGCGGCCTTAAGCATTCTGCGTAACTCGTTATTTGCCCCTACGTAGTTTCTACCGTTGTCGCAATAAATTGTGCGAGGCTTTCCTCGCCTGGAAATAAACCTACGTAAACATGAAATAAATGCATTGATACTTAGCTCACTAACAACTTCAAGGTGCAAAGCCTTAGAAGAGAAACAGACAAAAAGACACAAATAGCATTTACTAATTCTAGCACCACGTCCCTTCCGATTGGAAATATGGAACGGACCTGCGAAATCGGTGCCACAGATCTCAAACGGAGATGAGGGATTTACTCTAGGATGAGGTAGGTTACCCATCACAGTTTGAACGGATTTACCCTTTAACCGTAGGCATTTGACACATTTGTTTACAGTTTGTGTAGCAAGAACTCTGCCACCAACGGGCCAGAAGTTCTCACGTATCAGACTAAGTAATTGCTGAGGACCGCAATGTAGTAAGCGTAGATGCTCCTCTGCAAATAAAAGTTTGGTAAATGCATGCTTGGAATCAATTAAAATAGGATGTATTTTATTATAGGGTTGCAACGCACCTTGAATGCGTCCCCCAACTCTCAGGATGTTTTCATTATCCAAGAATGGATTCAAAGATAGAATATTAGATTTACAATTTACAACTCCTGTAGTTGTTAAAGAATGAATATCCTTTTCAAAGGAATAAGTTTGTGATATTTTAGCCAATGTTTTTAATGAAGTTTGTAATTCGTGTAGTGTCAGTTTACCTAACAATTTATTATTTTTAATTTTACAGTTGTATATAAAACGTTGTACATAACTTAAAACTCTCTGTAGTTTAGATAGTTTAGAAAATTTGTCAAATGAAATAAAATTCTGTATACATTGTGTAGTTAAACTAACCTTCATTTCAGGCAATGCGTTACTTGGTAAGTTAATATTATTCTGAGGCCACTCATCCTCAGGTTTAGTTAAAAAAGAAGTACCGTGCCACCGAAGATGGTTACTTTTAAGGTCCTGCGGCTTGACTCCGCGTGAAGCAAGATCCGCCGGATTATCTTGAGTTGGCACATGGCGCCATTCATATTGAGCGGTAAGTTCACGAATTTCTTGTATACGATTGCATACAAAAGTTTTTAAAGTTTTTGGTTGGGTATTAATCCATCCCAAAACTATAGTTGAATCTGTCCACAAAACAGCACGTGAAATTTCAAATTGTTTATTACTTGATGAATGTAAAACCTTTTTAAGCAATCTAGCACCTAATAGAGCACCCATTAATTCAAGACGCGGTATAGTTAACTCCGGTTTTAAAGGGGCTACCTTTGCCTTGGCACAAAAAAGGTGAGTATGTATACCACCTAATGTATCCTTTGACTTTACGTACAAACAAGCACCGTACGCAGTCTGCGATGCATCAGTGAAACAATGAAATTCTACATTAATTGGTGCTGAGCAGACTATATGCCTGGGCACCTCAAGAATGGAAATATAGTTTAAATTATTAATGAATTCTTCCCACTGAAGTTTGATTTTATTTGGGACTTCTTCATCCCAATCGTTTTTTAATAACCATAGTTGCTGTAATATTATCTTTGGAAGAATTGTAGTTGCTGATAATAAACCCAGTGGGTCAAAAATTTTAGAGGACATAGACAAAATATTGCGCTTAGTAATTTTCGATTCAATTTTGAATTCTGTAGAAAATTTTAAAGTATCTGTTTGTGGATACCACTTTAGACCTAAAACAGTAGACTCCTTGCTAAAATCTTGACAGATGTTTGTTACAGGAAGATCTTTTAAGATATCTGAAGCATTTGTCCGGAATTTACGTAATGGCAAACAGGCTTCTGAAAGTTTATTAATGACTTCATGAACAACATTTTTCAAATCTTGTTTTGAGTTAGAACCCGTATTTAAGTCGTCGACGTAAAAATCATGCTCAATAACATGCTGTACGTCGGGTTTATCAGCGCATTCACGCGACAACTCTAACAAACATCTTGTACTTAAGAATGGAGCCGAGGCCGTGCCATAAGTTACAGTGTTAAGCTGTAGTACTTGCAACGGCTTCGTTTCTTGGTCTCTCCACAAAATCAATTGTAGGTTACGCTGAGACTCGTCAACTAATATTTGCCGGTACATTTTTTCTATATCGGCAGTAACAACAAAGGCATTTCGACGAAATCTTAATAAAATTGACAAAAGATCGTCTTGTATAACTGGCCCCACCAGTTGGATATCGTTAAAGGACTTTCCGGAAGTAGATTTGCACGAAGCATCGAACACCACTCGTAATTGAGTGGTTTCACTATTGGGCCGTAATACAGCGTGGTGGGGTAAAAAATAACCAAAAAAAGGACGCTCAATTTGTGTAAGATGACCCAAGCGTTCATACTCACGAATGAATGATGTATACTCCTCCTTTAGAATAGGTGACTTGTTTAGTTTACGCTCTAAATTAATAAATCTACGACGCGCTACGTTGTATGAGTCACCGAGAGCTAGTTCTGGAGGATCAGTTAGTGGAATTTTAACTATAAAACGACCGTCATTTAATCGTTTAGTATTTTTTATAAAGATAAGCTACTACAGCGAACACGTACGTGATGGTGTATATCACATTGAAATCGCAAGACATGGTGCATTACTCTAATGAGAGAGGTCCCCCACATAAACAGCCTATAATGTTCCCACTGCTGGGACGCAGGCCTCCTCTCTGTGAGATGGAGTGGACCCTAATCCACCACGCGGGCCCAGTGCGGGTTGGTAGATGTCACATGTCTTCGAATTTTTGGTTCTAAGACATGCCGGTTTCCTCACGATGTTTTCCTTCACCTTCCCTTCCTTCCTTCTAACTTCCTCCTACCTTCCTTCCCTTTTGAGAGCAGTGGTGATGAAATTATTTACACGTAAAGCGCCTGTCAGGGTTCAAACCTACGACCTACAATTCGTAAGTCGCGGCCGTTACCACTAGGCCACCACTGCTCTTCACTGGGCCACTACTGCTCTTCACTGGGCCACCACTGCTCTTCCCCCGTTTGGCGGCGCAAATGCATAGATCTTCTACTGCCCTTGGAGCTTACCTGATGAAATTGAGAACTGGAGATTCTGATGAAAGAATATCATCTCTTCTACAAATACCGACAAGTACACGTCTAATGGCTAAAGTAAGGGAAAAACTGCTTCTTTGTTCCTATGAACCTTGGAATTAGACATATGACTAGAGAGCAAATTGCAGAAAGAAACCTTATTCTACCAAATGGGCTGTTCGGTGAAGTCGATGGAGAAAGGAAACCTGTTGTAATTATTGATGGAACATATATCTATATCTATGTTCAAAATAGCTCCAACTATTTGTACCAAAAAGAGACATATTCTCTTCACAAATATAGAAACCTTGTGAAGCCACTTCTGCTTGTTAGCTCCGATGGCTATATTATCGATGTGTTAGGTCCTTATCCGGCAACAAAGTCTGATGCTCAGATAATGAACAGTGAATTTGACGAAACCAGGAAGCCATTGAGGCCATATTTTCATGACAGTCACGTGTTCATTCTAGATAAGTTCAGGGATTCCATTCCACTTTTGGAATCTTGCAATTATAGTGATCACATGCCATCAACACTGCAAGAAAATGAATTTCAATTATCCACTCTGGAAGCAAATAAAAGCAGAAGATTAACTATTTGTAGCTGGGTAGGGGAAGTCGTAAATGGGATCTTTCTACGTGATGGTGTATATAACATTGAAATCGCAAGATATGGTGACATTAAATGACATCACCGACTTTGGAATTGAAGGCGACAATGCTATGTTGCTACGCGTAAGGATACAATCCAGACATGCGCGTGCGAGAGTGTACTACACGTATTTACTTGTGCACAGCAACTTAAATGGTCGAGAAGCAATTAACAATTATTATTGTTCTTGTCTTTCTGGCATGCGAACATTAGGCTGCTATGCACACGTCATGGTTATCGTGTGGTATTTTGGATGGGCGAGCCACCAAACCACAATCAGTCTACCAGCAGGTGATCTAGATACCTACAATAATTGTTGATGATTAATATGATTATGCTTATGACATTTTTTGTGTTCATTTGAATTTGAGAGTTGTTGGTTGGTGCGCGCACACTATGTGCTTGGTCTGGTTTATTGGGTTTGCTAGACACCAAGACGTGATTAGGTGTCCTGCTTTATTAGACACAATAATAATCGATAAAGATGAAGACGATAACAACAAAACAATAACAATAGCAACAATTAACAATGACGATAACAATAGCTATTTTCATTGCATCATTTAATAATAATACAAGTAATTAGTCAGTTAACAAAACTAAGACAATAATATTGGTTAATCGTCGGCGAAAAAAAGCATTGTGATTTACTTAGGTGATTAACTTTTAAAATACGCCAACATAATCAACGTTGACAGTCCTAAGCCTGATAAAGTATGAAGGAAAATGTAATCGCCGTTTCACTTCGAGATATTTTTTTTTGACGTTTATGTGCTCTATATTTCAGAAACGTTAAACCCTGTTCCAAACACATTTGTTTATTCATTCAAATCAGCCCTCATTCTAAATTTTCTAACTGTGAATGTCTATTTATAAATCAAAATTTAAACAAAGAAAATATCACAAGAGAAGATGGGATAGAACTCCCATCACCTTCACAGGAAAGAGAACTTCCATATCCTCTTCACAGCAATTTCTAAATGAAAAAACATTGGATCAAGCAATCTTTGAAAAAATAAAAGTTTACTGCACCGCATACACTGCTGGTTTTCTCGAAAAATTTCAAAAAACTTTACTACTTACGAAGACCCGGCCTTACTCATGGACACCCAATCTGCTTCTAACGTTGACCCTGGCGTTATTTTGGACATCGAACCAGCTTTAAACGACAACCGTGGCGCGAACTTGGACGCTCCTACGCATCGTCTTTTTCCCTCGAGTGGGAATGGGGAAGAAGGATATATGCGATGTGTCAATTGTGGCATCGATGTTAAGCATCGCAGAAGACGCAATCGAGAGCTTGTTGAAATACAAACAGGGATTCGACAATGGACTGCTCCTCAAGTCGTAAGTCGTATTTTCTAACCTTAAACACATGTTTAAGCTTAGCTGTCGCAGGTTTTTCATAAAATGAGGTTTTTGATCGAAAACCTCAAATTTTTTAAACTCTATTTCATCATATACCTGTAACAATCCACATTTTTGATCAAACACCTGAACTAGTTTGGGTTTATGATCAATCTGATATACATTTCCGTTGACAGGGACTTAGGGACTTTTGTTTCGCATTTGTTTCGCCCCGCTTTTGTTTCGCCTGCGCTCGCGCGCGCCCCGCCCTTTCCCCGCTTCTTCAGTCACAAAACACAACTCAGACGGGCAACCCGTTCATTTTTGCGACAAATAATTACGTAAATTATAATTAAGTGAATAAATCTTATTAATATTGTGCTAGTGCTTACTACAAATGGCATCTACAGAAAACCAAGTGGATAAACAATTTGTATGTAAAGTGGATTTTGAAAGACCGTTTACAACTTTGTTTGAAAGCCGAAAAAATAAAGAGAAACCACTGTGGACACAGAAGAGAATAGAAGAAGCTGTTAAAAATATTGAAAGATATAAATCTAGATCTTCATCATCAGACGGGCCAGTGAGATCCTAATGATCTATTTTTGTACCACGTACAAGCAAGAATGTGTAGGGGTATGGTTTTTGTCTGAGGTTTATCTGAACCTTCTAGCCTTTTCTCGTGTACGCACACGAGAACGCTTTTGAGTTCACAGCTTTGACTTATTTACAGGTTACAGCCCATAGCATAGTGTGTCCTTCATGCTGGATCACTTATCAGTGAAAGAAAATGAACCGAGCACAAGTAGTGGTTATAGACAACTGTGTGTTAATTATCAATGTTCCATACCACGTACCAGATCTCATGTTCTGCATGTACCACGACAGATGAGCACAGATTAAACTTTTATTTATTAATCTAATTATTATTTGTATTGAAATTAATTAGTGTAAGTATACTCAATAGGTTTGAGTTTGACCACCACCTCACCTGATGTAAGTGATGGTGCAGTCAACGATGACACACGCTTACACAGCAAAAACGCCTCTAGTCAGTCGCGATCTCGCCGGTGAGATCTGTCAAAAAGCTTGATCTGCCGCGGTCTCACCCGTTTTGACTGTTATTTGTATTAATAATCTGTGAGTACACTGCCGAAACGTATACGAATGTGTACGAGAAAGACCGATGGTGACGTAAACCCCCGCATAACTTCCCGAGACGCGCCACCGACCGTTGGCGAACGCTTCTGCGAAACCGCTCCCCGCAGTCCGTTACCGAGAGCGCAACGGGTGGTCGCGGCCGTTTAATATTGTGAAATTTTTATAAACTAATGTGGGTTATACTGAATTTGGTACATTTCTCTCATGGATAGGTAAGTAATTAACAGTTTTTATTACTAAGATCGTGTGTTTGTGATTAGATTTAGAGAAGGTGCGTATTTACGCGACCAGGTTTTTACACCAGGTATTTACTAACAAGTACGCCGACCAAGTGCCGACCCGAAATACTTCAAAGTATTTTGCTCCGTTGACACTCGACGCGATTCTGCTCTTTATTTATATCTTGTTACGGATCAATGTTCTGTGAAAGTATTTTTATTTTAAAGGTTTGGAAGTATTTTTCTTGAAGACGCAATTCTGCTCCTTATTTATATTACATTACGACTTAATGTTCTATGCAAGTATTTTTCTACCAACAAGGCTTGGATCTTAAGGAAGTCCGACCAAGTGCCAACCCGAAATACTTCAAAGTATTTTGCTCCGTCAACACTCGACGCGATTCTGCTCCCTATTTATATTTGGTTACGGATTAATGTTCTGTGAAAGTATTTTTACTTTAAAGGTTTGGAAGTATTTTTTTTTGTAGACGCAATTCTGCTCCTTATTTATATCACATTACGACTCAATGTTCTATGCAAGTATTTTTCTACCAACAAGGCTTGGATCCTATGCAAGTATTTTTCCTTTAAGGTTTTGGAAGTATTTTGTTTTGTAAACGCGATTGTGCTCTTTATTTATATAATGTTACGGATCAATGTTCTATGCAAGTATTTACTTCCACCAAGGCCTTGGTTGGAAGTTGGACGTATATTTTTTTGCATACGCGATTGTACTCCTTATTTGTATGACTTTACGGATCTATTTTCCATGCAGAAAGAAAATACTTGAAAGTATTTCAAGCCCTGGTTTTTGGCGCTGGTGTCTAAAGGTGGACGTACTTGGAAGCCCCGGTACTCGATTTTGCAAGTACGACCCATGTCTAATTAGATTGTGCACGGAAATAGCGTTTTCAACAAGCATTGTTAGTCAATCTCCCGCCATTTCGCCGCGACCGGCGTCGCATTTCCTCGTATTACAATGAATAATTCTACTATTGTTATTGTTTTGGCAGCGATAGGCATGTATGGGCTTCTTCAATAAATATAAATATTACTGTTACAATCACTTTATTTTCTTCCTTACAATTTTAGTTTTTGGTACGCACTCCACACATTGAAAATTGTTGATCTGTTCGGCGCATGGCGTCGCGCAGGCGCGTGAGAGCGCGTGGCGGCGCGGCGCTGCTGCGCGGCCGCGGCAAGAACGAATGCGCGGCCGCGACAGGGTCGAATTGTTGTCTCCCCGGACCAACAGATGGCGCGCGAACATACCGGCCGCCTTGGAAGATTCGCCTTCCAACTAAACAGGAATCACGCTGACTTCGTTTGTGGAAACCGGCAGCGGGCAGATTTTCGAAGAAGCACGCTTGATTGTGCCTGTTGATGTTCGGATTTCTGCAACTCTGGAGACGCCATCTTTTCCTGGGAACAGATGAATAATCCTACCCATTCTCCACTTAAATGGTGGCAGGTTATCTTCTTTAATGACGACAAGACTGTCTTTAGCGATGTCGTCTGTTTTGTGTGCCCACTTCGTTCTGCGTTGTAGCTCGCGCTTCGGCCGTCAAGGAAACCAGGGTTTCGTAACTGGTTTCCATGAAGGCTTTTTTGATACGTCTACGTAACTGGTTTCCATGAAGGATTTATTTATACTTCTACGTAACTGGTTTCCATGAAGGATTTATTTATACTTTTACGTAAACTCTTCCGTATGTCTGGCCACTTATCATTTAGAAAGACGTCATTTAACAGATAACAAAGTTGCACATGATATTGACAGAATGTCATTAGTTAATTTTCTTGAATGTAAGCTAACTTTGACTATTTTTATATTACTGAAAATGGATTTAAGGGATATTGAATTCATCTCAACGAGAAGAGGAGGCGTTGCTGCCTTACATGGAGGACACAAATATCATCGAAAAGTACTCGAATGGTAATACATTTTGGCTATGCTGTTATTATAATCGTGGGTGCCATGGCAGTATTACTTTAAATGAAAAAAACCAAGTCAACAGTAACAATTCACATAATGAGTGTTTGCCAAACAATGAACAGAATAAGGTTTTGAAGGAACTTGATTAACTGAAACACACAACAGGATCTAATTTTGAGTCGATTCAAAAACAATACAGTGAAATGGTGTATAAATTGGAATGTGAAGGAATAAATTTGATGGCTGACATTCCTACATACGAAAATAAGAAAACGGGTGTCTTTTCAATAATCGGAATAAAATCCTTGGAGTGCCTAAAATGCGTTTTCCAACTTCTTGTGCCGTGGTAGTTCCAAAAAAGTTTCAACAAACATTCCTTCTAGCTGATTACTTTAGTGAAGAAGATGACAAGCGAATTCTTATATTCTGTAATAAAAATATCCGACACTTAGTAAAGTGCTTCAAACATATATTGTGCGATGGCACATTCAAGTCCTGCCCAAAAGTTTTTAAGCAAATATACACAATACATGGCTATAATGAAGAAAATAAATCTGTAACTCAATTAATATATTGTCTACTCCCAGATAAGACCCAAAAAACGTACGAAATTCTATTTCGGCTTATTGAATCAAATTTTCGAGGTTGGAGGCCGGCTAAAGTAACAATGGACTTCGAAAAGTCTGCTATGAATGGTATACGTCAAGTTTATCCAGTAATCGAAATCAAAGGTTGTTATTTCCATTACAACAGATGCTTATTCCGAAAGAGTAAACAGTTGAACATTTCAACACCTGTCAAGAAACGACATGTGTCACGGTGTGCCGGAATAGCACGGTTACCACCTGAATTTATTGCAAGTGGTATTGAGTATGTGATGCGTCGGAAGCCCGCCGGTGATGATATAAATAGATTCAATACTTATTTCAGAAACCAGTGGCTAAACAATACTGACTTTGAGAAAACTTGTTGCTGTAGCAAGGAACAGATCAGAACAACCAACAACTTGGAAAGGTTGGCATAGCCGGATTAATCGGTTCATCGGACAGAAAAATATTACAGTAGCCAATTTACTAGAAATATTAATTAAGGAGACCAAAGTCAGTAATATTTTTAGAACTAACTGTAAGAAAAGTAAACGCTACCTAGAAATTGATACCGAAATTGATAATGCTATAAACGATTTGCAAAACGGGCAAATAACTGTGGGCCACTGCATTGAAATAATTTCACCATATGCATTTTTATTTTAATATTTTAAGATTTAAATTCAATATATAATATTCATATCGCTCAGTTGTATTAAATATAGAATGACAAAAAGAAAGTACCTACTAACTTTTTTCACTTTCTTCTTTCGTAGTCAGTTTCGTAGATGGCTTAAGGTACATTGGCTAATTACTCCTTCGAAACCAGTTACGTAGAAGTATAAATAAATCCTTCATGGAAACCAGTTACGTAGACATATCAAAATGCCTTCATGGAAACCAGTTACGAAACCCCGGTTTCCTTGACGGCCGAAGCGGTAGCTCGGACACATATTCTTTAGACCACCGCTCCCAAAAATGTTGTCGCAGCTGTTCCAGCCGCTGGTAGCGACAGGCAGGCGTAGATGTCGTCGTGATGTCTTCACTGGCAGGCGCAGTCAACGGCCGGCCGATTAGGAAGTGAGCAGGTGTAAGTGGAAGGTAATCATTTGGATCTGTGGACATAGGTGACATAGGACGGGAGTTCAGGACGGCCTCAACCTGTGTCAATACCGTACCAAAGTCCTCGTAAGTTAACTTGGCATTACCTACGACACGTCTCAAGTGGTACTTACATGACTTCACTCCTGCCTCCCATGAGGCAACCACCAAAATGAGGAGCGTATGGCGGAATGAAACTAAATTTAATATTATGACTACTAGCAAAATCAGTTATTTCGTTTGATTTTTCAATTATAATTGAAAGCTCTTTTTCAGCTCCAACGAAATTCCTACCGTTATCGGAAAAAACTTGACACGGCTTACCGCGTCGTGATATGAATCGTTTGAATGCCAATAGATAATCTTGAGTGGACAACGAACCAACTAATTCTAAATGCACCGCTCTGGTAGCAAAACAAACGAATAAACAAATATATCCTTTAATAAGTTGTGAACCTCTGCCTTTGCGATTCAAAATAGATATTGGCCCGGCATAATCAACACTACATCGCATGAATGGAAATCCACCTTCTAAACGTTCGGCAGGGAGATCCCCCATGTGTGGAGTTAACGTATTTCCTTTCATGCGCATGCAGGTTAAATATTTATGAACCACTAGCCTTGCTAAATTACGTGCTCCCAGCACCCACCATCTATCACGCATGGTCGCCACTAGAAGCTGAGGTCCATCATGAAGTAAACGTTTGTGTTCGTATGAACACAATAACAAAGTAAACCGATGTTTACGACACAACAACACTGGATGTTTCTTATCGTAATCAAACTTTGAATTACTAAGTCTGCCACCAACACGAATAATATTATCATTATCTAGAAATATACTTAAACCTAATGTTTTATTACTAGACTTATTATTTAACTTCACCTTTTCTTTAAGGCTATGATATTCCTTACTGAATGATTGTGATTGAACTAAACGTGTCAACACAAGTAACGAACTATTAATCTCGCTCACGGTCAATGAACCCGTTTCGCGACCTTGACCGACACGCGATGCACGTAAGTTAGAGATGTACCGAAAGACATACGCGACTGTTCTTTGCAAACGATTAAAACAAGAAAACCTTTCGAAATCAATTATAATCTCAGTTTCTATATTTAATAAATTAGTAGCTTTAGAACATTTTAATTCCGGTAATTTACTTTGAATAAACTCAATTTCATTAGTATTAGATGTCAACCAATTTGAAGTTGGTTCACGGAGAAAGGTCGGACCATACCACCACAAACTAGTGTTGCCCCCTTTTAGTGAATCAAGGAGACAAATTAAAAATCCGGAGTCACACGTGTTAGGGCATAAATCGAACAGATTACGTGTGACTCCGGATTTTTAATTTGTCTGTCTGTGGTGTCTTGTTTATACCTTTTAAGTCGTAGTTGGGTTTTAGTTTTTATTACTTGATTTTTTTTTAGATTCTTTTGGGGTTATAATATATATATTTTTGAAATGTGCTCATTAAGCCCTTTCATTTGATACCCAACATGGTACGATTAAACCATTTTTTTTTTTAAGTTCCTCACTTTATGTCCTCTAGAGGGCGCCATTTTTAATTTAATGTGACTTCACATAGCCTATAGACACCTCTTGATAATGTATCAGCAGGATTCTCTTTACTTTTAACATGCAACCAAGTAGTGTTGCTTGTTAATTCGCTGATTTGCACAACCCTATTCTGAACAAATGTTTTTAACAAATGTGGTGATGTCCGAAGCCAGGCTTGAACTATAGTGGAGTCTGTCCAAAAATAGACCTTATCGAATTTCAGCCTAAGAGAATTTATGATTTTATTATAAAGTTTAGCTCCAACTAAAGCTCCACACAGTTCAAGTCGTGGAATACTTAACGCTTTGATTGGTGCGACTTTACTCTTAGCACATAATAATCGACTAGTAACCTGTGACTCATCACTATTAGTGTATGAACGTATGTACGCACATGCACCATACGCAGACTGAGAGGCATCGGTAAAAATATGTAACTCTTTATTAACAGCATTAGTACACATAACATAACGCGGCACTAATATTTCGGGTAAATATTGTAACGAATTAATAAAATTATACCAGACACACGCAATTTGACTTGGAACTTCATCATCCCAACTTATTTTAGCAAGCCATAATTTTTGTAATAAAACCTTAGCCGTGGTAATAGCTGGTGCCAACAACCCTAGTGGGTCGTAAATCTGTGCAATGACTGACATAATCAAACGTTTAGTTATCTTCGTTTCACTATAACTTTTATCTACACTAGTTGAAAAATTAAATAAATCGTTCTGGTTAGACCAACCAACACCCAGAGTTTTAGACTGACAATATTCACCAATACATAAATCCTTAGTACTTTCTGAAGTAACATCAAAATTAAAAGTCCATTTCCTTAAGGGAAAGCAACCGCTTTGTAGAATGGCGAACGTTTTATTGCAAATATCTAACAACCTGTCGCGCTTATCATGCCCTGTCAACAGATCGTCGACATAGAAATCGTCATTGATAACGCTAGCGATGACGTCATCATTACATTCCTTAGCCAGCTGTTTCAGGCAACGGTTGCTAAGATACGGTGCTGATGCAGTGCCATACGTCACTGTGTTGAGATGATAAACTTGAATTGGCATGCTGCTATCAGTTCGCCATAGTATTAGTTGTAAGTTACGTTGTTCAGGATGAATTAAAGTTTGCCTAAAGAATTTTTCAATATCTGCTCAAGCAACATATTGATATTGCCGGAAACGAAGCAATATTGAGAAGATATCATTTTGTAACCTAGGGCCCACGTATTGAATATCATTCAACGAATTATTATTAGATGTTGTCGCACTTGCATCGAAAACGACACGTAATTTAGTCGTCACGCTACTTTCACGATACACCCCATGGTGTGGTACAATATAATACGGCTTATTTAAATTATTAAATTCCTCGAAACGCGTCATGTGACCTAATAGCTCGTACTCGTGCATAAATTCACAATACATTTTTTTATACTGCATCTGAGGGGCATATAGACTTGACAGAAAATTATTCTTGCAAGTACGGATCTAAAATTTAATCAGCCCATTTTGGAGGATCAAAATCGCAACTTTCATTACACACGTGCGTCTATTATGCTGCTGATTCAGAACCGCCACAAACGTAGTAAAAACTACGTCTTTCTGTTCGGTTTCTGAAAATTTGAGATCCCTTTCTTATTATCTATAGAAAGAAAAAAAAATCAAACTGTTCCTTGCCCAAAAGCTGTGCTTATATATAATCGTTATATGGGAGGTGTTGACCTTCTAGATTCCATGCTTGGTTATTATCGTATCAAAGTGAGGAGCAAGAAGTGGTATCATAAAACATTTTTCTATATGATCGATCTAACATGCGTAAATAGTTGGATTTGTGGCGTAAAACGCATGAAAACTACATGCCATTGGTGGATTACAAATTAGTATTGGCCGAAGCGCTAACAAGAGCTAACCAAGCATTTTACACGCCGACACGAAATCGCGGAAGACCTGCTGTCGAAGAACCTAAAAGAAGAAAACGACGAATAGATTTACCTCTACCCGAGATTGACAATGAGGGTTTAGATCATTTGCCAGCTTATACAAAGGAACGACAACTCTGTAAGATGTCTGGTTGCTCGGGCAAATCCTGCATCAAATGTGAGAAATGTAACATACACCTTTGTCTAAATAAAGGAATTGCTTTAAATCGTTTCATCTTTCGGAATGAAGAGACGAGACTACTGAATCCACGCTACGTCACTGGTGATTTGTTAGCCTGTAAGTCGCTATAGATACTAAGTTTAGTGTAAAAGTTCCTAAATGCAACAGATCTCAATAAATGTATCTTATATTTTCAATAAAATTCTGAGTTTTTTTTTCTAAACCTTATAATGTACTGAGGATTAACTTTTAAAATTACCTTTATAGCAGGCGATGCCAAATATGCTAATTAGTTTTAGTCGCCTTTACTGCAATGCATATTATGCTATATTTGTCAATGCATATTATGCTATATTTGAAAAAAATAAAAACCCATGCGGTAAGGGGTAGATAATGTTAATGTTGTTTGCTATCCTGTGTGTAGTGTTTTCCTAATAATAAATAACATCCTACATTGGAATGTAGCTTTAGAATTCAAGTAGCCAGTGAATTCTTCCGTGATTGAAATTGTTAGTGTAGTTTTACAGTTTAAGTGAATCGGCGGCGGCGCCGTGTTTGTGATTTGTCTGTGATAAATATAACAGTTGAAATCCTGTTTGCGATAACCACCAATGCCAAACAATACACAAACTATCGTATAACAAACTAACCGTAAACTGGTAAGCCACTGGAACTCTCTCTTCAAAGTTCTTTCCAACTTTCCTATTCACTTTCACTTTTCCTCGCGGTGCTTCAGGTGTAAGAGATACTTCTACCTCCCGACGTGTGTATTGGTTTTCAGTCTCTTCACAGCGATCGCAATTTTTTTTTGCAGATTCTTTAGAAACCACGCACCTTACCTTTTGCTATTAGGTTTTGGTACTAAAAATATGTTTCAAAGGTATGTCTTCAGGTTGACAAGGAGTTATTGTACCCAATTGTAATAAATCATTAATTGACATCTGTATATATAATACCTCAGTTTGAGAAAAAACATTTGAAGGTTTCGTGTTTGAACAGGTACAGATGTAAATGGTATGTAGCCTCGGACCCAATCAAGAACAGTCACAGCATTTGTAATAATCTGCCAACAATATAGCTAGATAACCAGCATGTTTTACCTGTTGTAAAGTCAGCGCCGTTGGCGAGCACGCTGGTATTCCCTCTCGGGGCGGTTCACAGGCACATGTTTCACTGTCTTTTTGAGTGGCTGATACTGGTTCGTCTTCTTTGTTTGAGACTGCACTTGGGGACGCTTCTGCCACCCACATATTGTGTTCTTCTGTTGTGTGCTCTGGCGTCAACTCCAGTTTCCTGGCCGATTGAACATTGGAGGTTTGGGTTTTCTTAATTGCAAACCAGATCTCTCAATTTTTTTAGTATTTTTAATCTTTTCGGTCAAGTATTCACCAAATAAGTATTGGTTCCTTGGTATTGTTTCAGCCATTTTTGTAAAGGACTTATCCAAGAGGGGTGCCAGTAATTATTTTCTGGTATTGGTCTCCTTATAATGAATTGATGCTAAAAGTTTTGTACCATCACTTATCATTTTCAAGGCATCAGGTACATCCTGACCTGCTAATATCTTGGTCATTCCCTGACCCAAACAGGTAAGGGCTATGCTCAGTTGCCGTTGCTTGGCTCCTAGCATATCGTCCCGGTTGCGAGCTGATTCTGTTAATGCCACCTTGACTTCAGCATTGAGCTCTGGTACGTCCAGGAGAGAGCAGTTCTTTAACATTTATATAATTAAAAGAAATAGATTTACTTTGAACTTTGAATCCCTACTTCTCAGTCACAATCTTAAATTGGAAATAAATCAACCAACAAGACTAATGAGCAAAACTTGCCTAGATAACATAGCGCATAACTCTAAGCAGAAATGCAATAGCGAGATAATGGACTTCGCTTTATCAGACCACACAGCTCAATTATTAAAAATCCCAGTTAAAAAAACATGTATTATTAATTCTTGGAGAATACAGAAACGTCAGTTTACAAAGGAAAATATGTTAAAATTTAAAAATCATTTAAAGTGTCTTACTTTCGCAAACGTATTTGGTACTGAAAACGCTAACGAAGCCTATAACAATTTCATCGATATTTTTTGCTTATTGCACAATCTCTGCTTTCCATTAAAATGGGTAATTGTTAAACCTGAGAAAAAGATTAAGTGGATTACTCAGGGTATAAGAATTTGCAGTCGGAAACAAAGAAATCTACTGTGGAAGTATAGGCGATCACCTACGCAAACAAATAAATCTATTTTCAAAACTTATTCACAGAGACTCAAAAAAATTATTCGGTTAACCCAAAAGGCCCAAAATAACTATACTATAAACAGTTCCGAGAATAAGACTAAAGCAGCATGGCAAATTATTAATAAAACTAAATTCACTAAAGACCCTGTCTTACAAATCAACAGTCAGAATTCGTTAATTAAAGACCCGCAAGAAATAGCCGAATCCTTTAATAATTTCTTTGTGGACCAAGTACAAGATGTAGCAAAAGGAAAAACAAAATTAGAAAATCTAACTAGTATAGGCAATAACCCGAACTCAATATTCATGCCACCAGTGATGCCACAAGATATATCTAGTGCTATAAAATTGCTAAAGAACAAAAAAAGTCACGGTTATGATGGCATTACCACTTCTGTAGTAAAACTTGTGGCCGATATAATTGCGGTACCACTAAGTCACGTTATGAATACAAGTATTAGCTCAGGTACCTTCCCCAGTAACCTTAAAAAAGTAATTATAAAACCACTACATAAAAAGAATAATAAAGAAGACATGGCTAATTATAGGCCAGTGGCATTAATCCCTGTGTTCTCCAAAGTTTTTGAAAAAATTATATACGAGTCATTAGATAAATTCCTAACTAAAAATAAAATCTTATGTGATGAACAAAAGGGGTTCAGAAAACATAAAAATATTAATATGGCAATATACGATCTGCTGGATAATGTAATGCCAAGTGTTGACCATAAAACTCCCGTATGCGCTATCTATACTGATATGACGAGAGCATTCGATTACGTAAAGCACGACGCTCTCATTAACAAACTGTACACGTACGGCATCAGAGGAAATGTCTTGAGTCTAATAAAGTCATACCTTACTAATCGAAAGCAGTGCACACAAATATCGAGGATCTGTGGTAAAACAAAAAAAGAACATAATTATCTATCCCACTATAGAGAAGTCAAATATGGTGTTCCCCAGGGAAGTGTACTTGGACCTTTGTTATTTAATTTATATATTAACGACTTGCCTCGGCACATTCATAAACCTATGGTGTTATATGCAGACGATAGTACGGCTATAGTAAAATGCGGGAATAAAGATAATTACGAAACGGACATTAATAATACATTGAAAAGAATAATTAACTGGCTCAATCAAAATAATTTAATCATTAATCTCCAAAAAACACAAATTATGCATTTTCATCAGCGCATAAGTGCTGAACATTATGATGTGGAATTCAATGGACAAAAAGTAGACTCAACAAATGTTACAAAATTCCTCGGTATTATAATTGATAATAAACTAACATGGAAACCGCATTCTGAGGAGGTATGTAAGAAGTTAAGTAAGTCAGCATACGTACTATATAACTTATCAAAAAAAGTAAACACTCGCACCGTGCTGGAAGCATACCATGGTCTTGTTGTGTCAGTTTTGAGATTTGGAGCTATTTTCTGGGGTAACTGTACTGAGAGGGAGAGAATATTCAAAGGTCAAAAACGGTGCATTAGATCAATGACTGGTCTTAATAATACCGACAGCTGTGAACCTGTGTTCAAGTCTCTAAAATTACTCACCTTTCCATCTTTGTATATACTTGAAGTTGCAATATTTGTTAGAACTAACAGACACCTATTTGCCCTAATGGAGGACATTCGTACACGGCCAGGATCTGTTAGATCGCAATATAAAAATCTAATGTTCACAGGTAGGCACAAAACAGCATTATTGAGAAAAAGTATTTTATCAATGGGGCCCGTCATAAATAATAAAATACCTCATACGATTAAAGATCAGTCATTAAGTATATTTAAGAAGAGGCTAAAATCATTACTAATCAATAAATGCTATTATTCAGTACATGATTTTTTGACTCATAAGAGTTTATAATGTTATATTTATCTATTAATTTTGGTGCAAAACAATTATATACTTTGTTTATTACTATTTGTAGAATTAGACTATTATGTTTTACTTACCGTATTTATGCATGAATGCGGTTGATCCATCCATCCACTGTACTTTGTTTTTATACTTTTGTTTCTTTTTCTTTTTTTGTTCAACAGAGTGGATCTAGATACTTTTATACCTACTTTTGCATGCCGTAAGGTAGAGTGTGGAAGAACTATTTGTTAAAATGTGAACACCTTATTTTGTACCCACAGTCTTTGCAAAATAAATGATTTCTGATTTCTGAGGCACTTTATATCCATTTAAGATATCTTTAATTTCTTCACTATCATTGAGTAAAATGGTTTCCCATCGTGAGGCTAATAAGTGGTTTATATTCGGGCCATACCTTTCTTCTTTGGGTTTTTCATTGCCTAATGCGACTAGCAAGGCTTCTGGAATTTCATAAAGGGGTGTATTTTCCAATAAGGTTGGGGTATTGTCTAGGTTTGGGATATTGTCCGGGATTGGAAACTCATCCGGGGTTGGGGTTTATATATTTACTTCTTCAGTAACTGGATCTGAAATAGGTACTTACTGTTAACTGCTTGTAACGCTAGACCAATGCAATTACAGTGTACCAGAGTCTTGGTGTGATGTGCCATCATTATGTGTCTCGCACAATCAAGAGACATTTATCAGAATTGACATCTCGTATCAAAAGCTGATCTTCGTGCGGAAGTATCTCGTACTAGCACGGTCAGGCTCGCCCTAGTTAGACATGGATTCGTAAGTACGAAGTACTTAACCATTTGGAATCTCGATCCCTGGTTTTGTTTGTATGAGTTATGCAGTTTTCTTTTCTTTGCCGTTTTGATTCAGTCATCATGGCGGCTACGACGCTGTCGTCGGTGAGACAATTTTTTCAATTTTCTTCATTCTTGCAATCTCTTTGTGTAAATCATCGTCCGAGTCCGAAATGGAACTATTACCGTTTTAGTTAATATAATTACTTCTAGAAATATGAATTAATGATTTTCAATAATTTCTATACACGATGCTACGCGGTATCGCGAGCGCGCGAAGTCGAAAAGTGATTTGACAGATGACACCGCTGATAGCTAGAATTTATTTTGTTTATTAGAATTCTAAACTTCTACGCGGACGAGTTCGTTGAAGACGAATACTACTGTTTATAATTGTTTTCAGGATGACCCATGAAATAAAATTAAGTTTTTATGCATTATCAGTGGATGGGCGACGGTACAGAATATATTCCCCAACATCGACTCCGAAAAAATAATGAAGAATAATAACCAAAGAAGTTTTGTATCCCGTTCTGGACCACATTAAACGGCCGACACATCAAGAGGATCGCTACGATATTATTCAAACTTCGAGAATTTAAAAATAAACAACCACAGTTGTTAGCTGAAAAAATAATAAACGGAACTTTATTCGTAGCAGAGATGGGAAATCTTACAATGTCACATAGAGTAATGGCTCCAAGAACATCATCATCATCATCTGCCTAGCCTTTTCCCAACTATGTTGGGGTCGGCTTCCAGTCTAACCGGATGCAGCAAGAACAATGATATAAAATGATATTCAATCATGGTCAAGTGTTTCCACTTCTATACCATCACCATCATCAATTTTCTTGTAACACACAGATTTATCTGTACAGTTTAACTGTGCGGTGCCTGAAAGCACCGCCCACCCGTCAAACTCTAAGTCAAGGTAATTTATATTACTGCTTGTATGTTTAGGTGTTTGTTGGGTATGATTAATTAATTAAAATGTTATGTGCACTGGTACATGATGGTTAGGGAACTTGGTAACGGAGACAACGGTAGAATCAATTTCCGATTATATTCAATGCAGGAATGTTAACAGTTACTTCATTAGGTATTCTTATTGAAATTATTATAACCAAATATATACCACGTTTATCGCGTTTATCACGCTTTGTATTCCCCATAGGATTCAACAGAGGCGAATAATAGAGAAATGTAAATTATTATAAATGAAAATATGTGTAATTGTTTACAGTAAAAGACGCAGCTTGAGCTCGGACCTCTTTGGTTTGGAGGACGAACCGAAGACGACGACATCAAGCGGGGACGGTTCGGTTCATCGCTCATCAGCCGTGTCGCCAACGGTAAAGTACGGCGAGCGGCAGACCTTAGGGGAGAGTTCTACATAGAAGTAAAGGTATACGCGAAAGACGAAGTTGCCTCCACCCCCAAGGAAGAACGGTGGAAAAAAGCCCAGGTCGCTTTAAAAGCACAATTAGATCGAAACACTCCCCAATGCGACGGGCTGTAAATGTTTATGAGATCAACTCATGAACTGTTTAACAATTCCGAGCCTGTCTTTTACAGCGATAGTATAAATTTAAAATAATGTAGTTCTAATTGTTGGGGACACCAAATTAATAGTATTGATTATTGCAAAATCTAATAGTATGTAAATCTAAACCTAATTTAGCATACAAAATTAACTGACGTAATAATTATCTAAAATGCCTTTCTGTACCGTTTGTAACACCTCTGTTGAGCGCAGTCACTGGACAGGTCATCTACGTAGTACTAATCATAAAAACAAAAATATTTCGCATTTTTGCGAAGGTGTTGAAATAATCCATTCGGCATTTCGTAATCTTATAGCTTCTTATAGAATTGTCGAGCCGTCTGAGAATTATTCTCTAGAATCATTTTTTTATAATATTGAGAACAAAATTAGAACGTTAATTGATATGTCTCTTAAAGAACACACTTGTTTAAAAGTTAACTTTGAATATTTCGCTTTGTTTTTAATGGTTAAAAATGATTCTTAGGAAATGAAATATTAAACCCGCGAATTTGATTTGCCTATTATTAATAAGAAGATTCCAGGACTGTTTAAGGACGAAATGGGTGGCAAAGTTATCAAAGAATTTGTAGGACCGCGCTCAAAGCTTTATTGTATTAAAACCTTAAACAAAACAATTAAAAAGCCAAAGGTACAACAAAATGTGTAACGAAAAATTTAAGTATGTTTGATTATAATGTTTTTTTTTATACAATTGCAATGTTATTCGCAAAAAAAATGTATTGTTTAGGTCAATAAAACATCCTGCCAGGGTTGCGGGTTAGTCCGAAAGGGATACCGGGACCTTGGCAACAGGCAACTGAAGGAACACGGGTGGGTTTTAGTCAGTAAAAGTCTGACACGCCCTTCCACTCCGCCCAGAGCGGGAGAAGTCATTGGATGATTTCCCACCCACAAAAAAAAAAAAAAAATTACAATACAACATGAAATATTCACTCAGAATGTAAATAAAATAGCACTTTCAAGCAATGATGATAAACGGTTGCTATCATCAGATAAAGTATCTACTTTAGCTTGGGGTAATGCAAATATATTTATGTGATGCATTACCATAATTTGATATGTGATTAGGAACCTACAGTAGTTACATGTTACATTTCTAACATTTATTTATATATAAAGTTTGTGAGGATGGATGGTTGGATGTTTGTTACTCTTATAGTGTGAAATGTAGAATATATTTTTATTAAGTATAAAATTGGTAAAAAAATAACATAAAAACTTAGAAATAATTTACAAAGGTATCATAAAGTTAGATGCCTGTACTAGGATAAACCTGTATCACAGGCGGCATGAGTTCACACTTATGGTAATTATAAGGACAATAACATTCTTAACAATATTTAACATTAGAAGTCTTGAAATAATGACAAAATTTAATTATCTGATTTATTCTTATATACCTAGTTTACTTATATACTATTTACCTTAAAAATAAAAAGAACAATAAAAAGTCTTAAATACGTAATTTCTTATTTAGTTTGCGTAAAATAGTTTCTTGCACTTTATAACCTAGTTAAACACATAATTATTATTTTCCGTCAGCAGAATTTGTAAGTGGGCTAAAGTAAATGTTGCACAAAAATTAAATCACGTTCGAGACTAAGATTTTGTTCGATTTTTACTGCGGACGACTAATGTGCTTAGACATCAACAAAATCGAGGATATGTAGGGCAGTGCAGTGTTTTGTTGAGTCAGCATTAAACACGGAATTCTGGCCTTGATAATGACGCTCTAGGCGCCCTCGTAGTCGATAGAGTTGATGTACCTGTACTCTGCTATTTTTCTAGCAGGGCAATCAGCGTCTCCCGTTTAATGGTTATTGGGCTTTTTAAAGCGTGAGCAAGTAGCACATTTCGGTGTGTCAGCTTTCTTGGGGCACTCTGACATCGAGTGTCCTTCTTCTCCGCAGTAACCACACGTACATTTCAGCTCTCTGCATGTTTTTGCTGCATGACCATATTGTTGGCATTTGTAGCATCTCGTAACCAGGGTGAAGTCCCTGATAGGGCAGGACGTCCAATTTATAAAAAGCCTTGATTGGGATAACAGGGCTTTACGTATAATCGCTGTAACTTCAATGACATAGTTACAGGTCGACGCATCTTTCTTCCCAGATTTGTGGCTTAATTTAACCAAGCTCAAAAAGGACTCCATAGGCATTGCTGGTAACTTGTCGGCTACGTTCTGTTCGTAAATGCACCTGAAGACTTCAGCTTCAGCCAAAGTAGTCGGCACACCTACAACCACGATCCGAGGTTTGCGCTTGTTGGGTTCGTCGGCGGTAAGTCCGGATGTAGAGAGCTGGACTGCGTGCTTGAGTTTATCAGCGTCGTGTTTCGTCTCTGTACTAACAATAACGCCTCCATTTTTGGTCTTGCGGACACCACGCACATGCAGCTTCATTTGATCAGGGCGAATTATTTTTTGCACGAGGTCTTTAGTTTCGTCACTAGACTTTAATTTATCGTTCGGATAAATAGCAATTGAGCTGAAATTGTTCGGTCGAATGAAATCATTTGCCCCCTTCTTCACCATATCGGCAAATGAAACAATTCCCGCAGAACCAGAATCCTTAATCGTCTGCTTGAGCTCCGAAATATGTTCTGTCAGGTCTCGCTTTTCTTGAAGAGCATTAACTGCGTTATACGCGTGAATGGCTTTTTGCTTAAGCGACTGATATAAGACTGCCATTTGTGAGGTTCCAGATCCTACTTTACGGCATAGGTTAGATATCTTCATTTTTTGCTCCGAGTTGAGTTTTCCATCCGCGGCAATAGAGCAAACTTCATTTAAGTGCTGTTCGATGGCTGTCATCCATTTTTGAATCTCGGGAGTTGAAATTACATCAGCCGTTACCGACTCGAGGGCTGGGATTTGCGTCGTCATATTAGACGGCGAGGCGGATGGGTGCACTGGCCCCCTTAGATTAAAGGGGCTGTTATCCATTTAATATTTTTATTAGTTTACTATTTCTTGTCCATAATTCACTGAAACTACACACTGAGCAAAAATTTCAGTTGCATTACGTTCGTAATGCACTAAAGGAGGTCACTATTATTAGAGTAGGTAATTATTAAATATTGCTAACGAGCACGTCTGTACACTGTGAACCGTAACTCAGGTGAATGTAATATTGATGTGTATGTAATTCTAAAATTTGTGTATTCTTGGTGTCCCTTGTACTAGTTAGTTCAACATTAATTTTAGTAAAATATCTGTATTATATATTATTTACTTAAATAAACAATATGTATTTATGTTCATAATTGTAAATAACAGAATAGTCTAGCTGTGTAATTCCTTTTGTTTTGATCTCGAAATATGTTTTATGTTTAAAGTCATTGCTTATAATAACAGAGCTATAAATGTTAGAGAAACTTAGTCATGCTGTAAATAACAGAAGTCTAGCTGTGTAATTCCTTATGTTTTGATCTCGAAATATGTTTTATGTTTTAAAGTCATTGCTTATAACAAAGCTGTAAATGTTAGAGTAACTTAGTCATGTTATTCCTCAAACTTAATCTTATAAAATATGTTTTATGTTTTAAAAGTTATTACTGATAATAGAGTGGTAAATAACACAGCAATTTGATTACCATTCATAAACTTTCTCCCAAATTGAGAGTTTGAGAAAATTCCTGCATCACTATTTTTACCGTAGGAACCAACATCCACAATAACAAAATTATTTTCTGCATCTACAACTGCTAGTAGTACTACACTGAAAGTTTTTTTGTAATTATGTATTAAAAAACATGCTACCACTACTTTGAGATGCTTGGCACACAACATGTTTCCCATCGATTGCGCCGACGCAATTAGGAAAGTTCCAAATTGTTGCAAATTTGTCTTCTATTGCTTTCCAATCTTCTGTAGTTGGTGCCTGTACTACTATCGGCGATAATATGTCCCATAATGCTTGACTTGTTTCCAATACAATTTGACGAGCTGTTTCCTTCCCCATTCGATAATCATATGCTATTGATTTCAGACTGTTTCCATAAAATAAATACCTGCAAGAAAATTAGAGTGTCTTATCAATCATATAAATGTGTCTACTTGCCTACAATTTTATTTTCTTATTTTCAGTTGAAGATTGCAAAAAAAAGTGGACCAGAATTAGAGAAAACTATAGGAAGGCTTTAAAAAAAAGACAAACTCCCAGGAGTGGCTCTGCGGCAACAGTGACTCGTCCTATAAAATATGAAAACATTCTTTCATTTTTAAATAAAAATTATAAGGACAGAGCCACAGTTACAAACTTATCACCAACGTCTCCACCACAAGCACAAGACTTAACAGATAATGAGAGTCAGTCAACTGAAACTACAGCTTATGATTCAAGTACACATCAAACAAACAATCGTAGTAGATCAAGCGAGTCATATACAGGAGAACAAAGTCTAGCAAAAGTATTAGATAATTATTTAAACAGCAACAAGGCCAAGGAAAATAATGATCCCATAACAATGTTTTTCTTAAGTATGACACAAACGGTCAAAACATTTCCTTTAGAGATACAACTGGAAGTGAAGAATTTTTTTTTTGAAATTGTAAGTGATGCGGAATTTGCCTTACTTCGTACTTATCACCCTAGTACTCCTCATTTTTCAAGCTATGGTTATACTAGTAATATAGCGAGTACAACGACGTCGTCGTTGGAAGGGTATACACCAACTACAACGACGTCGTTGGAAGGGTATACATCAACTGCAACGACGTCTTCTGCGAGATATACACCAACTATAACGACGTCGTTGGAAGGGTATACACAAACTACAGCCACGTTGTCGTCGACATATAATGAACAGTTTGATGATTCTATCTACTAAGAAAATGGCAAAATTATGTGTAAATCTACATCAAACACTTATTTGATATTGAAGTTGTGATTATTAAATTATTGTTGTTGTTTCCCATGGATGATTAAACTTGTGATATTGTTATTTGAGGAGAAAAGCGTTTACTTATTGTAGTTGTGATTATAAAGAAAAAGTTGTTAATTGTTTCTCAGATTTGATTAAAGGATTAATTAATAATAGTGTATTTTACTTACTTTAGATAAACACACAATCTTTGTTTCACTGAGATGCACTTCCGGAACTTTGTGTTTTGCTTTTGAAGAGTAGGCTGCAGTAGGTCAACTAATTCATTAAAATCATTTAAAGTCATTCCATAATAATCTACGAAACTATATGGATATGTTACTAAATCCGGAAAATGCGTAACATATTGTCCATGAACCGCTCTCTGCTTCCAAAAAGGATGAACCCAGTAGCTCCGTTTTATTTTTCGAATGCGTTTCTTTTTATTATTTTAATTTTGCATTTCTTGCAAAATACACTCTAGAATCACTGCTCTCTCTTCCGTGGTCCTATCCATCTCGCGCTTGAAACTAAACTGATCATGAAAGAACGCGGCAGTATGCCACCCATGCTGCAGCATGCTGACGCGTGCGATCGCCTTTTTTGTCTGCGAAATGCGACAGCGCGCGTTCGCATGCGGCAGCATACTGCAGCACGTAGTAGCACAGGCGGAACAAATGCGATTCCGTGCTGCCAGATGAGGTCCAACCCTTATAGTACATACATCACCAGGCAGTCAGCCGGATCGGTCACATCAAATCAAATAAAAACGAACAAACGAACTACTTATAACATTATTTCATCATGTTGATTATGTAATTATAATTAATTATTATTTCGTTTATTTCAGATCATTGATAATATGTGATTCTCCAGATATTATCAACTTCTCACAATACGCTCAAGGTTTTCCGACTCCGAGTTTAAGCTGGCATATCCCAGATTTCCCAGAACAAGAAAGACCTATCAACAAGAAGCCTAGCACAAGACAAGACTGCGGACCTGCCAACAAGAAACTTAGAACAAGACGGGAGTGTCTAAAACAGAAGTCATCTCTGTCTACATGTCAATCATTCGTTCTAAACAATGAGAAGAAAAAAGGTTTACGACTGATCCGGGTACAAGTGTTAGATATCAGTGAACAAGAATCTACAAGTGACAATCAGGATGTAATAATGTTAAGTGCGCAGTATGTAGTGCCTGAATCGGTGGACCATGTTATGGAGGAGACGCAATCGTTAATAGTTTGACAACTGTCACTGCTGATAAAAACGTTTCATTGGACGCAGTTACTTGTGAGGTAGTGATTTTTTGTATTTTTTTATTTCTTAATCTATCGGGTATTGGAGGATTTTAAAAACCTCCTAAATACATAATCGTGTTATCGTAGATTTACCGATACGTATTTTAGGGCCCCTTCACTGTCCAGCGACCATAAAACGGCCGATTTTGACAGATGGAATAGTGTAACAACTGTCACTGCTGATAAAAACGTTTCGTTGAACGCAGTTACTTGTGAGGTAGTGATTTTTTTATTTCTTAATCTATCGGGTATTGGAGGATTTAAAAAACTGCTAATAATAAAATTTATTGCAAGGAATTTAACTTTTGATTTGTACCTCTGAACAAGTTTTTGCCAAAAAAACTCGTCACCAACACCTCCTTTAACTATAATTTTCAGAGAATCATGAGACTGGGCGCGAATGGTGTAAAAGAAATGTACTACACAGTCGGTGCCCATTATTGAAAAAAAATTGACCATCAAATGCAGATTCTAAACTGGTATAACAATAACCGATACCATAATTTAAAAAAAAACTTAATGGCCTTGAAAAGAACCTTAATTTAAAAAAATACACTTTTAAATTTAAATACGTTACAGGTATTGCAAAATGTTTTGGACCTAATTAAAAGTATAATATTTAACTTAACTATTAACCAAGTGTTATTTAAGTTAAGTACAAGGTTAAAAAAATGGGGTGTGTAATGTTTGGTTTCATTTGACATAGCTTTCATATGATATAATTTTCATATGCTATAAAAACATTTAACCTAATTTCATATGATCTAATGTTATATTTGAAATAATTTTCATTTTCTCTAATTTCATTTAGATAAATAAATTACCGTTCATTTCATATAATTTTCAAATTGTATAATGCTCTTTTTATATAATGTTCATTTGACCTAACTTTCATATTAACTTATTTTCTAATGTAACGCATCGTTCTTCAAAACAATAAAGTTGCTTCTGCATCGTCTCCGGCGCTGCAGGAAGTGCAACCCCATCGCCCTTACGTAACAAAGGATAGGTACCCATGCTTTGTTTTTGTAACAAAGGATAGGTACCCATGCTTTGTCATTTTGTAGAGAAATGCTACGAAGAATAAAGGAAGAACCATCGTTTTTTAATAAGATATTCTGGAGTGACGAATCATCCTGCAAGAAGATGGCTATTTTAATATCCACAATCTGCACAACTGGCAGCTTGAAAATCCTAATTTAATTAGACAAGACTGATCGCAATACCAATTTAAAATGAATCTCTGGACGGGCATCATTAGCGGCCAAATAGTTGTCCCGTTTGAACTACCGGAAAATCTTAATGCTGAAAGATATTTGCATTTTTTACAAAATGACCTGTCCCTGTTGCTGAGAGACGTTACTCCGGAAATGCGAGAAGAAATATGGCTGCAGAATGACGGCTGCCCCGCTCACTATGCAGTTAGAGTGCGGGAGTACCTAAATACGACATATCCACAAAGATGGATAGGGCGGCTAGGTCCAATATTGGGGCCACCTCGCCTCTAATCCCCTGGATTTCTTTTACTGGGGGTGTCTAAAAGAAAAAGTTTATCTCCAATTACAGGCCATCGCCAACAGACCTGTACTCTCACCACCACCACAGCCACAAATTAATCTTACCCAGCATCTGAAACCGATCTCGGAAAGGCTGGAGATCGATTCAGCAGACCTCCGCGTATTGCGTGACAAATAGCCGCAAATCCAGGCGCCCCCGGCGCTCAATCTGGAAGTGGAACTTGCAGTCGGGCAGGTGAATAAAACCCTCCAAAACGTAGAGAAGGGGTAAGCGGACAGACCGTTTCAACAAGAGCAGGCCCCCAAAACTTTTGCCTAGGTCGCTCGCGATCTCAAAACAAGCGGAGTCCGAGTCGACACAGTAAGGAAAGCACGGAACCAGAAAGTGGTCCTGAAGTGCGCGACGAATGCGGGGAATTTTAATACTGAAACAGTGACGCTGGAAGTTGATCCACCTACAGTCGGCACAAGTACAGGGTCCGCCTCGCCGGCCGGAAGCATTAAAAGGAACACGGTGGGTGTATATTTTTAGGATACAGATCCTAAAAATATACACCCACCGTGTTCCTTTCGACGCCCTAAACTTTGGCCTTTCAGGTACTGACCTGAGAGGCCAAAGTTTAGGGCGTCGAACGAATTAAATGTTTTTGACATTATTGATTTATCAATTAATTTAATAACCCCCACATAGATCATTCATCAACCCCCTAACCTAATACATATATAAGAAAAACGAAAGTAATAAATCAAATTGCATATTGGACCTACATAGCTATTGATCAACAGACACAGAAAATATACTGGTTAGGCCTCAAATACATGAACACGTGAGGGCTCCCACACAGAAACACGATACGACGTCGCGTCGTACAACGATGCGGCGTCGTTTCACGATACGACGTCGCGTCGTGGAAATCTACGACACGACGTCGTAACGTGTCGATGCACGATACGACGTCGTGACGTTAGAAATTCACGATGCAATCCTGCGCAGTAGTTATTCAAAATTCAAAGATGACGGATGGTATTGAAGTCGATCATCTAATTACCCTAGTCGAGCAGCGTCCCGTACTATGGGACAAAACATCTGAAGAATACAAGAATAAAAATGAAAAAACAACAGCATGGAAAGAGTTGTGCGAAAATTTATTTCCTGGTTTTCAAGAATTAATTAATCAAGAAAAACAAAATATGGTAAGTAATATCCTATATTTTATTTAGTTGTCAACTAAGAGCTCCCACATCACTATTAACCCATATATGCCCATTGATTCGAAAACGAAACAGAGGTAAGTACTTTCATAAAACCATCTTGAATCGTTTGTTATTGCAGTAAAATATAAAAAAAAACGCCATCTATCGCAGGACTATCGAAGTAGGTTCTACTTGCAACAATAATTTTTGAGCAGCGTTGACATTTAATTCAAATAGTGAGCAATGCAATTTGTGTCGTGTTTGGCGTCGCGCCAAAATCATGTCGTCTGCCAGAAAAAGTAAGTAACTGTTTTATTGAGTAAATCTTTGTACTTAACACAGGTTTATAGTAAATTTGGGTAAATTATAAACTTATTCGTGTATTTAGAATGAGTAAATAATAATTTATAAATACCTATATTGTCCGTATAAATTGGTGTAAACGTTTTGATCTTATCGTTACGATTTAATCCGTGTGACAGTTATGCTGTTTTGTTATTAGGGTTTTGTTGTGTTGTGTGTTGATGTTGTGAGCTGGCGGGTGGTGCAGATGCAAACTTTGCGTCGTACCACTCATTCGCGTAGTTTTTGTTTTAGCGTTATTTATTATTTATTTATAGATATATATATATATTTTTTTTTACTTGTATCTTTATTATGACATCTGATAACGAATCTTTTTATTCTGCCAACGAATCTTGTGCCTCTTCCAGCGATCAAAGTTTTATATCTCTTACTGACACCTTAGGTGTTCTTTTACGACAAAATTTCAGCCAAAATTCTAGCCGGCTAATTAATGTATGCCACTTCAATGCTCAGAGCATTCCCAGCCACTACGACGAACTTTACGACACGTTTGCCGACAATAACGTGGATGCCGTTCTGATTTCCGAGACTTGGCTCAAACCTAACCTGCTTTCAACCACTTACCCACTCCCCGGTTTCGTTCTTCTTCGGAATGACCGGACCGGTAAGAGGGGGGGTGGTGTAGCCATCTACCTTCGTGGTGATTTCCCTTTTAAAATCCTAGCTTCTTCTTCGTCTTCAAATGAATCCGCAGAGTTTCTCTTCCTTAAGGTTTGTGTCAAAGGAGTTAAAGTTGTCCTTGGTGTTGTCTATTGCCCTCCTACTATTGATTACTTCACTGAATTCGAATCGGTACTTGAATCTCTGGGTTCGGAGTATGCACATCACATTGTTATGGGAGATTTTAATACCAACCTCCTTGCCCTTAGCTCCCTTCGATCCCGTAAACTCCTGCATCTGATCGAGTCATCCAGCCTGCATATTTTGCCTCTCCATCCCACTCATCATAATATAGTCGGTGATGACACCTGGCTTGATTTGATCCTAACCTCTAATCCTGCCCTAGTTTCCTCGCATGGTCAACTCGTTGCTCCTGGCTTTTCACATCACGACCTTATATTCCTATCCTATATCCCTAAACCTAAACCCACGTTCCAGTACAGGCGTGCCTTTGCTCGCATGAATAATGAGAGGCTTCAACAAGATGCAGCCAGTATTGACTGGTCACCCTTGGAAGCAGCTACTTCTGTAGACGAAAAAGTTAGTTTCTTCAACAACACGGTGATCAAGCTGTATGACACCCATGCTCCTATCAAGCAAATTAAGTTGAAGCGTCCGCCTGCGCCTTGGATGAACAGGGGAGTGCGGATGGCAATGCGACGGAGGGACCGCGCGTTTCGGAAATTTAAGAAGGATCGCTCGGAGGATAACTGGACTTGCTTTAAGTCTGCTAGGAATCGGTGTAATCAGATGATACGCAACGCCAAACGCCGCCACATTCTGGATAATATCACTTTGTCTTCTCCTGCTAATATTTGGAAGTTCCTTGGAACTTTAGGCATCGGCAAATCGCGACATTCAGATCTTCCAAACACATTTGGATTGGACGATCTAAATCGTCATTTCGCCACTGTTCCCACTCTAGATAGTCTAACCAAATCTCAAACCCTCGACTACCTTGCTGGTCTGACGCGACCCAATATTAACCCTTTTGTCTTCACACCAGTCGACCCAGGAGAGATCAGGAAGATTATCCTTTCCATTAAATCCAAAGCCGTGGGCTGCGATAAAATCAGCCGCCATATGATCGTGACGGCTCTTGACCAACTTCTTCCTGCAATATCCCACATCATAAACTACTCTCTTTACACCGATGTTTTCCCTTCCCTGTGGCGTAAAGCCCTTGTCCGGCCCCTTCCGAAGATACCTAACTCCTCTCTTCCTAGTCACTTTCGCCCAAATTCTATCCTTCCCTTTCTGTCTAAGGTGCTCGAGGCCAGTGTCCATAAACAATTCTCCCGTTTTATTCACCACAACTCCCTCATCAGTCCCTTTCAATCCGGTTTCAGGCCCGGGCATAGTACCGTTTCAGCTCTCCTTAAAGTGACTGACGATATTAGGCGGGGAATGGAAGACACTAAAGTTACAGTCTTAGTGTTAATTGACTTCTCCAATGCTTTTAATACCGTCAGTCACGAAGTCCTTTTATCCATTCTTTCCTATCTTATGGTCTCTCCGGAGGTATTGGAATGGTTTTCTTCTTATCTTCGGGGGCGTCAGCAGTCTGTTCACGCTGGAGACTCGTCGTCGAGTTGGTGTGATCTTGCGGCTGGTGTCCCTCAAGGCGGTATATTATCTCCTCTTTTGTTCTCCATTTTTATTAATCTCATTACCACCGTGCTTTCAACTGCGTATCATCTTTATGCTGACGATTTGCAGCTTTACTGCCAGGCAACCGTTGACAACATTTCCGATGACATCGAGGAGCTGAACCGGGATTTAGATATGGTTAAAAACTGGTCTGATCGATTTGGGGTGGCGGTTAACCCTACCAAGTGTCAGGCCATCATAGTATAGTAGTATAGCCCCTATAACATGAGGAAGCTGAATGGCATAACTGTTCCGCCTGTAATTTTCGACAACTCTGTAATTCCATTTAGCTCGGATGTAAAGGATCTTGGTCTGCATGTCGACACTTGTCTTGACTGGCGAAAGCAGGTCATGACAGTTAGTTAGAAAGTCACCGGAACGTTGCGGTCGCTCTATCGGTTGAAAAACCTTCTCCCATCGCACATAAAAGCAATGCTTGTACAGTCCCTAATCTTTCCCATAATTGACTATGGTGATGTGTGTTACTATGACCTGAATGCAGATCTCCTGAATAAACTAGATCGCCTTCTCAATAATTGCATTTGATTCGTTTTCAATCTTCGTAAATATGACCATGTATCAGCGCATCGAGTGCTTTTGAAATGGTTACCCATTCGTCAGCGCAGAGAGTTAAGGGCTTTGTCTATGTTGTTTTCTATACTCGACAAACCCACTTCTCCTTCTTACCTGACTTCCCATGTTCAATACTTATGCTCTGCCCATAGTAAAAATCTTCGTTCTACCAACAATCGTCTTCTACGATGTCCTTCTCACCGCTCTGGTTTCATCCACTCTTCTTTCTTCGCCCAAGCGGTCTTTCTTTGGAATGCGCTCCCTCTGGACATCAGGACGGCAACTAGTCGCTTATCCTTTAAAGTGAAGGCACGTGAACATATTCGTAAGAAGTTGGCAGAATCATCCCAGCGTTAATTTGCTGGATTCGTTTTCTCCCCTACCTGTCGTTATTTTTCCCAACTAAGTTTATTTTGTTCATATGTATGTATCTATGTATGTTTATGTATGTATCTATGTATGTTTATTTAATTATTATTCATTATTTTCAAGTTATATGTATTATCTTATGTTGCACCTGCCATGTCTGTCTCTGCATCACCCTAAGGTTGACTGGTAGAAAATGACTCAGGCATTAAGTCCGCCTTTGTACAGTAGTTTTTACTTGTGCATAAAGTTTTAATAAATAAATAAAAATAAATTGTCTTTATAACTTTCGTGTTTCGAAAACGATACGTCGGGCAAATATACAGGTGAGACTTGTACTAAATCTATTTTTTTGGTTTTAGGCGAAACACACAGTTAACTACAAATGAAATCGTTGATTTAATCAATGATTTAGCTTCAGATGATGAAGTGACTGCAGCTGACATATACATCGACCCTCCAGGTAATGGAATTGTGTCAGATTCTGACTCGAAACAAATGTTACATTTGAAAATTTATCACGTCGTCAACTTTTGGCACCCGCTGAACTGAAACTAACAAACATCAGTGATAGCAGCGACTCGGAAGAAGAAGTTTCACACCCAAACACGTCAAGCCAGTCACAACACGTAAGCGGGGACGGCCATCGCGAACTATAGATAATCAAACGCTTCTACCTCCACCGCCGCCTCTACCGCCTAAGGCAGCCCGAAAATGGGTGAAGAGAGACTTACCCCAACATCATGATGAGTGGATCCCACCCTTCCCAAGATCAGTAATTACCTTGTCCGATGCTTCCGAACCAGTCGATTTCTTTGAATTGTTTTTTAGCCACGAAGTTATCATGCACATTGTCCGTCACTCTGTTATTTATGCAGTACAAAAAGGAAACCCAGGATTTACCCTCTCTGATAGTGACATTTATTGTTTCATTGGCATTTTGATATTGACTGGGTATTCTCCACTGCCGCGACGTCGGATGTATTGGGAAAGTAACGAAGATACACACAATATCTTGGTGGCGAAATCCATGCGGAGAAACCGATTCGAAGAAATTCTTCGATATTTTCATGTGGTGAGGGGTTGATCGGTTGGATGCAAATATCGGTACTTATCGAATAGCAATGAGGGGCAAAAAGTGGTATATTCCCTTGCTTTTCTGGTTGATAGATGTTGCGGTCAACAATGCTACCCTGCTAGCTCGCAATTTCTCTAAAGATATAGATACGCTCGAATTTCGACGTAGCATTGCCCGAACCTTACTTCAAAAGTATGGCAATGATAAGCAGCGTCCGGGACCTAGCAAACGGGTATCTACGAATGTACCTACACTCACAGGCACAATTAACCGCCCACCCTTATCGTTCGTCACTCTGTTTGTTTACGTTAACTATGGCTTATCCATTGTTTTTATTTTTTGTCAAGTGGGTACTTTAGCAATAAATTAAACACTTATACCCTTATTTCGTTTCCTAAATTTGTGTCACCGACGGGTTTTCGGAATTTAGTCGTTGTTTAACATTGTTGCCGTTGCGTTACCGTGTTAACAATTCCTGTTATTTTCTGCTATAGTGTGTGAATATTGCTTAATTTGAGTTTTTAGTGTTTGCTAATTGTTTGTGACTGTAAAAAATGCCACTCGATGCGACTGGTGCCGCTAGGGCAGTGGCTTTAGCTGACGCTGGGTACAGCCAACGTCGCATCGCTCGTACACTCGGTGTACCTCGAACCACGGTACGGGATGCCATCAGACGATTTCGGGAGACAGGCTCATACAACCGCAGGCCAGGTCAAGGCCGCCATCGATGCACTTCAACGCGAGATGACCGCTTCGTTGTCAGCAATGTGTTGAGAAATCGCTTTTGCACCGCTACTGAAGCTCGTACGCGTCTTTTTGAGGTGAGAAATGTCAGTGTTAGTGAACGTACCATAAGAAGAAGACTGGCAGAAAGGAATCTGAGGGCGTTTCGTCCAGCTCGCGCCCCACAACTGCTCCCACAACACCGTAGAGCTAGACTTGCTTTTGCACGAGAATATGCTGACTGGACTATGGAGGAATGGAAGAACGTACTGTTCTCAGATGAGAGCAGAATAGCCTTAAGAGGTCCAGATGGACGTCAGCGTGTCTACAGGCGCCAAAATGAAAGGTCCGCTCCATGCGCTATAACAGAAACAGTGGGTTACAAGGGAGGGTCCATAATGGTGTGGGGAGGTATTTCTTACGAGGCTCGTACCGATCTTATTGTGTTCGATAGAGGCAGTGTGAACGCTCAAAGATACGTGGAGGAAGTTATCGAAGACCTTGTCATCCCTTTCGCACCATTCATTGGTGAGAACTTTAGATTAATGCATGACAATGCACGTTGCCATACCGCAAGATCTGTCACCGAGTACCTTAATGAGGTCGGGATTCAAGTTTTACCACGGCCGGCACGCAGTCCCGATCTTAACCCTATTGAGCACATTTGGGACAACCTCAAAAGACGTGT
Source organism: Lithophane semibrunnea (assembly GCA_947363905.1). Lineage (NCBI taxonomy): Eukaryota > Metazoa > Arthropoda > Insecta > Lepidoptera > Noctuidae > Lithophane > Lithophane semibrunnea. Next base: position 14,295,354 of record OX376199.1, on the reverse strand, counting down.
CCGAGCAAGAGTACCAGCCCCTACGACCTTACGAGAGCTCAAGACATAGCGCATATACCATATAGAGCATATACCAACGCCGAGGCCCGATGTAGGTTTTGACCATTTTTAGTGCTTACTGTCTTCTTTCAATTATAATACTACACAAGATCACATTCAATTAATGTTATAAAAATGACAAGGCAAAATATTCATTTTGCCTTGTTTACAGCAATTTTATTAAATACAATTGGAGATGAAGGGTTTGAAATATTCAATAGTTTCAACATCGACAGGACAGACACAAAAAAAATAAATTGTGAAAAAATTATATGATAAATTCAGTCCTCACAAAAACATAACAGTCGAGAGATACATTTTTTTCACGATAAAGCAAAGGCAGGATACAACTTTGGAAGAATACACTCATAGTTCCCATTAACTTATCAACCGCATGTGAATTTTCATCTCTGAAAGATTCTCTAATAAAAGATACGCATCAGTATATAAAATACACACATAAAAGAACGACTCCTTCAAGAAGAAAACTTGACAGTTGAAAATTGCAATAAGTCTAGAACTCTCTCAAGAAAGGTCTACAAAATTATGTGTCAAACCGAAAACAAAGAATCAGTGCAAGCAATCAGGACAAATAATAGAAGCCGTTCACAGACGAGGTACAACAAAAATAATAATTACAACAGGAACAGATCATCATCATCAAGTAGACATAACTTCAACCAAAGGATAAAATCACCAGCCAACATATGCAGGAGATGTGGAAGTACATTGTTAGAAGAAAAATCAATTTGCAAAATATTGCTTCTTTAAAAATTCAGGAAATAATAATGAATAAGATCGACTTCGCAAGAATTATCAAATGCAATGACTAGTGATATAGATATTATACTTTATCGCCACAAAGCGGTGTTGCTGTATACGATCGACTTCGCAAGAATTGCCAACAATACCAACGCCGAGGCCCGATGTAGGTATTGACCATTTTTAGTGCTTACTGTCTTCATTAAATTATAATATTACACAGGATCACATTAACTTAGCTAGCTTATTAAGTTTTACAGACGTTTCCATACATGCGCATCTGATCGCGACTATCTGGTATGGATGATACAATGATTGAAAGCTTCTCTGAATGTTTATCTTATTGTGGGGAACTGTTTTACTAACATGGTGTGGCAGCTACTGGAATGTTTTTGAGGCTTTGGGCATACTAAGTGTTTATGGATATTATGCTGTGCAGTCTGCCTGTAATATGCTAGACCTGACTCCTATATTATGTCTGACCAGCACCGATCTTACATGAGCGTGCACTTGAGACTGGGTATGCATGGACATTCCAGTGTCATCCACAGCCTACAATTTACGACTCAGTATCCCTGTGCATCCCAGTACCAGGCACCAATAATGTTCGGTGCATAGTACAAACACTATAGAGCGGCAATCGTTTGAATTAAAACGCCAATGTCGCACCTGTAGGAGTCAGCGGCGTTTAAGTGGTACATGGGCGAATACATGTACAGGCAAAATATTTTAAAAAGCCTACCCACGGATGCTGCTAAGTTCCGCCGTTTGTTGCGTGACATACATCGGATATACCCAGGACTAGGAAGGAATGGTATAAAAAAGTTTCCGTTGTGAGCCTACTAACTCAATTGCACCATACTACTCACGGCCTGAGTGAGAGCGAGACGGAGTGGGGTGCTGGCGGCTCTCAAGCCTCGAATAGTTTAGATAATTGCTTTTTACAGTGAAAATAATGGTAATTTATGCATTATTTTATTTAGAAAAGTGTTATACAATATTTTTTTAAATATCTAAAATGTTTGTTTCTAACAAATTGACCAATTTGGCTCCAAAGCTATTAATTAATGCTAGCAAACGTGCTTTCCCAGGCTGCATAAAGAGACTGCTTTTTCCACCTCAACCAAGGCATCCGGCTTAGCAAAACGTTACTGTCCAGACCCAATGTTTGCACATAAAATGCGACACTTAGCTGCATTGGTATGTTTAGAGCCAACTGAAATCCTCGACGACATAATAATGAAGTGATACCAGAAGAAACAGAAGAAGTACTAACATGGTTTGAACAATATTATGTGAGAGGGAGAACGAAGATTTCTAAAAATGTTAGCTCGAAGATGACAGTGTCATTATGTAAACCCAAATTCTCACCTTCTATGTGGTCAGTAGTTGACAGTTACCGATCACAATTTCCCCTTTCTCAAAATGCCCTCGAGTCCTGGCATAACAGGTGGAATATATTGCTGGGCCGACATAAATGTAATATATTTACAACTATACCTATCTGCAATGATTAAAGAGCGAAGAATACGGATTGCATAATAGAGTGCATTAACGACGAGGGCGCAGTAAACAACAGGAGCGCCAGTCACCCTTCAGCCCTAGGAACTGTCACACGTTCATGAGACGCGTGCGCATATTATTTATACAAAGTTTTATTATTTTATTTCTGTTATTATTATTAATGGACAAGATTAATTAAGACATTAGTTGTTAATTGTGATTTGTGTAACTGAAGAAACTAACCGTATAAAGCTGTTATCATCTTTTAATTGCCTGAGATCCACAAACAGGCCACAAGAATGTTAGAGGACGGAAACATGACCCCTCCCAAATGTCCTGAAGCGACATATCGATACCTTCGTGTAGAAAGGTCGTATAAACCATTTTGGCCAAATTGAGTTATATAAACTCTTAATATTATTTACTCTTAATATAATATAATATAATTTCTTTTATACAGGGTGTTAGGGTAAACACCGTTATCCTTGCAACCAGTGGTTTGGTTTCATGAATAAAACGTAAAATTAATGGAAAATTACAACTTTTTTTTTAATTTTTTTAGATCTAAATTTTAACACAAGAGACGCAAGTTCGTTGCCCTATGCGCTAGGGCAACGAACTTGCGTCTCAACACGGGCGGGGGGTACGGGATGTGACCTGACCGGCAGCGAGCGCGATCCCTCCCTTAGTCAGTCAGCTGTTTCGGTAGCAAGCACGGTGTCAAATAGAAACTTTTTAAAATCTTTTAATGAAAATAACATATTTTTTTGTTGTGTTCGGTCATTTATTATTATATTTAAGTCAACTACCCATGGTTTGAATGACAAGAGTGTTTACCCTTACATCCTGTATATAAACGACCTGTGTCAAATGTCACTCCATAAAGGTAAAAAATTTACATATGATGACACAGCTTTCGTGTTTCAAGGAGAAACCTGGGACGACGTGCAGCAAAACGCAGAATTGGCGCTGCATAACATACTTTTGTGGCTGAAAAATAATTTACTAACCTTGAACGTGTCCAAAACTTCATTTGTTCAATTCACCAACTCCCGCATAAAACAACAAAAATTAGAGATGCGTTTTCACACGTGTGAGTTTTTAAAAACGAATCACTGTTCATGTCAAACTATTGGTAATGCCCCGACAGTAAAGTATCTTGGAGTACTCCTGGACGAGAAGTTAACCTGGCAACCTCATTTGGGGATGATTTCATCACGAATTCGGAAATTAATATGGGTTTTTAAAAAGCTAAGGCATGTGGCTGACCTGGAACTTCTTCGTACAGTTTATTTTGCACTAGTTCAATCTGTCGTTGGTTACTGTATTGGAGTATGGGGTGGCGCATGTAAAAACCACATCATTAAGCTGGAGAGAGCCCAACGATCCTTGCTCAAAACCATGGCATTTAAACCATATAGATTCCCCACTAGAACGCTCTATGAACAGTGTCAGGTTCTTACGGTTAGGCAGCTCTTCATTTATCATGTTATTACCAAAAAACATGTCTCAATCCGTTACGATCCAAATAAACTTCGTAATAAGCGTAAGTAGAATGTTCCGAATTATTCCTTACACACATTTTCTAAAAATGAAGTACCAAGCGAGGACGAGTCGATTATCTTTACGTTTGTAGGCGCTTTTCAAAGTATTATGTTATACCAACATAACTGGCGAAACGTAGGTGTACTTTTGGTATACCTCTACCCAACCCTTCGGGGAAATAAGGCGTGATGTTATGTTACGATTCAATGTTTATTTACACAATATTTTCACGGAAAGTCTCTTTTCTCTAACATTATACATAAATAAAAAGGAAGAAATTAAGTCACATAATCACTTTCTACGAACAAATTGTAAACAGAACTGTAATGTTTTCATCTTTTTTGCGCGAACGAACACAAACAATCTGCCGCGTGCCGCATCTAAGTAAAACCAACTTGTTAGTGCAAACCATAGAAATATATAAAAAAACACAGAAGTGGCAAGGGCGCGTGTGTGTGTCCGCGCGTCGTGAACACAGTGCTCATGTCACAGATAAATGGCCGTTTCTGCGAACTAGTGCGTGACAACATTTAAGAATAAAGAATACCACGTTGTTCTGTGTTTTTCTGTAAAAACCCAAGCCAAACTAAAAACTTTATAAAGCATGGAATCACTATGAAAACAACAAATCGTAAAATATTTCTTGCTTTTACTACGTTACTTTTATATTCATAAATCACAGCGATAGTATTATTTCTGCAGTAAAACATTGCCTCTTAACCACTACCTAAGTATGTCGCGTAGTGACTGGACAAGCAATGTAAAAATCACAAAACGATGCTTTATGTAGGCGGATGCATCGCGTAGTATCTTGCCAGTTTGTCCCTACAATCTGGTAGAAACTGGAGATACCGGGTTCCGAAACATTTTCAACTACTCTTCTTATTTCATGGAACTATTTTGCAAATATTATATGCATAAAACGACCTAATAGTATTTGATATGTAAGCTCCTTAGTGATCAAATTTACGTGCATGGATACCGACAATGAAAAACTGTGAGAGTATGAATGATACACATCTAATTTGGTATCTCTTTCTAACTTTAATAGATTGTAATATTGTTATTCGCTCACTCGCGACTTGCGAGTCACTGTAGTTGTTTGTTTTATTTAGTTCTTAAAAGACTTTCAGACAGAGCACACGTTATTATTTTCGTAATATTGTGAATACTTAAGTGAGGACCGCGAATAAGAAAGGTGTAATAGAATAGAATAGAATAGAATGTTTCTTTATTAGAGTATCATGACTCAAAAATGGTTAGTAAGACTTACAACTATGTTAGTAAGAACTGACAATTTACAAAACAAAACAAAAACAAACAAATAGGATCACCGTTGTGGCAACCCATGTGAGATGGCACAACAGTGACCCACGAAAACACAGTCTAGGCGACTCGAAATCATGCTTAGGATACTGTTGGAGCTGCTCCACACCCTGCGCACCATGGAAGCGCACCTTTTGCGCATGGTTGCGTAGAAACAATCTACATGCGCATCCGCGAAAATCCCCGACGCACTACAGAAGCGGGGCAGCCCCACCAGCATCCTAAACGCGTTATTGAACTGAACGCGGAGAGCGTTGTACGATCTTTGCGTATATCTAGCCCACAGGCTGCTCGTGTAAAAAGACCTACAGTAGGCTCGAAAGAGCGTTATCTTTACCGGTAGTGAGCATCGTGCAAACCTGCAAGCCAGCATGTTCGCTCTAACCGACAACGCTCTCCGCTCCCGCTCAATGTCGTCATCGTCTTTCGAGATTGGGGGTTAATATATGACCTAGATACTTAATCCCTGTGGAGGTAAGTTTTGAATTTTAAATGAGTGTAGTACATGTGTGGTATCAATGCTTTGCCGCGCTAGCGATAACGGCAGTAAGTACGTGTTGCATAGTGTCGTTCGAATGATTAGCGCGCAAAGTTTTCGTCACATTTTTACCTTTTAGCTTCTGCCCGCAACTTCGTTCACGTGGAAGTCGTAAGACACCACAATAGTATACTAAAATAACAGCCACAACATTTTTATAAATAACTGCCTCGTTGGTCTAGTAGTCGCAACCGCTACTGCTATGCATGAGGCAGGTTCGATTCCCGGGTCAGGCAAAGTGTTATTGGGTTAACCATTTAGAATTTCTCCGAAACAGTCCGTGGTCTGGATTTGTGCCCGGTGCCTCAGTAATTTTCTGTTTGAGGTGATGCGTAGCCAGGGTCGTCTCTTCGTGAGGGAAGTCCTCAACAGTTGAGAGCATCGTCTTCAAACTTAGCATACGCGTTAGGTTTATCTAGTAAAACTAAAATAATTACCAGTTTGTGGTGATGCGCAGCCAGGGTCGTCTCTTCATGAGGGAACTCCTCAACAGTTGATAGCATCGCCTTCAAATTTGGCATACACGTTAGGTTTGTCTAGTAAAACTAAAATAATTACCAGTTAGTGGTGATGCTGCAGCCAAGGTCGTTTCCTCATGAGGGATCTTCTTAACAGTTGACAGATTGTCAATTTAATATTTTCGAGTCAATATTTCCAACCACGAAGACATAGATATGTGATAATAATACATAGTATCATTTACGCAAGTTCTGTTATTACAGTTAATTTGACACCTAATGTCGGCAGATGAAAATTCTCCGATACTTAAAATACAGCCCCGGATCCGAGTTTCAAGAGACGAATTGAAAAACCAAGTTCGAAAACATTTATAATAGGTCTTTACCTATGAAATTGCCGTTCTGCAGTACTGGCCATTTCAAATCAAAATAATTTTTGTTTGGCTAAGAATTCTAATTTCAAATTAATTTTATTTTAAAAACATGGAATTCTTTTTTCAAAAGAAGTCATTTGTTTAATGATTAGTGTTACATTTTCATCGCATTTCAATCTTTTTCGTCATCATGGATACGTTAAAAATTCGAGTAATTATGGAATATGAGTACCGTCGTGGCAGCAACGCGGCACAAGCGGCACGCAACATCAACGACGTTTACGGAGCTAACACTACAAACCAACGCACCACCTGTTATTGGTTTGCTCGTTTCCGTTCTGGAAATTTCGACCTGAAAAATGAACCTCGCGGTCGTCCGAAGACTTTGGTCGACAATGAAGAATTAAAGGCGATTGTGGAAGCTGATGATACACAATCTACGGCTGAATTAGCAGCAGCTTTCGACGTTAGCGTCAAAACAATATTGGTCCATTTGCGTCAAATTGGCAAGGTAAAAAAGCTTGACAAATGGTTGCCCCACGAACTCAATGATCGCCAGCGCGAAGTACGCGTCGAGGCGTGCCTTGCACTGCTCAACAGACACACAAATGAAGGAATTTTGAACCGCATTGTTACCTGCGATGAAAAATGGATTCTGTTTGATAACCGCAAGCGCTCAGCAAGTTGTTTGGATCCTGGTTCAGTACCTAAACAATGCTCTAAATGAAAACTTACCCCTAGAAAAGTGATTGTCACTGTTTGGTGGTCTAGCGCCGGTGTGATTCATCACAGCTTCTTACCAAACGGGTGAGCATTACTGCAGATGTGTACTGTGAAGAACTGAACACAATGATGGAGAAGCTGGCACATCTCCAACCAGCATTGGTCAATCGCTCGTCTCCGCTGCTCCTGCACGACAACGCGCGACCTCATACTGCACAGCAGATTGTCTCCAAGTTGCAAGAACTGGGGTTGGAAGCTCTCCGTCATCCGCCCTACTCACCAGACCTTGCGCCTACAGACTACTACTTTTTACAGAATTATGATAACTTCTTGGCGGGAAAAAAAATCTATAACCTAGAGGCAGTACAAAATGCCTTTGAAGAATTTGTTGCCTCCCGTCCAGCTGATTTCTTTAAGAAGGGCATCAATAAACTGCCACTGCCTTGGCAAAGATGCATTGATTGCATGGGTGATTACTTCGATTAATACAAATAAAAAATACATGAAAAAAAATCGTTTAAATTTTTTCGTACAAAACGGCAATTTCATAGGTAAAGACCTAATATTTCCGTAATATTGATATGGAGTTTTACGGCTCGTCCGAAGAACTATCACTGACATCTGAAATTAGTTCTTCTGATGATAATGATGCGATGACGAAAAAAGACGAAGGTCTTAATCGGATTAAACGGGAAAGCAGACCACGTAAGAAGAAAGATGCAATTCGTTATGATGAAAAATCTGAAAATGAAGATTTTTCTCACTCAACGGACTCTTACAGACCATCGAGTGAGACTGACACGGAAAAAGAAAACCTAGCTTGTAATAGTCAACAAACAGAATTCATGATAAAAAAAGAAAAACACTGTACAAAAAAAAAAACAGAAGAAAGAAATAGATACTCAAAAAAGACCAAAAATTACTACAAAAATACAACAGAGACGATCACTTAGTTTGGGTGACCAAGATCAACAAGAAATTAATTTTATCTTGAACAAAAGCATTATAAGTTATGACAGCGACGTCTTTAATAATATTTCTACCATAGAGTCTGAACTTGGAAAACTTTCCGACATAAACATCAGCAATGACAATGTTTTACCACCATCGGAAAATTCAACGTTAGAAGGTCAAAAAGAAAACCAGGTCAATAAGACAACTACTGAAAAAAGCCTCTCTGAAAAAGAAAACCTGGAAAATGCAAACGAATGTGTTGTTGTGGCAAAAACTTCAAACGATGGATTAGTGAGAAAATGGGATAAAAATCAAGCATGTTTATGTTGTTCCAAATTATGCGCAAAATTGCCAAAACATCTTGCAGCAAAACACAGTAACGAAACGGAAGTTGCAAAATTGATGAATTTTCCAATCGGATCTGAAGAAAGAAAGTTAAGAATACAAGAGTTGAGGAAAAAGGGAAACTTTTTCCATAATTCGAATGTATTAAAATCTGGGACTGGCATAATTATTCCCGAGCGGCGTAGCAAATCTAGTAGTGCTGCAAATTTACTTCCATGCCCATCATGCTTCGGGTTTTACACGAAAACCAAACTGTCGCGCCATTATAATGTCTGCGATAAAAAAAATGACAAAATTGCAAAATCTGTTCAAAAGCAAGGGTCAATGCTTTTACCGATCTCAGCAGGTGCTTCAGAAAAATTGCGTCACAATGTCCTAGCGAAAATGAATAATGATGAAATTACCCTTGTAGTCCGGCAAGATGATCTTATTCTCAAACTGGGTAGCAAACTGTTGACCAAACATGACCAAGATCCGCATTTAAATCACTACATAAGTCAAAAAATGAGAGAAATGGCAAGATTTTTAATAGAAATACGAAAAAGCTACCCAACCATTCAAACTTTAACGGAATGTATCAATCCAATCTTCTTTACAAAAGTTATTGACGCTGTTCGAAATGTGTCCTCATATAACCCACAGACTGGCAAATATGGAATTCCGAGCCTTGCATTAAAAATTGGACATTCACTTAAAAAGTGCTGTAACATAATAATTTCAGAATTTCTATAAATGATCTGCCACTGAAAAGAGAAATGGCTGAAAATTTTATTAAACTGTGCGAAAACGTATGGTCAACCAATATTTCATCTGGAGCATTAACGACAATACACCGTAACAAATGGAACATAGGCTACCTCTAACAGAAGATATTAAATTACCTTTAAGGCTCTTACATACTGGGACAATTCGCCGCGCGACGCGAATTTTAACAAACAATTTCTGAGAAAACTTCACGGCGAACAATGCGGCGGCGTCGCGTCGTGAGGCGAATCGCCCCGGTGTGTAAGAGCCTTTATAGTAACCGTAACTTTTATCTAAGCTATTTTCCTATACCTATTGTCTGTGACTTTATTTCTTATTTTCAGTTCAACCCAACAAGTAGAGCCCGCAGTTAATATGCCACACAATATATCACAACATTGACAACAGAGTATTTTATCGGATAGTGACGTTATAGAAGACAGTGACTCTGAACGACCTGCAAAACGTGCCAAGAAACCACTAACAATAATTATGGATTCAACCACCAGTAATAGTGACAATACTTTTAGCACGTCTATGAATACGTCTTCACTATCCCATCCTTATTATGATAACAATGCTATACCGATTAATAGTCCTGTAAAATACACAAATAAAAAAATTAACATAATTTCAAACATAATTATTAAAAAGTCAAGTACAAAACGTAACAAAGAAAATGTATTATCTTCATCTTCTATAACTATTGTAAATAATTCCCCGGATAAAAATGTCAGACCCTGTTTCACCTTCTGCAGATAATAATATACAAACTTTCTGTATACTGATACTTCTTCGATAAAGAACGCTAACGCTGCAAGTCCATGTTTGTCTGCTAAAAAAGCTAAAAAGCGTCCAGTACGTGCCATGCATAAAAATATTTTAGATTTCCTGTCTGATGACGCCGATACTGGTGACTATTCTGCAGGGAGTTCAGACGACTGGGATCAAGAAAATACAAGTGAAACAAGTGATGAAGACACTTCTAAGACTAAAAAAAAAATGTTGAAGAAATTTAAAAAACAAGAAACAGATTTAATTAAAAGAAAAAAAGTATCAAAAGTCAATAAAAGAAAGTTAGGAAAAATTAAAAGGAAAAAGAATATGCAACTGAAAAAGGAAAGATTGTACAGGAGAAGAAGATGCAAAGTAACCCTTGTAATCCCGACAAATGCAAAAGAGGTTGCTACAATATAACGGAGGAGAGACAAGCTACTTTATTCAAATTCTACTGGAATTTGGACTCGCAACGTCGAAAGGATTGGTTGGTACGAAGTTCACACGTTGTGGCTTGTGCAAGAAAAAGAACTCATTCAATTTTAAGCAGAAGAACACTTACTTATGAGTATTACGTCAATAACGGTGATGACCACCAAAAAGTATGCCAAAAGTTTCTGATCAGCACCTTAGATATAACCCAAAAGTTTTTGTTGTATACTCTAAGTAACTCTGCGAATGAAGTGGCTCAAAAAGACCGTCGCCAACGGAACACTTCAAATAAGTATTCCGACTTTGCAAAGACGCAAGTTAAACAGTTTATTGAAAAATTACCTGCCGTCCCATCTCACTATAAGAGTTTACCTTCCACAAGAATTAAAAAACGTATCTAATGTTTATAGTCTGTGTTTAAAAGAATGTCAAAGTTCAAATATTGAATTTGTAAGTGAATCTCTATTCAGAGGTATATTTCAAAATGAGTATAATACATATATCATTCCATGTTCCTAAAAAGGATAAGTGTATACTATGTGTCAAAGCAGAAAATAACAAAGATCTTAGTTAGTGAAAGTGATAAAAATTCTCTTCAGGAACATTTAAACGAGAAACAGGCTAGTTATAAAAGATTTGAACATCATCAATGGTTGTCATCATTAAAAAGTGACACTTTAGTATGCACTTTTGATTTACAAAGTCTTAAATACTCCTTATGGTGATAGTGTAGTATTGTATTACTCTAGAAAGTATGCATTATTCAATTTTACTTTATACGAAAGTAGGACACAAGAAGTATTCTGCTATTTGTGGGGGGAGTGCGATGCAAAACGTGGAGCTAATGAAATCGCTACATGCCTATACTCCTATTTAAAGTCTGTCGATGAAAGAGGCATTAAAAATATTTTATTTTATTGTGACTCTTGTCCGGGTCAGAATAAAAATAAGACTATCTTATCTGTTCTGAACTACTTCTTAATGAAATCAACGCATTTAGAAGTGATTCAGATAAGTTATCTTTTACCAGGGCACACTTACATGCCTGTGGACTCTGTTCATGCAACTATCGAATGTGAAGTTAAAAAAAATACTGTCTGGAGTCCAACACAATGGCCATCATACATTGAGGCTGCGAGAAAAAATCCTAGGCCTTATAATGTTAATGTAATGGAGTATTCTGATTTTCTCAATTGGAATGAAATAACTGCTGAGACAATTGACAACGTTTCATATTTTTAACCTGAATGTATGACGTTATTTAAAAGTAAATCCAAAATTAGGGCACCCGGGCACCGTATTTTTCCGTTTTTTAAAATTATGTACTTTCATTCATAATTTCAACTTTGAAATTTGGTGTATTCTAAAAAGACGTAAGCGCCAAATGACGTCATGCCTACGGTGGAATAGCGATAAGACCTTTGCTTTACTGTGACTCGTCAAAAAAAACAGTTAGATGGCACTGTCATCTAACACTTGTCACTTTGTCAGCTTGTCAAACTCGTTGGCGCCTAAAGTATTGTTTGTTTGTTTTCAATTATATTCGTAAATTGTCTTAATTTCAAGTGTTATTATCCTCATTTTGTCACCATGAAAGTTTCGGAAGGATTTCTCGTTGCCGATAGCAGAAACTTGCCGAAAGTAGACTATTTAATGCTATTATATGCAATATATGAACGAAAATGAATGCTATAATAGTGCGGAGACACGTAGTGCCAAGGCATTACTAGCATCACGGGAAGCATATGTTGACACAGCTGTAGGATATGTAGAAATCAAGCGAGAAGGAAACTCATGCACCGTTAAATGCAGAGTAACACCCGAACATAGAGTAAAATCTAAGTTGTATCAAGTTACAGCTATAATCGATGAATCTGTCGAGATTATCACAGTAGAATGCAACATGTACATGCATTTGGCTCATAAAACGGACAGACGAAGTTCATTTTGGCAAAAAACATTGGCAAAACGAAAAGAACCCCAGATAATGTGGACATGAGTGTCAATATTTCTATGTTTTCCGAAGAATGCAAGAGGCGTAAAATTACAACAGGAATGATTTTAAATTACTGTGGGAATCACCAGCCCCAGATAAATGACTTTAGTGTGTTTAATTTAGTGCTGCAATTTGTTCACCAAGTAGATGATCATTGCTATGACAATTTTAAATCATTTTCTGCTACATCTATCACCATAGATGTAGTTGAAACGATCGCTGAAGCTACAAAAGCTCAAGCTGATTCAAGCGGCATTCTATGCGTCGAGGGAGAGTCACAGGGTCCAGGATATACGAAGCTATTACTGTAAAACAGAGAATGGTGCTTAAGTACAAAGTATTCTAGGAGGTTACAAGGTACCAGAAACAAAAGCTATCAAACGGGGCAAGGTATTAGAAAAAGAAGTACTTAAGGAGTTAGAAAAAGAATTTGGAGTAATTGAACACACAGGGTTGATTTTAATATCCCCTATCATTGGAGTTTCACCTGATGGGATTTGTATGGACTTTTTGGTTGAAATAAAATGCCCTATAAGTGATAAAACAATGAAAAGTTATGTGAGGGACACTGAACTGTGTGAAAAATATAAAGCCCAGATAATGGTACAAATGCTTGCTGCAAAAAAATTAAAAGGACTGTTTTGTATCGCTGATCCTAGTGTTTAACAAACAAAACTCCTACACAAGTACTGGGTGGAGTATGATGCGACATATGTGAAAGGTTTATTAGATGCCGCTGAAGAATTTTGGAAACAATTTATTTTTAAGACTGTATTACAAAGTGCAAAATAAAAATCAATATAGTATTTATGTCTTTTATTCAAAGTCAAAATCAAATAATTTATTTCAATTAGGTACATAAAAGCACCTTTCAACGTCAAAAACAAAGAAATAGAATTGATTCTAGTTGCCCCTTCCAAAAGGTAGTTTTCGTATGGAGAAGAATGGGCAAGAAATGTGATAGATACATGGTGCTCACCTATTTACAAACATTGTAAAAGTACCTATACAATATCACAATATTCCTAACATTTTTACAAGTAATACTAATAAGTCATTCATTCTTAATAATATCACTACCGTAAAACGGGCTGAATAGAATTGACGCGAATAGAGAAAAATCTTGGGATAATTTCTAACGTTTTTCTATGGCAAACTCGGTATCCCCAATAAAAAACCCGCAATTTTAATAATTTGTTGGTGTAATTTTTCTTAGTCTGGCAACTTTTTATTTGTGGTAACATCGCTAAAAACGTCAATACTCAATGTCAAAGTTGACAACAAAACAAGTTGTTAAGTACGAGTGAGTTTGAACCTCCCTAGTTCGGTGAATCTTGGTCATAATAGTTTAAAGTTATCTCCAAATTACGGTCAGTGCTGTTATAAATATATTGTGCTATAATTATTAAGGTAAGAATATGTATTATTATATAAAATTGTTCTTATTTCGTAAGCCTTGTTTTCTTTAATTTTTCGAGGTGAATAGATACACGAAAGAGGTGAATAGACACACCTGAGGGGTTAATAGGCACGCAAATATGGTTAATAGACACAGCAAAGGGGTGATTAGTTACGAAAAAGGGGTGATTAGCCATGATTATGTCAGGTCTGCCACAAAGTTTTTAGTGGTTATCTACAGTTCAAATTTCACTTTTAGTTACATAAAGCGTTTTTAATGTTCTTGATTATTTTTTAACCCATTCAATATTTTTTTTTATTTAATTCATTCTAAATATAAACTAATAAGGTATTTCATTTATTTTGTTAATATTTACATTGTTTTATTTCTCAGGTACTATACAGTTCAAAAGTGGATTGTTAATCTCGGAAAGCAATTGAATGTCGTGTCGACTTGACTTACGACCTTCTTCTATAAGTTGTTTCAATACTATATACACGCACACACTCATTTTGTCTGCATTGAGAATTTTAAATGCTGTTTGAATAATTTAGAAATACCAAAATTTTACAGGTATCAATAGATTTGTGCATAATTTTGTGACTTCAAAGTGTGAGATGACTAAGTGGGACACATGACTCTTGTATGGAAACTAAAATAAGCATTTACAACAAAAAAATATTGAGCTTGTTAAATGCACTCAAAATGAATTTAAACTATTAATTGTTAATAAATATAACACAGTGAACCTGAAACTATTTAAAAACTACCATATTTACTATATAAAAAAACCTGGTGTTATATAAAATGACAACTACTTGGACATTTTTTTTTTCTTGAATGTACAATTTTTGGCGGCCATACCCATATACCAAAATTGTGGTACTACAACTTATTTTTATTTCTTAACGAAAAAGGCGCTGGCAACACTGGTGACAGGTCGTGAAAAAACGGCCTCGTAGTTAAATTATTTTAAATTATTAATAAATTGTGTTTTAATTAGTGTAAAATCTATTCTTTACCTTAGAATCTAAGTAAAAAGTGTCACACTCAGTGTTTGTGCCGTGTTTTTGTTGAGATAATAGTAATTATCGATATTTTCATCTACCGGCTGTCAACGTTTGGACTGCGAATTTGAATTCATCAAACCCGGGGAGTATTTTGTTTTGTATTTTTCATTATTGTAGTTATATTTACACACTTTACAACACCTGTACACACTGCTCAGAGTAATGAGCTACGTCCAGTACACATCGGCACCGTTTATGTCTCCTTTTGCTTGACAAATTGTGGAAGCAAAATCGACGACGAAAACACTTGCACCAGACATATAATATACACTACAAACCTTACTTCACACATATTTATTCATAATTTTTTTATTATTATTTAAAGCCAAACTTATTGTCGATTTGATGAAACTTAGCTTCCTCTAATCTTAGTTTGTCCTTAACTTTCTTAGTAGAAATAAGCTAGCCCAGTAATTAATTAACTTAACGCTGTTATACTTAATAACAAATAGCGTTCATACTAACAATAAAACTTGTGATAAGTCTCTCAATAAATAAAATAACTTCTTTCCTTCTTCCTCCATAATTTCATAATCTTTTCTAAAACTTCATCTTTTGTTGCTTTTTAATTCTTAACAACTGTCATATCTTCTCAAGTTCTCAACGCATTTAAATTCTCATAAACTTAGCTGTTTCTTGTCACTTCACACCCAGCACATGGACATACTTGACCAGCATCACCATCTCCGTCAACTAGTGTCAGACTTCCAACAGTGCAGTGATACTCATGACCAGGCACTGAAACGCATATCAGGTCTCGAAGTGGAACTGTGCAAGGCACACAACAAGATTTCCACCATCAATTCTCTGAAAGCCTGCGAACAGGTTGCCGACACCAATAATCTTTTCAATGAGCTGGTTGGTAGTGTATCCGGATTGAAGTGTGAAAAGCCCACCTTTACCATAGATCTGACTGGGGAAGATAACTTTAGTAAATGTCCCATCCCAACTAGTCATAATAAAATTAAGAAATATATTAAAATCACTAGAAATATTAAAAAATACAAGAAACTCTTGAAAACACATAATGTTTACAAGTGTAACATTAATCTTAGGAAAGAGCGTATCAACTTACACACCCAATTAAATGTATGTAATGATAAGTTGGAATCTAGCAGAAAAATGTATGATGTTGACATACAGAACCTTCAGAAGGAATTACTGAGCCGGGAAAATTCACTAAAGGAAATAATTTGTAAGTATGAGTATAGCCAACAAATGTTAAGTGAACGCTTGCAAGGGGCCTGTGAGTTGGTAGACTTGGTGAAGTGCAATGCAGAGAGGTGTGAGTCACTGACACAAAATCTCACCTGTAGTTGTGCTCCCACTCCACCACCTCTCATGTCACAGCATGTTATTCCTACAGCTTCACCCATTTTAACTCATACTTTGGAAACAGTCAACCCCACTCAAAGAAATATTTTGGTCTATTCAGATAGATTAGGAGCAAGTTTTGGATCATTGTTAAATAATCGCTCTAAACATACTATAGTTAACTGTTGTTACCATAACCTGCACTTTAATGAGCTTGTTCATAAAATAAAATATACAAAAATGAATGAGCAGACTACTGTAGTTCTTTTAATTGGGAACAGTCTAAGTATCACTAAAAGGGACATAGTTAATGGTATTGACACCCTACTTAAATTAAAATTAGGTAAATTAATATTATGTGCATTGCCTGTTCTGATAAATTATATGAGCAAGATAACAACTATATTTTTAGTCTAAACGACATGCCAAAATTAGAGATTTTGTGTTGACGCAGGAGCATATGTTTTTACCTAAGAAAAGCCAACATGTATTAGCTACTTTATTAGCCTACAATATACACGCAGTTATTAATGTTTTAACGGAGATTAGCTCAAGTGACGAAGCAGTATTATCTAGTACTTCTAATAATACTGTAATAGATTCTTTAAACTTTTAGAATCGACAAAAGAGAAGCATAATAAGAATACTCTACTGTATCACCAAAATATTAATCGCTTCTCTGGCAAAATACTAGACGTGGAAATGTTAATAGATAAATATCATATGGATATCTTATGTTTTTGCGAAACCTGGTTAAAACCAGATAGGATGATGTTTAGTGTAAATCATTTTTCAGTTGCCAGTGCGTACAACAGGTCTTCAATAGGGGGTGGTACCTTGATATTATGTAATAGTAGTTTCAGATATAAGGAAAGGAAGGATATCACTGCTTGCTCTGTTGATCGCTTATGTGAGGTAGCATGTGCAGAGGTTGAAGGCCATACTTATGTGTTTATAGGCCACCAGCCTCAAACTTGTCATCATTTTTAATTGTGATGGAAGAAATACTAACTAAACTTTTTAGAGATAATAAAATAGTTTTTGTCAGTGGTGACCTAAATATTGATCTACTAGTAAATTCACCGGAAAAATGTAAGCTTATCTCATTGTTTAAATCGTTCAATTTAAAATGTATATTTAATGAAGCAACTCGAGTAACAGCAACGTCAGCTACATGCATAGACAATGTATTTACTGATTGTAAAATAAAAGACTCGTCTCTAATTAGTGGCGTCAGGTCTGACCATACAGGTCAACTTATATCCTTTGAATCAGATAAAAAGTTATGTTTAGATAAAACCATTGAGTTAAGACCCCTTACTAAAAATAAATTGAAAATGTTTAATAATAATGTACTTAGCAATCTTTCAACAGCTAGTTTTGATTCTCAAGACCCCAATGTAAACTATGGTACATTATTTTCTTCAGTATGCAAAGAATTCAATAAAGCATGTCCT
Organism: Lithophane semibrunnea; assembly: GCA_947363905.1. NCBI lineage: Eukaryota > Metazoa > Arthropoda > Insecta > Lepidoptera > Noctuidae > Lithophane > Lithophane semibrunnea. The sequence continues at coordinate 14,277,598 of OX376199.1, read as the reverse complement.
GTTAAAAAAGTAACACTCAATATTAAGCCAAAATTTAGTGAATGGGCCACTGCTGGCATTAGAAAAAGCAGACACTTTATATAATTTATATAACGAAAAATCATTGACTTCTGATCAAGTTGTTCATAACTATGTAAGGAACTACTCTAAGATATTTAAAAGAGTCTGCGCCCAAGCTAAATCTAAATTAATAAGTAACAAAATTGATAATTCTAATAATAAAATAAAAACTGTGTGGCAGGTAATTAACAAAGAAACTGGGAATGCAAAACAACGTGATCCGAATGAATTGTCTCTAAAAATTAATGATGAAACCATTTCAGATAAGTTAAAAGTTGCTGAGACACTAGAAAATTTCTTTACTAACATCCCTATAGAGGTTACGAAATCTCTTCCCTCTTCATCTTTATTAGCAGATTCTCTTCTCAAAGAAAACTTTACTAAAGTCATTCCAAGTTTTGCATTCAAGCCTATTTCTATTACCACTATTAAAAAAGCATTCATAAGTCTTAACTCAAAAAATACTGAAGATTTATGGGGCATCTCTGTTAAGGTTCTAGGAGATATCATTGAAACTATCGCCCCTGTCCTAACAGGCATATTTAATCAATGTTTGGTTGGACACGGGTACGTTTCCTGATTTAATGAAACATAGTAAAGTTGTACCAATTTTCAAATCAGGTAGTAAAAGCGATCCCTCTAATTATAGACCAATATCTGTATTACCAGCATTGAGCAAAATCTATGAAAAAATCATGCTAGACCAGATGTTGTCACATTTTAACTCAAATAGGATTTTACATAGTCACCAGTTTGGTTTCACGAAAGGTAGGTCGACGACAGACGCGGGAGTAAAGCTCATCAGTCACATTTTAGAATCCTGGGAGAAGTCCCAGGATGCAATTGGCATCTTCTGTGACCTCTCAAAAGCGTTTGACTGCGTTGACCACAATACACTGATCTGTAAATTACACCACTACGGAGTTCGTGGACAAGCTGCTGATCTTGTTCTTTCTTATCTATCAAACAGGCAGCAAAAAGTAAATGTTAACGGGGCGACGTCCTCGGGGTCTCTAGTTAAAATGGGCGTGCCTCAAGGTTCAATTCTCGGCCCATTCTTATTTCTAGTTTATATAAATGACCTTCCTTACATGATGGCTAACTTATCGGATATAATACTATTCGCTGACGACACTTCTCTTATATTTAAAATAGATAGAAAAGATACAGATGTCTCACATGTCAACGATAGCCTGGCTATGCTTTCGGAATGGTTCGCAGCCAATAATCTTTTACTTAATGCGAACAAAACTAAATGTATTAGGTTCTCATTACCAAATGTACCTCAAGTGGGTCTAAATCTAAAACTTGATGGCAAGAAACTAGATGCAATCACGGAAACTTCATTTTTAGGAATTACCATAGATTCAAAATTACAATGGGGCGCCCACATCAGAACTCTTTCAGGTAGACTAAGTTCAGCTGCATATGCAGTAAGAAAAATAAGGCAGTTGACTGATATAGCCACAGCTAGGTTAGTGTACTTTGCTTATTTCCACAGTATTATGTCTTACGGCGTTCTGCTGTGGGGATCGGCAGCTGACGTAGATTCAATTTTCATTTTACAGAAGAGGGCAATCCGCGCGATCTATAAAATGGGTCCTCGCGAGTCCCTTAGAAACAAATTCAAAGAAATTGATATTCTGACTCTGTTTTCTCTCTATATCTTTGAAAGTATTTTGTATGTTCGCAAAAACTTAGGACTTTTCAAAATAAGAAGCGATTTCCATAATATAAATACACGTAGTAGACATGAAATTGTCATACCCAAATTTAGATTAACTAAAACAAGCAAGTCATTTCTAATAAACAGTATCCGCTTCTATAACAAGTTGCCAAAGTCGGTTGCAGAACTTAGCGATGGAAAGTTTAAAACCCACATCAAACGAGTCCTTATCAAAAAAGCATATTATAAGATTAAAGACTACGTTGAAGACAAGGAAGTTTGGCAATAATTCCTTCTGCACATGTGGCTTCCCTGGTACCTCATTAACGGCATATTTATGTAAGTCTATTAACTGCTCCCAAATTACCATGTTTATTTTCTTTACATTCATCCTTGACATATAATCATTGTATTTGACATTATATACCTCCAATTAATTTCAACTCTTAGTGGCTTTTGTGGACAGGATTATAATTATTCAATTTGTTACAGTTGTAATAGCAATCACGTCAATTGGTTTAAATAGGTATTTATATTTATATGAATTCTAATTTTATTATCATTAGTCTTTTAGATAGATTATTTTCTATTTTGTGAATGTGAGAACATTGTAGGCTTATTGGACTGTAGATTTATTGAACATCTTCTATTTTGTTAAGTACCTGGTACTTACTTGTTGAAAGGCCTACATTGTCCCCCCATGCCTACCAACACTGTAATTTGAAAGTATTGTAAAAGCCAATTATTTTTAAAAGAGTAACCATGGAGTTTCTTGCCGGCTCTTCTCCATAGGAAACGACCAATTGGAACCGTGCACCTAGCTTCTGACGTTTCATAAGTGCCCATGTAGGTTTATGTGAAATAAAATATTTTGATTTTGATTTTGACAAGTCGAGAAACCTTACGACATAAATGACATATTAAACGAAGAAAATGAAAACAATGATCAGGTAAAGAACAACTTTATTAATCCCAGTGTTATGTAACCAAAGTACTTTTATTTGTACCAATACATATGTTTTATTTATTGTCATATGTGTCGTTCATTGTAAAAGTGGTGTAACTCCATATTTTTAAGATACTTAATTTTTTGCTCAATGGTATCACATTTAGTCATATCTTTCATTATAAAAATGAAGCAACTCCAATAGTTGCATAAAAATCCCATAGATGGCGTTACTTGTTTGTACAGGGCACTAAAACTTTTAAATATTCATTACAAAAGTGAAGTAAGTCACAAGTCACTTTAATAGTGAAGTAAGTCCGGAGTTGATTCACTTTTATTGTGACTATTTGACACGTGGTGATAAGTTGTGTGTTAACATTGATAAAAAATATTTTTATTAAGTGTTTTAATAGCTTATTTAGATGGATTTAGTTAGAGGATTTTAGTGATTCCGGGTCTGAATATCAGCCTAGTTCCGAAGAAAGTTGTTCTGGATCTGGTAAGCTTATTTAAATTCATTGTTTTTATAACCTTAAAATTGTATTTACATTTTTTTGGTTATTTTTTCTCATTTTATATTTTGTTTTGAATACTTACATGCAGTATTGCATGTCGCATTAACTAATCTCTTGTGATTTGCACTTGTTCCAGACACAGATACAGGCAATGATGAAAATGTTAACGAAGATAATAACCAGCCAAATCTTCAAGCTGAACCTGGACCATCTAGATCTAGAAAACGTTCACTGAACAAAGAAAATTGCGCAGTTAATAAAAGAAAGTTATTTCGTAATAGTGGAAAAGAATATTTGACTAAAACGGGAGTAAGAAAGATGGCAAAAAAATCGAAAATATTGATTGTATGTGTCCAAAAAAATGTATTACGTCATTTACGGAAAATGAAAGAAAAGAGATATTTGACTCATTTTGGAATTTAGAAGACTTCAATTCGCAGAATTCGTATCTGTATGCATTGGTACAAAAAACAACGATTAATAGAAAACGCCCAAAAGATCGGTCTCGTGCAGGAAAAAACGTGTCTTTTAAATATTTTATAAAGTCTAGTATCAAGACCCAATCGGTGTGTAAGAAATATTTTCTGAGGACATTTCAAATAAGTGATGGAAGATTATATCAGTGTCTATCGAAAGATGATGTCTCTCAATGTAAAGATAAACGTGGCACAACTAGTTCCCGAAAACTTGATGATTCTGATATTGTTGCCCACATTGAAAGTTTTCCTGCATATCAAAGCCATTATACGAAAGAATAATCCTAACAGAAAATATTTAAATCCTGGGCTAACCATACGTAAGATGTACGATCTTTATAGAGAAAAATGTGAGATTGAAATGATTGAACCCAAGATTAAAATATTCAACACAAAGTTTAATCTCCATTTTAAGGCACCGCGGCAAGACACATGCAAAACTTGTGATGACTAAAATTTGAAAATAAAAGGAGCTGATGATGAAAATGTCAAGAAGGAGTTTGAGAACCAAAGAGAACTTCATCAACGAAAAGCAGATTCAGCAAGAGAAAACCTTCAGAATGATTCGAAAAAGGTTGATGAAGCATACATACTAACTTTTGATCTGCAGAAAGCTTTAGCCTACCCAAAATTAACTAGCTCAGTAGCATACTATAAAAGAAATCTTTATTTATATAATCTGGGAATACATTGCTTTAATAATAACACAGGATACATGAATGTCTGGGACGAAGTTGAAGGTGGAAGAGGTTCTCAAGACATAGCAGCATGTCTTATTAGGGCATTTCCGTAGAAATTTATCCACTCTCATTTTGTGCTGTCCCATGACTTTATTTATAATTCATTAGAAGACAGAAGGCCTATTATTGTAATTCACTATTTATTATGATAGTATAATAAATAAACTCAGTAAATAACAGTGAATTAGTCTATTTTTACTATAATAATTATAAAAATAAGACGAAAATATGTTTGGAACCCCCCCAGTTTTCAGGTGTCCCACAGTGTCGTGACACACTTTGAGTTAGATTATTGATGACATAAAATTAAGCATGCATGTAAAAAGGTTTTAATATATTCAAATGTATGATTTCTTTTAAAATAAAACAAATTACAGCCACTTTAATACAAAAATAATTATTTTTTACTATTTTAATTGTGTCCCACGATTTCGGACGTAGTGGAAAATTCCACTTTGTAACGGTATTTGTCCACAAGTAAAAAATAAACTTCCAAAATCTTAGCACATTTATTTTCCTGGCAACATTATTCATCGATTCCGCAAGTTTTTTCGGTTGGCAATCAGGTGCTGTCAAAATCATTCGTGTCTAAACTTGCAAAGCGTTACCGTCTACGTGTACATCATTCACTTTGTTTGAGGAATTTCTGCTGGTAAGTTTTTGTTTTTGATAATGTTGTTATTGTTAACTATAATAAAATAATCGTAAAAATGATTAATTGAATTACTTGCAGCATTCATTGTTCTATTGTTTAACTACACGCAATTTTAAGTTGGAAAACATGAAAACGTTACCTCCATTTTGTTTAGTTACGTATATGTAGATTGTAAAAGTTACAAAATGGAAATGTAAAGGCGAGTACATAAGCTAAACAAGCATGATGTGTGCAATTTTTATGTGATCATTTTTTGTTGTGGTGGTAATTTTTTTTTATTTGGCTTTTTTATGCACTTATGCTTATATTAATGCATTAATTTAAAAGTTTGTTCAGGAAACTATCTTTTTCAACCGAAAGTTGCTAGCTAATGAAATACCACTAATCTCATGCTTTTCTTTGGGCTGGTAGATTGCGGGATATTGCTATATTGTATGATATAATTTCTTCAATGCTTTTGGCAAGGGATGACTTACTATTATTTTGTGCAATATAAAGTGTTACCTATGTTACGTCACCTATAATATATGGAAGTTTTTTGAATGCAACTGCATTTTACATTTACACTCGATATGTTATTGACTACTCTTCATTTATACAACGTTAGTTTTAGTTTATACTAAACCTCTTACATTTCATACCTTTATGTTCGCATATCTCGTCAAAATGTAGGGAACAGCAGATTTTTTTTTCGCGATTTCAGCGTTGGTCCATAGTGAAAGTTGTTCATAATGATGAGTACAATGACCCCTTAAGAGGTTTAGTATAAACTAAAAATAAGGTTATATACTATATTTTTAGGTAAGTTAAAATGCCTCTTACAAATGCTGAAAAGCAAAGGAGATACCGGGAAAATTTAAAAAATAACCCCGAAAAAAAGGAAGAGATAAGGAAAAAAATTCTTGAGAGAATTAAAAAATTAACCAAAAAAGTAGGTGACATGACCGAAGATGAAAAAATGGTAAAAAGAGAGATTTGGCGTCAACAGAAAAAAAAACAAAAAGAAAAAAAAAATGACAAGTCCGAAAAATTAAAGCACATAAGAAAAAAACAAAATGCCAATTAAGTATTATTTTAAAGAAAGTACGTTTAATGTATGAAGGTTCTTTGAAAGCCGTTGAAAACCTTAAAAAAACCTCGGAAACGTTACGAAAACGTAATTTTCGCCTAAAAACCCGACTAGAAGCTAAACTCAAAGAAAAAAGCAAAGAAAATAATATGTTAAAGTGCAGAAATAAAGTACTCGAGACAATGATTAAAAAAATATACGCAACAAGCAATTCGATTAAAAAAAGGCGTATCAGAAACGTTGTAACTTTACAAGCGCAAAATCACAACATTGAGTCTAAAAGATACGTTGCTGACTGTCTCGGCATTGTTAAAATACAAAAGTACAAGAAAATAAGAGTAACAAAAAGTCAAAGAATATCCAAAAAAATTCAAGATTTCTTTGTCAGGGATGATGTTAGCCGAATAACGGCGGGGAAGAGAGAATGCAGAACAAAAAACAAACAAAAACAACAAATACGATATTTGACGGACACCTTGAGAAATTTGTACGAAATTTACAAAGCAGAAGGTGGTCAACAATCTTTTTCCACATTTCATAAGTACAAACCCTTTTTTGTTTTATCGCCTACATTGAATAGCAGGAACACGTGCTTGTGCATTAAGCACAGCAACATAGACTACTTGTTGAAGGCCCTGGTATATAAAAACCTCATTGAGCGTGGTACTACGTTAAAAAACACTGTGTCACTTATCACCTGTGATATAACCTGCTTTGATTGCATGCATGGTAAATGCCCAAACTGCGTCAATTCAACTATAGAGTTTAACCTAAATGACCACGACCAAAATGAAGAGGCAATGTGGTGGTGGTGGTAATCAGAAAAACATACGTACAAAAAGAAAGGAAAAACAAGTGTTGAAGACAAAGAAATACAGACTAGGAAAATGACGAAAAAAGTTACAAAGAATTGAAAATGTTTAAAAAACATTATTTTAATATGAAAACCCAACAGAAGCAATATCAAGAATGCTTACAACAACTAAAATCACATGAGGTACTTATCTTGTGTGATTTTTCAGAAAATTATAACTGCAAACTGGTCGAGGAGGTTCAATCGATGCACTTTGGAGCATCCAAACAGCAAGTGACCCTACATTGCGTAATGGTTTATTGGAATAATAAATGCCAGTCAATTTGTTCAGTATCTGAAAGTCCATGCCATGAGCCAGCAGCGATTTGGGCACATTTATTGCCGGTGATAAGATTTATCAGAGAGAACAGCCCAAATACAATTTTTTTTCATTTTTTCTTTGATTGGCCAACAAGCCAATATCGTCAAAAAAAAAAATTATTACCTGCTGAATTTGTTCGCTCATAAAATGAGCTTGAACTTTGCAACGTGGTCCTATAGCGAGAGTGGACACGGAAAAGGCGTAGCTGACGGCATTGGCGGTGCAGTAAAGCGGAGTTTGGATCGCCAAGTCTTATATGGTCACGACATTAGAAATGCAGAAGACGTCTTTACCAACATTTGTGCTGCTATGAAGTCTGTGAAGTCGTTTTTAATCCCTATTCAAGAAATCGAAAATATGAAGAAATTGATACCAACAAACCTTCGACCAATTTCCGGAAATAATGATATACACCAAATCATTACAAATAGAGAAGAAAATGTAGTCCACTATAGACCTCTGAGTTGTTTTTGTGGAAGTGAGCCAGGGCTGTGCTCTTGCTATCTTCCAAAGAGACACTTGTTACTTTTGCCTGAGGGTCGTTTGACAGGTATACCTAATCTTATTTTGAACCTACTTTAATTGTGTATAAAAAATTAACGCTGCCTGACCTCATGTATATATAATAAAAGCATGTTGTGATATTATATATTAAACTTTATTGCAGACTGTTGTGTTGATAAAGTCACAGTGAGTGAACAAAAGCACTCATCGTGTTCATCACAAACGAAGACACTTATTTCACCTAAAATAACACTAAATGAAGACCACGAGGAAATTGAAGAAATTGCGTTATTTGATTCGGTTGATATGGAAGTTATCGAAGTTTATGGAGAAAATTCACCTAATGTGCTAAGCCTAGATCTAATGGATATTGATGCAATGCTTTTAAATACTGCTACAGAGTTAAACTCTCCAGAGCCAAGTGAGACCGAGCCTGTTAGTTTGTTGACAAACAATGAACTAACTGTACTCCCTACCACAGAGTTAAACTCTCCGGGGCTAAGTGAGAATGAGCCTGTTGAATCCTTACCACGTATTAAAAGTAAAAGGGAGTGCAAAAACGACAAACCAGTACCAACAAAACAAAGAAGCGATAAAAACTTACAAAAACATCATACTATGTTTCTAACATGCAATAAATGCAGTTACTCAATACTTGGTGCTAAAGCGAGATATATGAGTTGCAAAAAAACATACTGTATGGACTGCATTGGAGGTCCCGTTGCTTTTGATTATTTGTGTGACACTTGTCTTGATCCTGATGATGAAGGTAGGTAGGCTTACTTCGTGTTTTTTTTATATGAATTAAATTTACACAATAATTATGTTTTTTTTTTTACAGATTAAATTAACCTCTACAATAAAGTTAATTGTCGGTGGCAGAGAACCTGAGCATTAAAAAAAATGGTATACATCGTAGACATCGACAAAATTTCAACGAGGGATGATTTACTCCAATATTACTATTATGGATTAAAGTGGCCATGGGACGAAACCCATTTCGTTTTAGCCAGTCAGTGTTGGGAGTGTTATGAAGATGTACCTCAAATAACGGATTTTGGTATCCGACCATACCATTTTGCCCTATCTATGACTAAAACTCATGTTAAGAATTTGCTAGCGACACATTTTTGGTGCGATGTTTGTGGCGTTTTGATTTATGATCATTATGTAAAAGATGAATGTACTTTTTGTTTTCCATAATCATTATGTTTGTTATTTGTGGCTTCATTTAATGTTACAATACCATAAAATAACAACTTTGTTATCTCTGTTAATTACTTAGAAGACTGATTAAACTAATTTGAAAGAATATTTTTGCGCATACAAAATAAGTGTTGATTTTGAATAATTAATATAAAGATAATCTTTATGTATGACACTTATTATAATAAGTAGTATAATAAGTGTCACTTTTGAAGAGTCAAAATAAATAATTATGTTTGTACACACGGCTGCATATCAAGCTATACATTTCCAGTTTATGTTGATCTCGCATTGCATAGGATTTCCGTACAATACGAAGTCAGCTTATACTGGAAATGTATAGCTTGATGTGTAACCGTGCGTACCAGAATACCTGTTAAATTGAGAAACTATTCGAATGAAAAGAATATAAATAATAATAATGATTAATTTAGAAAACTGTTGATTTGGACAAACTCTAATTAAAGGCTGATTAAACTAAGGTTTTGTAGTTTAATTTTCGTTTCATCAACCATTTGACCATTTATAATTTTTATTAACTATGTGAAATAAGCTTTACGTTTCCGTTTTGTAACTCCACCATTCAATTTTGTAACTGTCCCATTTTTTTCATCATAAAATTTAATTTAATTTCAATTTTTACAGGGCACCAGCTCATTATTTGTTTAGTTTTTTATAAAGTATCATACGACTATAAATTTAAAAATACTCTATTCTTGTTAACTATTTTCGACAATGTGCAAAACAGAAAATAACAAAGCTTAGTTCCCAAAAGTAACAAAGTGGATATGTTTTTACTAAATCACAAAAAAACTAACGCATTTACTAATTGATTTACATATAATTTTTAAAGAAAGTAGCGTTTTCTATGCTAAAACCACTTTTTCCGTTAAAAATTAAATATCTAAATATATTTTATTTTATTGCAAACAAGTTACAAAATGGAAATCAGAAACACTACCTTGTCCCAAACAAATCATATTTTCTCAGAAAATGGGTATTCTTTTGTTGTTTTGCAACTATAACAGTAATCTTTAATGAATCGGAAACGCCCATTAAGCACTTAAAAACTCATGCGGCATTACAAAAGCATGTCATTATGTATCCCGATTCATGCACTGGACAAAACCGGAATATCAAGACCACTCTTTCCCTTTTGAAGCTTGTACAAGACCCTGACACTAGTATTGACACCATAGACCACAAGTTCTTAGTATCAGGACATTCTTATCTTCCCAATGATGGGGAATTTGGAATCATAGAGAGCGCTAGTCGCCGCCGTGGACAAATTTATAGCCCAGACCAATGGGTCGATATTATAAAAACAGCCAAACGCAAAGAACCTTATTTTGTTGTTACCGAAATGAAAAATACCGAATTTTTAAGTACCACTGCCTTAGAAAATTCTATTACAAATAGGAAAAAAACAACGTGCGGTTATGATTTAAATTGGCTACATATTAGATGGCTGAGGTTTGAGAGAAATTATCCTTTACAATTTCAATTTAAAGAAACACTAAATCACACCCTTTTATAAAGTAGATTATATTTTTAAATGAATGCTCTCTCATTTTGCCAACTAACAGCACTTTCACCATTAAAATATTGTACAAATTCTTCTCTTATCAACTTTGCATTATTACTAACATTGCCATTTATTGCATTTAATGGAATTACACCTTGCAGCGGTACATCAACTTCATCAAATTCAGAATCCAGATAATTAGTAGTTGATTTTCTCAAAAAATTGTGTAATATGCAGCATGTAAGGACGATAAGTTTTATTCTTTGCAAATTTAAATTAATAGCAGTATGGAAAATTCTGAAGCGATTAGACATTATTCCAAAAACATTTTCAATTACTCTTCTTGCTCGTGACAATCTATAATTATATTTTTCTCTGTGTATTTAGTGAATTTTTACCAAAAGGCTTTATAAAGTCATTTCTTAATGCAAATACTTCATCACCAATAAAAACAAACGGCAAAGGTTTGGAACTATTTTGGGGCTTTGTTCTGTTATTAGGAATATTCAGTTCATTATTAATTAATTTCTCATAAAAACGTGTTTGCCTTATAACCCCACCATCAGTTCGGCCATTAACACCAGCTTCGCACCATATAATTTCATAGTTTGCATTAGCACAGGCCATGAGCACAATGCTAAAGAATTTTTTGTAATTGTAAAAGGTGGAACCAGACCCAGGCGGCGGTACAATTCGGATGTGTTTGCCGTCGATTGAGCCTAGGCAATTGGGAAACTGCCATCTTTCCTCAAACTCTCTCGCAATAGCTAGCCATTCAGCTTCAGTTTCAGGCATCTGTAACAAAATCATGTATATTTTTCAGGATATGGACATTAATACAGACCAGGCTTCGCAGCTGTCGGTGGCGCGGTCTGAGCCACCACCGCGGTCGGACAGTAGCAATCCAAGGAAAAAAGTTTGTGAAGTGCTAAATAAAATTTCTAAGAATTTGGACATATCAACAGCCAAAACAAAACCCACTTTTAGTGCATTTGGAGAACATGTTGCGGAGAAGTTGAGAAATATGTCAAGCGATTCTGCGAAGTACTGTCAAAAAATTATTAATGATGCTATATTTTATGCTGAATTTGACAAACTTAATGATACATCGAGGATTGTAACAGACCATATACAACGTGTAACATAATAAGCGCAAGACCTGAAAGTAGTTTGCTTAGAATCGGCTTCTGAATCGATTTCCATCATTATTTATATGTGTTAATTTTTCATGAAAAAATCTTTTCTTTAACTGAATTTAGAACCACCGCGTCTTAACAAGGTAATAAGATATGTTATTTAAGGAAATTTAAGCCTTATCTCAAAGGAATAAAGCCTATTCAAATGCATAACCAAAGGACCATGCAAAAAATCGTCCCAACCCACCAACAGATTTCAAACGTATCTCATTTAATACATCATAGTAGCATGATCATTTTTTATTATGACGGCATCACCGTAAGTCATGGGGATAACGTGCAAAAAAAAATCTTGTTCACTTTTTTCGGTACAGTTAATTGTAAAAAACTGTTCAGGAACACTATTTAACTATAAAAAAAACTATTGATAGAGAACAGCCGTGAGACGCACAGAAAAAAAAACGGTCTTATCTCGCTACACCCTCCCCCCTTGCTCTGCTAACAACCTGCGCGCGCGCACCTCAGTCGTGATCTGTACGTTCCGCTGTGTTCACGTTGTTTATCTGTGCGATATCGGCTTGTTTGCGACTATTACTGACCCCTGCTTGTTTATTGGACCTTTTGATTGCTTTTCGATTACCGTGGCAAGTTTATTGGACTGTGATTTTTACAACTATGGAGACAGGACGGCGATGTGTGATGTGCCCTAGATCAATTTTAAGACAGAGGCGACACTTGCTACAAGATACTTTGCGTCAAAGTAGTCCTGAGTTGGTGGCCTACATTTCGCAAAATGGATTGACACAAGTAAGTCATTATAAAACAGTCTCTAGTATATCGATAACTATTAGATACTTATAATAAGTAAGCAGAATTAGAATATAATATAAGGGGGCATTTTTACGATGCTGTTTTGTTATATTTTTTAAGTACTTCGATATTATATAAAACACTTAATATAATAACACTGTTCTACGATCCACAGCAAACAGTGTTGTTTAAGAAGTTTAGATATAGTGTTTGCGTTAAGAACTTGTACACACTTCTACACATAGTAATGATGAATAGTTTATATTTTTAGATAGTACCTACCCTGCAAACTATAATGTTTTAAACTGACGGGCATAGTTAGCATGTCAAAATGATACTGCACCATGTTACAAACAATAACATTATTTTTGATCTCAAATATTTATTTCAAAAGTGTTTACAAAGTCCAAAAAATATGTCAACCTTTTGATATTTTATTTCATTGAAAGCTTGAAATATTTTATTCTCACTAGTACTTGCCTTAATATTTAAGTTCTTATTTGTAGTAGGTGTCCTAAGGCAAAAAACAATTGCCTTCAATTATAACATTTATAACTAAATAACATATTTGCTTTGCAGATATTATTCAATAACGTCATGGCAGTATGTCATAGATGCTGGCAGAGAGCCAACAATGCTATTCGTCAACATCGCCGTGAAGACGTTCCCTTGGTTGTCGAAGGTCCAGAACCAGAGCCCCAAATCGATGCTGACAATCAAGAACCTCTCAATGTTGCAGAAACTCAAGATCGTCAGGACAGTCCAGAGGAAGATACACATGAATTCTATGTTCGTGATTACGTAAGAGCACCAAATACTTCAAATGCCTGTATATATAGGCAATGTAGACATGAAAATCTAAGACGAGTACCTGTGTCAATCAAGCTACATCTAGTTTGCCATTATCGATTATATATTCCACCAAGTTCGCGAATATGCGAAGAACATTTAAATAACAATGAGTTCGAGGAGTTACTGGATAATGTAAACGTTACACATCATTTTAACGCTTCCTTTTTTAGTGACATGTCGAATATGTTAATAGAAGCAATCAATAAAAGATTAAGATTTGATTTTGAATCGTCAAGTGCACTAAATGACAGTGAATTTCATTTTTGGACTGGAGTTACTTTAGAACAATTTAATACAATTTTAGAAGAAACGCCATCTCTCGCCGTAAAAAGCAGACGTCCGCGCTCAGTTCTCGGCGCTTATTTAACAAAACTAAGAACTGGAGAATCAAACGAGCGACTTGCTACCCTTTTCGGTGTGACACGTCAAGTGTTAGAATATCGACTAAAAATAGCGCGACAATGTCTTACTCGTGAATACGTTCCAAGACATCTTGGCCTAGACCATATTTCTAGGGAAGAGCTTCTGAACAGAAACCTATTTTTACCAAAAAATATTTTCGGAAATGAAGAAAATACAAAATTAATTATTATCGCAGATGCAACCTATGTGTACATCGAAAAAAGCACGAATTTCTTGTTCCAGAGGAAAAGTTATAGTCTCCACAAGTTCCGTAACTTATTAAAACCATTCATTCTAATTAGCAGCGATGGATACATCATAGATGTATTGGGCCCATTCCCAGCAACGACATCAGATGCAACTATAATGCAAAAAATAATGAATGACGAAGAGAATCTGCTGCATTGGTTACTGCACAGAGGGGACGTCTTTATTTTAGACAGGGGATTCAGGGACAGTATTACCGATATTGAATCCCTTGAATATGAAGCTTACATGCCACCAACTAAGGATAGGAACGCTACCCAATTATCGACAACACAAGCAAATGACTCTCGTGTGACTGTATGCAGATGGGTTGTAGAGGCAGTGAATGGGAAATTCAAAAACAGATTCAAACTATTAAAACAGACGTATTTTAACCGAGCATTACCAAATATGTTTGCTGATTTCCGCATAGCAGCATCGATCATAAACGCACATTATCGTGTCGCTACAGACCACAGGCTTGCGACTGAGTTCCTTCAAATAATCCGAACTCATATGAATGAACCGAACCTCTTGCATAATTATGTCGAAGGCAAAAACCTTAATAGGCAAAGAGTTAACTTTGTGACCATGGATGCCAATATGCCACAGTTTGAAGAGTTTCCTCAGTTGACTGATGATGACATCATATTATTTGCTTTGGGAACCTACCACATTAAACTAGCCAAATCTTATTGTGCGGAACATTTTCGGAACGGAATATATTATATAGAACTATTCCGAGATAACCAACTGCAAGACTTGTCAAGATATAACATTCGACAAAGTAATGTATGGCTGATCAGAGGACGCATACAATCTAGACACGTTAGGTCACGCGTTTACTATAGTTACATAAACCCTTTATATCACCATGTGACAGTCCTGTAACAAACCATTCAAGTCCTTATAAAATCCAAAATCTTATTTTTGTTCCGTTTTACATCAATGTATCACAACGGTTACAAACAGTTCTATGCATTTCTAGTACACATCGTGAAACACAGATGGCGTTAGTAGTTTGAAAATTCGTTCAAACTTTAGTTGGTGACAATTCAACGGACTTGACGTTGCGTAGTTTTCAAAAATCGAAAATATTATAAAAAAAACAAAATAACTGCGGCTTGTTTGGTGATTCTAGTAGGTAAGTTCATGGTTTTCACTGTTTATTGTCGGTAACGCATAATTTTAGCCATTTGTGGAGAGTTCGAGTTGAATTTCTCTTTGTAACATTTCTGTCACAATGCAGAACAAGGGTCGTATTTTATAGTACATTGACCAAATGTTGGTTTCTTCACAGAATGACTTCCCGAAGTATAGGAGAAGATGAAATTGAACAATTTCTTTTGGACTATGAGGCCAGTGAGGATGGGTTTGAAGACGATGACGACAGCGTGGCAGATCCCGAATATTTGCCGGATTTGGAACCCCCATTCGAGGATGAAACTGCAGAAGAAATTGAAGGTATGAACATTGATAGTATTATTGAAGATCTGGAGCGCGGTGGCAGTAATTCGTCTCCACCACCCTCTCCCGTTTCTTCTACTCAGCCAGGACCATCAGCACGTCGTCAAACCAAAAAGAAATTGAATGTACGCTGGAGGAAGAAAAATATTGAACTAAACGAGCCACAGCTACGTTTTACAGGTGATGAAACCTTGTCGCCTGAGTTTTTAGACCTCGAAACACCAATCCAATTCTTCTTCAAACTATTTCCCAAAGAATTGATTGAAGTCATTGCTAGCCAAACAAATCTTTACATAGTCCAAAAAGATCCCAACATGAGTTTTCGTGTCACAGAGACCGATATTCAACAGTTCATTGGACTAGTGTATATCATGTCGTTGGTACATCTTCCAAGGGTTACGAAGCATTGGCACGGTTGTATAGGAACACCTTTAGTAAAGGAAACAATGGCAGTCAACAAGTTTGAGAAGATCAGGCGATTTATTCATTTCAATGATAACACAAAAAATGTTCCACGAGAACACCCTGATCATGACCGAATATTCAAGATTAGATCAGTAGTCAAAAAACTAAATGAGACCTGCCAGAGCATCCCTCTAGAAAAATACCTATGTGTAGACGAGCAGATTTGCTCCACAAAAGCAAGGCAGAATTTGAAAAGATACAATCCCAAAAAGCCAAATAAATGGGGATATAAAATATATGTCCTTTGCGGCGTGAGCGGATTCGCATACAAATTTGAGCCTGAAACAGGAGCTGAAAATGTGGTTGCTTCTGGTGAGCCAGACTTGGGTGCTGCATCGAATGTGGTCGTCAGGCTTTCGCGTGAAATACCAAGAAATCAAAACTACCGGATCTATTTTGACAATTATTTCACGTCTCTGCCGCTTCTGGAATATTTAGCCAAACAAGGCGTTCTTAGTCTCGGAACCATACGACGAAATCGTATACCTGACTGCAAACTACCAACAGACAAGGAAATATCTAAAAAAGAACGCGGGTACTCGGTCGAATATGTTGGAAACCTGGAAGGCACAGAGATATCGACAGTAGCCTGGAAAGATAACAAAATAGTCACACTCGCCTCTAGTTTCGTGGGAGAGCTACCGAAGACACAGGTTTCAAGATACGACAAGCCGAACAAAAAATACGTGACTATCGACCGACCCCATATCGTAGGAGAATACAACCGCCATATGGGTGGTGTCGATTTGATCGACAGTATCATGGGCAGGTACAAAATACGCCTGCGAAGCAAGAGATGGCAGATTCGCATGTTCTATCATTTTTTAGATCTTGTTATGTCCAATGCCTGGCTCTTATATAAAAGAGTACATAAGGCCAAAAAAAAAGAAGACCCAATGCTGCAATCAGCTGATTTTCGTCAGGATATTGCATTGGTTCTGTGCAAGCTCGGGACCAAAGCCAATCAAAAACGGCGAACCATTGAGCAAGACATACAAGCCAAAAAACATAAAGGCCCAGCTCAGTATGTACCCCCAGCAGCTGTGCGGCAGGATCAGGTGGGGCATTGGCCTATATGGGCTGAGAAGAGGATAAGGTGCAAATATCCCAACTGTGCTGGCGTATCACAGACGATTTGTGAGAAATGTGGAGTTGCCTTGTGCTACAACAAGCAAAACAACTGCTTCAAAGCATTCCATACGTCTTAGAGGAGTGTTATGACACAATGTGACATTTCTGTCACACTCCCTAAAATCGTTAATAAATAGCCCCCTGATTAAATTTTCTTTAAACTAAAAAATACGTGTTTCTTTGTTTATTTTTTGCTACGTACCATTGAATATTTTTTAGTTTTTATGTTGTTGAGTTATGAAGGGAAACCGTAATGAAACTGGCAGAAATGCCATTGAGCAGTGGTACTGCACATGCTTAACAGGGGCGCGTACAATTGGAAGTTGTGCGCATATAGTCTCAATTATTTGGTATATCTACTATAATGATAGACGAATAGTTATCTAGTTATTAAAACCTGGATAACAGTTGGATGTAAATATGTATGTATATTAATAATAACAAAAACTGTGATAAATACTTACCTAAAATGTTGTTATTTTATCAAAAATATACATACTTATATAATACACATACATTTTTTTGTTATTCATACCTAAAATGTTTAGTTGAACCATTACTTATTGTAATTAATATCTAAAATATAGTTATTTAAAAAAATGAACACCCTTTTTTAAGTAAAATGTTTTTATTTTTTATTTAATAATCCCATCTATTTACGGACAAAAAATTGTTATTTGTCTTTTTATGGGACTTCATAATAATATTAAAACTAGTCCCAAGTCTGTTGGTGGGTTGGGACAGCGCCCATACAATTTTTTGCATGGTCCTTTGTAATACGCTCATAGCTATCCTATGTGTAGTGCGCGGTAAATAAAATAGTTAATTTAAGGAAGCTTAATCCTTATTGCAAAGCAATATGTCTAATTTAAATGCAAAACCTAATTTGTTGTTCGGTCATAGCTTTCTTTAGGTACACACAAATAAACATTGCTTTTTATTACGTTTGAGCTAGTTGTGTTAAAAAAAAGTTAATTTAACGAAATTTTGACCTAATCCCAAAGTAATAAAGCTTTTTTAAATGCACGACCGAATGTGGTCTTTCACATTCTAAGAAATGACAAAATATTAGGTATTTTGTGGTTCGCTTTTTGCAAATGGAAGATTAATGTGAAAGAGGGAGATGCATTAATTTGCCGACTTACCCTTTGACGTTTGATATGCCGCCGCAAGCGCCGTCACTGCCCGCGGTGCGCCCGCTCACAAGGGTAGTTATTCGCCGGCAGCGAGCGACAAGTGTTCCCGAATGTCATTTGTTTACGTGCGCGATGGCATTCCAGTACACCAATATTCAGTACACGGAGATGGTGAGGACACTGGCTCGTTGCTACGATAATGTCGAGTTAGCGTGTCGAGAGTTCAAAGCAAGATATGGTACCTGATTGAGCGCCAGGACAATGTTAAGTGCAACTTAGCGTCTGAGGGACTCCGGTACCTTTCGTCCTAACACGGCCATAGATAAAGGGGCGAATGTGCGCACTAATTTATTCTTTCTTTCTTTCTTTCTAAATAAAATAAATGTGCATCGAGCAAGGCGGTGAACATTTCGAAAGTGTATTAAAAAGGAGACGAAGAAAAAATAGTGTCATAGTGTAGTGTAAATACATAGTTCAGTTCTGTAAGTACCTTCATGTTTACCAATTTTAATTACTGTAAATATTATGATTCAAATCTTTTAAACACGCAGACTGGGTAGGTACGCATCAGAGATAATAAGTGAGTCGGGTGGCCGCCAAAAAGACCACCCTATCCCGTTTACTGATAGATCGTAGACGGCCGAAAAGTTACTTGATTTAAAAATGCTTCCGCTTTACTAAACCTTAGAATCTTAGAATTAAGTAAACAAAGCCTACAGTCCAAAGCCTGTGAAAATGTGATGGAAAGATGGAATCATAATTTTACTAGTAATGTTCGGTCATTGAACTAACGTACATACCTAATGCATACGCTTGCTTGTAGTACCTACCTACCTAGCCAGCTGGCAGGCACACGCACGCGTGCGACGCGCTATTAGTGTGCGTGGAGATCGAGTAGTGTGCTCAAACGTTTCATGTTTAGTCAGGACGTCTATTTTATAAAAAATTACTTGGTGTGGTTTAATTAAATTAAATTACAGATATTATTTTAATCCTATAATTTTATATTCTAATTGGGGTGTATGAGCTCTTGCGTTTATTCCGTTACACGTTGTATATGACAGATCACGGTCACGATCTCAAACATCTTCTCCCTATTACAGACCTTACCGTCCACCATCCTCCACACAAAGTCCTTCTCCGTACCAGTCATCGAACGAACAGACAGACAGACCTTACCGTCCACCATCCTCCACACAAAGTCCTGAACACGAAATTACGAATAAGACAGTAAAAATATGTAAACAAGGCAACAAAAAAAAGAAGGTTATAGTTATTCCTGGAAAACCTGTTATTATCGATCCCGAAAGTAACGACTCTGAAAACAAAGAAATTGAAAACACTGACCCTGAAAATGTAATAATAAGTAAATCTACGAAGAAAAAAGAAGTACAACAACTAATAGACAAACTGAAAAAAGATTTGATGAACAAAGATAGGACAGAATCTAAAAGGAGTGTGTGTTAGAGTCAGATAAAAAAATAAATAAATAGACATAAATCTACTACCTGTAGTATGTGAATGATTATGCTATTGTCAATTATAACAACAAGAAGATGAAGAACTACTTATTAACACTTACATTGATAAAAGTGTATCTAGGATAGATTACTTACCTGATATAGGAACAGAAGAAATATTTAGTGAATTCATAGAGCCACTACAGGGTTTAGAAAAAAAGGAAGAGAAAAAAGTCAAAAATAAGAAAATTTAAATTATTTCTGTAGAAAAAGTGGAGAATGCTAGATGTGGAGTGAATCTACGTAAGTGTAAAAAAATACCTTTATACCATGCCCCCTCTAAAAAGCTTATTTTATTCACTGAAAACAGTGAATAAAAAGCACCTTTAATCACTGTTTTGGTGTTTGAATTTAGAACACCAATTTGTTCGAACTCCATCCCAATAATATACAAACTCCTATTTGATTTGATTTTCGAACAGGAGTTTAGCATTAGAATTAAAACTGTTTTGTGTTCTTTGCTGTCATTAGTAAATGGGCGCTATTTTAAATATTTGTACGAACATAAAGTTTAGGGTTACTTAATAATAAATCGATTGAAAATGTTTTCAAGTGATGAAGATGTGTTAACACCTGAGTTTATGAAAGAGAGGGCGGCCGATATAGTAGAAAACTTGCTACCTAACAAATTACAGCTGCTTTACATCAAAGCCTACGATTAGTTTTGTAAATGGAAAAATGAAAATCAAGCTTCTGGCACATTTTCAGTCTGTTTTCCTAACTCATTTTAATGAGTTGTCGAAGAAAAAGAAGTCATCGACATTATGTAGTATGTATTCTATGCTACGGTGTAGGTACTATAAAACCAAGGCATAACATTTACATAACAACATACTCGAAGTTCTTTTTCTCGTAGTCATGGTATAAAGTATAGTATGCAACTCTTGAATAAAACGGATTTATATCGAGGGCCATGAATTACTCGCGTCGTTCAGGATTCTAACACTTGAATCACTCGCTATGCTCGTGATTCAATCATCATGAATCACTCCCTACGGTCGTGATTCAGTCGTTAGAATCCTTCACTTGCTCGTGAACCATCTATGGCCCTCGCTTTAAATCCGTCCTTTATTCACTAATTGCATAATATACTATTAAATACCGTAATTAACAAAAAAAAAGAAAAAACCAAAAACACTAAAAATATGAAAGAAGTACCTGTACGACGAGGAAGTTATTATAAAAATGATGAAGATATTTTAAGGGATCTGACCGATGACAATTTTTAATAAGATGATAAAGGATGGTAACTAAATAAGATGGTAAGATAAAAAAGTGCCAAATGTCATGATTTCATGAAATAGTCATTCAATACATTTTCATGACCTTACTAGAGTTGTATTGCTGATTTTAATGTTTATAATTCTGTAAATCCATGTTTGTTACGAGCGCTTATAATATTTAGATCTACATACAACCTGATACTAACCTGAAAATTGCAAAAAACATAAGAAAATTTGAATTTCGCGGGCCACCCTAGCGCATCATTAAACATTGGAATGCTTAGGCAAAGGTAACTACCTCATTCCACCGTTTATGTGACGTCATTGCATGTTTTTTGGTTTTTATTTTTTTTCTCAGAAATGAATAAGTAAAAAAATTAAAAAAAAAAATATTTGAACTCAGGATACGAAAATAAAGAAATGGTATTTTTGTTTTAAGCTCGTGTCAGTTTTGAAATGTTGTCAATTACAAATGAAACTTCTAAAACCCTGAAAATGCGAAACATCCGAATTATTACGTTGAAGAAAAAGAATCCAAATGAAATGTACAATAAATATTCTATGAAAGAAGAGACGTCACCTGATAAAGTAAAATTATTTAAAAAATCTGGTAATAAAGAAAAAGGTAAAGGAAGATCGAAAAGCCGTGCGATGTTACCCGAACAGGGTGTAAGCAATACATGAAAAGGTGATGATTATGTCCCCAACTGCACTTTATAAAAACAAATTGCAAATATCGGATCTAAAATATAGAGATTTAAAACGTCTATGTGATAATGTCATTATACCAAAAAGGTACCACTATGATTATTTTAACTTACCCCATGGAAATGTGGCTGACTCTCTTACGCTAACCGACGAAGAAGACGAGGAAGAGCTAATTGAATAATACAATTATTATAATAAAAGAATAATAACTTTTCGTATTTACGTGTGTACCAGTGCTTGATCGTTATTTTTTTATTTTATTTAGTTGCAATAAATTCACTACATTACTTAGTAAGTAAGCCTTAGTACAAAGGCTTAATTCAATAATTTATTGAATTAAGTACATTTAAATATGTAAAAAATTTCAAATAACGATCAAGTCATAATTTTATAAATGATTAAAATGCCTGATTACTTTAATTTAGAAGAACTTTGAATAATTTTTGTTTTTTTATGACTAAGGATCAATTCACACGTACCACAACCACACCACAGCCACAACCACACCACAACGACGCCATGTGGTCGGGCGTATATTTTGTATTGAAAATGAATATTACAATTTACACGTACCACATTTTGACGTTGTTATCGACCACCTGTGTAATACAAACACATCGCGACGGCAACGCCGCCACGCGGCGGCGGCACCGCGGCCACATCGCCACGACATGACGTCATCAACAGCGCGCACCTAGCTGGCGCCTGCGCTCCCCTCTTTCATTCTGCGTTGTACTGAGTTGCCGCGTGGTTGTGCGAAAAATTAAAATGTCCGACTCCGAAACTTTTGACACGGATATGTTTATTGAGGAGATTCGCAATTCGCCATGCCTTTGGGATCAAAGGACAGAGGAGTATTCCAATCGCATTTTAAAAAACAAAGCATGGGAAAACCTTTGCATGAAGTTTTATGAAGATTTTGATAGTAAGGAAACAAAAGGAAAAAACAAGTGTGGTAAGTTTATTAATTAAGTACTATTTATTTATTAAACCGAGTATAATACCTAACAACACCATTCACGCTTTATTGTACTGCCACGATAATTCACCTTCAGGGCTCACAAAATAGTCGGCAAATTCATTTCTAACAGAATCTGCTCGAATGCCGTCATGATTTTGATCAAAGGAATGCATTCGTAACAAATTAGAAGTTATCGATAAAGTGTCATCGAATTTATAGCCATCTCGCTTGCGTACTATATTATGTAATACGACACATGCTTTCACTATGTCTGTTGCAAATTCAACTGACACGTTATTTGGCCTATGCAATATTCGCCATTTGTTTGTCAAAATTCCAAAGGAACATTCTACATATCTTCGTGCTCGTGATAATCTATAGTTAAAAATACGTTTTTTCATTGTTAATTGCTTGCCGCTGTATGGTCGCAGCAAATGTTTGTGTAATCCAAAGGCTTCATCGCCAATGAATACCATAGGCAAGGGCCTACCTACAGGGGTAATTGCTTGCGGTCCAGGTAGATCTAAATCATTTCTTTCCATTGCATCATATAAACTGCAGTCCCTCCAAATAGTTGAATCAGAAGTTTTACCGTAGGCTCCTATATCAACATACACGAATAAATAATCGGCGTCACATACGGCCATTAAAACAATAGAAAATAAATGTTTATAATTAAAGAATAATGAACCACTGCGTGGTGGATGAATAATTCTAATATGTTTCCCATCTACAGCCCCTAAGCAGTTTGGAAAATTTGCTTTCTTTTTAAATTTGTTCGCAATATCAAGCCATATTGTTTTATTACATGGTGGTAAATGAATAGGCTGTAATTTATCCCAAATCAGACGGCACACGTCGTGGACAATTTTGCTAGCAGTTGAAGTACCACATTTAAAAAAATCGGCGAGATCTTCAAACGAACATCCCGTTGCCAAATACCTGTAACAAAAAAAAAAAAAAAAAACAATATTGAAATGGTGTTACAGGGTGATACAGGGTGTTAGTTACAAAAGGTTGAAATAAATAACACTGGATGGAAAAATGCTGTTTCATACATTTAGGTCACCTAGGATTAGTCGTAGACAATCGTTTTAGCTGGACTTTTCACGTTGACTCAGTCTGTGAGAAGTTGCGAGCTATAATGGCAAAGTTTTATATTTTGAAACCTAAAGTTCCGTTCAAAATCTTACTCAACATGTACATTGCTTTAGCGGAATCAATTATAGCATACGGAATCACGAGCTATGGGCGGACATTTAAATCATATACTGAAAGGATTTCCAAACTGCAAGTTAAACTTTTAAAACTTATCGTACCTACAAAAATTAAACACCAATATAAAGATAACGTCATTGAACTATTTAAATATTGTAAAATTTTGCCAATTCAAACCAGACTCGACATGGCCCTCTTGATTGAGCAATTTAATAACAAAAGCATTCAAATACCGATATCACATAAAATAATCACAAGAAGTATCACCAGAAATAAACTAATAGTACCTTAGGCTAGAAATTATTATGGCAGGCGAACAGTTAAATTTTTAATACCCACAATTTACAATGAAATACCAACATCTATAAAAAACGAAATAAACTCGAAAAACTATAAGCAAAAATTCAAAAAATACTATTACAACTACGTAATGAACTTAATAAAATAGTTTTAAATTTAAAACACTAACTAAAATAAATAAAAGTGGAACAACATGTATATGAATTTCTTTCGGTCTTCTATGAGTAGCTCAGATTCAAAACAATGTGTGTGTGTGTGTGTGACCCACGTAGGTACTGCCTGATAGATGTTTACGGCTTAAATAGTTACGTCTAAGATAATGTTCATGTACCTGCGTTATTTGCTTATTTGTATAATGTAGGCAAATCATGTAGGTACATGGATAATATACATGAATATTATATAAAATAGGTAAATATCAGTATTTAAGGATTAAGGAGTGTTCTTATAGCGAATGTGAGTACCAATACAAACCATTTCTGGTTTAATGGTACAAAATAAACATGAACCTGTATTAAGACTGTATGAATAAATAAATTAAAAAAAAGGTATCTTTTCTACAAATTTTAATTTAACTATTATTTTTTCAGCTGCCAACTTACAAAGAAAATGGAAAAGCTTAAGAGACTCTTTCGACAGAGACCTTAAAAAACAAAATTCACAAAGAAGCGGTTCAGCAGGTAGTACGAAGAGATACTACTACTTTAGTCAATTATTATTTTTAAAGCCATTGTCTGAAAATCGAAATACAACATCGTCTCTACCAGTACAAAACAAAAACGATGACATAGAACAAATCGATAATGAAGACGATTATACTACTGAAACGAGTGACTCTGAAGTTTGGAAGAGACCAAAATATATCCAAAGAAAAAAAGATGATGCAGAATATGGGTTAATAAAAAAAATAACAAGTCATTTGAGCGATCAAGTAACTGCACATACTCGTACACAGGAACCTGACAAGTCCTGTGACAGTAATATGCATTTTTTGCTATCTTATACGATAGATTTAAAACCATTCGCGATGATTGGAAACTGAATGCTCAGATAGAAATATTGAATGTAATTCAAAAATATCACACACCTACACGTAATGATAATTACAGTGAATATGGACAGGGGTATACGACACCAGCTTACCAACCGTACGAGCGACCATCAACGTCTGGGTATCGGCCGGATATGGAAACAGGCGGTCCACAGCTTCGCAATTTGCGTACTACATCCACACCAAGAGATGTTTCAGTGCCAGCATCTCCACTCAGCGTTTCTTCTCAGGCTTCAAACTATAATGATCCGATTATAACGGATATTTTCGGAGATTAATTACCTACCTCTGTTGATTTTTGAATGACAAAATAAATAAAAATATATTAAGTATGCTCTTTGTTTTCGCTTTCTATCCCCCCTACCACAGTTAGGTAATAATAAAGGCCTGAGCAGACCGGATACGTGGCGTGTGCGTAACGAACAGTCAGCGACATATTGACCTACGAAAGTGAAAAAACCACAGCTGATGTTGATCTCTATACGTTTAAAATTAGGTTGAAATTCAGTTGCAGAAATTTTACAGATAAGGGTAGGTCGATATGACGCTAACTGTACATGCATACTGTTGTAATAATAGGAAGCTATATGAAACGTGCCCACAATCATAATCTTACCTTTTATTGTTAATGAATTAAGAGGCCGTACATGGTTTTGCTCGCGACACTAGCGCCACTTTCATAAAAATAATAAGATATTTTTATTTATGTCTTAAATAAAAAGATACATTGTTTTTAAATGAAAGAGGCGCTAGTGCCGCGAGCAAAACCAGGTAGGTACGGCCTCTTAATTTGCATCTGTATTTTATATTTTATAAATTAATTTCATCAGCCCGGTGAGTCTGTCCCGGTAGATGGAACTAATTATATTTTCTAAGCACTTAAAAATATTTAACTATAAAAACAATTACTCACCTCAATGTCATTGCCAGACGTTCAACAGATGGTATGCTTTTTCTCATGGCCGTGTCTTTTTTTTGCAACTCACTATTCAGTTCGTTTAACAAGAAGTCAAATGTATTCTTGCTCATTCTAAATTTTTTATAAAATTTCATCTTGAACCTTCGAAGTTTAGGATAATCAGTACGGAATTGGCTTTGACTTTTGTTTTCCAATAAAGGATGTACCCAATAAATTCTATTTCGACGAATACGCTGATTTCGTCGTCTTCTTCTTATTAATAAAAGCCATAACAAGGATAGCAACAACAATCTTTCCTCCATGACTACGTTCAGTCAAGCCGTGTTACCTCTACTAAAGCTGTAGTATAACTGCACATGACCACGTGTGGTTACCACGTCGCAACAACAGCGACAACGCAACCACATCGACATTTTGTCGGTACCACAAAGCAACTGCAAAAAGCCGCTGCGGCACTATTCACACGTAACCACAGCTTGACCACATTATGTCGCTGCGACGTGGTGTGGTTGTGGTACGTGTGAATTGACCCTAAATTCAAGTAAACTGTATGGACGCGCCTACGCGTCGCGAGCACATGGTAAAAGTCCCGAAAACGCGCAGGGGCGTTGGCCGCACTAAATGCGTTAAGGCTGATTATGAATATGGAGATGAGCTATGAATTTAACGAAAATTAACATTCCAGGTAACTTGTGAACGTGTAGACTTGTAACTTTTGATAAACAGGGCCCAGATCTGTCATGAACGTCTTATAAAGCTGGTGAATACACAGTGCTTCCTTATTTAGGGCAGGTGCAGCATTTTTTACTGTAAACCTTTTTGATTAGATCTGGCCGTCATTCCTTTAAAAAGTAATTTGAAATATATTTACACAGTAGAGAGGTTATAAGATAAAAGTGCAAAATACTTGTAACCACAATTTATCTACCTACCTATCTTTAATAGATAGTTATAAGGTAGGTAGGTAAGGCAGGGTGGGTAGGTAGAGTAGGTAGATAGGGTAGGTGAAAAAAGAAAGAAAAATTGCTTATTCTGCACAAACTAGAGACTAAGCTGCGCCGTAGATGAGGTATTCCTCGAAGCGCCACCATCTTGAGGCGCACCTAATGAGGCGCACCTTTATTATTCCTCGGAGCGCACCTTTTAGTAGCGCTCCCAATAACAATTAAAAATATTAACTTTTTTTTCCTCGAAGCGCACCTATTATTAACTTTCGAATAGGGATGGGATACTAACTGAAACTATCGATAATAAGTAAAACACGTTATTTTATACAATTTGCAAAAACTTTATACTCCTTGACCATAGATTGGTTTAAAAAAAAATAAAGTGATCCTGGTTAGAATGGACAAAGACAACTGTATCAGTCAGTACGTACTTTAATCTCTGGCGATGCGGCCCGCGCGGCGCTAGAGCACTGCACACATAAGCCGCAGCCCCACCTCCCCATTGTATCCTAGATAGTCGCGTCACAGGTCGCGTTCACCGAGTTCACACGAATCCAGCCGAGCATTTCCGGAACTTGTTTACTTAAAATTGCATAGTTTTGTTTTGTTGTGTTTATCTCACAAGTTGCGCGAATGTGTCACGTAGGCTCAAGTGAAGCTATGAACTGAAGAAAGTTTGTTTATTCAAGAATATTTATGCATAAGACAGTTTTGTGAGCATGGAACCAATTGCTGGACCAAGTAATAGTAACGCGCTAATTAAATATGTACAAAGCAGAAGCGGCAAGAAAGTTTTACTATATGATAATAACACGTACAGACCGATAAAAGTGAATCAAAATGGAAACACTTTGTGGCGGTGTACGATAAAGACGTGTGGAGCCTTCCTTACTCTCAACAGATACGAAGATATTTTAAAGAAGAACGAGCATTCTTGTTGGCGTAATGAGGCATCACAATTTGTACGGGAAGTAGTGGATGATATTCATCAAGAAGCCATGTCCACCTTGGACCCTCTTCCTGAGGTTTACAAAAGAAAACTTAATGATTTACTAGACCAAGGAATTAATTTGACACGCGAAATACCAAAATTTGAAAATATTAAAACTGGACTGTATAATAAAAGGAATAAAAGTCTTGGAGTTAAGCGTTTGTTTGGGAAATCTCCAAAAGATGTGCAAGTAAGTAATTAATATAAAAATATATTTTATTAGATGTCTGCCATTTAGTGCTTGGCCAGACTGGCAGCGCGGGCGCGGGGCGGGCGCGGTGCGACGTACTCAAACATAAGAACTTCATTTGAGTGTCCATAGTGGGCACGCGGGCGCGGGGCGGGCGCGGGGAGCGGCGCGAGCTACTTGGCGCGGGGAGCGCGCGGGCAACTCAAGCAATAGGACATTCATACAAGTGGCCGCAGTGAGTGCGCGGGCGTCAAGCGGCAAACAACGCGGAGCGCGGAGATCTCAAACTATTCCGAGCTAACCGCGCGCGTTGGCAACATGGCGTCTTCTGATTTGAATATTGAAGAATTTATAAGCGCAATTCAAGCACGACCTGCACTTTGGATGTCAAAACATAAGCAATATAAAAACAAAAAGGTTATTTCAAGATTGTGGAATGAAATAAAATCACAATTTCCTGGGCATGAAGGTACCTATATATTTTTATATTTAAAGAAACGTAGGGGCTTTTACAATGTATGATTAAACATTATTTTCAACTTCTATTTTCCCATAAATACGAACAAAATTTATCCCGTATTATTTTTGCTCTATTGCTATATGTAGCATTGGAGCGACTTCCAGTTCGTCTTGTGTTTTGGTGATTTGCTGATGTAGTTATTATATTAATATAATCATCATCCTCGTTACCATCTAAATCTCTAATAATGTTATGAAGCAGACAACAAGCTTTAATAATACGACAGGCATTTTTGGTGTTCGTTTCTATTGGCTTCTGGAATATACGCCATTTTGCTGACAAAATACCAAATGCGCATTCAACTGTCATTCTTGCTGAAGATAGCTTTTTATTAAAGTAATGTCTTTCAGGTGTTAACGTACGTTGTGGATATGGCCGCAGTAAAAAAAGGTTTTAATGGATAGGCTTCGTCACCTAGTAATACATGAGGCAAAATAATATTGGAACTGGGGAGACATGAATCGACGGGTACATTAAACAGTCGATTTTGTAATAACTGATTGAGCTTAGAAAAGTGATAGGTTCCTCCATCACTCTGCTTCCCTTTGCCTCCAACTTCAATAACAATAAATCGTTTTTTAGCATCAGCTACAGCTTGTAAAACCACAGAGTAATTTTTTTTGTAATTGTAATAATATATGCAGATCCAGATTGTTTGGGGCATTTTATTCTAAAATGTTTTCCATCAATACAGCCAAAACAATTAGGAAATTTCCACATGTTTTCATAATCGTGTACGTTACATTTTAACTGTTGCTCAGTTGGTTTTAGCATATGTTGGCTCAAAAGGCATTTCCATATAGCATCGCAGGAATCATAGACAATTTCAGCTATTGTAGTTTTTCCCATCCTAAAAGAAAAGGCAAGCGATCTAAATCCCAAGCCCGTTGATAGAAATCTGAAACAAATAAGTAGGTTATATTATTAAAAGGAGAATGCCTATTTTCTTGCACATTTTATAATTATGTACTTATGTAACAAACTTGTCATTTTCAGAGAGTAAATTGAAAAAAAAATGGAAAAGTCTAAAAGATCATTTTAAAAAAGAAGTAAAAAAGTTTCCGATTATTAGATCTGGAATGGGAGGAGAGTCTGTATCATCTACTTGGCAGTACTACGAATTAATGACGTTCCTGAATGATGATGTAATACCAGAACTAACAGGAGGGAATTTAGACAGCGATCATGATGATGATAACGAAGGTGATAACGCTGACGTGTCAGACGACTTGGATCGCATGACAGATATCTCTACCACGACAACGTCAACTTCATCCACGCGTAAAAGAAAAACAGCGGCAGAAGTTAGAGACGAGTTTATTGCACTGGAAAATAAAAAGAATTAAGTTGCTGGAAACTAAATATAATAATAAACAAACCAGTGACGACATGGATAAGGATGATGATTACCACTTTTTCATGAGTCTTATTCCTCAAATGAAAAACTTCACTAATATTCAAAAGTTAAGAATACGCAATAAAATTACTAAAATAATTATAGATGAAGCAGAAATGTATACCTACACTCCGACTCATTCGCGCGATCTCGCTTCTAATAATTATTCGAGGGACTTTAATATTACTCATTCACACGATCTCACCCCTAGCACCCATTCGAGGGACTTGACACCTACATATGGTTACCATAGTACCGAGTTTGATTCTAATAATTACTGATCTTTTTATTTATTATGATAAGACTTGCAATAAATTACAATAAATAAATACTTATACTTAATACTTTTCTTTATTTGTTTATATACCTACCTCAGCGTTGTTTTATTAATTATATAATATAGTAAAACAAATAATCCCAAAGGATTAAATGTATGTAGTACATACTTACCGTAATGAATAGTAATAATATGAATAGCTTCTCAATAGGTGGGATGCTTCGGCGACAGTTGGCATTCTTTTTTAAAAGACAATTTTCTATGTTTTCTAATATGTAGTCAAATATGTCCATTGACATTCTTAAATATTCAAAAAACTTCTGAGGTTGCATTCGCAATTTCTCATATAGTGTGTAAAATTCTACTTCACTTTCTCTAGTCAAATTAATATCATTAATTCCATTTTTCACTTGTAGCACTTGCCATTTTAAGTAAGAATTTTCTAGTAAAAATAAGTCCTCTTCATCCATATTGTATTTGAAAAACACTGGCCACAACACCACTCGGACGAGCCGCGTACTTCACTGCGGACAAGTGACGACGCGCGCGTCCCCGCACCCGCGCCGCCCCCGCGCCCGCGCTGCCAGTCTGGCCAAGCACTTATGCTTTGATCACACGTACCGAGCAAACCGGCGAGACAGTGCTCTCGGTCGAGTACTCGGTACGTATAAACATAGCGCCGAGTGCACGGCCGAGCGCTCGGCCGAACAAAGTGGCGAGACAACAGCTCGACTGCCGGTCTACCTACTAGACCGAGTTACCACCCTCCCGCTTCCCCGCACTGTCTCGCTCACTCACTTGGCAGGTTTGAACGTGCACTGTCTCGCCGCTCGCCACTCGGCCACATGATTGTCGCGTTTCCGCACGTGTTTTTTTTGAGTGCAGTTGTTTAAAACAAGTTAAAATGTCTACAAATATCAAATGGGACGTCGAAACAACCATTAAATTTATACAGTTATATAAACTAAATCCGTGTCTATGGAACTTTAAATCACCTGAATACAAGATAAAGCAAAAACGGGATGCAGCATATAATTCCATAGTTAATGGAATGAATATAACGGGATTCGGTACACTAGAAGTTAAAAACAAAATAAAAAATTTACGGTCGACGCACCAACAAGAAAATAAAAAAATTCAAGAATCGAAGAAATCCGGAGCGGGTCTCAGTAATGTGTACACTTCTAATATTAAATGATCATTCTGAATTCATCAGGATCTTCTACCTCTAATTCATTAAAAACAGTGTTTGTGGCGCCAAAACTAGATCTTCTCAACATCCATGGCCTTGTCCAAATGCGGCGTTGCTCCGTTTCCAGCAGTTCATTTAATTCTTCTACTAATAGTGGAATAAGTAACTTTGTGTATTTTCTAATTATCTTTTTACGATCCATCATATCCGAATTGTAGTCTCAATATAACTGAACTGACTGTGCTTATTTCAAAACGTGTGTGAACAGCTACTCGCTTACTACACTGTCTCGGCCGAGAAACATTTATTGTCTCGCCGGTTTGCTCGGTACGTGTGATCAAGGCATTAGAGTCACATTAATCTTTGCTCTATACTATTTTTTGTATTTTATATTTTTATATAATATTTTAAAGCTGAAAAGTTTGTTTGTTTGTTTGAACGCGCTAATCTCGGGAACTACTGCACAGATTTGAAAAATTCTTTAACCGTTGGAAAGCTTAGTTATTCTTGAGCGCTATAGCCGCTATAGGCTATATATGTACCAAGGGCGAAGCCGGGGCAGATTGCTAGTTATTTAGATAGTTCATTTGCATATTTTTTAAATTCTTGAATAAAACGTGCCAATGAATGACAATAAGAAATGATCATTGAAGTGTCCTGTCTTTAGACAAATAACTAGACAAATAATCATGTAAAAAACTGTGTGGGTCTGTGAGCTTTAGACCTAGCAAGTCTATCACAAACACTCAATAGTTATATGTGCCATAAACCTTAAAGGCGCTTAGACCCGTATCTTGTCAACATCGTTATTTTCGTCAACGTTTTTGTAAATAACCGATCACTGTCAATGACCATAAATAAAAAGCATTTTCTTGTTTTAGGTGCCAAAATCATTTTACAACTTTATCCTTGCGGATTATAATGACGGTAAAATGAGGATCATTTTGTTTGCTACCCAGAAGAGTAGAGAGGATCTAGGAAGGTGTCGTCATTTATATTGCCGTTTCTGGGGGCCCATTATTGAGTGTGCAAGTCACCCCCTGCCCATTTTATTATCCATGTATACCATAACATTGATCAGGCAGGGGACATAGCTTTTCCATAGTTCTAGATAACCAATCCACTATAGCCACCCAAACCCAATATGTTTTGTTTCCATGTTCTGCAATAGTCCTACACCAACAGGGGATTGTCCTTGGGTGCACTTGTATAGTGTATACAGGGATAATCGTCGGTTGGTGCCTCATTCCTTTTGAAACTGTCAAAGGGGCCTCTGCGAGTTGGCTTCGGCCCCTCGTACGCCGTCCAAAAGACCGGGACCCCATGGTCCCGAGATATGTTAATAATAATACTAATAATAATTATTAATAAAAAAAATAAAAAATAAAAACCAGCCAAAGAGCTGAGAAGGAAAAACACTACAAATAATAATAATAATACTTTACACTATTAGTTTTAAGGTTTGTCACTGTGATTGCAAACCAGATGGATTTAATAGCTTTTTTTTATTTAAGACAACGAAACAATCTGTGATTTTTTTGTAAATTTAATATTTACAATTAGATAATAATTTCTTTCTAGAAATCTAATTTTCTTTTTAACTATTTCCCTCACTAGTATCCCTGATTTTTACGCGTTTTAATTATTATGAATCTGTTATTATTTATATAATTAAACAATACCATAATGCAACAAAACCAAACAACAAAAAACAATTTTATATTTAGTTAAGTGAGGTTTTTCAATATTTACAATACACTATATGTTTTAAAATTTGTCAGTGTGATCACATACCAGACGGTTTTTAATATATTTTTTAATACCTAATATGTAATTATTAAGCAATTTTGACTTTTAAGACAACGAAATTCAATCTGTGATTTTTTGTAAATTTAATACTTAGATAATAATAACTTTTCAACTGTTTCTCCCCACTAGTACTTAATGTGATTGTTACCCGTTCTAATTATTATGAATCTGATAATATTTATATAATTAATCAATACCAAACAACAAAACAAAAAGAAATTAAATTATTTTTTTTTAATATTTTGTTTTGTGTGAGTATCGTTAAAGAGAATGTATGATATAATATACAACGTGTAACAGAATAAGCGCAAGACCTGAAAGTAGTTTGCTCAGAATTGGCTTCTGAATCGATTTCCATCATTATTTATATGTGTTAATTTTTCATGAAAAAATCTTTTCTTTAACTGAAATTAGAACCACCGCATCTTAACAACGTAATAAGATATTTTATTTAAGGAAATTTAAGCCTTATCTCAAAGGAATAAAGCCTATTCAAATGCATAACTAAATTTGTAATAAGCTCATAGCTATCCTTTGTGTAGTGCGCGGTAAATAAAATAGTTAATTTAAGGAAGCTTAATCCTTATTGCAAAGCAATATGTCTAATTTAAATGCAAAAACTAATTTGTTGTTCGGTCATAGGTCTTTACACACACATAAACATTGCTTTTTATTACGTTTGAGCTAGTTGTGTTAAAAAAAGTTAATTTAACGAAATTTAGACCTAATCCCAAAGTAATAAAGCTTTTTTAAATGCACGACCGAATGTGGTCTTCCATATTCTAAGAAATGACAAAATATTAGGAATTTTGTGGTTCGTTTTTTGCAAATGGAAGATTAATGTGAAAGAGGGAGATGCATTAATTTGCCGACTTACCCCTTTGACGTTTGATATGCCGCCGCAAGCGCCGTCACCGCCCGCGGTGCGCCCGCTCACAAGGGTAGTTATTCGCCGGCAGCGAGCGACAAGTGTTCCCGAATGTCATTTGTTTACGTGCGCGATGGCATTCCAGTACACCAATATTCAGTACACGGAGATGGTGAGGACACTGGCTCGTTGCTACGATAATGTCGAGTTAGCGTGTTGAGAGTTCAACGCAAGATATGGTACCAGATTGAGCGCCAGAACAATGTTAAGTGCAACTCAGCGTCTGAGGGACTCCGGTACCTTTCGTCCTAACACGGCCATAGATAGAGGGGCGAATGTGCGCACTAATTTCTTCTTTCTTTCTAAATAAATAAACTAAGTTTGCATCGAGCAAGGCGGGGGACATTTCGAAAGTGTACTAAAAAGGAGACGAAGAAAAAATAGTGACATAGTGTAGTGTAAATACTTAGTTCAGTTTTGTAAGTACCTTCATGTTTACCAATTTTAATTACTGTAAATATTATGATTCAAATCTTTTAAACACGCAGACTTTGAATATGATATCGCGACAGTTGGTTAGGTAGGTACGCATCAGAGATAATAAGTGAGTCGGGCGGCCGCCAAAAAGACCACCCTATCACGTTTACTGATAGATCGTAGACGGCCGAAAAGTTGCTTGATTTAAAAATGCTTCCGCTTTACTAAACCTTACAATCTTAGAACAGTCCTACAGTCCAAAGCCTGTGAAAATGTGATGGAAAGATGGAATCATAAATTTACTAGTAATGTTCGGTCATTGAACTAACGTACAGTCACGGACTTTAATTGACGAGACACCTGGCACTGTTCGTATTTTAGTCGTGTAATGCAAATCGGGTTTATTCGGTTCCCGACATGTAAAGTCATATGTCTTCGTATTAGAAGAAGAAAATTATATTTCGTATCTTTACCGGTTGGCTAACCTGAGAGCCAGAACTACAAACTTGACAGTAGAGTGACTACTCAAAGTCAACCAATTGTAGGTCTAGCAACAGTAACCTAACAACGATAAACAATTGTTGCTAGGTTACTTTTGCGATAGTAACGTTAGCGTACGGAGAAATTCTCTGACATCGATATTTCAACTGTCACTGTCTTCAGTTAAGTTTTCAGAATTATTGAGTTAATGAGCTATGATTCAAAGGAGGTCAGTATAAAATAGATTGGATAAACTTAATGCAACATTGTATTTATTTTTATCATTAGAACTTATTAGTAAACCTCTATGGATAAGACTATTTCCGATTCAAAGTATTTTGTCATCTTGATATTTTAACTGTCACTGTCTTCAGTTATGTTTTCATAATTATCGAGTTAATGAGCTATGATTCAAAGGAGGTCGGTATCAAATATATTGGATAAACTTAATGCAACATTGTATTTATTTTTATCATTGAGAACTTATTAGTCAACCTCTATGGATATTTCCGATTAAAAGTAATTTATTCGTCATCTTGTTTACGAGCTTGCCATTTGAGTTCGTATTTAATCGTGTAATCTCGTGAATGTATGAAA
This sequence comes from Lithophane semibrunnea, assembly GCA_947363905.1. Taxonomy (NCBI): domain Eukaryota; kingdom Metazoa; phylum Arthropoda; class Insecta; order Lepidoptera; family Noctuidae; genus Lithophane; species Lithophane semibrunnea. The sequence continues at coordinate 14,241,772 of OX376199.1, read as the reverse complement.
GTAAACAAGATGACAAATAAATTACTTTTAATCGGAAATATCCATAGAGGTTGACTAATAAAGTCAACCTCTATGGATATTTCCGACTATAAGTAATTTATTTGTCATCTTGTTTACGAGCTTGCGATTTGAGTTCGTGTTTAATCGTGTAATCTCGTGAATGTATGAAACTGCAAAATTGAAAAGTTTGAACGTGGCTCATCAATTAAAGTCCGTGACTGTACATACCTAATGCATACGCTTGCTTGTGTACCTACCTACCTAGCCAGCTGGCAGGCACACGCACGCGTGCGGCATGCTATTAGTGTGCGTGGAGATGGAGTAGTGTGCTCAAACGTTTCATGTTTAGTCAGGACGTCTATTTTATAAAAAATTACTTGATGTGGTTTAATTAAATTAAATTACAGATATTATTTTAGTCTTATAATTTAATATTCTAATTGGAGTGTATGAGCTCTTGCGTTTATTCCGTTACACGTTGTATAATAGTTACCAGTTTAAGGCTGCCTGTCCACCGGAGCGGAGCGAGGCAGCGGAGCGGAGAAACGGAGAAATATTAACCAATAGGACTGCACAAAATCTCCGCTCCTCTTTAGTGGACAGGGAGTTGCGAACTAGTTTAAAAATTCATACAAAACCGGTAAGCGGAGCGGGGATGCAAGGCAGCGGAGCGGAGAAACGGAGCGGGGAAGCGGAGCGGGGAAGCGAGTGCAGGCGCGGGCGCCAGTTGCGCCCGCAGTGTGCCGCCGTAGTCCGACCAGTGCGTATGTGACCGACGCAGTGAACACAATGGATGAAAAACTTATTGAAAGTGTGAAAAAGTTTCCGTGCATTTGGAACACATCTTCAGAATTTTACAAATGCAACGAAACAAAAGATGCTGCGTGGGACCAAATAATCATTGAAACAAACATATCGGATGGTAAATAATATTATGTATCTTTATTCTATAATACCCTCTAGTAGGTACATATTGATATCTTTTTTTTATTTAACAAAATAATACCTAAATAATGTCCGCGGCTGGCCAAACTATCCAAATCTGTCACACATCACTGACTATAGATTCTTTTCAAAATTCGAGTATCTTGCCATGGAACCTTCCCCTGATTATTGTTCACAATACATTTCGCGAACTTGAAAACCATCATTAATAGAATGTTGTGTTTGTGTAATATCACCAACTGATAATAATGTTTGCTCCATGTTATTTTCAATATTGTTTATATAATCAGGTTGTCTTTGAATTAAATAATTGTGCAAAACACATGTTGCTTTTATTACCTTGTCAACTGTTTCTATTTTGCATTCGAAATCTTTATGATACACGTACCACTTTCTCGTCAATACACCGAAAGTTGCCTCAACAATGCGACGTGCTCTTGATAATCGGTAATTAAATATTTTTCTTTCTGCGTTTAGTCCATCACGTGGGTATGGCCTCATAAAATTTTCCATTAATGGAAAAGCTTCGTCTCCTATAAATACGAACGGCATTTTTGCACCACCTTGATACAATGGTACCGGCTCAGGTAAATTCAATCTCTTCTCTTTTAGACTCTTTCCGAAAATGCTGTTATCAAAAATTCCTGCATCAGAAAATCTTCCCATAGATCCCACATCAACCATTCTGATTTTCCTTCTGGCATCAGCTAAACACATCAATACTACAGAAAATCTCTTTTTGTAGTTGAAAAACGAGGACCCAGTTTTCGAGGGAGCCTTGATATATACGTGCTTGCCATCAAGAGCACCTGTACAATTTTTAAATTGCCATAGTTCATCAAAATCTTTTGCTATTTCTTTCCAGTCGTTTTCTGTTGGTTGCGGCATGACAAGAGGTTGCAATACATTCCATAAAGCATCACAAACCTCATCAATAATTCTTGATACACTTTTTAATCCAATTCTAAAATTTTCTCCCATCGTTGTAAATGAGTGGCCGGTTGCTAAATACCTGAAAAATAAAAGTAATTTTTTTTTATAAATAGACCATGGAATAATTTTTTGTGTTTGTTGATTGTTTCAGTTAAAACTGCCAAGTCGCGATGGAAACAACTGAGAGATAATCATCGAGATGCCTTAAAAAGACAAAATGCAACAAGGAGTGGACAGGCTAGAAAACAACGAAAAGAATGGAAATATCAGAAAGCCATGTCATTCTTATTGCCTTACATGTGTAACAGAGACCGGTCATCAAATTTTGCGCCCTTGGATGACTCAGTAAGCGAAACTTCAAATCCGCCAAATACCATTGATGAGAGTTCACGGGAATCATGCAATTTGTTGCCATCAAATTCAAATAATCTTCCTTCTGTCGATGTTCCTAATGATTCAACAGCTTCTGGGCCTCTCCCATCCACATCCAAAAAAAGAAAGAACGATGAAATTCTAGATCTTTTGAAAAAAAATCAAAAACGCCGCGAACTGTTGGAACAAGAACGGATAGAAGTTAAAAACATGATGTCAGCTAGTGATAAGTACGATGAAATAGACTTATTTTTTTTAAATTTGGCTGCATCGGCGAAAAAGCTGCCGTATTATTTACAACTACAAATTAAAAAAACCTGCTTTAATGCGGTAATATCAGCTGAAGAAAGTAATCTTCAACATAGTTGGTATTCTCCGAATAATTATGGTTATTCTACAGCCTCATCAACACCTACAACAGATAATATCAATACTAGTATCGATATCGATACTCCTAGTGCTCCAAATGATATTAACACTAGTATTAATACTCCTAGCGCTTCACAAATTCAAACAACCCAGGATATTGAAACATCTGCAGCAGAGCAAACAGGACCCAATGAAAATGCGGACAACTTTGAGACAGATTATGATTTTTAAATTAATATAACATGGCATCGACTGTATGCAAAAATAAAAGTTACTTTGATTTCAAAATGTGTACTTACTTTAAACACACTGCTAATCTTTCACAGCTACTGATTGAATTTCTGTAATTTGTGTCTTGTTTCCGAATATATGGTTCAATCAGGGAGTGAAGTTCATGAAAAGTACATCTTGAAACTCTATAAGATTTTTCGAAAGTTTCTTCATCAGCAGTTTGGAAAAAAGTAAAATATTCACTGTGTTCTGAACGATGTTTGATATGATTTCTTAACCAAAATCTATGTTTCCTTATAGAATTGTTCAAATAGTATACGGTAAGTAATTCGGTTTCTTCTGACTCCAACTCTTCTTCCTCAAGCAATGTAAGGTAATAACGTATTAACTTTTTCGATAACATGTCTGCTGTCACTGACATTTCGCGTAGAACTAAACCAATCGCCCGCCGCCGGGAGCTCGAAATGACTCGTCGCGTACTCGCGGCCTAGCTCCGCATATTGAAAAACACAGTGGCAACTCCGCTCCGCATTACTTTCTCGCTCTGCTCCGCAGCCTCGCTCCTCTCCGGTGGACAGACACAGTACGCAACTCCGCTCCGCATTACTCCGTTTCTCCGCTCCGCTGCCTCGCTCCGCTCCGGTGGACAGGCAGCCTAACACTAATTGTAAAAATTCAAATAAATAATCAGCAACAAAGTCTTATATAGATTCATTGACTAAGCAGGCTAGATGTCGTCTTACATTATGTAATGGGCCTTCTCGCTTACTCACTCGTTTTTGGATTGAATTGCTATAATGTAAGCCGTCATGTTGACGGCTGTTTTTGCTATGTCATATTACATTTTCCTAATGTTAAATTCATTTATATATTTTCTTAATGATACGTATATAAAACTGTATTTACGACAACACCACACAAAGTAATCTTGTAATTATTATGTAGGTCCTACTGCAATGTGATTATTATATGCATATCATTTGTATTATCTGTGCGTTTTATTTATTAATAACATCCCGTTTGAATACACTTTACTCTTTGAAAACACAATAACATTGGTCTTGAATACAGATTATAGTGCCGAAAGCAAAAACATAGTTTTCTCTCAATTTCATACTTTTGGTTAAGCAACTTCGATGAAGATGATGCATAAATGAGTTTTTAAAAATCATCGATATAATTTATTACGTTAACTTCATGCTCTTCCCTATTTTTAAACGTGGGTGCGCTTCAAGGAATAAAATTTTAATTTTTTTTAATTGCTATCGGGAGCGCTACTAAAAGGTGCGCTCCGAGGAATAAAAAAGGAGCGCTTCATTAGGTGCGCCTCAAAATGGTAGCGCTTCGAGGAATACCTCCCGTAGGAGGATAAGTACTTAGTGCTACCCGTGCGAAGCCGGGGCAGCTAGTAATAAATAAAAATATTATGATTTGAACAATTTGTTTCTAATAAATAAAGATATTAATATGATTTGAACAATTTGTTTCATTGACTGTACTTTTCGTCACATTTGACGTGACGGCACCGGGCAGAATTTTTCCAACATCATACAAAAGAACAAGTAGACGTGGTGGCGACTCGACGTGGCGGGAATCGACGTCAAGGCTACTCAACGTGGCGGGACTCGACGTGCAGGGAACAAATCTCGCGTCAGTTGTTGTTCCGAAGTTTGAAGTGTGTAGACGTACTTATTGTAGAGCGAATCTCATTCCGGCTTTTGTTATTGCTGTTTCAAGGTAAGTTGACAATATTTACCCACTGTTTTTATCATAGTGCAATAGTAATTAGTTTCGGATAAAATAGAGTGTATAACAATAGACGTAACTGCAATTTTAACTACCACAACAATATTTTGATAAAATCAAACACTTGTTTCGTTACTTCCTTTTTTGTTACTTTGGGGTAGTAACGTATAAGCGGAAAAATTAAGTAACAAAAACGGAATTATAAAGCTATGTTTACAATTTAACAACACAAGAAAATGCCACTAACTCACACTAACACTAAGAAAAAATGAAGCGATATAGAGATAAATTAAAACAGAACCCGGATAAGTTGGAAGAAATAAGAAAGAAAAATTTAGAAAGAATAAAATCAAAATATAAATATAAAAAAAAATCGGAAATGACTGAAATAGAACAAAAAAATCAGAGAAAAAACTGGAAAGAAGAAAAACAAAAACAAAAGAACAAAAAATCTCAAAAAACAGCATGTAGCGGAAGCTCTTCAACCACAATGGCAGATATTTTAACGGACACAATGGAAATATCAATGGGAACGTCCTCCTCGGAAATAACACTATCTGAGACGTCGACAGAAACACAATCAACAATATTAAGATTGTCAAAAACTGTAGGAAGTCTACGAAGGACTAGAAATAAATTGAAAACAGAATATGACAAAGCAAAAAGTCGAATTGCTTATTTAGAACGAGCTAACGAAACGGCAAGAAAAAATATATATCGACTACAAAAACATGTAACGGAACAAAAAAAGAAGTTTGAGACTGAATTACTAAAAATGAAAGCCAGAAATGAAATCCTCAAAAGCTTCTTTGAAGATAACTTACAAAAATTGTGAAAATAATAAGGAAAGAGACCTGATAAATTGCAAATAATAATTTGGTGCTAAATAGTAACGCACAGACGTCTGTTTCGAAACAAATTGGTATACGGTGTAGAAAGAAAAAATCTGTTAAACGTATAATATCGGACTTAAAAAAATCTATTATCCCCTGGACGGTCCAATTCGCTCCGAGTCTTTGCGCACGCGTGTCAAGGCCACTTCTGGGTAGTCTGTAACCCATACCCGAATAGGACTACTTGAGATTATAACTATGATACGTTTTAAGTTTGTATCGGAGATGTTTACATAACATATGTCGTTGGAATCGGATCGAGATAAGCTATGTTAATAAAGCTAGATAAATACAGTTTTAAAATGTGAAATATTGTTAATTTTAATGTAAACTGAAGCGAAGGGGTTTTTTTTCAATATACCGTCAAATAAAAATACATAGGAATAAAATTCAAATTCAAAATGTTTTCACCTATTTTACATAACGATACACTATTTAACACTAATAAATAAAAAAAAACACAATGTTAACAACACTTTTGTTTGGATTGTATAATCTTACCATATGAGTCATCACGGCGGCGATCGAAATCGAAGTGTTGTTGAAACACAGATGAACGTGTAACGTTGCATATTAGTAGAATCGGCCCCCTGTGCTAAATAATGGATTAGCTGTCGTAAAACAAAAGCTTTGTCCTTGGGACGACACCGAAACTTCAACTATAAACAAGTCTTTTTTCTCCGCCGCGTCGGTGCCGGCTGCGCGTTCGATAGATACCTATAAAGTCATTCTACTATTTCATAAGCAAACTGGAAACTAAACTTAAGCCGAATCGCAACTGAATCGCAACGGGAACGTAACAGCGGTAACGTGTGTTACCAACATGCCAAATAGTATATTTTAATAATACCACAGAAAAAAAAGGTGTATCAAAAAATGTTACTAAAGGCGAATAAGTGACATTAAAAGTATTTTCTAACGCAAAAAGATATAAAAACCATAATTATACTTTTGTCCTGTATATTTTATTGTTACACGTACAACATTTTCAATACTAAAAACTCAGAAAGACGTTTCGTTTTATGTCCAGTCCAGCTGGGCGAAGCTGTGAAAAGAAACGTTTCGGTTATGTCAAAGACAGACTCAAAGTTAATGTAAACAAACAGTGGAAAGCAAAAACTTTTATTGAGTTCACTATAAATAATGGTTGAATTACTGTGAGTATTCGTTTTAAAATATTACTGATTATTTATTCATCAAATCAAATATTGCACCATAGAACGTTATTTTTATTTTGTATCGAACAAAAAAAACAGTTAAGTAAATATTTATGACACACTTGAGGGTTTTACACACTCACGAGGCACTTGAATTAGCTATAACAAAACAAAAAATGGTTAAATTATGTGAGCACTCGTTGTATGGTGCAGATTGGTGCATTTCATCTACTGGTAAAATATTTATGCCCGTTTTCACCGATGTCCCCTAAGTTTATGGGATCCCCTAAGAATGGTAAGGGGGCAGTTAGGGGGTGGTTTCTGTTTCACCAACAGTAAGGGGTCAGTTATACGATAAAAGGTCCCCTAAGTTTAGGTGGTCGAAATGTGGCCCCTTAAACCGGCACATACGTAAGTGATCTCTCAAGCAACGAACATGGATAGTGAATTATATGAATTTATTGAAAATTTAGAAACTGTTTCTATTATATTCGACGTAAATAATAGCCGTAGACCTAAAATATATCGAAAACGACCAAACTACTTTGAAAGTTTTGATGAAACTGACTTTTTTCGGAGATACAGGTTATGTAAATCTTCAGTGTTGTATTTATTGGAAATGATTGAACATACCTTAGAATTTCCTGATAATAGGTGAGTACTTAACATATGAAAGTTATTATAATTTAATATTTAAAAAAAGATTATCCTTTGTACCTACGTGGTATTTTTTCTTGGTTTAGTCGGCGATACTTACGTCGTTATCTAATTACCATGTAAACCATACACTTGTGAGTTACGAACCTCCTTATTGTACATTCGCATAGTTACAATTAAGTAAATCATGTTTTATTTTACTTATTTCAGAAATAATTCTATATCTCCAATAAATCAGTTATTAATAGCATTGAGGTTTTATGCTACGGGTAATCATTTGTTGGCTGTGGCAGACATGGGTGGGATCAGTGTGGCTACTTGCAGTCGAATAATAAAAAGAGTGTCTGCAGCAATTGTGACTCTACGTCCACAGTTTATTAAATTTCCTGAAACAAGTGCGGAGCAAGAAAATGTGAAGATGGAATTCTATAATATTGCAAGATTCCCTAATGTTCTTGGATGCATTGATTGTACCCATGTGAAAATACAATCACCAGGTGAAACTTCAACACCTTAAATTAGTTTAAAGTAATTGTCAAAATTATGAAATTAAACTGTACCTATTTAATTATTACCAACCTACTTACGTAAAATTAAATGGATGTATTGTATGTATTTTTTAAGGTGGAGATGATGCAGAGCTATTTAGAAACCGGAAGGGATACATGTCCATAAATGTTCAAACAGTAGCATCAGCCAATTTATTAATAAGAGATGTTGTGGCACGTTGGCCAGGATCAACACATGACTCGGCTATTTATCAAAATAGTAACACATACAGAAAATTTGAAAGAGGAGACTATGCTGACAGCTATTTACTGGGTGACAGTGGATACCCATTGAAGGTAAATAGTTAATGCTAAAAATACAATCCTCTTTCTGGGGAATCAGGTAAAAATAACGGTTTAAGTTTATCCTGTCAGTTTGTTAATTTTACAGTAAGATTATGTACATTATAATTATATCTAGAATAATATAAAAGATATATAAAGAAATAAATAATTTTACTATTTAGGTATTTCAAGTTGAATTTATTTTCAAAAATTACAATTTCTAATCATTCTTCGGCGCACCAAATAAATTCTTCAGATTGAAGTTTCCACCTGTAAAGTAAATTATAAAGTTAAGGACTATTAAAGCAGCCGTGATTTTTTTGTTTCAGTCTCATCTGTTGACTCCATATTTAAATCCCACCATGAGAGGGCAGCAAAAATACAATGAGGCTCACATTAAAACTAGAAATGTGGTGGAAAGGCAGTATGGAGTCTTAAAACGACGTTTTCCTGTCTTAGCCATTGGTATAAGATTAGAATTGAAAAATGCTATCAATGTAATTATTGCGTGCTGCGTCTTACACAACATGTGTATTTTAAGAAATGAAGAGGAACCAGTCAATGAACATATTGTTCCCAATATAGAAGAACTTATTTCAAATGGGAAAATAACTGATGTCACAACAAACTCTCAGAACGCATACGGGCTTCGAAGATTACAAATTATTTTGATAACATGTAATAAAATAATGTAAAAGGCAAAGTAATATTAAAGTTGATAATAACCGTGAATAATTTATATTACAATTATAACATACCTTTTATTTGATTAAATACTTCTATTTTTATTTCAAGGTCTTTTCTTGCTGAATCCAGTTGTAACTGATACAACTTTCTTTTAAATTCTATTTCTTCTTCCAACAATTTTCTTTTTAGGTCTTCGTTTTCAGTTTTTTTTTTATTCATTCCTTGAAATCCTGTAAACAAGGTGGCCACAACTTCAGATTGTTGTTGGTTCTGATCTTTTAGTATAGGCCTACGCCTTTTCCAAAGAGGAGTTGTTGGAATCTTTGAACTTGAGGGTGTGTTTGTTTCCACAATTTTGTCTTGCTTTACTTCACCTATTGAATTGTCCTGAAAACAAACAAATCAGTTTAGTACAAGAAAACATTTTGTTGTAAATAAAGTTATGGTGTAAAGTAACAAGTAGATGGAAAGTGATAGAAAGGAGATGGCGGGATAAGCTCATGAAGCTCTTGCACACACTCTCCAAAATACAGTCTGGCATATTATAATAGTAGTAGTACTTACTGTAACTAGTTCAGTATCAAAAATTATAGTCTGCAATTCTTCATCAACTACTTCTAAATCGGTGACCGGTGAAGTATTAATTGGTATGGTGATGACTGAATCTGAATCTAGAACATCAGCAATACCACTGCAGCCTCGACCCATCAAATCGCAGACTTGTTCGAGTATTGGGTCTGTTTTTGAATTAGATGGTCCTCCACCCGTTCCAGTGGTACAACTCCTGTTTCTTGAGTTGTACATTTTTGCTTCACTCTTCATTTTCTCCCAGACCCTTATGAGAGCATCTTTACCCCTAAAATATAAAGTTGATATAGTTTCTCACGTGGAATTATTAAGGTATTATTCATAGAGATAAAATATAGCATGTTGATTTGTTTAAATGATAAATTGATGACTAACCTGTACGTGTTTCCCGTCGAATTATATTGGGTACAGAGGTTTATCCAAGCTTCGTTCTTCGCTTGATTGGTGGTACCATCTGTTCTTTTATTTAAAATAACCTTTCTGAAAGCATACACCAATTTCACCAGCTTGTCTTTCTCATCCATTGAGAAATTTTGGCTTCGCTTCCTCTTTTCTGCCATGATGCCGTAACAATCGTAAAGTTGGTTAAATACCACGCAACGCACCCTCACAAATCACAACAAACAAACAATCTTTTCTATCTAAACTCTTTGCAAACAATCAAATCTCACGTCGATGCGCACAAAATAAAGAAGTGTCAACAGTCAAATACAAAAATATGACCACAGATAACACGCGAGGTTTCTTAATGTTTACACAGAGTAAATAAGCAAAAAATTATGAAATTAATTACAAATATGATTGAAATAATATTTACTATTGCTATCAAAGCATGATTTATTAATAATTGTATCCATATAAGTGTATACTTTAGAGAATTTGATAAAAAACTATGTTGTTCAGTGTATCGATAAGTTCAAAAACGGATCAGTCACTATTATCGAAAACAAAACGTCACCTAAGTATGTGCCCCCTAGTTAGGGGACAAAATAGGTGGTGAAACGAAATTTAAGTTAGGGGCTAGTTTGGGGGAGCTTTTAAGCTAACAGTCCCATAAGTAGGTGGTGGTGGTGGAGGTGGGATGTTGGTGAAAACGGGCATTAGTCTCGTTGCAAGTGTTGTTCTGTTCACATTGAACGCCGTGGTGGCCACCGGTGAGCGACAGTATACTTTCCATATGGGCTGACGCCGATTCGCGATTTCGGCAAAAGAGATTGGGCAAAATTAACCCAGAACCAACAGAAATAATTTATATGTCGGTTTTTTAAGCTTAAAAAATACAACAATTGTATGCAATTTTTTTCCCGCTATGTGCTGTCAATCAGCTAAAATAAAATGAAATAACTAAACTTATTTGAAAGTAAGAAAACTATTCGTAATACTAATAAAACCATAATTATAGAAATACATATTGAAACATGATCACAAGATCGACCAATACGTACACTCTATAGTCTTTCTCGTCGAAAAAATAACGCGCGCCGCCTGCCGCCGCGCGCGCATATCCCTGACCATCAAAATCATACCCGTTATTTTATTATACTACTGTTTCACTCACACACATGTATTAGACCGAGACAGACTATCGACACCATGCCGCGCCTACTGTAACCTATTGCAGTCCATCGCTGGCTATAGCTTCGTTGTGATCTGTGCGCTTAAGTTATTTATGATTTATTTACGTCGACCTTTGCTTTGTTACTCGGACTCTGATATCGAGGGTATAGTGTTAAAACCCAATAAGTGTCGAAAAATGAAAAATCGTTTTATCAGTACATCTTAATGCATTTTTGACGCTCTTTCCAATGGTCTTACCCAATAAGTGGAATTCGCAGTAGAAAGAAAATTACTTGAGCTAATAACCCAATAAAGTGACTGCGTTTAGTCAAAACTTAAAAACTGGTACCCTATAAAGTGTGTTATCTTGTTACATAATATTTTTATTTTACGCTAAAACCGCATAAAGCTATTTATTGGTATTGAGTGTTCAGTGATTTCAACTAAAATTACCCAACGGCTTAGAGGCAATAATCACTATTTGTATTTATCGGGTTTTAGCTTTACATACGTAGATAAAAAAACAAACAAAACCAAAAGCTAAATCAAAACAAATGTGTTTGTCGGGTTTTATTGTTCGATTATATTTCAAAAGTAACAAGTTATGTTCAGTTATATGGTATTCGCTCACTGCGTCAACTAACTTTCTTCAAACTTTGTTGGGAGAAGAACCCAATAAATCAATTTGACCTATCAACTTCTAGCGTAACTGTTGTCAGTTTGCGACGCGCATTTGCATCGCATTCACGCACGCGTCGTCCGCGAGTATTGTTTTCGAAACTCTTCTGTTTGTGCTAATAGTTTGTGTTTGCTACGATGGGTGATCGAGGAAGGAAATTAGTGCAACTAGCTTGCATTAAGCCGCTGATATCAGGTAAATTCTCACTTTATGGATATTCTTTCCGAAGTAATGAAAAATGAAAGTAACCTAACCAAGTTTTATTGTTCAATTCTTATATTAAACTTTGATTAAGCAATTTAGCTTTAGTTGCAATGCAATCAGCCTATTATAATAGCTAATTAATTGTGTTATAAATAGTACATTATTAATTTGGTAAGTCATACCAACCAAAGTAACGAGAGCGGCGGCGGCGTAAGCATTTGCGCCACTGTTTCATGCGATGCGCTGTGAAGTGAGCGGGAGAGCAATAATCACTCGCGGTTCACGAATTTTAATACTAATTTCTATTATCAAATACTTACGGTGCGCTGTCGGCGGACTTCCGAATTATGCGGTTTTACCACTAACAACTTTTACCGATTTTAAAACGGATTCTACAGTAATAAAACAATGTTATAACTGTTGTTTCGGTTAATTATTTATCTCTTAACATTATTTAAGTATTATTATAACACTAAATGTTGGTTTTAGATATTTTCGATGATGGTATCATGGAAGTGGAACTGCCTTTGGAAAATCGAAATCCTACAAGTAGTTTACAAGATGCTTATGGTAAGTTATCCGTGATGTATTTCATACCATGTATTGTCAACAAAATACACGTTTATGGGTAGGTCTGGAAATATTCATACTTATTTGTTATTTTTATTAAATAATTAGGTATAAGTTGTTATTTACTTACATATTTACAGAATAAACAATTTATAATATAACGTTTTATTTTGTTTTTAGATAGTACAAGTTCCAATTTGGAAAAAAGCTGTGCTAATTTGAAGAATCTAGATCCGACTAGTAATTTACACGATACTTATGGTAGGTAGTTAGGTACCTCTCAAATGATGTTATTACTTTACCTACCATAAGTGTTCGATATTTTGTGTTGATTATACTTATTAATTTTAGATATAGCTGTGCCTTTGATGTCAAACGATGTTGATACAATTTCAAATAGTTCATCAGATCTGAACATTACGCAAATGGATACTGTTTTAAAAATGAAGGATCTTCTCGAGGATAATTTCATGAATACAGGTACTTATATTTTTTCCAATTCTATCTTACTAAGTATATCCGTGTAGTATGTGGGCGGCGCAAGACAGAGCATGCGTGACATGGCGATCCTTTGGAGTGGCCTATGTCCTTCAGTGGGCGTCGTTTAGGTGATACGAACACCTGTATTGATACAATTAAATTGTTAAGTTCTGTGTTATCATGATAACATAGTATTTTAACGATTTTTTATTATTTACACAGGTCAATCTCCTGAGGTAATTGCGTCTACAAGTCAGATCATTAGTTGTTATGCGTCAGATGTATCAAGTGAGAAAGAATACCTCTTTGGCAGTGACTTTTCAGATAAAGATCCTACTTACGTGCCAGATTCAGATGAAAATATTCAAAACGATAGTGGTTCTGACTGTAATGTGATAATTCCCGAGGAATGTCAAAACGATACAGGCAAAGAATACGTTTCATTGATTCTTGAAAATATTTTGGATAGAGTTTGGTTATCCGTCAAACCCCTAACGAGACGAAAGAGAGCTCAACCAAGAGAGTGGAAACGAAACATTAGTAAGGCGAGAAAAGCTGAGGGATTATCTTACATTACAAAAGGTGTTACTAGATCGGGCAAAGTGCCAAAGCCCATTCTATGTGATAAATGCATATTTAAATGTACTCAAAAGTTTTCTCCTGACGAACGAAACGTTTTCTGTCGTAATTATTACAATATGAACTTTGTATCGCAGAAGAATTTTATTCTCTCATGCCTAAAGATTCAGCCTGTAAAGACCAGGAAACTACAGAAAACATCAAATAAAAAGGATCGCACAGTCAGCAAAAAATACTTTTTCAGAAAGAACAACGAACAAATCCAAGTCTGGCGACTTTATGTATTAGTGTAGACGTTATAACTGACGCTGTGATTAAAGCTGATTCGTTCGGGATTTATAATAACGATGATCAACGCGGCAAAAAAGAACCACCTAATAAAACAAGCCCTGAAGACGTTGCTTTTGTGCAACAACATGTTGAATCTTTTCCTGTGATGGAGTCCCATTACTGTCGTAAAGATATCAAAAAGAAATATTTGGCTCCAGACGTAAAATCTATAAATAACATGTATAGATTGTATCAGGACATTTGCAGAGAATCAGAAATGGTAGCAGTTTCAGCATTTAAGTACCGTGAAATATTTAATGATAAGTATAATTTGAGTTTTTTTCATCCAAAAAAAGATTTATGCAACATTTGTTCAAAATACGAAAAAGCTGTCTCGAAAGAAAATTTGGAAGAAGAGTATCGGGAGCATTTACAGCGTAAAAAAATATGTCAAGCAGAAAAAGATGATGATAAAATTCGCGCTAATACAGATGCCTCGTTTATGTCTATTACTATGGATTTACAAGCTGTGTTGCAGATACCAAGTGGAGGGGAAAGTATATTATACTATATGAGGAAATTAGTGTTGTATAATTTTACTATTTACGAAGCAAAATTACCAAATAATGCATACTGCCTCTGTTGGAGCGAACTAAATGGTAAAAAAGGGAGTTCTGAAATAGGTACGTGCCTCTATTACTTTTTATCGAAAGAATTACCCCAATCCATCAAAGAAATAAGTATTTTTTCTGACACCTGTAGCGGACAAAACAGGAATCAGTACATCTCAGCACTTCTGCTCTGGACAGTTCAAAAAATCGATCATTTAGATATAATCGAACAGAAATTCTTAGAGAGTGGCCACACTCACATGGAGGTGGATTCCATGCACGCTGCTATTGAATCAGCGTCTAAAAATAAAACAATAAGTAGCGTAAGTGAGTGGAAAAACGTTTTTACAGCAGCTAGAAAGAAGAGGGCCAAAACTATCACGAAAGAGGATGTAAAGGAAGCAATAGAGATTGATAATTATAAAGTGAGAGAATTTAAATTTAATGAAATGTTAGACTTGAAAAATCTTAGCGCTGCATTAATTAGAAACAAAATTAAAGATAACATGAAAGAAACGGTTAACTGGCTTAAAATAAAAAGGATTAAATATGTTAAAGGAGACCTAAAAATATATTTTAACTATGACATGTCCAAGAACTTTCGTAGCATAGATGTCTGTAAAATGTCCGTTAATACACCTAAAACTAGAGCTAAAAGAAATTCAAACCCGCCTTCAGTTAATGTTCAATTACCAAACGAAATAGAGCACTTATATTCCAGTCAATTACCGATTAGCCTTGCTAAAAAGAAAGATCTCCTAAATATGTGCGAAAAACTTATCATACCAGAGGAACTCCATGCATGGATACGTGGTATGAAGACGTACACCAAAACTACAGCCTTCGAAAGTGACGAAGAATGATTTACCTTGTTTTTTACTGTGATTCTTAAAATAAACAATTTATTAAAGTACATTATTTGTTTAATTTCTCTAGACCTAAAACCCAATAAGTCGGTGCCCTTTGTAACGTTTTTTTTTTAATAATAAAATGGACCAACTCAGAAACTTAAAAATACTGTTTTACACTAATTCAATGTATACACTTTTACCACAAATACTCATTATAACGATATTATTCGAATAACATAGGTATTTTTGTCCTTAAAACTTAAATATTGAATATCTCGAAAGTGACAATTTCGTACTTATTGGGTTTGAGCACTATACCCTCGATATATTACTCTGGTGATTTGTTTGTGAACCGCTGTCGTAGTTACTAAAAATGTCAGGTGTTAGTGTTAATCGGTGTGTGGTATGAACCCGCTCTGTGTTACGTCGACGACGACACGTCTTAACTGGACTAATATTACAAACGAATCGAGAATTCGTCGAACATCTTTTTAGGACTATTACACCACCACAAGAGGTAAGCATTATTTTTTATTGTAATCAGATTGATTTATTTTGTTTAGATAGATAGTTTTATAACTGTCATATTATACAACCCGTGCGCGATAAGTTGAGACCTGAGCGCGATGACGTCACAGACACGCATCTGTATTGAGTGCAATAAAACGTGGGTGCTCGAGGGAAGTGAAAGGGGAAGCAGGCGGGTGAGTCGCATTCCACGCGAGTCTCAACTTATCGCGCACGGGTTGTACATACTTTAAAGACACCTTAAGAAAAGTACGCGACAGGATGCTCTTGTTCCCCGCTACCTCGTCCGCCATCAGCCCTAGCACGTGCCCCCGCACGAGTCTAATCTAGTGGGGCCGGGTGTGCGCACTCGCCTTGCCAGCTCATACTTCGGCTAGGCTGCATTCCAGACCTTTCGGGTACTGTACATTGTTCGTTCACGATCATTTTCTTAGGTGCCTCCCTTTTCTTTTGCAGGTGACCTTTGATGGTTCAAGATCTGCCAGATCTTCAAGATTTGCCAGCATACCATGCATGCTGGCAAAGGATTGAGTCCGCTGTCAACCGAGCTCATCAGCCTCAAAATGTACCTACTCTCAATCTGAACACTACAATCGAAGTTACAGGGTTTTACCGAGCTGCTAACACATCTAGAAGATGTTTGTTTGATAACTGTAATGATTTAAATCTGCGAGTAGTACCAAACTCTATCAAGACATATCTTTTAAGTTACTACAGTTTGTACATACCTGAACTTGCACGTGTATGCCAAAATCATTTGATAAATACAACATGGGAAGACTTTGCAGCTAATGTAACTCGTCGTCAGACTGACTTTGGTTCTAATAGTTTTAGAGATATAGTCAAAATCTATACCACTGCACTAGAAAAAAAAAGTCACATCGATTTTGAAAACTATTTGGAAATCGATCAAGCTATCCTACATTTCTGGACTGGTTTGACACACGAGCAGTTTAATAGAAGTCTTGAAGAAACTCCTTCCCTTCGTCAAAGGACTAAGCTATTTAAAACAACATTAGGTGTTTACTTGTGCAAAATAAGAACAGGTGAACCCAATGAAAGGATTGCAGCATCTTTTAGCTTATCGAGAAGAACATTGGAAAGAATGTTTCAAATAGCAAGGGATTGCCTGACTAATGATTTCGTGCCACAACACCTTGGCCTAAACCATATCAGTCGTGATGCCGTTATACGGCAAAATAGATTATTGCCAAATCATATTTTTGGTACCGCTGATTGGAGTAAAGCAATCGCTTTTTGTGGTGGTAGTTACTTATCTATTCAAAAAAGCACAAACTTCTTATTTCAAAGAAGAAGTTATAGCCTCCATAAGTTCCGAAACCTAGTAAAACCTTTCATGTTGGTTTGTGGTAACGGATATATCATCGACGTGACTGGACCATATTCTGCACAAACATCGGACGCTGTGATAATTAAATCAATATTGGAAAATGAAAATGGTCCTTTGGAAGATGGAGCCTTTCACTAGTTTTTTGAAGAAGGAGACTGTTTCATTTTAGATCGAGGGTTCCGAGATGCACTAGGAGATTTAGAATCTTTTGGATATGTGCCGCACATGCCGCCATCGAGAAGATTAGGAGAACAACAGTTAACTACTGAAGACGCTAACAAGTCTAGATTGGTGACGATATGCAGATGGGTCGTGGAAACCGTAAACAGAAAATTCAAAAGAGATTTTAAAATATTCCGGCAGACATATTTTAACAGAGCATCAAAAATATAATGGTGGATTTTAAAATAGCAACTGCTTTTATCAATGCCTTTCAACAGCCTTATGATGACAGCGAGCACACAGAATCTTTTATACAGAGTATTGACGAAAATGTTAATAGAAATAATTATTTAGGAGAATATGTCGTACAAAATAACTTGAACCGACAACGGGCGACTTTTCAAGTGATGGAAGCTACTGATCCGACTTTTAATGATTTTCCGCAGATAATCAGAGAACAGATTATTTTATTTGCCGTCGGGACTTACCATCTCAAGATAGCTAGGTCATATTTCTGGGAGCACGTGCGAAGAAGTGGAGTATACCAAATAGAATTGTACAGGCATCCAGAACGTATAACTTTAAATAACATCTCTGGTATTTTGTTACGGGCAAGAATAGAATCAAGGCATGTTCGAACAAAAATATATTATACTTATATTATGTATAACCCAGCTGAAAGCGGGCATAACGCGATAAGTAATTATTATTGTTCTTGCATTCATGGTATGCGTACGTTGGGGAGCTGTTCTCACGTAATAAGCGTGATATATTATTTGGGTTACGCTAGACATGTAGGCATAGAACAGCCTGCAGCACTTATGGACTCTGTCATTATAGATTTAGACGGTTAATGACTATTAAATAAACCTTAAAACATTTAATATATCTGTCACCCCACAGAACTAACAAACAAACAATTAATTAAAAATAAATAAGGTTAATATACATGATAATAAGGGGTAGGTTTTGTTACTGTTGATGCTGGGTTTTTTTTATATGAAATTTGCCCATTGTCCTTTTACACATTATATTTTATTGGCTCATACGGTTTAAAATAGTCAAAAACCCCACTCTAAATAATTATTTCTTATTACTATCCAAAGAATTAACGAAATAATTGCTGCCGTACACTGGTGACCACCACGGCGCACGCCGTAGAAAATCTGCATTTCGTTCGCGCGGGGCCGCGGGGGTCGGGGCGCCGGCCACACCCCGCGCCCTCCGGGATTCCCGGAAGCACTGCGTGCGCTAGACACGCGCCATTAGAGAGTAATCGCATGCAAGGTCACGCGCATTGTTTATATTTCTTATTACATAATTATTTTGGATTGTTTTAGTGAAAGTTTTACCCTGGTTATCTCTAAAGTGAATAAACTGTATCCTGCCTGAGTCTAAGGAAAAGTGTGGTGTGAATCATGGATGATTTTGAAGGCTTTGAAATAACAAATGACGATTTGACGCAGATTGATAATATTGAAATTTCCTTGCTCAATAGTAGCTTTCAGTTAAGTTCGGAGTCTGAGGAAGAGTATGACTTACAACCACCTTTACGAAAGCGACGTCGACGAGTTCTGTCCATTACTGACACGAGCGACATTGAACTTGAAAATGCCGTGCCAAGTACTTCTGGTCACACCGCGTCGCTTCCTTCATCATCTACCATATGGCACCCACCAAAAGGTCATCAGCGTCGGATTATCCCGTCAATGAATTGCCAGGATTAGATCCACGACTTGTAAGAGAAATGGTCAGTAAGACCCCAGCAGATTTCTATCATCTTTTAGTACCAGACGAAGTATTTGAAATGGTGGCGGATTATACGAATAGCTTTGCTATCAATAAAGTCACAGGGTCTGGCGCGGCATCTAAATCTGCGCGAATTCGCCAGTGGAAACCAACATCCGCAGCAGAGATGAAACGATTTTTCGGATTGATTATTTTCATGGGGATCGTAAAATTACCCAAAATATCCGACTATTGGTCAAAAGATCCTGTACTTGAACAGAATTTTCGAAACCGATTTGAGCTGCTGTTGCAAATGCTGCACTTTTCTCAGCAAGACGAAGACAATAAATCTAATAGATTACACAGGATTGAGAAATTGCTCGAAGTTGTGAACAGGAACTTCCAAAAAAACTATAACTATCGGAAGGGGCCGAAGAGATCTGCATAGATGAAAGCGTGGTGCCTTTTCGCGGACGAATCATTTTTCGGCAGTACAATAAACAAAAAAGGCATAAATATGGTATAAAGGAGTTCAAGTTATGTACCATTCCTGGATATACATACAAAATAAATGTATACGCAGGAAAGAACAACGACGAAGTCAATACTACACCGTTGAACGTCGTTATGTCTCTATGCAGCGATCTTTTATACAAGGGACATACACTAGTGACCGACAACTGGCACACCAGTATAGATCTTGCCAAAAAACTTCTGGATGCAGAGACTCATCTCGTAGGCACGATTCGGAAGAACCGGAAGCATCTGCCAAAGGATGTAGTAAATGCTAAACTGAAGCGAGGCCAATTCATGGCAAAGGAAAGCAGTGAGGGCATAACTGTAATGAAGTGGAAGGATAAAAGAGACGTCTTTTTGATGTCCACAAAACACTCAGTGCGATTCCAGAATGTCCGAAAACGCAACAGAACTGTTTCCAAACCAAAAATAGTCATTGACTATAACGGCGCTAAAGGGGCTGTAGATATGTCAGATCAGATGGCTGCTTACTCAACCCCACTGAGGAAATCGATAAAATGGTACAAGAAGTATGCAATCAACCTTCTCCTGAACACAGCAGTGGTCAATGCACTGGTCTTGTATCAAAGCGTCACTGGCAAGAAAATACAAATGGCAGACTTTCGGCTAGAATTACTGAAGTCGTTTTGCAGCCAACAAGATGTTCCAGTTGCAAGACCTAGAAGAATGGCACACAAACTGCAACAAAAAGAAGGACAAGCCAGAACAAGCAGGCGAACATGTGTGAATTGCTACAAAATTAATGTAGCTACTTACGGAAGAAAGTTGGCCAAAAACAAGACTAAAAAGGTGAGAACGTTTTGTCCACAATGCCCGGAGAAACCTTTTCTCTGCATATCTTGCTTCAATGTGCTTCATCATTGACCAATTTTTTAGCCTCAAAGAAGAGAATTATGTTTGTTAACACTGATTTCATTTATGTGCCAAATATTCATGACAAAGTTTTTAAATTCGTAGTAATTTTTTGAGAAGTTTTTTAAGTTTTTTTCGAAGTTTGTTTAGTTTATTTTTTACCAAGTTTAAAAATAAGTGATTGCCTAACGTATAATAAAACGTTTTAAATATTTTCTAATAAAACATATATTTTTTAAACCTTCTTTTATTTTAAAACCACATCAGTACTTAGCCAAAAAATCAACAAAGGCTTTTTTTATACCTAGTGTCGAAACGAGCTAGCATGCGTAAACTGTTCTCCAGGGCCGCGCCGGGCACGCTCAATATAGTTTTGTACCGGCACTGTGTCCTCCAGCGAGAAAAATGAGTTCAAACATGAGCCCGTCGCGCGGCCACCGGTGAGCCCCACGGCCTGAACGGGTAGTATTGCTGTCGCTCACCGGTGAGCCCCATGGCCCAAACGGAACATCACCAAATTTCGGCGTTTAATGTGTTAATACGTACGTAATTTCAGGCCTATGGAAGATACCAGACGCAAATCTACGTCAATTCGAAAACTAGACCTCCTCATAACATTTATGGAGGGACACACAAATTTTGCCGTGGGACAATTGCGGTCCAAAGAAGGACGAGCCCTGGCAACACGCATGTGGGAACAATGTGCCGACATTTTAAATTCAGAAGGCGTAGCTAGGACGCCTAAAGATTGGTCCAGGGTAAGTTTTTAAGTCAATATTATCTATAAATACCAACATGACAATAATAACAAAAAAATTCTATCCATTTTAGTTTAGGAACGATTATAAATGCAGGGTTCGGGCTAAACTAGCCGCAATAAATAGAGGCTATAGGGCTACTGGGGGTGGACCTAGCCGGGCATCGCAGTTAAGCCCTCTAGAAGAAAGGGTTGCTGCCCTTATAGGGAGGGATGTCGGCCCACTTACTGGTGTCCGTCAAGATCCGGAGATTGAAATTGAGGTGATTAGATATTTATCAAACATGTAATAATTATACCTATTCCAAAAATTCAATTCTGTGTCTTAATCATGTTTTTTTACATATAGTTCATTAATGCTGAACAGATGGAAGTGGAACAGGATGTGGAACTGCCAGCAGCTAATTCACCCATTTTGTGAGTAAAACTTAAGTACTCAACCATTTAATGTATTGGTATTTAATTAGCCATTTATTAATATTTTATTGATTCTTATAGCAGTGGTGGCCCAGTGGTAATGGCGGCGATTTATGAGTTGTAGGTTTTGGGTTCGAACCCAAAGAGGGGCTTAACTTTGTGTAAATTATTTCATCACCACTGCTCTAAAAAACGGTGAAGGAAAACATCGTAAGGAAACCGGCATGTCCTAGAACCAATAGTTTGAATACATGTGACATCTACCAGTCCGCAATGGGCCCGTGAGGTGGATTACGGCCCGCTCTTTCTCACAAAGAGGAGGCCTGTGTACCAGCAGTGGGAACATTATAGGCTGATTATGGTTCTTTCTTTCAGGGACATATCTGTTATTCAAGAGAGTACTGGTGCACCTGGAAATAGGTCACCACCCACACAACACCTCAGTGATAGTAGAACAGTGACTCTTGAATCAGAGCAAAGAGACAGTGCACCTGTGGAAGAAACAAATCAGCCAGCTGATCAAGGCACTACAGTTCCACAAACAGGTTCTCATTATTTAATAACTTGTATCATATTGATTTTCTTTTATATAGGATCATTGTTTTAAAACATGAATTTATAAAAGCAATATTATGGACAAGTTAGAGACACAGTCACACATGCTTATTTGTTTCTTAAATCTAATATTTTATAGAATACAATCTTAATTAAAAAGTCATATTTGTTCAAATACTAATAGATCCACTTACACCAAATCACAAACCTCGATAAATACAACAAAAAGCGTTCAAGGGTTGTCAAGTGGAATGCACTTGACATCCCTTGGCTCACTGATAACCAACATGGAGATACTTAGGCACGCAACACTCACGCCGCACGCATTCCAAAACGAAACAGCGAGTTTTTTTTCCGATAGTTATCACGTACTTCTATGTATAAAATTGTATTTATAAAAATAGGTTCCTAATTACTATTTAAATTTTTAGGCAGACCTAGACACCGACCGAGACCAATACGCCCACGTGCGGGTCGCCCTCGGTTTGTTCATCAGAGTAAGTGGCATTTTTTTTTAACAGAAATCTGACAATCAAAACCAATCCTTTACCCTATTTTACATATCATTTTTCGCTTATTTATTTATTTTCTTATTTGTTTACATTTTTAAATATTTCATAAATTACAATAAAACTATAAAAAAACATTTAAAAATATAAAAAATAGATGGCCGCCGGTGTCGGGAGCAGGGTCCAAGCTACCGGTGGTTAGGGCTGCAGAGACAGGAACCTCCTCACAATGCGAGCCGTATCAAGGAGTACTGCCTTCTGAATCAGGCCCTTGATCCAACCGCCTAACGAGAGCCTCGAGAGATGTTGGTCGAGGCTTTCGGCTATCAGGCCATTGGCCGTTACGACAATCGGCACAATGATAGCCGAGCTCACATTCCACATGTCGACAACCTCGTGTGCTAAGTCGAGATATTTTATTTGTTTCTCTTTCTCAGCTTTCACAAGGTTCACGTCATGTGGGATGGTAACATCAACTATCGGCGCGGCGCGCTAATCGGTCTATCACTACGATATCAGGTTTATTGGCAACAATAGTCCTGTCAGTAATGATAGACCGATCCCAGTACAACGTGACATGGTCATTTTCGAGAACTGGGTCGGGCACATACATGTAGTACGGTACCTCAGAGTCCACAAGTTTATATTTCAACGCAAGTTGCTGGTGAATAATCCTGGCCACTTGATTATGCCTGTGCAAGTACTCGCCGTTAGCTAGACGAGAACAACCAGAGATAATATTACGATTTTTCAGGGGTGCTGATTCCAGTCCCGGAAAGTCCAAAACTTTCTTAAATCTTACCGGCTCTTATGCCACTATCAGATGTGCTCTCTGCGTTTTCTATAATTTTTTTATTTTATTTTATTTATTAAGGAAAACCAACAGTTACACACTTTACATAGTTCAAAATGGCTTATAAATAGGTATATCAGTGTGTAACCAACTACGTTATCCACATATTACATATTCTAATAGAAATTTGGAAGAGCACGAGTGCAACAACAATACTAATGAAACTTAAAAATGAACAAATCTTATTCTCATAATACTAATGTATACATAATTATACGGAGACACGGTTAATCATCCGGTCCCTCGATCGTTTTAAGAAGCTCAATGCGAATTTTATTAGCTGACAAAGAGAACAAATCTAATTCTGAAAAAAGAGTATTATAATTTTTTGCTAAACGACGTAGAGGTGCGCGGACACCCGCGTTGGTGCGACAAGAAGACACTGCAAATAACGGGCACCCACGCACCCCACGCCGCACAACAGTTCTAGGTACTATATAGCACAATTTGTTTGTCAACTCTGAGCAATCGTACTTGTTATTACACAGGTCATAGAGAAACTTAGTTTCCAAAAAAGTGCGTCTATCACTTAAAGTAGTTAGCTTATAATATTTCAATAAGTTAATGTAGGATGTTTTTTTTTCGGAAGCAACGATAATGTGTGGCTTTAAGGAATTTACGTTGAACGATTTCTAGGTTATCTATGTATTTTTTGTACAAGGGGTTCCATACCATTACAGCATACTCCAACTGAGATCTCACTAAAGATTTATATAAATGAATGTACATGCGAGTACGTTTAAAATCGGTCATGCATCTCATCACAAATCCATACATGCGAAACGCGTTACTAATAATGTTATCAATGTGTTGATCCAGGTGAAGTTTACTATCCAAAAGTACCCCAAGGTCCCTGATTACAGGGACTCTATGCAATGAGGCGTTATTTAGGTTGTATGTGTGAGTTATAGTATTTTTATTTTTGGTGAATGTTATAGATGAGCACTTAAGGATGTTTAGCTTTAGCTTATTGTTAATACAATATGCCGAGAATCTATCCAAATCGTCTTGGAATAAAGTACAATCCGTTTTATTTTGAATTTTCCTAAATATTTTCAGGTCATCGGCATATAGTAGAAATTTTGAATATCTGAAACATTGATTTAAGTCATTTATAAAAAGAACAAATAGGAGAGGGCCTAAAATTGAACCCTGGGGCACGCCGGACGTGACATGTATGGATGTGGATTCAAAGCCTTTGATGACCACTTTCTGAGTTCTATTAGTGACGTATGATACAAACCAGCGTAATAAATCACCTCGTATACCATTGAAAGCTATTTTCGTCAAAAGCAGTTCATGGTCCACTTTGTCAAAAGCTTTCTGGAAGTCCGTGTCAACAGCATCTATTTGCAGTTGACGATCCATGTTATTGAACAAAAAATCTGTGAAAACCAATAGATTTGTGATAGTGGACCTTTTTTGAACAAATCCATGCTGCTGCTTAATTATTGAGTTGTGTAAAATAGGATAGAGCTCGTTGTGAACCAGTCTTTCAAAAAGCTTCGACAAAGCGGACAAAATGGAGATAGGGCGGTAGTTCTCAATACTTTGTTTAGAACCTGATTTATGAACGGGGGTAATGTTAGCACTTTTCCATATTTCAGGAAATGAACCCTCTGAAATACATTTGTTATATATATATTCTCCATATTATATATAACAAATGTATTTCAGAGAAAATAAAAAAATATCTTGTTCATAGTCTGAGATGTTACCATATACCTTCCATTTAATCCAAGCTCTATTCTTGTTCCTGAAAATACGTGATAAGGGCCTAGAGAACCATACGGGGAATTTTGACGAGCGCATGGATGCTTTAGGTGTATGGTCTTTTATAGTTTGTTAAATAATATCATAGAAAACATTTACTGAATCGCCAGCTGACAGGTGGTTTAGAACACTGTCCCAATCTATTTTACTCAAATCCTGGTTAATTAATTCGTAGTCAGCTTTATAAAAATTATATTTAGGTATCTTCGCTCGTGTAAATGTTAATTCAGATTTATAACAAAACGTAGAACTTAAAGGGGGGTGATAATTATCTATGGGTAGCAGTGTGGAGGATGGTGAGCATACATGGCAATCGCTATTACTAATTATTAAATCTAGAATACGTCCTTTAGCATTTTTCAAGTTATTGAATTGAAAAGCATTGAGTACTGACATAAAATTATCTAAGTGTCTACAAATAGATGAGTTGCCGTTACAGTTCAGTGCTTCAGATGTGCCGTCATCAATCGGTGACCATTCAATATTTGGTAGATTATAGTCGCCAAATAAATAAAATTTACTGGAACCTAACTTGTCTAGTGTACTACGTAGATTTTCGAAGTGAGAAAGATAGGTTTCTTCAGAGGAATTTGGCGGAATATATGTCGCAGCAATGTGGTATTTCTCGTGACCGTGACCGGGAATTTGCAGTAGTACGTGCTCAATATGGGGGTTTGTAGAATACGGCACGCACACAGCGTTCAGCTTCTTTCGAACAGCCACGAGAACTCCGCCACCTTCCTTTTTATTTGTAGCAGTGCGATTACGATCGCATCGAAAGACCACATAACGCTCGTCAACATATTCATGGTCAAATATATGTGGAGTGAGCCAGGTCTCAATTAAAATAATTATATCATAACAGTTGCTTAAAATATTCATGTATAAGATATTGAGTTTCGTTCGTATTCCCCTGCAGTTCTGATAATAGACTGTCAAGTTATCTAACACTATGAAAATACTGATTCATAAAAGTATATTCCAAACAAATAAAGAGATGCGCAACTTCCGAGAAGAAATAAACATGATCCTATTAAAATCTGCGACATTTTTGAAGAGACGCCGCTTGAAAAGCGTGCTCAATTAGATTCTCTCGTCCGCAGTGTATATAATATGGGAATCTCCCAGTTATACTATACAACAACAAAATGCGTCGCTTCGTTGAACTTTGATTTTGAGAATTCAATACCACTCAAGTTTGAAGATGATGCTTATGAACTGGAACGCGATCATGGACAGATTTACGATCGTGAAATGTTAGGATATGTTGATCTACCTCCTCATGAGAGAACGCAACTTGGAGAGTGTGCAAATGTTGCTACAAATAGTATGGATATAGAACTTATCCACGACGCCGAATATATTCAAAGGCCCTGCAATCTGAACCGGAGCGATCAATTCGCAATTCAAGCCGTAAGGCCTCGTTTACGGAGACGCGTGGCTTCGCGCGTCGCGTGCAGTGTGGCGTCTAGCGTTGCGTTGGACGTTTTTTGTGTTCACAAAGAGACGGCGCGTGCAGCGGTCCGCGTCTTCATACGCACAAAAACAAACATATGATTAAGTACGAATTCGTTCATGGAGCCGAGGGTCATGGCGCGTCGCGTGAAGTGTAGCTGCGGACGCGGCGGTGGACGCGGCGAGCTACGCGGCGGCTGACGCGGCTAACCCTGCGGGGGGTAGAAAGGGGAAGGGGAGGAGCATACGTGAAGGCGGCGTGGCGTGACCGCGTGACGCATACTATTTTTCAATCGGCAACGAAGGGCGAGCGAGTGTATTTTGTGATCCAAAATGAACGACGAGGAAACTGAAATGTTTATAACAGCAGTCCAAAACCGACCAGAGTTGTGGAAAGCTTGTCATCCACTACATAGAAATAGGATTGTGGTAAAACGAAAGTGGACAGAAGTGTCTGGAATCGTTGGTAAAGGAGGTAAGAAGATAAACAAAAAATATGTATAATATGATCAAATCTTTTATTAATATACGTGTGATTTAATATTTATAATCAATTCTCACAAAAGTAAGACATAAATGTGTTACGAACATTGATTGCATTGGTGGTAGCTGCGTTGTATCTTCTACGAGTATGATGACGATTTCTATTACTTTGTATCCGTATTGTGTTATTGTACTCTTGGTCGATGTCCCCATCTATGTCTCGTATTATATTATGCAGAACGCATATGGCTTTAAGAATTATACAAGAATGTTCATAATTGGTTTCTATAGGTTTGTTTAAAATTCGCCATTTGGCATTTATTATACCAAAGGCACACTCAACACATTTTCTAGCACGACTGAGACGGCTATTAAAACATTCTTTGTGGGTATTTAAATTTCTTGATGGAAATGGACGTAATAAATGAGATTTCAAAGGATACGCCTCATCCCCTATAAGTACGTATGGTAAACAATAAGATGTTTCTGGTATTTGTGTGTCCGGTGGTATGTTGTATCTGCCACTTTCTATCAGTTCATTTATTACTGAATAATGAAATGTTCCACCATCACTTTGTCGACCCCTGCCACCTATCTCCACTGCGATGAATCTCTTATGAGCGTCAACTACTGCTTGTAATATAACAGAAAAATAATCTTTATAATTGTAGAAACTAGATCCTGTATTTGATGGACACTTTATTTTGCAATGTTTTCCATCTATTGAACCAATGCAGTTAGGAAATCCCCACAGAATAAAATAGTCGTCAGCAATCTTTCTATGATCTTCTTCTGTTGGTTGTGGCTTATGAATACTAACTAACTCTGTCCAGATTGCTAGACAGGTTTCGATTATTATCTTTGATACAGTTGATTTTTCCATACGATACTGATATGCTATCCTACTAAATTGAATGCCGCTGGCTAGATAGCTGAAATAAAATAAAGTTCCATTAAAATATCTTTAAATAGTACACAAGGCGACAGATCAACCTACACTGAACTAAGGTAAGCAGAGCTCGGACGGATCGGAGGCGCGCAAGTGCAGCTTTTACTGGTTAAGGTAGGTTGATCTGTCGCCGTGTGTACCCTTTTTAAATAAAGGCTGCCTTTATATTTTTGTTGCTTTGTCAGTCTTTCATCTGTTTTTCAGTGGCTGATTCAAAAAAAAAAATGGAAAAGTCTTCGTGATAATTTTAGAAAAGAAATAAAAAAAAAAGCCCCCTAGGCGATCTGGCGCTTCAAGAGAAGAAACGGAGTGGGTTCCCCAGTGGAAATTTTTTAATTCAATGGTTTTTTCTTCAACCTTCCTTTCTGGTAACCTGAATTTGCCACTAGAAAATTCATCTCAAGAAGACATATCGGTTTCTACTGGATCACCTACAGCATCGCTCTCACACCACAATTTATTAGACGATGATAATGAGAATACATTGGCGTCAAATCAATCTCTTGAAAGCAACATGTCATTTGATAGAAGCGCACATTCAACAAGACCTCGTCTAGCTGAACAAAGACAACAAATGCTAAGATTAGAAGAAGAGAAAATTGCTTTAATTAAATCACGAATTGTAGAATCTAAAAAGGAAGAACAATTAAAAACTGATGAAGATTATTTGTTTTTGATGAGCATTCTGCCATCAATGAAAAGACTGTCAAATTATCAAAAACTTAGTTTTCGGCATAAGATTACTGAAATAATGTTGGAAATGTCATACGATGAGTATTCAAATAATATGTTAAATGACAGATATCAGCCACAGCCTCAATATTTTACGTCTAATTCAACCAATGTGCCTTCTGCGTCAACAACTTCATCTCAACCCCAATATTTATCGTCTAATTCAACCAATGTGCCTTCTGCGTCAACAACTTCATCTCAACCCCAATATTTATCGTCTAATTCAACCAATGTGCCTTCTGCGTCAACAACTTCATCTCAACCCCAATATTTCACTTCAGACTCAACCATTATGCCCTCAACGTCAATGACTGTGTCTCAACCCGAGTTATCATTATTAGGAAATGTAAATCAGGAAGAAGAAATACATAACCCCAACAAATATCAAACCAATACTTAAGAATAATGATACCATATTAATTAATATTTAAATGATATTTTTTGTAACAACTTATTACTACTACTAACTAATTACACTAAACTGTTCATAAAAATATGTGATAATACTGATTATTAAAGAAATTAAAAACTAAATTATGTTTTTACTTACCTAAGGGTCATAAATAGTTTTTCTTCTGGGCAAATATTGCTGTTAGGAGCAGCTATGCGGTGTTGTATTTTATTTAATATATAATCAAAGGCCTCAACAGACATTCGTGTATATCTATGAAACATGTCATAACCTTTTGATCTTACTGATTGGTAAAGAGTTGCATATTCTCCAAATTGTTCCCGTTCGCCTAATGTAAATCTAGGTGCTGCTCTAACGGTAAATAACAAACTTTTTAAGCAATTATTGTCTTCGAGCAATAATAAGTCTAAATCGTCCATATTTACACACATGTTTGTTCGTTGTTACTATTCGAACAAGCTGGGGGCTTACTCTTCAAACTAATTTTAATTCCAATCTAAAGCCAATACGATTCCAATGTTAATTCTGCAGTCACGTGATTCGGTACTCTTGAAAACAATATTGTCAACATTGGATTGAAATTGGGATTGCCCCGCGATTATTTTGTTACATGTGAAGTTAGCTATGTTACGGCCCGCAATAGTGGTGTTCAACTCATTACGATAAACCGCTAATAGGGCTTTAAAATGCTTTATCCTTTAAATAAGAATGCTAATAAATAAATATGATATAAACAGTTGTTTAATTGATTGATTGTAACATATTAAATACATTTGGGCGTAAGAATATGATTAAAATCATAAAATTTACCATGACTTTGGCTGCATGCAGTAGGGTCGTTGCTTATAACTACTACAAAAAAAAATAGGCGGCGTGAGAGTTTTCAATTCCAATTTCAAAAACAAAGTCAAGTCTAGTGGTTTCAGAAAAAGTGAATTCGAAATGCAAGTTTGTTTAGCTAGTTCATTAGCGTAAAGATATCGATCGCGTGTGGTTATTTTTTAGTAACAATTATTTTTTTTCCGTTATGTTACTAATATTAAAGTTTTATACAAGTGGTACCTAAGTAAATAAGCAACCATATGTTCCTCCAATTAGATTTTGGTAACTCGCAGTCGTATAAAAAGACAGTGCCACTATAACCTGCAAGAATTATACAAGTATTAATAAAGTTATAAGATCTTCCAAACAAAAGTCATGATAATAATACCATAGATAAAACCACGGGATAAAACTAATGTATCAAAGACAACATACGTAAGTACCTTATGGTGATGTATCACTTCTTCTCTTAATGTTTTCATAAATTTTCTCAAAAAAATCCTTGCTCACACTATAATTTGCTTTAAATTCGTCTTCATTCATAGAAAACGCTTCGTCCTTAAAACGCATCATCCGACGCTCATCTCGTCTTTGTTTTAATTATTTTTTATGGGAATTACGTAAAACACTGTATATTAATGCCAACCCTGCCATGTTATGTACTTATTAATTGGTGAAAACCACATAAAACGCAAAACAATTTCTAAAAAGTTACACTTTTGTTATTGGAAAAATTCCAATCAACAAACAATCCCAACGCAATACTGGCGCAATAGACGGCTGTCAAAGTAAGTCAAGAGTAGCACCTCAAGCCCGATCCCGATTCCACTTAGTTCCCAAAAATGGACACGCAATTCGAATACAATTTGGCGCTAGCGTCGAACTCAAGAGTACGAAACGTGAAAATTCCAATGTCGATAGATCGGAATTAAAATCAAGAGTAAGCGCCCAGGACACAAGAAAGCTGGCGCTGCGCACGACGCTGCGACCGACGCCGCGTGCGGCGCTGCGACTGACGCACCGTGCAACGCGGCGTCGTCATCCGCAAATAATGATACATTTCAAACAAACGCGTGTAAAAACGCCTCTCCGTAAACGCTCTCATACAACGCCGTAAGTTTGAATTTAGTGCGGGTCGCGCCTCCGCACGCGACGCTCGAAGCCACGCGTCTCCAGAAACGAGGCCAAGAGTCAATCGAGAGCGAGCTCTTAACATAGTTAGAGCTACTATACCATTAACACCAACGGAATGTGATTTCGTTATGAACCAGGAAACGTTATCAACACTTTAAATTACATATCATTATTATTTACATCTTCTGGTTTTTGTTATAACTATAACTTATTATAGGTAACACAGCAGCTCTTGATGAAGCGAGGGCAACCATAGCCCGTATTGAAGAGACGCGTACGCGAACGGAGGAAATGGTGGCTACTGCTGTATTAAATATGTCCAAAGCTATGAACGGCTTCTCCAATGCTATGACTGGCATCTCCAATGCTATGACCAGCATGGCAGAAAGTCTGCGTATCTACCTATCTCCATCACATAGAGTAAGTGTTTTAAAGTTATATATTTTGTTAGAATAATGAATAGATTGGTTGTATCACCAACTGGTGATACAACCAATCTATTCATTATTCTAGACTAGTATCTAAAACTTTAGATACTAGTCTGCCTAGCCTTTTCTCAACTTTGTTAGGGTCGGCTTCCAGTCTATCCAGACGCAGCTGGATACCAGTATTTAACATGGAGCGACTGCCACTCTGACCTTCGCATCCCAGTTACTAGAGATAACACGATAGCCCTTGGTAAGACTGGTTGTCAGACTTGGGCTTCCGACTACTCGTAACGACTGTCAAAGATCTATAAATGACAGCCGGGACAAACAACTTAACGTGCTTTCCGAAGCACGGAAGGGTCTCGATATGTAATGGATGGTCACCCATCCACGGACCGACCGTGGCAAGCGTAGCTTAACCTTCGATGGACCCGTGTAAACGCACCCACGATACAGGATAAATTCCTAGTGTGGGGCAACGTTTTTTTTAAACAAACATAAAACAAACAATGATTGAAATAAAAATAACTTAAGTAATGTTATTGTTATTAGTTGTTTAGTTCTAATTAACTGTTTATTTACTTATTCATTCATTATTCATTAATTAATTAATTTATTTATTCAGCTAACAATTTTCATTTACAATAAAATATCAATACATAATAGAACAATACTCGTAATCACAAAAAAAATAAGCAAACAAGAACACAAAAAAAAACACTATATTATCACGGTTTACAATGCAGAATTTAAGTTAAACCTACATTTAAAATGAGCCCTCCGGGAGGGCTTATTCTAATTGTTTTCTCTGTTGTATAAATTTTTGTTAGGTTAGAAAGAAATTTTCTATTCTTTGGTCATTTATTCTATTATTTGGTAGGTAATTTATTAAAAATAATAATGCACATAAAACATTATTTTTGTTACCTAATTTTAAAAAAAATGTTTATCATACTTGGATTACTGAATGTATTACAAAAATGAGTCGAAATTTTGTCAACGTCAGAATCGCCGGTCAAGTCGTATTTAGCTTTGAAATTGTGCCTAAAAATTACTTATCAATTGCTTATATTTGCTTACCATGATGAGAGAATTGCTTATTTCCTATGTTAAAAGAATCGCAACATTTAAGATTGACCGACCATTCTGATGTCAGAATGGCTGGTCAATCTTTGTAGAGTAGTAACTATGTGGAATTATTGAAATTTTCATGGGCCAGCAATTGCTTATTAATTGCTTATTTCACAATTTGTAAGCCTAACCCTGTTATTCTTTCTTTAGCTAGCCAAGAGTTTAAAAACCCCTGCGCCTGATAAATATATGAGAGCAAAGTGACGTATGTTGAAAATTGTGTTTATATGTCAAAAGGCACTCGTATCTTTATTTTCTGTAATAACCAAATGGTGGCTAGTTTCTATATTTTTTTTAATTATGGCTGTATTTATTAACTATGTATATTTTACTGATAGAGAATGTAAGCTGGGAACAAATTATCGGACGCATCCGTAATCCGGGGCTGACAATTGCGGCTTATTTGTATCTGGATAGTACCTACATTTGACATGACATTCTAACATTTTTACTTGTACTAGCATTTAAATAGTTGCGTGGATTAATGCATTTTTAATTGCATTTTTATTATTTCCATAATGAAAAGAGGAAGGAAGTTTGTGAATTCCTTGGAGGAACAAAAAAAAGCGTTTTCACCATATAAAAACTTATTTCAAAGTATCAACAATCTTCCTGCAGCAAGTGACCCAGTGTTTACAGAAATAAAAATTGCGTTACCTAGGCCGATTACTGAACAAGGACTACATATTTCTGCAAAGAAGAATTTTAATTATTTCTTTGATGTACCCGAAATAAGAGATGACAGTTTCAGGTATAACAGTGGTACTACACAAAATAAAGAAAAGTGCTCTTCAAGTAAGTCGACAAACTTTGATTTTATGATTGATTTATATCAATGGGAGTGAATCCAACCGTAAGTAAGCAATTTAAAGTTACTCAAAATTCAAAACCTCTTATTACACAAAAATACCGTTTACCAAAACATATGTGGGCTCATATGTTGCGTGAGGAAATATGGAAAGCAATGAAAAGTCCTTGTTCTTGGATTTTCAAACAATATATACCAATAAAAATGAGGATCGAATCACTTGCAAAGGTTTATGTAAACAATGCAGAGCATCGATAAATATTGTGATTTCCTGGCCTGTCGATAATTTAGCTCACTGTATGTGTACTATAATAAATCTCGATGCATCATTTATTCATGTTGCCGGAAAAAAGATTAAATTATCACCAGCAAAACGCGTTGAAATGTCAAAGGAACTAAAATATGAATCTGCTATCTCATATCGTAATCAATTAGCTAATGAACTCATGGATGCTGATGACACTGAACCACCACATATGCCTACTGTTGGATGCTTGAGGCAAATTAAACATGAAAAAAAAACATAGTTCATTTTATGATAAAAATCCAGTACTATCTTTGTGGATAATGACTCGTATTTCATCATATAAAGAAGCCATAAAGCAAATATCTTTGTGCCCTTTTTATGTTTTTTATTGGACTCACTTACAAGAAACCTGCTGTAAAAAAATTAAGAAACTTGATAAATTAGTTCTCAGTGTCGATGCTACCGGCAGCATCTTTAAAGAATTTGGTCCGAACAATAAAATGGTAGTAACTAAACATATATTTTTATATGTATTGATTATGAAAACTCAGGAAAACCGAAGTTCCGTCCCAGTCTCACAAATGATATCCGAAAGTCAAACAATGGATACAATATTTAAGTGGCTTCATGCTTGGAGTAAATGCAATCCTGTTCCCAATGAGGTCAACTTAGACGACTCTTCCGCTTTAATTGGAGCCACAGTAAAGGCGTTTTCGAAATATAATTCTACTGCTGAATATGTCGAAGAGTCATACATAAGATTAGAGCATGGGCAAAAATGTAATGATTCATGTTACATACGCATCGACACAAGTCATTTTATAAAAAATCTATTTAACTTGACCTGTTTTAAGCATACCGATAACAGAGTGAAATTTTTTTATATAAAATGTCTAATTGAGTTAAAAAATTGCGACGATTATCTCAAAGCGAAAGATATCATATCAGATTTGATTATTTTATGACATATAAACACAATTTTCAACATACGTCACTTTGCTCTCATATATTTATCAGGCGCAGGGGTTTTTAAACTCTTGGCTAGCTAAAGAAAGAATAACAGGGTTAGGCTTACAAATTGTGAAATAAGCAATTAATAAGCAATTGATGGCCCATGAAAATTTCAATAATTCCACATAATTACTACTCTACAAAGATTGACCAGCCATTCTGACATCAGAATGGTCGGTCAATCTTAAATGTTGCGATTCTTTTAACATAGGAAATAAGCAATTCTTTCATCATGGTAAGCAAATATAAGCAATTGATAAGTAATTTTTAGGCACAATTTCAAAGCTAAATACGACTGTTGACCGGCGATTCTGACGTTGACGAAATTTTGATTGCATCTGTCGGTCTCTGTTTAGTGTAATTGCTACCTTTGAATGGAAAGAATTCATTATGCTTCCTTACAAAAACCGATACCCCAAACAAATACGTGGTCAAGGTCAATAGCGCCCTGCACACGTACAGTTCGGACCGCGGGAAACACCACGCGCCGTTCCATCCCTCGCTCCGAACTGTACGTGTAGATGTGCGGATCTAACAGTCCGATCTGGCACCTCGACGCGAGTGCATGTCTCACAGTTTTACGCGCGCATCACGTATAAACGGAAATTACAAAAATGGCGGTTTGGAGCGTCGAAGCTATCACAGAGTTCATTCGTTTGTACCGTGAACATCCGTGTCTCTGGAAGATAAAAAGTAAGGAGTATAGTAACAGGAATATGAGAAACAAAGCATATGACGAGCTCGTTGATTTTTGCAAGTCAGTAGGTTTTGTTTCAGCTGAGCGCGATTTCGTCAGCAAAAAAATACAGAATTTAAGAGGTGCATTTCGCAAAGAATTGAAGAAAGTAACGGAGACACGGAACAAAAGTGGAAGCTCCCAAGAAGATGTTTATAAACCGACTCTTTGGTACTTTGACTTACTTTTATTCACAAAAGACCAAGAACTACCAACCCCAAGCGTGTCTAACATGCCGACGGACGAGTCTACAGCTGAAACTTTACTATTTTGCAAACCACACACCATCCCCACAACATTATACCAATGACGACATACCAACATCTCAGCAGCCTACGAATATAACGTCACTGCCAAATTCTGACCACACAATTGTAGAGGTAAGTGGTAAATAAAAACACAATATATTGTAAATTTTTTACTGTACAGATAAAAAAAATGATGTATGTGATGGTAGCGGCAACTTTATTGGTCACTGCGCGCAATTGTTTCTGCCTCTTTTATCAGCGCTCAACTTACGTCCATAAACCTATAGGTACACTGAATAAAGTTATGCTCTACCAGCGTTAATCATAATTTCTTGCGAAGGCACACGACCTATTGAATTAAAATATGTTTTGTATTCATCTCTGCTCTGTTTAGCCAAAGTTGAGACATTCCTGACTGAAGGTCTGTCCAATCTAGTTAGGTCGAAGTTGTCTCTTCGCCAGTCTCCTTCATTAACGCGTCCAGATTCAATACTTTCTCTGTCTACTGTCGTTGCCGACAGGTACATATTACTTCTCTTTCTTAGAAAATTGTGGATGCTACATATTGCTAGTACTATGTAACATATGTTTTCGGGTTTCATGTTAATGGGTGTACGTAATATCTGGAATCTAGAGGCTATTATACCGAATGCATTTTCGACAACATTGCGAGCGCGCGAGAGTCTATAATTATAAATCCGTCTGTCATGATTAAGTTCTCTTTGTGCATAGGGCGTTAAGAGATTTTCTTTGAGAGCAAAACCTTCATCACCAATGAAAACATAGTTTAAATTGTTAACGTTCTCACTTTTGTCGGGTAGTTCTAATTGATTTCTTATCATTTTTTTTGTAAAATTCCGTGTGTTGGAGGACACCTCCATCTGACATTCTGCCGTTTTTACCAATATCTACAAAAATGAACTCATAGTTTGAATTGACCAAAGCTAATAAAACCATGCTGTAAAAGTTTTTGTAATTATAATATTTTGCACCAGAATTTGCAGGTGGTACAATTCGAATATGGTTTCCGTCGAGAGCTCCACCACAATTAATGAAATTCCACTGATTTTGAAAGCCTTTAGCAATTTCCAACCATTCTTCTTTTCTCGTAGGAAACTGAAAAAAAAAACCAATAAAATTATGTTTCGTCAACTTTTATTATAAATTGTATTGTTTCAGGAATCATCTTCATCTTTAGGATCAGCCTCAAGAGGTATGAAGAGGAAAACGAAACCAAGTGTGATAGATACTCAGATTAAATTCATGACTGTAATGTACAGAAGCATTAAAAAAAAAGAAGTGACAGAATATGATGCTTAGGCCATAACCATGTCCAAAAAATTTGAGAAAATGAATAGTATTCAAGCCTTACATGCTGAAACAATTATACATTCAGTTTTACGCAGGGGTATACTAAATCAATTAACTGATTCAACTGATATTTGTGATAAGCAGTGCAATAAAACTGTTATTTTATCTTCACCATCATCATCTACTTCTGTACATACGGACGCTGCTCAACATTCGTCTCTTCAACCTACATACAACTTGAACACTTTAATTGTGAGTTGTTTCTTCCTTATAGCCTATACAAAGATAACCGTTTGAACTAGTTTATTATTACTAACTTGTTTCAGATTTGTCCCGAATATTATGTGTTGATCCAAGTAACCCTGGATCAATACATGATAGTGCTGCATGGAGTAATAATCCTCTAAAGTCAATCCTTGATGAAATGATTAACACTACTGGTGAAGATTTTTATTTATTAGGTAATTATATCATCGCACTTAATTAAATAATATATGGGGGTTATTAGACTATCAAATTTCTATCTAGGATTATAGATCTATCAGTCCAGTGTAGGTACACTGTGTGTTGCCATCTGACAATATGCTGAGCTGAGGCCCTTTTGGCATTGTAATGACTGTTTTCTGTTTTTTTTTAGTTTTAAGGTGTATTTTTGTGTGACAATGCCAATAAACGCATTTTTCTTTCTTTCTTTTATGAACGTCAACGCAGCCTTCGTGCAACTACTCCAGCGTGACGTCATCATCATCACTCCCGCAAGCTTTTAGTGAGGCGAGAAGAAAAGTGAACTCCTGGTATTTAAGGGGCGGGGCAAAAATTACGTGACTGTACCTACAGTCACCTTAGCTGGTACCCCCCTAAACAGAGTCGCTCAGTTCAAGTATCTGGGCCACTGGGTTTCCGAGGACCAAAAGGATAACGCGGATGTGGAGAGGGCACGTAGGGCGTTGGCTGTCAGGTGTAATATGTTGGCCCGCAGGTTTGCGCGTAGCAGTAATCAAGTGAAGGTGACTCTTTTTAAGTCTTACTGCCAAACACTTTACACGTGCAGCCTGTGGGTTAACTACACACTTGGGTCGTACAGCGCCCTACGTGTTCAATACAACAACGCGTTTAGGGTGCTGCTGGGGCTACCACGATTCTGCAGTGCTTCAACTATGTTCGCAGAAGCGCACACTGATGGTTTTCATGCTATTATAAGGAAGCAGTGTGCGTCGCTGCTGAGTCGTGTTAGGTCCAGTAGCAACAGTATAATAAGCGTATTCGCGGACAGGTGGGACTCTCCATTGCTGCGTCATTGGATACGTGTGCATACTGAACTGTGAGCAGTGTAGAGTTCCTCCCGGTCCTACTGTGTTAACTGCTTTTTTATTGTGTGTGTTGTTTTGTTTTGTTTTGTTTTTTATGTCAATCTGTTTTAAAATGTATGTGTTGTAATATGGAATACCTGAAATAAATGTTATCTATCTATAGCAACATTCAGCAACACTTTAGAAATTGAAAACATATCACTGTTTAAGCCGAAGAAAGATGAGTGCGAAAAATGTCTGTCCCATAAACTCGGAAATGTACCTGATACAGAACATAAGGAGCACATAGAAAGAAAAAATGAAGCCCGAATCGAAAAAGAAAACGATAAGAAGTCGGAAGAATTCGTATTTACGATGGACACACAAGCTAGCATAGAGATGAAACATTAGATTTAGGTGCTAATAACACGCACATCTATATAATCTAATGTTTCATCTCTATATTATAAAACCAAGCTATGCACACACAATTTCTGTTTATTCAACTTGAGAAACAAAGATGGATTTTGCTATCTTTGGAACGAGACTGAAGGTGCCCTATCGTCTGACAACTATGCAACCATCATTGTCAAGTTTATTACAGACAATCTTCTGCCAAACATTCACAGAGAACCAGAAAAGGATATTAAAATTATATTATACAGCGAGGGATGTACAGCACAAAATAGGAACGTCGTATTGGCAAATGCTTTACTGAATGTGGCAACGTTAAACAATATTATAATTGAGCAAAAGTATTTAGAGGTTGGTCACACCCAGATGGAGGCTGACTCTATGCATGCCAGCATAGAGAGGAAGCTGAAAAATAAAGTTATTCATGTACCAGCTGAATATGTAGGAGTTTGTCTTGGAGCACGCATACATCCTAAGCCCTACAACGTATCTTACTTAACGCAATTTTTTTTTTAAATCCTTTGGAAGTCTACAATATTATAAATCTATAAGACCGGGAAAAGTGACAGGAGACGCTAAGGTATCTTTGATTTTATCTATATTGGATCTTATTATTTTATTCAATTTTATTAGTATGTTTCTTCAGGTTTGAGTCGAAGTGTAAAAACCACATTTTACTTTGTAATTAATTTAAGTATTACATTCTTTGTGTTCAGGTTACAGACATTCGTGCGTTGCAATATGTAAAGGGGAACATACACTATAAGCTGTGATTTAAAGATGAGAGGCAGTTACTCCCACAACGATGTGATAGAAACATCACACCCACGGTGATTGAAAGCTTACCGAATCTTCATGAAAATAGGCTTAAAATAAAAAATCGTAAGTTTAAAGACCTCCAAGAATTAAAATATACCCTACCGGTGGATTTCTATGATAACATACCACATGAGTGAAGACTTATATGAAAATAATAAAATAACACGTAATAAAACTGATTTTGTGACAAAAATATAGTTTTTTTTTCCTCTTATTACCTAATACTTATCTAAAATAATCTATATAAATCTAAATACAGGATTCACAGAAAAGTGGACAACTCCCATATATTTTATATTTTTAAATTTTCAAATAGGCCAACTCCAAAAATCTATTATATAGGTATGTGGTCAGTATATTTTTTCATTTTTTTCAGTTAATTTTGTGTGCAAAATAAAAAAGCACCAAATTGTATTTTGGAATATTGATATTGTAAATATTTAATTTTTTATTGAGTTTTTTTGTCTTCCCCTAAAATTGCATAAAACGGAGTTGGCCGATTTGCAGATTAAGCCATCGATATGTATATCGATACCTTAATTGGCAAACCAGCCAACTCCACATTTCGTCAAAAATATTTTTTTGATTTAGATTGTATGCAACAGTAATTCGGCGTGATTTGCAAAAACCACAACTCCGATATAATCACAATTCTTCCCATAATTCGCTATTCGAAAATCAGCCAACTCCACGTGTCACGGAACGTTACGATTTTGACAACCAACTCCACTAACTCGGCCATTTTGTATGGCGTCCGAGTCCTGTACGGTTACCGCCCTACATTTTATGGAAGAAAAATTGTTAAAACGCGACAAAAGGAGAGGTAGTGTTGAAAAACAGTTGAACATTAATACAAGGTATGGATACTTATTTACTTTTTCACAAAACAGTGCTAGTTAATAAAGTAATTTTAATAAGATTTAATATCGGTTAGGAGTTGGCGGGTTTGCTTCTTACTTTATTACAGTAGTGTTGGGAGTTATCCATTTTTATGTTTATTAAAAATCAATTTAAAATTAAAGTTAAATTATTTTTTCATTGCTTTTTTAAGGCTTTTATTTTATTAATTTAATGAATTATTTTTTACATAATTTAACTTTAATTTTTGGCTCATTTTTGTGCTTATGGTGATGTTTTTTTTTTGTTTTGCATGTAGATGTCCAACTCACGCGCTAAAAAAATACTGCAAATAAGCATGCAAAATAAACAGCATGAGCTTGATGAAACCAATAACCCTGACTCTGCTTTGTTTGTTAATAACCAATTTCCAAAACCCTACGACGCTTTGGTTGGGTGTGATGTGAGCTTAGCTTCTAATTCTGCTTCATCGACTTTCTTTGATAATGGCTACATTGATTGTATTGAAAATGAACAGTTTGGCGTGGAGAACACATATTATAACCCTGAATCGTTTGACAATACAACTTTTGATAACCAAAGATGTTCTAATACGCCGCCGACTTATGAAATGAAATGAAATAGTTGAGAATGTTGTTATTGAAGACATATTTCCGCTTGAAACAGAACAACTCAGTCCAAGTTTGCTATCTCCTCTTCTTACACCATCACTTAACTACTGCAATCCTGAATATGGCTCTAATACTTTTGAACCAACTCATGCGTATCCCTCTACAAGTAACGATAAATCGGATGACGATTTGGTCGTGCCTCTGACACAGGAAGAACTAACAGCTCATGATAATAATATACCCCAAATCCAAACTGTCTGTTCTGACTTAATTAATAAATTAGTCGATTACAGTGATTCGGATTCTGAATCAGATGAACCCGTTATAAAAAGAAAGATAAGGTGTCAAGTAAAAAAGGAAGAATGGACTAGTGAAATGAATAAAAAGAACAGAGAGAAGGGTAAACAATATTGTGGCAAGAAAAAAGTTGATGGAGAGTGGAAAAAAAATATAAAGAAACCAAAAAAGGTATTGAAGCCCCGGTGTGGATGTAAGGAAAAGAGAAATACTGTTATTCAGTGTCATAATATTTGATAAGTTTTGGAATATGACGTGGGCTGAAAAACGAGTTTACGTTGATAATTTAGTAAAAGTTTTACATACAAATAGGCAAAGAGATAGGAAAGACCCTCAAAAATCTAAAAGAGTTAACACTTTTATTTACCACCTAAAAAAAGGTGAAGACATGATTAGAGTCTGTAAAACGTTATTTCTAAATACTTTTTCCATCGGTAAATCATGTATCTGGGGTTGGAAGGTTGAAGTTGCTGGAAAGAATGCTGATGAACCATTACCAGAAAATACTCCCAGAAAGCCATTTGACCAAGAAATTCAAACTTTGCAGGACTTTTTAGATGAGTTACCTAAAATGCCTTCACATTATTGTAGGAAAAGGACATCACAGACATATATACAACCAGACATATCATCCAAACAGCAACTGTATAGAATGTATACAGGTTATTGTGAGTCAAAAAACAAAAAAGCACTATCTATTGCCACTTTAACAAACACTCTCACCATACAAAAAATAGCTTTATTTAAACCGAAGAAAGATTTGTGTGACATCTGTAATGGATACAAGATGGGCCATATTACCAAAGAGACTTACGAAGAGCATTT
The DNA here is from genome assembly GCA_947363905.1 of Lithophane semibrunnea. NCBI lineage: Eukaryota > Metazoa > Arthropoda > Insecta > Lepidoptera > Noctuidae > Lithophane > Lithophane semibrunnea. The sequence goes on along the minus strand of OX376199.1, from coordinate 14,199,518 downwards.
AAATAAAAAGAATGAAGCGAGAATGAAAAAAGAATCTGATAAAGAAAAAAGGAATTTGTCTTTACTGCAGATCTCCAAGCAGTACTTTTAGCACCGCGATCCAATGTGTCCTCAAATTACTATAAGACTAAGCTATGTGTTCACAACTGGTGTATTTATGACATGAAAACAAGCGATGGGTATTGCTATATATGGAATGAGGCCGAAGGTGGGCTGAATTCTGATGAGTTTGCAACGATTTTAACCAATTTCTTTATGGATAAAGTAATCCCAAAAATGGGACAACAGGTGGAGATGACAACAGGTTCATAACCTTGTACACGGATGGATGTACGTATCAAAACAGAAACACCACTTTAAGCAACGCTCTCCTCAACATAGCCATGCTGCATAATGTAACAATTGAGCAAAAATATTTGGAAGTAGGCCACACCCAAATGGAGGTTGATAGCATGCACGCAATGATTGAAAAAAAACTAAAAAATCAAGTAATTCATGTCCCAGCAGAATACATCAGTATTTGCAAAAATGCAAAAAAAACAAAACCATATACAGTTGAATACCTAAACTATACATATGTATTTCAAAAATTTTCAACACCTACAATTTTACAACTCCATAAGACCAGGAAAAATGAAGGGAGACCCTAAGGTACATAAATTACTTACATTAAATTAATTATTATTACTACTATATTGGTTGATACGTTAAGTTTTGTTTATCTTTTCCAGGTTACCGACATACGTGCTCTTAAGTATGCACCGTCTGGAGATCTTTTTTATAAACTTAAATTAACCGAAGAATATAAATTGCTTAACCAACGCAGGAATGCACGAATGAACAAAATTCCTTTTCATAATATACCTAACCTATACAACGAACGCCAGGAAAATTACAAAAAAAAAGTTCTTAGATTTACAGCAACTAAAGAACTCAATGCCAAGAGATTACCAAAACTATTATGACAATCTACCTCATGAAGCCTAAAATAGTATACTTCCCTATCTTCAACATTATTTTATTATTATTAAGTGTTCTTATATCTTATCTTTTAATTAAAACTTTAAGAGGAAATAAACCGTTTTATTTCAAATTAATCTATAAAGCAAACCAGCTAACTCCTAGATCACATACTTTTACAGGAAAGGAAAGGCGGATAACTCCTAAAGTTGCTTTAGTATTGCAATGAAAAGGTATAAAGGATTTTACAGCATCAATAATAACAATTTACGATAATATCTACCAACGGTATTTTAGATTTCTTCATATGTAGTCTACAAAAAATAATACACAGTTTTAAGTGTCTCATGAAAAATTTGCTCATATGGAGTTTATAGCTTAGCTCGATATTTGACTTTGGCAATTATTGTTGCTAGTTGTGAGAGAAGTTTTTCGAAGTTGAAGCTAATCAAAAATTATCTCAGATCGACTATGAGCTCCACTAGACTATCAAACTTGGCTATATTGTCGATTGAGCAAGAATTGGCTGCAAATATTGATTTTGACCAAGTTATTTCTGACTTTGCTGATCGTAAGGCCCGTAGAATCCGTTTGTGAAACCACTGATCCTATTTTACCTTCAATAAAAGATACCTCATTGCCTGTGAAATGATGTTTCGAAATTTAATTTTAATTAAGTATTGAATGAGGGCGGCAAAAAGGGCCTCCCGCCCTGGGCGCCGAGATGGCATGCTACGCCACTGGATTAATCCATGTTTTATTTTTATTATTGTATTATTCAAAACTGCACAAACTTACACCACCCTACGCTAACAAAGTTAGCTCAACTTTGAACTTAATTAGAGAGACAGACATAAGAAGAGTTCCTGTTTTGCCATGCCCTTCCGATTCGCACCACCACCAGGGAGGAAATTTTTGAAATGTGTAGGAATATCCACTGATGGAGCCAGAGCAATGACTGATTGTTTTACAGGTGTTGTGAAGCAGATACAAGATGTACTCCCAGAAGCAAAATTGACCCATTGTGAAATTCATTGAGATGCAATTGCTTGTAAAAATATTTGAGCCAGTTTAGATATTAACCCTTTATATCACCATGTGACAGTCCTGTAACAAACCATTCAAGTCCTTATAAAATCCAAAATCTTATTTTTGTTCCGTTTTACATCAATGTATCACAACGGTTACAAACAGTTCTATGCATTTCTAGTACACATCGTGAAACACAGATGGCGTTAGTAGTTTGAAAATTCGTTCAAACTTTAGTTGGTGACAATTCAACGGACTTGACGTTGCGTAGTTTTCAAAAATCGAAAATATTATAAAAAAAACAAAATAACTGCGGCTTGTTTGGTGATTCTAGTAGGTAAGTTCATGGTTTTCACTGTTTATTGTCGGTAACGCATAATTTTAGCCATTTGTGAGAGTTCGAGTTGAATTTCTCTTTGTAACATTTCTGTCACAATGCAGAACAAGGGTCGTATTTTATAGTACATTGACCAAATGTTGGTTTCTTCACAGAATGACTTCCCGAAGTATAGGAGAAGATGAAATTGAACAATTTCTTTTGGACTATGAGGCCAGTGAGGATGGGTTTGAAGACGATGACGACAGCGTGGCAGATCCCGAATATTTGCCGGATTTGGAACCCCCATTCGAGGATGAAACTGCAGAAGAAATTGAAGGTATGAACATTGATAGTATTATTGAAGATCTGGAGCGCGGTGGCAGTAATTCGTCTCCACCACCCTCTCCCGTTTCTTCTACTCAGCCAGGACCATCAGCACGTCGTCAAACCAAAAAGAAATTGAATGTACGCTGGAGGAAGAAAAATATTGAACTAAACGAGCCACAGCTACGTTTTACAGGTGATGAAACCTTGTCGCCTGAGTTTTTAGACCTCGAAACACCAATCCAATTCTTCTTCAAACTATTTCCCAAAGAATTGATTGAAGTCATTGCTAGCCAAACAAATCTTTACATAGTCCAAAAAGATCCCAACATGATTTTTCGTGTCACAGAGACCGATATTCAACAGTTCATTGGACTAGTGTATATCATGTCGTTGGTACATCTTCCAAGGGTTACGAAGCATTGGCACGGTTGTATAGGAACACCTTTAGTAAAGGAAACAATGGCAGTCAACAAGTTTGAGAAGATCAGGCGATTTATTCATTTCAATGATAACACAAAAAATGTTCCACGAGAACACCCTGATCATGACCGAATATTCAAGATTAGACCAGTAGTCAAAAAACTAAATGAGACCTGCCAGAGCATCCCTCTAGAAAAATACCTATGTGTAGACGAGCAGATTTGCTCCACAAAAGCAAGGCAGAATTTGAAAAGATACAATCCCAAAAAGCCAAATAAATGGGGATATAAAATATATGTCCTTTGCGGCGTGAGCGGATTCGCATACAAATTTGAGCCTGAAACAGGAGCTGAAAATGTGGTTGCTTCTGGTGAGCCAGACTTGGGTGCTGCATCGAATGTGGTCGTCAGGCTTTCGCGTGAAATAAATACCAAGAAATCAAAACTACCGGATCTATTTTGACAATTATTTCACGTCTCTGCCGCTTCTGGAATATTTAGCCAAACAAGGCGTTCTTAGTCTCGGAACCATACGACGAAATCGTATACCTGACTGCAAACTACCAACAGACAAGGAAATATCTAAAAAAGAACGCGGGTACTCGGTCGAATATGTTGGAAACCTGGAAGGCACAGAGATATCGACAGTAGCCTGGAAAGATAACAAAATAGTCACACTCGCCTCTAGTTTCGTGGGAGAGCTACCGAAGACACAGGTTTCAAGATACGACAAGCCGAACAAAAAATACGTGACTATCGACCGACCCCATATCGTAGGAGAATACAACCGCCATATGGGTGGTGTCGATTTGATCGACAGTATCATGGGCAGGTACAAAATACGCCTGCGAAGCAAGAGATGGCAGATTCGCATGTTCTATCATTTTTTAGATCTTGTTATGTCCAATGCCTGGCTCTTATATAAAAGAGTACATAAGGCCAAAAAAAAAGAAGACCCAATGCTGCAATCAGCTGATTTTCGTCAGGATATTGCATTGGTTCTGTGCAAGCTCCGGACCAAAGCCAATCAAAAACGGCGAACCATTGAGCAAGACATACAAGCCAAAAAACATAAAGGCCCAGCTCAGTATGTACCCCCAGCAGCTGTGCGGCAGGATCAGGTGGGGCATTGGCCTATATGGGCTGAGAAGAGGATAAGGTGCAAATATCCCAACTGTGCTGGCGTATCACAGACGATTTGCGAGAAATGTGGAGTTGCCTTGTGCTACAACAAGCAAAACAACTGCTTCAAAGCATTCCATACGTCTTAGAGGAGTGTTATGACACAATGTGACATTTCTGTCACACTCCCTAAAATCGTTAATAAATAGCCCCCTGATTAAATTTTCTTTAAACTAAAAAATATGTGTTTCTTTGTTTATTTTTTGCTACCGTACCATTGAATATTTTTTAGTTTTTATGTTGTTGAGTTATGAAGGGTTAAGTAGGTACTCTTAAAAATGCTGTAAAAACTGTCAACTTAAGATGTTTCATAGAAAGGGTCTTGACAATGGTAAGTGATAGTGATCTTGAAACTCTTTTCATTAAATTTCCAAAACTGTTTTGTAAGAACAATTTTTGCCATTTCATTACCTACAGACACTAAATTGAAAAAGTCAGATTACCACCTTTCATCAAACAAAAAGAACAACAAATTAGTTCAAGCTAAAAGATTGAGGTTATATTCAACAAAAACTGCTGGAAAAACAATGCATTGAGAATTAGACCATGAAAAACTTAAGACAAATTGGACAGGAATCACGGAACATAACACACTCAGATACAATAAAATGCCCAGGATATCATACAACAATTTCATTCCATTTCATCATACAACAATACCTTATAATTAAATTTATGGCAGAGTTTCAAACTGTTTTTAGTACATTCAGACATTACAAGATGCGGTATCAAACTGACAATACTGTATTTATTTTCGACAAGAAAAAAGACAACGACTGGTGCGTAATCAGCACGCAAGGCACATCGATACACAACACCAAAGCCGAATATAAAACCACCTTGACAAAGTTATTTTGCTAAACCAACATATTACCCGAAAATAGCAATAAATGACATGATAAATGCCCCTCAAAGACAACTGACAACTACTCAACACACTAAAACTAATGCTTTTTGGCAAATTACGTGGTCTGTAGTCCCTCGCGAGGGCAATGCCAAGTCAAATTCGCTTCTTCGAAATCGAAAAGCTTAATTACTTTTACCACTTTGCCTTTTACTTTACACTGTAAAGGTTTACACTTACAACATAAATAATGAACTGATGTCGAAGCTAACGATAACAACACAACAAGGAAAAACAATTATAACTTTTGTACCGTACGATAACGGCGTTTTTTTTGTTGATATTTTCCACCTTCGAAGCTGCGAGCTGCACGCTATCGAAACTTAGTTATTTCCTTCATTCTCTTTCTGCATTACAAAATGTTTCATTATTATTAATCAAGTTTTGGAAGAACTTGTGATATTTATTTTAGTGATTTTGAAGCTCAGCACAAGATGCACAGCACAACAGAATAAGATTTCTAATTTCTATGAATGATGTACAGTAAAATTTTGGTGTCGGACTGGCGGCCATAAAAAAATGTACCCTGCCCTGCCCTGCCTGCCTGCGCACATTCTTCTGACTGACAGACAACATAGGATTGCAGAAAAATATCGATATATCGAAATATCGATATTTTTTGTTCGATATATCGATATTTTCAGGCGATATTTATTATTTCGATATATCGATGTATCGATATAAAATATCAAGTATCGAAAATGTATCATAAACGATATATTTTCAATAGCAACACCGTTGTCGCCGCTGACTAAAACCGCTGGAATTCAGAGCCGTAAAAAATATTAGTACTTTTTTTCCTAGATTGGTATTTAAATTATTATAAAACTTGAAATACAAAAGAAATTTTTTTTTTGAAAATTTCGCCTATATATCGATATATCGATTTTTTTTTTCGATATATCAAAATCGATATTGATATGATATATTTTTTAAATATCGATACTTTTTTACACTTCTTGCATCCCTAAACTGATACTGTCTGTCTGACACTGAATGACGTTGCAGTAGTGATGTGAACCGGTTTAATAAAAACCTAAAAAAAACGGTACGTACGAACGTAACATTTAAGCATCCGAGTCTTTGACATGTATTTAAGGGGTTATAGACGTGCGAGCAAGTACGCGTACTTATGGCTCGGCCAGCTTACTCGCCCGTATGTCATACTAAGTACGCGGACTTTAAAACTGCTGAGTAAGTTCGTCGGCGATCCAACAGGTTTGAACTTATGCTAGTAGCTCGCCTTGGCTCGCCGTCTGTCATCGCCGCGAGCCGCCAGTTTGACAATGAAATTTGAGCAAGCTTCACGTGTGTTACCGACGGCGAGCCGAGTAAGGTCGCGTCTATCACCCATTTTAGAGGTTTGCACCGGAGCAATGAGCACCGGAGAATCACCGGTTATTTTCCGGTGAACGTATTCGGTAAAAACACCGAATGAAAACCCATTGATCACTGGTTTTATTGGAGTAGCATCTTTTAAATAAAGATGATTTAAATAAAAGGAAAGTACAGGTTGTACGATTTGTTAGAAGCAGGCAAAGTATAAAATTTCCTGGTTATTTGTTATCTGTTTAATGACCGCTTTATTTTAATGATTGTAAATGTACCTAATCATTTTAAGAAAAGTCGGTAAAAATTAATACTAAGCCATAATTAAATACTGGTAATTTTTTTTTGAAAAATCTAAAAAAACCTGAACAAAACGGTTTTAATAAATAACTGTACGGTATAAACCGGTGTTAAAAATTGTAATCGGTTCCATCACTAGTTGACAGTGACTGACTCACGTTGCAAAATGACATTTGACATGACAGGGAGCCATCTTGTTTTCACTAGACAGACAGAAAGGACTGCTGCGTTTATTTAGTCTTTGGTGCGTTTGCACTGGCTAAACATTCACAACAAAACATGTTGAATTCTCTATTTTCTGTCAAAATTTTAACAGGAACTAGAGATTTCAACATGTTTTGTTGTGAATGTTTCGCCACTTTTGCCAGTGCAAACGCACAGGGGGCCAAGGCTACTAATTTACAAACGTGTCAATCAATGGTCTCGCAATGATGAGTTTTTGACAGATTTTGTATGGCAAATCTGTCAAAAACTCATCATTGCGATACCATTGACACGTTTGTAAATTAGTAGTCTTGGCCCCTAGTTAGCGCAGTCTACAGACCAAAGCGAGGGGCTTATCACTAATTAAAACAGCCACACGGGTCGTGCCATGGTTGATCCGTGGATAAGTGACCATCTTTACATACCAAGACCCTTCTGTGTCTCGGAAAACTAAGGAGGATCTGCAGTTGTTGTCTAAATATCTAAATATTATAAGCGGTCGTAAAAAAATATGTATTTACAGAATTATTAACATTAGAATCAGCAAATACATAAGTTCATGTAAGTGCATTGAATGACGATTTCCTGAAATTTTCATTCCATGAACGTCGGCGTCGAACACATTTGAGTACATTCCTTACTCTATTTAAAACTTCCACTTTTCTATTTTCGATAGGTCTGTTTAAATAATAAAACAATCAAATCTGGTGTAAAACAATTGCTTTTTTTTATTCAGCAAAATATTTCTAAAGAATAATAACTAAATATCAGATCATTAACATAATGGGATATTTTGGACGGAATTGTATAATACCGTATAATTAAAAGTATAAAGCAAAAATCTGTACCATGTAAAACAGAAAAATATAAATATATATTTATTTTAGTTTTGAAGTGCTAATATTAATTTAGGAAAATGACAGTATTTTAATTAATTATAAGAAGTTTAACGACTGTCCCTACGCGTGCAGAATACAGATAAAATATTATATTTACCACAACAATACAAAAGTAACAATAATAAAGTTGTTTTTAACCTCTTTGCATTTACTTGAAAGTTACTACTTAAATTTTTAAGTAGTTACGTCGAAACTAAAGTTAAGACCAGAATTTGGACGGACAGAGTAAAAAATAATATATTTTTATTTAACTAAGAAATTACCATAAGTTACTGAAATCAGTAAAGATGAAAATTCCGGACAAATATTCAACTCTATGCGCAAAATATAAATAAGTCTTCAATTTGATGAAACTTTCAAAATTTTAATTTTAATTCGACATTTGGACGATGTAACTAAATTTAGGATCATACGTAGTACATAATTTTCAATAGGAAATGCCTCTTGAGTCGGTAATGGCTTTTAGGACATAAGGCACGAATTTGGATTCTAAAGGTAAGGCACGATTCTCACGATCGAATTTTTACACAAAGCAGTTTATAAAAGACAAATCAATAGGTGGCTAAAATGTGATGATTCGCAAAAAGGCTGGTGGGTTTGTATGTATATTTACACTTACCTACATTTAACTTAAATCTTATAAATAAATCGGAATTTAATTCTAAAATATCAATGTTAACATATTAAGATTGCATGTCAATATACAACAAAGCTGTATAATATAACAAATTCAAAAAGTTTCTTAATTTACAACACTTTGTGCTGATTTATGTACACATATGCACTTTATACACAATAAAATATTCAATTAAGAACTTTGTTCAAACGAAATATACAGATGATTGCAATGTCTTATAAATTGTAAATAATAAAAATATACTTAAAATGTAAAACAAAATACGTAGGTATATCAGCTTGTGATATATGTGGACTCAATTTGCGACAGTGCATCGACTTTATCCATTACATGAGACCCATCCGTGCATCGGAAAGCACGTTAAGCCGTTGGTCCCGGCCGTCATTAAATCTTTGACAGTCTTGCGGGTCAGAAGCCTGAGAATCTGACAACCAGTCTTACCAGGGGGTACCGTTGGTTATCACGATACCCCCTGGTAAGACTGGTTGTCAGATCTGAGACTGCCTATCGGATCTCCACATCCCAGTTACTGGTGTAACTGGAATGTGGAGATCCGAGAGGCAGTCACTCCATATAAAATACAGATACTCAGCTGCATCCGGTTAGACTGGAAGCCGACCCCAATATTATACCATAGTTGGGAAAAGGCTAGGCAAATGATGATGGACTTCTATTCTAGACTAAACTTCAGAATCTTAGAAAACTTGCATTCAAATTTCAACTTTATCGTCATGTAATCTAAATAAATATTTGAGTGAGCATTTGTAATAAAAAAGGTTGTAAATCAATTTTGGTTGGTTTGCTGTTCCAAAACTTGATGATTATCTGAGATTCTGAATTGAAGTTTGTCTTAGTAAACTATTTTTGTATGCACACTTTGTAGAAATGTACATGATAATTATTATAAAACAGTAAAAAGGTACCTACATTTTGATTTGACATACATTTATTAAATATAAAAGTCCTAGTTATATTAACACTTTAGTGTTAAATCTATCAGTGTCTTGTTGCTAATAAAAAGTCAATCTAAATCTATACCCATCTACTAATTCCGTTTAAATAAATAAACCACTTGCACCTTTTGCCAAAATTGTTGGTACAGTCATCCGAATGTTTGAATTGCGAAAACCGCACTTACTGCTTACGAAAAAAAAGATGCTGTCAATGTTAAACTGTTATCATTGATGTGCAGTTGAATGTACTACAGACCTTTTCCAATTTGGAATATAATTTTATTTCTTCCCATGTTTGCTTATAAAAATAAAAAAATCCAAAAACATGTTGGCTTATAATAATCAGCTGTAGTTTTTAGGTGGTAAGTGCACTTTTGTTTTTTTTCTTCAGTCTACTCTTTTAATAAAACCTTTCGAAATCGAGTACTACCTTGAAATCCTATAGAAAAAGTGATTATAATATATTACAAAATGTTAGTAAATTGTTATTCAAATGCATGAAATTTTACTAATTTGTTACAATTTTGCCAGAAGGAGCAAGTTTTTTCAAACTGCAATTTTTCTTTAAACCATTCTGATATGCAAGTAGATACGACAACACACCTGCGCATAGGCCGTGATTTATGTGATAGAAACTTGCATGCAAGAAAATCCTTCAAACATGTTCAGACGAGGACCAAAATATGTATGCACACTGAGTGAAAAACGATTGTCTCCTCAAGTATTGATTGATATTATGAGGTGCGTATGGCATCTGCACACACATTCTTCTATGAATTGTACTCTTCCTCAAACTTGCATTTTGCTGAGTGCATACATATTTTTGCCTTTGTACGTGCAACTTGCATCTTACTTGCTTACCAAAAATGGCTCAAAAATCGTGTGAAGATGCATTTCAGCATAACTAGAGTTTACCTAACGTAAGGACACATTCACACCTCAGTACTGTGTGTTTGTATGCGCACTTTCTTCTGGCTTCCATTCCTGTTTAGCGGAGGTGAATGGCCGGAATAGCCCGGGTTCTGTATCCCTAAGCCGCCGGGCTCCCCCTCCCTGGGCCGTGGCTTCTTGAGTGAAGACCTCAGGGGTGATCGGGTGATGGTACTGGCATCCGATAAGCCAGTGAGCGTGGTTGCCGTTGTGTTCATTGAAGCCACGCTTCCGTGACCATTTGTGCTGTACGGCTTCCCTGACGCGTCCGTCATTGAGATCCCTGAAAACATATTTCATTATTTACTTAGTATTTATATGCGGGTTTCCTCACGATGTTTTCCTTCACCATATTGAGAGCAGTGGTGATGAAATTATGTACACAAAGTAAAGCGCCTGTCACGGTTCGAATCTACGACCACAACTTGTAAGTCGCGGCCGTTACGACTGGGGACTGGGAAATAAATATATTATTTTATTATTTACCTCTTCCGTCTTTGAAGCCAGGGTTGTTGATGGTGGTACCTTCAGGTTCCCCCAGCGGATTGGTTGGGTCGCCGCCTTCTCGTCGCGCGAAGAGCGCGTCGTACAGTGACATTATAAACAGGATCGAGTTTATTACTATACTCACTATCTGTAAACGAAAAGTTTTATTTTATCCTATATATTTATTTACTTACTATTGAAGGAGTAATATGTGTATATACAGTATGTTGCCTAACAAAGGGCGTTCCCGTTAACCCGCAAGAGTACAGGGTCCACACTGTATGCAAAAAAAAAAATTAATACAACAAAAAAAAAATCACAATACTATTTAAATTGATACGTAAAATACTCTATACACGCACACTTGTATTGCAACGTGGAAAGTTTGACAAGTGTGCGTGTACAGAGTGTTTCTTTTCTGTATCAATGTAATATTTTTTGTGAATATTTTACTTTAAAAAATATACTTTTGTTTTATAATGGTATTTTTTTTTTGTCATGTATAGACGCTATACTATTCCAGGTTAACGGTAACGCCCTTCGTTAGATAACATACTGTATATATTTATGCATATATTTGTAATTACGTTATCGAAAATGGCTGTAACGATTTCGATGAAAGTTGCAACATAAGGGTTTACGGGGGGCGAAAAATCGATCTAGTTAGGTCTCTTCATATCTGGGAAAATTCGTTTTCTTTATTTTCACTCGAGCAGAGCTCGGTCGCCTGGGTAAGACCGATTTGGCAATATAAAATTTGGCAAAATAAAGTACAGTATTTTTTCGCAATATCGGTAATATTTTATAAAGTAAGTTGTATTATACCTGAACATAGAATGCTTCTCCCCTCGTCACAAAGAAACCCCTGTCATCGCCTTGTACGGCGAACAAACTTGCTGCGACTATGGACAGCAATGCTGGAAACAATAATTTACATACATTCATTAATTCCTCCTTGGTGCAGGTGTTAGGGAGTGTAGGACAACATGTGAGATAAGTCACACCATATCATTGGGCAGCCAGTAGAGAAGCCAGTTTGTAGTCGAAATATAATCGTTACTTATAGGTATCATTTCTTAACGTGCTTTCCGAGGCACGGCCCGGTCGTGTTATGTCACCCATCCACGGACCAACCGCGGCAAGCGTAGCTTAACCTGATCGATCGACCCGTGCGGCTGTTATTACTTAACCACAAGGCCCTGGTGGCGGATAAATAGTTAATTTTCATAGTAGCAGGTCTAATTGTCATGAATTTGGATTTAGTTAAACCACATTTTTGGCATCAGGGCCACACTTTTTGACAAATGTTTAAACTCAAACTCTGCACTGGAGTGCATGGTATAACCTTCTTGGTGGACTTGTCAGACAACCAAATAACATTTAAAAAAATATGCTAACTAGTACTTACTGGCTAGAAGCGCCAGCGCCAACTTTATCATGACGAGGTGTGTGTACTTGAAGGCGACACGCTCCTTGGACGATATCATGGCTAACTGCAGCACTGACAGCACGCAGAACACGCCGAGCACGGTTACGCCGACAGACGCAACCACGCCTGCTATGTACACAGCCGCTGGAAAATGATAAAGAGTTCATTAGTAACGAGGATTGAAAAAAACCTGGGATTTTCGTACCATGTTTTTTTACTAATAAAACATGTAAGGATAAATAGTGTATTTAATTTTAGTCAATAACTTCTATTATAATTTTTAAGTAGCCGGAAAAACCACACGTATATTTTTATTTGTAACCCGTACAGGTAGTACGGTTTGGTGGCCAAATTGGTTTTGTCTGTTATTAGTTTATCATAATCTGAGGTTTCGCACCTACCTACGACTTTGAACGGTTCCTACCATTTCTAAAAGCTATATTTACACGAATATTTTTCTTATTTGTATATCATCCATGGAGTTATTGCCACTGTTCATATATTTTACATCGCACCGCAGTTTAAATGAAACTTTCCGTAATCTGTACCAATATTATAAATAAAGAGAAAAGATTTTTATTTTTGTTTGTAATGAATAAAACGATTTTAAAAATGCTTTCACCTGAGGCTTGCTATTATCACTGAGTTACATAGGCTATAATTTATTAAGATATCACGCGGGCGAAGCCGCTGGCGGAAGCTAGTTTTAGAATAGGTTTAGACGGTCAGGAGTTCACGACCATTACCTTAAACTAAAAAAAACTGGCACAAAGGAACATCAAATTCCGTTGAACTAATTAATGAAACCAACCAATTATCACATTGCAAATAAAAGTTTTCACACACGTTAGCACTAAGGGACGGGTCCAACTAGACAAGTGACTGACATAAAGGCCAGACCTGACTCACGCAACCACTACTTTCCTCTTTCACAAAACTGACGACACCTAAAACTGTGAACGTCTGTTGTCGATTTCAGCTGAATTTCAACGGATTTCTGGTGTATTGTGGACCGGGCCCGGACTGTTGCTCGTCCGTAGTAGTACACACGGCTACACATCAAGCTATACATTTCCAGTTTATGCTGATCTCGCATTGTATACGATTTCCGTTCAATGCAAGGTCAGCTTATACTGGAAATGTATAGTTTGATGTGCAGCCGTGTGTACTATCACCATACTCAATTGTATACGCAGCGGTGCTGTTGCAGAGTTCCGCTTTAAAACGTTAAATATTTTAGATACCGGAGAAATTACAGACATTTGAATTTGCCTCTAAATTAATTTAGAGGCAAAGTCAACCTTGCCTATACACCAGGCTTGACATATTTCTCATTTTTAGGTAGGTATACGCTCAAGCCGTTCAAGCAATAAAGCCAGGTTTAGTTTAAAAGAATTGTCCGGAGTCCACAGTTTAGGTTTTCACGTAATTAGTACGATAATATGTTGTCTATGTGTTTTGCATATTCGGGTCGAGCTTCAAGGCTGACCACAGTGACATGTTTCAGGTCAGTTTTAAAAGCTAATGGGCTCCTCTTTAACCATGTTTTGCAATTCACAGATTAGTGTGTGTTGTGTGTTCCCATGTTCTTTATGTTATGTAATAAGCTTTATTTTGTTTCATACCGTGCTCTGTTGAATAAATAATGGGACGTGTTTCAAGGCGTGTCTTCATATTCTGCTACAACTATTTTAATTTTAAACTAGTTGGCCCGCAGACGTTGTCATGTCCAATTCATACAAAAATCTCCCATTTTCCGGAATTTGATAAATTCCCGGGATTGTTTTCCTCCAATTTTGCCAATTCGAAATATTACGAACATTAAAAAAAAAGCCAAATCGGATATCGGACCAGCCGTTCTCAAGTGATGCGGTTACCAACGAATAGCATTTCATTTTTATTTACATAGATGTATTGGACATAGCCGAAGAAAAGTAGAAAGAACTGAGAGGTTACCAAACAAGCAATATTTCACAAAACTGTCAAGCGATTTTGTACCATATGCGGTGCAACAGTAGGTGCAATTATAAACATCATCATCTCCCTAGCCTTTTCCCAACTATGTTGGGGTCGGCTTCCAATCTAACCGGATGCAGCTGAATACCAGTATTTTACATGGAGCGTCTGCCTATCTGACCTCCACAAGCCAGTAACTGGGTAATACGATACCCCTTGGTAAGACTGGTTGTCAGACTTTCGAGCTACTGACGACCCGTAACGACTGTCTAAGATCCACAAATGACAGCCGGGACCAACCGCTTAACATGCTTTCCCTGCACATGTCTGCAAATTATTATGATACGGACCATGCATATCTATCACCTTTACCTTTGTCGAACAACACGTCATATCAATTAATGATCCCTAAAGACTACTCAAGATACACGTTATTCATCGTCCCTGTAGTGCATATAAAGCAGCTCCGGAGAACATTAATGACATTTAAAATTAAAATAATCACGACCCAATGTAAGGCCCGATTTATCACAAACTGCAGTCAAGTTTGATGAACTATAGCATCAACATTTTCCGGATACAACACGATTTGAAAACAGAACTACCTCAAAGGAAACACTAAATGAATCGCAAACAACGAGCGACATCCGGACGTCCAAATTAGTATCAACACATGCAATCGAACCGCAGTGTATCCAAAACAATTCGTTCCACATCATTTGTTCCTGACATTGTATTTAATAACTATTTAACGGTCACCAAAGCAGAGAGAGGGACCGGTGTAATTTATGAACACAATGGTGCTCAATAGACAAGTGGTTGGGTCCTAGAAGCAAAAGTACTCATAGAGTATTCTCTACTTTTGCTTCGTCATCAAAGACAAAGGCACTTTTGAACGTCAAAAACAAAGAAATAGAACTGATTCTAGTAGCCTATTCCAAAAGGTAGTTTTCGTATTTCGTAGTAATGGTAGCACCAGTACATATGGTGTTATTAGCAGGCTAGGCGACGCTGCCTTATAAAATAATTAGTACCTCAGGCCTCAGTAGAACCTGCCAGGGTTGCGGGTTAGTCTGAAAGGGATACCGGGACCTTGGCAACAGGCAACTGAAGGAACACGGGTGGGTTTTATTCAGTAAAAGTCTGACACGCCCTTCCGCTCCAACCAGAGCGAGAGAAGTCAATGGATGATTCCCCACCCTCAAAAAAAAAAGGCTTCAGTAGAAAACACACATCAGAATCATTTAGACTAAAAGGATAGGACCGGCCGGTATGGCAATGGTGATGCTTCCAGGCATAATTCTAGTGGTCCACTACTAGAGTTATGCCTGGAAGCATCACCATTGCCATACTGACCGGTCCTATCCTGTGCCTCTCGCATCACACGGTATAATATAAACACTATAATAAGCAGAAAACTCAATTTATCATGAATATTAGAGACTCTTTTGACAGGGTTCCGATCAAAACATAAATTGCCAATTGACAAAGGCTCAGTATAAACGTTTCGCGTATAGAAAACGCGAATGTGCGTACTGCAAAATACGAGTACGTATTTCAAAGGAACAATACCAAAGTATGTACGTATAATGAGATGAGCTTATATGATGGGCGCCAGCTATCAAGATAGGCCGCTTGCTATTGATGATGACGTAATCTATGGAATTTACTTATAGATAGATTCCAATCAACATTCTAGGTTGTGAAATATGCATGAACTTTGCTGCAGAAACAAAAATATTTTTATCCAGTAAGTATTTACAGACGGTATCTAGTTTCTGAATTAGTAACACTCTCATTGGCCTTAATGAAAACATGTTCAAAATATTGTGTGTACTATTTAAACTCCTTGAATTCGTTCCCGTAAAACAAAATTCATTCATTCACACTAGGCTGAGAATTAACACTTTTTGAACGTCAAAATTACATGAGACAGTCCCCCAAAACGCCCACCCTTCATCACTTCCTAGTGCTTTAGCTGAGAAGAAGAAGAGTTGCAATAAACTCCCCAGCAGCACAGCTCTGTTTAGTTACAAGAACTGTAACTTTTGTACGTACGAATTTAAATAATAGCTTTAGTCTTGTATCAGTACACAACATTTGAGCCATGGGCTCATGGCTAGTAATATCAAGTAAGTACGTAACTATAGTTACATAAAAACCAGTAATCATCCACAAGACAATGGCGTGACATTGAAAATGCAACCGCTCGTGAATTAAAGTCTTCTAGAAACTGCAAGATGCAATGACGGAAAATGATGTCAACAATGTAATTGGGAACATCATTTTACTGTAGATTTTATTACTAGATAAGGATTCACATAGAATTTTCATGATGAAATGAAATGGCAAAAAGCAGGTCCTATAGGTCCAAAATTAGTCGCGAATTTGGGCAAACCAGAAACATTACTAGTTACCGTAAAGCCGTAAACAATCATAAAACAGAAAGATGCAAAAAAAAACTGCACAAAATTTCGATTGCACTTTGATCACATCACCGATCGTATCACCGATGCAGCCTCTATGGATTTAAGAACGTTTTTCCACTAACTCATGGTAAGTATAGTTGTTTAAAGTAGGCTAGAAAACAGTTTCCGAAGAAATTCCCTTCAGGCCATTTAAACGAGGAACGTTTTAAGTCTAAAAAGAATCATGAACAATATGATAACAGGTGTGGCAATAAGCGCATTCCTGTTCAAGTGTTGTTCTTTAGCGATGACGTAATATGCATGTTTTTGGAGAGCGTTGATGCCGGGACCGGTTGTATCAACTCCCGGACCATAAGCCTTCGGGGTCGCAAGTTTAAGGATGACGTCATTATAATGGTTGGTCGTCGTATCACAACATACAATCACATATTCAAATTATAGTCAAGCATGTCTTTAGAGAAAATAATGTTGTTAATAGAAAACTCAGTGTAGATAGGTACTTAAGTGTTTTGTTTTGTTTTCTTCCAGAATTTTGATTACGAAGAGATTGTAATATTTTCTGAGTTTTTAAGACTACGAATTCCTTTTCATACTGGCCTAAACAGCACTGTAATAACAGTTCACATCTATTGTCAAATTTCGAAAGTGAAATTCTTCAACGAATTCAGGCTTTTGGAGCAAATGTTTATTTTCACCAACCTTCGAGCGGATTAGGTGCAGCGAATATGCGGAACATTGTCTACGAAACGGAATCTACCGTGCTGATTGGTTTCATTCAGACGTTTTGCGCACGCGTCGAATTGCGAATTTCTCGTTTTTAAAGACGGTTGTGTTGAAGTCAGTCAATGCAATGTCTACGCTCTGTGGAGACAGGCGACATTTTTGCACGTTTGACAAAGTTGTGAGTCACGCCCGTTCAAACACGATAATATGTCGTCGTTGATGCACGTATTTGTCTTTAGATTTTAGCATGAGAGGAAATTAATTCAGATTCACGATTTAACATAAAGGTAAGTAGAAAATAAAGTATAAAGTTGAGCCGGATGACGTCTCCTGGGAAACAAGAGGTCAATCACAGTTTCTGAATATAATTTAAATTAATTATTTTTCTTTTTCGTGTGGTTAGTCACTAACCACCATTTAAATGATACTGACTGAATGATTTTTGATACAGGATCGGGTGAAAGGAAAACGCGCTCAAGGCAGAGCACCGGCAAGATGGTGAGACGCGATCAAGAAGGCTGTTGGAGGCAGCATTTACCAAGCGGTCCACACTGCAGAAGACCGCATAGCTTAGAGAAACGTCATATTATCTTGGTCGCGATCCTCAGCATTGAGGGAGCGACGATGAAGAAGACCATTTATAATAAACTAGCTTCCGCCCGCGGCTTCGCCCGCGTGGTATATCGATAAAAAGTAGCTTCTCAGGCTCTACACTATCTGTGTAGGTACCTACCAAATTTTATTTAAATCGGTTCAGTAGTTTTGGCGTGAAAGCGCAACAGACAGACCAGTGGCGAAGGGTGATTTTTCGGGGGTGGGAACCCGGAGCAAAAAAAAAAGAAAAAAAAGAAAAAAAAGAAAAAAAAAAAAAAAAAAAAAAACTATACTGACGAATTGAGAACCTCCTCCTTTTTGAAGGAGTTGGTTAATAATACTTGTTATGATGTCACTTCGGACCTTCCTTGTGGCCGCGAAAACCTACTTCTTGTTTGTTTACCTAACAAAAGAACGGTATCAATAAACCGTTTCATTAAATTCCTATTTTGATTTACTTTTCTCAAACTTATTTATAAACTCACATTCAAAAAGCCCGCTTTCACAAACCACGCACACTCACACAGTTCAACAAGTGATTACGCTCCTAATAGCGCAACGCCATCTAACGAAAATATCAGAAAAGCAATGCATTTTGTCAGTACAAGAACGAGATATCTCCATTCAAAAAATTCACAAATAATTAAACAGAGGGCGCGTTTAACGAGAAATTTTTAGGAAGTGGCATTTTACAATTCAGAGTTTTCGCTCACGGCCACTAGAGGGAATTGGCCGCGCGGGTGTAGAGCTTCAAACGAATTAGCGAAAAATCGTCAGATTATGAATGTAAAAACCCCTTTATTACATAAACTACTAGAATCTGAGAAAAGTAAACAAGGGAAACAATACATTTTATTTTATTTACAACTGCCAGTCAGCTATTCATATTTATCGTAAAGGGAAACATTAGAATGTTTGAAAAAACTATCACGTCGTTTGTAATTTATACTTATATCTGAGCGAGCACGGCCTAACGTAATTGTGTTTCTTAATTTCAAAACTTAACCTTGGAAAGCATGTTTCCTCACAAAGAAAATAATCCTAAACAACAATGTATAGGCTACCACTAAGCTACCAGACGGGCCGCACGCGGGCCAAAAGACATTGTAGTTAATTAGAAAGTCCTTGACGAATTATTGCCGCCATCCTAATCCTACTGATAGTACTAATAACTTTTCAAATCTATTAAGAAATTTCAACTTATTAACTATCTACCTACTTACCCCAAATACATAATTACAACGTACACTTTCACTAAAGTCAAAACACTTTAATCACTGTTTTATACCAACAAACTAATACTACTACTACGATTCTCGAACTGATAAACTAATGTATTCAATAAATAATACGAACAAAATGCAAATTAACTGCAAGTGTAAACAAATTATAATGCGATTACGTCAAACAGCAACCACACAATAGCGTCCTGTCCGAACTCCGAGCCGAACGCATTACGAAATTCAACGAAAACTACCGAACCGATATCGCGGCATCTCGTTCACGCGAACGCAAGTTTAGATCGCTTTAGGTACAATAACTCGTATTTGATCGGCTTGCTCGAAGCGTATAAAACCGGGGTGTCACGTGACCGAAGTGACGTCATGACGCCTTGATTTTTGAAGGAGCCATAAGCCAGCCGCGCCGCCGAGTTATTTTAGAGAATTTTTTTTTGCTGTTGGGAGACAACAAAGACAAAACATTGAATGTAGGCGTTTTGTATAGTTTTAATTATATGGTGTATTAAATACCTATAGTGTGATTACTTAAAAGGCATTTTAAACACTACTGACTGTGTCATTTTTCAATGACGATAGAGTGGTTTTGTTTCGAATTCCAGAAGGGAAGCCGATAGGAATCGAGTTGTACGGTAGCTGCGGCCCTGAGACAGACAGACAGAGTTACTTTCGCATTTATAATATTAGAAAGGAAGTAAGGACTAGCTTCCGGCCGCAGATACGCCGCGCGGTATGGCGATAAAAGTAGCCTGTCTTTTCCCAGGGTACCATCTATCTCCTTGCCGTTCAGTGGTCATACAGACTGACAGACAGAGTTACTTTCGAATTTATAATAAGTATGGATGAATAAAACAAAGCATTAAAATTAAGTTCCTTTAAATTGTTTGATCGGTTAAATCTGGAATTATAATTATGAAACAAGCTGGCTGAAGCTGGTTGATTACTGGTTTGCGATAGAAAAAAAAACCCAGTGATTTAATAAATTGAAATGAGTAGATACATTCATAATCATAATAATAACAAGACTCACGACACTGCAAGGTTGTCTATATTATGTAAAGATATATGCAGCTATAGGTTACCCGAGATGCAATCGTTGGAGGCATATACCTACAAAGATATACAAGTAGTACCTACTAATCTATATACTAATAAGTATAATAAAACTGAAGATTTTGTTTGAAATCTCTGGAACTAATAGTCGAATTTGAAAAAAAAAATTTGCTTTTGATAGCTCAATTCTTGAGGAAGTTTTATCCATAATATTATAAATTCGAAAGAAAGTCTGTGTGTCTGTGTCTGTCTATCTATCTGTCTGTCTGTCTGTCTGTGTCTGTCTATCTATCTGTCTGTCTGTGTCTGTCTATCTATCTGTCTAGTCTGTCTGTATGTTCCCTTTTCACGCTTAAACCATTGAACGGATTTCGACAAAATTTGGCAAGGAGATACGATGGCATCCTGGGGAAGGACATAGGCTATTTTTTATCGACATACCACGCGGCCAGCTAGTAAGTTATACAAGGAAAAACGCGGTAGTGTGCCCTGTTAAAAAAAAAATAGGTTCTAATAATCTCTTGGGATACATAATGCTGCACATCGTAATCATATAGATAGACTTGCGCGCCTACAGTAGGATTGAAAAATGATTGAGATATTCTATTTGGTATGGTTCACGCGAATATGAACGTTTATGCCTCATAGTTAAGGATAGTTTTATAATGTCTATGTCACAGAAGTTAAATTAGCAGCGTAGAACATTATGCCACTCGTTACAAAAGGGGTCTTTATTTATAAGAATTATAATTTATACGTGTTTTTCCCTGTCAACAATACCTAGGATTAGGATTTTCTAGGCAAGGGGCCAAGTCATTGGGAAATTCTAATAGATAGGTACAGGTTGATACTAGGTTATCGAATGGATAGAATAAGAAATTAGTACATAAGAGGAAGTCTGAAAGTGGCACCGGTGAATGAAAAGTTGTGCGGAAATCGGTTGTCATAGTATGGGCACGTGATGCGAAGGAATGAGGAAAATGTTGTGAGGAAAGTTTTGGGTATGAATTTCGATGGCTATAAGAGTAGGGGAAGACCAAAGAAACGATGGATGGAATGTGTGAAAGATGATATGGATAGAAAGGGGGTGACTACCGAGATGTCGGCTAATAGAGAATTATGGAAGAAAGGGCCATGTTGCGCCGACCCCAAATAAATTGGGATAAGGGCAGGAGAATGATAATGAGGTTGATACTAGGTTCTCCTGGAAGAAGTCAAGCTTTTCGGCACATCTAATTGAATGATCTCAAGATACTGAGGGGTAGGTATTCTGTAGCCAGAGTCAGAGAACCCGAAGACTATTTAAATTAGACTGGTACAGGATATTATAGAGCCTAGACTTCACTTACAATAGACGATCAATACATCGAAGTTGATAGTTAAATGCCTTTGCTTGTGATTTTGTAACTTCGTACACAAGGAAGATTGTTCTACAAAAGCCGCTACTAGGTGATGTAATAGTATAGGTAGTCAATAGTGGGCCAAGATACAGGAGAAGGGCAGTGGAATTTCTAACATATAGTCAACTCATCAGTCTGTGAAAATCAAATGACATATTTACAGGAAAAAAAAAATCTGCTGTTTCCTACATTTCGCATAGTTCTTCAAAATGTAAGGAACAGCTGTTTTTTTCCGCGATTTCTGGGTAAGTCTCATAGTGAAAGTTGTTAATAATGATGAGTACAGACCCCTTAAGAAGATGCCCATGAATTCAATTTCACCCAGTATACGTCCAAAAAATGGCGCATTAATGCAGTAAACTATTGATCGATTAATGATCCTGCATATACTGTCGAAATTAAGGCCTTCGAGCCCCTTTGCGAGAGAATAAGACCTTTGGAGTACAATACGGCCAATGAATTAAGGCCGGTCCGAACTTTGGTCAGAAGGTTGCGCAATAACATGTTTTTGGAACCAAATTAATGGTGACATGAAGCGAGTGTGAGTCAGAGAACATGCGCGAAAGTTCGGAGAGTCTATGTTCAGATGCTACGGCTACACTTCGCGTTATCGCGAACTTTTCTTCGTGCGTTCTCTCTCGCACACCCCTCGATTACTCGCTGAGCAACAGAGAGCGCACGAAGAGAAGTTCGCGATAACGCGAAGTGTAGCCGTAGCAAGACTGGTCATGATTCACAGGCCTTATGAGCTTTTCTCTGCTTGATCTAAAACGTTGCTGGCCTATACGAGACTCCCGAGTCCATGCAAGAGTAAAATCTTTTTGGTCAAATAAGACCTCGACCAGGGGGCCAAGTCTACTAATTTACGAACGTGTCAGTGGTGTCACAATAATCAGTTTTTGACAGATATGCCATACAAAATCTGTCAAAAACTCATCATTGTGAGACCACTGACACGTTTGTAAATTTGTAGACTTGGCCCCCAGTATGGTGACTAAACCTTAACAAATAATTGTATCGTTATTGTTTTCTTGATTCTTTTACGATAGAGGACGCTGTTGAATACAGATTGAGTACACACGCAATCGTGAACTGCATCTGATTACAATGACTCACTGTAGGTTTTATACTGCAACCTAAGTATGTTATAGACTAGACCTTCCTCCAATGACTCGGATAGTACTTGTCTTGTCAGTAAGGAAAACGTACAGTTGAGGTCGGATTTTCCGAATTTAACTACGAGTATGTCAACCACAAACAATACATTATGTCAATAATATTAATGATTATCAATTTAACTATTTATGTCACCGCTATGTAGGGATTTCTTAAGCAGTCAATGATCCTTATTATTTTTATTTTTTAAACAAGAATGCTTAGTAATGTCTTGCACATACAGTGGGCCAGTTTCAAAATGAATAAAGCAACTCAAGATCTTTTGGTTGAAAACAAGATACTGATAAGCAGAATTCCTGTTTCTTGCGAAATAAAACCTTCAAGGTTATTTGACATGTCGTTACTTTTGCATTTCTGTAAAATAAAACTAGACAGACATGCAAGTGAATTTCATGCTATTGATTTGTAAGTAATTGATATAAAAGTTAGGTACTGAAGAATATTATTCAATGGTGGCAAAAATCTTCAAGCATCAAAGAAATCATGTTCATTCTATGCTCTCGGCCCAAAATAAGTCACTCTTTTGAGCATAAGTGACCTTGGTCAGGCTTGGTGTCTGCTCTGCACAAAGATTTGCTCGAACGTTTACTTGAACCGCTATTTCTAGATTTGTTTTAGTTTTTCCTCATCATCTACCTAGCATTTTCCCAACTATGTTGGGGTCAGCTTCCAGTCTAACCGGATGCAATAGAATACCAGTGTTTAACATGGAGCGACTGCCTATCTGACCTCCACAACCCAGTAACTGGGTAATACGATACCCCTTGGTAAGACGGGTTGCCACTTTCAGGATTCTGACGACTGTCAAAAATCCACAAATGACAGCCGGGACCAAAGTCAAAGTCAAATAATTTATTTCAAATAGGCACATATATGGCACTTTTGAACGTCAAACAAAGAAATAGAATTGATTCTAGTTGCCCCTTCCAAAAGGTAGTTTTCGTAAGGAGAAGAATGGGCAAGAAACTCCATCGTTACTCTTTTAAAAATGTTTTACAATATTTTGTATATATTAATTATATAATTATATGTGACGACGATGCACCTACAATAAGATTACTGTACTACGAAAGGTAAAAAGAATTATAAATGGAGCAATAATGAATAAATTAATTACCAGATACATGGTGCTCACATATTTACAAAGATTGTAAAAGTATACGATATTACAATAGTCCTAACATTGTTACAAGTAGTACTAATAAGTCAGTGCGTGAGTTTAAGTAATGACAGAGTGTAAAAGTCTATGACATACAAATAATAAATAAAAAAACTAAATTTGCTATCAGTTTGATTTTGTCCAGACACTAAATCGTCCTATGGAGCAAGACCAGCATGTTTCCAAGCATTCTTATCTTGGATATAATCCTCTAATTTGTAATAAGCTTGTTTACAAAGTGTACTTTTTATATGAGTTTTAAATTTTCTTTCATTTAATTGCAATATATCACAAGGTATTTTGTTATAGCATTTAACGCAGTACCCCATAAAAGATGTTTGTACTTTAGCTAATCTGAAAAATGGTTGATCTATTTTATCTTTATTTCTAGTATTAAAATTATGACTATCACTTATTTTATTAAAAAGATTTCAGTTTTTTCTTCTTTCAGACCAACGGCTTAACGTGCTTTCCGAGGCACGGAGGAGTCTCGATACGTAAAGATGGTCACCCATCCACGGACCACACCGACCCCAGCAAGCGTAGCTTAAACTGATGGATCGACCTGTGCTATTATTACTTAGCCACGAGCTCATCAGTTTTAGTTTTTCCTAATGTATTCTAAGTTAAATAGAGTAATCCTAGTTTTGCGTAACAAGTGTAGTGTAGTTTTGCGTACCTAACTGCTTACCTACCACAGTTATTGTTCAGTACATACACGACCAAGATCTCGATTCACGAATATGGCTAACGGCCCGCAGTGAATCCTAAAGCGATGCGTTGAACACCTGTGTAAACTGTCTTTACAATAGGATTGGTATTCACTAGCCGTTCATTCAGTCCCCTATTTGTGTCGAAACGGTTCTTGAATCACTCGTGAAAACAAATAGAATTAGATGAAATCTATTTTGAGTTTTTTGAGCTTATTGCATAACACACGATCATTCACAATCTGAATCATTTTGAAGGATATTGCTAAACCATTGCTTCATAAGTTCGAAAAAAATTCTGGTCAACAACGTCATCATCATCTTCCTGCCCTTATCCCATGTTACTTGGGGTCGGCGCAACACGTTTTCTTTTTCCACTCTCCCCTGTCATACGTCACGCTATCATTCACTCCCTTCTCTTTCATATCATTCCTCACAAAATCCATCCATTTTTTCTTTGGCCTTAAATAACGCAATGAATGTTGTTGAACTGTCAAAATGATACAGATTGTGATTAATCGTGTGACGTAATTAGGGTGTAGATTGAATTTAATTGATGATGAGGATGCTTGTATCCGATAGGATACACCAGCTATACTCTAAGTGTGTTCCGCGGAACCCTAGGGTTCCGTGATACCTCTGTCGGGGTTCCGTAAGAATTTAGAAAAAAAAATCAAAACACCTCTCTCTGGTCGCTCCGCGGCTGCGCGGACTCCGCGGCCGCGCGGACAAATACACTTATAAAAACAATTGTTTTATTGTAGGGTTCCATCAAGTATTTTGCTTCCCAAAAGGGTTCCGTCATTTAAAAAGTTTGAGAACCACTGGGATACACCATTCGATCCATTTTTGGCAAATTGTGGACATTTTAAACCCAAGGGTTAGTAAGGAGAGTTCTTCACAATATTGGCCAATGATTGATGGTAAAAAAATCCATACTGCATTTTCGCAAACTAATCGAATTAGACACATTCATTTGTTTTTGGCTTTCATCATCGTTTGAGGTCATGGAATATTTTAAATCTCAGCAGAAACAACTGCATAATATCGATATTCTAATTCTAATATCGGTATGTTTAGACTTTTATTTTTATATCGTTTTAACGTCAGCACCAGGTCAAGGGAAAAACTGCATTGACAGTCATAATAAGTACTAATTTTCCGCGGCATTTGCCTCGAGCATTATACATGAAGGATGCTTTGAAACAATGAAAGCATTACACAAGAACTCGTCAACTGCACAATGACATTGTTTTAGCATTGCGGAGTAAACAGCGACTGAAGAGTGAGTAGGGAATATGTTATTGCCATCTTCATGCTTTTAAAGGACCAGGCATTATTTCCTATTCAATTTATTGGACTATTAATTTAAGGACTTTTGGCTAAGTAATAACAGCCGCACGGGTCGATCGATCAGGTTAAGCTACGCTTGCCGCGGTCGGTCCGTGGATGGGATCTTTACTTATCAAGACCCCCCGTGCCACGGAAAACTGGTTAAGTCGTCGGCTGTCATTTGTAGATCTTTGACAGTTGTTACGGGTCGTCACTCGTCAGAAGCCCTAACGTCTGACAACCAGTCTTACCAAAGGGGTACCGTGTTACCCAGTAACTGGGTTGTGGAGTTCAGATAGGCTTGAAAATACTGGTATTCAGCTGCATCCGGTTAGACTGGAAGCCGACCCCAACATAGTAGGGAAAAGGCTAGGCAGATGATGAAATTCGGTGGGCTATTCTATGACAGGCAATAGAACGCAAAAAGATAGAAGCTTTTGAGCAAAGGTATTGGCTAAGAATGCTCCGCATACCATGGACCACCAAGGGAACGAACAAATCTATTCTCGAATAACTACGCAAAAAAGATTGACTAGACTATCCACAAAGGTTTCTCGGTAACTTCGGCCACATTGCCCGTCGGGAATCAGATAACCTTGAAAAGTTGGGCAAGGCAGAGGGGCAAAGACTTCGCAGTCGGTCACCTAACCGCTAGTCAGACCAAGAAATAGCCCTCACTGGACTCTCTGTTATGACCGCTCTGAAAGAAGCGGAGAACCGAACGAAGTGGAAGAACATCATACATAAAACCACGAAGGCCTTTCAGGGACACAAACTTCAGTAATGAAGGACGCGACCAAGAAGAAGATTCGATGATACTGATTACGTGACACCAAATTAAAAAAAATAGAGTACCTTGTGACGAGGTCCTTCCTTCCTTAATCATCCGGTCACTTATTACTGGCAATATTTTTATGTCAGGCCACATCATCATTCTATTTTCAATTCAAATTCAGAACGCCACATACTCTCATGCACTCTCATTTTTAACCGACTTCTTCAAAAAGGAGGAGGTTCTCAATTCGTCTGTATGTTTTTTTTTTTTTTTTTTTTTTTTTTTTGTGTGTATGTTACCCGATTACTCCGCCAATTATGAATCGATTTTGATGATTCTTTTTTTGTTTGGTAGGTCATGCTTCAGAGGTGGTCCCATATAAATTTTATTAATTTTGCTTGCGTAGTTTTTGAGTTAGCTTCAATAATTACGTAGTTTTCCCACTTTGCGATGTTGATGACATGTTAATTGACTCCGTCACATAGCAGACAACGGTATACGAATTTGTGTGGGGTAGTTACCACAACTAAAAAGTGAAAAATAAAAACTTTTTACAAAAAAAAAAACAACCGACTTCCAAAAAATAGTGAAAAATAACTTTAATTTCGGAAGTCGGTGGCAAAAAACGAAAATTGAAAAGCAAAGACACCGACTTCCGAAATTAAAGTTATTTTTCACTATTTTTTGGAAGTCGGTTGTTTTTTTTTTTGTAAAAAGTTTTCAGTCTTGTCGACATTACATCTTTGGAGCTTGCGGAGGCCTGTTATTGTCCGCAACATAGACATAACTTTATAATCTTGTAAAGTGTGAAATCATTAAACAGTTTTCTATTATCTTATAATATGCTAATGATTAAACAAGTTTTTCTACTAACGTGTAATAAGCTGAATGATTAAACAGTTATCTTCAGTCAGTTTTCATTGTTCTTATCATCCTACACTACCCAACGTTGTCCGGTGAGACTCCCTTACTTGAGTTAGCAAGCGGGCAGAGGGAGCAAACCGGGACAACCTAAGCCATATTTTGTAGGGAATGAGAAAATAGTTAGACCTAGATGAAGAAGAGGACATGTTGCGCCGCCCGCAAATAAATTGGTATATTGGTATAGCCAGGAGAATTGTCAGTTAGACCAAGAAGGGTGTGTAGTGTATGATAAATGATACACACTGTGGTGTGTATGATAATGACAATATTAAAAGCAGTAGAAAGTATGCAGACATTATATACGAGTAACAGAACCGTGAGTGTAAAGTTCATAAATAAACATTACTACAGCGTTTGCAATTCCCAAGGGTCCAATCCCAGAGGTTTATTTATACCATCGTATATTCACAGTTAGGCGATTACGGTATTCTCACTAGATCCAATAGCAATTTATCAGCAACTATTCTAACCCTGCAACTGCTTAGAATTTCCAAGATAAATCCCTAAGTGATTTTTGTCCGACGCACTGAATTTAACCTAGGACCCTTTGGAGCACATTGCTTTTAGCTCTAACAATAATTGTAAGTGTGAAATAATGCTTATCTTTTAAGAAATGTTTTTTTCTAACACTAATCTAATTGAGTAAACAAATGCAGTCAGCCTAAAACATATGCATACTTTGACAAGAATTAATTTGATTGTCTCTAATTTGTGTTCCACAAAACTGACAATTTGTAGCTACAATTAAGTATACCCAATGAGTAATATGTTTTGTGGTGTCACATTGATACAATATTATGGAACAAAGATTGTAGACACTTCAATGAAGAATTATTGTCCACGTACACATCTTTTTGGGCTGACTGTACCAAGAACAGCACGCGATGGTTAATCCATTGCTTCATAAGTTAGTAAGTTACGTTGTTGAGCAGTTTTTTTTCGAACTTATGAAGCAATGGATTAGTCATTTGTTTCAAACGGATACCAATTCTGCCCGATCGTGCATTACGCAATTAGGGTGCTGTTTTAATTTACAGATAGCAATTCATTTTTATTTTGGATAGAGGACGGAGTCAGGCTGGCCAAATAAAAGGCAGAAAAGGTAATGAATAAATTTTGTGACAGATGCAGAAAGGATATATGAGGAAACATGGGACAAGACAAGGGCAGACAGAAGAAATAATTCCTATGTTCCAGTAACGAAGCAACTGAGAATTGCTCTATTGCTGGTAATACCAGTTAAAAGCGATTTAATAACTTCCTGGAGATGTAAGAAAACCATTTCAAGAAAACTAAGCTGCTTATCACAACTTGTAAGCAGCAACTAGGCAAATAGGTTGCTACGAATGCGATAACTTAGCCACTTGTAATTACTTTATGTAGGGACTAGGTTATATTGCGAGGTGTGTGATGGTATAGTTAGTGCAGTCTGAAATGACGCGACTCACTACCGCATTTTACGTACACACCGCGGCGCCGTGCAACCTATATCCTGCCTGACAGCGACAAGTTTCAAAAACACTCTTCGTTCGAATTTCGAATGAGTTCGAGGCGACAAGTATTAAAAACACTCTACGTTCGAATTTCGAATGAGTTCGCAGCGACAAGTTTCAAAAAACCTCTTCGTTCGAATTTCGAATGAGTTCGCAGCGACAAGTTTCAAAAACACTCTTCGTTCGAATTTCAAATGAGTTCCTAAAAGGAGTCCTTATACAGTGTGTATCAAAATGGTGTGGTCATATTTAAAAGTGTAAATAACTTGCGTAATACACACTAGCAATTGGTTTCATTTTGATATTTCAACGACATTCATGTTGTTGAGTAGACAGATTTTTCGAAAATATGAAGCAACGGTTTAGCAATATCCTTCAAAATTTATCAGATCGTGATTGATAGTGTGTTACACAATTAGGATGCTGATAATCAATTTTCTAAGTAATAATTTTCCCTGACTTTAAATTATTCTTATTATCTTCTATTTATAACATTACAATGATCAATTCTCTTTCCATTCTAACATTTAAACAAAAGGGTCGGAGACTTGAGAATCGTGAGCTAAGCTCAGTGAAAGTAAGAGGATGAAAATAGAGCACATTTTCTCTCTGCTATTCACTGCTTACGGCTAATACATATTATAAACGAATAATTTCAAGTATTATAGTACTAGCTTATACACGCCTTATGTACCTTAAGTGTTAATCCAGGTTATAAACTATCTGCATCCAAATCCGTTCAGTAGTTTTTGCGCCAATCCGGAACATAATATATCCAGACAAAAGGCCAAACATTCTAAAAAATATATTTTCGGCATCCGACTCGTTCCACACCGTAGTTTTTTTTTTTTTTCAGACTTCGGTACTATAGCAGAGGCCCATGGGCGGCTTTAAAACTCTTGACACAAGCACGCGTAGTATGACAGCATGATCGATCACCATAGAAACGGGTTTTTTTGACGGAAGAATACACAAAATGACAGATTGTGATAGTTTAGATGTCATTTTGTCTATTCTTCGGTCGACAAAACCTATTTCTATAGTGGTCGTGCTAAGCGAGCAGGTTAGTCACTAACAACACGAAAAGAAAGAAAGACTATTTTATTCTAGCTCGATGTATTATATGTATATAATAGATAAGTGGCGCGTGTGATATGCGCACATGGTAGTCTCGCAGTCACACACATTGTGCTTGTGTTAACTACTTTCATGTCCCACGTGGGACAATACTTCATAAATCAATTCATGAGGAAAGTGTCTGGGTTAATTAGGTGACAGTTCCAAGTAGCGGTGAAGAATAGACCCCTTCGAACCGTGGATGTCGTGAAGGGCCTACCTAGAGATAATGTCAAGATAAGATACAGTCACTTCTTGGCTTATAACTAGTAGCCATTAATTTTTATTTTTAAAAGAGTAACCGTGGAGTTTCTTGTCGGCTCTTCCCCATAGGAAACGACCTTGCAACTTTTGGTAGACGTTTTAATAAAGGTTGATAGTTCATCATCATCGGAGGAGCTCGTGGCTACGTAATAAAAGCCGCACGGGTAGATCCATCAGGTTAAGCTATGCTTGCCGGGGCTGATCCGTGGATGGGTGGCCATCTTTACATATCGAGACTCCTCCGTGCCTCGGAAAGCACGTTAAGCCGTTGGTCCCAGCTGTCATTTGTGGATCTTCGACAGTCGTTATGAGTCGTCAGAAGTCCGAAAGTCTGACAACCAGTCTTACCAAGGGGTATCGTATTACTCAGTTACTGGGTTGTGGAGTCGCTCCATGTAAAATACAGGTATTCAGTTGCATCCGGTTAGACCGGAAGCTGGCCAGGAATAAGCTGACTCGCAACAAAATTTGTTAATATTAAATATCTGCCCACCAAACAAATATAAATCGTTACACAACTACAAGGAAAACAATACTAAAGTGAGAAAAACATTAACCACCTTCACCTCACCTTCCGTCAAAATCCGGTAATCTTCCACTGTTGTTAATGACTATATTGATTGCATACCGACGTAACAGATATAGTCAACGTTAACTAGCAGTTAATTACTTAACACGTTTAGTTTAACCATCGTTCGAGTTCGTTGAACTGCGAGAACTGACGGATGGGTCTATCGAACGAACTGACCTGTTATTTAAGGGGACGTTTTTTTTTTGTTATCTGTACTAAATTCGGTACAAAAAAGGGCACATACTTTATGGTATCCATTCACGATCAAATTTAAGGCTCGTGCAAACTGGCGCGATATCGCGGGCGCGAGTGCAATTGTAACTCTCGATGACTTTTCGATGAGGTTTGCCGACAATAATTCTAATTTATACTTTATTAGAAAGAGGTAAGTGTTACAATGCAATGACTTACTTATGGTTTTACATCATTCAAATCAAAATTGATGGTAAATGTGCTACTTTACAGCTTAGCTTAGCATCAAATCGCGCCTAGCGTTATAATTTTGGTTATTATTTGACTTCACAGATATAAGTAAATTAACTGGAATACAGATTCAAGCATGTTTGTGATTTTGAAAGTAATCTTAGAAACCCTGAAGCCAGAAGTATTAAAATAAATACATTTCTCCCTGTCGCCACTAAACTATCTGGCATTCCTGTGATATTCCCAAATTCCCACGTATATTTCTACACCGCTACGCTATCGGTTGTTAGTTTAGGACGGCGTTATTTGTTGGAACGGTAGGTGCTAATAGAGCTTTCCCTTAACATGAAATTACATTATATAGTGACATGCGAATAACACCCCAATGTCATTAATTTTAAGTGGTAGTGAAAAAGTGGGTCACTTTACTATAATATTTCAGACTTATTAGGTACTAGCGACCCACCCCTGCTTCGCACGGATGCAATGGTGACATGTCACATACAATAAATAAATAAAAATTAAACTTACATTTAACAAAGAAGACATTTATCATCTTCTTTGTTAAATGTAAGTTTAATTTTAATACCCATAAACCTTCCCGAATAAATTCTCTAAATCATGGCGAAAACCGCATCAAAATCCGTTGCGAAGTTTAGAAAAACAACGCAATCACACAGACAGACACGAAAAGCGGCTTTAATTAATAAATATGTACAGAAGTATAGATATTCTGCTGTATAGAGAACGACACGTAATAATACAATTAAGTCACGTAAAAATGGCGGATTCTTAATTAAACGCACATTAACATTAGCATACGAAAATATTCAGAGTATGTGAAACTGTTTATTGTGTGTTAATACTAAACCAATTGAACGAACGTAATTGGAGCATGTTTAACAGAAATAACGTGTAATGGAAGACCATTATTTTATAAGGAAGCATTAAGATGCATTAAGACGAAAATTAATTCAGTGGAAGCACGAGAATTATTTGTAGATGATCGTACCTTGTTGTTCTTTTATGTGACGTAATGCAAGCTATCCATATTAATATTATAAATTCGAAAGTAACTCTGTCTGTCTGTATGTATGTTACCTTTTCACGCCTAAACCAATGAACGGATTTCGATAAAATTTGGCAAAGAGATAGATGGCATCCCGGGGAAGGACATAGGCTACTTTTTATCGACATACCACGCGGGCGAAGCCGCGGGCGGAAGCTAGTAAAGAATTAATGACAGTGTTATATTGTTAAAGCACTATTTATTTTGTCCAGACAGGGTAAGATGTTATACGTTTTTAGAGCGTTTTTATTTCAATTTCCAAGATAATAATTACAAAATTTTAAATACTAACAGTCTTAAAATAATAATAACAATATGTAAGAACAAGTGTATGGATAATATAAAAAAGGAGGGGAAATAATAGGGCACCAAAAAATTCATCCGCTTCGCTGTCAGGGTAAAAACGATTGAAACAGCACAAGAATTGGCCTTGTTACAGCCATCTATCTTGGATACAGACACTTATACATAAAAAAATAGAACAGTTGAAGATAGGCAGTAATTGTAAGCTGCTAAGCAATCTATTTACCTGACTGTACATTGAATATGAAAATATTGCAAATTCGTCGTGTAAAGGCAGGTACACCGGTAGGTTCGACTTTAGTCTGATTCAAGCATACCATACACGTATCAGAATTCTTTTAACGCGTTCCGTAACGGTATCATGTTATTCTATTGTATCTCACAAACTCACAAGCCACCACACGTGACGAGCTCTTGCTAGTAAACACTAAGCAATTAAAATGTTAGCAAAATAAACTAAACAGAGGAGCGGTTATGTTACAAAGATCAATTCAATTAGAGAACTAACCAATTTCCTAAGTGGTCGGAAAACATAAAGAATACTCCTATCTATTTTCGATCTTACCCCGTGACCACGAGCTACACGCTCAAGCGACACGAGTCTTGCGACAGCGATTCCGGAGAAACCAAATGAAAGAAGTTGTTTATTAGAATATTATGCCACGACTCCACGCAACCGCGGCGCACCTTGCAGAGCGACCGAGCGAAGGAGGGGGAGCCTACTCTGTATTCTGTAAGTCCGTCAGCGATGATACGGGCCAGTCTGATAGTAGTACAAAATTTCCAAGTGAATTCTACACCCGTTTAATTAAAGTTTTCGGACGGGTAAAAGCATCGAGAGTAGGGACAACTGTCAAATCGTGGTGTCATTTATTCTTAGGTCGGGCCCCAAACTAATCTTATCTTCTTAGCAGCAACAGCGTAGGAACCTCCCGTAACTTCGACCGAAACTACGGATTTCCTAAACCAGTGACTTGTCGCGCGACGCAACTTTAACAAAGAAGAAGAAGTAGAAAACTTCACGGCAATTATTACAGGTATCACAGGCGGGGAACAAACAAAAGTTACACCATATTTCAGGTTATTAGTTTGTTCCCCGCCTGTGATACCAAAATTCTACAGATTAGAATGCTTGTTTTTCTCTTTTAAGTTATGCGTTTTTGCAGGCGGGTTTTTTGTTTTTTAAATAATTTGTTTTATTTCAAGCTTTTTAGTTTTATTAATTTATATAGGTATTTGGAATTAACTCATTACTAGCTTTTATTTGATACCAATATTGTAATTTATTTAAAAAAAAAAACCTTCCCCTTCCTTTTTTTTTTGTTTCCAGATGGAATTAAAAAAAAAATATATAGCCTATATCACTCCCACAATTAAGACGAACTTAACGACACCTCGTATGTTAAAATCCATCAAGCCGTTTAGGCTTCAGAGCGTGCCAAAGAAATAGACATACATACATACAAACATACATACATACATACTCTCGAAAAGCCTTCTGGGGCAGTCGGGTAAAAAATATTATTAACTAATAACTAGTTAATCTTTTTTTGACTTACCCCATGAATAAAATGAAGCAAGTACGGTAATAAGTTTGATGCCTATGGTGTTCTGTGTGAGCGTGTGGGTGTCCGTGGCATCGTAGTTCCGAAACGGAAGGTCCTATTTCAATGCAGCTTTTTTTTATTAAAAGGCAGGATTAAACGGGATGGGTCTTAACTATGTTTGGTAAAAATCAGTTCAGCTGGTTGCGGATATTTAGCTGATAAAATGGAAATTAATTAACACTTCCTCTCATCCGATCAACTTGAAATTTTGTACCCTATATTAATCCAATGACACTGCAATATTATTATACAACCAGGACAATCTGCAGACAACCCAATTACGAGACAACTAACAGCAGATGTATCTGTTTCGGCTCATTCAATTGGTATCGATGATTAAGCACTTCAGCTGTGCCCCGCGGTTTCACCCGCGTAGGTCTCGATCCCGGGGGAATGTAGGGATAAAACGTATCCTATGTCCTATTCCCTACCCGTGTGCCCATCCTCTCCTCTCTAAAGTAGGGAAAGTCGTGGAGGCGCGGCGCCGCCGCCGCCGGCGACGAACGGTTCGCTTATTGCATTTTTATTATACTCGTAATAACTTCGAAATTAAATGTCCAATTCCAATGAATTAAAAAGTATTTTACTGCTACATAAATACCGTTGGTGTTAAAACTATTTATTTGAATAAGAATTAATACTATGTTGATAAAACCCCTTCGCAAATATAATGCAATAATTTCGAACAAATTTGATTACCATAAAAAAGGTTATAGTGAGTCTATCATAAAAGATAGACATATGCTGTTGCGGACTTTTTTTTAGAAATTTTAAAGAGGAACAATTCCATGATACATGATATTTGCGTAACTTTAACCGTTTACGCAGCGCACGCAACGGAAGCTCTCAAAAAGGAATAATTTTTCCCGTTTTTGCAACATTTTTCATTTATGCTCCACTCCTATTGGTCTTAGCGTGATGTTATATAGCCTATAACCTTCCTCGATAAATGGACTATCTAACACAAAAATATATTTCAATTACAACCAGTAGTTCCTAAGATTGGCGCGTTCAAGCAAACAAACAAACTCTTCAGTTTTATAATATTAGTATAGATATAGATTACTAGATGTGCCCCGCGGTTGCACTCGATTTGGGATTGAGTCATTACTAGTTTTTATTTGATATTACTAATATTGTTGTAATTTTTTTTTTTTAAACTTTCTCACTTTTTTTTTGTATTTTTAGCTGCAATATATAAATATTATATAGCCTATGTCACTCGCACAATTAAGACGAATCTAACGACACCTCAAATGTTAAAATCCATCAAGCCATTTAGGCTACAGAGCGTGCCAAAGAAATAGACATACATACATACAAACATACATACATACATACATACATACATACATACATACATACATACATACTCTCGAAAAACATTACCCTCCTTCTGGGGCAGTCGGGTAAAAACAATTACCGACCGGTGTCGCGTCGCGAGCGTGTCGCTTGATAAAATTCGCGTCGCAAGTCGCATCGCTCGAGGCCGTGAACAGGGCCTTAGCTCACCGCAGACTGTCTCTTGTGAAGTAATTGTCGTTGGGACTATTTTATTGAGACTTTCACGTGTAATCTACGTCTATATTGACTATGTCAACTTTAGATGTAGGTACTTTCCCTGCTTTATATTATGACCTCTTTTACAACTTTTCTTTTATATCGCCTTGCTTTATTTTACCTGAGAATACCTGAGAATACTATTGAAAATGAATTAGCTACCTATTTATTAGAAAAGAACTATCAACCAATAATCTAGTAGTGGATTGAGTCGCAATCGTAATCAGAGCCTGAGAATATTATACTGCTTATTGCATCGTGTTAGAAAAACAACTCATTTTCTTGTGCGTAGAAACTACTAAAGACAAAATAATTATTCACGCGATTTTTTTAACAAGTCTGAATGATAATAAAAATATACTGCCTAGCCTTTTCCCAACTATTTTGGGAGTTGGGATCGGCTTCCAGTCTAACCGGAATCAGCTGAATACTAATATTTTACATGGAGCGACTGCCTATCTGACCACCACAACCCATACCGTGTAACCCACTTACAGGGTTATACGATACCCCTTGGTATCTTGGTAAGACTGGTTGTCAGACTGTTGGACTTCTGACTAACCGTAACGACTGTCAAAGATCTACGAATTATTCAGGCCCAACGGCTTAACGTGCTTCGCGAGCCACAGAGGGTCTTGATAATGGATGGTCAGCCATCCACAAACTGACCGCGGAAAGCTTAGCTTAACGTTCGATCGACCCGTGTACGGCTGTCATTATTTATCCACGAGCCCCTCGTGAAGAATTCTAACATTAAAAGGTAACCTAAATACATAAAAAAACTATGGAACAAAGCCATCAAAGCGTGTCCTGTTTTCGAAAATAATCAATAAAGGCACAAGCATTATGGCAACGGAGCCGTTTCCCTGACTTTCCGTTCCAACGACGCCTGTTTCCTTTTTAACCAAAGGGGGAATCCCTTTGGGCAAAATATTATGTTACCTTTAGAGTTGAGAGCGTCTGGCTTCACAATATTTAGTTCATAGAACATTTTAAAAGTTAAATAATGGTCACATTCGCGATGCATGTTTAAGAGCGTGCATTCTGAAAGTGGGTTACGTCGCAAATACCTATCAAATATTTCGCTGTTTTGATGAATTTGGCAATATTACTGTATATGAAATATGGCTAACAAGTGAACTAAAAAAATTATTATGAAATGCAATAATTAATATCGTAACACCGAATATTTAGTTTTAGATGAAAAAAAGTATTTGGAAACTTTCCAAAAGCCCTTTTTACAACTAAAACGGTTAAAACTTTTAAACACTATTTATCGATTTTTTATATTTCCATACAGTAATATTGCCAAATTAATCAGAGCAGGTAAGTAAATATTTGACAGCTATTTGCGACGTAACCCACTTTCGTGGCATACCCTTCTAGAAAAATCTGGCGTAAATCGTAATTTTGATTATAATGTCTTCGTGTTTTGCTGTTTCGAAACAAATCATATCATGACTAAAATTAATACAATTAGTAAATAAGCATTAAAACGACCAAGAAAACTAAGGGCGGTGCCTTCAAAAATAGGTCAACCTATTCTGTATATTAACTGCACAGCTGAAAATTAATGTCGATTGAACATGAGACACGAAACAGCGTTAAATAAAAGCTGTCTGTGAATTCAGGGGTCAAGGAACTTATGAAAAACTACTGAGGAAACTAATTCTGAAATAGAAAAAAAACATTCGTTGGTCCAAATCCAATGCATTATATTGTATGAAACAACAGTGTTATGATTGGTTTGTATTTCTGACTTTGTCCCAAAGTAAATGTATCATATTGATGAATACTCTTAAACCCCCTGAAAGATTGTCAATCAATTCTAAGGCAACCAGGGGGCCAGGTCTCACAATGATCAGTTTTTGACAGATATGCCATACAAAATCTGTCAAAAACTGATCATTGTGAGACCACTGACACGTTTGTAAATTAGTAGACTTGGCCCCCTGTACATTTGATTATCCGGTCATAACGCAATCACATCTATTGTAGGTACATGTTCATAATATTGGATATGAAACAGAAGTCTAATGCACGGCTCAAGGGTGAGCTGGATAAATCCACTTATATCATACATACATGCAAAAGTTTGGATTGATGTTGGTTGCTCAATCACGATGAAGCTATAAAAACGATTTCATTTGTTTAGTTCAGTATAGTATTTTTATCTCACGAAGCGACGCGCGCTTTAGTTGTGGTAACCAAGTGTTGTGGCTGCAGAGAAATAAGATAGATCCCTAGCAAAGCCTTGAATGAATCTAATAATAGAAACACATAATCAATGAGCATGCTATCTTCGGCTTTCAAACAACATGGTGTGAATCTGTCCATAAATATATGCAAATAAGTAACTTACTCGACGGATGAAACTTGGAAACGTCCGTGCCGCATTTCTCCCTGTTGTATAGCAGTTTCTTGCAAACCCGCCATGGTCCGAAATAGCCCTGGTCGAAGTTCGGATTGTCTACTGTAAACAAAGGAAAAAATAACATAAATATCTTTGATGTAAAAAATATGCTATATTGATAAGAGTCGTTCTTAGTTCTAACTGTGTTATCTTAAATCTTCATTCATTAGTGAACTCGATTTTGAATCTTGACTCGATTATTTATTACATAACGTAACGTGACGCCTGTAATCCCCAAAGGGTTAGGCAGGGGTGTACTTATAGAACACTCACATTTCGTGAGTTATGTTTTAGTACCATGCAATAGTGGTCGAGCCTATTGCCATCAACCGGGCACAAATCCAGAGTCCCCGCTGCTACTGAGAATTCTTAATGACAACACCCAATAACATTTGCCTGGCCTGCGTAATGCACGATCGGTCAAAATTGGAATCGGTTTTATACAAATGTGTAATCCACAGTTCATAGGTTCCTCCATAAGTTGGAAAAAAAAAACTGCTGAATAACGTAAGTTACGAGCTTATGAAACAATGGATTAGACATTTGTTTCGAACCGATTCCAATTCTGATTGATCGTGTTCGTGTATTAGGCAATTAGGGTGCTGGGAATCGAACCCAGGGCCCAGGACCCGATAGTGAACTCTGATATCAAGAAAGAAAACAAAAAATGAGTTCGATAGAGTATTCTATAATAGCATTGCTGATCCAAAATAATGTAAGATACGTCGTTTTGGTTACATAAAGCATTATCAGATAAGTTCTTCAAACCACCACCGTGCATCGTTAATTGACATGCTCCACAATCCATTAAGGATGATAAGTATTAAAATAAATTACGAACTGTCACCCAAGGCTACTCAATTACGTCAGAGCAAAGTAGGCTGAAGGATTTAATCACATGTTTAACTAAAAGTGGCAAGACTTGATAAATATAGGAAAGTAGCCACCGGCACTCGGGCAACATTGCTGGAAAGTCGCGAAATTACGCTGATAAACAACATGTTGTGTTGCTATCATTTACAGGCTTTTCCAATTTCCTTTCAATATAAATTTTAATCACCGCGTTAGTTGTTAGTATGAGCAACTATTTAATGAGAGTATCTCTAATGAGAGTTGATACTAAAATGCATGCATATCTTGGCGCATTACCAATGACGGATTCCCAGAATACAAAACAACCTACTTAGGCCTAAGTAATTAACTACTCATGAAGGAGGTCAAGGGGATATTGAAAAATACTAACAGACATATGTGACGTAACGTAAAAAATATTGACTTGGCATCCAAACGCAAATCATTGACGACCTCAAAACCACCTACACATACATAACTTGAACAGATTTGACGTAACAATACCTTATTAAAGCAAACATGTTTGCTATGAGACCTCAATGTAGGCAATGAGTTATATATTGGACAAGTTATGGTTATTGAAAAATCTTGACATAACTTATTAGTAAATGAAGGAACTAAAAGTAGAACTCCGAAGTTGAAAGAAGTAAGTGAAACTAATTCAAAGGGACCTTGTAATATTACATGGTGTTTCATATGAATGGACATAATACAATTAGTGAACGCATCAAAGAGTTTGAAACAAGGTCGTGTTTCGCGGAGGGAAATAGCCATGTTTAGGAGTACTATGACAATCAGCCTATAAGTTGAGCAGAATCCATTGAAGGCCTGCAAATCTGAAGGTCAGCAACACGCTAAGAGGAGTACAGAGGGCCTCGTCACGATTTCCCGGCTGCATACTAATTTAATTCATAGTGTGTTGCGAATGAGACCTTGCTAATTGTCTAACGAGACTTGGCTAGCTCTCCTCATTCTTTCATCCTTTTCAAGTAGGAAAAACTGAATCTCCATTAGTGAAGGTTGGAATGGAAAAGGTTTTATCGATTCCACTATTATGTCTTTGAATATTTAATACGAACGTAGTTTTACAATAGTCAAGCAGCTTTACGAATGACGCATTAAAATGTAATTAATTGTGAGTTTCTAATACCATCGCCGAACCTGCATTAAAGATCATTAGGTACTTAATAGCTTCTAGTAAACTCAATTATTGCAACTTATCGTTCATAAATATTCTTATTATTGCCACTTGTACTAGTTGTACAAGCCATTTAGATCTTAGTTCACAAGTAACAATATTAGTCGATTTAGTTGTTTAATATTCTAGAGCTAGCCCGACGTTTTCTAAACACAATTTTGAGTGCAAAAAGCGGATAGTGCAAAAATATGTGACTCTTGAGGAATCCATCGTTATAATAAAGAGGCACGTTTCACATTCAAAGTGCTGAGAGCATCATCTAAAAGGCAGTCTAAAAGCCAAGGTTTAAGATAGAAATATTATGACGAAATCAGATCATTAGGATGATGGCTTGATTAATGATGGCATGAGTCACAAGCCACACGTCAATTGATTACACGATGACCGACATTCACCTAGTGTTCGGGTCAACAATGCACTTGACTGAACATTGTATATTGAAACGTTATGTAATTGGATGTAACGTAGAGGAATAATGGGAAATAAAAAAGGAAACTAAAAAAAGATGCACACAAAGCTCCAATGGAGCAGAGAGTTCAGCATAGCAACAAGACATTTCATGTATTGCCAATATTAGCTAAATCCCATACGCAAGATTTCTGTCATTTCAAATTCTTCACGGGTCGTTTACGAGGGTCGGAGAAATTCAAACTGCGTATCGAAATCAATGATAGTCTATGGAAGCTTCAATTTAATATTCATACACAGGCAGAAGCCAATCGATAACGAACGGTTCTTAGTAAAGAAGTAAGGACTGGAACGAATTGCAATAAAAAATATAAATAGGTATGTGGATATTCTAAAAAAAATACAGTATTGTAATAGTGAAAGTTATTGAAGCCTAAAAAACATAACCAATAGTCTGGTTGTA
Organism: Lithophane semibrunnea; assembly: GCA_947363905.1. Lineage (NCBI taxonomy): Eukaryota > Metazoa > Arthropoda > Insecta > Lepidoptera > Noctuidae > Lithophane > Lithophane semibrunnea. The sequence continues at coordinate 14,158,002 of OX376199.1, read as the reverse complement.
TACTGATGAAGCGATGATTTGAAATTTCCTGTTACAAAAATATTTCTATAATTGTATGTAATTATCTGTCTGTTAGCCTGTCCATCCGAAGACATGGATCAACATAGTAGTGTTTAAAGGTATTCGTGACTGCGATTGTAATTTACAGCGGCGAGGCAGAATATAACTGTGAACGCTAAAGAACTCTACGGAACAATAAGTCATAAAGTGCAACGATAAATTTTACGATCCAGGCCAGTCCCGGTAAACCGATAGCCTAGATTAAGGAGCAATGGTGTGTTTCTATGCACCTAGAAACATTATCAAAAAGACCAAAGTATTAATAGCTATAAAACAAAATCATTTAAAGATAATGCTCCATCCAATATTGCTCGGACGAAGCACGAAAAGTGGAACAAAATATCAATTTCTTGAACATCACGACTTCAAAGAGGCTCTTTTGTCTGAAACACATCTAAATGGCGAAAGATTTGTTTTTAATACAGCTGTCGTTATGTGGCGTCAACATCATAATTAATCAACAACCACATATAATGCATGTAAAAAGAAATGCATAATAGTCTGTTACAGAATTAACTGTTATAAATACCAGACTTGACACTTCATTTAGCATCAATGCCACGGACAATGAAGACGGAGAAGACTAATCGTTAAATAAAAACATTTGGAGGAAAAAAATATTCTTTCTTAGGACCTTCGCGTATCGTGCTTGCGTTTGAGGCGAGGTCGTTGCCTGTCAGTAAAAAAAAATGGCGCTGTCATGCTGACCATTGATGGCTCGGTACTGGCAGAATTACAACAGTTACACTATTGTAACTTACACAACATAACATCAATCTTTTCAAGTTTTGGAGCATCTGGCTTGGAGTTATCTCAGATTTAGCGTTTTGTGTTCGCAGTTTTTGTTTTTTTTCGTCTGTGTTTTAATCTGCGATTGGTTATTACAACCATAATCAGATCGTAGGTATTGCACATATCATTAGGTGATTCTCCATTATCAATCATCCCACATGTAGGTATACCCGGTTCAGAATCTTTGTCCGAGTTCAAATATAGCCATCTCTTGAGGCGTTTTATATTCGCATTTCTCTGAATAATTTTCTGTTTTCTAAGTATTTTCAGTCAGTCATATGCGCTTTTATGATTTCTAACGACTCCATATTATCATGGACGTTCCCCTCCACGAAATGTATGGAAATACGTCAAATACGTGCACATTATAACGTTATTGTGGACGGAACGTTATTGTGCGTCTTCATTTTGTTTTCTAGCCTACGCTGTCTTTGGTACAAAGGCCTCCCTCCACTCCTTCCATCTTTCACGAGCCCGCGCGTCCTTCCAATTTTGATGGAACCTATCCAGCTCGTCCCGCCATCTCCTACGTGGTCTGCCCGCCTCACTGCCTCAGGGCACCAGTTCTGTGCTATTTGGGCCCACAGTTTGTCCAGAATCCGGCAGACGTGTCCTGCCTAGTCCCATTTAAGCGCAGTATTGTGTTACGAACACGATCCGTTAATTTAACGCCTAGTATACTGCGCTCCAGTGCTCGTTGGCAGACCTTTAGTTTGGACTTCTGGATGATAGTCAAAGACCATTTCCATACATTTTACTTCCCTGTGGATAACATAGGGAAGTAAAATGTACGGAAATAGTCGTTGTAAATATCGTCGACACTAATATTGTCACGTTAGAAATTATAAAAGCCCTCAATCACATAAGTCAAGATGAGTTTGACGGTCTGTTACGTAGTGGTAGATATTTTTTGAGTAGATGCCTTTCAGTAACCGCAAACTTTTTTAAGTACATTAGTCGTCAGCGCAAACTTTTCAATTTCGTCAGGTAAATTATTTATTACATAGTCTGGGAAATCTAACACACGACACATGTCATGTTGAGATACGATCCAGCAGTTAGCAATTTGAATTTAGACCTTGAGGTATAATTGCTATTCTCATTCGCATTTTTTTTTTTTATTGAATTTGTAATATACCATTATTCTCGTACCTAGATAATCCCTGAATATAATTCAATATTACTGTGGTAGGTATCAAACAGCTGCAACCAACGGCTGTCTACAGTTTGTTAGACATGCATTGGTTTTAAATTAATAAGCTATCTTTTTTCTATTTTAGATGATACCGTTATTACGGTGGGCGTGGATTATAGCCTGTCGTCTGGGAAGCAATGTAATGGCGCTATTATACAGTAGGCTGTTGTTAAATATAATTTTACGCTAGTATTACAACTGATAGTTATATTGTGTAGGTACATTTATTGTATATGTAAAGTTAATGTTTTTTTAAATTATAATATTCACAGTTAATTATTTCAAAACTTTGGTAGTCAATGTACGCCGTTCGGCGTGGATGCAAAGTTATGTGACCGTGAAAGGTCGAATTTCTCAGGGATGGGAACGTGAGACCAGTTTTGTTTGAATAACCCAAAGAGGATGTTGCGGTAATACATTGAAAGTAGGATGGATGTTACCTCTACTTTTTTGCCGTGTCCGAAACCTTTTAATTTGAAGAATAGGTTTAGGTTTATAGATGTATATCCACAGTCAGCTCTATTCATAACACCGACAAGTATTACAATATTTTTTCAATCCAGTCTCAGACCAACAAAAAAGGAAAGACGGAGCGCGCCGTACATCAAAATTGAAGCCACCTTTTTATCTGTGTCTGTAAAAACGGTTGTCATTTTTTAAAGTTTTTCCCTAAAATTTGGGTAATTATATTGTATGGGTAGAATAATATAGTACGAGTAAGATATTGTTGAGTATGGTATTATAACTCGATTGTTAAGAAGGTCGTATATACCGAAAAAAATACATCGCTATTTCGTATAGCTACTATTCATTTACTCTTAGATTCAGTATTACTTGGAAATCTAAAATATAAATACATAAAAAAGAAAACAGGAATATAATTACTCGAAAAAAGAAATCATAATTTAAATCGGTTTAATCGAATGGGAAAATTTGAAATCACATTATGGCAACCCTAGCACGTTATGTCACTGCTTTCATTCGTTCATTCGTTGAGGTTTTTTGTTCCAAGTAATCTAAAATTCATAGTTCATTAAATTAAAAAACGATGTTATTTCAAGTACGTACAAGTGAAAAGTGATTCCGTGAGACTTTATAAGTGATTTGCTATTGTTTTAACAAGTTTTTACTACACAGGAAGGAATAATTCTATTTTTTTTATTGATGTTAACTAGACGACGACTCGTGATGTACTAGGAGCGATGAGCATGGTTTAAGTGTAGGTGTGTGCGTTTACTTGCAGGAGCATGGTTTTGTGGCTTCACTTTTGATGTACGGCGTGATCCGTCTTTCCTTTTTTGTTGGTCTGAGATTCCAGTACTCAAAAAACTCAAAATACCGAAGATTTTTTTTTTAATCTTGTGATGTGAATGTTGATTGAAATTCAAAACTAAATCCGCCTTACAACGTATGTACGTGACGAATACAAAGTGATTTAGCATTCAGCATTCACGATATACTACTATACAAATTTTAATATTCTAGAAAGAGGTTGAATGCACGATGGCTGTATAAATTAAAAAAAAAACAGAATCAACTCCATAACAGCGACCGCTGGCACATCTCCCACAAGTTTTGTCACAAAGGTCTCGGGGGTCAATAACCCGTTTGGCGGGCGTGCCACATTTTTTAATGCACTGCATATACCGGCCCAAGTAAACATCGAGAACAGCCTACGAGTTAATTACAATAATAATAGTGCTGTTTACTGTGAAGTTTAAAATCTTTATCTAGCTTGGTACAGTTACTTAGTTTCTTGCGAAACCGAAAAAAACCAAGTCCAACTAACAATTAAATAACTGTCCTATAACCCTAATTTTCTGATTCCAATTTATTATGTTGAAGTAAAAGTGAAAAGTAATTTTGACACAATATTAGGTAAGTAGGTACTTTCCTATTTGAATTTATTTTACTGTACTTACTGATATACTATAAAACCCACTGTACAGCAGAAATTTGAGATGGATTTATAAATGGCTAACTACCGCAATTCTACCTAAATAACAAACGTTTAAAGAACTTATAATTTTCCAGCGAATAAGAGGAGAATTTAGATTTGACGGGCAATCATTGATGTTATCTTTTAACTAAGGTACGTTAGAAAGGCGAAGGTATCAAAGGTAACAGTAGACGTAGGTAGGAGCGTGGTTTGGCCCACTTTAGTGCGCTTGAGCTTGGGCCTGCGACTTCCGTTGTGTGCCCCAAGATAAAAGACACACACACCCATTCATAAGGTACATTTAGTTTTCGTGTATACATAGCAATGCATGAAGGTTGTATAAACAAAAAAAAGTAAAGAAAAGATTTAGCTTTTTTTTGGAGCAAGAAGGTGCGCCCTAGATGCTAAACCTTTTTTAAAACTGAATTATTTCAACTTTGCAGATTTAAAAAAAGAGAATAGTCTGGGAGCTCATAAGGCCGGTTTTGAGTGCTAATAAATGTCCAACTAGATCGTATAAGATGTGTGAGTGTGACGGAACTAATACCACAAGACTTACTAATACACATGAGGGCCACAAGTGACAATCGGTTCGAAAGCGTTTCGTATTTCTACAACGACTTTCAACTGGATTGACATAAGCTTTTCGATAGCATTTTAGTCTCATACATTTTTGCCTTTTCCATCATCGATATCGCTGATAGAATTTCACTTTGTTAAGGGCCTCTGCGATCTATTTGCGTTACTTATTTTCGTAACCGATTAAGACTAATCTCTTTCATTTCGACAGTTCAACAACATTCATTGCGTTTTTACGTTGCTGAGCAGATATTTTTTTCGAATTTATTACGCAATAGATTAGCAATTTGTTTCAAACCAATTCAGATTCTGATTGATCGTGTAGATACTAAAGATTACTAAACTCTTGGTATAACGACAGCCGTTTTTGTATAGTGTGTATGCGCATAAGTGTGAGTGCAACTTGTATAGAAATATCTGTGAGTTTCATATTCTGCATCTAACACAGACACAGTAGACTAACGCCTTTTATTATCTTTCAATCCGGTTTTTATACGAGCACAGTTATTTATTTATTTACTGATGAAACTATTACGAGATAATAAGACACGTTTCTGATTATTGCCTTCTTCCAACCTGTGATTTTAACATAAATAATAGCTTTACTAAGTACATCATTTAAATAGTAAGTATTCTAAGTATCTGAGAAGTATGTAAAACCCATTTTCTACCATAAAGGTGCATCCGCAGTGGTAGCCCGCGAAATTCAAATTTTCTTTAGTTTTTTGCAATTTGCAGGTCAGTGTCAGGTTGTATTTCAATTTCCTTCAAAATCCTTCGGATAGTAATTAAAAATGTGTTACGCAATTAGGGTGCAGTGTTAAGCAAGCCTTTTCGGTTGTTGATAAAACTTTTTATAATAATAAATGACAACTTTATAAATCAACCCATCACCTAAAAACTGTTTGTATACTTACAATAGTACCCAGGAACTGAGAGTTGAAAGTCAGAGTCATCTGAAAGAATTAGTTTATTTATACAAATCTAGGTGCAAAGCAATTACAAACCGTGCGCATTAACATGGCACCTGGCTCGGTACTCAATATTCCCCCCGGTACCCGCGCCGCGCCCCGCCGTCGCCCTGCGGGGAAGCGGGGGGTTACAAACATTTTTTCGTCAGGGGGCCAAGTCTACTAATTTACAAACGTGTCAGTGGTCTCACAATGATCAGTTTTTGACAGATAAGCCATACAAAATCTGTCAAAAACTCATCATTGTGAGATCACTGACACGTTTGTAAATTAGTAGACTTGGCCACCAGGTGCCATGTTAATGCGCACGGTTTGTATCTATAGTGACATTAAAGTGCATAGGCCAACCGAAAAAGTGAATGCCACAGACATTATGGAATGCTGATTGCATACACGATCAATCATAATTAATCTGAATCCTTCTGAATCATTTCGAAGGATATTGCTAAGTTCGAAAAATGTTTCTGCTCCAAAACGTATAATCGCAATGATTGTTGTTGAACTGTCAAAATGAAACAGATTTTGATTGATTTGATCGTGTGTTACGCAATAAAGGTGCTGATCGCCCTTTTTTGGTTTGCCTTTAATTATGATAAGTACATCTACTTATTTACAAATCAATTGTGCTTTTTATTCTTACAATAAAACTATGCAGACTGAAGATCATTGTGTGTGGATACATAAGGTGGCATTTCATTGCATAGAATACTATCATCATCATCATCAGCCTATAGCAGTCCACTGCTGGACATAGGCCTCTCCAACTGGACGCCATTCAGCTCGATTCTCGGCAGCTCTCATACAGCTGCTACCAGCCACCCTGCGAAGATCGTCGCTCCACCTAGCCTGAGGGCGTCCTACCTTACGTTTGCCGATTCGCGGTGTCCACTCAAGAACACGTCTACCCCAACGAATACTATGAATACTATGGAATAATATAGAATACTATGGTTTTTTATTAATATATTTTATTCTAACGAGTCATAGTTATCAATTGAATTTCAATGTTTGATATTTCTGCATGAGGAAACTCAATTCTGACATATAATCTTTTTTACCTGTACACACATGAGAAGGAAAATATCTACTAGTTAATACCTATGAATATCTCATTAAAATACAGGAAAATAAGTGCATCATATTTTTTAATTAGCCAACAGGTTAATCCATTAATTCTCTATTATTGGCTTTGCTTTGTAAATTGTCTCCCTTACCATAATACCTAACAGGTAATTAAATTCCTCATAATTGCATTTTATTAAACCATACAAAACAGCAGACTAGAGTCAGAATCTGTGCCCGTTTGATGGTAATAGGCTCGCTCCCTTTTACACGGGTCGTAAATAAAACTAGACTGCGTACATTGTACAATAGGGTACACCTCTGCCTAATCCTTCGGGGATTGCAGGCGTGATGTATGTTATATGTACACCATACAAATTAATTAAAGAACAACAGTATTCTTCTAAATGTTCACGTTCGCACGGGGCGTAAAAATATCGCCGCGGGATTTTCAACTTTCAGTATTGAACCGAGCATTGAAAATCCAACAGAGTGCATCCCAGCGCGTCAAAAAAACACACTATTGAATTTTAAACTCTCGGCGCAAAGCAGTGCGGTGAAAATGCAGTGCGCGAAAAAACATCGCCCGTGCGAACCTGAGCGTATACTTGATGCATTGATTACAGAAAGTGTTACATGTTAAAAATTTAGTGCCACTGACTTGCTACCAACACCTAACCCTGAGAGTGATGTACATTAGCCTACATTGAAACAAAGCTCACCTGATTCATTTAATTCTATTGTTTTTTCTGTATTGTTTGTTAATGCAAGTAATATAATATGCCAGACAGTTCTTTTTTCTTTTCATATTGTTCTGGCTGTGTGCAAGCATATGACGTGTAATTAGACTGTGGAATGATCAGTATTAATTGACCAATTAGGTAAATAGCTGAACTGTATTATTAAATCAGCCGTGCATAACTTTGTTATCGTTTTTGCAGTAATTTAGTAAATGTTCTATACATTTTCTAAATTCTAATGATAATCTCTCTAAATACTATGAACTAGGTGATTATTACTGAACATAAACTTATGACTTATGTCCCTAATCTATAATGTTTCAACTTAAGCCTGTTGCAAACGAGGTGAAGCCTCTTGCGCAAGCTATAACTGTAATATTTAACCTAACCATGTAAGGAAATGAACATTCTTGGTTTGTAAGAGTGCACCACCTGTTTGGTAGCTGGGTGATGGCATCATCTCCCACAGGCCTAAACATAAGCTCTATTAATTAATAATACTTACAGCTAGCGAAGTTGCCCCAAGTAGGTAGGCCCACTGCGATAGCGCCAACTACGAAGCAAATGAAGCCCAATGCGACCACCGCTATAGAATACAGAGCCTTGCCACTGGCCATGGCTGCATGTCAGCCAACTTCATGGAATGTTCCGGACAACATCAGGGCTGATGAGCGCTTGTTCGGTGGGTGCGGAGTCTTGATCCGTACATCTGTGGGATAGTAACGGGGCTTAAACAAAACGACGATGATGAATAATAAGTTTGGAACATGTCCTATTTACTTCTCTGTTTGAAAATTGCTAATTCCCCACAATCTTAGATAAGGCTATTTGACCACTTTGAGCATTTGTATCAACTTTATGTCTCTGATATTTTGTAAAATGATAAAGACTTCAGAAATAATCTTGTTTGAAAACAGACAAAAAGAATAACAAAACACCTTTTTCAACTTTTTGATCTACTTGATAGTGTTTTGTTATCACTGTTTCAGTTAAATTTTCAACAATGCACTAAAACAAATGAAGTCTAAGATGTAATGTATCACTAGCTGCGCCCCGCGGTTTCACCCGCGTAAGTCTGGATCCCATTGGAATATCGGGATAAAAAGTATCTTATATCCTATTCCAGGTCATGGTCTACCCATATGCCAAATTTCACTTAAATCCGTTCAGTCGTTTTATCGTGAAAGCGCAACAAACAAATTCACTTTCGCATTTATAATAATAGTTAGGATTTTATTTCACAGTACTTATCTATGTTGATGCTGGGTAAAGGTCAAATGAGGTCACTCTACAGGTTTTTTCTTTCAATACCAAGTTTTAATTTATTTTCCAAGTCTGAGACAGTTTGTAATACAGAAAAAGAATAAGAATAGCATGCAATGCTCACAGTCAGTGTTTCATGACTGAAGAAACCGCTTTAAGTTTGTTGCAAATATTCAGGTATTAGCGAAATCGACATTTGACTGCATTCATATACATTATTGTGTAATTAAAGTACGAAAACCGGTCTTCGTTCGATAGTAACGTTACGGCACAAAGGAATGCCAAATCAAAACATTTCGGCCCACTTTATAATAATATTATCATTCCTATTGGAATGCACAACAATGATTTCCAATTAAATTCTCACTGGAATCACCCAGTGGGAACATTTTCATCGTGTTAATTGAACCATACAGTGAACAGCTAGTATCTAAGGCTAGAAACAGTTATTTTAGCGTAACTTTTACTCACGTTTACCTTGCGAACTCGTCTCTCTGAAGAAATCACACGAAGATCACTCAACTATGCAACTGACAATCGATTTATGATTGAAAACCTTTTCGGTATCAACATCTCTTTTGTACACACAAACTCATCGAAACAAAACACCTGTATTTTTCATGTGAATGCACAAAAGTTTATAAACGATTCAAAATTCGAACCACGACACACCTTTTTAGCACTCCCAATAGGTACTTTTTATTGAGGACTTTCGAAAATAGTTATTATCACTCTAGAATCTAGTTATTATGATAAAATCACACACGAAAAATAATTGCACTTAACTGCACAGACAGATTTTTTTATTTTAATCTCTGTGAGAAAACACGGACTATAAATTTTAAGCACGAAACCTTTGACGCGCGCGTTGTAGATGTGGTCGGTAAATAAACTGGTTTTTTGATTTCAATTTGTTGAGCGAGGTACGTTGCAAGCACCCACCGAAACTCGGAACAATATGTCAGACAGGTTGCTATCTCACTCTTATGTGACAAATACGGCTATGTCTTTCAAGCTTAAACAGAGATAGCAATAATTTCAATCTGCAAGTCTGTATCTGCTATTGCATGCAACTTGCACCCATCGCTGTCTTTGGACTTGGATTCCAAGGACTTGGATCAACTTTGATGGACATAGTGAATTTAATAACGCATGTTTGATTTTCTGTAATAAAAATATTTATTTTTATCACGCATGAACTTGCGAATTCAGAAAGTAAAAAAGAAAATCTGTTTGACACTTCACAATCTGTTTCTGAACGGAAATTAACGTTTCTCTACGCACAGCATGAAGCGGGAAATCAAGTGACAGAACCAATTCCGGGAAAATTTAAACGGATTTGAATAACTTTCATAACAATATTATAATACAATACTAAATCAAAGCATCAATTTTTTTTGCTGTGGTTGTCGGGTGATTTACTGAACGATATTGACGTGAATTGCTTCCGTGGTGGGAGGCAATTCAAAAAACTGATGATTACAAAATCGGGGGATACAGTTTGATGCTGCAGCTACTTATCTATCATCTACATCCAAAATTTAATCGCACCACTCGATAGCTAAAGGAGCAAAGGATTCGTAACGTTGAGTGAGGTCACGTAACGTACACTTATTCACGTAAAATACACGGCCGTGTCCACGACGCAACAATTTTTTATTTTTTTTTATTAAAAATGTACCACACATTCCAGGGTATTGCTCTGTATTTGGGCAGGGGGTTTTGACTCGCTAACTTCTTTATGATTTATAAGTGTTATATAGATGAACTATCTGATAATTTATTACGGCAACTAAGATAAAGGACAGTTTTAAATGTCGATTACGATTAGTTAAACCATTTGCGAAGTATTCTTCGACTTCGTGAAACAAATGACGTGGTCTATGATTATTGTGAATGTGGCCCACTGACCCTTGACCGCTATAGGCTTGTTATGATTTGAGGTAGGCTGGTTATGATTTGAGAACAAAACAATTTTCAGTACCTAAATTTTAGTACTTATCAAAAGGATTATGTTCTAGATGCAGTTCTCGTGCGAGGTTGAGCAAGCGACTGCAATGAAGACGGGGCATAAGAAGAATGAAGATGACAAGAAAGATGGAGCATCATGAGATTTAAGCCGGTTTAACGTAGGTACTTAAGTACTTACTTTTCCTTTTTCGCCAAAGTTTTTTTCTTGCGCTCAAAGTTCAATCACAGATAGCATCCCATCGATTAATCACCGATTTTTTATCTAGATAAAAAAAACCCCGAAATCATTCGAGACAATACCAAAACAATGCTTTACGTACTCAGTTAAGATTACATATTGGATAAATAACTCCATTAGCCAATGGCTGCGACTACGAGGTCATGCATCTATTTCGGTACCCACACTGCAAAGACGAACTGACGAATATTGGTCGACAGAAAATTGCAAACAGTTCGTAATTTCTGTTTGTGATCTTTCGTAGTAGTGTATCAATACTTCAATAGATTTAACAGTGTAACTTCTAGTGGTTTATTTATAGAAGCAGTTCGTAAGATTTACAAGAAGATTTTCAGTGTGTGTCGTAATTCGTAAATAATCGGGCCTCATAAAATAGTTCGTAAAGTGTAAATACGATGAAAGTACGGACAGATTTGGCAGAGATGATGTATAATATGATGCTACTGTTTTTTGTTGTTTTTAATTTGTGTCAGATTTCCCGTAAGTTGCCTTTCTTCATATATGATTAGTTTGAATAAAGATGGAGTAGACAAAAAAAAATTGCCATGATTAAGTACCTATTATCTAATCTCGTAAGTTTGCAGAACATAAATAATAACAAAAAACAAAGAATAGACTATATTTTCTGTTATTATAACAGTTGCAGAAGCTGTTGTTAATGCTACTACAGACGATGCAGAAGCTGTTGTTAATGCTACTACAGACGTTGCAGAAGCTGTTGATGCTACTACAGACGATGCAGAAGCTGTTGTTAATGCTACTACAGACGATGCAGAAGATGTTGTTAATGCTATTACAGACGATGCAGTAAGTAAATTAATACACATCGATTAAGTAACATGTTCTAACCAACGTACGTGTGCGTACCTATTGTATAATTATCACTTGCTTTAAAAACGCTGAAGGAAAACATCGTGAGGAAACGGCATGCCTGAGAAATATTCCTCGACGGCATATGAAGCCAAGTCAGAGGCCTTTGGGCGGCTTTATAATTCTGACACCAGGTTTGTCCCTAACCACAGGAGAAGAAGAAGAAGACCGTACGTACCTATATTTTAAATACAGAGTTACAAGAGCCATAGCCAAAGTCATAGCAGACGTCTACCTGAGAAGTCCTTCCAAAAGTTTAGACAGTCCCCTATAAAATTACACCACCTAGTTCCCGAAGGGTTGCGCTGGGTCGCTCTCCTAGCTGTGTCATATGTTTTGTTGCCACCTTTCCTCTATAATCTCATCATCGGCGTAGAGTGCCAAGTGTACCTACATGTTTGTTCGGACCAGCGCTGGTTTTAGATTAGGGCCACTCTCGGGGCTAGTGCCCAGAGCAAATGTCCGGCAAATTTTCAGGAGCGAAAAAATTAATAGATCATATGTGAAAATTTCAACTGTCTTACTATGACGGTTCACTACTTATATTTTTCGAAAAATTGAAATCATTTTAATTTATAATTTGCATTTTTGAAAAAAATAATATCAATCAAAATTTCGTTAAGCGTGGCATTTCTTACAGCGCCCAGAGGCGGCGCTAAAGTTGAATCCGGTTCGGACATCTATCCCTCTCCTTCGCTTCTCCATCTCCTTCTCTTTTAGCCTCCTCATTTATTATTATTCTTATTTTCCCACAGGTGCTGCAACCCTGCGAAACGAAATGCGGCTGTGAAGAGTACGTACCAAACGTTATCCTTAAAATATTTACGTAACTGAAAAAAATATTTTTGCTAACTAAAATGAGAGGATTGTGTTTTCAGAATGTATATCTACGACGCCGTTAACGATACGTGTCTGATTGATTTCAAGAAAGTTATGAAGAAAGTAGTTGTGATTTACGGAAAAAATAGTAAGTGCTACTTTTACATATTTTATGTTTAATACGGCAGATATAACTTGGCAGTTCCGAACTTCGCACAGAGGGCTGCGTAATATAATTTTTTAGGAACCAAATAAGAACATGCGCGAAAGTTCGCAGAGCCTATGTTCAGACCTGCCTCGTGTTATCGGCGGTATTGTGAGTTACATTACACCTGTACTAAACTTACAGGTTTATTCCTAGTTCAGGTAGAATCCAATTATTATATACCGTAACCTCTAGTTTAAGGCCCTATTTTGTAAATATATAAGTAAATCAATTATTTCAATAAAACAATGTCTGATTGAATAAATATATATATATAATAAAACAATCTCTGAATGAATACTGAATTCTACATCTGTCATAATTGGGACTCCAGCTTAAGGGCGCACCCTACCTCAAATTGCTTAGCATGATCCTCCGTTATGCCGAAAATACTGCAGCATTAATTTTGAAATAAATATAATGTTAAAGTTGAGGATTGATGTTATGTTTGGCGAAAACACGATTACTTACATACAATTTTCTCTATAGAAAAAATATCCAAAGTTACCTCTAAACAGAACTATAAACCGCTGGTATTCAAAAAATACTTCAAATTAGATCATGAAACTTTGCATAATAACTGAACTATCTATAAAGCAGGTCTTATGTTTTTTATTTTTTTTAATTACCATTATTTTCACCGTAAAAAGCAATTACCTAAACTTTTCGACGCTTTACAGCCGCTAGCGCCCCCCACTCCGTCTCGTTCTCACTCAGGTCGCGATTAGTAGGTATGTTGCGAGCGGGATAAAATCTGACGTAGGGTGCGCCCTTAAATCTGAAAATCTGGAAATGTTTCTGGATCCGGAACTTCCCGAAAATGCTCCTTTCTCAATAACTAGCCTATTCGCTAGTCATTGAGAAAGGTAATAGTATTCTACATATTTATACCCACTGATAATAACCACCTACCTACTGATATTACTGATGGTAGGTACAGCCTTTTCACATTTAAAGAATGTCGAAAGTGCTTGTATGATCACCACCAACTCCGATACTGTGTTCTTTGAGACACATGAGTCCTCGAAGACACACAAATAAACCATTATCTACATAGCAAATTAATTTTACAGATGTTGAGTCTTTAGCTGACGACGAAATGGCAAGTAAGCTAAAGCACGAACTAACAGCTTTTTGTGACTGCATACATAAATAGTTAGGCAGAATTAAACCACATTGCATGGCATTAATACTTGTATAAAAATACACTTTAAAGCTTAGCTACCTATCCGTATTGAACCTTATTATTTTTAAAAGACTTTAAAAAAGCTTCATAGTCTATCTCTGTTTTCAGAATCAATTTACATTGAAGGAGAGAAACTATTTAAAGGCATCATGATTTCGGTTATCCTCTTCATGACGTGCGCAAGCGTTTGTGTTGTATCCGCCTGCATATACTGTTGCCGTATTAATTACACGTAAGTGCCATTTTGATGAAGTAATGTAAGTAGTAGGTACAGTAGTAGTAATGTAAGTAGTAGGTACAGTAGTAGTAATGTAAGTAGTAGGTACAGTTAACCACCTACCACACTTGCACTACCAAAACAGCTACGAAACACATCAACTTATGTCAATGTCAAATTGTTACTCTGATGTTTGGTTGATTATGCAACTCCTTGTTTGGCAGCAGTAGTATTTACCTACCTATTTCACAGACTACTATTTACTCTCTGGCGTAGCTGCTGTTTCCGTTCTTTGCTCTGAGGGCAAATCCGATTATGCTGCTCCACTTTTCAAATTTTGTTTGCAGCTTTTAAATTATTTTAGGTATACAGATTCCGCCAAAACTGGAAAAAGAACGCGCGGGTTCGCGAACGATGGAAGGAGTGGATGACGCCTTTGCCCAGGAGTAGGACAGCAACGGCTAACAAAAAAAAAGCAGACGCAAAGTCTGGTCTATACAAATATTATCTCAATTTACTTTTTTTTTTCCAGAGACCGGACATTGAAAAAAAATGTGAAGGTTTTGGCAAAGAGACTGAAAAAAGATTATAGCTCTTCGAAGATGGCTGCAAAGCGCGCGCCGTTACCGGCGATATCGGAAAGTTGTAGTGTCCTTGTCGAACCAGCGGGCGTTATGGTTGTTTAACTGTATTTTTTTTTTTTAATACTGACTTTCTTGGCAGAATAAATAATAATAAAAAAATGTATCTTCATTTCTTGCGTAAAGGCCAAATAGCATATCCGCTCAGTATTGATATAGAAATCAAGTTTCACAGACAGAAATCAAATTCCAGCATAGTTCCCGCACCCGCGTTAGTTTTTGAACGAAACTAAACAAAACGTAGAAGTGCGCATCTGTGCGCATTCTATTGGTCAATCAATAATCCCTTCGTAGCCATTGGTGGATTTCTAATTGACGTTTTATTTGACAATTAGAATTTTTGATTGGACACTTGACAGTGACAGACGTCAGACAGACAAGCTTGCTTGGTGCTTGTTATGGTACTACTTAGTCTGTGTTGTTATGGTTTGAAGTTGTTGGTTGTTAGGTTGTTACTTTACTGCCAAAGCCCAGATAATTAAACGGAGTGATTTGTTTGTTGTTGTGACCATTAACTTTACGAGATCTAATGAGAGAACACAATTAAATAACTATTTTATTCAATTATGAACTAGAAATCTGTACATTGTAAGTATTGATATTCCGAGTGCATACCCAGTATTTAAAAGCTTGCGTTAATGCAGCTCATTTTCATTTGTTTTATTGATTTTAAGCTTATTTCTCTAAGTATTCATGCAAAATTAAACTTGAATTTCCAACGCTTTTGACTAATAATATAAATATTTTTTTCAGATATAGAATAAAAAACTATTTGGTAAACATGCTTGATGGTAGCTTGATGGACATGGTGTTTACTACATTGGGCGTACTACTGAGCATGGCAATGCTGAGCTGTTTATGCTGTATATGTATGAAATTCAGGTTAGTATAGTTCTGATTTAAATAATATGTTGGTATACATTGATTCACTTAGTTGTATGATATTGACTTTGGCTACTCAATTGAGGACTTCCTTGAGCCAGTCATTGAAGCACGTGTCAAGCATGTCCTGCAATCAATCACTATTGTGTTCCATATTCAAAAGAAGCAGAGCACTCCTTGCTGTAGTTCTGTATTTAAAGGTAATCTTTTAATTCGATGTGATGGCCCAGTATTTATTTGTTTGTGCAAGTACCAATGTGACTTTTACAATTCATAAATACTTTCTGAGTATATCTTGGACATTAGGTACTTGCATTGGTGAAGACACCTGGACTTATTGTTAATATATGACTGAAATCACCAACCCGTCTTGAGCAAGTGTGATGATCAATGGTTGTGCATGCCTTCTCTATATGAGAAGGCCTTTGCCCTATAGCGGTATAATAATAAGCTGGTGGTGGTATTATATATTTTAACACTGAACTGATTCCTAAAATTAATTTCAAGCATTTAGTTTCTGAAAAACAATCATAATTTTGTTACAGAGTTTTGTCACTTGATTTCATTTTATTTTTATTTATTATCTACTCTATGTTGTCTTAAGCCAAAAACCTTACATATTACTAATCAAACTTATTTATCAATTTCAGTGATCTGAAGCTGAAGAGTTATGTAGTAGAAATGGCCAAAAAGAGAGGCATTAAAGTGGATTTAGACAAGCTGGAGCCGAAATATAAGCCATGCCAGTCACCGCAACTAAATGAAAACTGTACTATAATGATACCAGATGTGGCTATTGTTCTTTAGTATGGTACCTGTTTTTGTTAGGATCATTTCTCTGGGCCATCAACAATGCAGCATACAACTCAGACATTTATGTTGTCTGCAAACACTCAATATTGTTGATTGAAAAAATACTAGCAAGCTCTTATAAAATTGATCAACACTTACACACTAAAACCAAATTACGACTAAAAAGTCAACTAAAAAGATATAAACAAGACATCACAGACACACAAATTAAAAATCTGGAGTCACACGTAATCTGTTCAACTTATAAACGTGTGAGTCCGGTTTTTTTTTTTTTTTTCGTGATGTACAAGAGTTGTAAAAGAAAAAGGTGTTGGATTTCATAAAAACAATTTTATGCATATATAAGAGCTTGCTTATATTTTTCAAAACCTATACTTCGCAGTCACAGCTAAATTATGGGCCAGCCATAAGAATATTGCCTGCATTAGATCCATTATTTTCGATCTAGACTATCTTCAAAGATTCAATAGCTTTTTGTAAGAAAGAAGGTAGATTTCGTGTTGAATGTTTAAGAAAAAGGATAAACCATGTTACACAAAATGTTAATATTGATTCAGGGTTCAAGTGACACAAATAGCTTAGGATGCTGTAATGGGTAAAAAATAATAGAAATCAATATAGAAGCGTAGCTCTCTTAGTTGATAATAACAACCACACTTTCCCATGGATAATTCATAGACAGCCAAATTTTTGCCAAATATATCTCAATATTTATATGTAGTTAAAAAGTACAGATGTTTCTCCTCTATTGAACATTGTATTAAGCTTATGATGAAAATGTTTTATTCTAAATGCCAATTTTGGAACTAACTGTGTCTTAAAATATTTATTATATTTCAAATTTCACATTCTTTTACGGGGTGTTGTGGTCTTAGGGAAAACTGCAGCTGTTGAATTATACCAAAAAAACTTGCCATTGATTTTGTTACTGGCAATATGGGTTTTAGGTTTAGATTAAGACTCACTTGCACCACAAATCACTGAATATATTTAGCTCTAAACTTATGTATAGAGCAATTTTTTTTTTCCTTGCCTACCCTGCCCCACTCCTGGGCAAAGGCCTCCCTCCACTCCTTCCATCTTTCACGAGCCCGCGCGTCCTCTTTCCAGTTTAGATGGAACCTATCCAGCTCGTCCCGCCATCTCCAACGTGGTCTGCCGCGATCCCGCCTCCCTAAGCGAAATAATATTTCTGCAAATTGTTTGAAGTTGACAGAGACAGGTTGATGGTTACTATATTTAGCGCTAAATGTATTTTCTATTTTAGTGATGCATGGTGGAAGCGGGTTTCAAGCTCGTAGCTTTTTCGTGAAAATAGACTGTGTTCTCTTTTACTACTTTTACTATGGCGACTTATTTTACTCTGTGATACTGATAATCTTTTGTTTATTTTTATTTTGACTACGTTTTATATTTCTGTAGCTGCTCTCAAAGTTCCTAACTAATTATTAGATTTAGCTTACCCAACTAGATGCCTCATTACCCTAGTAATGAGGCATCTAGTTGGGTAAGCTAAATCAAAAAAAAAGTTACTTTTGTAAACATTGAGTATTAATATGAAAGGAGTTGTTTGTTCTGGTGCCGTATTATGAAGTATTAATGCCACCACTTTTCCAGTGTGTGAGAGAGATGGAGCTATAAAAAGCCAATAGCACCATCCCGTTTTCGCAGTGAAATAATGAAGGCGTTAATACTTCATAATACTAACCCTGTATTGTTTTTAGCAAAGCTGGTTTTTAATCCCATATAGTAAATTGACAGGTGCAAATGTCAAACTCTAAAATTACAAAACAAAGAAATGTCAAATTACTATCTAGGATTAAAAACGAATTTTACAGTTATGCATTTTACAATACGCGGACAGCACCTTGTTATTTTCATTAATAGATATTATTGCCATAGTGTTAGTATGTAAAGGTTTCTTGATCTAACAAGCAGTCTTTAGTATTGTTTATACTTCACTAAATATTAGCTTTCAAGTGTTCAATTATAAAAGTGAGATGTATGTATAAAAGTCGTATTTTTATGTATATCGATATTCAGCATTTGCTAATATATTGTAAGGTAATTTATGTAAATAAAAATTGTATACATGTAGATTAATTAATTATAGAAAATCATGATTATCTTTCTAGGATAAAAAAATCATACATAGGTGCCTACTTAATACGGTCTTACTTTATGTGAAAAACAAATGTTTAAAAAAAAAAATCAATTGTGACTTTCATCTTATAATTGAACGATATCCTTTTTTTGTTTGGAATATTGTAAAAGTACCTATTGTGTATGGTATTTACGAGATACTCACGATAACATAGGAATAATAATATACTGCAGAAGCGTAAACAAGTTTACGCAAAATGAGTCCATAATATTTTATGAAACCTCGTATACAGCGTCAAAAATCGCGTTCGTCTGTCCTAATCTTTAGTCTTTAGTATGAAAATTTTCCAACCACTGTCACAACAGTAGACCATAACAGAATTAATAATCGACCATTTCTAAAAAAAAATATCTTAGGGTCAGTTCACACGAGATACGACGCGACGCGCACTTCTTTATGATCCGATACAATATCGAATTTATTTACTACAGAATAAGGTACACGCGCTGCGCAGCACCGCGCATCTCAGCGTTATTTGACACGTGTCAACCCTCGTGAAGAAAATAAGTTCGATAATTGTTCAAAAGTGCGTGCAGCGTCGCGTCGCTTCACGTCGCGGTCTGCGCTGACCCTTACTTCTTATATTCTTTTTACATAAATACCTACCGTAGTGTATAAGTTAAGTATTGTAGTGCCTACTATTTATTAGGTAATTTAGAAATATAACGAGGAGAACATAGCGGAACGTCTTAGATGTTTTCCGTCAAAAATTGAGAGAATTGAAGGTCTTAGCCAAAGTGTAGGAAAGTACAGGCTTATAAATAAAAAAACGTAGAATTTACAAAATATACTAAGTGGGACGTAGAGCTCAACACTCTCTGTATTAATTTATTTGTATATTATCTCTATTTATAAGAATATAATGTGGCGGAGAGACCTCACAACACATTTATTACGTTGTTTGTTTTTCAAACTAGTACAATTATTATCATTATTATCGTATTCGATGATGTTACAAGTCCGTTACGCCTGTGCTGCCATCTATCGGTTCTGATCATGAGCTCTTTCCGTAACAGACAGTAGCGTAATGTGTTCTTATTTTTACTTTTTAATTTAAAAAAGCGCTCTTGCGTCGAGCTCATTTTCTGTATAAGTAAACATTTATTTGATTCTATTTTTATGATCTCGAAATACCTTTTAGTTATGAACTAAAAGGTTTTAGCGTATTAAGCGTTTACAAAAATATTTATTTTTTCTTATTGCACGTACCTAATATACAAACATGGTGAGAGTAATTTTTACCTACAAGTGTGAACATATTATTATATTCAAGTCATGTAGGTACCTATAAGTAATATAATTATATTAAAAAATATTATAATATTGTATATTAGTCATCTACCTACTACTGAACTAGCGCACAATGAGACTACCTTTGTAATGTAATTGAATTTAGCGTCGAGTTGTTTACACACAAACGACTTACAAGACAGACAAGTTTTGAAAGTATCCAAAAGATATCCATACTAATACATATTATAAATTCGAAAGTAACTCTGTCTGTCTGTATGTTACCTTTTCACGCCTAAACCACTGAACGGATTTCGACAAAATTTGGCAAGGAGATAGATGGCATCCTGGGGAAGAACATAGGCTACTTTTTGTCGACATACCACGCGGGCGAAGCCGCGGGCGGAAGCTAGTTATTAATAGGTACTCGCTATTTCTTAGTAGCATCCCGGTTTGTGTCCGGTTAATGGCAATAGGCTCGCCCCCTATTTCATGGGACTTAAATATAACTGGCGAGATATGGGTGAAAGGTGCACTTCTGCCTAGACCTCTGGTGAACACAGGGGCGATGTTATGTTATGTGACGTCATTCGCATAATCTATTTACCTTGAGGATGCAATTATGATCTACTCTCCAATTACGTTGTAAAAAACCTTGTGATATCTATAATAAACTAGTCTCGCGTCTGTCGTTTGTGTGTTGAAACATTTCATACTGCCATTGGCTACGCGTGACTGAAGGAAAAAAACAAATATGTTGAAAATATTTACTATAATCAACTTGTAATTTAGTAAAATTAAAGTAACTTTTGAAACTCATACTTGCATTTGATTAACTTACCCCGTTTGTCACTAACCATACGAAAAAGAAAGAAAGGATACATTACCTATTACTACGTTCGCAATTTAATTTCCAAACATGTAAACAAATACGATTTTTGGCAAAACTAACTTTAACACCTACACTTATAGTTCAGTTTGCGCTACAACTTCAACATTTTTTATAACTTAATTAATAATTTTACATCAGCATAAGGTTGATATTTGTTTATGTACAAATAACATCAATTGGAAACACGGATTTAAATAGACTTTAACTAGTCATACTTTCTGTAGATTCATCCTTAGTAAGTAGTTAAAACAAAGCTCTAATCACAAACCAATTTCTATATAACTTCATTTCTTAATGAGTGACTGGGACAAAATAATATAGGGACTTAGGGAAGAGGGCGGCTGCGTCAACTTGATAACTGTGATAAAGCTATCCGAAAGCGTGATGAGAATAATCCTGTGAGGTTTAAGGACGTGATACTAATAACAACTCGACGGCTTCTATTTTGTGTGGCAATTGCGCACTGTAAACAAGTAGGTACGGTTGCTCTAAAAATGTATTGCTTTGCCGGGCGGGACTGATATTTATCAAAATGTTGGCGCGGGAAACGACTACTGACGTTTCGAGACCTAAAATGGCGCTGCTATCTTCCAATTTCAAATCTAAACGAAGAAAAAAGGAATAAAAGATAAAATACTGGCACCAAACAGATACCTCAGCGGAAGAATTTTATATATATCATGTAATAGCTAGTGTTGCCAGTCTAGAATGGTGGTCAACTGTGAGTTTTGCGAGTCTGAGTTTGATTCCCGGATGGGGCACAGAGCCAGTATTTTTGCAAAACGCCTACGTGCCTCGGAAAGCACGTTGGTCCCGGCTGTCATTCGTGGATCTTTGACAGTCGATACGGGGTCGTTAGAAGCCCAAAAGTCTGACAAACAGTCTTACCTAAGGGTATCGTAATAACCAGTAACTGGGATGTGGGACCTCCACATCACAGATAGGCAGTCGCTCCATGTAAAATACTGGTATTCAGCTGCATCCGGTTAGAGTGGACCGACCCCAACATAGTCGGGAAAAGTCTAGGCAGATGAGATGATGACTTTGTTATTATTCTGAAAAACGAAATACCCACCTAGCTTAATATAACTAGTTATGTAATGCGATTCCTTCCGCTTTCGTTCTCGATTATAAATCTAATAAAGATAAAACGGGGCCTATTACGAAAATAAACCGACTATTATCAGAGTTCCCTGGAGGCTACAATGTTTAGATAATATTTGTATAACAAACGGCAAGTTAAATATTTGTCATAACTGTAACGAGTTTTCTTCCCTAGGGAGGTACGCGAGGTTTCTTATTACAAAGGCTTTATGTAGTAGGTATCTATCCAATAGTTATTTCCAAGCAACGTGATAACATGACCGTTGAGATTAATTTTCATTCGGTTAGCAAAGAATAATGTTTTTCAAGTGTTTTTGCAGGTTTGAAATTACCAGATGGCGGTACCTACCTTCCTTTACCTACTAGGTACTTAGACCTACATCTTTTATAGTATTTTAATTGACATTCATCATTCAGGTGCATGTAAAGGTCGATTAACACTTATCAGTGAAGCCAGAGTTCCGACACAGTACCGGAGCGGTGCAAAATATTCTTTCATACATTCTCTATGAACGCATCCCCACTTGTCAGTGTCTCAGTGTCAGTCAGTGCCGACACCGGCATGAGAATGAATAATATAATTTTGGCACTGTGCCAGTACTGCGTCGGAACTGTGGCTTCACTGATATGTGTTAATCGACCTTTAACGTCTTTTGTTAATAGGACCTTCTTTTGATTACCTGAATGCATTAGATACCAACCCAAGTAGGGTACTTCAACTAAGTATACCTACTCTATTTTTTTTTAATTGTTCCTGTTTGGTAAATCCTCATGGATATCCTGAGTCCCGGGTCTATCAGACTCATAATGACTAAAAACCACCCCGGTGTTCCCTTCGCATACTTGGACCGGGGATCATGAGATCTTGTGCGCCTTCCACGATCCCCTGCCCGCCTTGCGGGCACGCGGGGGGAGTGGGTTGTATAACCCCCCACGAATACCTATTCTACTACCTCAACTCACAAAATTCCCGCAATTTTCCTGTTGACAGATAGGATCGTAGCAGACAATTCGACTCTCCAGGAGGAGGTTGCGTAATCTCAGGTACAGTCAAATGCCCGCAAGATATATGGAAAGACCCGTTTCTAAGCCCCTGCACATTAATCTAGGGACAGACAGGGTTGTGATGGAAGTCTTAAAGGGGTCTACCTAAGGTAATATAACAATTTTATTGGGAGACATTGTAGGGTAGGTACCGACCCAATTATGTCCGCCCTGTCATAAATGTCCGAATGTTTTATATTATACTAGCTGCCGCCAGCGGCTTCGCCCGCGTGTCATCTTTATAAATTATAGCCTATGTTACTCAGGGTGAATGTAGCTTTATAATGGTGAAAGAATTTTTGAAATCGGCGCAGAAGTTTTTGAGTTTATTCATTACAAACATACACACAAAAATACAAATCTTTCCTCTTTATAATATTAAGTGTAGATTAGTGTAGATGTAGACTAAGGTACAGGAACAGCAAATTCAGAAAAAATAAAATAGGGAATATGCATGTGATTCAAATATGAGTCAAATATTTTTTTTGTAAACTATATTACTTCCGAATTATGCCCCCATCAATATTTTTGAATAAAATTTCTTTTTGAGCGAGAAATTAATTTTTAAAAAGTCCCAAAAAACTGTGGGTAATTCAAATACTTGAAAAGCTAAGAGGAGATGTGACGTAACGATCCGGGATAGCAATCAAAATGTCAATTTCAAGTCAATCAACAAGTGTCAAGTCAATGTCAAACGCTCCTACAAAAAGGAGTGTTTGACGTTGACTTGACAGTTGCTTGTCTGTTTTAACGGACTGTGCCGTCACCACACCAAGCGCGCCAAATGGAGGGCGTTATATAGCTCGGAACGGGTGAATATAAAAAAAAAACAAAAAGTACTTTAAATTGCTTTTTTGCCGTCGAATTTTTTTAAACTATTATTTGACGATGTAAACTAACGAATAAAAATATTTAACAAAATACATGCATATTCCCTATTGGGACCTCTGATTGAAGACCTACAATAGCAGATCAACGCTGATTTGCTTTTGTTTCGAACAACATGAAGCTTTTTGAACCGTGCTACGTTTTCGTGCTAGGATGCGTAGCACTACGCTTTTGTGCTACGATGCGTAGCATATATTATCTACAAGTTTTATCATGACCTTTATTTAGATCTATATAAAAAAAATATCGATGATCATATTGATCATAGATTAAAAAAAAACATAAAGTTGAATATAGAACTTCCTTCTTTTTGGAAGTGATGCCCTATCTCCCCAAGTTCCAAAATGATTATCAGCGGCGCCTACGATGCGGAGTTGCGGACAAATTTTTCGATGAACTATAACACAAATCCGTGTTTTCGGGAAAGCCTTCCTGTAAATATCTCGTGAAACACTTTATTTGAAAGGAATGTAACGAAGTTGGTTCCGCTGGGCAGCGCAAGGGAGATGACACCAAATATCCGATCCGACTGTCGGTGCAGTCGGTGGCCGATTTTGTTCGGCGAAAATAGATAAGTAAGGTGAATGTCAAGAAATTACTAAATGTTGAATTTATGTCGATCGGAGAATAAATAATGAGATTAAGGAAATTCGTCTTCAGAAAAATTGGAACTACAAAAGTTGTAGAAAAGGAGAATGTGAGGTTCGTAGCAGGTGGCTTTCTGTAGTTTTCGCCTAGCCCCATGGGAAGAAGGCGTGACTTTTATGTATGTATGTAAAAGTAGTATTTTTCAGTTGAAACTCTCTAGGTTAGTTATACAGCCTGTAAGGGTAAACACCGTTGTCACTCAAACCATGGGAAGTTGACTTAAATAAAAAAATAAATGACCCAGTAACAACAAAAAAAAACCTCATGTTCATTAAAATATTTTAAAAAGTTTCTATCCGACACCATCCGCAAATTCATGGATACGCGCCCGAGAGACGTAGAAGGAAATGGCTGTGACGGTCGCCGCCCGTCTTCTACCTACACAACACATGAATAAATACAAAATATGACTGAGCGAGGGGTCGCGCTCGCGGCCGCTCAGGTCACGTCCCACGCCCCTCGCCCGTGTTGAGACGCAAGTTCGTTGCCCTTGCGGATAGGGTGAAATATTCTTGTGGTACAAAGTAAAGTTTATTAAAAAAAGGATTTGATTTTACGTTCTATAAATGAAACCAAACCACTAGTTTCAAGGATAACGGTGTTTACCCTAACACCCTGTATATCTGGACACGACGACTTTATAACGGTTACGTATTTTACGGCGGATTCCTAAAAATCTGTCGTCTGCGGTCTTCCTGAGTATACACTAGAAATGTATTTCTCCTGAGTATTGCTTTGAAATCACTTCCAACCTTAACGTTTGGTCAGGTTCAATTTGTACGTTTTATTAACTCCGTTTCGAAGACGGGAAAGCAAAATGTATTGATGTGTACGGAAATACAAAAATATACAAGTAGGAACGGAATACACATCAACTCACGCCGTTTTTCATGAGGCGATAACAGAACCAAAACTACAGAAAGCCACGTGTTACGTGCTTAAGAGGAAATAGGGTGGGTCTTTTTCTCCATACAAAAAGTCATAATTCGAGGTTGGGCTCTCGTCTATTTCCTCCTCCAATATTAGACCAATTTGAAAATATACAGGGTGTTAGTGTAAACACCGCTATCCTTGAAACCAGTGGTTTGGTTTAATTTATAGAACGTAAAAACAGTGGAAAAATATAACTTTTTTTTTTTAAAGAAAATCTACATTTTTCCACAAGAATATTTCACCCTACACGCAAGGGCAACGACCAGCCGCGGCCGGCGGTAGGCGGGGGCGGACGGGGCGCGCGGGACGTTACTTGACCAGCGTTGCCAACTTAGTGGAAT
Organism: Lithophane semibrunnea; assembly: GCA_947363905.1. Classification (NCBI taxonomy): domain Eukaryota; kingdom Metazoa; phylum Arthropoda; class Insecta; order Lepidoptera; family Noctuidae; genus Lithophane; species Lithophane semibrunnea. The sequence continues at coordinate 14,132,315 of OX376199.1, read as the reverse complement.
TTCCACTAGATCTGGTGGTTTAGACTTACCTTTTAGTGGACAAATTTTGGTTTTAGTGGCTAGTGGATTTTTCTAGTGGTTTTGGTTGCTTCAGTTAGTGGTAAGGTACGAAATTCAACCACTAGCACGATTAACATATTTTCGGGAAATAACTCGAAATACGTTATAAGTGTATATTTTTTTTATGTGTAGGCAACACTCAGAACTAAGGTGGTTGTTTTCAGGGATCCCCCGAAAACAGTTTATCAATTTCTTGAATAATTTTGATTATATTATACTTTAATGGTATGATAACTGGGTCAAGTTTGATTTGAATTAAAAATGTTTGTTTTCTATGCATGCATAAAAAAAAAATACAACGGACAGTACAGTACAGTTCGGAGTTCCCGTTGGATGTTTTACTTGTTTTGGTTTATCTTGTAAAACGAATAATTATGCCTAAACCACAGTACACCCAAAAGAAATCATAGAAGAAGCCGATTCTTCCAAAGATGATTTTTTTTTTGTACTTATCAAAAATAAACTATAATTTTATAAAAAAAAATACAATAATGTTGTTTTATTTTCAAATAATATTTATTTTATTTATTTATTCTTCAGAAAGCTTACAGTCTAATATCTTTAAAGTAGGTTATGTACAATAGCGCTTACAATTGCCATTTACAAGCTTCCACAAATTAAAAACTATGTACCTAAAATTTTAAGAAGAAAAGAAACATACTTAAGAGATTTTTAAGATAAAAACTAAAAACAAAATCATACTTAATAACTTAACAAATTCTTCTTAAACAAAACAAAATAAATTCTTATTTGAAATAAAACATAAAGGATCTTGGAATTTATGGATCGTGATTAGTATAATAATGTGACAGTTTAATTGTAATAAAATCATTAAAAAGAAAATATCCAATAAGTAACATGTTCTAAATGAGTAATGCTACTCATTACGGTCTATAACAAAGTATTCTTTATTTATAGTACGTCTTAATGTACTAGGGCTGGTTCTAAAAAGATCAACATCTAAATGAGAGGGCAGATTATTAAAGCTTGTTGCGCTACGTAAGAAAAAGGCATTCCGTCGGTAGTTGGTAGATGCGAATGGAATGTGAAGAAGTGGTCGCTGCCTGAAGCCTACGTGATGGGTTCTGAGTGATATTTTGGAGAGAAGTTGAGAACAATCGATGGAACTATTGGCAATATTTAACAGAAAAGTGATATCATTAGCATGGCGTCTGTTTTCCAAAGGTAGAAAATGGTATCTTTTGCAACGATGTGTGTAATCCGTTGAGGCTCGAAGGACCAAAAATGTTAGTGCACCCAACAATTGCCCAATAAACCAAATAAAACAAAGTTTCCATGCGAGTACAATATGTATTGAAAAAACGATTCCCTACATCACATTGACGGAAAATTATAACAGCGAGATTTAGAAAATGGTACAACACCATCTATCGAGCTTGGAGGAAGCTCTCACTCAAACATCCCGCCCACCATGGACAGAATGTCCAAAACTGAAATTATTATAAAAATACAAAATAACTTAAATAAACCGCCCACCATGAAGCAATACACAAAAAATAGATGGGGGACGAAAAAACATAAGTGGACTGTATTGTGTATCGATAAATATAAAACCATAGTATGTAATGACATCTTAAATCTAAACGTAAATTAAAAATTAATCACTATTCTTAGTTAATTATCAACAAAAATAAAAAACAACAAAATAAAATATCACGTAGTGACAGGAAGCAATATTAACTTTGACACAGGTCTTTTTATAATAGAACCCTTACAACGCAATGAAACAACTCGTGTTATATAGTCCGAGCCAGTATGCTTTTCAGTAATGAGACCATATAGCCATCTAGCAGGAGGCAAATCATCCTCTATCACCAAAACCACGTCACCCACGCTTGGTTCTGCAGTTTGATGAGACCATTTGTTCCTTTGATGGAACTGAACTAGATATTCACGGGACCATTTACGCCAAAAATCTTGGACCATACGTTGAGTCAAATGCCACCTCTTTAAAGTGCTAATATTTGACGTTTCAAAGTTGGATTCCGGCGCAAGCAGCAAAGGCTCGCCTATTAAAAAGTGTCCGGGTGTCAGAGGACATGGGTCTTCCGCATTACTACTTATAGTCGAGATTGGCCTGGAATTCAGACAGGCTTCAATTTGAGCTAAAACTGTCGTTAACTCCTCAAAAGTTAGAGTACTATTGCCTATCACTCGTTTGAGGTGGTGTTTGCTGGACTTTACTCCAGCCTCCCATAGGCCTCCAAAGTTTGGCGAATGAGGTGGAATAAAGTACCAACTTGTACCATTGGTTGCTAACCACTCTGCAATGTCTGGTGCTACACCAGACCTTTCGTGGGTAAACAATGCTCTTAACTCCCTATTGGCTCCTACAAAGGTAGTGCCGTTGTCGCTCCACATTTCACCACAATGGCCCCTCCTCGCTGTAAAGCGTTTGAAGGCGGCTAAAAAGGCTTGCGATGTCATGTCGCTTACGACTTCTAAATGCACGGCCCTAGTAGCCATGCAAACAAATAAACAAATGTAGCCTTTGGTGGAGTGATAACCGCGACCTTTTGTGGGTCTGATGCTAATAGGACCGGCATAGACTACGCCACTTTTATAGAATGGTCGGTTAGCATTAACCCTAGCAGATGGCAACTGACCCATTAAAGGTGCTACAGGTCTAGCGGAATGACGGAGGCAAGTTACACACTTGCGGACATGTTGTCTTATGACACTCTTCGCACTGATGATCCAGTATTTGGATCTTAAATAATTGAGAACTAATTGAGGTCCACCATGCAACGTATGTTCGTGAGCATCAGCTATCAAAAGATGTGTCAAGTGTGACTTGTGTGGAAGGATGTTTCATGTCTTCATGAATGCTTGCTCTATTTAACCTTCCGTCTACTCTCAAAATATCTTCCTGATCTAGGTAAGGATTAAGTGAGGGAATTATCCCTTTTTATCTATTTCTTCCTTAAAGTGCTCCCTTTGACATAATTTAATGCATGTAAGTAAAGCTTGATTAATTTCCGAAAAGTTTAAATAAATTGTAGTAGATTAATTGCTTCTTGATTTTAAAAATCTTCTACAATATGCAATGACTCTAGTTAACTTCCTAAGAGATGAATATTTAACCATTATATTATTTTCTTCTTTTTCTTTCACTACAGTATTACAGACAACATCTAACATCTTTCTTTCTTCTAGATTAGTTTTCTCAAACTCTCTTTTGCTATAATCTATAGTTTTGTTTTTCAGCCAACTAGGTCCTTGCATCCACAATTCAAGCTCTGCACACTCGGAAGGGTTTATTCCTCGCGACGCACAATCTGCAGGATTGTCTTTAGACTGAACGTGCGACCATTGATTATTGTCCATGAAGGTGAGTATTTCAGAAACTCTATTTCCGACAAATGTCTTCCATCGACTTGGGTGGCTACTCAACCAAGCGAGTACCACTGAAGAATCAGTCCAGGCATGTACATTCTCTTTCGCAATTTCTAAGGTGTCCGAGACTTCACAAAGAAGTTTTGAGAGTAGCACAGCACCACATAATTCCAAACGAGGTATGGAAACCTGTTTGACAGGGGCCACCTTAGTTTTAGATGCTATTAGACTGTTGTGAACATGACCGTTGGAATCGACAGAACGAATATAGACAACAGCCGCGTAAGCGTTGTTAGAAGCATCGCAAAATCCTTGTAGTTCTCGAAGGGTATCGTGTCGACTTGTGTGAATCCATCGAGGTAATTGAAAATTACTGAGATTATGAAGGTTGTTTCTATAATGAAGCCAATCTTTCAAAAGATGATTTGGAAGTTCGTCATCCCAGTCGATGCCTGCAAGCCATAGACGTTGGATGAACATCTTAGCGGTAATAATAACTGGAGCAAGCCAACCAAGAGGATCGAACAAACGGGCAATGTCAGAAATCACCTTTCGTTTGGTCACTGGAGCTTCAAGTGAAGGAAGATGGACAGTGTATTTAAAATGATCAGTATCTCTATCCCAGGTTAAACCCAAAATTTTCATAACTACATAATCAGTTTTAAATTCCAAGTTTTCATTTGATGAACTGTCTTTTATTTTATTAAATAACTCTTCACTATTGCTGGACCATTTCTGAAGCTGGAAACCTCCTCGACTTAACAACTCGTTCATCTGCTGATAAATTTGCTCATCTTCATCAACAGACTCACAACCAGACAAGAAATCGTCGACGTAAAAATCCTTAAGAACACGATCTGATACTAAAGGAAAACCGGTTCCTTCATCACGAGCAACTTGGTGCAAAGAACGTACTGCCAGGTAAGGAGCAGAGGATGTACCAAAAGTGACACGCAACAACTGCAAATGTTGTAACTCCGAATCAGGGTTGTCGCGCCACAAAATGCGCTGAAAATCAATATCCTCATCATTTACCTTTATCTGGCGGTACATCTTCACAATGTCCGCTACTATACTTATGGGGTGGCGGCGCCACCGCATAATAATCTGACGTAAATCTAATTGTAATCTCGGGCCAACCATTAAATCATCATTCAACGAAACTCCATTGCATCCCGAACAAGAAGCGTCGAAGACGACCCGAACCTTAGTAGTACTTCTATCATTGCGTACTACGGCATGATGCGGCAAATAAACAGCATCCTTTCCTAAATCCTCCTGAGCAACTACTTTAGCATGTCCTAACTGAACGTACTCGTGGATAACAGCAGTATATTGCATTTTAAAGTCAGGATTGTTCATCAGTCTTCTCTCCAGCATGTGAAACCGTTTACGAGCGATAGCCCCTGATCCACCAAACTTACTAGTAGGTTGATCAGACTTAAACGGCAATTTGACAATATATCGCCCTGTTTCATCTCTTTTGGTTGTGTTAGAGAAAAAATCTTCACATTTCTGCTCTTCTTCTGTCAACATAGCTTTATGAGCTGACGGCTCTGACTCTAACTCCCAAAATTTCTTCAGTAGAAGGTTTACATCTGAACTGACTATAGCGTTATAACAAACTGGCCTAGAGATAGAGGATGTGTAGATCTCACCAGACAGAATCCATCCTAGTTTAGTCTTCTGAGCGACTGGAGTTCCAGGTGGACCCTTGACTGGACCATCCAATAAAACTTCTCCGACCACACGCGTACTCAACAGCAAATCAATTTTCCCAGGCATATCAAAGGACGGATCTGCTAATTCTAAAGATGAAAATAAAGGCAATACCTTTACGATCTTCCTCTCCGGAAGATGTGATGTGAGCCTATTCAAGACAAAAGCATCGACATATAAAACAAAAGTGGGATCTAAGCGTGATTGCAATTTGAATAGAACTATCCACTTAGAGGGCATTGTATTTCCCTCATCATCGCCTAGTCGAAGTATGTCGGTGTGAGCAGGTGTTTTCTTCAATCCAAGCAACTGTACTGCAGCCTCTGTAATAAAAGAGACCTGAGAGCCCTGATCCATCAGAGCTCTTAAAACAAGAGCAGTCCCAGTTCTTGACTCAACGTTGACCAAGGCTGTGGCTAACAGACCCTGGTTGTGAACATCTGCAAAACAACAAATGGGTTTGGTAATCTCGCTTTGATTGGATGAAGTAGCTGCGTTAGCAGCCGCAACATCCTTGTCTGCTGAACTATTAACAATTTCAGCAGAATTGGCAGTTGTTTTTGGGTGAAGTAGTGTGTGGTGCTTCTTTTTACAAAGGTGACATCTGGTAGATTGACGGCAAGAATATACAGAATGATTGGTTCCAAGACAGTTATAACAAAGCTTACTGACTCGGGCAAATTCACGACGTTCCTCACAGTTTTTATTTGAAAATTCTTTGCAGTGACACAATCTATGATCTCCAGAACATAATACACAATTTAGAGAAGTGACATGAAAAGATTTGACATGATTTTCACGAGCGTTATTCTGCTTATTAGCTTTAGGATCCAAATACTCTAAGGCTCTAAACCTAGACTCCATGAAAGTTTTAAACTCATCAAACGTAGGTAAATCCTCATTAGAACTTGAACTAATTCGTAGTTCCCACAGTTTACGAGACTCGGCATCTAGCTTTTCGGAGCTTAAATAGACCACAATTGCGTCCCAGGAGCTGACATTGATGCCTAGACTGCGTAACCCATGTAAACAATCAACCGTCGTGTCTAACAGCGCTTTAACATTTGTTGACGATTCTTTATTAATTGACGATTGATGGACAAGCCGCTTGAGTATACAATTCGCTAAATACCTTTTGTTGTCAAATCGTTTATTTAGGATTGACCAACACTCATTATAATTAGACGCAGTCACTGGTATATGTCGAAGCAACTGTTCTGCTTCGCTTGTGAGGTGACTCTTTAAATAGTGAAGTTTTTGAACGTCATCCAGTGCATCATTTTTATGGATCAGTGATGTAAATAAATCACGGAACGTAACCCATTCAGAATAGAGACCCGAGAACTTAGGCAAACTAATTTGTGGCAATTTGACATTTGAACTACTTTGATTAGAATGTTTATTGCTACTGGAATTAGCACTATCGCACGGAGTAAGTTGAAGTAAGTGCTCCTTTAATTCAGACTTATAGCTTATGTACAAATCTTCAGTTAAATCATAAACTTCTAATGTAAAATAAACATTTTTATTTAAGTCTTCGTCAGTTGCTTTCTCTACAATGCGCCTATGAGTTTCAACAAATTGTTGCCACTGTGACTCTAATGACTCTAGTCGTGTTTCTATATAACTTAGTGTGATACGATCTTTAGGTGATTTTTTAAAATTAATTCTAGCTTTTTCAATTATTGTTTTATTATTAAACTGAAGTTTACGTAAGGATTCCATTGTGTAATAAGCTAGTAAATAAATGCAACTGGTGAAAAATTCATAACATTTTACAAGTCAATGAAAAAATCGAAAAAATTTACAAGTGTTTGAAACACTTTTTAAACTTAGAAAAGATCGGACATAGGTTCCCCGTCACAACACTTTTTTCGTGATTATTCTAAGTCTAAAACTAATGCTAAAATTCTACAAGTCCCAAACACTTCTTAAAATTTCACTTCACTGAAAAAATTACAAGTCTAGACTAAAAACTTTTTGGATCGTAACTCACAGTTTTGCTTCAACCCAACCTCTCCAAGTAAGTCACTGATGACGTCGCTGTACAAAGGCCGTCCTTGACGTTACACTCGAAGATGTCACTGCTGACATGTCGTCACATCTATGGCCGACACCGTCTCCGAAGGGGCGAAGTCCTCACGACACTCGTGGCGCCTATTTACGCCAAACTGGTCGCTCCGCTGATCACCACATCGGTGATGAACCAGGCGCTTCAGGGTAATCGACCCTGTTTTCCCGCACCACACACTCAAAAAAGCAATGAAAAATCCGGCTCGAAGGACCAAAAATGTTAGTGCACCCAACAATTGCCCAATAAACCAAATAAAACAAAGTTTCCATGCGAGTACAATATGTATTGAAAAAACGATTCCCTACATCACATTGACGGAAAATCATAACAGCGAGATTTAGAAAATGGTACAACACCATCTATCGAGCTTGGAGGAAGCTCTCACTCAAACATCACACATTGGTTTGTCTTATAATCTAAATATCTTAGAAACTTTTTCTGGATGCTTTCTATTCTTGACTTATACACGTCGTATTTTGGGTTCCACACTTGAGATGCATATTCAAGGTGGCTACGTACGTATGAACAGTATAATACTTTAAGTGGTTTTAGAGAGCTGAAACAAGTAGAAGACTTTATTATGAAACCTAAGGACTTGGACGCTTTCTTTACGATTTCATCAATGTGCATTTCGAATATAAGTTTACTGTCCTGGATAACACCCAAGTCCCTAATACTGTTCACTTTAGTAATTGTCTGATTATCCAATACATACCCTGAACCAGTTGACTTCTTTTGCCGTGTATAAGTCATATGGAAGCATTTGGATACATTTAGTTGCAGTTTGTTTAGTCTACAGTAATCTACAAACCTATTAAGATCCTGCTGGAGTAGTGATGTGTCGGATAAACAACGTACTGTTTTAAGTATTTTCATGTCATCGGCGTATAACAGAATGTAAGAGTTAATAAAACATTTCTTAATATCCGCTATAAATAGATTAAATAGAAGAGGTCCTAGAATGGATCCCTGAGGAACTCCAGATGGTACCAGATTCCAACTGGAGGTGAAACCCTGCAGTACTACTGCTTGTGATCTGTTTTCAATGTAGGAGGAAAACCATCGATATAGGTCGCCATGAATTCCAGCTGAGAAAAGTTTACGTAAAAGTACCCTGTGGTCAATGCGGTCAAAACATTTACTGTAATCCGTAATAAATATTCAGGTATTATCTGTCTGGCAAAATATGTTAGTGGTTTTTTGGTGGTTTGAGGGATCGCCAAATTTAGTGGTTTTCTGGTGGGTTATTATACCACAATTAGTGGTTTCGTTAAAATAAAGTTGGCAACACTGTACTTGACCGGCCGTCAGCTGTTTCGCAGCACTCTCGAACGCGTAGCCATGAGTATCGGGACAGTGACGGATATTTACTTTTTAAAATCTCTTTATGAAAATAAGGTTTTTTTTTGTTGTTACTGGGTCATTTATTTTTATATTTAAGTCGACTCCCCATGGTTTGAGTGACAACGGTGTTTACCCTTGCATACTGTATTGTATAAATTGAATAAGAAGGATATTTACTGTGCCCCAATGTTTTTTCTTGTTTCATTTATAGTTGTCGACTCTGATGACAGCGGTCTAAACAGGCAATTTTGCGCATTTTCTGTGGGTTCTAGTGCGTCTACAGATAATACAGGGTAAACACCGTTATCCTTGCAGTGGTTTGGTTTTATTTATAGAACGTAAAATCAATGTAACATTACAACTTTATTTTTATTTTTTTTAAATCTACATTTTACCACCAGAGACGCAAGTTGCCCTATGCGCTAGCTAGGGCAACGAACTTGCGTCTCAATACGCGCGGCGGGTGCGGGATGTGACCTGCCCGGCCGCGACCCCTTCCTCAGTCATTCAGCTGTTTCGCTAGCGAGCACGGTGTCGGATAGAAACTCTTTTAATGAAAATAACGTTTTTTTTTGTTGTGTTCGGTCATTTATTTTTATATTTAAGTCAACTACCCATGGTTTGAATGACAAGAGTGTTTACCCATACACCCATGGGATCGAGACTTACGCGGGTGAAACCGCGAGGCGCAGCTAGTGGTACATAAATAAATACACTTTTTCCCCGTCCACATTCACCGTCTTCTATACCGCCCATTGTGTCGCCCTATGTACTACTTACATTTATTTCTGTAATTTTTATGGTACACATAATAAAGAGTATTTATTGTACACTACATTCACTGGAAAAAGTTCTCTTCACTTACACGGCACCATAATTATGGTTTTGTACATCCTTGGTTCCATAATCCTCTCTGAGTCACCGATCCGGTTTTATTCGTATAAGTAGCTCATAAAGAAACAATAAAAACGACTCTTAATATAATAGTTTTACGTATCCTTTCATTTCACCACTATCTTCGGCTCCGCGGACGCAAGCATTCAGCTTGCGTAACATTTCGCTTCTATGTTGTATACCAGTGTTTTTCAACGTGTGGGTCGCGACCCCCTGGTGGGTCGCGAAACCTCTATAGGGGAGTTGCAAAAGGGTGGGAAAGCTACTGCAGTAAAAAAGAACAATAAAGTTTAAAAAGATTAGAAAAATGTTAACTAAAGGACATAAACATTTGTATCAAATAAACAAAAAATCGTGGCATCGTCGGCCGTGGTTGTACGTATGCGCGTCAATTGCGTTATCTATTGGCGACGCATTCGATGTAAAAAAAATATGATTTACGTACTTAATTATGAATTTATCCGAACCTTAATTATGAAAATTAATAAATAATGTTAGATTGAATATTTGTCACAAAATAAAATACATGAAAAGAAAGCAATGGGTGGTTGCGAAATATTTCTTCATACTAAAGGGGCCGTGTCATGAAAAAGGTTGAAAAACACTGTTCTATACAACATCCCGGACGCGGTTCCCCGAGTCTAATCTCAAGGGATAAAGTATATTTGCGCTTAAAACCTGGATCCCGGAATCTAATCTACATTGAATTCTGACCGGAATTACTTACGGTTGTCACAATTTGTTGGATATTAAATTATCAAGAAAGGTCAGTGAGTGAGTCTATCTCGGATGTGTATTTTGTAGTTCGTATATTTACACGTGGACTTATGTAAAGAGAAGCTTGGAGCTTATCAGTTTAATTTAGATAAATGTGTAGTTTAATAAACTTCACGTAGTGTTCGGTCTGGTCGCGACAAGTTAATCGTCATCCTGAGGATGCGTCGGTGAGAGGTGAAACATGTGTCGATTTCTTACAGGGTTTTTATATGACTCTTTAGGAATATTTAATCGGAATAGGTTACTAATATCTATTGTATTTTATTTATAATAGATTCCCGCAAAGTCAAGCCTGAATCAGTTAACTTTATTGAACTTATAAATAATTGCGGGAACATTGTAATTTCCTGAAAATAGATTGCGCTTGCCATTGCTCTTGCATCCATCAATCATTCCTTGTATCCGCTCGTTAGCCTGAGCTACTGAACATAAACCTTTTAATAAACATACAACACTATATTCGGTACAACACGCTGTATTAGATTCATCTGCGAAGACTTTAAAGTTGGTGTACCTATTACAATTCACGAGAACGCAGGAATGTGGTTTTGAAATCAGAGAACTTAGAGAAGTCTCCTCCACTCTAGATGTTTTTCTGTGAATTATAATGATATCCAGGCGTGCCTCAAACAGATGTCAACACAATTGACGGGGTCCGCTAGGGCCGGTGCCTGCCAGGGTTGCGGGAAAGTCCGAAAGGGATACCGGGGCCCTTGGCAACAGGCAACTGAAGGAACCCGGGGAGTTTTAGTCAGTAAAAGTCTGACACGGCCTGGGCGGCTCTGGGCGGAGCGGGAGAAGTCATTTGCATATTTCCAATCCTCAAAAAAAAAACCAGGCGTATTAATTAATAGCCTTATTTAGATATCGGTTTTGTTTACCACACTACCGAGATTTCGTGTACTCTACACGAAGCACAAACAAAACGATCAGAAAATAGGTAAGTTTTGACACAATTCGTTAGGAATGGCAAATATAGAGAATTCGAAGGTACCACATGAAAGATAATGTCAAAGTACGGACCAGTAGAGAATCAAAAAACTGCATACTGCAGTAGAACAGTGAAATTCCTATTACGCCATGAGATTTTCAATTTCCGTGTGTCCGTCCGTTTTCATTGGTCTTCCAATCAACTGTCGGTGAACATACCTAGGTACGAGTATCTCATGCGCAGTAAAAATATCTTTTAAAACATGGCGTTGTAGGGAAATATTTTTTATTTACGATTTTTTGGTTAGATTGGTTTCTGTATGAAAATCATACAGAAACATATATGTTTTACAGAAATTAATCTGACCAAAAGTCTCTTTGTTTCAAAGAAATGCATAAAACATTTATTTTGTTTATTTAGGTACACGTCCTGTGCAATCAATTCAAAAACAGACATAAAATGCAACTAAAAAAAGGATTAATGTGATATTATAAAACTTAGCAATAAGAATTTGGTCATCACATACTTATTATAAGTAAACATTATCAGAGATATGTTGCCAGTTGAGAAAAAAAACATTGCTCCGGAATTAACAATAAAAATCGGTCCTTTACTGTTATAAAACATTCCAATAAACCTGAATACAGAAGACGGAGTAATTTCCGGAGATTAAAAGGATCGATCAACTGTTCATCCGGGACAAAACAAAGGCCTATTTGGGAAATATGTCTTGTATTTTTTTTCGTTTCTACACTAAACAGTACTCATCGATCATCAACATGATTGACTAATTTATGTTAGCTTAGACAATAATCGACTATTTAATTAATACAACTTTGTTTTTTTTATATTTTATAGTTGTTGTCTCTTAAAAGGGTGAAGGAAAACATAGCGAGGAAACCGGCATATCCTAGAACCAAAAAATTCGAAGACATGTGACATCTACCAACCCGCACTGGGCCTGCGTGGTGGATTAAAAAAGCCCACTCCCTCTCGAAGAGAAGAGGCCTGTGTCCCAGCAGTGGGAACATTATAGGCTGATTATGCTTATGCTAGTTGTGGCAACCCATAGAGGTCATAGATGACTTTTGTAAAAAACTAGAGAAAAAGGCGCGTGGAATTAAAATTTTCCATTCTAAGTTAAAAGCGACAAAAGTGGTCTTGAGTACAATTTAAGGTGTTAAGTAGTACCAATAAAGCGATTTGTACAAGTATTTGAGTGTATAATTCTTTCAAATACTAAATTATGAAAAAAGTCTTCACTGAAAACGTGTTCTGGTTTGTTACAGGTTGCTGTCATTTTGCACCATCCCACTGCTGAGCAAAGTTCTCCCCCAGGACTTCTACCTATTCGGTCCAGGGATAATGTAAACCATTGATTATTTCAATTATTATTACAACTGTACCTAAGCATGTGCCCTGTGTGTTGTAATATGTTGTTGGAGAGCCATCATTTCATTAATAAATAAATTATCTACCTACTCAGTTTTGCCCAGTCACCAGCTTGTCTCGCCATCTTCCACGCGGTCTGCCACGGACCCCTTCTAGCTATGCTGGTTTTTATACAAAAAAAAAGGTAACTTGGCAAAATATTTTTTCCTTTCGCCAAAATATAACGACGTAAACCTCAAAGACTTGACATTACTTAATCAAGAAACCGCTCTCTCTTACTTAGGTGCTGCTTAAGACTCTTTGTTGCCCTTGTGTTCGAGTGACAAGATAACAAGAAATGAGGAGCACTTCCGAGGGCTTCCTTTAATTGTCACTTTAGGTTAACATTGAGGATTGAATAACCAAATTCAGAATTATTATTCTCTTTGTCTTTACGGAATTGTTATCACTCAGTGAGCTGCAAAATGTGTCAGGATTTAGGTAGGTTCAAATAAAACTGCTTGTGATTCCTGCTACAGCCCTGGGCTATAACATAAAACATTTATTTTGTACTAGGTTCCGCCCGCGGCTTCGCCCGCGTGGTATGTCGATAAAAAGCCCCTGGGATCTTCGGGGCTTCCCCGGGATGCCATCTATCTCCTTGCCAAATTTTATCGAAATCCGTTCAGTGGTTTAGGCGTGAAAAGGTAACATACAGACAGACAAACAGACAGACCAACAGACAGACAGAGTTACTTTCGAATTTATAATATTAATATGGAAGTATGGATTAGTATGGATAATTAGGTACACGTTCTGTGCAATAAAGACAAAATAGCAGACATAAAATGCAACTTAAAAAAGAGTAAGGTGATATTATAAAACTTAGCAATAAGATTTTGGTCGTCACATACATACATAAGAGAGATATGTTGCCAGTTTAGAAAAAAACATTGCTCCGGAATTAACAATAAGAATCGGTCCTTCACTTTTATAAAACATTTCAATAAACCTGAATACAGAAGACGGAGTAATTTCCGGAGATTAAAAGGACCGATCAACTGTTCATCCGGGACAAAACAAAGGCCTATTTGGGAAATATGTATTCTTTTTCGTTTCTCATCAGTCATCAAAATGATTGATTGTTATGTTAGCTTAGACAATAATTGACTATTTAATTAATATTATCTGTGGGTTGCAACTTTGTTATTTTATAATAATTTATGTTTTATAGTTGTGGCAACATACTTACCTAAGTAACCATTAACAGAGATATGCTGGCAATTTAGAAAAAAAACATTGCTCCGGAATGTGTCAGGATTTAAGTAGGTTCAAATAAAACTGCTCGTGATTCCTGCTATAGCCCGGGAGTCAGGGCAAGCCTTGACTCATGAAATAGTTGGGAGGGATTAAAAATAATTCTATTTTTGCCATATTCTTGCAGAAATTTTACGCTAGTAAAGATTTTGACATGACGTTGTAAAATATGATGTAGATTCTGGTACTTCCTGTGTTGTCGACAGACAAGCATACTGCCTTTATGTAAGATTGTCTGTCGTTTTAACATGAATTTTCGTTTTATGATTGTGTTGTGAATGTAAGACGAGGGAAGCGTGCAAAACATTGTGAAAAACAGAAGAAGATTTCGCTTTATCAGACCCTGTATACAATTTTGATGCACATTTTAAAAGTGTGTTGTTTGTTATGAAGCCGTTTCTTGGGTTCATGAAGGTGATGCCTTTCGCAAATTTTTGGAGATGTGGAAAAAATCGAATCGGACAAAATCAACAAGCAATGAACAGCGGGGTGATTGGAACTTACATTGGCAATTGCTTTCATTTTGACAATTCAACAATAATTAAGAATTTCCTCCAAAATCCTTCGGATTGTAACAGAAAGTGTGCTACCCAATTAGGGTGCACATTATGAACAAAAAGGCATAAATGTTTTAATATCACGTGTTGAATGGGCATTTTAAAGCATCGCGGTTTTAAATACAAAAAATGCTTTAACATTTACTCCTCGATTTCCCAGTATTATTCAATTTATCTTTGAGGCATCCCTTTATTTTCGGTTGACAGGCTCCGGAGTGGCGTTTACATAAATTGGCCATTAGTACGATGGATGTGCCACTTTATAAGTTTCCTGTTATGTTTACGTAGAATATAAGAAAAATGTAAATGTCTCATTCTCATTATAATAATGCAAATGGGAATCTATCTTCTCGGGAAATAATATGGCGAGTGTTGTAAGCGAGGAAAAAGACGGATTGAAATTCATTTTTCCTTATAAGTTTGGTAATCATTGTTTTTGTTGATAAATAATCACATTGGAATTTTCTGGCGAGTTTTTTTTGACAATTTAAAGTTATTACGTGTTCATTTGGCTAATATTTTATGAGTTTAATAAGTTTATTTTATCTCTGACAATGTTTCAAAATCAACTGGTAATAAAGTAATAAACGTAGGTAAATAAATATCGAGGCACGTCGAAGTTTTTGAGGCGATTATTAAAAGTTTTATCTTAGTTTTAAACTTAATAAACCTACTATCAAATATTGGTCCAGCAGAAATATGTTTTCAAGTTTTGATAAAAAAATAACAGATCCGTTACAGTCGAGAATTCCACTTACACTGTCAATAAACCGCAATCCGTTTTGTTCTATCACCGCCTGAGTAAATGCCGTCTGTCAATCCGATAGAACTGGCTGGCGTGTTTTTAGAAAATGTGTTGGTCGCAAAAGTCAAAGGATGACGAATGTTGCGGTGGGTATGATTTTGGTACTGTTTTTACCCGACTACGGCGAAGAAAAAAGGAGGGTTATGATTTTGACCGGTATGTATGTATGTATGTATGTATGTTCATCTGTTCCCTCCTATCTTCCAAACCACTTATCACAATTTGACAAATGAGGTATCGTTAGAAGCGTCGTGATTGTCCGCTGGTTATAGGCTATGTGAAGTCACATTAAATTAAATTAAATGGCGCCCTCTAGAGGACATAAAGTGAGGAACTTAAAATAAAATATGGTTTAATCGTACCATGTTGAGTATCAAATGAAAGGGCTCAATGAGCACATTTCAAAAATATATATATATTATAAACCCAAAAGAATTAAAAAAAAAATCAAGTAATAAAAACTATAACCCAACTACGACTTAAAAGGTATAAACAAGACACCACAGACAGACAAATTAAAGTCCGGAGTCACACGTGTTAGGGCATAAATCGAACAGATTACGTGTGATTTTTAATTTGTCTGTCTGTGGTGTCTTGTTTATACCTTTTAAGTCGTAGTTGGGTTTTAGTTTTTATTACTTGATTTTTTTTATCATCCTATAAAAGAGAATTAGTAGGTTCCTACTTGCTGTTTTCGGACTCTTATCTACTTTTCATTTAACACTTTCTTATTAATATTCAATACAATGGGCGTCCAGAGGGAAAGATTCAGGTATTATTTGAAATGATTTTTCGTCCATCGTCGTCCATCGTCATCGTCCATTTCGTCCATCTGACAGCCAACTCTAGCACCGCGTGCGCTCATTGGTCAAATCAAATAGCGCGCGCGTCCCCCCGGCTTCCTGTTACACACTTCCGTCCTTTTTCACGAAATCACTCCCTCAGATTCACATAACTTATATGCTCTAAAGGGCATAGGTTGCAGGAAATCGATAGGAAAGATGTTATGCATCATAAATACTTTGAAAAGTGTTAAGGAAGAGAGGATAATCAATAATGGAGAGACAAAATTAAAATTAAAAATATATATAAATTATCATCAAACTAAACAATTGAATTAAACATAAAAGTGAAATAAGTAAGTACATATCACAATTTTATTAGAAGAAAAATTAAAAAGAAGACAATATTTTCAATGACTTAAGAGTAACTATATTGGTATATTATTTAAAAAATTATAACTAAACAATAAAAACAAATAATATTATTTGAAATATAAAATAAACCCACGTAAAACGGTATTCACTAATAAAACATGAGCCTTCTTGCAAACTTGGTATCGGCATAGCGTACAAACAGCTTTTTTAATATTACCAGTAAGATGCTGGTTTGTAAGTCCAATTTCCTTTCATATACCTTTTCCAGATCGCTTCCACATTGACCATTAGCATAATTATAATTCGTACTGATAGCGATCAGACGTGTTAGCAATTTAACGCAAAATGTAAAGTTAGCCAGCGACATGGGCTTATCTCGATCTGGGAAGGGTTCAGGGCTTAAAGATCGAGACTAATACCTACTAAATATCGTGTCGAATTAACTGCCTTGTAATTAACGGTACTTTTAGTATCTGCTGACATATTGTTAGTCTGGTCCTGGGTGTTGGCCAGTGATGTATAAGTTTACCTATCAGCGAATATTTTGTGATGAGCTTAAGTAATTGTTTTTTCTAATCTAAGCAATATTAGTTTGGATGACAAAATAGTAGTTAATGAAACTGTTACATTTACAGGGGTTATTAAAAACTGCCGACAAACTGATAACAGTTTGTTGGCGTTTGTTCTCGTCTAGCAATGGATTACAAATTTTGTAAAGTCAAAAGTCTGCCAAACTGCATAAGCAGTTTGGCAGACTTTAGGTATGTTATTGTTTATACAGATTTTGAATAAATAAATAAAAAAAAACACGGCATTGAGGTCACACTAGTATCGTATAACACTAGTGTTTTAATACCTAGCTATGTGCACTTCCATACACTACTTTATCTAAACTCATGAGAATTCATCAAAAACACAGACATGACATGTAGTCAAAGCCTACTGAAATCATACTACGACACTACACATTGACAGATGATGTAAAATTCATCTTTCGAATTGCCCTCTCAAATTAAACATCCGAGCCCACATCACGACACAACATCGTCACCTTGCCAAGAATGATTAGTCCACCCTGTGCCTTTAATCTTTGGCTATTTGTTAAAACGTGATCTATTCATGTTGCAGTGGAGTATTCGAGATGGTGTGATTAGTTTTCGTGATAGATTGCCTCATATTTAGGTCTTCGTGTGTCGGGTAGAGGAATTATTGCGACTATGGTGTGTCAAACGTGGGTGGAAATGTATGACCGCGGGGAATGAAACCTTTTAGCTTAATATTTGGGATTTATGTTATTTGTGGGCATTGGGGACTTGGTGGAGCCGATTGTTCACGGATAGGCGATTATTTTTTTCTTTATGATTTAATGCATAGCCAATATTAATTTTAAATCGTCGCCACACAGTGCGCAAGCGTGGTAAGCACAGTTCGATTCTTATCAATTTTAGATGTTGTAGAAAAATGGCAGAAGAACTTATATACTTACGAGTGCTACAAGGATCTTTCTGCGCCTCAAAGACATTGACAGGGCATTGTTGGTAAACATTTGTGAAATTGTCACAGAAATTGTATTAAAAAACAATATGGCGGCGTTAATTCCGACGGTTGGACCTCTTTTTAAGAGGATGCCCATGAATTCAATTTCACCCTGTCTATCTATGCAGAAGTTTAGCTAGTCATTTGGATAACTTTTAGAGTGAGAAATATCGATAACTATTTCTGTTGGTAGAAAATAACAAAAAAAAAAACATTTTAAAAACAAAGCGAAATAATAGCCTGTCGCCTCAACATGCCTATGCTCACCGAACGGACTTTCCCGATCTCACTTTGATAGGAAAATTGAAAATATCGACCGAAAAGTTTGAAATGTTTCAGGCGACGAACGAGTGTGAGTTTTTATATGTCATTCTTTTTTATATTTAGGATGATTTATTATTGAATTAAAAACAGTACCTAGAAAAAACAGTGAAGTGCTATAAATATTTTATAAAATGATGCCAACAACCGCCTTTATATAAAAACTTTAAAAGCTCATGATTAAACTCTGAATTCTCTAACCTTTACATATTTTTATTTTCGAAATTAGTTATTTCTAACTTCACACAACATGGAAACACGATGTTTCGGTAATGCTTTGTGTCGTGTTACCCAGTAACTTTTTGGCGTGGAGGTCAGATAGGCAGTCGCTCCATGTAAAATACTGGTATTCAGCTACATCAGGTTAGACTGGAAGTCGACCTCAACATATTTGGGAAAGGCTAGGCAGATTATTTTTTGTGCTGTGGTTTTATTGTTACACAAATTGACTTTTGATTGAAAAAAAATTATACCAAGATATCTCTCTAAACGTTCGGAATGACTAACCAAGACGCATTAAGACAAATTAAGATCGTATCAAAAACGTTAACTTCAGCATCTGTCAAGTGCCTCAGTGTGGAAGGTCGTTAATATAGATAAGAGGCTTATACATAAGCCTTATTCCAGTAAAGATAACACCTGATTGATGATTGTGACAATGATGTCAGTATTCTATTGATTTTCTTATGTTCCCAGCTTCTGCAGTCTATGTAATACCAACATGTGTTTTTTTTTACATAATCTGATATACTTATCCTATAAAAATATTCGTGGTATGGTACGAGACCTGTGTACGAGAGTGTTCGCTCAAGCCCGGTTTTTAGGGTTCCGTAGTCAACAAGGAACCCTCATAGTTTCGCCATGTCCGTCTGTCCGCGGCTTAGCTCAGAGACTCTTAGTACTAAGCTGTAATTTGGTATGGGTATAAATATCAATCACGCCAACAAAGTGGTAAAAAAAAATAAAGAAAAAAAAAATAAGGTTACCTCCCCTACACGTACATAACAGTGGGAATGTTTTGAAATTTTATTTATTTATATTTATCTTAACAAAATGGGAACAAACCAAAATTCTAAATTCAATATTATTTTCACTTTGTTGTGACACCCTTGTCGATTGCGACGCCATTTTTGTAGTTATGATCATGCGGCGCGTGTCAGATTTCAAAGCGGCGTATCGAAGATGCGCCCGTTTGTATGTGGGCGCCACGTTACTAAGCCGCTTTGACGAACGCGAGTTGCTCATATAATGCGGCGTACTTTATTTCAGCCGAACTGAAATCCGGCTGACCGAAAGGTAGGCGCATTTCAAAACAGCGACGTTTTTCAATCGGGCGCGCCTATTTGTAATACGGCGTGTTATACAATATGGCTGCGACATATATACCTAGATGACCGCAAAGAGTCTTATAGGATTTATATGGAAGATAAAAACATCAAAACGGACTCGGTCAAGGACTTGTAATCTAGACATGAATAGGTACACAGAAGTCTAGAGGATGATAAAAAGAGTACCTTCATGAACGGCTACTTTTCCGGAATTTATGACGGTAAAATATTTTTCAGAATATCACTGTTGTGTAGGTACGTCGTTTTTTTGATAATGTGAAACGTGCCTATGTAGACGGTACACAATTTAGACTCATATAAATGTTTTATACCCGTTCTATAATAAGTCTGCAGAACTAAACTAAATAGAAAAAAAAACTGCTTCACGAGTTGCTACGGCGTAGCAGTAGAAATGGCGCCACGGCTACACGTGCTACGCTTTCGTAGCAGATATGCAGATTACTACGCGGAGCATACATTTAATTTTGTCGTGTGTGTTTTAACGGTATTGTAACTATATTATGAGACGATACAGATATTTTTTAAATAGCGGCCATGTTATTGCTGCGCACTTATGGAATATTTGTAGGAGATTTGGAGTAGGCTGTATTATAGATTATTTCGTTATCAGGTGAATAACAAAAGCAGAAAATGAAAAATAATATATTTTAATCATTTACACTACTTTAGTCAGGGGGGGTATTCCGATGAGCCATAGTGCGACTGTGAAGCTACATCGCAAACTATGCCTCACCAGTTGTCGTGCTTTCTGTGCACTATGGAAAACCTTCGCGAACCCAACGATAACGCTGTCGAAGAGGCCGAATTTTGCTTGAACCTTATTTAAAATATACAAAATGGAATCATTGTTACGATGAACACTAATTTTCATAGCTGTTTACACTATCGCGGATGTGTCCTCACCCTTATAAAATCTTATCTACGAGTACAGCAATTCTTTGCCACCTGTCATCAAAGCTGACGTTTCACACAATGTCAGTTCAGCTGTATAATGAAAGCATCAAGTCGCATCAAGTCGCCAGTCGCCCTTCGTCACTCCAACGCTGAACTTTAATACTGTAATGACGTCAGTCATGTGCCCCTTTTCACAGACTTTCAATTAGCCGGAGTGACAGCGTGAAGAGGGAGGCGGCTACGTTTCGCACGCCACGTGGGCGCCGGCCTTATGCCAAGGAATGTGTTCGTTTGTTTTTTTTTAAGTTATAGAAGTATTCGGTGATTTAATCATGTTTACGGAATAAATTCTGTCTCATATTGTATACGTTTCGAATAAAATTAACAATGATGAAATTGGAGAATTTACCTAGAATTAAATCGGCATTAAAGTAACTCGTGTTCTGTTTGTTCGTATTTTTTTTTAATGAACAGTTCATTAGGTATAGGTGCAGTAGGTACCTTTTTTAATATTTATTTGTTTAAACTTTTCGCACTCTAAAAATGGTACAAAGGCGGACTGAATAATAATTTATTCAAATAACAATGATACCAATAAATACTATCATTTGTTTGTACACTTGACTTATGGTAGTTAACAGAACATCTAGGTGTTGTAATCAGCACCCTTACTAAGTTATGAAATAATTTAATAAAACTTTCCTTCAAATTCCATTTCTAAGGTGTAAACTAAAGAAATCTCCGAGTTACTCCATTAAAATGGCGTCGACAATTTTAATTACTGCGCCCTACATGTGGAGCGGTGATCAAAAGCCAGGCGCGCCTTAATGAGTGTGGACCGACCCTAACGTGAGAGGAAACATTGTTTCATATACGTTACGGATACTCTTAGATGCTGGGGTATTAAGTTTAGTACCCGATTCTATTATTTTTTGTGAACACTTGATTGGTCTTCTTTTCGTGTGGGGCGTCAGAGTTTTAAAGCCGCCCATGGGCGTCTGACTTGGCTTCACATGCCGTCTAGAAATATCTCTCAGGCATGCCGGTTTCCTGGCAGGGTTGCGGGAAAGTCCGAAAGGGTTACTGGGACCTTGGCATCAGGCAACTGAAGGAACACGGGTGGGTTTTAGTCAGTAAAAGTCTGACACGCCCTTCCGCTCCGCCCAGGGCGGGAGAAGTCATTTGATGATTTTCAATCCTCAAAAAATGAAAAATACATGTCGGTTTCCTCACGATTTTTTCCTTCACCGTTTCTGAAGCAAGAGCTTGGTTTTGACTTGAGATTTAATTATCGACCCAGCCTATCGCAGACGAAACATAAGCGTCCCCTAGGCTCTGCGCCACAGTACCCTCTGCCTTCCGCATCCGGTCTTACTTAATCTTGTAATAAAGCTTTATTGGGTAGACTAGCGTGTTAAAGAACAGACAAAGGTGATAAACAAAAAAAATAATAAACACTTATTCAGCTCCGAAATATTTCGCCAACATACAAAACATAATTAGGGCGTCCTAATAAATTCTGGTTTCGAGTATTCTTGATCGAAGCTCGTTTCTCATAACGGAACTAGTGAATTTCGCAAATGACAGATTTTGATGTATGACTGCTACGCCCAAAATATTGCCGCCTTTGACTAGTGGCGTGGTAAACTAATGAGTTAAAATGAATGAGCGATGGGCGAACCGTGTTAACGAGAGAATGCATGACCCATTATAATTATTAAATATCGTTCTAATTTTTACATGGCTTTGAACTTATTTCCACTTACACTTGTACTGCACTTTTAGGGGTATGAGGAACATGGTGTAAAGTTTACTCATCCACCTTAGAAAAGGATCCTCCAACCAGACGGGTGTTGTGTCTGGCGGGCAATTGCCCAACGATTGATGTTGGGTCTTGTATATAAGTCCACTGCACGGTAAACTTTAATTGTGCGATGCAGGATTTATGTGACGTCAGGAGTTTAGTGTGACGACAGGTCTTTGATGCGTAGTTCGCATGTGGCGATGTAGATACCGCCACACACTAACAGCAGGTGTTACAATACCCTTAAGAAGCCGACAGTGACTTGTTCTTCTCATTATTATGTTTTTTTTTTTGTACTGGATCATACCTGGGAACCTTCTGGTTATAAAGATATTGAAGGTAATTTATTTTAACGAAAACAATTTTAAATCTTAACTTTAAATACTCCCATGATCCCTGTAACGTTGCATGCACTTGGCCCATAAGCACATTTTGTGTGCGTTACATTGCGCACTACTGTAAACAGATTTTTCACATCAAAAATATGTAAAACTCGTTTTCCAGCAATTATTTTTGCACGATGTTATTTAGTTTGATGTGCAGAATACGTGATGATGGCTTCAGGATGGGTCTTTTTATACTCTGTATATGAGAATAACTCGTATACAGGGTGTATGAGAATAACTCATGAGGGGCTCGTAGCTAAAAAATAAAAGCAATTCATTTCCTGAATTTCCAGCTGTCATTAGCAATTCCTCTAATTTGACACAAAAGCAATTCATAATGTGTAGACCATTTTACGAATCTCCATAGAAAACTGTCAAACAGATGAATTTAATTATTTCGTAATATGAATCGGACGCAGATCGTATTATGAATTGTCAGTTAGTGACATTTTACGATCATCATCATCTGCCTAGCCTTTTCCCAACTATGTTGGGGTCGGCTTCCAGTCTAACCGGATGCAGCTGAATACCAGTATTTTACATGGAGCGACTGCCTATCTGACCTCCACAACCCAGTAACTGGGGAATACGATACCTCTTGGTAAGACATTTAGTGACATTTTACGATGATTCATAATATTTTCCTATTATTTTCACCATGATGATTCATAATATTTTCCTATTAGATTCTGCCAAAGTAACTGTTTTAAGCCCCCAGGTCGATCTTCAAGGTTAAGCAACGCTTGGCGGGGTCGGTCTGTGGATTACATTTACACACCGATATCCCTCCGTGCCTCGGAAAGCACGTTAAACCGTTCTAGATCTTTGATAGTTATTACGGAAAGTCAGAAGCCCTAAAGTCTGACAACCAGTCTTACCAAGGGCTATCGTGTTACCTAGTAACTGGGTTGTGGAGGTTATAAAGGCAGTCGCTTCATGTAAAATACCGGTCAGCTGCATCCGGCGTCGGCGTCCAGTCTAACCGGATGCAGCTGAATACCATTATTTTACATGGAGCGACCGCCTATCTGACCTCCACAACCCAGTTACTGGGTAATACGAAACCCCTTGGCAAGACTTTCGGGCTTCTGACGACCCGTAACGACTGTCAAAGATCCACAAATGACAGCCGGGACCAACGGCTTATGGTGCTTTCCGAGGCACGAAGGAGTCTCGGTATGTAAAGATGGTCACCCATCCACGGACCAACCCCGGTAAGCGTAGCTTCACCTTATGGATCGACCCGTGCGGCTGTTTGAGCCACGAGCTCCTCTTTAGAATTTAAAAACTTGAAACAGACAGACTTTACAGACTTGAAATAATAATAATAATAATATGTACAAGTATACAAAAAGGGGGGAAATAATCATAGGGCATCAAAAAATTCTTCCGCATCGCTGTCAACAGGAGAAGTGCCCAAAAGGAGCTTCGTCGCGGACGTCAAGTTGGTCGGTACTCATTGCTGTTGCGAATAGTGGTTTAAATAAAACAACTCATTGTATACGAACAATTATATTAAAGAACGTTACATCAAATAATAATTCACCACACAAAACGTTCTCCAATGTGCAAGTACAGTGTATAAAAAGTTATTACTGTGTAAACTTAAAACAAAAGACAAAGTGTTAATAATCTACCCTAACATTAGTAACAAACAAACAAATAAAAAAAAACAAAGTTGAAAAAAGTTAAAAGTTTGCTCTGAAGTGCCGTCCGAGAGTGTGTGTTTTGCTCTGATTTCGTCAGTGACGCTGTATGGTGTTTATAAGCCATAAAACCCTGTCAAACTATAACTTGAAAACAGCGCCATCTGTCAACACCGTGTGGAACGATCAACAGATCGATAAGTTACGAATTGGGGAGACGCAGTTCCAATTGCGCACGAAACATGCCTACAGCGAAGTGTCGTGGTTGCGCCAAATTTCTGTCAACGATAGATGCCGCTAAATGCAGCCAATGTAATGTATGGTTTTACCATCGTGCCTGTGTTTGCCTTCCTGGGACTGGTTTTATTAAACCAAATTGGCGTTGCCCTGAGTGCGACAAGAATCGGGTCAGGGATAACAAGGCCGAGACGCCAGTTCGAGGGGCTAGGGCTGCTCAAGTAGAGGAGCACGGAAGATCCGAGGAACTGATGGACATCAGCGCTCTGGACTGTACGGCACTAGACATTAATTTGCCTCCTGACTTTGCGGACGAGCTGCGACTGTTTAAGGAAGAGCTGCGCAAAGAGTTTCGCCTTATGCATTCAGAATTCCAGCAATTACGGACGGAAATGGCTCACCTTAGAGAATCCATGAAAGCTTCGAACGAGCGAATGGATAGCGTGGAAGCGCGAGTCAGTGCTCTTGAAATTAAGCTGGAGCAAAAAATTCAGCCAGACAGAGATCCACTAGAGGCCACCATTGCTGAACTGAGATGCCAGCTGAACGAGCGGGATCAGGAGTTGCTTCTCAATGACGTCGAGGTTGGCGGGATTCCGGAATGCAAGGACGAGAGTACCCTACACCTAGTTAAGGTACTCTCCACAAAGCTTGGCATCATCATCGATGAAAGGGATATTGTTCATGCTGAACGATTAGGATCTACGCTCCGTAATCGAACACAAATGTCCGACAATACCATCTCTGCCAACCTCGCAGCGCAGCGGCCGCGCAGCATATCCGTGCGATTCGCAAGGCGAGCCACGCGCGACGCGCTACTGCGAGCGGCTCGAGTGCGACGCGGTCTAAGTGCAAGCGACCTTGATATGACTGGGCCAGCGGCGGCGCACCGTGTTTACGTTAACGAGCGCCTAACGCGGACGAACCGCCAGTTATTTTATCACGCTCGACAGGCAGGGAGTCAGCACAAATGGAAGTACGTGTGGACAAGGGATGGGAAAATCTTTGCCCGCAGGGAAGATAACCACAAAGCTATGCGCGTCCGATGTGATAGCGACATTAGTAGGATTTTTGGCTGATGACTAGTTTGCATTGTTTCCGTGCACGTAATGTAAACCTGTTTTGTGTAACCGCTTTTTCTTTTCTTAATCAATCTTTATACAGTTTTTTTTTACACATCACATTTATTTTCTTTACGCTAAACTTTCAAATCATTATGCAAAGGACCATGAGAAGAAACGTCCCCACCCACCAACACACTTGAGACTAGTGTCATTCGGAGCGTCTGGTGGGTTCGATACTTTTTTACTATGGCGACATTTTTCAAAAATGTGGGGTTTTCCTGGAATATTACTTTTTTTATTCAATATTAGCATTATTTTACATTTATATATTTTCTTAGTTTGCACTTAAGAGGCATAGAATATAGCGACCTAAATATGGTTCTCATTCATGACAACCTTTCTTTTTATCAGGGACCATTTTTTTTTTCTCTGATACCTTTTTTTAAAGTTAGGTTCGGTTAGGTTATGTTTGGTAAGGATAGGTAATTATAGCTTAGGTTAGGTTAGCTAACCGAAAAGTTTAGGTTAGGTTAGGTTAGCTAACCGAAAAGTTTAGGTTAGGTTAGGTTAGCTTCTGTGCGCTGTCAACGCGGCTCTACGTGGGAATCGTGCGATCGATGGCCCTTTACGGGGCCCCGATCTTGGCGGCTGACCTGACGGCCGGTAGTATCGCAGTCCTGCGCAAGCCGCAGAGAGCGATGGCCGTCAGAGTCATCAGGGGGTATCGCACGATCTCCTACGAGGCGGCTTGTGCACTGGCCGGATCCCCGCTCTGGGACCTCGAGGCGAAAGTACTCGCGTCATCGTATCGGTGGCGCGAGGAAGCGAGAGTGCGGGGTGAACAACCGATGCAGCGACACATAGAGCTGCATCGGTCTCAGCTTCGCGAGGTCTTGGTGGCGGAATGGCGGGACAGGCTTTCACGTCCTACCGCCGGTCTCGACATCATCGAGGCGGTCCGGCCGGTGCTCGAGCGCTGGCTCGGGAGGAGGCACGGCTCCCTGTCGTTTCGGGTGACGCAGGTGCTCTCGGGGCATGGTTGCTTCGGGAAGTACCTGTGTCGCATAAACAGGGAGCCGGACGCTCGGTGTCACCACTGCGTCGACTGCCGGGAGGACACTGCGCGGCATACGCTGGCAAAGTGTGCCGCGTGGGAGGAGCCGCGCCGTGCCCTCATCTCAGAAGAAGGCAGTGACTTGTCGCTGCCGGCCGTAGTCGAGTCGATGGTCGGCAGCGAGGAGTCCTGGGACGCGGTGGTTTCCTTCCGTGAGACAGTCGTTTCGCAGAAGGTGGCTGCGGAAAGGGAGAGGGAGATCTCTTCCACTCACCCGGCCCGCAGCAGGCGCACCGGGCGTCGGCGGAGGGCTGTAAACGCCCTCTTCCAGCCCCCCTAAATGGGTCCAGGGACGACGGACTCGGGGACGTCCGTCGCCCCCTACACATCAGGACCCGAGGTGGCGGTGCGTAGTGTTCCACGCGCGCCCCTCTTAGACGTCACGGGGGGAGTCAAACACCACACTCCTCGGGTCACGGGGGGGCCCCTGACCCGAGGAGTCCCGCAATGGCGGGCCAGTCTGGGGTTGCGGAAGATTTTTACGTTCCCGTGACCCCCGGCGAAGGTGTGAGCTGGATCACTGGGGTGGTTTTTAGTCAGTAAGAGTCTGACAGACCCCTCCGCCCGCCCCAGGGCAGAGGTCATCCATGAGGATTTAAAAAAAAATAGGTTAGGTTAGCCGTTTTTTTTTAAGTTTTTTGTACAATTATCCAATCACAAGAATACACAAATGCATCATTGAGGAGTTCCATTTGACCTTCAAAATCCAAGATCAAATTATCACTGTTAGGTTAGGTGAGGTTAGGTTATGTTTGGCAAGGATAGGCAATTATAGCTTAGGTTAGGTTAGCTAACAGAAAAGTTTTTTGTTATTACAAAAAAACCCCATTGATTTTGCAATGGAGCAAGACAGTAAGTCTTTCTCGGGATCCCTAAAAACATATTAACACGTATCCTATGACTGTTGGAGGGTGGGGACGGAGTCCATACAAAATCCCCCATGGTCCTTTGTTTCACATTTCATAATGGAACCGTATGTTATTTTGTTTTACACTTTTTAAGTCAAATTAAATCATTGTTACTATCACGGGGCGGTGTGTTACCAGTGTTACCGGATGGGAGTAAACTCGGATTATTGTGTTCTCGGCAATTAACCAGTCACCAGATTTTTAAAACGACTACATATTATATTATTTACAATAACATGGCTGACAAACTTATTGCTAATGCACGTATCTATTATCTTTGTTTGACTATGAAATTATTGTATGCTAAAACTTATACAACATTTCCATTTACACATTATACATACAGTTATATACAAATAATATTTACAATTACTTACAATTATAAACAAACGTTATTTACAGTTTCATCTATCGGGTTCGAGCCGTTATATCCCTTGATTAATTTTAAATTACTGCTAATCTTAATTAATATTTTATTATTTACAATTTATTTGTTTTACAACAGTATTTTTTTAATTGACCATTTCGTTATTTTATTATTTACAATGTTTATTTTTTACAATAGTGTTTTTTTTATTGACCGTTTCGCTTTTTTATTATTTAGAATGTTTATGTTTTACAGTGGTGTTTTTTTAATTGACCATTTACCCTTAGCATTTGCCTTATTAACCAAATATAATTATTGTTATCAGCTTACCTTCTTTGTATTTTTACCTGAGCTCAAAAATAATAATTTCATGCATTTGACAGTACTTCATGGTTATTGTTTGTCAATTAAATAATTATGCTTGAAAAATGCCTCAAAGTTGGTTTTTTAAACGCGGGGTCCCTTGGAACGAATCACGATGATTTCATAGCAGCAGTGCAATTGAATGATTTCGATGTGATTGCAGTCAACGAGACTTGGTTACGAACCGGCGAGGAGGGGCGTGCGCCTACTGTACCTGGTTACCGCCTCCGTCACATACCACGGCCGTTGACTGTACACGGGGGGCGCGGGGGAGGCGTGGGGTTCTATCTTAAGCGCGGTCTCACCGCTCGTAACTGGTCCGCTCCAAGTGATCCAAGGTACGGGACGATAGAACAAATTTGGATTACCCTAGCACTAAATGGTATTAAAATTGCTATTGGAACAGCGTATCGTCCTCCTCGCTCCGACTTGGACCTCTTTCTCGATGCCATAACTGACTCTATTAGCTCCTTAGTAAAATGTGACCACTACGTACTACTCGGTGACTTTAATGTCGACTTACTAAATACTAACGGGCAAACAAAGAAAGTATGATACTTTCTGAATAGCCTAAGCTTAAAACAGCTAGTAAGCTCGCCTACCCATTTCACAGATCATAGTGAAACTTTGATCGACCTTGTATGCACTAATCTCCACCACAAAAAGGTGTCCGTTGAACCCTTTAGCTCATTGAATGGTCACTCGCTTATCGTCTGTGAATTTGGTATTAAGCGTAGTAAATATAAACCCCATTCAGTAACGTATAGACCCCTTAAACAAATAAACAAGGAAGTACTTGATAGTGAATTTTCGAATATAAATTGGGACAACATTTGCGACTTGCCTAACATAAATGAAATGGTTGAGGTTTTGAATAAAAACATTCTGACAATTTACGATGTTCACGCTCCGGTTAAGACATGCTTAATCAAGGAACCGTCATACCCTTGGATTACGGATACCATAAAACTTATGATGCAACTGCGAAATGATGCCTTGGTCAAATACCGTAAAACGAAGACAGATTCTAAAAAGGCATATTACAAGCAACTGAAATCTCTAGTGTTAAGCTCAATATTTAGAGAAAAGGTAGCATACTTTAGTTTCAATATTAATAATAAAATAAAAGACCCTAAAACATTATGGAAAAATTTAAAAAGCACTGTGCTACCAAATAAAGAAATTAATGATCTTCCTACTCAGTTCAGAGACCCAGACCGAATAAATAACCATTTTTTGAGTATTCCCGGCAATCCGGTTTGCAATGTTGAGCAACGGTTATATTTCGATTCTCATCGTTTTGGGGATGATAGTGTTGCATTCGGATTACAACCAGTAACCGAAAGTCAAATTTTGAAATACTTTCGTGAGCTTAAGTCGAATGCGGAAGGCTGTGATAAAGTAACCCTAAACATGCTTTTGTTAAGCCTCCCTCACACACTGAAAGCCATCACCGATATTGTGAACAAATCAATCGACTCTGCAACATTCCCTGACATCTGGAAAATTGCAATCGTCAGGCCATTGCCCAAAAAAGAGAATCCAACAGACCTAAAAGATCTCAGACCCATAAGTATTCTTCCATGCCTATCCAAGATTGCCGAGAAGGCCGTTTGCCAGCAGTTGACCCAATATCTGGAAAATAATCAAATACTACCTGAGCTACAATCGGGCTTTCGTAAACAGCGTGGTACTGCCACGGCACTTTTGGATGTCACGGACAATATATTGGCAGCTCAAGACAAAGGCTTATGTACACTCCTTGTTCTGCTTGATTTTTCGCGGGCTTTCGACTGCATCAACGTGGAGCTGTTTCTGTCAAAGCTGAACTATTATGGTTTTGAACAAAACACAGTTAACTGGTTTCTAAATTATCTCACTAATCGTCAACAGCGCGTGGAGATCAAGTTGAGCAATGGCTCATCCTTTATTTCGTCACTCACCCCTATTAGTAGGGGAGTTCCGCAAGGCTCAATACTGGGTCCCATTATTTTTATTTTGTATTGTGCAGACATTATACAGTCTTTGAAGCACTGTAGATACCATATTTATGCTGACGATGTACAAGTTTACATTTCTTTTAAGCCTAGTGACTATGATAATGCGTTAAGGGATCTCAACGATGATCTTAATAGAATAGCGTGTTGGGCTGAGAGCAACGGTTTGGTTCTTAACCCTACCAAAACGAAATATATGCTTTTTGGAACCAAAAACCAAACCAGTGCAGTGCCGGCAACACTTAATGTTAACCTTTTGGGCGAGTCGGTCAGTCGAGTTAGTGAAGCACGTAATCTGGGTCTGAACATGGACGCTGAGTTAAGATACGAATCGCATGTGGCAGCGTCAGTGCGTACGTGTTTTTACCGGCTGAAGGTCCTTTATAAAATAAGGCCTTATCTATCAGAAGAGCTGCGACTCCAACTAGTTGAGTCACTCGTACTTTCGAATTTAAATTATGCGGATACAGTAATTGGCCCGCGACTACTGGCAAAAACTGATCGACTGATCCAAAGGGTGCAAAACGCCTGCGCTCGATTCTGCTTTAATATCCCACCAAGGACACACGTAACACCATTTTTAAATAGCCATTCAATACTTAAAATGAAGTCGCGTCGTAAATTACACTTAGGTTGCCTATTATTTGGTGTTATAAAGTACAAGCAACCGAGCTACCTTTATGAAAAACTTAGCTGGATCGCTAGTAGAAGGGAATGCGCAAGCAGACAGTGTTCTCAACAATTATTTTCTCAGTCGCACAAAACAGCCGCCTTCAGAGGCAGTTTCAGGTACGCTGCATCCAAATGCTGGAACAATATTCCCCCGCCAATAAGAAATACCAAAACAGTACACACCTTCAGAAGTCGGCTTCGACAGTTCCTTATCAACTCACAGAGAGAACTGGGCGTGACGATTTCGAACACGTCGTTAATTTAAATTTAGCAGTAGGCAACAGACGTAGATCTGAAAAAACAAAAAAAAAAAAAAACAACATTTTATCATGATCGAGGAAATCCAATTACGCACAATCATAGTGATCGCAGCTAATCTTTTATTGAGTATAATCTTTTATTTATTTTTAATATCGTTTTCAAACACTACACACAATCATATTCATTTAATTTATACTCCTTTATATATGCCTGTTAATATTACATACACACCTAAATATAAAAACAAAGCACAAAAACAAATCAATGTAAATAACTCACCAAATTTATCTTGCAAAACCACTATTCACTTTTTCACTTTTTATCTTCTCACATTTCCATTGTTCTGCACCTGCTTGGCGTCCGTATGCCGCCGCAGGGATCCAGCAGAATACCAGCGTCAGGTATAATGCCTGGCATATGCTGAGCTGGACTCCCATTCGGTGCAACTGGGAGACACGCACCACACAAGGGTTTTTTTTGACTAACTAAAATATTTTAAGGATGTAGGTAGTTTTAAGATTGCCACAGACAATACTTTCTTTGCGTTTTTTGTTTGTATGTTCTTTTTACCCAACTGCCAAGGAAGGGTTTATGTTTTTAATGTTCGTATTTACTTGTTTTCTTCTTTTTTTTTTGTTTGTCTTAAAACTTGAAATTATGTAACTATGCTTTTGTGTTGTGTCTTCTATGTTTGTACTGAATAAATGTTTTATCTATCTATCTATCTATCCAAAAGGCTGACAGCTACTTAATACTAAAAGTTTATTTGCTTCAATAAAGCCCAAACTTTCAACCAATAAAGCTAATATTTCTCCTCTAATATCTTTGTTATTCAAACTATTCACAGTCAATTGATAACATTTCGAATCTTCGTTGTATTCACCGAGATTTAATTATTCCAACTTGTTGGTATTAAACTCACTCTAAATGAGTTTCAAGTCTTCGTCGAGTTCCAATTATGTTAAATTAACGTTTGAAACACTAAACACTAGCTCACAATAACCTACTACTGGGAATGTTTATCTACTTGTATTTGTATAGTCGAGCTCGTAATTGCTTCATTTTGACAACAATTCCTAGTAAATTGAAACACTAAGGTTGAAATAACTAACTGTAGACAAATAGACCTTTGTGTTTTATGACGTGCACACACCATAGAGCTTGGCCAGATGAGGCGTTTTACGCGCGTGTTGTCATGCGCGTAGACAATCGCGCGATTGTGAGGTACTAGTGGTTCATTAATTCCATCCACATGCAGTAGCGCGTTTTGCTACTCGCGCCTAAATACAACGTGAACAAAAGAATTGTTACGCGCGAGTCAACTTCCGTGTAAAACGCATCATCTGACAGACCTTATGGTGCAATTAATTGGTCGCCTTTACTTAATTTTAGTTCTTTTCTGGCTTATAAATTATCAACATGTCTCAGTGCCTCGGAAAGCACGTGAAGCACGTACGTCACGGCTGTCATTCGTAGATCTTTGACAGTCGTTACGGGTATTCAGACGCCCAAAAGATACTTGTCTTACCAAGGGGTATCGTGTTACCCAGTAACTGGGTTGTGGAGGTCAGATAGGCAGTCGAGAACGTCCGGCTTTTTTATTTGTTCATTCGTATGACGTCGTATCAAATCCATTCAAGTCATTTATTTGTATTACACAGAGGGATATTTTACAAAATATCGGATTTGGAAAGCAATTGAATGTGTTTAGAGCTAACTGGTAATGACACCTCCCATGTTACCCAGTAACTAGGTTGTGGAGGTCAGATAGGCAGGCGCTCCATGCAGTTCCAAAACGTAGGTCTGTATGGATGGAAGAACGGGCGGTAAACACCAGGGGCACTTTTTAAATCAAGATATTTTAAATCAAGAGAAAAAAAAACACTAGGGAGGAAAACTAATTTTATTATCGCGATTTCAGGATTGGTCCCATAGTAAAAGTTGTTCATAATCATGAGTAGATATTTTATGTACTTATTACAAAATCTTGAGTAGATTATTCTTGCTGCTTGTATGTGAGAATAGTGAAAAAAAAACAATATAAAACAGGTAAGGCTAGGCTATCTTGAAAACTTTTGGACACACTTGTTGAAAGAAGATAAAGTGTTCGAATAGGGTTCAAGTAAATTAAAAACTTATTTTACACTCAATTAACAATTATTATTGGAAAAATATAATACCGATTGCAGTAAAACATAATCGGAACTTTGGTTCACTAGAAGATAACAGAGTTGGCACGATTTCAACGATGTAACCTAACTCAGAGTTGCTTTTTTATGCATATCCATATTCCTCGTCCTGGTTCGTGTACAAATACTTTGTGTGCAAATAAATTGAGGGGTACTGGTGTACTAAATGTACGTACAAACACAGAATATGGCCCGTTTTTTTTTATTTCACGTTTGAGCGTGAAAATTCACAGTTTTGTCGGTATATTCTAAAATATTCCTTTGTAAACTTCTACAATATATTTCAAAGCGCGATTTTATGTGGTACGAGCTTCTGCCCGCGGCTTCCCTCGCGTGGATTACGGGAAATATCCTATGGGAACGTACTCCCGGGATTAAAAGCGAGGAAGCGAAGCGATGATCACATACCTAATAGCTGAGGAAAAGGCCATCGACTCCTGTCCTAGTGTTGCGCCGCCGCTCTCAACCATAATTATTTTGTTCCACATATCTAATTTAGAATATGTGATATTTTAAAGTATTAATTTAACGATGACATGTCGATTTTATGATGACAACGCATATTTTAATCTAAATTAAATGCCCAGTTAAAATAACATATTAAGGGCGAATTTCACTAAACTTTTATACCGAGTATAAGTCTTATCCTGCGAATAAATTTTGAATTTTTGACAGTTTTTCCATAAAAAAACTGTCAGACGACAATTTTATTCCACGGATAAAAGATATCTGACTTTGATAAAATCAGTGGATAAGGATTAATATAATACCGGTCAAAATAACTTCGGAAATAACACTGAAATTTTTATTAAATTCTGAAAGATGTGTGGTTACTGTGTCATCCTTAAGATATAGTCGTATGCTATCGCTGACTTTTTTGGTTTTACTTTTGAAGATAAGTTTACAATCCTGTAGAACATAAATGGTATGCTTCTCTTACGGTTTACGCGGTGCACGCCAGTAACGCTCTGTCAGCATGTTTTTTTCCGACATCTTCAACAATTTTACTATCGTTATATTTCGGCCAATTTACACTAAATTTCACCACAACACAACATCCATCGGTGAAAACCGTTTGAAAATCCGATATCATTGCTGTAAGTGACTGTCGAGGTGTCTTGTGTTGCGCGGTAGTGGCATCCATTGATGACCATGTCTTTTTGGAAAAATCTAGCTACCTTAATAATTACTTGCCACTTTTTAAAATTGTTCTATTAATTTTTTAGGGGTATGAGGAACAGGGTGTACAGTTCAGTTCCCATAGAAACGGGAGGATCCTCCGACCAGACGGGTGTTGTGTCTGGCGGGCAACTGCCCAATGATTGATATTTTGGTTTTTGTATACAGTATGTAACAAAAACCCTGTCCGATCTATTAAAGGCGTATTCCTGGGTTAACACACGTACTATAAAAAATATATTTAAAAATGTAACTCATAAAAATCAAAAGATAATGATTATTTTATTTTTATAAACCATGCGACATTCACACTAAATACGGCAAATTTTCATAAATTGACAACATTCCACTCACCGGGGAAATCTTTTTATTTTACCTATTTTTATTTCAAAGGATACCGCCCTACATTGGGCGCGCTGTCGGTGCTCTCTAGCGAGTCGCCGACTTGTCTGATGTAGCCGACTGGTTGCCTACCGTGCGATGCGGCGCGTGTCTGTACGCTTGTTGCTAGTCAGTCTTTCGTGAAGATTCCTTTCGATCGGACGTCCGTAATGTCATATTCCAATCGGGAATATTTTAATATGTTAATGTGCTTAGGCAAGGCCGATTGTAATTATGCAGCTGCGCGTAGAGATCATGAGGTGCGTTTTCACAGGCCAGGTGTGCCAGTACCGTCGGAGCGTGCGTTCCAACGTCTACATAACCGTGTGTTCACCACATGCAGTGCTAATGGCCACGAGACACAGCGCGCTGATGCTGGAAGACCACGAGAGCGCAACCTGGATATCGAGGAACAAGTTTTGGATATGTTTGCGGCGGACGCCACGCAAAGCACACGCTCTGTTGCTCGACAACTAGACACTAATCACATGCTGGTTTGGAGAGTGCTGAAGGGAGATGGTCAGCACCCTTATCACTACCGGCGGGTTCAATCCCTTCTTCCCACTGATTACGAACCAAGAATGGAATTTTGTAATTGGATCTTAAGAAAAGTCGAAGAACATGAAGGTTTCTTGAATCGCGTGCTTTTCTCTGATGAATGCTCGTTTGTAAGAACAGGTGTGAACTGCCACAACGAACACGTGTGGGCGCTCGAAAACCCGCTAGCTATGAAACCGAGTAATTTCCAACATCGTTGGCGTGTTAACGTGTGGGCTGGTATCCTCGGAGACCAGATTATTGGTCCATACTTTTTGAGGCCCACAATGAATGGTTCAAACTACCTGTCTTTCTTGTCAAACTACCTGTCTTTCGTGGCCAGCACGGTCTCCCAATCTTACGCCTCTGGACTTCTATTTATGGGGTCATGTCAAACGAATGGTTTTTAAAAAAGAGTGTGATTCGGAAATCGAAGTAAGAGCTCGGATTGTAGCAGCTTTCAATTTAATTAAATCAGACACAAGTGCGCTGCAAAGAGTACGTGACAATTTAATAAAAAGGTGTCGAATGTGTATCAGTGTTGGAGGTAGACATGTGGAGCATGATCGCCGAGGTATCCAACAACAACAAGTTACTGTTTTAATAAACTAATACCAAAATTCGGTAAGTACCTTTTTCTTAGCTCACTTGTGTCTGTTTTCATTTCTGTGCCAAAAGCACATTTTTAAAAAGCCCTTTTCTGGGCTACATTTATTTCAATTAATTGTTTCTTGATGAACAGAAATTGAAGTCAAGTTCACTATGCCTAAACGATATCAGCTCAAATCAGCTGATAACAACGCGTAGGCATAACGTAGGTTTATTTAGCTATAAGTTTGTTTGGCGGCAAGCGACAATGCAGGCGGGCGGCTCATGTCAAAGAATCATAAAAACCGTCCCGCTCGGGCGGCTTCAAATTGTAGAACATGAACACATGAAAACAAATACACACACACATGAACTTTATCGAGGATAAGTGTTGCCTTTGATAAGTTTATTTTTATTTTTTTAAATTAATTATTTTCATTGGGGAAAAATAATAATCTCAAAACCATGATATGGTTACGTATATGGGCACACAATACTATACCAAATAATACCCTTAAGGATCCGACAGGGTTTTTGTTACATACTGTATATGTCCACTGCACGGTAAACTCTAATTGCGCGATGCAGGATTTATGTGACGTCAGGATTTTTGTGTGACGTCAGGTCTTTTTGATGTGTAGTTCGCATGTGGCGATGTAGATACCGCCACAATTTATTATAAGTAAAAGTTTGTTATAATTTAAAATTTGCACAATTTCGAAAATTAAAAATCACACAAGTCCAGAAAGCGCAAAAACCTTCCTGTATACTTGTACAAGTATATTGTAACGTGTGTGGCTACCGTAACGTAAAGGGTGACAGATGAGTGTTTTATTTTAGGCCGCACTGAGTGCCGCGTGATTGCAGGCACAAAGACCAGTATAAATATTATACACAGTTGTTGGTTCCGCCAAGAACGTAGGTACCGCTGCTACTAACTACGAAGTAAAATGTAGGTGACTCAGAAGTAATACTCTTTTATACCGTAGTAAACGATGAATGATGGTGTAAAAAGACTTTTAACGAAGCCGAGAGTCACTTGTTCTTCCCATCATTGTTTTTCTTTTTGCGATTGACCATACCTGGGAACTTTCTGGTTACGGAGATTTTGAAGTTCACAGTTCCAACTTTTTTGACGTTTTTTTTTACAAAAACAAGTTGTAAATGTTATAACTTGACTTTAAATGTTCTCACGACTTTTGTACCATTGCATACACCTATAAACACAACATTTTGCGCCCGTTACATTGCGCGCTACGGTGATGTTCCACATCAAAAATAAAAGCCGATTTCCAGCAATAATTTTTGTACAATGTTACAAAGTTTGATATTCATATTCAGAATGTGTAGATGACGGCTATGTGATGGGTCTTTTAGCGCTCATCATTGGCGTTTCATAAATCCTAACTAATGCTAAAACGGCGGAACGGATTTAGATGAAATTCGGTACATGGGTAGACCATGACCTGGGTTAGGACATAGGGTGCGTTTTATCCCGTTAGTACGTGCCCGTGGGATAATTCCCGACCTCCACGCGGGCGCAGCCGCGGTTAATAGCTAGTATCATTATAATAACAAGAACTGGTATTTATAAACGCTTTACAAATGTAGTCATCATCTGCCTAGCCTTTTCCAAATCAAGTTGGGGTCGGCTTCCAGTCTAACCGGATGCAGCTGAATACCAGTATTTTATTTGGAGCTACTGCCTATGTGACCTCCACAACCCAGTAACTGGGTAATACGATACCCCTTGGCAAGACTGGTTGTCAGACTTTTGGGCTTCTGACGACCCGTAACGACTGCCAAAGATCCACAAATGACAGCCGGGACCAACGGCTTAACGTGCTTACCGAGGCACGGAGGAGTCTCGATATGTAAAGATGGTCACCCATCCACAGACCAACCCCGGCAAGCGTAGCTTAACCTGATGGATCGACCCATTCGGCTGTTATTACTTACCCACGAGCATGTAGTGTTCTTACGCAAGGGGACAGCTCATAGTCATAAACATATGAGGTTTTCACACATCACAAAGGAATAGATTGCGTAGATTTCTTAACTTCTCGTTATTAATCAACCTTCCGTGTTTCATTGCAATGTGTGCCTATTGTTCCAGGGGTTCTAGCCTTGTCATTAGTTCTGGCCTATTTTACAAATTACTACACTTTAATAGAGACTTTAACTGTGGTTCAAGGAGTGGATGAAAGGATTCATGAAATAATCTAACTTTTAACTTCTAACTAATATTATAAACGCGAAAGTTTGTAAGTATGGATGGATGGATGGATGTTTGTTATTCTTTCACGTAAAAACGGCTGAATGGATTTGGATGAAATTTGGCAAATAGATAGTTTATAACCTGGATTAACACATAGGATACTTTTTATCCCGATATTTCCATGGGATTGAGACATACGCGGGTGAAACCACGGGGCGCAGCTAGTGTATTTAATTAAAAGTCTTAGTCCCTTTGAAGACCAAAATATGGCTTCTTTAGAATAATAATAACTTAAGTTTTATAAAGCCTTTGACTATTTAAAATTACTTATCATTTTAAAGAGTGCTAATTCTATTGTATACTAATCTATATAAACTAACAATAATGCTAGAGTTTGAATTTTTGTTTGCGCGCTTTGAACGCGCTTTTGAACGCGCTTATCTCTAGATCTACCAGCCGGATTTCAAAAAAATCTTTTTGCATTTGATAGCCCAATAGGGAATATGCATGTGATTCAAATATGGGTCAAATATTTTTTTTTATAAACTATGTTACTTCAGAATGATGCCTCCATCAATATTTTTGAATAAAATTTCTTTTGGAGCGAGAAATTAATTTTTAAAAAGTCCCAAAAAACTGTGGGTAATTCAAATATTTGAAAAGCTAAGAGCGGATGTGACGTAACAATCTGGGATAACAATCAAAATGTCAATGTCAAGTCAATCAACAAGTGTCAAGTCAATGTCAAACGCTCATAGAAAAAGGAGTGTTTGACGTTGACTTGACAGTTGCTTGTCTGTTTTCACGGTCTGTGACGTCACCACACCAAGCGCGCCAAATGGAGGGCGTTTAAATAGCCCGGATCGGTTGGATATTTTTAAACATTTTTTTAACTACTTTAAATTGCTTTTTTGCCGTCGAATTTCTTTTTACTATTATTTGACGATGTAAACTATCGAATAAAAATATTAAAAAAATATATGCATATTCCCTATTCTTGAGGAAGGCTATAGGCCATTTAACATCACGCTAGGACCCTTAGGAACAAAAAAAACGAAGAACGCGTAGTGAAAACGAAGTAATAGCGCGGGCCCAGGCAGGCAATGCGATGCGACGGCTGGGCCGGGGGAACAATAAATTTCACGCGGAGGTAGTCGCGGGCTGAAGCTAGTAAATAAATAAAAATATACACCTGTTTAGCTTTATAAGTCGGTAAACCTTTCCAAGCAACATTACAGTTCTTAAATAAGTCACACACGGCACACATTTGGGCAGTCAATGAGCTATTTTCATGATACATAAAAGTTAAAAAACTAAAACCCAACTACGGTTTTTATTTTTTTAGTTTTATTTTTTTGGGGGTATAATGTAAATATTTTTGCAATGTGCTAATTAAGCCCTTTCATTTGATACCCAAGACGGCCTTATAAAAAAAACATTACTTTATGTACTCTAGAGGGCGCCATATTCAATTTAGGGCGAATTTCACCAAACTTTTATACCGAGTATAAGTCTTATCCTGCGGATAATTTTTGACAGTTTTTCCATACAAAAACTGTCAGACGGCAATTTTATTCCACGGATAAAAGATATCAGACTTTGATGAAATCAGCCCGTTTTTTTTTTTGAGTGTGGGAAATCTTCCAATGACTTCTCCCGTTCTGGGCGGAGCGGAAGGGCGTGTCAGACTTTTAATGACTAAAACTCACCTGTGTTCCTTCAGTTGCCTGTTGCCAAGGTCCCGGTGTCCCTTTTGGACTAACCCGCAACCCTGGCAAATGAAATCAGCCCTTAATGTGACAATAGTCTATAACCAGCGGACGATCAAGACGCTTCCAGCGATACCTCATTTGTCAAATTGTGATGAGTAGTTAGTAGAAGATACGAGGGAACAGATGAACATACATACATACTGGTCAAAATCATAACCCTGTCTTTTGCTTCACCGTAGTTGGGTAAAAATAGCACACGATGAAACGAGGACAAGAAGACGAGGGGAGGCTTTTATGAATAATGAATCGAAAGCGTTTCTTTTACACATCCCTTACTAAACCATGAGGCATGTAGTTCTAAAATGCGCCCATTATCATAATTTACATAAAATAAAAATGTAAGAACCGAATGGAAAGTAAACCGTTCTAGTGTTGGTTGAGGGTAGATGTAAGCTCTTTCAGCCTCTGCAGACGTTTCAATTTGCACAATGAATTTGATAGATCGTTCTGGAAGTTTTGCAGAAATTGATAGATAGTCTTTATTATGAACATCATTTAAATAATGGTATTATTATGATGGCTTGGTGTTCGCAACTCCACGTTAAAGCACGTATTTTGCTTACGCGCCCCGGGGTTTCACCCGCATAAGTCTCGATCCCGTGAGAATATCGGGATAAAAAGTATCCTCTCTCATAACCCAGGTCATGGTCTACCCATATACCATATTTCATTCGAATCTGTTCAGCCGTTGTAGCGTGTGGCCGCATCTACACCGCCACATGCAAACTACGCATCAGACAGATCTTTGATGCGTAGTTCGTTCGTGACATCACACAAAATCCTGCATCGCGCAATTAGAGTTTACCGCGCGATCAACATATTATAAGATTCCAACATCAATCGTTGGGCAGTTGCCTGCCAGACACGACACCCGTCTGGTCGGAGGATACTCCCTTTTCCATAGAAGATGAGGGACTTTAACCCCTGTTCCTCATACCTCTAAAAGCGTTAATAGCCTAACAAACAGACATACGTACAAAAAATCAAATCTTTTCTCTTTATAATATTAGTTTAGACAAATAAGTATATTTAAATGTGAGAATGTAAATGTTGGCACAGAGTCTTCTATTTGAAAGTTAATTCCAGTTAAGGGGGATGCGCTAAGATAGCCCGCGAAATCCAATTTGTCTTAAGTTTTTTGCAATTTGCAGGTCAAGATACAACCAGACGGTTGTATCTTGATTAAAATATGATTCGCGAACGTAACAAAAATATTATGGTTTTACAGAATTATACTCATTAGAATCACCAATACAACTCCTTAAGTTAGAATAATCCTGAAATGTCATGATTTCATGAAATAGTCATTCAATACGATTATGAACTTAGTGAGTTCTATTGCTGATTCTAGTGTTTATAATTCTGTAAGTCCATATTTGATACAGTCGTGAATCATATTTTAATTATCATACAACCTGCAAATTGCAAAAAACGTAAGAAAATTTGAATTTCGCGGGCTACCCTGAAGCTTTCGCCTTAAGTCTGTTTCTTTGTGGTGTATTATAGTAACAAAAATGCTTTTAAGAATATTTTCAAGGTAGGTTATTTGAGTGGTGAGAATACTGAAGTCTGTAATAGTGTTTCAAAATATCTATTTTTATGATATCGGAGCGCTATTAAGGGGTGTTACAAAATCAACAATTTAAAATGCATAAGTGTAAGTAGCCTACTTACACTTATGTATTTTAAATTGTTAAAAGTATTTAAGTTGTAAAAAGGTACTAGGTACCTTTACCTTAATGGAGCAGGAAGTCCTTTATAAAAGCTATTGTAAGTGTACAAAGACTATTCACTGCGCTCCTCCGTGAAATAAGGACGAGCGCCATTTTATTTTTAAGCACTTAAAATAATAATTTTACTGAAATCTTGAAAGGAAAATAAATGACTATATTTTTTACTATTTACAAATCTAGTAACCGTCTTCAAATAAAATTTTGATCCTAGAGCCTACGGGAATTTTCAGTGTAGCAAATGCTCTAATCATGGCAAAGTGCTTCATGTAAAATACTATGCATTCGCTTACACAAGAATCGCCAGAAATAAAGAAGATTTTTTTTCTGTTTTGATATTAAAACATTATTAATTCTATCATTGAGGATTCATCGGCAGACTTTATTTTATTTTCAAAATAGTTCAAATTTTGGTCGTAATATAATATTTGCGAGTCTAACAAAAAAATGAGTCACACCCCTAAAGACCAGACGATACAGAGATAAATATTCTAGCATAGTTTATAAACCTTCTTTGTGGAGAGTGTAACTTATCACACGAGGTAATGTACATTACCTCTTGTGATAAGTTAAACTATGCTAAAATTTATCTCTGCGCGTTCAGGGTAGTCAGACACTGTCTTTGGCCCTTGTTATGTTAGCTTGGAGATACTCGCATAATACTCTATTGTTTGTACTCCGTTTTATTTAGAGAACATATCCGTCACGCCTGTAATCCTCGAAGGGTTAGGCAGACGTGAACCTATAGTACACCCAAATTTCGCTAGCAGGGTAGCCCGCGAAATTCAATTTTTCTTAGGTTTTTTGAAATTTGCAGGTCAGTATCAGGTTGGCTTATTTTAATTTTTGAATTGTTTCTATGTTGTAATTGCAGACGTTTTTAACGTGCTTTCTACATTTTTCTCACATGTATAATTTCAACATGAATGATGTAAACAATTTTTGGTATCAATAGGGAATATGCATGTATTTTTTTAATATTTTTATTCGATAGTTTACATCGCCAAATAAAAGTGAAAAAAAAAAAATTTGCAAAAAAGCAATTTAAAGTAGTTAAAAAAATGTTTAAAAATATCCAACCGATCCGGGCTATTTAAACGCACTCCATTTGGCGCGCTAAGTGTGGTGACGTCACAGACCGTGAAAACAGACAAGCAACTGTCAAGTCAACGTCAAACACTCCTTTTTCTATGAGCGTTTGACATTGACTTGACACTTGTTAATTGACTTGACATTGACATTTTGATTGTTATCCTGGATTGTTACGTCGCATTCGCTCTTAGCTTTTCAAATATTTGAATTACCCACAGTTTTTTGGGACTTTTTAAAAATTAATTTCTCGCTCAAAAAGAAATTTTATTCAAAAATATTGATGGAGGCATAATTCTGAAATAACATAGTTTATAGAAAAAAATATTTGACCCATATTTGAATCACATGCATATTCCCTATTGTTTTATTTAAAAGAGTGTCCGTGAAGTTTCTTTCTCTTTCTTCTCCATAGGTACCTACTGCGCTTGGGCAACTAGCTTCATATTTCTTACCGACTTCTTGACAATTCAAAAGTGCCTGTAATTGGTTTAATTAAGTAAATGCTTTGAGTTTGAGTAAACAATGTACTATAGATATAGTTATATACCAAAGTAGTTTATAAATTGTAGGTGCCGTCGCCATTTTATCTTCATTCGGCCATTTTGTAAACTATGTACTTACCTACAGTGAAATGAAAGTATCAACATTCCGAAACAAGTTTGTATCAACAAAAGTATCAAGGGATTCAAACTTTGGCAATTAGGTGTTCAAACGACGAAATAGCTCCCTAATTACTTCCGGCTCACAAAGTGGGATGACCTTTATAGGTATACTGTAATAAAATATAAATATTAAATAACGGTTTATAAGCTCTATCAATAAGTTGCTCGTGGCTAAGTAATAACAGCCACACGGGTCGATCCATCAGGTTAAGCTACGCTTGCGTGGGTTGGTCCGTGGATGGGTGGCCATCTTTACATATCGAGACTCCTCCGTGCCTAGGAAAGCACGTTAAGCCGTTGGTCCCAGCCGCCATTTGTGGATCTTTGAGCGTCGTTACGGGTCGCCAGAAGCCCGAAAGACTGACAACCAGTCTTGCTAAGGAGTATCGTATTACCCAGTTACTGGATTGTGGAGGTCAGATAG
This sequence comes from Lithophane semibrunnea, assembly GCA_947363905.1. Lineage (NCBI taxonomy): Eukaryota > Metazoa > Arthropoda > Insecta > Lepidoptera > Noctuidae > Lithophane > Lithophane semibrunnea. Next base: position 14,088,261 of record OX376199.1, on the reverse strand, counting down.
GCAGTCGCTCCATGTAAAATACTGGTATTCAGCTGCATCCGGTTAGACTGAAAGCCGACCCCAAAATATTTGGGAAAAGGATAGGCAGATGATGAAGCTATACCAATAAATGAGACCGTACCGCACAAAGACACACTGCGCTCCGATAGTTACCTAAACTCGTAGCGCGCCGAAATTGATAGGGACTCTTAATATACTTTTATAAGATTGTATTAGATTTATCTTCATCCATTTTTTGAACTTGAACTACGACCAGTGGGTCCCAGAAAAAGTCTAACGGTATCCCGGTGGCCCCAGGCGATACTGCAGCTGGTGGGACGAGCTTGATGCCTGGAGAAAAAATTGGTTAAATAGTTGCCCTGCAGTGGACAGTAAAAATAATGAAAAATGTTTTGAGCCCAGTCTCAATAATGTAGGTTAGTTTGCAGATCAAGCATCAAGGCAGGAACCTCAAACGGTTTCTAAATATTTACGATAATCTGTTCAAAGATCACCATTTAGCGCGTGGTTGGATTACGGCTCACCTCCCTTTCACAAAGAGGAGGCCCGTGTCCCAGTGGGAACATTATAGGCTGATTATACTATAGGTACCATTGATAGCTAATTTCTTCCGCCATGTTCATCTACGATGTTTATTTATCTCAGTTCACACGGAAAAATCGCAAGAAAATTTTCGCAATATTTTCTCGAATAATTTACAAAGGTCAGTAGAATATCGTGACGTAGTGATCCGAGATTTACTGTGATATGAAACCTCCTTGTCGCAGGGAATCTGGCCACTTTGTGATTCAAATTCGTGACCCTCATAACTGTATATAACATTTTCAATATCTCGAGGATGAAAATGTTCTTGTATTTGTTGAGTTTGGTTGGAGCTCGTGGCTAAGTAATAACAGCCGCTCGGGTCGATCCATCAGGTTAAGCTACGATTGCCGGGGTTGGTCCGTGGATGGGTGACCATTTTCACATATCGAGACTCATCCGTGCGTCGAAAGGTCCTGGCTGTCATTCGGGGATCTTTGACAGTCGTTATGGGTCGTCAGAAGCACGAAAGTCTGACAATCAGTCTAACCAAGGGGTATCGTATTACCCAGTTACTGGGTTGTGGAGGTCAGATAGGCAGTCGCTCCATGTAAAATACTGGTATTCAGCTGCATCCGGTTAGACTGGAAGCCGGCCCCAACATAGTTGGGAAAAGGCAGGCAGATTGATTTGTTGAGTTTGGTTAAATTGAGCTTGTTTCCTAGTGACATTTTTGGGTAATTATATCTTCGGTTTCTCGGTCTTTTGCCGTCTCAGCATAACGCTCATTTTTTAACGAAGGACCAGCCATATTTTGCTAGCGAGCTCTGTCTCACATAGGGATGCAGCATTATGCTCAGCGATGGCCGTTTTGCGTGTATGTGACGCATATTTTTCCCCAACTTGTTCTTTTTTGTGTTGTTTCTTTGCGTCATGTTAACCGCAAATAACCATTTTTTCTTTCTGTCTTTCTATTTTTCAGGTTTTATGTTTTATTCCTGCCTTTCTTATTCTTTTATTTTAGTGAACCTTTTCTTTGCATGACGGCTCTCTCAATTATTCTTAGCTTAAATAAAACCACAAAAATAATAAAAGAACCTACAGAAAAACGTAGTGGTATATTAGGTTATTAGTTAATAACTACAACAAAGAATCCAAGGATTGGGTTTGTAATAATATTATGTCAGTATAAATAACAAGCAAATTGTACGTTTGATTCGAAATTATTTGCAATTACAGAGCAAAGTGTATTCAGGCTAGACTAGTTCGGTTTGTGTAGACTCAAATAGAAATTGGAAACTCTACATAATGTTAGGTCTAATTTATGGTACTGCTGAATATCATGTAGGTAAACTTCAACGGATGTCTGATTCAGATCTAAATGTTTGCTATGGTCGAATATATCATTATGTACAGTATGATATACCTAAATAAAAGTATGTAGGAGGAGCTCTTGGCTAAGTAATAACAGCCGAACGGGTCGATACATCAGGTTAATCTACGCCTGCTGGGGTTGGGCAGTGGATGGGTGACCATTTTTACATTACGAGACTCCTCCGTGCCTCGAAAGGTCCCGGCTGTCATTCGGGAATCTTTGACAGTCGTTACGGGTCGTTAGAAGCTCGAAAGTCTGACAACCAGTCTTTGTCTTGCCAAGGGGTATCGTATTACCCAGTTACTGGGTTGTGGAGGTCAGATAGGCAGTCGCTCCATGTAAAATACTGGTATTCAGCTGCATCCGGTTAGACTGGAAGCCGACCCCAACATAGTTGGGAAAAGGCTAGGCAGATGATGATGACGAAATGATTTAGCTTATTATTGCTCTTTTAATTTTCATTACTTTGAAGACCTCATGTATATGTAATAAAAATTAACCATCGTAGGTACTGCCCACCCTTTTCATCAAGGAACATCGACGTGGACAATTTCACCTTAATATTTTGAGAGATAAAAAATAAATACACCAGGAACAACGTTCCTCTGCGTACAGCGTCATCACCGGAGATGAGAAATTAGTTTTAATTTCGACACAATACTTTGTTGAGTAAAACAATTTTGGGGTGAAGAAAATCTTGTTGAATATTACACATTTAGAAGACTTTGAAGGATTATGTTTTACTAGTTTTTTGACACCTCTTCACGGCTTGAGTGCCCGAAGTGGTAGACGGTAATGTAGATATATTACACTCCATCAGATATGTTACAAGTTCCATGTTACAGGGACGCGACCCTGTCACTAACATAACATCACGCCTGTATTCCCCGAAGGGAAGGGGAAGGGCAGAGGTGTACCTATAGTACACTCACATTTCGCCAGTTATGTTTTAAGACCCGTGTAATAGGGGGCGAGGCAATTGCCATCAACCGGGCGCAAATCCAGACTCCGGGCTGCTACTGACAAAAAACCCGGAGCACAACCTGACCCGGGAATTGAACCCAGTCTCACTTGCGACCGCTGATAACAATGCGCAGTCAGCGCTTCAGTGTGCGAATTGTATAATCATCACTTGCTTTAAAAACGGTGAAGGAAAACATCGTGAGGAAACCGGCATGCCAGAGAGATATTTCTCGATGGCATGTGAAGCCAAGTCCCCTTTGGGCGGCTTTAAAACTCACTAACCACACGAAAAGAAAAGAAGAAGCGCTTCAGTTGGTGTAGAAGATTGTTATATAAGTCAAATAATGGCATAGCATGCAGCAAAAGACGCCGCCGCAGGAGACGCCCTGGGCGTTGGGAATCCCAGGCGGATTCCCGGCCACCGTAGGCGCGGGCTTACGGACGGCGAGCAATGGGTAGCTCGCCGTCCGATAAGGACCAGGCCCGGGTCGACAGCGAGTCGTGTTCTACACGCGCCTCAAAGAGATGTCAGCAAACTTGACGGGGTCCGTTAGGACCGATGCCTGCCAGGGTTGCGGGAAAGTCCGAAAGGGATACCGGGACCTTGGCAATAGGCAACTGAAGGAACACGGGTGCGTTTTAGTCAGTAAAAGTCTGACACGCCCATAACCACTCCCGCTCCGCCCAGAGCGGGAGAGGTCATTCGATTCGATTTTCCACCCTCAAAAAAAGGATGGCATCCAAACAAACTGAGTTATCGATTTGTATATAATTGCTACTCAGCCAATATAATATATTCAGTCTGTAGCCACCAGAAGCTGCGGCGAACGGAGTAATATTTCCTCAATATATATTTTTCTTTCTCTTGACGACATTATGATTCGATTTGCGGAAGAGGATACTTTCCTTTTATCCTTTTTGTTATTCCAAAGAAATGTGCACATTATACTACAGAGTAACGGCTGTTGGTGAGTCATTAGAATGTTTCCATTTTATGTGTTATTCCTGAAATAGTTGTAGTTGGGTTATTTTGAGTTATTCAAAATATCAATGAATTCAACAAGAAATGAGCGTCGATTTTGAACCATTCATGGCCGATTTATATAATTTACTAACTAACCGTTATTGGTTAAAATTAAGACTCATTGTATCTTTTAGACATTTATGCTATAAATTCTCTATAAAAGTTTCTGGAACAGTTATTACTTATTGCCAACATTAAAATAGCCAGTGTCATAGTAATTAGACTTTCGGACTTATAATAGCCAGACTTTCGGACTTATGACGTGTAACGACTGTCACAGATCCACGTATGACAGCCGGGACCAACGGCTTAACGTGCTTACCGAGGCACGGAGATGGTCCCACCCATCCACGGACCATCCATGCGGCTGTTATTACTCAGCCTCTCTAAACTTAATTTAACTTAAGTTTCAAGTAGGTACAGCTTACGTACAGTTTGAAAGTGAGTTGGCCTAGACTAGTTCGGAGTTTCAATAGATTATGAGATCTTGCGGTCCATATAACAAGTCACATAATAACTGGTGATACTTGCGCTTTGGTGAGTCAGAAGATAAATCATTCCGTCAAATTCTCGTTGACGGTATACTCGAAGATGAGAAAGCTAAAATTTTTGTAGTTATCTATCTACCTATCAGATCATTGCCTGGGGTGCTTTTGCATTACCTTGATACCCCTTCAAATAAACGTTTATCTATAACTAAACTATGCTTTAATCTCGTAGACTAATTAGACATTTCAAGTGATTGTTGTTTGTTTTTTCCATTTGGAGTTTGACATTTGCACCTGTCAAATTAGTCTACGTCTACGAGATAAAAAAATAGACTTTTTAAGCAAACTTTCCTAACAAAATATATTATTACCCCATATTCTGAAGATAGGTACACACGGCTACACATCAAGCTATACATTTCCAGTATAAGCTGACTTCGCATTGTACGGAAATTCCATACAATGCGATATCAGCATAAACTGGAAATGTATAGCTTGATGTGCAGCCGTGTGTACCACCTTTCTACCCTTGAAGTACTTACATCTAAATGTCTTTCAACAATGGTATACCCATTAAAGGAACATTTCGCCCCAGTGGATCTGCCTTTGTGACCTACTTTGAATGTGAATATCTGATTCTGATGTAAATCCTTCATCTACATAAGTAGATTTTCCTCGTCTGTAGTAGTCTGTACCATGAGTAGGTTTAGGTTTCAAATGTCAGGTCAAATTATATGTCTTCCTCACTTTTACATGTTTTAAATGAAATAAAGTAAATTACATACCATCTTTATATACCGAGACTCCTCCGTGCCTCGAAAAGCACGTTAAGCCGTTGGTCCCGGCTGGCATTCATCTTTGACAGTCGTTACGGGTCGTCAGAATCCTTACTTCCTAATCCTAATAACTTTCCTAATTAATATTATAAATGCGAAAGTGAGTTCTGAACGGATTTGGATGTTTGGATGGGTAGACCATGACCTGTGTTAGGACATAGGATATTTGATTTGTACCCCGATGTTCCCACAGGCTCGGGACTTTTATTTATTTTATAAAAAAAAAAATTGCTGCATGAATGAAAGATCTTCACTTGAGAACAGCTCAACCGATTTAGTTTCATTTTTTGTTATTTTCGTAAGTGTAGGGACAAAGTTTTTTTTTTGAAAATTCACCGGAAATGTCGGAACCGAGGTCAGGCACGAATAGCTAGTTTACAATAATTTTACAACAGAGACGCCATGCCGGTGTCATCAGGCTGTCCAATTTGTGTTGTGGCGACTGAATGCCCATCGCTGTTATTAGTGTCGCTGATTGGCACGTGTGTGACTGGCACGTTGCATTTTAGTGCAATTACGAATTTGAATGCGTTGGAGTTCTATTGTTTATTGATTTCATTTGAAGGTTTCTAAGGTCAGTATCAATAAACAGAGGTCATACGAAAGGTCCCTATTTAGATTAGACTTCGCTTTAAAAATAAACTTATTTAGATGTCTTTTACAAAAAAGACTGGCTACACAGAATCTGATCCGAGTTTGTTTCGGCCTTTCTTCTCAGAGTAGTCAGATAGGAAAACCCCGATTTCATCTTATTTTTAATATGACATGTAAAAGTGATTCCGATTTACAGAATAATAGTATATTATGCAATTAGTGAATAAAGTACGGATTTAAAGCGAGGGCCATAGGTGAATCACGAGCAAGTGAAGGATTCTAACGACTGAATCACGACCGTAGGGACTGATTCATGTGATTCAAGTGTTAGAATCCTGAACGACGCGAGAGATTCATGGCCCTCGATATAAATCCGTTTTATTCAAGAGTTGCATACTATACTTTATACCATGACTACGAGAAAAAGAACTTCGAGTATGTTGTTATGTCAATTTTATGCCTTGTTTTTATAGTACCTACACCGTAGTATAGAATACATACTCCATTAGGTCGATGACTTCTTTTTCTTCGACAACTCATTTAAATAAGTTATGAAAACAGACTCTGAAAATGTGGTCAGCTTGATTTTCATTTTTCCATTTACTCAAACAAACAAACTCACACTCAAACTCATCGTAGGCTTTGATGTAAACCAGCCGCGGTTTGTTGGTTAGCAAGCTTTCTACTATATCGGCCGCCCTCTCTTTCATAAACTCAGGTGTTAACACATCTTCATCTCTTGAAAACATTTTCAATCGATTTATTATTAAGTAACCCTAAACTTTTTGTTCGTACAAATTACAATATTTATAGTGCCCATTTACTAATGACAGCAAAGAACACAAAACAGTTTTAATTCTAATGCTAAACTCCTGTTCGCAAATCAAATCAAATAGAGTTTGTATATCATTGAGATGGAGTTCGAACAAATTGGTGTTCTAAATTCAAACACCAAAACAGTGATTAAAAGTGCTTTTTATTCACTGTTTTCAGTGAATAAAATAAGCTTTTTAGAGGGGGCATGGTATAAACAATTTAATTTCATTATAAGACTGGAAACGGCGAGGCCTTTGCTCCGTAGCGTAACTAAGAAATTTTATCTACACCCATGCTATAAATCCTCTATAAAAGTTTCTGAAACAGTTAGCTTATTGCCAACATTAAAACATCCAGTGTCATAGTACCCATAATATCATCCAAATGGGTGTTGTACTGAATTTCATAATGCAACTCATATCAAAAAAAGAACATTGTCATTCACGAGCGTTTCACTAACAAAGCATCGTAATTTAAAAACAAAACACATTCGAATTCGAAAAATTTGAATTCACGTCGTACCGCGCCATTTTTGTTCAATATTGGTATTTCAAAGAAACTTTTATAGAAGATTCATATCATGGGTGTAGATAAAGTCTTATAAGCAACTGTAAATAATTATGTATTAAAATACTCATGTGATACTATTATCATATCGATAAACCCACATTCGTGTTTAAATACCCCTTATTATTACAACAGTTGCATAAAATAACTATAATTTAGGTTTTTTAATGCAAGCAAAATCGTAGAGTGAACATAGAGACTCGAATAACAAAAGCTGGGCTCCATAGTACGCGTCTTAAAAGTTGTTGTATGTACATACTATACAATAACGCTCATATTATTTCGTTTAAAATCGGGAACATACAGCGTTTATTTAAAAAATTCTTGGATATTGTATCACGTAGTTGCCAGCTCACTTACGACATGCATAGAATATTTTCTTCACGGGAATCTCATTATTTGCAAGAATGCAGCGAACTGACAGAAGCGGTTCTCTGAATAATAAAGTGAAATCGAATAGATAGAAAATGCAACATTTTTCCTTTTAAAGTTTTCTTGTATCATTCTCATTGTATGCTATCAATTCTGAATGAAATTCCTTCTATTTCTCTGATTACAATTTTATTTCGCTATTTTATGTAAGCTGCGCCCCGCGGTTTCACCCGCGTCAGTCTCGATCCCGTGGGAAAATCGGGATAAAAGGTATCCTAGGAAGGTCATGGTCTACCCCTGTGCCAAATTTCATCCAAATCCGTTCAGCCGTTTTAGCATAACAAACAACCAAACAAAGTCACTTTCGCATTTATAATATTAGTTAGGATTTTATGTAGGCATTCTTTTTTGTTCTTTGTTAAATTATTTGTAAAATGTTGGTGTAACTTTGAAGCAAATTCTTTATTCAAAATGTGCCATAAACAAGAGTACTTAATGGAAAATGGCGCTCCAATCTATAAAAATAATACTATTGAAGCGCTGGAATAAAAAAATAGGTAGTATATTTATTTATTTGTTATACCAATTACATATTTTATTGAATTGGAAATCCAAATAAATATTCCATTTGTAAAATTGGTTCTGGCATCCGATTGTGTTTGTTAAAATATTTGTAACAATCGCGTAGAGCGGTTTGGTAAGCTTTTTTTGTGAGTATTGTATTTTTATTTAAATACCACTGAAACCGTCGCAAATATGAATGTTTATTTTTATATTTATCTGTGATTATCTATGGTAGAAAATGGCCACTGCAGCTATCGGACCCGTTTACGATTGTCATTTGTCATTTTCTTGATTATTCTTAGTGAAGTTTAGTTTAGTTGTGGCTTATATTTCATGTCAAACATAAAAACAAAATGTTAGTATTCAGCATTAACATTAGTATTCGTATATTATTTCCTTTTTAAATACATATTCTTTACATTTTCAAATATTTTTATTAAAAAAATATAAAAAATAGTAGCCCATCGGCATCAGGATCAGGGTCCAAGCTGCCGGTGGTCAAGGCTCTAGAGAGAGGAACCTCGTTTATTATTATTATTAGTATTCAGCTTTATTATTAGTACATTAGTACAGATGTTCGGTGAATTTGCTTCTAAATTCTAACCAAATCCCTTTCCTTGTTAATAAACTATGTTGCTAAAAGCTAAAACTAATGTTTAAAAGAGTTAAATACATAGATTGGACGAAAACTGTCGTTTCACGGCCGGTAATTGGTTAACTTAGTTGCGTCACCCACGTACTAGATGGCGCTAATAAGCACTGTTCGTCCCTTGTTCGTCCCACGCCGACAGTCCTGTCAATAAAGTGATTAATTGAATTTTTGGGAAGTCATTATTAATGCAGATACAGCCCTACGAGGGTGAAACGAGAACATCAGAGAGTTGGTACTTAACACTTAACGAGTCATCAAAAAATAGAATTGTATTAGAGTTGTGCTTTAGAAAAAAGTAAGTGTTCTAATTTATTAAGTGAATTGTTTTGATTATATTTTACTTTCTCTTGAATTTTACACACGGTGTCTACATCTCTCATCTACTTTCCTATCGCAGTAGGCGTAGCATGGCGCTTTCTATCTCTACGAAGAATAGACATAGCTTTTTCTATACAAAGTGACAGTTCGTTTCTTAATTTTTGACATCCACTGTAGAAATCTTTGTACAATCTGTCATTTTGTCTTTCATTTCTAACGATCTTTGTCTAGGTCTTTTTATACGTAGACTATTTCGGAAGAAAGTTTTTTATCCTTACTGTCAAAATCACACTGACAACCGATAAATCCTATGATAAAACAAAGAATTCTGAGTCGAATTAAGTAAAAGAGTGAATTTTGTAAAAAGTGCAGTTGACTCTTTCTACTTTGCTGCCGTCTCGTACTGTCTACTGTCTACAGGAAACGTCATTTTTGTCTACTCTTCCGTCGACAAAACGGTGCTCATGCTACGCCTGCAGGTGTGCTGGAAGAGATTTGTTTAGAAATAAACATCACATTTGTACGTTTTTTTCTGTTCTTTTCTTCCTGTCTGTTTATTATGTGTGTACATAAATAGTTAAATAAATAAATAAATAAGATTTTTTTTTATTCTCCCCAAACAATACGCACATTAGAAAAAAAAACAAAATACACACACAATTTACAAAGTAGCCAAAAGCCTCGTACCAATTTGAGTTTTTTTTAAAGACTCGATAGCATTTGGACTGGATTTTGCCTTTTAAGATAACTGGCGACACGAACTATACACCATTATTTCTTCTTTTTCGTGTGATTAGTGACTGACCTGAGGCCCTAGACAAAGTTCCTTTATAGTAAAATCAATAAAGAATTAAATATTTACCCGCTTACAAAATCTAAATGTAAACAAAAAGTAAGTGAATATTTGCAACAGCTAAATTATGAAGAAACGGAGTTATTGCTAAGCGTTGAACGGTAATTATAATGTTAAAATAATTTTAGATAATGATCTTGATCATTCAGCACTTCAATCACACACACCTACACGCATTCACCCGCCCATACCCACATACACCAACACACTCACCCACACCAGTCAAACTCCACATATCACCTACTAGTTCACACACACTCACAAACACTTCTCACTCACATATAGACCATTTGTTTATTATATTATGGATAATTTAAATTTTATACAATGTAACATTTAAGTTAGTTTTAAGTCATTCAAAATTTAATGATTAGTAAAACCAACCATATATTTTGTTGGCATTTTATTGTTAAAATATCGAGGGAAAAAGTCGCTGAAAACCGAAATAAACGCATTGCCTAGTTCGGTTGCAGTGGCTACATCCATGTAATTAGAAATTAATACTGCCAAACTATTTTTCTGTAACCTATTAGGTACTAAGAATTTTTTGGAAATAAAGATTTATTTATAAAAAAAAAAAAAAAGTGACTTTCTGTCAGAGATAACGATGATGGAAAAGGCAAAAATGTATAGGACTGACATAAGCTATCGAAAAGCTTATGTCAATTCTGTTGAAAGTCGTTGTAGAAATACGAAACGCTTTCGAAGCGATTGTCACTTGTCTAGGCCCTCATCAGTCAGAGTATTTATGCTGCCAATGGGCCTCTGGCTTCTCATGCTGTAGAGAAATATCTTTTGAGGCAGCGGTTTCCTTACGATGTTTTCCTTCACCGCTTTTGAAGCAAGTGATAATTATACAATACGCACATGAATCCGAAAACTCAGAGGTGCTTGTCTTGTTTCGAATTCGAGACCTATCATTTGGTCAGTCCGACAGTCACACTACCAAGCTATCACTGCTGCCATTGATGTTATGTTATTTGTATATTATAATATAATATAATATATGATATTATAATATAATATAATATATGATATTATAATATAATATAATATATGATATTATAACATAATATAATATATGATATTATAACATAATATAATATATGATATTATAATATACTAGCTTCCGCCCGCGGCTTCGCCCGCGTGGTATGTCGACAAAAAGTAAAGCCTATGTCCTTCCCCGGGATGCCATTTATCTCCATGCCAAATTTTATCGAAATCCGTTCAGTCGTTAAGGCGTGAAAAGGTAACATACAGACAGACAGAGTTACTTTTGAATTTATAATATTAGTATGGATTATATTTTATTATATTATTATATAAATTCTTTATCAGTAGGGACTGGTCATCTCTTAGCTACCACGGCTTATTTTAATTTTTGAATTGTTTTGTTTTACCTTTAATTACGGACGCTTTTAATGTGCATCTTTTTCTGCATTGTACTGACATGTCAACATGAATGATGTAACCAATGTATTGTAACAATATTCTGATTTAAAAAGAGTGTCCGTGGAGTTTCGTACCCGTTCTTCTCCTTAGGAACCTACTACGCTTTGGAATGGGCAACTAGCTTCATCTTTCTGACTGACCGACCCCTTGACAATTCAAAAGTGCCTGTAATTGGTTTATTTGAAATTAATGCTTTGAGTTTGAGTTTAGCATAAAATTATAAGTAACTATGTATTGGTCTTAGTCGTTTTATTAGTAACAATGACATTATATACAATAAAAACCCACGAATCTAAGCTTTGTCAACCCTATACACAGAGGGTTACTGATCAAAAATACCGTTGTAAGTATTTGTTATACGCAAGCCGTTTTTCACGTCTCATTTATTTAAAGAATATTTATTGCTATCCATTTCGTTATTATTATTCTAAAACTCTTTGAGCTAACTAAAAGGGCTTTTATGCTCAAAAAACCGGCACAGTGCGTATCGGACCACGCACAATGAAGGGTTCCGTAGTTGGGATTAATTTTTCCACATTCCAACTGCACAGGTAAGTTTGTACACACACTTCTAATAGGTTTTTCTGTCTCATATCTATAAGTATAGATATAACTAATTGCTGTTCTTTTTTTTCAAAAATTAAAGGCTCAGTAGTTTCGGTCATTGGTCAATTTTCATATATTTTCTTAACTCTAAAATTTTCTATTTTAAAATTAATAAAAATATATACTTATTTGAGATTCACAGTAAGCCCTTTTGTTTGATATGTCACACGGTACAGTTCAATTTCATCGGTCCATTAGATAAGTAGCAAATTGGCTGTGAAAGACGGATAGACAAACAGACAAACACACGAGTGATCTTATAAGGGTTCTGTTTTACATTCGGACGTATGGAACCCTAAAAACTTTGGTTGATCGTAGGTATATTATAAAAGCATACTTACGTCGACATTTTTACCAAAATGCGTGATTTTCATAAGTTCTTTGTCATGAATTTACCTTTTTTTAAGTTTTAGCTAAGAATGACTGTGTAAGTTAACTCACTAATAGGCATTAAATCGTGCACAAAATTTCTAAGGCTTTCATAATTTTTAACACATTTACTGTCTAAAAATTAGACACAATGGTTAAATAATTAACCTGAACCATACGTGGTTCATGGGACAGGGAAAGGGAAATTGTCTGGTACATTTAAGTAAGTATCAGATGAAATCATTTTTTTCCCCTTTATAATGTATCACAATTAGTGATACTTTATTCACATTACAATCTAGTCTATTAGCTAATCAATCAGTATAAGTTAAAGGGAAGACAAGGTAATATGAGCATGCAGTTTTCTCAAAATAATTTGGAAAACAATGCAATAAATACAAGACTCGAGAAAACTCCCAAGTAAGACACAGCAACAGGCAAATTTCAAAGTAACACATGTCGCCCCACATCATTAAACTTTTCCGACAGTGTACAGCAACTCAAACTGGTGTTAGTAAAGTAAACATGCAAGTTCTCGACCTAGCCTATAACTTACCACCAGTTGGAAACTGTCTGGGTACACTATGTGTTAGTGCCAACGTGTCGGACGGTGACGATAACTTACAGACACCAAGTTTGTACACACGGCTGCACATTAAGCTAAACATTTCCAGTATAAGCTGACCTCGACTGTACGGAAATCCCATACAATGCGAGATCAGCATAAACTGGAAATGTATAGCTTGATGTATAGCCGTGTGTACCTACTTGGAAGTCTAGCTGTCGAAATATATAAGTCTGTGTTAGACTGAAAATCAGGAATAGACTTGAAACCTATCCTACGCGGCATAGACGTTGTACTCTCATTGGTGGTATGACAAATTAAGTGGTCAAGTATTAAAAAAAAAAATCAGGTAAGTAGTACCCATTGCCAGATATAAAATAATAGAGATCACAATAGAATAAAATCCAAATTAAAAAAAATCAAACATCAAATTAAATTAAATCAAATCAAAATAAATCAATCAATTCTGCCTAGCCTTTTCCCAACTATGTTGGGGTCGGCTTCCAGTCTAACCGGATGCAGCTGTATACCAGTATTTTACATGGAGCGAGTGCTTATTTTACCTCCACAACCTAGTAACTAGGTAATACGATACCCCTTGGTAAGACTGGTTGTCAGACTTTCGGGCTTCTGACGACCAGTAACGACTGTCAAAGATCCACGAATGACAGCCGGGAGTGCCGGGACCAATGGCTTAACGTACTTTCCGAGGCACCGAGGAGTCTCGATATGTAAAGACGGTCACCCATCCACGGACCAACCCCGGCAAGCGTAGCTTCACCTGATGGATCGACCCAAATCAAAATAAATCAATAAAATAAAGTCAAAATAAATTAATAAAATAAAATTAAGGTTTGCTTCCCGGCCAATGAGATTAAGCTGCGTGGTGGCGGATGTCTAAAGTGTGTTAGGACCTTGTGTAACGGACATGTAATTTTTGTATTTCGGAGGTCCGATGGTTTAGTTTGTAATGATATGTTGTTTCAAGGCATTTGTGTGTGCATAAGAGAAGCGGTCGTGTGTCCACGTGCACCTATTTAACCGTATAGTTCGGAAGTGTCCTCGATTGGACACAACCCTCCTCCGGCTCGTTAGTGGGTGCATTTGTACCCGAAAACGTCATCCTAATTAATACCTAATTTTTAAAACATCTTGGAAAACCATTCTCTGACTTGCAAGACGTGAGTTTCAACGAATTTCACAAGCATATAATTCTTACCTTAGCTTTACGGATTTACAAACATGGCTATCTGCAGTATACCTGAATAACTGATTTTATTCAAAAGACGAGACGTGGATAACAGACGTAACACGGTCATTTATGCCTTGCGTTATAATTCATGCAAATAGTACTGCAGACGGACTGGAATGCTTCTGACGAGCTTTCATGTTCTTGTCACGTCTCCGTCACATCCGCGTGTAGTCTTCTATGCGAGAAATATGATGTCTTGTTCCTTATCTCATGTACAGTCACGGACTTTAATGATTAGCCACCTGGCACTGTTCGTATTTTAGCCGTGTAATGCAAATCGGGTGTATTCGGTTCCCGACACGCAAAGTCATATGTCTTCGTATTAGAAGAAGAAAATTATATTTCATATCTTTACCGGTTGGCTAACCTGAGAGCCAGAACTACAAACTTTACAGCAGAGTGACTGCCCAAAGTCAACCAATTGCAGGTCTAGCAACAGTAACCTAGCAACGATAAACAATCGTTGCTAGGTTACTGTTGCGATAGTAACGTTAGCGTACGGAGAAATAATAATAGTCATTTCGACAAGTTCGAAAGTAACGTCTCTGACATTGATATTTCAACTGTCACTGTCTTCAATTAAGTTTTCAGAAATAACGAGTTAATGAGCTATGATTCAAAGGAGGTCGGTATCAAATAGATTTGACAATCTTAATGCAACATTGTATTTATTTTTAATTTTTTATCATTGAGAACTTATTAGTCAACCTCTATGGATAAGACTATTTCTGATTAAAAGCAATTTATTTGTTATCTTGTTTACAAGCGTGCGATTTGAGTTCGTGTTTAATCGTGTAATCTCGTGAATTTATGAAACTGCAAAATTGAAAAGTTTGAAGGTGGCTCATCCATTAAAGTCCGTGACTGTATATAACATGTAGCTTTTTCGTTGCTACATAACTTAAACTTTTTTCATTACTATTTGCTTATACAAACCTGCACATTGCAGTTTTTAAAAAACAAGAATTAAAAAAAACAATTTTTATTTAAAAAAAGTACATTTAAAATCAAGAATACAATAAAAAAAAAATAAGATATCCATTGTCCATCACTTAATAAGAAATGTTAACAAATTAATAGTAGGTATCTATTGAAATTAGACTTAATTCCTTTAGGTTAGAGACGAGATTCGACAGTCATTCTGAGTTTATTTCAGCATTCCTTTTCAATAGGTAATTTTGCTGGGTGAAACGACAACAGTGAATAGGAAAATTGTTGGTAATTTCTTTCTAATTAAATAGTCTTTATTTCTGATACTGTACATGCAATTACATTTACATCAGATAAAAAATACAAATTGTGATTCAAATAAATTATTACAAGTTTTACCCAATTTCATTTTTATAATGGTAATGTCTTTACAGTGTTAATGTTTAACTATGATTAGAAGTCTGCATTAATAAAATAAAATAACTTTTATTTCAGACAACTTACTTACTCCATATTAGTACAATTATTATTTCCTTTATTTCATAAAGGCATTTCATTTCATTTATTTATTTTGTGAAACATAGGTGATTACAGGTGTTTTCGAAATATAAATGTCTATTGTACAATCCATGTCCCGCCGATAGGCATACAAAATTAGATTAATATGAAACAATGTCAAATTTACACAAAGATGTCAAATTATACAGTTGTCATATTATTAGAGGGAAAATGTCATGAAAAATAGGAAAAGATAAAAAATACATAACGTCAAAAGATTGCAAAACACAAACAAAATTACAAAAACTATTCACAGAAATTTAGAAAAATCATAAAATTAACCCAAAAGGCGCAAAATAATTATTTTATTAATACCTCAACAAACAAATCTAAGGCCTCATGGAAAATTATAAATAATAATCCACGCAAATTTCTCAAATTAAAATCTGAGCAAATTTCTCAAATTAAAACCCAAGATACAATCGTAAGTAATCCAAAAGATATTGCAAGCGCCTTTAATAATTTCTTTATCGATCAAATACAGACAAACACTAAGATAACACCTGTAGCTACTAATGTGTTGAGTAATCCGCATTCAATGTTTATGTCTCCTGCTTCGCCTGAAGATGTCGTGAGAGCAATAAAATCTTTAAAAAACAAAAACAGTTTCGGTCACGATGGCATAGCCACCAAAGTAGTAAAATTTGTAACGGATAATATTGCCTCACACCTCAGTCACATTATAAACTTATGCATCAGCTCTGGAGTGTTTCCAAAAGAGTTAAAAATAGTTATCGTAAAACCACTCTTTAAAAAACACGAAAGGGACAAGTTAGCCAACTACAGACCCATTGCATTAATTCCAATTTTTTCTAAAGTCATCGAAAAAATTCTATATAAATCAATTAATATTTTTTTGTGTAAGTAT
Source organism: Lithophane semibrunnea (assembly GCA_947363905.1). Lineage (NCBI taxonomy): Eukaryota > Metazoa > Arthropoda > Insecta > Lepidoptera > Noctuidae > Lithophane > Lithophane semibrunnea. The sequence continues at coordinate 14,071,714 of OX376199.1, read as the reverse complement.
AACATTCTATGTAATGAACAAAAAACAAAGGAGTTAATTTAGCAATTTACGATTTGCTTTACGTAATCTTAAAAAATGTTGACAAAAAAGTACCAATATGTGCGATTCTCACTGATATGACAAAGGCTTTCGACTGTGTCCATCATAAAACTTTGCTAAGTAAGCTTGACATGTATGGCATAAGAGGAAACGTCCTTAATCTTGTCAAATCATATTTGAGTGAACGTAAACAATACACAGAAATATCTAGGATATGTATAAAAACCAAACGCGAAAAGAAATACTTTTCCGAATACAGAGATGTCAAACAGGGCGTACCTCAGGGTGGTGTGCTGAGTTCTCTTTTGTTTCTGCTCTATATAAACGACTTACCGCGGCACATTAAAGACCCAATGATTTTGTTTGCTGATGACAGCACCGCATTAATCAGTTGTTCTGTTACAAATAAATATGAACAGGACATAATTTTTAGGCATAGTAATTGACAGTCAAATGACATGGAAACCTCAAGTAGAAGAGGTATGTAAAAAATTTAGCATATCTGCTTATGTCCTATTCAATTTGGCTAAGAAAGTTAACATCTCCACAACTTTGATTGCATACCATAGTCTCGTAGCCTCCGTTCTGAGATACGGTATAATTTTCTGGGGAAATTCATGCCTGCGGGAACAGGTATTCAGAGCACAAAAACGTTGTTTGAGGTCGATGTTAAATATGAAAACGACTGATAGTTGTGTTCCAGTGTTTAAGTCCCTAAAGCTGTTAACATTTCCTTCAATTTATATTTTAGAAATGGCAATTTTTGTTAAACGTAACATGCATCTTTATATTACAGTATCACAAAGTAGTAAGAGACCAATCAGAAGCCAGTACAAAAATCTTCTAATAGTTTAGAGATGCAATACTGCTTTATATAAAAAAAATGTTATTAGTATGGGACCTAGAATTTATAACAAAATACCTGAAATACTAAAAGATGACACAATAAGTAATTTTAAAAAGAAGTTAACAGCAATATTGATTGAAAAATGTTACTACTCGATTAACGATTAATTATTAAAAGAACAATTTTTCAATAAATCCCTAAGAAACAAAATCGAACATCCTGTATGCACGCGGGCAGTTTCTAAGAACACGCTTCGTACTCCGTGCGCCAACAATTCGTATGGCGAGCGAACTACCGGCTATATTATACCGAGACTTATTAATAGTCTACCCCCAGAAACTAACAAAAGTATTACGCATAAAAATATTAAATGTAAACTTAAGCAATACTATTTAAGTACTATGAAGGAATGATTGTAACTATTTAAGGACCTTAAGACGTTATTATTTGTATCTTAGACAATAACGCTTACATATAAAATGTTTCATTGTATATTGAGATAGACTCATGATAGCACAAGTTTAAACCTTCGTGGTTTTTGGTTGCTATTTAATATGTAAAATCCTATATTCTTTTGTATGAATGATAAATAAAAAAAAAAAAATAAAAAAAAACGATTTTCTAAATGACAATGACCTATCCTAATGCAAATTTCTAATTTAAGATAATTATAATATTTTTTTTATGCCATTTAAATAACATAGTATATTTTTTAATTTATTTTTTTACATTGTTATTGCTTCTTTGTTTGATTCCTTATTTCATTAATGTTTGCATGACATTGTAATTTCAATTCTATTTAAATTTTGACATTGTAGATAGTATTATTTTTTCGTTATTGTTGTCTAGTGCAACTAAGTTTGTACGCCATGAATGGCAAAACATGTAGTCACTTCATATTAATTATAAGACCTAACCTACTGTACTCATGGTTTTACAAAATAAATATTACTTACTTACTTACAGATAAAAATTGATCATAATTTGTCATCCAGATACTCCTTGACTGAATAACACACACGGCACTAAGGCACTTAGGGCCTTACCACAAAAACTTAGACACTTGTTCAACGCGTGTTTAATGTCAGTTTTATGTCAAACTCCATACAGAAATGTCATGTTTTAAAGGTGTTTGAGCTAAACACGGTTTTGTGGTAACAAGGTAATAAATTACATTTTTAAATATTAGAATATAAAAATATAAAAATTTGTGCAATTATTATTACACAATTGACAGTATGACACTACCTTGACATCTTATTCCCCGGTCGATTCACTGAGTTACCCCACTGACGTGCAGCTCAGTGAACCGCCCGAAGATCATGCTGTTGGTCGTGCTGTAACCTGCCAGGGTTGCGGGTTAGTCCGAAAAGGATACCGGGACCTTGGCAACAGGCAACTGAAGGAACACGGGTTGGTTTTAGTCAGTAAAAGTCTGACACGCCCTTCCGCTCCACCCAGACCGGGAGAAGTCATCGGATGATTTCTCATCCACAAAAAAAAAGGTCATGCTGTAAACACCAACATTAAGGTGTTAGGGCTTTTACATAACCTGTGTGCAACAGAGGCATCTCATCATCTGTCTCATTACGGCATAGAAATCGCATAGTTTTGCTTGAAAAAACATACCAGACGCACTACAGTACCTAGGAAGCTTCAGCAACGCTCTGAACTCTAATAAGTTTACCCCTTTATTATTGTTGTTACTCATAAAGGTGTCCCTATTTACCCTTGTAAGACATGTAGCCAAATGGCCAAATTAACAGCCATATCAAATCAAATCATTTATTTGCCAGATTATGGGTACATAAGGTGATAGGTACATACAATAAAAGTTTTTTAAATCATATCCTACATAAACAGGTGTGCAGATATCTAGTAAAATCTATATCTATACCTACTAATATTATAAAGCTGAAGAGTTTGTTTGTTTGTTTGAACGCGCTAATCTCAGGAACTACTGGTTGGAATTGAAAAAATCTTTTTGTGTTGGATAGTCCATTTATCGAGGAAGGCTATAGGCTATATAACATGACGCTACAACAAATAGGAGCGGAGCATAAATTAAATATGTTGCAAAAACGGGAAAAAATATTCCTCATTGAGAGCTTCCGTGGCGTGCGCTGCGTAAACGGTTTATGTTACGTAAATATCATGTATGATGGAATTGTTCATCTTTAAAAGTTCTAAAAAAAAGTCCGCGACAGCATATGTCTATCTTTTAAGATCGACTCACTATACCCTTTTTTATGGTAATCAAATTTGGTCGAAATTAATGCATTATTTGTGAAGGAGTTTTATCAAAATAATATTAATTCTTATTCAAATAAATAGTTTTAACATCAAGAATATTTATGTAGCAGTAAAATACTTTTTAATTCATTCTAATCGGACATTTAATTTCGAAGTTATCACGAGTATGAAAATGCAATACGCGAACCGTTCGACGCCGGCGCCGCGCCGCCCCGCCGCGACGTTCCCTACTCTAGACAAGAGAGGAGAGGATGGGCACACGGGTAGATCATGACCTAGAATAGGACATAAGATAAGTTTTATCCCTATATTCCCACGGGATCGACACCTACGTGGGTGAAACCGCGGGGCACAGCTAGTATAACATATTCTTAGATTATTTAACTTTGACAAACATTAATATTAGATTATGTGTGTTTACATTAGTGTGTTAGTGTGTTATGCGTTTACATCAGTGTTATTATAATGTGGTGTACATTATTGTTGTTATTCGTGAATGCAAATAGGGGATCGATTTACCCTCGTAAGAGTTGTAGCAACAAACCACATTACAACTCTGTTAATTTGGCCATTCTTATGGTAACATAGTTAACCTCGCGACTACATTTACATAATGCAGTTACAGTATTGTGCCGGATTCATATGTAAATGTGGCCACTGCCATTACGATGGTGATTATGATAATTGTCGCATTGAATCGAGTGATAATAGGAGACCAATCGATACTACGCTACTGTTTGAATATTGGCATTGGCGAGGGTTTATTTTACTCGATTGTTTGTTTGTTACTCTTTTACGCTAAAACGGCTGAACGGATGTGGATGACATTTGGCACAGGGGTAGACCATGATCTGGAATAGGACATAGGATACTTTTTATCCCGACATTCCCACGGGATCTTCGAGACTTACGGGGGTGTACCCGCGGGGCGCAGCTAGTAAAAAATATTTGTTTATTAATGTTTATAAATATGTGACTACCTCGATGGTCTGTTGGTCACAAGCGCGACTGTAAGGCGATGTGCTAATAGAACGGATTACGGAAGAAAGAAAGAAAAGAAAGAAAATACATTAATTTAGCACAGACAGGGCACACAACACAATGTAACTACATGTAAACGAATAAAAAAATAATACGGCTCGTGCAAACAGGCGCGATATATCGCTGGCGCGACAGGCAGCGCTACACTTGTCGCGCGATATCGCGCCTGTTTGTCGCCTTTACGCGTCCAAGTTCGCGCGAATTCTCTTTGCTACTTTTAGATAGGTATTATAATAGGTATTACTAGCTTCTGCCCGTGACTTCGTTCACGTGGAAGTCGTAATATACTAAAGTGACAGCCATATTTTTATAAAACTCTCTCAGCCCCCGTCCCACCGCGTCGCGACGACGGCGACGCATCGCCCGCCCTCGCTATTACTTCGTTTTCGCGTAGCGTTCTTATTGCCCGGCTCCTAAGGGTCGTAGCGTGATGTTACTCCTACAACCTTCTTCAAGACTTGGGCTATTAAATGCAAAAAAATCTAATCTGGTAGTTCCAGCGATTAGCGGGTTCAAACAAACAAACTCTTCAGGTATATTGTATTAGATCCTTACATATTATAAAACAAAGTCCTCCACCGCGTCTGTCTGTCGTCCTGTTAGCGATAAACTCAAAAACTACTGCGCCGATTTTCATGCTGTTTTAACCAATGGATAGAGTGGTTCTCGAGGAAGGTTTTAGTATATAATACCACGCGGGCGAAGCCACGGGCAAAGTGCTAGTAGATTATATTTTAAAGTATAGATTTCCAACATTTCGGCAGTACTCTTCTCTTGGTATTACAGGTGCTCCGTATCATACGATAAATAATCTTTATTCTACGTCGCTAAGTCGAATCCAGTTTATTGGGAATGTCTGAAAAAATAAGGAAAAAGAGAGAAAAAATGTCGTCGAAAGCAAACACATTTAAGTATCTTCCTCGTAAACCCGTTTTCATGGCGGACTCTGCTTATATCTGTAGTAAAACTTTATTTATGATAATCATTTCAATGTAAATATCTGTAAGGGAATAAAATAATGATCGTCGTCTGTGTGTCACCCGAGGAGCTCGAACTCGAGGAGCTCGTGGTTAAGTAATAACAGCCGCACGATTCGATCCGTCAGGTTAAGCTATGCTTGCCAGGGTTGGTCCGTGGATGGGTGACTATCTTTATATATCGAGACTCCTTCGTGCCTCGGAAAGCACGTCTGACAACCAGTCTTACCAAGGGTATCGTATTACCCAGTAACAGGGTAGTGGAGATCAGATAGGCAGTCGCACCATGTAAAACTGATATTCAGTTGCATTTGGTTAGATTGCAAGCCGACCCCAACATAGGAAAAGGCTAGGCAGATGATGATCACCCAGTTACTCCGCTGCGGAACAATGCATGGAAAATCCGTTATTAGAGATTAAAATATTTAAATGTAATTCACAAAGCTATGGATGGGCACCATCTAGTATAAACACTGCTCACAAATTGATTAAATCAATTACTAACAGCAAAACTGTTTATTCACAAACTTGTTAAGTAAACTTGTTACCGCGAAACATGTTTTATTCAACACTGAAGCAACTTAAAGATAATAAACAACCCCTACTAGGTTCTAATTAAAAGTTATAAACAAAATGTTAATATTTTGAATTAATAGGGTTGGTTGAAACAAGTATCCTGCTACCTACGAAAGCCTGTAAATGTGGTACAATGAATTTGTTGAATTATATTATGGATATGAACTTGGCTTCATATCCATAATATAATTCACCACAGTTTACGAACTGTGGTGAAGTTTAGTGTGGGAAATAACTCAGATTAGCATAGGTAATATTCATTTAATATTAACACAAACATGTTATCAAAATACATAAAGAATCAGATTCCAAATAATATTCAGCCCATCCTCCTTGGGACCCGGTCCCGACAAGTACATCCCTGGTAAGTCCCCGGTTAATAATTTTCCTTTTATTTACTTACATACTTAGTTACCACAATCAAATTAATTTAGGAATTACAAAATAGTTAGGACTTATGCACACGTTGATACCTGTTACCCTTTTATGGTGAACTAGCTTCCGCCCGGAGCCTCGCCCGCGTGGTATGTCAATAAAAAGCCTATGTCCTTCCCCAGGAAATCCGTTTTGTGGTTTACGCGTGAAAAGGTAACAGACAGACAGACAGAGTTACTTTCGAATTTATAATATTAGTATGGATACTTGCAGACAGTAGTGTACTCGTTGAGAACTGCACGTAAACTGGGGTCGATCAACTCGTGAAACGCCTTTTTAAAACGCTCGTTTGCTGATCGGCCCTTCGCGCACTCACGTGGCGGACGTGACGTCGTGAAGCCTTTTCCATTTAAATAAAATACATAGATAACATCAGAATATGTCGACTAAAGTCATGAAATGAAAAAAATCCTAAAAGAAAGACGCAATTATTATTTCATTCACACGTACCATGTCGCAATAGGATATACCGGATGACATTTTTTACCGTCTCGAGCATAATAAGGTGTGTTGTGTAAGTGGAACAGAAGCCATACCCGAGAATATTTGCTTAGTACCATTGAGATTGTACAGGTTCGGAATTTCCTTCAAAAATCATGAAAACTATCCATCCTACGGCCCGTACGTAAAACTAATAATAGCCAAAATAGGAGATAGTAAACGGAGTAGGCTGCGATCGCGCATGAATGAAAGTAGTACGTGTGTGCGAGCGAAACGCACGCACATTTCTTTAGCGTAGAAACCTAGTAAGCCGCCGCCCCTCGCATGGTACAGTCGTGTTTAAAACGTTTCCAAAATCAAATTAAAAATCAACGCAATAACGTTTATACTCCACTTACTAATAAACTAAGACAAACCTGATCTACAAATAAAATGAACACAATACCCAAACATTCTCAAACATACAATAGAAATACCCAATTGACTAAATAAGCCTCAAACCAAAAGAATAAGTAGTAAATAGGTAATAACTTAACACAAGTAAGTAAACTTAACCTACCTAAAATAATAAAACACAACAAATACTTACGTAAATACAAATAAAATCCCCACCAATTTACCAATTAAAAAGATAAAATAATAAGAAAACCTATCCTTACAAATAAAACGAAAACAGTAACAAAGACTCGGAACGAACTTTTAAAACAATCTAAGTAATCTTTTTTGAATAATTCGAAACAATAAATACTTGAATAAGCAAGAATACTCGACTGTACTTCATTCGAAATGAAAAGGACGTGCATACATGCGGGAGCGAGAACATTGACAGAAGGTCGTTCGGTCGACCCGTTGCTAACCCGTCGGCGCGCCTATTTTAGCGCTCTGCGCACACACACGTACATAGAAACTTGATGTGTGCGTGAGAGTTCACTTACTGGGGTTCACGTACGAGAACCGAGCAGCTGAGCGGTACTCGCGCCGCGCGCGCGGACGACACGACCGACCGACGCGCACGCGCATTGCGCGCATTTTACAAAAAATGAACTTGGGTCTGTTTTAGCGATATCGCAGTAGGTAATTATTATTCAAAATGTTTCGTTCTAAACATAAACTAGCACGTCTTTGCATATTGTTTGATAAACTTCGAGGCGTGTCTCTATCACTTTTCATAACATTAAAAGCGTCTATCCCAACAAACATTTTTGTCATATAATCAAACTTTTATATGACCTTAAGTCTTTTTAAAGTTATTTTATAGTCATTATTTTAACTCTTCGTCATGTACTGGTGTATTATATGCCCGAATAGTCATAAACATTTTTTGTCGTATAATAATGTCATATAGACGTTATTTCGACATTTATAAAACTTACTTATACAACTTTTCGTCCTGTAAACGTTTTCGTAGTATAAACGTCATAAAACTGTAAATTTTGTCATATAATTACCTTTTAAACATCTGCTAAACGGACAATATTTTTTTACACGTAGTATTTGTAACCATTATATATAAGTCGAATAAGTATTTCGAGTGCGATCTGTATACATCCTAAAGTATCACAAACATGATAATACGACCGCTACTTAATTAATACTCATATTAAAGGTTTATAATAACCTTGTATACAATTTTCGCGTACTTTAATACAAAGTAATAGAGCTCAAGCTGAGAGTGAGGAAAATAAGAAAGGTTCCGTATCACATTTAAATGCAAATTTAACTAATCAATTTAACCAAAATACTACAAGTGTGCCCCGCAGTTCATTTTCCAAAGTTCAGGACTCTTATTCATTTTTCGAAGTTGAAGTCAGTTATTCATTATCCGAAAATGAAGATAATGTTGATAAAGAAGACACTTCAACCAACAATGATAACTTCAGAGACCATTAAAAAAGTGGGCTATTGATTTTAATATTCCACAAGTTGCATTAAAGCAAAATAAATCTATATGAAGGAGGTAATAAAAAAAGGCAGTAAAAATTGATTAATTTTTTAAATTATCCCAGGAACGTAATTAACATTTCAAGTTTTCCATTTCAAATGTGCGAGTATCATTTCAATGAGGTCCATCTTTGATAAAAACTTATCAACATCCGCATAATTATAGATCATTGTGGGGTTTACCTAAAACAAAAGTATTATGTAGACTAAACTAAGTTATAAGTCACGCAAACAAATATTATATTTTTTAAATATAAATTCTTTGAACTAAGTTAGCTAAGCGTTTGTAATTTTATTACTGATCCCTAAATCAACTGTAATGGCGTAAACATTTACAATGAACACGCAGTTTATAGGTCGGGAAGTTATATAGTTGTCATATAACGCAGGCACTTAATAAAATTATTAATAAAATGTGAAAACATTAAAATTTTAAAAGCGCATAAAAAAATTGTTCCAAACTTACCTCACATTAATCAGTAAACTTGATTGCACAATGGTTTATAACTGATGAAATGGTTTTATCACCTCAAATAACAAACAAAAAATGCAATATTAACTCAGCTATCAAAAACACTGCCATATTAAATTAACGTGATATAATCTGTTACAATATAATTTCGTTCAATATGAGCATCATCTTTAAATGACAATAACACAACGATTACATTATATAAAAGTCATATTGTGTACCATAACTTGACCTGAAGTCGAATACACGCCGCGACAGCTATCATTACATGATATTTAGTCAAATCGCCGACGTGTATGTGACTACTATGCGACTAAGTAGGTATTTATATGACTGTTACAAAAAAATCTTAGCAACTTAAGTTGAATAAAATGGGCCCTAATGCCGTCGAGTAAACGTCCTTATGACATTTATACGATTATACTAAATAACATTAAGTTGCCTCCAAAATGTCTACTCAACGTCGTAAATGTTTGTAGAGATATTATTCGCCGTTTTAAATCACTAACGCTTTGAGCTTTTTCGGTATACTTACACTAAACGTAAGACTAAACATTTTAGTTCGGCCCACAAATAAAAGTCCAGGGGTGTTATGTAGGTCTGGTGACCTCGGCCGCCAGTTCACAGGTCCACCGCGACCTATCCACTTATCACCGAATTGACCATCGAGATACGCGCGCACAGATCGTTTGTAGTGAGCTGGACATCCGTCGTGCTGGAAGTACATGTCTTGCAGATAGGGATCAGGAACGTCTTGCAACATGGTGTGAATGACGGAACGGTTCTGCAGCCAGTGACAAAACTCCATGCGGGGTCCGGGGTTTTCCGGGGAATTTGAGGAGAATGGATACCGTTCCTTCGCAGCGACTGAAGATTTTCTTCTTCTTCTCGACATTCGCCTCGGACGGGCTGTTTTCACCAAACAAGATACTCTACGTTAGAATATTCGTACATGTTTAGATACGATAACTACGAGTATGACCGGGTGGACGATGCATACGCGGAAACAAACAGCGCGACGTCACACCGCCGTGACTAATCGCAGGTGACTGAAGCTCGGGACGCGGGCGGGCGGGGGGATGCGCGAGCGAGCAGCTCCGGCGCGGCGGCGGCTCGTGCGCCTGATGATATCAAAGAAGCCGACGGCAAGTGCGGCCAGTACCTATCGGTCGCAAAGGAACGTCTCTACGAATTCATTGATAAATTCCGTGCATTTAGTAGGGTGCGTATGATTTGAATTTCGATATTTTTTCGTTTTTTTTTTTTAAATTTCTGTTTTTATTGTTTATGTATGAAAAGTTGAATTCAAATAGGTAGTATTTTTAGATAGATCAATTTGTTTAAAGGGTATAAAAAATATAAAAAAATTAAATTGACCTATGTTTGTCGAGACGGTAAAAAAAATCATCCGGTATAGATAGATATAGATATAACAATAGGGGTATATTCCGGAATGCTAGTATAAAGTAAACTATAATAATAGTTTATTCCGGAAGGTTTATGTTGTGTATAAAACATTGATAATATTAAACTTACATACAATAAAAACATCTCAATGTTGTGTCAAGTCGTAAAGACCGTGCGGAGCTATTTAAATAATAAAACTATAGTATCCGCATTCAACACAGTATCCACATTTAGTATCCATTCGTTTTCATTTTCTTGTTATTTTCTTATATTTGTCCTTTCTTAGCGTCATGTTTGCCGCAAATAAATGTATTTTCTTTCTTTCTTTCTTTCTTATTAAATTCTGGATCAGTTCTAATATTTCTACATGGCAATTATAATAGCCATGCAGAAACATTAAAAATATATAGCGAATTTTCTCAAAAACCCATTAAACGTAAATTGATAAAGAATAAAATGATAAAAAGTTCCCTTCAAATAGAAAGAATTCTTGACACTCTATTTTTTTGAGTTCGTCTTCAGCAGCAGGAGTTATTTGCAGAAGGTCCACTTAACGATTGACAGTATAAATCTAGTGGCATATAAAACCATAGTTAACGGACATAAACATAATAGTAATCGAAGTTTTGTGTACGAAAGCCGGAGTTCTTCAACACCTCACACTAAAATGCGATTTTAATTTAAATCTTCGAAGACAATCTTGTTTTATTTTTATTTGAAGAAGTTTTCAAATCCAGAAACTTTATAAACTTGAAGTAGGTTTCGATCTCCTTGGGAATATCGGGATAAAAAGTATCCTTTGTCCTATTCCATTTCATGGTCTAACCATGTGCCAAATTTCATATAAATACGTTCAGCCGTTTTAACGTGAAAGAGTAACAAACAAACAAACTCACTCGCATTTATAATATTATTAAGTTAAGATTAGGATTAGTATTGCGCAAGCTTTTGACTTTGAATTCGTACAGAGTCTAGACTGCCTTGTTGATCTAGAGTTCGCAAGCGCTACTACTCAGCATGAGGGCCTGGGTTCGATCTCCAGCTCGGGAAAAGTGTTATTAAGTTTATCCATCAAAAAATTTTCAGTAGCATGCAGCCCGGAGTCTGGATCGGGATGCGCCTATTGACATCAAACGGGCACAGATCCAGACTATTATATTTAGGTCTCATAAAAGGAACGACTTATAATAGGGAGACTTATTACATGGGAAAATATAACTGGCGAAATATGGGTGTACTATAGGCACACCTCTTCCTAAACCCTTCGGGAAATACAGGGGTGATGTTATATAATATTCGTACAGAGTTGAACTACTGTTTTTGTCTCATAATTAGCCACTGTACCGCTTCGATACCTTTCATACTTTGCATTTGCATAATTCAATGAATTTTTACCTTAAATATAGAAGTAAACCTCTCAAGGTATGTCAGAGTTTCTCCATAAATATTTATGAGTCCATCGTAAAGTGAAGAAACTCTAATGTAATCAATAAATTCATACTCGGAGGCTCAAAACAAGGGACGAGAGAGACGAGACGGTGCAAATTGAGTTATACTGAGAGGCCATAATTCAAGGAGACTTTTTTTGTCACACTTGGCAGTTGAGGGCATAAGATTATTCTGTGAAAATAATATGCACAAAAAATATAACCTAACTACGACAAAAAGTCAACTAAAAAGATGACACAGACAGACAGGAGTCATACGTTGTAAGCCTTCAGTCACAGTCACACCTAGTCCGAGACGTACGTGTACTCCGGATTTCCAGTGGACGATCAAGACGCTTCCAACGATACCTCATTTGTCAAATTATTATGAATAGTTTAGAAGTTATGAGGTAAAATACATGAACATACATACGTAGGTACATACATACATACCGGTCAAAATCATAACCCTCTGTTTTGCTTCGCCGTAAACGGGGAAAAAGCCATTTTCACTGATGTCAACAAAGGGCTTTGGTAACTACAGAGGAACACCGTTTTCTTAGGAATCACTTAGGTCACCTAAATGTTAGAATTCGAACCCAAGCTACACACCTCTGACTTTTCAGATTCATAGGCGTATTATACAATTATCACTTGCTTTAAAAACGGTGAAGGAAAACATCGTGAGGAAACCCGCATGCCAGAGATATATTTTTCGAAGGCATGTGAAGCTAAGTCAAACGCCCTTGGGCGGCATTAAAATTCTGACACCAGAGGCCCTAGACAAAGTGACATTCTATCTGCGATAACGATGATGGAACAGGTAAAAATGTATAGGACTGACATAAGCTATCGAAAAGCTTATGTCAATCTTATTTAAAGTCGTTGTAGAAATACGAAACGCTTTCGAAGGGATTGTCACTTGTTTTGCCTTCTGGTTGGTCACTAGCCACACGAGAATAAGAAGAAGAACGACCGGTATTGTCTCATAGATGACCATCAATCTAAAAACCATCTGTCTACATATACCGGATGGATCGTTAAACTTAATGATAATTTATACCGGTAACCGACAGACCGTTTGCTAAGCCACAACCGTTAGCCAAGCGGTTGATTAGCAAACCTGTAATTAATGCAGATTGATCGGTCACTCTTGACCGATGACTGTGTTGTGATCAGGGCAGTTGTATAGTTGTCCTTTATTCGGATTGTTGGGGAGGTGGCGGTATCTACATCGCCACATGCGAACTACGCATCAAAGACCTGACGTCACATAAATCCTGCATCGCGCAATTAAAGTTTACCGTGTAATGGACATAAATATACAAGAACCCAACATCAATCGTTGGGCCAGCCGCCAGACACAACACCAGTCTGGTCGGAGGATCCTCCCTTTTCTATGGTGGATGAGTGAACTTTACACCCTGTTCCTAAAGGGACATACATAATAATGTCTCTACTTGTTAGGTATAACTGTAATTTATTGTGAAACGGCAAATTGTGGACACACGCGATCGCAACATTGATACGTTGATACGTGTGCGCAGCTATCATTTCTTCGCCGAATTTGAGGGCGTGCGCGCCGGCCAGCCGCCGGCGCCGGTGTCCGCGTTACCCCCGCGCGCCCTTCCGCGGGTGCGTTCATGGTTAACGCTTTTAGGCGCGTTCACAGGTAGGTACTAATGATGTTAAGAGCTCGTGACTAAATAATAACAGCCACACAGTTTGATCTAAGGCTAAGCTACACTTACCGATGCCGGTCCCTGGATGGGTGGCAATGCATTACATATCGAGAACCCTTAGAACTTCGGAAAGCACGTTGAACCGTTGATTCCGGTTGTCATTTGTAGATTTTTGACAGTCGTTACGGGTACTCAAAAGCCCGAAAGTCTGACAACCAGTCTTACTCAGCGATACCCCTGAGTAAGACTGGTTGTCAGACTTTCGGGCTGTTAACCAGTAACTGGGCAATCGCTCTATGTAAAGTGTATTGAGCTGCATTCGGTTAGACTGGAAGTCAACCCCAACATAGTTGGGAAAATACTTGGCAGACTATGATCATCATCAACTTAGCCTATTATAGTTCACAATTACCTTTTAAGTTCGGCAATAAATCCTAAGTAACATCGTAAGTCAATCTCACTGGGGAGCGTTACACGCTAAATTTCCCATCTCTAATTGTACCATTTGTACCCTAACCCTTGCACCATCACTACAAAGTTAACAATACCGAGGTCGTTTGGACCCGGTCGTAAATCGCTCGCCATAAAACGCTAAAGGATTGATGATTGTGTCGCCAATCCTTACATTTTATTGGTATTTATAATATAAACTGGGAATAAAAGTTAGTAACGCCTGAAATTGCCTCTAAAACTAGCGAACTGTTATCAACAGGTATTCAATAAAATTTGTAATGGGGTAAGTAAATAAATAAATAAACTTCGATATGTTGGTAAAATCCTAACTTATACTCGTATATCCATACTAATATTATAAATTTGAAAGTAACTCTGTCTGCCTGTCTATCTGTCTGTCGGTCTGTCTGTCTGTCTGTCTGTATGTTACCTTTTCACGCCTAAACTACTGCACGGATTTCGACAAAATGGCAAGGAGATAGATGGCATCCTGAGGAAGGACATTGGCTACTTTTTATCGACATACCACGCGGGCGAAGCCGCGGGCGGAAGCTAGTAATATTATAAATGCGAAAGTGAATTTAATTGTTTGTTTGTTACACTTTCACACTAATACGGCTGAACGGATTGGCAAAGGGGTAGACCATAACCCGGAAATGGATGAAGGATCGTAGATGAAGTCGCGAGCAACAGCTAGTAAAAAATATATGTCTTAGAGAAGAGGCGAATTACTGCTTTATTTCTCGAAGATTGACTATTTTATGATTTTCTGCCTGTTCGCGACACTCATTAGGCGGGGTGAGCTTCTAATTAGTTAAGGTCTGGTGGCAGTATATCAAGTTAAGTGCCTCTCGCTCGCCTCTCGCAGTTACTGGGTAATACGATACCCTTTGGTAAGACTTGTCAGATTTTCTTGTTTCTACCCGTAACGACTGTCAAAAATCTACAAATTAATGACAGTCGGGACCAACAACTTAACGTACTTTCTGAGGCACGGAAGGGTCTCAATATGTAATGGATGGTCACCCATCCATGACCCAACCGCGGCAAGCGTAACTTAACCTTTGATCGACTCGTGCGGCTGTTACCGTTTAGCCACGAGTTAACTAAGTTGATGATAATGTATTTTATTGATTTCTCTGCTATCAATAAATTGATGATGATCATTGATTAGTAATTTAATCATCGTCACAGCGGTCATCGCGCTACTCCCATCAAGGAAATGAATTGGTTAATTTTATTATTTTGCAGGATTTTATCACCAAGGAATTATCTGAAGCAGCCCAGAAAAAGTTGTACCTGCACGCATGAAACGGGTTTTGTCGACGGAAGAATAGACAAAATGACAGATTGTGATGGTTTATCTGTCATTTTGTCTATTCTTCCGTCGACTTCCGTAGTCATGCAACGCGTGGAAGTAGGTAAATGACAATAGTATGGATCCCTGATACTTATAACTTTCATTAATATGTCAAACTACGGTTGTAAAACAGTTTACCTTTGTCCACCATTACGGAAAATGTAAATGAAATATTTATAATAGAACTGAAAAAATAAGAAAAAAAATTTAAGACATCTAAAGATTATTTATACTGTAATAGAAAATTTTTCAATTTGTTGTTTTCATATTTTCTTTTTTAATAAAAAATATAGAAAGTAAGAACAAGAAACTTTGAAAAAAACTTCACGTTTTAATTTCAAAGTCGTGGTGGCAAAGAAAAGTGTACGTCACACAATCTCTCGGTATCGGTTTCGGAATGCCTTGCCCGTGTCGATAAGGCGTGCTCAATCTTTGTCCACTTTTAAAATTCTCGTGAAAAAACACTTCCTCTCTCCTTAAATATCATCATAAATAGTTCCTTGCTCTTGTTTCATGTTTATTGTTATATATATATATATATATATCTAACTATGTATATATTATATATATATATTTATATTTATATAGATAAGATAATGCTTTACGTGTGTATGTATTTATTGTATATGCAAACGGTACACCACTGACTACCTGCAGTATTGTCTCTCCTTCTTACTTTAATCCATCCAAAGGTTGTCTGTAAAAGATCGCTTTTAGCGATAAGACCGCCCATTGTGTCACCCTATGTAAAATTTCTAATTTATGTCTGTAATTTTTATTGTGTAATAAAGAGTATTCTATCTATCTCTCTTTTATATTTTTAGAAAGATCAAAGATGAACATTTTGTTTTAAACTACATAATTTATAAGGTACTCTCTTTATTAGGGGCTCTACCTGGAAATACGAATTTTTTTAGTTGCCTGAAATATTTTCGCAAATATGGTTTAACTCCGTCTACAAAATGAAAAAATAATCTTGCATAATTATGAACAAAAAGCTTATTATTAATCCGTTGGAACACGGAAAAAACACGAACATCTGAGAAGGAACCTCGGTTTAGTCTACAGCTACCCTTAAAAAGAATGAAACCATCTATTATTCAGATTTCTTCTTCTATTTTTCGGTAGATTCATACTACGAAAGTGCTTTTAAGTACTATTATCTGTAAAAATTAGTGAGTTCTTATGCAGGAGCATGCTCCATTGTACTACCCTGTCTGTTCATAGCTTTATCAGTGAGGAAAAACAAAGTTTCGTTCAAATAAATTTATTGGTTTTGCCCAATAAATTTTATTGAGCGAGGGAGCCTAGTCAAACACGATAAATAATAAGGGGTATTTTTGGCTGCCATTTTGTGACCGGGTCGCGAATTTCGGAGACGTTGTATGTATTACTTATAAGTGTAAGTAGTGTTACTTGTAAGTTTGTAGGAATATTGTGATATCGTATACTTTTACAATGTTTGTAAATATATGAGCACCATGTATCTATCACATACTTAATTAATTTATTTGTCATTGCTTCATTTTTAATTCTTCTTTTTTTACCTATTGTGGTACAGTAATTGTATTCTCGGTGCATCGTCTTCACATGTAATTATATAATTGATGTATACCAAATATTGTAAAACATTTTTTTTTTTTTAAAGAGTAACGGTTGAGTTTCTTGCCCATTCTTCTCCATACGAAAACTACCTTTTGGAAGGGGCAGCTAGAATCAGTTCTATTTCTATGTATTTGACGTTCAAAAGTGCCTTTAGTGTGCCTAGTTGAAATAAATTATTTGACTTTGACTTTGACTTTGTATTCGTATAATATTTTGCCTTTATTATGAACTAGCTGTTGCCTGCGAGTTCGTCTGCGATTCAGGATGAAAAGTAGCCTATGTATGGTCTACCATGTGCCAAATTAACATATTTAAAAAATAACTTAGACAATTTTTGCTACATAAAAGCTACTACGTAGTAAGCGATTATCTAAATGATAGACTTATAAAGTCATAACTTAAGCACTTAGACTTATTACTTATTATTACATCTCTCAATGACCTCACCTCATTTCACCTGTTTATATTTTGTATTAAAGCGATTAATTAGTTTATATCAGAAAATACTACTTTGAAATACAAGTGTGCGTGTACAGAGTGTTTCTTTTACGTTTAAATTTAATCGTTTTGTGAACATTTCACGACACAAAAAAATAAATTTTTATTTTTTTATTAGTAATATTTTTTTTAGCATGTATACACGCTATACTATTGCAGGTTAACGGGAACGCCCTTTGTTAGTTAACATACTGTATAATTAACAAATGCTAATTATAAGTTTACCACCAAGAATACCTACATGTGGAATGCAATAAAGTATTGAGTTCCGTTCACCCGTTTTGAAACCCGCGTGAAACAAACAAACAAACTCACTTTCGCATTTATAATATTACCTATAAGTAAGAATGCCATAAGATGTGCTCTTATTTTTTAACCGACTTCTTCAAAAAGGAGGAGGTTCTCAATTCGTTAGTATGTTTTTTTTTTTGTATGTATGTTACGCGATTACTCCGCCAATTATAAATCGATTTTGATGATTCTTTTTTTGTTTCGTAGGCCATGCTTCAGAGGTGGTCCCATATAAATTTTATTAATTTTGCTTGCGTAGTTTTTGAGTTAACTTCAATAATTACGATTTTTTCCCACTTTGCTATGTAGACGATATAATTATTTAGTGTTATTTTTTTGAAGTCGGTTGTTTTTTTTTTGTAATTTAAATTGTTTTACAATCTGATGGTTCTTATACTCTGGAATCCTACACTGAACTCGGCAACGTTGCTAGGCGAAATAAATACGATCAAACAAGGTTTCTTAATTGTTGACTATGGAACCCTAAAAAGGGAGTTTTTTATACCTACCTTTTACACTTTGGGTTCGTAGTTCCTACTAAAGATTGTCTTTCAGCACAAAATGGTGCTCGACCAGGGAACCAAAGCCTCCCAATAACAGGTAATCTTTATGCTGATACTTTTATGTCCACATAGTGCGGTAGTTACTCATGATAGACTCATTTTTTTTAGGCTGGCAACACTGGTAGCCAGTCGTCAAAAAAAACGGTCTCTAGGATAATTAGTTAATAAATTATTAAAAGTGTTATAATTATGTTAAATTAGTGTAATACAGTCGAACCTAGATACTAAGTATTATATCCAGTGATTATACAGTGTTTTTTGTCGCGAAAACTTCGTACTAAAATGAGTTAAAACCGGCTGTCAACTCAACACCTCAACGGTTACGGATTTCAAACTATCCTCAATCCCGGGGAGTATTTTGTTTTATTTAAGTTTTTGTAGTTAATGTTTACAGACCACAGAATACCACAAAATACTGCTCAGGTCTTTGAGCTACGTCCATCACACACTGGCACGGTTTATGTCTCCTTTTGCTTGACAACAAGTGGAAGCAAAATCGACGACGAAAACATTCGCCCAGACAATAAACACTACATAATTTACTATACAAAATAAGCTCACTACGAGCTACTACTACTACAAAAATTGTACTTAATAATCCTGTAATGTGTCACAAATTCTTTACATAAAATAAGACTTTTGTACCTACATATCTAGTTAGAAGATATTTTAAGATAGTTTAAGTAAAGCAGTGTTTTCTATAATATTTCTCTTCTGTGGAACTTTCCCATCTCATTCTAATTAACTAAATCTTAATGTAACTATATTTATGCTATATTTTCTCATCAAATTACTTTAATTACTTTTTCCCCCAACTACCCCCTCCTTATTCACATATCAGAACATCTTTTCTTGCACTGTTATTTAGCTGCATAACTTCACACATTCCAGGTGACTGACAATATTTCTCAAAATGATGACCCGCAGAGCTACAATCAAGGAGATGGAAGCAAAACTGAGAGTTACCTTGAAGGATCTCGAAGCTTCTCAAGCTGAATGCAAACAACTGCTCCAGGAAAGAGAAGACAGTGAAGTGGAAGTGGTGAACATTATAGCTAAAAACACCTCCCTCAAAAATGAGCTGGCTGAGCTACACATAGAACACATGGACTTAGCGGACCAGTACAGTCAACTACAACAGCAAGTGTCAACATTCCAAGAGTGCAGTGACACCCATGAACTGGCTTTGAACCATATTTTAGAACTTAAACAGAAATTATGTGAATCCCATAAGGCCCTATCTCTCTCAGAGTCTGTCAAAGTCAGTGAACAGGTCGCTAACACCAATAACCTATTTAATGATTTGGTAGGTAGCAAGTTAAAATCAGTGTATGAGCCAGCTATAACAATAGATTTGACTGGTGACGATACCATACCATTATGTCCTATTGTTATGAGTCACAATAAATTAAAGAAATATATTAAATTGAAGAAAATAATAAAACGGTCACAGAAAGTTATTAAAAAACAAAATCTTTTAAAATTAAATCTTTCCCTTAGAAAGGAACGTGTCATACTTTCAAAAAGTTTAAATAGTTGTACTGTCGAGTTAGATGAATGTAGGGAAAAATATGACATTGATACTAAGCTCCTTTATAATGATATACTACATAAGGAGCACTTGCTGAAGGATATTTTTGAGAAATATGAGACTTCACAACAACAATTAAGTGAGCGCTTGCTTGAGGCTGGGGAACTACTGGATTTGGTGAAGTGCAATGCTGAGAGGTATGAGTCTCTGACTAATAATCTCTCATGCAGCTGTGCCAACCAACCACCACCTCCTCAGATTCAGCCTGACTTCCCCCCGCCGGCGTTGGCTCTTCCAGCAGAGACCTGTGTTAATACACAGAAGAAAAATAAATCTATATTTTTCTGTGACGAATTAGGTTCTGGCTTTGGAAAAATGTTACTCAATTACCTTAGCCATAATTTTACTAATCATAGTTATCATAACATAAGTTTCAAACAAATGATTAAAAGAATTGCAAACACAAACCTAGATAATTATTCTACAATGGTTTTGCTTTTAGGTAATAGTACTGGTATTACCAAAAAGGATATAGTGGATGGTGTGGACATCTTATTAAAATTAAATATAGGAAAAATAATGTTGTGTGCTTTACCTTACTCTGATACTTTATCAGATTATGACAATAATTATATTTATAAGTTGAATAGTACTATTCACAGATTGACATGTTGTCATAGTGACAAATTATTGTATTTTGACACTAACAAGTTTGTTAGTGGTTTTAAGTTAACTCAGAGAACTTTATCTCTGTCTTGGGAATGTAGACATCTGATTGCTATGTTGATAGCATATAATATTAATGGGGTTATAGCTAATATAACAAATGATAGTATTAGTGACGAGTCTGTGTTGTCTAGTTATACTAACAGCATAGTGAGCAATAATTATAAATCATCATGTTGTACGAAGGAGGATCCACCTATAATACCAACATCTTTGGAGGCCACTACCAGTCAGATAAGGTATTCTCTTCCTGCTGGAACTGCGACGGGCATTCTGGACGCTTCAGTTGTAGTTGTGGAGGTCACTCCGGATAATGTTTTAAACTAGTAAGCAAGACAACAGAAGTTACCCCTTCAAATAAACAATTATTATTATTAGAGAATAATAAAAAGGTATCTTCTGGCAATATTATACACAAAAATAAGAAACCAAAGGGGGGGCAACATATGTTAAAATTATTCAATCAAAATATCCAAGGTTGCTCTTCCAAATTACTGGAAATAGAATTGTTTTTAGAAAATACCAAGTTTGATGTCATTTGTTTAACAGAACATTGGTTAAAAGACCATCAAGTAAAGTCAATTAATTATGAAAATTATTGTGTAGTTAGCCATTTCAGTCGAAAATGTATGATACATGGCGGTTCATTAATATTAGTAAAAAATTCTATTAAATCAAAAGAACGGAAAGACATCATTGGACTGTCTGTTGAACACACCATTGAATTGTCCTGTGTTGAGCTTGATAAGCATGTTATAGTATGCGTATATAGACCTCCAAGCTACCAGAATCTACCTATATTTGATTCTGTAATGGAAGAGGTGCTAAAGAAACTTAGTACTAATAGTAAGTCAATAATCATATGTGGTGATTTTAACATTAATTTATTAGAAAATAACTCGAATACTGTCCGATTATTAAGTCTTTTTAGGTCATTTGATTTGTCAAATGTTTTTATTGAACCAACCCGAGTGACAGCTTCTTCTGCCACTTGTATAGATAATATTTTTTGTAATTGTGATTACTTACATAAAGAAATTGTAAATAAGTTGCCATCTGATCACAGTGGACAAACAATAACTTTTTGCGCCTACATACCTTTACAAAAAATTCAAATAAGGTTTAGGCCAATTACATGTAAAAACTTAGAAAAATTAAATAATTCGTTGGCCAGTAAATTATGTGTTCAGAGTTTTAATAATGTATGTGACCCAAATGAGTTCTACGCCGATTTCTTTTCACTAATAAACAAACACTTTAATGAAACTTTTCCACTAAAGACTAAAACTATTTACACAAAGTTCTTATTTAGTGATTGGGCTACTCCAGGTATTCGTAAAAGCAGGGAAAATCTTTTTGAACTTTATGGCCTAAAGCAACATATGAATAATTCAACCTTTCATCAGTATGTTGCAAA
Organism: Lithophane semibrunnea; assembly: GCA_947363905.1. Classification (NCBI taxonomy): domain Eukaryota; kingdom Metazoa; phylum Arthropoda; class Insecta; order Lepidoptera; family Noctuidae; genus Lithophane; species Lithophane semibrunnea. The sequence continues at coordinate 14,049,732 of OX376199.1, read as the reverse complement.
ATATTCTAAAACTTTTAAAAATGTGTGCAAAATAGCTAAAGCTCTTTACATTAGCAATAAAATAAAATCAGCTGATGACAAAATAAAAACTACCTGGCAAATAATAAATAATGAAACAGGTAGGAAAAAACAGCGTAGTACTGAATTTAATTTAGAGACTGCACATGGCCCAATCAACTCAAATGTAGAAATAGCTCAGGAATTTGAAAACTTTTTTGGAAATATTCCAGTTAAAACTACTGAAGCTCTAAATTCCTCACCCGCGCTTTCTGCTGCCTTACTTAGAAAGAATGTAAAGGCATGCCCTTTGGAGTTTAGGTTTCAGCATACAAACCCCCAAGCGGTTATAAAAGCTTTTAAAGATCTTAAAATTAAATCAACAGAAGATCTATGGGGAATGTCTGTAAAAGTCTGTAGATCTATCATAGAAACCATTGCGCCCTATTTAGCTTTCATATTTAACACCAGTGTAGACCAAGGAGTCTTTCCGGATCTCATGAAACACAGTAAAGTAGTTCCTTTGTTTAAATCCGGTGATAGTAAGGAACCCAACAATTATAGGCCTGTGTCAATTCTGCCAGTTCTCAGTAAGGTGTTTGAAAAGTTGATGCTCAATCAAATGTTACGTCACTTTAATAAAAAATCCATCTTTCATGAACATCAGTACGGTTTCACCAAAGGGCGTTGTACCACTGACGCCGGTGTCACTCTAATAAAGAACATTTTTAACGCCTGGGAGGAAGCACAAGATGCCATTGGAATCTTTTGCGACCTCTCGAAGGCGTTCGATTGCGTCGACCATGATACACTTCTGTTGAAACTAGAGCACTATGGGGTTAGGAATACAGCTCTTGATTTACTAAGATCATATCTGAAAGAAAGAAAAGTTCAAGTTCAAGTAAACGGCGTAAACTCATTGGGGTCTGAAATGGCAATGGGCGTTCCTCAAGGCTCGATATTAGGTCCATTCCTCTTTTTAGTTTATATTAATGATTTACCCCAATTACTTCTAAATCAACCGAAGATGGTGTTATTTGCAGATGACACATCATTGATTTTTAAAATAAATCGACGTTCACAAAATCTTGACGACGTGAATAGCTCTATTCTTCAGGTACAAGATTGGTTTACGGTAAATAATTTGGTACTAAATGAAAAAAAAACCAAATGCATTCGATTTAAATTACCTAATGTTAGAAGTAGCGAATGTGACATCATATTGAATGGAGAAAAACTGGAGTTTATTAATCAAACAGTTTTCTTGGGAATCACGCTAGACGAGAAATTACAATGGGGACCTCATATAAAATCTCTTGCGGGGCGGTTAAGCTCGGCCGCTTATGCTGTTAGAAAGATAAGACAGTTAACAGATGTAGAAACCGCGCGTTTGGTCTATTTCAGTTACTTCCACAGCATTATGTCGTATGGCATTTTACTGTGGGGTCGGGCTGCTGATATTGAATCCATTTTTATTTTGCAAAAAAGAGCTGTCAGAGCCATTTATAATCTTTGTCACCGCGAATCTCTCAGGGAACTATTTAAAAAGATTAATATCATGACGGTACCTTGCCAATTCATTTATGAGAATATTATGTATGTAAGAAAAAACTTAAATCTTTTTAATAAAATAAGTGATAGGCATAATTTTAATACTAGAAATAAAGATAAAATAGATCAACCATTTTTCAGATTAGCTAAAGTACAAACATCTTTTATGGGGTACTGCGTTAAATGCTATAACAAAATACCTTGTGATATATTGCAATTAAATGAAAGAAAATTTAAAACTCATATAAAAAGTACACTTTGTAAACAAGCTTATTACAAATTAGAGGATTATATCCAAGATAAGAATGCTTGGAAACATGCTGGTCTTGCTCCATAGGACGATTTAGTGTCTGGACAAAATCAAACTGATAGCTAATTTAGTTTTTTTTTTATTTATTATTTGTATGTCATAGACTTTTACACTCTGTCATTACTTAAACTCACGCACTGACTTATTAGTACTACTTGTAACAATGTTAGGACTATTGTAATATCGTATACTTTTACAATCTTTGTAAATATGTGAGCACCATGTATCTGGTAATTAATTTATTCATTATTGCTCCATTTATAATTCTTTTTACCTTTCGTAGTACAGTAATCTTATTGTAGGTGCATCGTCTTCACATATAATTATATAATTAATGTATACAAAATATTGTAAAACATTTTTAAAAGAGTAACGATGGAGTTTCTTGCCCATTCTTCTCCATACGAAAACTACCTTTTGGAAGGGGCAACTAGAATCAATTCTATTTCTTTGTTTGACGTTCAAAAGTGCCATATATGTGCCTATTTGAAATAAATTATTTGACTTTTTGACTTTGACTTTGATATGGCGTATTTATGCCTACATTTTATGACTGATATTTCGGAACTAGTGCAGTAGGAAATGCAATGTCTCTGTTAGTGGTCGTTAACTTGTGAAACACTGACGGGTCTCACGACTTGCATTGATTATAATATGTGTTACAGAAGAATGCGATATTGAGGACAAAAACGTAAGAAGGCCGTCTTTCATGTCTTCCTTGACGCTACTCAAAAGTAATGTGTTACAACCAAACACGAACAAGTTACCTAATAACGCGTCGTTTATGGTGCTGAGACATTACGGCTACGCATGGGTGATATTGGTAAATTATATCATCACCACTGCTCTCAAAACGGTGAAGGAAAACATTGTGAGTAAACCGGCATGTCATAGAACCGAAAAATTCTAATATATGTGACGTCCACCTACCCGCACTGGGTCCGCGTGGTGGATTATGGCCCACTCCCTCTCACGGAGAGGAGGCCTGTGTCCAAGCAGTGGGGAATTTGTAACAGGTAACTTTTCCTAAAGCGTCGTGCACGACGGACCTGAACAGAAACAATTTTCAGTAGTGGCCCTGTGGACGGTTTATAAAAGCTAAATAAAGCAGTAGACAAAAGCTTATACAATATTTCTTATTGACTTGCCATTTTTCAGTGTTGAGCGTGATGCCAATTGCAATATACATTGTCGTCTAATAAATATAGCCGTTCAGGTGTACACGTGACAAAAACTTCGTTGGAACGACTGCCGACAGAAAAACTGTTGCAACAGCGATAACATAAAACCATTAAAAAAACAGATATGGTTGAATTGGGCTTCAAATACCATGAAAACCTGGCCTTCGGTAGTCCCTAAAATATTACCATCATGATCGAAACTTCCTTATCTTATAAAACACTCCCTATGTCCGTCCCATGCTTGCGACCCGCCAAAACCTATAAAAACCGCATATAGGCAGTGATCCCTTAACTATATGATTCGGCGTAAATTTTGAATGACCCATAACAGTGTCGTTTGTTGAATTTATGTACTTTTCTTCTATTAAGTTAAGAGCTTAAACAATGTGGGTCTTGTTTACTAAATAAGCATAATTTTGTGGGTCAGTAAACACGAGAATTGTTTCAGGTTTATTTGTTCTTTTGTTTACTGTGCTACGAAAATGAAACGCATTTTCGTTTTTAGGGTCCTTTCTAGTTAGAAGAAAGGGTGTCATTAACTCTTCATACAAACCTTTATGCGGTAAGCATTAACTGTTATCTTTTACTACGCAAACTCGTACAAGTTGTAGAATTGGTCTCAATTATGGTAGCGCTATAAGAATGTCTGCTAGCTTCATCAACAAGATTTTCAGTGTGCTTGTGATGCGAATATTTAATAGGTATGTTGTGTATGTATTTGTCCGTAATATTTCCCACTGCAGTTTGCGCTGCCTCTGGTGGTACGGTGGGTATTTTAAAGTTAAACGATATTGTATGAAGTGACCGTAGTGCTGTGCTAAATGGACAGGAAATTATAAACACTTATCTCGCTTTAAGTTAATTAATCATTAATTAGTTAGGTACTTAAGAAATGCATAATTCCACTAAGAATTGATGCGGCAATATAGCATGTTCAGTACTGCGCAATTCTAACTCTGATTACATTAATTTCAAAGACTTTTTTTGAAGAATTGTGATACTAAGAATTAAATTGAATTGTTGTTAAAAATAATACCTATCTATAATCCATGTTTCAATTTGATATTGTATTCACTCTCAAGAAAAATCCTTAAATATTCTTCGTTCTATCTTTTATTTTCAACGAACAATTTCAAAAACGTCCCCTCAGAACGTTTGCGTCAAACAAGCGAAGTAAACTGTCCCCAATCAAAGTTCACGCTCGCTACGATTGCGCAATGTCAAACAATATGAAAAGAAGGGTCACAGAAAACCCACTCCTAACGAGATGATTATTTACTTTGCCTAGACAGGTAATACGCGTAAATTATGTTTGTTCGACGCACTCTAGGCAGCCAGCCCTGCTATCATCTTGCTGAGTGGTTAATATTATAGTACATAGTTATATAGGCGTGACTTTGCGGGAATCACTACATATTATAAAACAAAGTCCTCCGCCGCGGCTGTCTGTCTGTTCGTGATTAAGTCAAAACTACTGCACCGATTTTCATGCTGTTTTCAGCAATGGATAGAGTGGTTCTCGAAGAATGTTTTAGTATATAATAACCGTCATCCACGGGCGAAGCCGCGGGCATTAGCTAGTCCAATATAAATTACAATAGACTTAGATATATTTAGTAACTAATTCCGGTTAACTATTCCTCAAGAGTCATAAAAAAACCCTGTAAGAAATCGACACGTGTTTCACCTCTTAACGAGGCATTTTCAGGATGACGATTGACCAGTCGCGAACCCTAACACGACGTGTTGCCACGCCGAGCGCCGGACGCAGAGACTCTCTACGTCTATTGTATTTTATCATATTACATCGCCAAAAGTCATTCTTGTTTATTTCATGCCAACCAAAATGTAACGAAAAATTAAATTCGTTTCCGGCAATTATTTCTGGGCTGGTCTATGTTACTTAGGTACTTAGTTAGAAGAATAAAATGCATATATTTCGGTCTCAGACCAAATAAAAAACCAAGGCAGACCGCTGCGAACAAAACAGTGAAGCATGCCATAACTACACCTCCGCTCTGTGCATACACGCATACATTTACAACCATTCAAAATCAACCTTCACCTTACTAAGTGCACACATGTTTTGCGCGCTCTGTCTTGGTTTTTTATTTGGTCTGAGAATTCGGTTTGGTGATGGGCCTTTTTCCAGCCATTAACGTTTTCCACCCAGTGAACCTTCTGTACCAACTTAGAATATAACTTTCTGTGTCTTGTGTCGCAGTTACCATTGATCGTCGATATGATTGTCCCTGATTGCTATCGGAATACATGTGCTGTCCAACTTGTTACCTCGTTTCTGTTACAAATCGGAGCGGACTTTGAAAGTCAAATCTTCAGATGTTATACAAAATTATAGAGACTTTGTTTTTATTTTAGGTATTGATGTTGTTCGCTTTATTCTCTCTTACGCAGTATAAGAGTACGAGTATTTCACTGGGTAAGTTTTGTTATTATTTTGGTCTAAAGTAAAGTAGGTATATTCTATCTAATTATCTATTTGACTGTCTGTGGCATTAAAAAGTTACCTATCTAAGGGCGAATTTCACCAAACTTTTATACCGAGTATAAGTCTTATCCTGCGATTAAATTTTGAATTTTTGACAGTTTTTCCATACAAAAACTGTCAGATGACAATTTTACTCCACGGATAAAAGATATCTGACTTTGATGAAATCAGCCCTAAGTATTATATTTTGTTGTAACCGTTACATGTTTTTCGTGATCTATTCGTAGATAATTCTCCCTAAAAAACTTTCAGATTGCCATTCTCGATGTCAACTATACTTTGCCTCAATATCGATAGTTATTTGTTTTGTTCAATTCATACGACGTTGTTTTGTTTTTTATTTTTTTTTCAATTCTTGAACAATCCATTAGGCATGGTGTAGTGGTGGTTTGTAAGACGTTCAGGCTTCTGAATGCCATCGTTACGTTACGGTATTCAGAGTCAAAGGGGTCGGTGGAGATACTAGAGAACCAAACTCAGTGGCTTATTGTGTTCTACAGCATGGCAAGGCATTGCATTTAATGAAGGAGTCAGTTAACTCCATAGTGTTAGGTCCATTTAGAAAATGAACAATGTTTCCTTTGATATGGTGATATAGTAATCTGTCGTGTTAGCATGACGTGCAAGGATATGTACTTCATGCCGTGTTGAACAGATTAGTTAATCAAAAAGGTTGGTTGTGTCGCTAGCTGTGCAGAAACCACGTGTCTAGCGAATGAACCTATACGTAATTTGTGTGTAACTTTTGGGATCTACCTAAGAAGGTAGATCCCAAAAGTTTCAATTCATTCAATTTCAATGCACTTTAATGAACATGTGACGTTGCCAACTGATTTCATTTATTTCACTGGCCATTTTAAAAGTAATCTTCAAGGAGACTGATTTTCTATTCCATGTCCAAGCAAGTACGTTGGTAGTCCCTATCCATAGATAGGGACTACGTACGTACTTGCCTAATAATACCGTATAGAATATAAAGAAACAAATTGTTGTAGTTTTTGTTGTATGTTTATTTTAAAATTCAAATATCTAACTCAATTTAGCCTTCTATATGATCGCTAGGATCTCAATCTCATCGCTTATCTTCGACACGCTGCGCCGACTTACAAGTATAGTATAGGTATATTAAAGGTGACATCGTCTATGACTTACTGTACCTACATACCTAATATTCACTACAGTGACGTGTATGAACACATCATTGTATGTACCTACACAATAGATCGAACGAAAACTATGTTTATTACTTAAGAAATTTTGTTTAATTTTTCATATTTAAGTGAACTATGTATGTTATTTTTGAGAAATAAACTTTAAACCGAACTGCAACTATGTAATCGCATATCTCGCTTATCAAAATCAAAATCAAAATATTTTATTTCACATAAACCTACATGGGCACTTATGAAACGGTAGAAGCTAGGTGCACGGTTCCAATTGGTCATTTCCTATGGAGAAGAGCCGGCAAGAAACTCCATGGTTACTCTTTTAAAAATAATTGGCTTTTACAATAAATACTTTCAAATTACAGTGTTGGTAGGCATGGGAGGACAATGTAGGCCTTTCAACAAGTAAGTACCAGGTACTTAGCAAAAATAGAAGAGTATCTATTTAGATAGGATTACAAAGTTACTTATGCAGTTCGTACATCTAAAAAACAGGACTGGAATTGAGGTATGTTTTAGTTTTTCCTTGCTTTATAGGCTAAACTCTTATTGTGTTCAAAATTTGACGCTTGAGTCTGCTACAAGTACTTTAGAATTTTGGTGATCAGCGAGAGAGATACAATAGAATTTTAATTGTTATCGGCCTTCTAAAGGCCAATCAACAGTTGAGCGGTTTCTTAAACTACAGGTTCAAAATGAATGTAATTTGGGAAAATACCTAGATAAATTATGCTATACAACATTATTTTTTGTTTATGCTAAACCCGAAAAGGGGGCATCATTTTGATCGCGAAAAAAAAAAACAGCTGTTCCATACATTTTGTCGATTTAAGTGAACACAAATGTATAGAACAGCTGATTTTTTTTTCGCGATTTCAAGGTTGGTCCCATAGAAAAAGTTGTTCAAAATGGTGAGTACAATGACCCCTTTTCGGGTTTAGCATAAACAAAAAATAATGTTGTATATAAACTAAGTCACAAAAAATCCAGCTTCTAGTTTTATGCAGAACGAAGTTACAGGGTCGAAAATGTCCTGAATGGGTTCAAGAAAAGGATGTTACCTACGGCTATTTTGTTTGTTAGCTTTTGCTCGACTTGGCCGGGATGTATAACAACATAAATCCGAAACAGGACATACATTGGAAATATTTCAAAGTATGAATAATATTCACTGAATTTATTTATGATCGTATTACGGAATAACAGAATGCCGATGCCGATGAACAAAATATGTTCGCTTGATTTGTGAAAGCTAAAATCAGTTCGGCATGAAATTCATTGACCGGAGAAAGCGATTACACGATGTTATAAGCTTTAAACCTATGATAATATTCGAAGGGGAAACAAAGGAATATGTCGTGTCGAAAATCGGCTTATGTTTCATATTAAGGCGCTCACTCACCGTGAGCATTCGCCTGTAATGTAACCTTTACCCCCGGACCTATTTAATTATTTATGTGTGTATTTAGGTAACCGACATAGCCCGAAGTATTGCTAAACTTAAGTGGCAGTGGGCAGGGCACATTCCTCGAAGAACAGATGGCCGATGGGGCCGAAAAGTTCTGGAGTGGCGACCGCGTATCGGAAGACGAAACGTTGGAACCCCACAAGGTGGACCGATGACCTGATGAAGGCCGTGGGAATCCGCTGGATGCAAGAAGCATTGAACCGGTCGAAGTGGCGGTGCTTGGGAGAGGCCTATGTCCAGCAGTGGACGTCTTTCGGCTGAAATTATGATGATGTATGTATTTACTCATCCTGGTTGTTATCTCTTTACACTACCTAGCAGTTGACGGCTCGCAGTCTACTTGCGAAGCTCTAGCCGTAACAGTGCAGAAATCTTGGACATTACAGGCGAATCTTCCCGGTGAGGGAGCATAGCATGGCATAATCAGCTTATATTGTTCGCACTGCTGGGACACAGGCCTCATCGTCTCTGCGAGACGGAGTGTAATCCACCACGCGGGCCCAGTGCGAGTTGGTAAATTTCACATGTCTTCGAATTTTTGGTTCTAGGACATGCCAGTTTCTGGTGCTGCAGGTGCAGAAAACGTCAAACGGCGCAAATATAACAACCTTATTGGTAGCTATATTTTTGAACTGGCCAATTAAAAAAAAAAGAAGGTCAAAGAATCAGCATTGCCATCCAACGTGGCAACGCTGCCAGCCTTTTGGGCACTTTTCCCAGTTCCCACTGACAGCGATGCGGACAAATTTTTTGATGCCCTAAGAGCTCTTCCTTTATTTTTTTTCTTTGTTTACTTGGTACTAGGTACAGTCACGGACTTTAATTGATGAGCCACCTGGCACTGTTCGTATTTTAGACGTGTAATGCAAATCGGGTTTGTTCGGTTTCCGACACGGAAAGTCAGAATGTCTTCGTATTAGAAGAAGAAAATTATATTTCATATCTTTACCGGTTGGCTAACCTGAGAGCCAAAACTACAAACTTGACAGCAGACTGACTACCCAAAGTCAACCAATTGCAGGTCTAGCAACAGTAACCTAGCAACGATTGTTTAAGCGTAGCGATAGTAACGTTAGCGTACGGAGAAATAATAATAGTAATTTCGACAACATCGAAATTAACGTCTCTGACGTCGACATTTCAACTGTCACTGTATTCAGTTAAGTTTTCAGAATAATAGAGTTAATGAGCTCTGATTCAAAGGAGGTGAGTATCAAATAGATTGGATAAACTTAATGCAACATTTTATTTATTCTTATCATTGAGAACTTATTAGTCAACCTCTATGGGTCTTATCCATATTTCCGATTATAAGTAATTTATTTGTCATCTTGTTTACTAGCGTGCGGTTTGAGTTCGGGTATAATCGTGTAATCTCGTGAATGTGTGAAACTGTAAAATTGAAAAGTTTGAAGGTGGCTCATCAATTAAAGTCTGTGACTGTACATAATGTTAGTGTTAGATTATACATTGTATCTAAAATTTTTGAAAATAATTATAAAACTCACTCTGGCTACTCCTTCGGAGAATATCGGCGTAATGTTATGCTATGTTATTTTGTATCCCCATATTTTTTCAGCTCCTTTTACGAACACTCTTCTCATCAATAATTTATTTTATCGATTAATTCTTCTATCTCACATACCTAGCTGTCAGGATGAGCAAACAACCCTTATAAATCACGACACACACTTTGGAAAGCAATAAAGTATATAGATAGAAAGTACACATGGCAGAATCATTAGGTGTGCAGACCACTCCACTTATGAGCATATTAAAATCTTACCATCGCGAGCGTAGGTGAATCTTCGCTCGACTACAGAATAAATATGTAGCAGTATTATATCTCTGCACTGACCTTGAAGTAATTACCTACGACTGCTCAGTAGTTAAACCTTACGCATCCGTGCGTAACTGCCGCGTACTCGATACTGTTGCATATTGATATACACTGAGATTTCGAAGCACGTCGTTTCGGCCATTTCCTGTGAAGATAGAATACTGTACATATTTATACTGTGGCTCAACTGTCCCGATAAGGTGAGTGCTAAACGCATATCTTCTATAATTATAGGAAAACGAAACTTGATTGCTATCAATACACACAAGCAATAAATGAAGAAAGAAATGAATCTCTGAATTAATTTCTCTGTCTGTACTTTGCATATTCCCGTGTAAACGAATGACAAAGACGAGCAATATAAAGAACATCTTCAAACCACCCATAGCAATTTGAAAAGTTGTCTCAAATAAAATGATACAAGTTTGTTTGCGTACCTATCTGTTTTACTGTCGGTACACCTTTAAAGAGGATCAAATAAGGAAAAAAGGTTTCATTTCTGGTTCCGGAAACCGCAGTTATATTGCGAACCGTGATTATTTTCAAAATATTATTTTAGATACTTTTTTTATTCATGTGATTTTTTTCATTCTTCTCGTGGTCGCAATCGCTACTGCTGGGTCCTAGGTTCGATTCCCGCGTCGGGCATAGTGTTGTTAAGTTTACCGGCTATAGATACACTTCTGCCTAACCTTTAAGTAAATACAGGTATGATAGTATGTTATGTATTGAAATTAAACTCGTCTACAAATCAACGTAACGTGTAAATTCACCCGTTTGCCCTGCATCTAAATATTACATCAGCATTCTAGTTATTTGAACACCCTCTAGCCTAAACCAACATCGTCTGCGAATAGAGCTGCTACCACAGTTTTGAAAGTGTATAAATTCTGGTACCCCTATAATTAAAGCTAGTGTCTGTATGATGGGTTTCTCTTGTGAGCTTAATCGAGTGTTGACTATCGATTTATAAATCGATACTGACATTGCTTTTCGTTTATGTCTGGGGTGGTAGGGAGTGAATATGCCAAACTTTTACTATACATCCTGTAGCAGCTGTAAAAAAGCCGGTTTGTAAGTAAACCTGAAAAAAATAAAATATGTCGATTGAATTTTTAGAATAGGTATTATTATAACTAGTGACCTGCCCTTGCTTATGGGTGCAATGGGTTTATTTTCAAACATCAAGATTTTTGTACTTTAACTAAGTTTAATAGTAATAAACATTAACTTTTTGGATTAATGCTCTAAATGATCGTTAAAATGGCATCAAAATTCCTTGGAAGTGTAAAAGATCTAAGCGGTCACAGAGACACACACGAAATGCAACTTGCTTTAATAACATTTATATATATAGATATAGACTAAAGCTAGAAATAAATTAAGTTCAATTTAAAAAAGTGGCACTAAATGCCAGGTTAGTTATAAACATTTTAACAAAACAAAAACAAAAGCTTTCCAAAAAAAACACTACAAAGTGAAAAATTACTTTAATTTCGAAAGTACGGTGTCTTTGGGTTTGTATTTTCATTTATGCCACCGTATTCCGAAATTAAAATTATAACCTTTCAAACAATTTTCCAAATCGGTCCAGCCGTCTTCGAGTAATCGGGGAGCATACACCTCCACTCTCTTTTTTTTAAATCGGTTCGCCCTGGATTTCGACTTAGCTGCCATAGTATGAATTAAATAAAACTCCAAAAGCTTTCAAATTGCATAAGCTACATCACTGTTGAGCATTTGGTCCAGACTCCATACATACGTGCATTTAATTTGATAATAAACTCATTGAACACGAATTGACACGAGACGTTCTTGGTTCACTTCATTTAATAATTACTTTTTTTTTATCAAATCTAACATTTTCTATAAGTTAAGGCCTTAACCGCCAGCTTTCATACTTAAGTTATAAATCAGTGTTGGGATACTGACTAGCAATTAATTTACAGCTGGTTAGCGTCGGGTTAGGTTATCCGTTCGTTTAGTTTGTAAACTGAGCGCAAATGTACGACAAACTAGTTTCAGTTCCTCAGTTATTTATTACTTACAGTTAAGTAAGACATCTTGTGGTAAGGGTCTTCTCGTTATATGACACCCCAGTTGATCTACGATGTTCATTAATACCATTATTACTATTTTGTGTATTTTTTTATAGAACCAAACAGTAACATGAAGAATAAATACATTTTATTCACTGATAGACATCCCACAGTCTAAACCTCTGGGTCTAGAATAGGGATGTTATGGATATGAAATTTCGGATCTACGGATATAAAAATAATATTATACCGGTTTCGGTTACGGTTACGAAATTATTTCGGATTATCCGTTAGTTTCAGTTACGGATATTAAACCTTATTACCACAAAACCGTGTTTAACAGTGGTTTAGCCTAAACGCCTTTTAAACATGACAAAACAGACATTAAACACGCGTTGAACAATTGTCTAAGTTTTTGTGGTAAACTGCTAGTGTGTCGGCGTGGCCGGACAGAAAAAGCTGTCATAACGTGTATCTGTCAGACTCCACCCCTATCCTAAATTATAGGATTGGGTTACGGTTACGGATAGATTTTTATTTCGGATATCTGATAGTTTCAGTTACGGTTAAGGAGCTCCGTAACATCTAGAAGATCATGGTCTAGAAGCAAGAGTTCCTTTTGTAACGAAGGTGAGCACTAATGCAGGATTTACAAAAAATCTTCCCTTAAAGGGTTGAAATAGGGTATAAAAGTTTGTATGGAAATTCTTTTTAGCCTAAAGTCTAAACCTTTTGTAAGCTCACAAACGTTTTAATTACAGCAAAACCCTTGCAATGTTGTATTCTGCGCAGTCAGCCCCGCTGCCATCTTCTTTCTAGCTAATATTTTTACCACATCATCAGCTTCTTTCAAACGAACTGTTTGAAACGAGAAGAAAATCCATTTTCACTCCGCCATCTTTCAAAAGTTGACAGTTTTCATAACTTCATGAAGACAGTCTGTTTATCCGTGAACCGTTCCGGGTCACTTGACACCTAATCCACAACTTCGTACCAACTTAAGGTAAGTTTAATAGGTTTCGTCAGTAGGTACAGTCAGCTGCAATCACATGTTTATAATGTGCTCATGAGCTGATATGGCTAAGTCCGTAATTGGACCTGGATATTTTACCTACTAACTACAGTAAATATTACTATCCTACCTACTAGATTGCGAAGTTGAGACCTTGTCGAAATTCAGAATAACACTCAGCCAAGCCAGAGGCTTATGGGCGACTTTAAAAATCTGACACCAGGTTAGTCACTGACGTCACCACACGAAGAGAAGAAGAATACCTACTAAAATAACTACTACAGTTCGATTCAAAGTTAATGGCCGCTCGGAAGTTAGCTACTCGCTGCTCAGTACCCCACCCGTCATCCCCCGCTGACACAGGAAATTGTTACTGCGTGTTCCGAGCCGCCATTAAGTTTGAATCGAACTATACCTACCTATTTTTGTCAATTTAAAATCTTTTCAGAATCGACTGCAAAAAGATAAATTGGTAGGATTTTACTCTAAATTATTTTAACCAAAAACCGGGTTTAATCCCATAAAAAATATCGCTAAGTTACATACATGTGCTCTTTTTTTGACAAATGGTATCATCAAACTCAACTTGAGTTTCGCTCTAGTGTTTCTTTCTTATATTCAACAGTTTGATGCATTTCACGATCAGAGGCCCTAAAACAAAGTGACATTCTATCAGCGATAACGATGAAGGAAATGGTAAAAATGTATAGGACTGACATAAGCTATCGAAAAGCTTATGTCAATCCTGTTGAAAGTCATTGTAGAAATACGAAACACTTTGGAAGGGATTGTCACTTGTAGGCCCTCAGACATCTTTGTTCATAACTGTACTTCTAGCGTACTGTAAAATAACTCTTGTTTACGTTGCACAGTGAGGGTGCAAGTTTGTATACTGAAGAGGTCGTCTGCAGAGGTTAGATAAGACGTAACTTCTAGGCAATTCATCTTACATATATTCATAACTCACCGACGGAAAAAGAGGGGTGTTATAAGTTTAACGTGTGTATCTGTGTGTCTGTATGTTACATCGTAGCTGCCAAACGGCTGAACCGATTCTGATATTTTTTATTTTGTTTGAAAGGTGATTTGATAGAGTGTTTTTAGCTATGATTCAAGAAAATCGGTTCAGCCGTTTGAAGATTATCAGCTCTTTTCAAGTTGATAAATGGATGTGAGCATCTTCGACAGGTCACATCGATTCGAAAGGACATGTCCAAAAATGGTTTTGAGAAAAATCGTTTTTTAATTTAGTGTTAATTTACTCCTAAAACGAACAAACTTTTCTAATTATCTAGGCTAATAAAGTGAACACACCCCAGAAAATAACAAACTTTTCAAAATTGACACATGGTACTGTTATTACAGTCAATCAATATTTTGTTGTAAAGAATATGCAGTAAATACATAATTCTCATGTGCTAGGAAGGTCTTAGTTGCTAATAACTAACTAGCTAGTAGGTACATAGGAGAACACAATCAGTGACAAACACCCGTTTTCTGAATTGCGAATTTGAATTTGGTAACTTGTCACACTATTAGCACTACATAAGGTAACTGAAATGTATGAAATTGTTTATGCTGTAAACTCTTTAAATGTATCCCGCGAAAGTGTTTTGCAAATACACTGGCCTTCAAAACTTAGTACTACACTTTTAAAATTGCAATTTCTCCTAAACTGTAGAAGCTAGAGTTTTGAAATAAAAAACGTTTTATAGCAAATTTCATCAGCTTTCTCGGAAATTATAGTTTATTATACATAAGTAACGTTTTTAACCTAAACCAAAAAATTGCCATTTTGAACTTACTGGTGAAAAACTCAAACCACATTTTTACGCCTTATTTACATTTTTTTTTTGACACATTGGCTTTTGGATCAAAATTCATTGATCAAGAAATAAATGTGAAAACAAAAATAGAAACAAAAAGAGTCAAAAGTTGCAACAATTTGAAAAAGGGTGTTTTTGTTTATAATTTTATTCCAATCCTTTTTATTTCGAAAATATATCTTGTGTAATTTAAAAATTATTGTAATTTTAAAAGTGTGATACTTAGTTTTGACGGCCAGCGTATAATTATTTTGAATTTCGCCGGCTTTCACCTTAACTAATGCTAAAGATAAGTTCTCAACTACAAATTCTCGATTCAGAAATCAGAATTTGAGGTGTAGTAGGTGACTAAAGATTAATGTTGAACAATTATGAAAAAATACATGTAAAATACAACAAGTATTTCTTATTACAATTTTTTTGAAAAATATTGCTGGGTCGAAATTCAAGATGGCGGCTACGTAAATATACAAACTTTTCGTAATGGGTATCATTTTCTTGGTTTTCGAGGGCTTATTACGGTAATCACGCGGGAATAAAAAAAAAAATATAGACCAAACAAAAGTCCCTTGCATTTAAAAGCAATTACCCATTCCAAAGGCTTCTCCAAGTCATCAACCCGTATTTCCAGAAAGTCAATAAAGATCCCCAAAGCTATTGTTGTGGTTATTTCCGATCTATTTTTGCACAAACAATACTAAAACCTCTTGCATAGAGTGGCTGTGGGCGACTATTTGTTCAGGCTGAGATTGTAAAGGTCAGTTTGAGTTATATTTTGTTGGAATAAAAGAGGTTGCTTAGGCTGTGCGCAGACCAGAGACATTTTTTTGTTTGCCGTAGACAGAACAGTTTTGTCTTGTGTCAGAACGTTTTCAGCAGAGTTATACGCACCCATGAAACAAAATAGCCTTAGGTTCTGCGCCCACTGGCGGCACGGCACACTAAAAAAGATATTTCAATGTTAATCATCTTAGAGACATATATTTTTGCGAAAAGCTAGTGTTTTTTATTCAAAGTCACAGGTGGTAGTGGAAACTGGAATAAATAAGTATGAAATTAGGTTCAAGAGCAATACTCACATGATAACGACAACCAATATCACGCCTTGTGTGTTTGAAGGGTTGGGCAGAGTTGTGCCTCTAGTACACCCACATTTCGCCAGTTATATTGAAGTCCCGAATAATAGGGGAGCCTATTGCCATCAACCAGACACAAATCATCACCAATATTTGATTTGTAATCATCGAAAATGTAGAAGATTTTGAAAGTAATGAATTATGCCTTTAAATGCATTCGGAATGAAACAAAAAATCAACTAAACGTTCATTTTTATTTCCGATGCAGTACCTTGAAGGAGTATTAATCTGATCTAGCTGTCTGGAAGACTGATGAGTCGTGAACGTCAGGCGAAGTGCTGTTATTTCCTGCAGCCGTATTTTATTCGATTTTGTTCACGATTAGTGCCAAACAGGGCATTATGGCATAAAAAATACGGCTGGTTTTTCTTGCAAAAGAAAAAGGAATTTTCCTCGTAAAATATTGGTTGTTACCTAAAGTAAAAGCTGACTAGTGTTGCGATATCTTTGAAGGAAACCTATAATATGTGCAGATGCAGAGAGAATGTTAGAGAAGTATGTATTTTCTTAGTTAAACTAAATCTACATTATGTTAGAGAAACAAAAAAGTCACTGGTTTTACATCCTAATCCTAACTTAATATTATAAATGCGAAAGTAAGTTTTTTTTATGCTTTCACAAAAACGGCTGAACGGATTTGGATCAAATTTGGCATAGGGGTAGACCATGACCTGGAATAAAACAAATTCCGGGGAACCCATTGCTTACATAATTTTTAGTTCTAAAGTGCTTTGCATTTGAAGTGAGCATTTTTCGGGTGTGAGGTCCTGTATTTAGACTTCTAATGAGAAATTAAGAGAAATTAAAGACTTGCACACATAATCTGAAAACTTTATGATAAATGAGTTTACCTTATGGTTATGATAAATGAGTGTGTGATAATTTAAGCCGGTATTACAGTTTTTACTGAAGGTAAATACTGCTTTTTAATTAATCCTAATAAACATTTTTAGCTTCCAACATCTGGAAGTTCCAAATCAATAAAGTTGATATTTCCGTCTGGTGGAATATTTTATTAGTACTTACGGAATTTATGATGCGCTGCAGAAACGATATTGGTCTGAAAAAAAAAAGAAAAGTCAATTTACTCTAGATTTATTGAAGCGAAAGTTAGTGACGTTCGCTTCAATAAATCTAGAGTAAATAAACATTTTTAATTATTTATTGTCCATCGGACCCGACAGACGTCCTACCCGAAAAGCGCCACCTACCGGGTCCAAGAGTGGATCTAAACCATCCAGAGTACTCAAACACACAAAAAAAAAACATCAAAATCGGTCCAGCCGTTTAGGAAGACTTCAGTGACATACACACTCACAGAAGAATTATTTATATAATATGTATATGAAAATGTAACAATACAATATCGCTCAAACCTTTTAGCTGTTAAGCCCATGTCTAGGATCTTCACAGTTAATATAAAATATTAGGTACCATCTTTCTCCTAGAATAGTCTTTACGAGCCGTAAAAGTGGCTAGATATGCTATAACGTTGTTGAGATAACGTTATTTACTACTCCTTAGATGGCTATAATGTTCGGATAACACCTAGATACTGTTATATGAGCACTGAGCTGAAAAAGAATATTGGTTATTAGAAAACATGAAAGATTTTTGTGGCGCTATGGTATCGACGAAGGCTCGTGGCTAAGTAATAACAGCCGCACGGGTCGATCCATCAGGTTAAGCTACGCTTGCCGGGGTCAATCCGTGGATGGGTGATCTTTACATACCGAGACTCCTCCGTGGCTCGGTAAGCACGTTAAGCCGTTGGTCCCGGCTGCCATTTGAGGATCTTTGACAGTCGTTACGGGTCGCCAGAAGCCCGAAACTCTGACAACCAGTCTTACCAATGGGAATCGCATTACCCAGTTACTGGGTTGTGGAGGTCAGATAGGCAGTCGCTCCAAGTAAAATACTGGTATTCTGCTCGATCCGGTTAGACTGGAAGCCGACCCCAACATAGTTGGGAAAAGGCTAGGCAGATTGATTTTTATGGGATCGACGAACTTGGAAAGCGGCTGTGACAGGCGTAGAACTGGATGTTTGGACTACCTACTACCTAGTTGTACATTATAGTTCGTTATAGGTGCACAATGTTCGAGTCCAGATAGGCACTTTCTGCAATTTATGACAGCTCCCAAAACGGCGAAGGAATACATAACTTTTATTGCGAAGTTGAATGAAATTAATTTTAGAATATAGAAAAATCTCTCTCGCGGCCAGTTTGTTAAACAAAAGTAAGTATTTTCAATCCTCGGCGCTGAGGCGAGGGTTTTATATCCAATAG
This sequence comes from Lithophane semibrunnea, assembly GCA_947363905.1. Taxonomy (NCBI): domain Eukaryota; kingdom Metazoa; phylum Arthropoda; class Insecta; order Lepidoptera; family Noctuidae; genus Lithophane; species Lithophane semibrunnea. Next base: position 14,031,407 of record OX376199.1, on the reverse strand, counting down.
CTTCAATTCAACTTTGGCTGTCAATATGCTTACCAGAAAAAACGGAAAATTTGTTATATTTTCTTCTACGCATTACAAGTACCTACTATAGATGTCACCGCAAGATTGTGAGAACAGTTAGATTATTAGCTGTAGAAATTTTTTGGCCTGGGTGCAATGGGTAAAGTTAGAAACCAACAGCGCGAGCCGAACGAAGCGAGCAGCAGCGGTGCGTCGCAGCAAATTGAAAAATAATGCATACACCGAAATGGTTTGTCGCAGTTCACAAAATTTTTCGACAGTTTATAATCTATCGGAAATAATATCGATAAACGAACGAAATTCATAATAATTATACGGTGACAAATTCACCTTTGTCCTACCTAATGTTCTGCACAAACTAAACGCACATAACAAAATGAAATATGACATTATAATACTTAGTACAGTAGCCAAAAGCTTCGTATTCAATATTAAAAACTTATAAAAGTTTGATAAAATGTCTATTGCGTGATGTTATGTTATATATTTACAAATCCGTTAACGCATTGCTTTTCTTTATTTCAGTAAACAGTTACAGTTCAGGACAAAGAACCTTTGTGTTTAAAAAATGAGACAAGAAAACAGTCAATAACTCAGGAACAGCTGGTTTTCGAGTCGTTTGAACAAAATACACCTGCGCCCTTACCTTGCGCATTGCAGGTCTTAAACAGACGTTGAAAAGATGTAAAACTTACGTCACGCTTCACAGTTTATTTGTTTGTACCAATATTCCTCGAAGTAGACTGTTCTTTCACTTTATGTGAGTTTTTGAATATAAAATACCTACTAGATAATATGAGACAGAAAATATCGTGTTGTTACAGAACATTAAGTAAACATGGTTTCAACGCTTACCTGGAGCTTTCCCACACTGGAAAAAAACCGAATGCGAATTTTAGTTGCAAAATATGAAACACGTACATTGTGAATACGTAGGTAAATTGTATGGATTTTGAATCAGTATACGCAGAGATTATAAAACATTTTTTTTTTTGCACAAACCGGCGTTCGTATGCCTTATTAGTTTTTTCAATTAAACTTTTGAATTGTCGAAGCTAGTTGCCCATTCCAAAGCGTAGTAAGTAATCGCAAGAAACTCCATGGACAATTAATAACATAACAAATCGGACCATACGTATTTATAAAGTGTGCCCGGGTTGGTCCGTATATGGGTGACTATCTTTACATACCGAGACTCCTCCGTGCCTCGGAAAACACGTTAAGCCGCTGGTCCCGGCTGTCATTTGTGGATCTTTGACAGTCGTTACGGGTCGTCAGAAGCCCGAAAGTCTGACAACCAATCTTACTAAAGGGTATCGTATTACCCACTGGGTTGTGGAGGTCAGATAGGCACTCTATGTAAAATACTGGTATTCAGCTGCATCCGGTTAGACTGGAAGCCGACCCCAACATAGTTGGGAAAAGGCTAGGCAGATTATGACGTACTTTTAAAGCGTGTATCAGACAGGTGTAATCTTTAAGGGTATGGTATAGACAGACCATCAAACTGAATTAATTTCTCAGTGGGACTAACATCGTAATCGCGAAAAAATTCACAACTGTCCCATACAAATGGTGATTGTTCTGCATCCATACATCTTTCGCCCCAACAACCTACAGTGAAGGATAATAATTTTGCGCTGGTCGCTCTCGATGTGTGTGAAATGAAAGATTGGTCATCACTAATTGAGATTGTCATGTCAAATCTAATTGTCAAAGATGGCAGCATTTTTGATTTTAAGTCGTAAATCGTTTTATTTCTTTTAATTGTTCATTATAAAACGCAGAATGTCCGTGTCTGTCTGTTATTCGCAAAGTGTTTATTAAATTATATTTTTATTTATTATATACGTCAGATGTTTGTTGGTCCTAGGGCCATTTCCGACAATGTCCTTTCGATACCTACTCGATTCATTTGTATGGGACGGCTGATTATTTTTATGTACCGTCCACACCCTTAAAGGAGATTATTCACCGTCCATACAATTTTGGGCTAAATGTGAAAGTAGGTGAAAGATTACGTTTTTCTCTTCATTTTTTATTACTACAGCTATTACTATAAATTAGATTACCTACTTTAATAATTTTAACTGTTTTAGTTAAATTAATAGTGAAAAAAGTATTTTTCAAAGTCGATAAAAGCTCAGGATATTGCCCTACAGATTTGGTCCAATAGTGAAAAGTGAAGAGAATAACATGTTCTAACGGAATATATATATTTTTTTGTTTTTTAGTCGGCACTTTCGTTATTTAGTCCAAAATGAATGATCTCCTTTGACTTCACAATTTAGATAAATGTTGTATAATACTTTTGTCGCCAAAACATGTTGAATTTTTATTAAACTGACTTTCTCTAATCAATAAAACATTTCATTCCAAGCTTGTGCCGCGGAGCGGTAAACCGTTTATCTGAATCACTCAGCTCGCTTCACTTTAATTTACAACGAAATGTTAGTCATCTCGAATTCTGAATCAGAAATATAACATTGTAGAGCAACTTTCAGATCGTGTCTAACATTTTTTCTTTGAGGGAATATTACATACATACTATCGCGGTCTAAAAATGTTTATCAGTTTCAAATTCTTTATAATTTGTTATCATTATAATTGTACTTTTGTGTGTTGTGCTACCTATTTCTTTTGTGTGCACTAAATAAATATTATTTCAATAAAATATACAATCTAACACTAAACAATTTTCTAACTAATATTAAATAAAACTAACTGTACAAATAAACAACTAATATCTAAAATATGGCGTCGAAAAATTCCTCCGCATCGCTGTCGGCTGGTAGTGTACCCAAGAGACTGGCGGCATTGCCACGTTGAATGGCAATGCTTAGCCTCTGACCAAGGTAAAAGCCAGCCCTTGGGTCACGGGAAGTGTCAAACAGCCGTTTCGAGATTTCATTAAATAAATTATGAGCACTCGGACCCCACGGCCCTAGGGTTTCAACCCCAAACGGCTCGAAAATATAATTGCCTATAAGGCTATTATACTTTCGCCGCTTGAGGTTTTCCGCAGCCGCAGCGGCGGCGCCAGCACAGCACGCCGAGCCAGGAAGATGAGATGGCGCAAGAGTATCGACACACGTTGCGTCCCACACTAAAGGCCTACCCATCTTCCATGGAAATAAGGACATGCCGTCCGGTCTTTTGCCATCGTCGCGTGCCAAGCCATTGGGTTCTAATACAGCTGGAACGCCGACGCTGACAAAAGCTCGTCGGATGATGTCATTAATGTTAGCGTGACGTGCTAAGCGACTTGCACTTCGGCTGCAAGACAGGCCGTGGTGTCCGAGGCTGTTGACAACTTCGCCACAGTGACAGCGATGAGGAGAACAACATGGAGCTCCTAGTCGCAGGGAAGCAGCGATGCGGAACGTAGTGTCGTCGAACAAAGTTCCCAGGTTCGATGACGGTAGTGCGTGAAGCCACAACCCGACTCCAACTTACCCACAGCCAGCAGGCGCGCGCGCTCCGCAGTAGTAGCAGACGTGTCAAGTAAATTGTTCTGTACTACTCTGCAGAGCGGCTCATCCCACCGTCTCTGGGAAGATGGATAGTCGGGCGGATCTGTATTCGGGCAAGCGAGTCTCCAGGCATCCATAGCCTCGGTGAAGCACGGCACGTCAAAATTAATCAGTGTGGAGGCTAGGATTTTCCTGATTATTTTCTCAGTACCGTGGACCGAGGATATGAATGCCGGTAAACTAATACTAGAAATTTTGCGGACGCCGAGGCCTCCCATGCGGATGGGAAGAGTAGCTCGCGCCCAAGCTCGGTCGTCCATGGCCACATTTAGGATCAACGTTAATGTATGACGGATAATTTGGTCCATTTGGTCTAAAAGATTAGTGTGCTTCCATAAATGCGAAGCGCGAAGGAAATATGTTAATTTAGGGCCGAAACAGCAGTAGCGGATTAGGGTTATGGCCGAATGCATGTTAATTTGGAACAATCTTTCCGAAACGTCATTGAAATTTTGAATTTTTTCCTCAATGAAACTGGGAAAGGAATCCTCAAAGATTGGAGACCCAAGGAGACGAAGAGAGCTTTTTTCAATAATTCTGATTTCTGGGGCTATTGCGTTAAATTTGGGAAGTGTCAGATGTCTGTCAGTACTGTCCGCTAAGTATAGTTCACATTTCGAAAGGTTGAGATCAAGGCCAATGGAATGAAGTTCATTTTTTAGAAATTTAAGGTCATTTATAACAGTTTCTACGTCGCCTCCCAAGGTTCCATCATCGAGGTACCAAACATTAAATTTGGAATTTAGCTGCCGAATAATTGCTTGAATGGCTAAGCTAAAAATCACTGGCCCGAGGGGGTCACCTTGTTGATAGCCAACAGCAGATTCCAGAAGGTTGTCCCGAAACAATAATTTAGAGGGTTGTCTGTAACATTGCCAAAGAAAACTATAAATTTGAGGTATTTCTTTTTTAGTTTCTGCCAGCAAGGTGTCCCTATTAACAGAATTAAAGGCATTCTTTATGTCAACCTTCAGGATGACCTCTAAGTAATATAATGCTATCAACTACAGGCACACAATAAATTGCTCTGAGCCTTAGGGAGTATTCACGTAGAAAGTTGATAACCGGCGCTGATATTTTGAGTTTGAGTTTGTTTGTTTATTCATTTTAAAAACAATATAATTATTATACAACTAACTATTATTTAACTAATTAAATCCTAAATAAAATTAGTCCTATACAAACACGCTAAAACGCTTGACGGCGCCGACAAGAGCTGTTTGTCAAAACTGGTCGGCGCAGGTAGTTTTCATAGTTTTTGCCAAATCAGCGCGAACCGTCGCCGATAAGCGTCGATAAGTTCCTTACGGCCGGCGGCCGCGTCCTAACTTAGAGCGATAGTTTCATAAAAAAGTGCGACGATCGCGTACTTGCGTGACGATCGCTTTTGGTTAGGACGCGGCTTTAGGGCGATAATAATATTACCATATTATTATGTTGTGTAGGTCAAATGAACATAATTCTGTGGAACCACTGGTATTAAGCGGCATCTGATTATTCTGGTATCGAACATAAAGGTAATTTGGGACAAGCGGCAGTGCACTGACTTTCAACAAAAAAGTTTTTAATAAAGACCGCTTAAAAAAAAAACGCAAACTTATTTCAAACCGCTCCCGCCAAAATCCGCTTGTCCAATGAAGGCGCAGCTTCTAGCTATAATGTTCTAGAAGCCGTCTGAGAAACAGATGAGACGCGTACCTTTTTTTTTGACAAGTCTTCTGATGTCCGTCTCCTAGGCTGCGCATTATGATAATAATTTACGAAACCTTTCTTCTCCTCGAAACCCTATTGTTTTTATCTATATGATGTGTATATGTTAAACATACTATATTGTAATGAGTGAATTTTTTAAACTTTCTCAAGAAAGCACAAATTTTGCTGTCACTAACGGACAAACACAAATAAAAGTACCTAGTACCTTTGTCTCTACAGGATAGTAAAAGACTTGATGTCCGTAAAATAAAAATAAAATGAGTAGGAAGTAAAAAGCGAGTCACTTCTAAACTCGGTTTAAAGTTCTTAAAAGTGTTACGATCGAATAAATTTTGTGCCGTCATAAAGCGGTGCATGTCTCACTACGTGTTTGTGAGGCGGAGAATATAAAACATTATTTTCAATTAAAGTCGTCGTATATTAATATCGCTAATGATATTTTGAAAATTTACCTATCGTTATCCCAACTTTGTTGGGGTCGGCTTCCAGTCTAACTAGATGCAGCAGAGTACCAGTATTATACATGGAACGACTGCCTACCTGACCACCACAACCCAGTTAATGGGTAACACGATATCCCTTGATAAGACTGGTTGACAGACTTTTGTACTGCTGACTACCCGTAATGACTGTCGTAACAAGTTGCTATTTTGATTAGTAAAACAAGATAAATCGTAGAAACGTTCTCCAATGATAATTACTACTCCTTACTAAGATGGCGAGTAGAGCTGGACAAAACAAACGAACTGGGGGCCTAAAACGGCCACATTAGCAATTCCTCTAAAAGCAATTAAGTTCCTGAATTTTGACCTGTCATTAGCAATTCCTCTAATTTGACACAAAAGCAATTCATAATTTGTGGACCATTTTACGAATCTCCATTGAAAACTGGCAAATAGACGAATTATTTCGTAATATGGATTCCACGCAGATCATATTATGAATTGTCAGTTTGTGATATTTTATGATGATTCATATTTTTCTGGAGTGGGAAATTTCCCTTTTTAAGTGGAGAGGCATTTGCCCAGCAGTGCAGAAGCATTTACTCCATTTTTTAATTCTTTTTACCTATTGTGGTACAGTAATCGTATGCTAGGTGCATCGTCTTCACATGTAATTATATAATTGATGTATACAAAATATTGAACAACATTTTTTTTTAAAGTAACGGTGTTGTTTCTTGCCCATTCTTCTCCATACGAAAACTACCTTTTGGAAGGGGCAACTAGAATCAATTCTATTTCTTTGTTTTTGACGTTCAAAAGTGCCTCTTAATGTGCCTACTTGAAATAAATTATTTGAATATGACTGGGATGATACAGGCTGACAGTAACCAGTAATTCTTACAGAATTTTACTCCATCAATGGTGTTAATTACATTTGTATAACGCGTTCATTATTCAATGCTTTATCCACAAAATTATCAACAACAATCTCGAAACATCTCATTTCATTATAACAATTCGCAATACATAAGTGACAGCTGTTAACCCGTTCCCTTCAGCCGACTTTTGAATTCAATTTGTACGGTTGACGGGAGTGATGCAAACGAGATAGGAGGGTGATCTATTATATGGTGCCCCTCCTGTTGATCAGTGGTACTGTGATTGGAGTTTCTATCAACTGGTAACTTGTAATATTTACAAAGCTCAGAAAAGTTGTCTATGTAAAGGAAGCAAAAGAAGTATCTTATGCGGGCCAAATCGTAAACAGACTGATTCAACAGTTTTATCAAATTGGCATGAATGTGTGTGGATTTTTTTTATCAAAATGAGTTTTCAAATGGTATTTGAAGAAATATGAATTTGAGGCGTTCAATTAATTTGATCAAACAGGTTAGTTCAAACAGTTTGATGAAATCAATCTGCCTAGCTTTTCGGGCGGGGTCGGCTTCCGGTCTAACTGGGTGCAGCTGAATACCAGTATTTTACATAGAGCGACTGCCTATCTGACTTCCACGACCCAGTTACTGGGTAACACGATACCTACCCCTTTGTAAGACTGGTTGTCAGACTTTCGGGCTTCTGACGACCCGTAACAACTGTCAAAGATCTACAAATGACAGCCGGGACCAACGGCTTAACTTGCTTTCCGAGTCACGGAGGGGTCTTGGTATGTAAAGATGGTCACCCATCCACGGACCAATCGCGGCAAGCGTAGCTTAACCTGATTGATCAACCCGTGCGTGTGTTATTTTTTAGTCACAAGCCCCTCTTAATTAGATAATTATGTAGTTCCCGGAAATGTAATAGACGCCTCAAAGAAAATAGACGAGGAACTCCGGGAAGATAATGTGTCAAAGAGGAGGTAGAAATGTGTTAAATGAGTTTGAACGTAACCTATCGGATAGGTGGGAGGTGCAGCGGGAACCGTGCACCTAATGCATACAAATTGGAGCCATTCATTTCGTGTTCGTAGCTAAAACGCGCTTTCACCGACACAAAAGTTGATTTTCCGCTGAAATACGTTTTTTAGATGAAATTTTGAGAGCTTGAATATGAAGGTGTCTTTTATTTATGCAAGTTTCCTCGCTCTATCGACTTTCTAGTGCTTTTAAGCACTTTCTCATTTGTTTTCTAAAGTCTGACCAACGAAAGCTGTCCACGATTTATTATCTGTTGAATATTTTACTTCACTTCTAAGTAACATTATTACATCTCTAATTATTATATAAATAATGAAATACTGATGTATGTATCGCATAATATGCCTTGAATAATAAATAATATCGACTCCATTTAAGCAGTGTATAGCAAGCTCTTGATTTTTTAAATTGCCGCCTTTTTTCTTGAACAGTCTTCGTTGGTCAGACTCTAGCTTTGTGTTTCAATGGCTTAGAAGTGTCCTTTATTTTCTGCCTTTATTTTTCTGCTTTAGGTTTCTGCTTTTCTTCAGAAGCAATTAAGGGTTGTGACGAAACTAAAAGTATGAGAGAGGCTCGTACGTAAATAATAACAGCCGTACAGTACAACTATTTTCTAAAACTCCCTCGGCAAATTTCGTGTTTCGTCAGTCGTTGGATTTCTATCAGTGGCCCTTTGCACTTGGTGCAGACCGGACGCTCCGCTCTCTCACGAAATTTGCCGAGGGACATTAAGAAAATAGTTGTACTGTACGGCACCCTAATTGAGTAACACACTTTCAATCACAATTTGAAGAATATTGCTAAACCAATGCTTCATAAGTTCGAAAAATTTGTCTGATCAACAACGTAAATAATGCAATTAATGTTGTTGATCTGTCAAAATGAAAGCCATTGCTACTGTTAGTGTACTACGCAATTACCCCGCAGGCCGATTTTCAATCACCTGATGGTAAATGATGATCAGGCCGAAGGTGGAAGCGAGCTTCACCCGGAAGTCTCAACCACAGAGGAACTGGCTATCTTACCTTAATGCCGAAAAACAACAATGCTGTAAGCGTTGGAGTAATTCGTCAACTCGTCCTACATGCGTACGGCCCATTTAGGACGTTCTTTTGATTTTCTGCATGTCGGCCTAAATGGGCCGTAGGCATGTAGGACGAGTTGACAAATTACTCAAGCGTTGTTGTTATGGTGACAGACTAAGATAAGATGGTGGTAGCTAGCCAGGCAGACTTAGAATAAGCCCTACCATTTACCACCAGCCAAACCGAGCGGAACATTTTGACCTCACTGGGAATCGAACCTCTGGGTCTGAGGCAGATGGTCTAACCACTAGACCACAGACAGTTTCAAAGAGAATAATCATACACATCAAAAGTAGAAAAATGGGTACGTAAATTCTTCCAAGAACTCTTTTTGCTGTCAACGCTTATAGAATATGTATTTATCTACACCCATGCATCCTCTATAAAAAGTTTCTGAAACAGTTAGCTTATTGCCAACATTAAAACAACCAGTGTCATAGTAACCATTATATCATCCAAACGGGTGTTATAATGTTGTACTAAATTTCATAATGCAACTCATTTAAAAAAAAGAACATTGTCATTCACGAGCGTTTCACTAACAAAGCACTGTAATTTAAAAAGAAAACATACATTCGAATTCGAAAAATTCTTGTTCGATATTGGTATGGCAAAGAAACTTTTATAGAAGATTCATATCATGGGTGTAGATAAAGTCTTGTATAGACTGAAAATAATTAGGTATTAAAACACTCATGTGATACTAATATCTTATAGACCCACATTCGTGTTTTAATACCCCTTATTATATAACAGTTGCATAAATAACGATTCTATAAGATTTATTCGTTTTGTTATTACAAGGAAGTGAATAAACATGTCTTTTCTGAGCGTAGTTGCCGGGCCCTTGGATACGGAAATGATTTGCCATAAACGTAAAGCGAAGGAGAAGGAAGGTACGATCATATTTTTTTAAGCCATACACATCGCTTATTTTATGACTATCTGGAAATGAAGAAAGATAAATATAAAATGTTTTATCTTTTCGCAGTTTTTTGTTTGTTTAGTTTAGGTAGGAGTAGGTTTAGGAGTAACCATGGATGAATAAAAAAAGTAGATTCGGCAGATTCGCTCGCTAACATGGAACTGTGTCACTCAAGCCGGCCAACTCGCTGTACGTATGGGTGAGTGTTGACGTTTGGTTGATTTAATGGCCGACCAACTAATGTGTGAATGTGTGCGTGTAACAGTTTTAAAGTGAAAACTTCTTTAGGCGCGTTGAGCACTTTTTGGGTGAACAAAAATCATGGAACTCGCGTCGTCATCACCGTCACGCTTGAAGAAATGTTTTTAGCGCCATCTACCGTCTACCGTTTGAATAACGTTGAGGTTACGCATTGTTGGTTAGTTTTCATTAGTATCGGCAGTCCCCCAAAGACCGCCCCGCGTGTTTTTTGTTAGCGAGAATCTGTCGAGGTTTTGGTTCGTCCATGGGAGTAACTTTGCTGCGTTTCCTCATTTTTATAATTTTTGGGGATAAAAAGTACTCAAAGAATCTAATTTATTATTTTTGAGGATTACAGAATCTTACCCTTTACCCTGCTTGAAATTAAAGGTAAGTTCAGCCTATCACAGTCCACTGCTGGACATAGGCTTCTCCCGATTGCACCTCAACATACGATTCTTTGCTTTCCGCATTTACCTCTCTGCTGCTTCCTCTGGTAGTTCATCTAATATTTTCTGTTAAAATATAAGCCTTTTACGATACCCAGGTGCACAAAAAAGCCCTTTTCTGTACGTAAATACATGTTACAAGTTGTTCACAGGAAAATGTGATGAAGCCAATATGACAGTTTACAACCTGTGACTCTGACATGTTTTCCAACTTCGTTCCCATACATATAGCAGATATTTTACTGTATATTAAAGAAAATTCTTAAGTGTCGTTTGGTTGATTCTGTGTCGAATACCAAGCTACTTCAGATGGTGTGCATTAAAAACAAAACATTTTTGTCTATTATTTTGACTGAAGGTTTTAATTGTGTATTTTGAAAACTTTGACCTTGAGAATGTATTGTTGCGAGTGCACAACAATTATTCATTGTTTTTATAGATTGATAGTCTGTCTAATTAAAGATACTCTTGATTCAGGTGCGCATATCCTTTTAGGAATATAATTATATGTTAGTAATGAAATCAGTCGGTAATTTTGGGAAATCGATGGCAAAAAAAAAATGCATTTGTATACAGGATGTTAGGGTAAACACCGTTATCCTTGAAACCAGTAGTTTGGTGTCATTTAGAGAACGTAAAATCAATGAAAAATTACGACTTTTTTTTATAACATTTTACCACTAGAGCATTTCACCCTTTCACCTATCTGACCGGCCGCGAGCGCGACCCTTCCCTCAGTTAGTCAGCTGTTTCGCTAGCGAGCCCGGTGTCGGATAGAAACTTTTAAAAATCTTTTAATGAAAATAACGTTATTTTTTGTTGTTTCTCGGTCATTTGTTTTTATATTTAAGTCAACTACCCATGGTTTGAGTGACAACGGTGTTTACCCTGATAACCTGTATATTAATTTATTAAATAATAATTTGAAAAAAGAAAGAGAGTCAAATTCTCCACATTTTTGTCGTGATTTCAAAGTTACGTTTTGTAACTTATCTGCCTTTTAGTTTATGGAAAGGCAGTATTGCTTATTGAATGTCCGTTTTATCTCAATTTTCCTTTGTCGGGCTTCAGAAAGTCGCTTAACGATCGTAAATCTTAGTATATGAGGCAATTTTTCTCGGATTCCTTTATGCATGTTGTGAGCAGTTTTATATCTCAGTATATTTTCGTATCTTTTTAGCTTGTACTTGAATTTTCGAAGGGTAAGCATCATAAAAGCTTCATGAAAAAGGCTAGATTTTATGCCGATCACTATTATAAGTAAAAACCTCTGTGACATACGGACAAAGAAAGGTTCCGTATTTTTTTTAGTTCGGAACCCTAAAAAATACCTGAACACCCGATGTTCAGTGTTTGCCATTTTAACTCGATTTGAACTGAGACTAGAGCCTCAGTTCATAGTATCATACGTCATACGGTTAAAAGTGGATCTAGGAGAACATCCTATTCGAATCCAGAGTCCATCTGTATGAAAATTAAAATGAAGTCATTAACCCGACATTATTCTGACGTATGTTCTCAAACAGACAAAAAAAGGAACCACGCTGTTTTTTAAATTACCACTTACACAATGCCGTCGAGATTAACATATTAAGCAAGTATTGTCTGACCTTATGTGAATTTAAATTTTTATCTTCCCGGGATCCATTGTTCTGAATTATACTCGGATTAACTAAACCAACGTATTATTATTTTAATGTAAGCAAAATACTGCATTATAACTATAAATATTTCTAATTTATGTCTGTAATTTTTATGGTGTACATAATAAAGAGTATTCTATCTATCTATCTATCTTATAACAGCCAATCATAAACCAATAGCTTAGTCAGCCTATAATGTTCCCACTGCTGGGACACAGGTCGCCTCTCTTCGAGAGGGAGTGGGCTGTAATCTACACCACGCGGGCCCAGTGCGGGTTGGTAGATGTCGCATGTCTTCGAATTTTTGGTTCTAGGACATGCCGGTTTCCTCACCGTTTTGAGAGTTAATTGTGTTCGTAAACGTTCGGGCGAACTTTATTCCTGAGAGAGTAATTGCAACGTTTACATTGAACAGTTTTTGTGCTTAATTATTCATTTAGGTGACAGCGGATGAAATATCAGCTTCGATTGCCTATGTGGCGGTATCTACATCGCCACATGCGAACTACGCATCAAAGACCTGACGTCACACAAAAATCCTGACGTCACATAAATTCTGCATCGCGCAATTAAAGTTTACCGTGCAGTGGACATACAAGAATCCAATATCAATCATTGGGCAGTTGCCCGCCAGAGACAACACCCGACTGGTTGGAGGATCCTCCCTTTTCTATAGAGGATGAGTGAACTTTACACCCTGTTCCTCATACCCCTAAACCTATGGGTAAAATAAAATGCAGTAGATATATGTCTGGGTGTGCGTCCCACCGCAGGACACTGGAATTTCTCTTGTACCAATTACTAGCGAAATTCTGGTATTCACACCCAAGATGATGTCTCACTATTAGAAACTAAAACAATACATTCACTTGTATACATATCACTGTACTGCAAATTGCAATTTTCACTCAAAGGCATTGCTTATATCTACCATCAGCGAACTACATAAACACTAAGAGATTCAACTAGCCGCGGGCTAGGTCCCGAATCTGGTTGCTTCTGCAACGTCCATCCTGTTTATAATGTTGATGGGAGAATGGTACATAAACATCAGCACAAAGGTCTGCCATTTACAGAAACTGACTGAGTTTGTGAGATAATTATGCCGATATTAATTATGAGTTCCTAAATTGGTTGGGTTCTAATGGCTATCGCATTAAAGTTGTATGGCAATGTTACTCGGTTCAACTAAATGAATAAAAGGCGCAGAATTTAAAAGCTAAATAATAAATACATAAGTTCTTTATTGACATACGCAGGTTACAAAAAAATTGAGACCCTGGCTCCAGGGCTTGGTCTAGACTACCTGTATTCAGTGCCGTAACTAGGGCAGTGCCAGCGGTGCCCAGGCACAGGGCGCAGACCCTGGAGGGGCGCAGAAATGACCAGACCAGACCCCTCTTTGAGTGGCTAGAGAGGCGCCACGGCGTCCTCACCTACCGCCTGACGCAGGTCCTCACCGGACACGGTTGCTTCAGGAGGTTCCTGTTTCGGATAAGGTGGGAGGAAACGCCCGGGTGTCACCACTGTGTGGATCGACCGGAGGACACGGTGGAGCATACGGTGGAGGTCTGCCCTGGGCAGAGCACCGCTGTGTCCTCTTGGAGGCGATTGGCGGCAATGACTTCTCGCGTCCGGCCCTAGTCCAGGCCAGCGAGAGGGCATGGGAAGCCGTCACCTCCTTCTGCGAAGCAGTAATGCTCGCGAAGGAGGAGGCGGAACGCGTGAGATGATATGATATGAGAGGCAAAGTTTGCGCCCTCAAGCCCCTAACCGACGCCGCTGGAGACGCCCTGGGCGTCGGGAATCCCAGGCGGATTCCTGGCCACCATAGGCGCGGGCTTGCGGACGGCCGGCAATGGGTAGCTCCCCGTCCGATAACGACCAATCCCGGGTCGATACCGCGTCGTGTTCCACGCGCGCCTCAAAAAGTTGTCAGCATAATTGGCGGGGTTCGCTAGGACCGATGCCTGTCAGGGTTGCGGGAAAGTCCGAAAGGGTTACCGGGACCTTGGCAACAAGCAACTGAAGGAACAGGGGTGGGTTTTAGTCAGTAAAAGTTTGACACGCCCTTCCGCTCCACCCAGAGCGGGAGAAGCCATTTGAAGATTTCCCACACTCGAAAAAAAAAAAAATAGGGCCACTAACAATACCTATTATTTATACTCAATATACTCAATACTCAATATATTTATTTGCATTCCACAATGTTAACTTAGGTGGTAGGTATACATTAAAAAATATACATTATTTTAGATCATTGTGGACCCTGTCGGGCACAGCAAGATAGGATAGAGGAAGAGGGCTAATATTATAATATTATTATTTGAAAAAGAAAAAAAAAGTGAATGAATAAATGTTTTTCTACTTCTCACTTCCAGTATAATTTTTTTTTTTTTTTTTTGGTATTTGTTTTTATTTATTCATTAAAATATTCATTAATATTATAATAGCATTTATGGATTAGGTATTGTTTTAGTTTATTTATAAATATATCAAATTTTTGTTCATTTTTAATTGCTTCTGGTAATTTATTATATATTTTAACCGACATTACTAAAGTGCTTGTTGAATGCATTTTCAGCTTAGAGCCACCAGGTAGATTTAGTCTATTTTTGTGTCGTAGTGTATATCTAGTTTGTATGTTTTCTCGTGTAGTGAATAATTGTTGGTTGTTTCTAATAAATTTGCATATTTCTAATATATATAAACAGGGAAGTGTTAAAAGTTTGTGTTCTTGGAAATGTGGTTTGCAGCTGTCTGTGTCCTCTATGTTAACTAGGATTCTGATTAGTCGTTTTTGTAGTGTGAAAAGTGTAGGTGCATGTGTACTGTTTCCCCATAATATTACGCCATAGCTTAACCATGCGTATGCATAGGCATAATACGTAACCAGGGCTGTCTGAAGGTTTGTGGTTTTTTTGATTTCGCGGAATTTATTTATTTATACGTGTGGAGTCGCGTCGTCCGTGTATATTCTTCTTACAAATAATTAATATTCTTCATATATAGGATTGCGCAATGAAGAAAGCGTGTAAAGTAAATCTTTAAGTAAGGTTTACGGTTTGCCTTGTCTATTTGTGAATTTTGACAAATATTTTCGAATCAACATTTTTTCACCTAATTTATTAATGCAATTTATTTGAACTTCCTTATTCAAAACTTTACCAAGTACTAAAAATTAAGTATACAAAAACTTAGTTTTTGGATGATAGATTTATTTTTATAGACAATCCATTTTATTGACAGAACCGGTTATGATTAGAAAATATTTCAAGGGTGCGGTTATAGCAGCTCGCACCGGGCGCATAAGACTAAGACTAAGCACTAACAGCCGCACTGGTCGAACCATTGCAGCATTGCCAGGATTGGTCCATGGATGGGTGACCAACTTTAGATATCGAGACTCCTCCGTTGCCTCGGAAGGCACGTTAAGCCGTTGGTCCCGGCTGTCATTCGGGGATCTTTGACAGTAGTTACGGGTTGTCAGAAGCCCAAAAGTCTGACAGCCAGTCTTACCAAGGATTCTTTAAAACATTTCTTCTTCCTTTGACAAGTAATAGTATTTCAAATATAAAGTTTTGACGTATGTTTATTTATGTTTATTGTCAAAAAGACAAAGTAGGGTGGTCTGAAGTTGGGTCAAAGATTAAGATAACTCGGGTCCATGGCCGAAGGGCAAAAAGATAATAAACATAAAGTAAGCCGACTTTATTATTGCTAAACTTAAGTGGCACATTGCTCGCAGAACAGATGGCCGATGGGGCCGAAAGGTTCTGGAGTGGCGACCTCGTACCGGAAACCGTAGCGTTGGAAGGTAGACCGATCCACAAGGCGGACGGATGACGTCAAGGCCGCGGAAATCCGCCGGTTGCGATAAGCACAGAACCGCTCGAAGTGGCGATGCTTGGGGGAGGCCTATCTCGAGCAGTGGACGTCTTTCGGCTGAAATGATGATGAAGCCGACTGCTTTGATGGGGTAATAGTAAAAATGAAATCCTATTATCATATTGCTAAAGTATCTTTTTCGTTGGCCTAGCGCGACGGCTGAACGTGGGTTCAATTCTTGGATCCAGCATAGTATAATTAGGTTTTGCATTAAACCACTCTAAGGGCCAAATTCGATCAGCACCTCTAAACCGCGTTCAAGAGCTATCGTGTCAATATTTCACAACAATGCTGACACTGACAGTGGCACACTACAAAATCTCTGCCTACCCGTCCTGAGAACAGCCTACAGGCGACATGCTTTGTTGACAAGTCTACGGGCAATGCTACTGAGAATCCAATTACTGATACATTTTTAACATTGTTTACTTTCGTTCTTCCGGTTCTTTTCGTTTTTTTACCGATATAACATGTGTCAAAGTCAACTAATTTATTTCAAATAGGCACATTGAAGGCACTTTCGAACGTCAAAACAAAGAAATAGAACTGATTCTAGCATTCCACCGCTACACTTAAAAAAAAAAAGTTTTACAATATTTTGTATACATCAATTATATAATTACATGTGAATACGATGCACCTCGAATACGATTACTGTACCACAATATACGAAAATAATTAAAGATGTGATATCACGATGACTCCTACACTCACAAAAATATCCGCCCGCGAAAACTAACGGAAATGGAACCTCTAATCGAACAATTAGCTGATATTTCCGTCTGAATTATTTCTGTTCCAGACAGATATTTTAGCTAGCCAGTCTGGTAGGTCGAAAACGTTTCTGTGGCATTTAGATTGACCTGAAATCGGAAACTAGCTGGTTAAATTGGTTAGACCTTTGAACTATTGTGGGCACTAAGAATATGGAAAGCGAAAATATAGCTGTGACGTAGATCCGTTGTTTGATTTTATTTTAGAAATTAATTATAATATGTGCTCCGCATTTGAGAGCAGTGGTGGCCCGGTATCGTAACGGCCGCGATTTACGAGTTATATGTCGTAGGTTCGCACCCTGACTGGTGCTTTACTTTGTGTAAATCATTTTATCACCACAGCTCTCAAAATAGTGAAGGAAAACATCGTGAGGAAACCGACATGTCTTAGAACCAAAAATTCGAAGACTTGTGACATCTACCAACTCGCACTGGGCCCGTGTGGCGGATTACGGCCCACTCCCTCTGACAGAGAGGAGGTCTGTGTCCAAGCAGTGGGAACATTATAGGCTGATTATGCTGTGGTCCAAATAGCTGCCATTATATTGACGTACAATAGAATGCCTACGAGTGGGTAGTTTGGGAAATTCCAGATAGCGAAGTGGTAAGAAAATTAGCTTTTATGGTCTTGGGTTCGATCAAATAACATTTCATGTACTAGTGTTTATTATTCAGCACGCGTAGAATAGACAAAATGACAGATAAACAATCACAATCTGTCATTTTGTCTATTCTTCCGTCGACAAAACCCGTTTCTACGGTGGTAATGCTACGCGTGCAAGAACAATGCTGCAAAATGTTCTCAAAATATAACCATCGTAAGAAACATTCCGCCTGATTAAACAATTAGCCTGAGACACATTAAGCTTTCTTTCTTTATTTTTCGTGTGGTTAGTGACTAACCTGGTGTCAGAGTATTTATGCCGCCCATGGACCTCTGACTTGGCTTCACATGCCGTCGACAAATATTTCTCAGGTTTCCTAAGGCCTCTTGCTAACGACCGTTTTTGTCAACAGGCGCACATCAGTCGTCGTCAACACACTTCTATGAAATGACGTGGTCCGCTGCATCGGACCGACCTCAGTCGCGCAACGGGTATGTGCCCGTCGCGTTAACAAACACCCACACTAACCTATTGAACAAGGCGCGTCGGCCCGTCGACCGTTATAAAAATCGGACCGTTGTCCGTTGTCGTTAACAAAAGGTCTCTTCTTCATCGTTTTTTAAACAAGTGATGCGTTAAAGAGCTGTCAGAGTCATCATTGTTGTTTAATATTGACACTGACAGCTCATGAACACAGTTTGAGAGATTTGGAGATCGCTTTCAGCATTGCTATTCTGTAACTATCTCACCGTGAAAATTTAGGTGAAGTGAGCGTGGAGTGAGCTGTCATTGTCATTGATACCTACTGATATTATTGCAGTGACAGTTCACTTCAAGCTCACTTCACCTAAGTTTTCGCGGTGAGATGGTTACAGAATAGCAATGCTGGTCCATTGGTGAATTCAGCCCTAGGTAGTCGGTTTATTCTGGGTCTCCAACGGACTATTCATGAGCAGATTACATAACGAGGTCGCAAATCAAACGACCTACGTGAGTGAAACGTAAACAATCATAAAACGTACCGATAAAGCCTCATTTGAGGGAAATATCCGTTGTTTTCTCTTCATATCCCTACAATTGTTGTTTTCCTTGCAATAAATTCTTATCGCGTGTGTTGTTCCCACAAAATGCTAGACATTGGCGCATTGGGACCTAAACTGTCTTCAATTTTTTCCGGAATGAGCGGAGGTCCCGTGCGTGATAACGTACGGTGGTCATAAAGTGGGATAAATATTTTTTGTTATTTTCGTATTTGTGTGGTAAAAGGTTAGACAACGCCGTAACTACATTGACATATATTTTTTTTTTTTATAAAAAAAAAAAAAAAACAACTGACTTAAAAAAAACAAAAACGTTGAAAATTATCTTTAATTTCGGAAGTCAGTGTTTTTTTTTGGAGGTTGGTTGTCATACGTTTTTATTTATCACTTTTTAGTTGTTGCCTACCCCATACAAATTCGATTATCACTACCTGCTATGTAAATTGACGGATTCACTTAAAACATCGTCGACATATACTAAATGGGGAAAAATACGTAATATTGAAGCTAACTTAAAAACTACGCAACCTAAGATAATAAAATTTATATCAAACGACTTCTGAAGCATGACCTATTAAACAAAAAAAGAATCATCAAAATGGATTCATAATTGGCGGAGTAAACGCGTAATATAACAACGCGTTCATCTGTATGTATTTTTTTGTGTGTACACAAAAAAAAAAAACATACAGACGAATTGAGAACCTCCTCCTTTTTGAAGAACTCGTGTTAAGTTAAGGTTGAATTGAATGCATTTGAATGCAGTGCTCATTCAGTTTTTTGGAACGAAGTTCCTTAACGAGACTTACTGCAGGAGTTGACTGGTAGAAATCGTCACGTATGCTACGGCTACACTTCGCGTTATCGCGATCTTTTCTTCGGCGCTCACTCTCGCACACCCCTCGATTACTCGCTGAGCAACAGAGAGCGCACGCAGAAAAGTTCGCGATAACGCGAAGTGTAGCCGTAGCATTAAGGAAAAAGCGTTAGGCCCCCTCCATGCGAATTTCTCTCTCTGTCTCTATCTCTCTCTCTGAGTCTTTCTATTTTATACAGCGTATGTGTGATTATTGCGTAAAGAACTTTGTTCCTGACGACCCTGTTTTTAAAACATGTTACATTATGTTTTCTCACAAATAAATGGACTATTACTATTACTATAAAACTTTATTCTAAGGTGGATCTTTTATTTTCTAAGAAGTTACTTAACATTAATAGGTTTTTGAAAGCTTACCTCTAAGCTTCTAAATTATGTATTTTCCAAGAAAATACTAATAGTCTTTACCAGTTCCAAGAAAACTCTTAGACACAAAAAGCTAAAGATAACTTAGCTGTTTTTTTTTTCTAGAAGTTTTAGAAAGTGTATTTAAAATGTACATTTGAGAGCGAAAGAAACAGGTTTTTTTTTTAAAAGAATGATGGAAACACGATCCGACATTAAAATAAGTTTTTGCGGCAAAGTTGACAGTTTGCAGCCATGAGGCTCCGGGAGTAATGGCAGTCAGTGGTCTGTATACAATCCCATAAAATATTAAATACGGTAAATAAAAGAAAATTCTGAGTAAATATTTGAAAAACCACAAAATATTTTGTGAATAAATTGATTTGAATAGGTTTTTTTGGTACTTTTAGTACACTGACGCCCACTTGCTTAACAAATCACTACATACCTACACTGAAAACACACAGAGACATACTTAAAACACAAACACGTTTAGCGCTAAACATATTTAAACCATCATTCTGTCTCTGTCATTATCAAAAGATTGACAGAAACAGAACGATGTATTTGGGCCTAAAATATGAAAATAAATTATAGGAATATACCAGTTAAATGCAAACAAATGTCTCTCCTCGTTGCGCGTTCTTCAAATTCAGCTACACGAAAAATTCGCGTTTGACACGTAGCAGTATGTGCTACGGCGTAGCTGATCGGCCATCTGCTACGGCGTAGCTGATCGGCTATCTGCTACGGTGTAGCAGCACATCATCACGTTACGCCATAGCAACAGTGCAACTCAAATAATTTATTTTCGGCCTAAAACTGAAATGGCGCTGCAATACATGGCTTTTAAATCGCGAAAATAAGACTGGACATACTCAATATCTGTATTGCTTTACCATAATGTGTACTTAGGTGGTAACTATATAATTAATATCATTATTGACCCAGCAAAAGGGTAGGAGAGAGCAAGCCCTGTTTTAAGAGATCATTAAGTTGATAATGTGGGAACAAGTTATATTTTACATATATTGCAATTCCGGAGATCGCGAATAAGATACTAACATTCTTATCTATTATTTATGTATTATTTTATCTGCAAAATGTACTTAAATATTTTATCTACACCCATGCTATAAATCCTGTATAAAAGTTTCTGAAACAGTTAGCTTATTGCTAACATTAAAACAGCCAGTGTCATAGTAATCATAATATCATCCAAACGGGTGTTATAATGTTGTACTGAATTTCATAATGCAACTCATTTTATAAAAAGAACATTGTTATTCATGAGCGTTTCACTAACAAAGCACCGTAATTTAAAAACAAAACACATTCGAATTCGAAAAATTCGAATTCACGACGTTCCGCGCCATTTTTATCATGGGTGGTTCATATCATGGGTGTAGTTAAAGTCTTGTATGCAACTGTAAATAATTAGGTATTAAAACACTCATGTGATAATAGTACACATTCGTGTTTTAATACCCCTTATTATTTGATTCAGTTTTACAGTTTTGCAAACATTGAATAATATAGAAGGCATAGTTTTTTTCAGATAAATACTACTATTGTGTCTAAAATAAACTTAAGTGTGCGATGCCCATTTGAAGACAGCCATGACATAAAAAATCCAGTAAAAATAAGACTTTGAGAGTACCTACTTTGTATACAAACTGTTTTGTGATATCTTTTTGCTGCGAGATTTAGTTCGATAATATGTTATCATTGAGACAACATCAAAAGGTATGCCTTTTGATGTAGTCTCAATGATATCTTTTATATCAGTATATTTCGCGACGTCTTTATCTTTTTGTCGTAAATCATTTGACATGAATAGACGTAGAAAAGATCTTTCGGAAGTTCATTTTTGTGAGAGCAACATTTTATATACATTTTTGTTGAATGAGATATATCTAATATATAAAAATTTAACTACATGAGAAGTTACTTGTAAAAATGGTCTGAAATATTTATCTCCCGCAGGCTAATACTCGTACAGGGTAGTGGGTTCGACTCGAAAATTCGTGGTTGATTTTACAAGTAGTTACACAATTATTTAAATTAACAAGAACATTAATTTCAAATGTTTTTCTTTCACTCGGCTGAAATTCATTAATATTTATATTATTGTTTATTTAAGTTCATTCATTATAGTTACTGAATTCGGTACTAGCTAATCCGCGGTACGTCCGCGGGGTACGTCCGCGACTGGTTATGGAGTTAACCTACATAAATAAATCCCCAAAAATTCATGTTTTTTACGGTCAATTTGCAGGTCAGTTTGTATGTTGATCTAAATATGATTTGCGGTCGTAACAAATATGGATTTACAGAATTATAAACATAAGAATCAGCGATACAACTCTCTACGTTCATGTGCATGTGCATTGAATATATGAACTTAACGAGTTGTATTAGTTGTATAGGTGCCTTTGGGAAGGAGCGAGTGGCTAAGTAATAACAGCCTCACGGGTCGATCCATCAGGTTAAGCTACGCTTGCCGGGGTTGGTCAGTGGATGGGTGACCATCTTTACATACCGAGACTTCTCCGTGTATCGGAAAGCACGTTAAGCTGTAGGTCCCGGCTGTCATTTGTAGATCTTTGACAGTCGTTGCGGTTTGTCAGAAGCCCGAAAGTCTGACAACCAGTCTTACCAAGAGGTATCGTGTTACCCAGTAACTGGGTTGTGGAGGTCAGATAGGCAGTTGCTCCATGTAAAATACTGGTAATCAGCTGCATCCGGTTAGACTGGAAGTCGACCCCAACATTGTTGGGAAAAGGCTAGGCAGATGATGAGGTTCCTTTGGAGAAGAACGGACAAGAAACTCCATAAACACTCCTTTAAATAAATAAAAACTTTCAAAATATAAAAAGACCATTATCCATTTCACATCTGACCTCCAAAGAATAGCAAAAAAAGTTTAAAGGCGTTTGTTTGTCCACAACACCATATATCGGCACATAGCTCGATCATGTATGGTACAGTGTAGTGGGCAGACTCCTTTAAAGGAGGGTTAAGCCGCATGGATCGCTAGTTGTGTACGCCATCGAGTTTTCAAACTACCGTCTCCGTTACCGTCTAACAAGGAAACGACCGGAAAACTAGCCATTTTCTCAGATATACGAGTTTCATAATACCGTTCACATAAGCTCACCTTTATAAAGTAAATATTATACCCTGTATGTTTTCCTGGGGGTCGTGATTGTTTGTTTTGCATTAGTTGCACGTGTAACCTTTGTACTGTGGTTTACAGTAAATAAAACACGCTTCACGTGGGTGGGAATGGGGATAAGGGGTTACGTCATGAGAATAGGCACACGCGTTCTCATAACACAGCATTACGCCTTATTTCCCTCAAAGGGGGTAGTCGGAAGTGCATAGTGTTTGTTTAATGCGGGCCATAGTCGTTGAAGTAATTTGATCAAACAGGCTGGTTCAAACAGTTTGATCAAATAGAAAAACGCAAATTCATATTTCTTGATGATGAATCAATATTTTAGACAGTTCTCTAGCCATATTTCATATTTCCATCCAGTAATATTGCCAAATTAATCAAAAAGCGAAATATTTGACATCTATTTGCGACGTTGCCCACTTTCAGCGTAAACGCTCTTAACGTAACATGACGTCAACTTTTTGTCTTAGCAACCCTAAAGATTCAGATTTAATTAAAGTCTCTTGGTAAGACCGGCCCATTATTTATTTGGGGCCCTATTTAAAAAGGTCCAGAGTAAATCAGGGCATACTGAAACCGTATCCCGGTACACATGTTTATTTTTCAATATCCAGCCCGGAAATAAATCACAGGTTGCTTTCCCTAGTCCGCCATAGATTTATGATTCATATCTCTTATGCTCGCTTGGGCAACGTATTGAACCGAAGCGTATAGGTACTGAATCAAAGGACCGTCAGGTCATAAATGAAATAGTACAGAAGGTCGGCTCTATACGACGAGTACAGAAGCAAAGAAAGAAGGGAGAGAAGCAAAGCAGGCGCACGCGCAAATAGACCGTCAGAAATTACTGCCGTGGCAGAAAGCATAGACTGGTTTCTGTGCCTACTTGTCGCATCGTTGCGCGTGCTAAGTTCCCCTTGTAATCTGTGATTTCTTGGATTCTAATCCAACAAATGATCTGTCTACGGTTGCGGACGAAGATTATATTGGCAGAAGTATTGTGAGAGGGATTCATTAAAGTGTTGTTAACGTTTTTTTTCGTGTTTTAACCACAACTTTATAATTGTCGCTTACTTATATTATTTTGATATAGTAATTGGTTTTTCAGCCATTATAAGCATCCAAGCCATAATAATAAACGATCTTACCCCGCGTCCTATTTGGATTTTAACAGTCAATAAATAAATAATAGACGGGTAAGACGATCTTACCCCGCGTCATATTTAAAAGCGATCGTTCAAACTTTTTGTTCGGTGAACCTGAATGCGTGGTCGCCGACAGAGGGTTTTCCAGTTTTCCGACCAAAAAGTGACATATACACGCGACCGATCGCGTATTCGCGCGATGATCGCTTTTAAATAGGACGCGGCCTTAGTCCATCTCTGCCGAACGCCAGTCGCGAGTGCGCTTGCACACAATGTACATGAAGCGTGTCTATGTGTGCGTGCGTTTTGCTTGTTGCCGAGAATCGACCTTCTGTACTATTCTGTAGTATCTTGCGGACGCAAAATATTTGTCGGACGCTCAAAGGTATTTCTTTGAGAAAGGCATTCTTAGAAAGACGTGTGTCATTGGCCTGGTCTTTTTAAATTATTGAAGGCACATATTCGTGCAAAATAAATGTATGGACGTCTAGCATAATTGAGCTAGCATTTTGTAATATTTTATTCATGAGTTGTAGTTAACTTAGTAAAATTTTCGTGCTTTTATCGTATAATTCGCTTTTTTATGTAAAAAATTATTCATATTTATTATAAAGCTATATTGTTATATGAATTCTAAAACTTTTTATTATTGAGATCAGTAATTTTTACTACTACAATTTCGTTTTTACTACTTCAATTTCGTACGTTTTTTAAATATGAATAAAAATAGGTAGATACCTATCGTCGTCGTTGTCTATTGTATCGATAGGTAGTCGGTGGCAAAAAACGAAAATTGAAAAGCAAAGACACCGACTTCCGAAATTAAGGTTATTTTTCACTTTTAAATGTTTTTTTTAAGAAGTCGGTTGTTTTTTTTTTGTTTTGTTTTTGAATGATGAATATAAATGTCGATGGATGTAGAGGGAGAGCAAGGCCAAAGAAGAGATGGATGGATTGTGTGAGGAACTATGAGGAAGAGAAGGGAGTGATAACGTGACGGTTGATAGGTGAGATGAGTGTTGCGCCGACCACAAGTATCTAACATGGGACAAGGACATGATGGTGATAATTCTTTTATATTGTAAAATATTACCAATATCTGTACAACGTAGCATAAAGTAACGCCAAGAGGCTTTGTTATACTTATTTCTAAGAATGTATCTACAAAAAAAAAACTTTAAATTGGTATTCGCGCCATCTATAATCTATACTACAGCACTACGGCGGGCGCATGTCGGTTACCCGAATCCATAAGTTTACTTATCCCCTTACTAAAAATCGCTCAGCGCGCCTAAAGTTCACTTAAAAAATCTTTTTATTTACTTTTCTGTTAAACCTTTTAGCGGAGAGTACCTATCTTTTGTTTAAACATCATCTTTTCATCTTTTTTAGGTCTATGAGAATACTAAATTGTTTTCGATGTAAAAAAAATGTACTCAGCCAATTAATTTTCTAAGTAAAAGTACTTCTGTTTATAGGTACGTCAATAAAATTTCTTATCGTGCGGTGTGTAGGTACTAGGATTCTCTGAGAGTTATATAAAATTTCCAATGCAGGATGATTTTTTTGAACCTTTTTCTATTTTTAATTCTAAAAGGTTTTTATTTCAGTTTGCGTTTTTCGTTTTTGTTCCCGTCGAAAATGTTTAGGTATTTATAGCTAAAAGTTATTATTTCAGGCATCTTGGCTGACGATTTGGAAACAAATAAAACGGAGTTAAATGAAACGGAGCGTAGTGGAGTGCAATTTTGGAGAGCCGAGGGTGTTTTGCATGAGGAAGTGCTAAGTGAATTCGAGAAAAGAGGTAATCTTGAACATTACACTATTTTCACACGAGAAATATACTTTTGTTGATAAAAAATCAGAAAGTTAACTGATTCAGGCGTGACTTTGCGGAAATCCATAAAAATACAATAGACGTAGATAGATTACGTAACCTATTCTGCTTAAATATTCCTCAAGAGTCATAAAAAACCCGTCTTCACAGTCTATGATCTCGCAGAGAATACTTAGATGTCGCTTTAGCATTTCATTACAAGTAGATAGATCAGATCGATTGGTTTAAATAAAAACCTATCGATCCACAACATATCGATAGTCATAAGCCCCCTCATATAGACGAGAAAGTGTCCATACCGTTTCAGTCCGTTAAACTCAGTGAAAGAAAGATAAAATAAACAAGACGTTTGTCTCCCTTTATAGCATAAGCACAATAGAGATAGGTACAGAAGGTTGGCTGCATACTTCGAGCGAGGACACACGCACACATCGACATGCTTCACGTACAGCAAGTGCAAGTGTACTCGCGACTGGCATTTGTTTGAGATCGCCGCCCGCACGTACACGTCTCTATGTGTGAGTCTCTGTTCGCTCATTGTGTGGAACCGACCTTCTGTAATCTGTGGCAAAAGTATGGAATCGTCTTCCGGCCCATTTCACTGTGAACGTTTAAGCAGCCAAAGTACACTATAATCCCACTAATGTGACCCGTAAAGGCCTCGATCACAATAGAACTGTTCCGCAAAGAAGTCAATGGGGTATGGTAAGACGAATTGTGGTCCCCGTATCCGTAAACTAACGGTTTTGTTACTAATGTTGAGAAGTACCTACAGTTGAAGATTTTTGTATTTATCTTTATAAGAAAGAGAGAAAGAAAATATATTTAGTTAGCATAGACTAAAAAGCACACACTATAATATACAAGAAATTGACATTGTGGGTATGTAACCCGCAGATCTACCTACACGTGATTGATTATTATAAGTAGGTACATATTATAGGAAGAATAGGAATTCAATTCAATAAAAATGTACCTAAAAATTTGTTTTAACCCTTCACAGCCCATTTCACCGAAGATATTTGGAAAAGAGATAACAGAACAATAGATTTTTTACTATTCAATGAAGAGACCGAAGATTTTGCGGCTTTCTTGGATGTGTACAGTGTTTCCCATAAGGTTCTGATGGATGATGTTCGTCAGAACGTGGACGAAGCCATGTTGGCAAAATTTCCACCGAGCAAACATAGTACTAATGCGTCAGAACATTGAAGGCGCTTTCTTACCAGGAGCATTCACCTGTAATGTAACAGTTCAGATTCGAGCATGACATCAGTGAGTGAGGTGCACCCAGCTTCTGACGTTTCATAAGTGCCCATGCAGGTTTTTGTGAAATAAAATATTTTGATTTTGATTTTGAACCGAGCATTACAGTGCGTAAGCTGTATTGATACAATTTATAACATTACATTCATCGGGACCATTCGCCTGTAATGTAACAGTGGTGAGTGATACAATTTGTAACTTGAATGCGAATCTTATCAAATCTCGGATTGTTACATTTCAAGTGAATAGTAATAGTAAAGGAGCGCCTTTAGGTGCTGTCAACACTAGCGACGTTCTAGCAATGTAGTCGGTGACAAGTATTGATAATTCAAAAGTTGAATATTTTTTTTCGAATTAAGATTTTTAATGAACTATGGATATCGAAAGTTTCCAAATGTTGGGAAAACAGGAAGCAGGTCGTTTATAAAAACCTTTAGTTAATACATTTATAATGTTTGTGGTCCTTTTTAATTATAGTAAAGCCCACATTATTTTTATTCTTTTATTAACATTTAATACCTATTAAATATTATAATATTATTTCCTTTATTTCATCTATACGCTTATAAATTACATACAACACATAAATATTAGAATATAAAAAAATTAAATTATTTAATTATATTATAATTATTTAATTTATATATTTATCTTATTTTATTAATAATAATAAAAACAAAACCTCGGTCTAACCTTTCGGGGGATAGGGCCGTGATGTTATGTTCGTAAGTACTTAACTAACAGATTATTAAAATTAAAATGTAATATCCTTACCTAAATAAAACTATTAACAAACTAAAATATGTCGTCGCAAAATTCCTCCGCATGGCTGTCGACTGGTAATGTACCCAAGAGACTGGTAGCGTTGCCACGTTGTATGGCAATGCTTAGCCTCTGACCAAGGTAAAAACCAGCCCTAGGGTCACGGGAATTGTCAACCAACCTTTTGGAGATTTCGTTCAACAAACTATGAGCACTCTGACCCCACGCACGAGCGTTTTAACCCTAAACGGCTCGAAAATATAATTACCGATAAGGTTATTTGCCGCTTGAGGTTTTTTCGCAGCCGCAGCAGCAGCGCCAGCATAGCACGCCGAGCCGGGAAAATGGGATGGCGTAAGAGTATCGATACACGTTGCGTCCCACACTAAAGGCAAAGTTAATATTAACATATTCAAGTTACATTTTATCGTCCTTGTAATCCGTTTTTGGACTAAGTAGGCAATAAGCAGTTAGCGAAAGAATTGGGCGTAATATTAAAATAGCCCTTTTCTTGTTTATGGTCCCGGGCACATGTATTTTCTAACACAAGTTACGACTTTGTCCGAAGTTTTACGATTGACCATGAATAAATGCATGTTTATTATTAGCGTCCTTCAAGGAAATAGAGTACCTAAGTTATAGCGTCATGTTATGGTCCACAAAGATCGCCGTGTAAGCGCCGGATTTGCAAAATTACTCTTTGTATGAAACTATCCATAGCGTGATGGCCATATTTATACGGTGGTGATGGACTCGTGGTTAAGTCCTTGCCTCTCATGCGAGTGGCTTCAAAACTGGAATAGTACCAATGCAATATGACTATTTCAATTCATTTTGTACTTCTTATGTTCTTGGACATCACTAAAATCGGTGAAGAAAAACATCGTGAGAACCTGCCATAGACTTGTATTAATAATATCTAAGTATTTATAAAGCAACATTTTCGAGATAAATCAAAATGCATTTGTCGAGATTACAGGCACGTTTCAGATCTAATAAAACTAAAACCCAACTACGACAAAAAAGTCAACTAAATAGGTATAAACAAGACATCACAGAGAGACAAATTAAAAATCCAGAGTCACACTTGTTAGGGCATAAATCGAACAGATTACTTGTGACTCTGGATTTTTAATTTGTCTGTCTGTGATGTCTTTGAAATGGCCTGATTAAGCCATTTCATTTAATACCCAACATGGCATCATTAAGTTTAAGTTCATGACTTTATGTCCTATAAAGGGCGCCCAATAACAAGCGGACTATCAAGACGCTTCCAACGATACGTCATTTTGTCAAATTATGATGAGAAGTTTAGAAATTATGAGGGAACAGATGAAAATACATACATAGATGCATACATACATACATAAAACCCTCCTTTTTGCTACGCCATAGTCGGGTAAAAATATGAGACAGTATATAATATGTCAGTAGATACAATACATTATCATGTAACAGCATAACGTTAAAATGTTATTCCGTTTGCAATCAGTGCTCATTTCAATCTTGAATCCAATTTATGTTCAATACAATACATACGACAGAACATACAGATTCTAGAAACATATTCCACTGGTGACAAGTTATGTATTGGAAATGTGAATAGTATGCCGATGACAGAATGTCGAACACTGTAGACTACAATCAGTGTGACATCTGTGTATATTGCGAAAGATATTTTTTATGGTTTTTTTTTGACTTAGAGAGATTCGACATTTTTCCCCAAATTACATCAAAAACTGTTCAATACCAGTTTTAGAGAACTGCAAAAACAGATTCTTGCGTAGTACACACATATATACATTACTCACACATTATTTTTACCTTTTAATGTTTTATATTTTGTGTTTCAAATCTTTCTTTTTCTTTTAAGCGCGACTGTGTTGTGCACTACTCAAGGACAGGCTTTTTTTTTGAGGTTTGGAATTCATCAAATGGATGGTCAGACTTTTACTGACTAAAACCCACCCGCGTTCCTTCAGTTGCCTGTTGCCAAGGGTCCTGGTATCCCTTTCAGACTTTCCCGCAAATTCAAGGGCAGGCTGGAGTCTGGATGTGTGACCGGCTAAAGGTAAAAGGTTCGTACCTTATTACATGGAACTAAAATATAATATATATCTGCCCGTACTACCCGTTCAGGAAACACAGGCGTGATGTTATATAGTGCAAAGAGCTCCTGGGCCATCCTTCAAGATTCAAGATTATTTATTTGTGGAAACATGAGTACACATACCTTTGTATGTGTACGCTATGCATGCTCTATACAAGTTATTAAATTACACTTTAGTTTAAGTTCAGTCATGTTTGGCCTTAGTGGCGTACAAATATTTTCAGTAATATAAGTTATTGGATAAAGTATTAGATTATATAAGAACAAAATAGTAAATGTTAATTTTGAAAACAAATAAATTAATAGTTATTTATGCAACTGTTATATAATAAGGGGATTAAAACACGAATGTGGGTTTCATGTGATAATAGTATCACATGAGTGTTTTAATACCTTATTATTTACAGTTGCATACAAGACTTTATCTACACCCATGATATGAATCCTCTATAAAAGGTTTGCAATACTAATATTGAAGAAAAATGGAGGGATACGACGCACGTGAATTCGGATTTTTCGAATTCGAATATCATTTTTTTTTTGTTTTAAATTACGGTGCTTTGTTCGTGAAACGCGCCTGCATGAGAATGTTTTTTTTTCAAATGAGTTTCATTATGAAATTCAGTACAACATTATAACACCATGACAATTCTTGACATTATGATTACTAATAACTCCTGAGCGTGCATGTAACGGTAATTATTTTTTCCCTTTTTCTTGACATTTGTTTATTTGTTAATGTTTAATTTTGACATTGTCTTCTAATCCTTATCATTTAAATTATTTTCAATATTTGTACGCTGGAAACAGCAGAATATTATGGACATCATATTATAATTTGTAACACCTTGTAAAACAATATTCTGACAAATAAATTATTACTTACTTACTTACTTACACCCGTTTGAATGATATTATGGTTACTATGACACTGTTTGTTTTAATGTTGGCAATAAGATAACTGTTTCAGGAACTTTTATAGAGGATTTATAGCATGGGTTTAGATAAATATACTTATTGGTTATAGTTACGTAACAATTATTAACATGCCATGCTTTTTACATGCCTCTAGATGTTTGATTAGCACTAAGATTCTCTGTGTCGTGGCTTCCACCACACAGACATTAACATGCACAAACATTTGAGGTGTAGCACAAACCATTCCTGCATACAGATTGCAGAATTTCCCGTTAAGCCAGATTCGGACCGTTTGCAGGAAAAGGAGTCGTCAAAGTACAATGTATTGCAGTTAACAGTTATATTTTGGCATACGTAAGTATGTAAGTAAGTACATAAGACGTAAGTATGTAAGTAAGTACATAAGACGTAAGTATGTAAATTATTTGATAACAGAAAATCTAAATCACATTGTAATTGAAAACTACTGATCTTAACAGCTCAGAACAGTAGTACACACGGCTACACATCAAGCTACAAATTTCCAGTTTATGCTGATCTCGCATTGTATAGGATTTCCGTAAAATGCGAGGTCAGCTTATTCTGGAAATGTATAGCTTGATGTGTAGCCGTGTGTACCTAACTTGTAAAAGAAGCTAAGTTTTTTTATTTTAAAAACTTTAATTTATAAAATGATTTCTTTTAAATTAGAGTTACATACAACCCTCAAATGAATAGCAATCAATATCGGATAGTTTACCAAACTTCTTTAAATAAACAGGTGTCCAATGTAGAATTATTATTTCTGACTGACGGAGATGCTAAAACTACTTTTCAACATGAAAGTTCAGACTCCAGTCCCCTTTGACTCAGCTTTCAACTTTAAGCTTAGTCGATGTGTCATTGTGTCAAAGTAAGTCCAGCTTACTTGAATGCTCAAATTGCCTGCCATTGGTAATAGACTTGGTGACGTCGAAGTTCTTCTTAGTGGTGCAACTTTGCCTTCGGGTTATAATTCGACTTTCTTTGTATAAACCTGCTTTTGAATGAATGGGCATTGTTGATATTATTGGGACTTTTTTAAAAGTTGTGTAGTTTTTTTATAAACTTGAACTTAAACCTTCTTCACCGTAGTAAAATTATGCGTAATGATGTTTCACCATTATTTTGTCATGCATTAAAAATAAGTAAAAAGCACCGTAATAAAATTGTACAAAGAGCGGTCCAAAGAGATAAGGGCTAAAATACTGAATATTATTCAAAGTCAAATAATTTATTTCAAACAGGCACGTAAAAGGCACTTTTGAACGTCAAAATTTACAAGAAAATTGATTCTAGTCGCCCCTCCCAAACGGGAGTTTCGTATGGAGAAGAATGGGCAAGAAACTCAACCGTTAGGTACACTTTTAAAATGTTTTGTAAACATTAATTATATCTGTATACCAGTCTTATCAAGGTGTATCGTATTACCCAGTAATTGGGTTGTGGAGGTCCGTTAAGCAGTCGCTCCATGTAAAATACTGGTATTCTGCTGCATCCGGTTACTCTGGAAGCCGACCCCAACATAGATGGGAAAAGAGTAAGCAGATGATGAGTAATTATATAATTATATGTGAAAGATATTGTGATTAGACAAACATGAAAAGCGATTGTAATTTATAAAGGCAAACTCCAAATTGTAAAATCAAATAGCAATCACTTGAAATGTCATTGAGATTTGAGATTAACAAACAGACTTTAGTAATGATATTAAAGCGATATCTAATTGAAAAATAAAAATACTTTTATTTTGTCCTGTAAATCATTTGAGACTATTTAACAACTTAGGTTCGAGTAATCCCAGACTTTGTTTTTCTCATCTTTTAAGTACGTAATATTTTTCGTTGTAATTTCGCATTTTTATTTAATTTCACAATTTTCTGTTGAACCTTTTAACGGAGCGTATCTTTTATTTAAACAGAGTTTCTTTTAAGCATTTTAGGTCTTGAATATTTAATAGTTCTATCTAAAAAAAAATTCTCAGTCAATTAATTTTGTAAGCAAACGT
Organism: Lithophane semibrunnea; assembly: GCA_947363905.1. Classification (NCBI taxonomy): domain Eukaryota; kingdom Metazoa; phylum Arthropoda; class Insecta; order Lepidoptera; family Noctuidae; genus Lithophane; species Lithophane semibrunnea. The sequence continues at coordinate 13,998,657 of OX376199.1, read as the reverse complement.
AGGTACTTTTGTTTTATATGTCTATAAAATTTCTTATCGTGTACCTTCTGAGAATTGAATCAATTTTCCAATGTAGACATGATTTTGTTGAAACTTATACTTTTTTTTATTCTAAAAGGTTATATTTGCGTAGCTATTTTGAGTTTTTGGGATATCTTTAGGGATAAGTGCTATTAGGACTGGGGTCTTTAGTAAATGTAAATGTGAGGAGCTCGTGACTAAGTAATAACAGCCGCTCGGGTCGATCCATCAGGTTAAGCTACGCTTGCCGGGGTTGGTCCGTGGATGGGTGACCATTTTCACATATCGAGACTCCTCCGTGCCTTGGAAAGCACGTTAAGCCGTTGGTCCCGGCTATCATTTGTGGATCTTTGTCAGTCGTTACGAATTGTCAGAAGCACGAAAGTCTGACAACCAGTCTAACCAAGGGGTATCGTATTACCCAGTTACTGGGTTGTGGAGGTCAGATAGGCAGTCGCTCCATGTAAAATACTGGTATTCAGCTGCATCCGGTTAGACTGGAAGCCGACCCCAACATAGTTGGGAAAAGGCTAGGCAGATTGATTGTCTTTAGTAAATATTTGTTTATTTATAGTTTAAGTTTATTATTTCAGGTATTCTAGCCGAAGCTGAGCTGACAGGTTTACAATTATGGAGAGCACAAGGCGATTTCAATGACGATGTGTTAAATAAATTATTCCACGGTAGAGGTAATCTTGATTATTATCTAATTTCTTTAAATTGTTGTTCAACGTGACGTTTTGAATATGCAGTGTGGATTTTAATCAACCGAAGTTATATAGTCAATCAGAAAATTATTACGATTTGCAAACGGATTGATGAGTGATTTTTACAACCTGTTCTTCATACCTCTTTTAAGAGTATGAGGAATTGTAACGTTCACTCATCCACCATAGAAAAGGGAATTCTCCCTTTTCTATGGTGGATGAGTGAACGTCCGACCAGATGGGTGTTGTGTCTGGCGGGCTACTACCCAACGATTGATGTTGGGTTCTTGTATATGTCCATTGCACGGTAAACTTTAATTGCACGATGCAGGATTTATGTGACGTTAGGATTTTTGTGTGATGTCAGGTCTTTTTGATGCGTAGTTCGCATGTGGCGATGTAGATACCTCCACACTCTCTATAAGCGTAAAACACTCGTAATAAGAACAGTTTTCATTGTGATCATACGAAAAAATTCATTGCTTCATGTGTTGCTAAATAAAACCAGCCTAGTGCGAGTCGGACTCGCGCACGACGGGTTCCGTACCATTATCTAGAAAAACGGCAAAAAAATCATGTCTGGTGTATAGGAGCCCCCTTAAATATTTATTTTATTCTGTTTTTTAGTATTTGTTGTTATAGCGGCAACAGAAATACATCATCTGTGAAAACTTCAACCGTCTAACTATCACGGTTCATGAGATACAGCCTGGTAACAGACGGACAGACAGACAGACAGACAGACAGACGGACGGATAGCTCTCGGACGGATAGACGGAGAGTCTTAGGGATAGGGTCCCGTTTTACCCTTTGGGTACGGAACCCTAAAAAAGTTACCAATGTTAAGTTTTATGAAGGCAATACAAAATGAAATAATAATAATAATTTAATAGTCGATGTTACCATCCCACATGACGTGAACCTCGTGAAAGCTGAGAAAGAGAAACAAATAAAATATCTCGACTTAGCACACGAGGTTGTCGACATGTGGAATGTGAGCTCGGCTATCATTGTGCCGATTGTCGTAACGGCCAATGGCCTGATAGCCGAAAGCCTCGACCAACATCTCTCGAGGCTCTCGTTAGGCGGTTGGATCAAGGGCCTGATTCAGAAGGCAGTACTCCTTGATACGGCTCGCATTGTGAGGAGGTTCCTGTCTCTGCAGCCCTAACCACCAGTAGCTTGGACCCTGCTCCCGACACCGGCGGACATCTATTTTTTATATTTTTAAATGTTTTTTTATATTTTTATTTGAATTTAAGAAATATTTAAAAATGTAAACAAATAAGAAAATAAATAAATAAACGGATAATAATTTAATCTCTATATTGAAATTTTATCTTTTATGAAACAGAAAGCAAACATGAAGAAATTTGGATAAGAGATAACAGAACAGTGGATTTTTTGGTGTTCAATGAGGAGCAGGAAAAAGTAATTCGTTTCGTGAAAGAACATGGAATGAACTATTCGGTCCTGATAGCTGATGTGCGTGCAAACGCCGACAATGCTTTAGTGGAAACATTTTCCACCAGGCGTAGTGGTAAGGTGACAGATTTTTTAGACTATGTAAACCCAGAGAAATTAATTGATAAGCCAATTGACTACCAACTTAAATTATCTGTATATTCAAATCACAACTGTCATTCAACACGGCAAAATGACGTAGAGTGTCCGATTATATAATAAACTAGCTGCGCCCCGCGGTTTCACTCTCGATCCTGTGGGAATATCGGGATAAAAAGTATCCTATGTCCTATTCCGGGTTATAATTTACCCCTGTGCCAAATTTCATCCAAATCCGTTGTGCCGTTTTAGCGTGAAAGTGTAACAAACAAACAAACTCACTTTCGCATTTATAATATTAGTTTGGTCTAGGGGTCGCAAGCGCTACTGCTACAAGGTCCTTGGTTCAATTCCCAGGTAAAGCAGTGTTATTGGGTTTTTCTATCTGGAATTCCTCAGTAGCAGCCCGGAGTCTGGATTAGTGCCCGATTGAAGACAGATTTTTTCGATTATCTCATTTTACTGACATTATTTTTTGGAACATTTCTAATAATAGTCATCAATTCTATTTTTGAAACTTTGTATGAACGGTGCATACGATATTGTAGTCAACAGGCGATGTGTAAATGAGCCACCAAGCTAATATCATAAAGCATAATTTTGTAATTTTACTTTTCTGTACTATTTTACAAATAAAGCTGCGTCTGGAGATGCTTTTACATGGAAAAGCTATCCGTCACTACGCGAGATCAACGATTATTTAAACAAGATGGCCGCCACCTATCCAACGCATTGCAAGCTAGTTACTCTAGGGAAGACATCACAATTGAAACCTATTAATGTAAGTACTAGCGACCCTTCCCTGCTTCGCACGGTTTTTACAACTTGGCAAAACATGGAGATTTTTTAATGATTATGTAAGTTTAATAGTGATGTGCTATACACATACATCTTCCAGAATAAATTCCCTAAATGATTGTGAAAACCGCATCAAAATCCTTTGTCTAGTTTAGAAGAATAACGCTGTCACACAGATAGACACGAAAAGCGACTTTAATTTATAATTTCTGTAGAATAGATGTACATTTTTTTAAATGATTTGGTTCTTTTTTTCTTCTTTTTTGTATTCTATGGTTCCAACGTCTTTTTTTTTGGGTTGGAAATTATCAAGTAACTTCTCCCGCTCTGGGCATAGCAGGAGGGCGTGTCAGACTCTTACTGACTAAAACCCACCCGTGTTCCTTCAGTTGCCTGTAAGTTGCCAGAGGCCACGGTATCCCTTTCGGACTTTTCCGCGACCCCGGCAGGCATCAGCCCTAGCGGACCCCATCAGTTGTGCTGACATCTCTTTGAGGCGCGCGTGGAACACAACGCGCCGTCGACCCAGGCCTGGTCCTTATCGGACGGGGAGCGGTCCAGGGTCTGATTGTAAAAATAGTCACTGGGTTTTTTAAATAGGAGAATGTGTAACAAACTTAATAAATTGTTTATGTCAAAAGCCGGCCTTTATTGAACTAAATGTCATCATCGAAATGATTATACGATAATAAACTTAGGCTGAAAATGCCTCGGAAAGAACGATAAGCCGTTGGTCCCGGCTGTCATTCGTGGATGTTTGACAGTTGTCACGGGTCGTTAGAAGCCCGAAAGTCTGACAACTAGTCTTATCAAGGGGTATTTATCGTATTACCCAGTTACTTGTGGAGGTCAGATAGGCAGTCGCTCCATGTAAAATACTCGTTTTGGTTGCATTCGGTTGAATGCAGCTGAAAACCAGTATTTAACATACTGGAAGCTGACTCCAACTTAGGAAAAGGCTAGGTAGATTGATTTTTGAAAATAAACTGATAAAATAAAAAAATGTAGGTTGTAACCCTTTTTCCGTTCCATGATCCAGATGATTCAGGGCCATTGTTTAACTATCGTGTCTGCTTTGCGGACCGTGAGTGATAATTATGTTTATTTCATTAGAATAGAATAGAAATAATTTATTTGCCAATAATGTAGGTAAACAAATATGATGGTTATTTTGATGTGATTCCCGATACATTTTGCCTTATGGCATGCAAAGCTGATGCCCGCGGATTTGCCCGCGTGGATGTGTGTCGGATATTATTATACTGAAAACATACTCGAGAACCAGTAATTTTTGAGAGTGCAGTAATTTTTGAGTTTATCGCGAACAGACGCGGCGGAGGACTTTTTTTATAATATGTATAAGTATAATACATTTACCGTGTTTTTTATATTTCATCATTTTTATGCAAATATTGAGGATGAAAAGAGGAGAGGCTCATGATGAGTGGCTCGTGGCTATATAATAACATCTGCACGGGTCGATCGAAGGTTAAGTACGCTTGCCGCGGTCGGTTCGTGGATGGGCGACCAACCATTCCCTATCGAGGCCCCTATTAGATTCACATGTTTATATTTTAGATGTTAAAAATATCAAATGGCAACCAGAATAATAGAGCAATACTCGTGGACAGTGGGATGCATGGTCGCGAGTGGACGTCTGTAATATCAACAATCTACTTCATCGACTCTATCGTTCGGAAGTTTTACCAACAGCCTGAGTATATCACCAAAAGAGACTGGTATGATGTTATAATATTAAACAGCTTAGCCGTAGAAGTATTTAATTGAAAGTGGGTACTGCCACTGACTATCTTTTCTGCCGCCAAACAGTGTTTGGTGTGAAGACATTTCAGGTTTATCTCTGGGGAATCCCCCTCTTGGCATAAGATCTTAAGGCATAATAATTATTGTTTAGCATATCGTTTATTAGGTACTCCCTTTCTTCTCCTAAAATTGGTTGTCCGATAACCCGAACCACATCATGTTCACAATTAATTGTTTTATTGAGCTGCAAACAACATTTATTTTGATAGATAACAACATTGGATTGATAAACATTAATTAACTTGAATTTAGGACACATAAGTTTTATTGAAAACGGTTTTAAGTCTTTTGTATATTATTGATTGTAATATTTATGGCAAACAAATTTAGGGCATACTGTATTTAGGGATTTAAATTTTATGGCATGTTATATTATGTGACAGTAACTTCGGGCAAGTTATCATTCGGACAAATGATATTATGACAAAAAAAAATATGGCACTTTAGATTATGGATAAAAAAGTTAGGGAACACAATAGAGAACCCGTTTATTATTATAATAATACTGTGGGATAATAAATACTTAGGCATAATGCTAAGGTTAGCATAACTATCATTTGGTCTAATTTGTTTTGGCATAATATTTATTCATCTATTAACCATGAGAAATAAATATAAAAAATATTTATTATAATTTGAAAATTACTCTATTGGATTAGGTTGAGGTGTGGTGGTGCCCCTGAGCCGCAAACATGTTTGTTTTTATATGAGTTCTAACAGGGTTTATTATTTTTATTCCAAAGAACATTATGTGTAAATATTATTATGCGTTTATAACGTTATGCTTTATAAAATCATGCTTCATTATTATTATGTCAACGGTATTTATGGCAAAACATTTATGTCTAATATTATTATGCGTAATGCTCATTATGCTGAATTTCGCTATGCCAATGTAAATGCCTATAGGGTGGCAACGCATCCGCAATGCTAGGGTATGCAAATGCCAATATGCGGCGGTGAGCATTTACCAGTCAGGATAAAACTACCACTTCAATGTCAACCTTAAATAGACTTCCTACCCAAGTAGGCTGCAGCGAGGAAAACCTCCATAAGTGGGACTTCACGGATAGCTAAGATCTTCGGTGTGTATGCGGCGCCTCTCCACAGACAATGGCTCACCTCCAATCTTGCCCAGCTTGTCCTGGCACCTGCACACGTGAGGACCTAATGGCTGCGTCAGCGAACGGCATTCGCGTGGCTGAGTTTTGGGCCAAACAAATTTAACAACACTCGATGTTTTTGCCATCGACACGCTAAGAAGAAGAATGTCAACTAGAATGAGTTTAGTCGCCCCTACAGGTAGTCTCAGAACTAATTTAGTTTTCACTTCGTTACTATTTAACCGCGACTTCCTGCGATCCAGGATGAAAAGTAGCATGTGCTTCTCCAGGTCAAGGTCTTCCTATCTGCCAAATTTCATGGAAATTAATTCAGCCGTTTTAGCGAGAAAGCGTTACAAACAAATGAAATCAGTTTCACTTTGTGTATTTGTGTGTTTTGATTCGCTGTATTTTTCTTTTCAGGCACATAATACCAGTGCTGAATCCAGATGGGTATGATTACAGTCTGACTAAGGACCGCTTGTGGAGGAAAAATAGACGGAGGATGAGCGGGATGTGCTACGGGGTTGACCTCAACAGGAATTTTGGGTAAGCAGGTTCTTTTTCCATTTTTAGATTGTTGTCCCTGTTGGGGTACTGCGCAGTGAGTGGCTTCTTCCGAGCCACCAGTAAGTTTGAATCGAACTGTACACAACCTGTACTGTATTTACATAAACAAATAAGTAAGTATCCGTGTGTCCCTAATTATTTGAAAGAAAAGAAAGAAAGAAAAGAAATACAATAGCACAGGTTAAAAGGCACGCAATATATTAGACAGCAGATAAAAAAGTAAGGTAAAAATCTAATAAAAAGTGTAAAGTATAAAAAAATTTGCGGGAAAGTGTGCACGGCTGCGCCAGAAAGCTTAAAGCCTAAAAGATTTGAAAAATTGTGAAATTTCGGCCCCCGACCCACCACGTCGTATCGACTGCGTTATTACTTCGTTTTCGCTCAACGTGCTTTATGAGTTTTTTTCTTTTTGCTCTGCTCCTTAGGGTGGTAGCGTGATGTTAAATAACCTTCCTCAAGAATTGGGCAAAAATAATCTAATATTATAAAAATGTTAGCTTAATTTTATTGTAATCGTATTATTATTGTTTAGTAAATGAATTTTGTTTCTGTTATGATTTGGTTTTGTAGCTATAGCTCGCTTTAGTAATTTATTTATTTATTTCAAAATAAGTGTTAATTCTGGATATGCTCGTCTAGTGGCAACCACTGATCATTAAATATGTTTTATCTGCGGATAATCCAGTGGACTGCAGCACTGCTACTAAAGTTTTGTTAACCGTACGTGTAATATTTGGGATCCCTTCTTTTCGCATAATGTTCTTTGTCCCAATATACTTCGGCATAACGATTTTGGCACAATTTGTTTTGGCATACTAATACTTCGGCATAATTTTTTTAGGCATACATTTTATGTTGGCATAATCATCTTAAAGACTAATTTGTTTTGGCATAAATTTGATTCGCATAACGTTAGTAGGCCTAATGACTATTAGCATAATAATATTTAGGCATACAATTAATATGGTATCCTGCCTTTTCGCCGAAAATTGTTTGGCAGATTATTACTTGCCAACCAACGTTTCGCCGATGTTTCACTTTGACAACTAACGATTAGCAAATTTTTGTATGACAACGTTTTATTTGGTAGAATTATTGTTAAGCTGATTATTATAATGACACAAAACGTTTGGGACATTTATCATTTGTCAAACATTTCAATCTTAGGTTACGATAGGTTAGGTTAGGTTAGAGTATGACAAACAACGCACGAGCCGAGCGAGCGAAGCGAGCGTGCCGCGGCAGCGGCCGGCGAAGTGCTAGAAGCGAATTGCTTTTGTAAAAAGAAACAGTTAAGTTAGGTTAGGTCACATTAAAGATAAAGTAAAAAACACTCATTCACTGAGCACTCTTCAATACATTAATTGAACTCTACTTGAAAGTTGGTATTTAAAAAAGTGTCATTATGAAAAGCAGACCAAACGTACAGTTGGTAAATGTGAGGTTGGGAAATAAAACAAAATTATATGATAAGTTGGCAAATGATTATTCGGCAAAATAAAATTCTGCGAAACGTTAGTTGCCAAGTGAAAATCTGGCAAACAATTTTCGGCGAAAAGGCAGAGATCCGTTTTAATATCATTATGCGTAAATAAATTTATGCTTTAGGATATTATGCTTAAAAAGTTATGCTTTAGAACTTTATGCTTAATAAATTTATGCTTTAGAATATTATGCTTAATCATTATTATGGTTAGAGAAATTATGCTTAAAAAAATTATGTCTAAGCTGTTATGCGTAAATATATTATGCGAAAATATAATTACGCCAAACAAAATTATGCTAAGTTATATTAGGTCTTAAAATTTTATGCAAATGGATAGGGAACCGTAATATTTATGTAGTTGTTTATTATCCCTTAATAAATAAAATAAAAATAAAAATATTTTTTCAATTCCGATTGGTATTTGGTCTGCAGACAAAAATTCATCCCAATATATCCTATAGTTTAGTCACTATAGCTAGGAGGAGCTCGTGGCTGGGTTCCCTCTATCTGGCAGAATTTTGATGCTCCGAAATTTATTTGGCATAACACACTTGGCATAATCTTCTTTAAACGAATATATATATGGCATAAAAATCATTTAATATAATTATTGTTTAGCCGAATGTTCATATGTCCGAATTTACAAAGGCATACTTTTAAGATGGCAGAATTTTATTTGGCATAATTACTTTTGGCAAAGCTTAATTTCGCATAATTTTGTTGCACATAACGTTTATTTAGAGCGACGATTATTTGGAATAATTTCACTTGGCATATTAAGAAGATGGCAGAATTTCATTTGGAATAATATTATTAGGCATAATTATTGTCATTTCTATAAAATGTGGTATCCTGCCTTTTCGCCGAAAATTGTTTGGCAGATTATCACTTGCCAACCAACGTTTCGCCAATGTTTCACTTTGACAACTAACGATTAGCAAATTTTTGTATGTATCTTAGGTTACGATAGGTTAGGTTAGGTTAGAGTATGACAAACAACGAGGTTACGATAGGTTAGGTTAGGTTAGAGTATGACAAACAACGCACGAGCCGAGCGAGCGAAGCGAGCGGTGCCGCGGCAGCGGCCGGCGAAGTGCCAGAAGCGAATCGCTTTTATAAAAGGAAACAGTTTCGTTAGGTCCATCAAAGATAAAGTAAAAAAATATTAATAACAATAACTACCTGTATATAATTTGTAGGTACTTGAAAGTTGGCATTTTAAAAAGGGGTTCCCTCTAAATAAGAACCACATAAATGTTCAAAATCAACTGTTTAATTGAGTTCAGTAAGTAATACAAAGTAATACATGCAGAAAGATAATTAATTAAGCATTTAAACAAAAAAACTTTTTACAAAAAAAAAACAACCGATTTCCAAAGAAGACATTAAAAACTCAAAAACAATTTTAATTTCGGAAGTTGGTATTTTTGGTTTTTAAATTTCGTTGTTTGCCACCATCTTCCAAAATTAAAGTTATTTTTTACTTTGTAGTTTCTTTTTTGGAAGAATGACCTAACGAACAAAAAAAGAATCTTCAAAATCAATTTATAATTGGCGGAGTAATCGCGTAACAAACATACAAAAAAAAGCAACATACAGTCGAATTGAGAACCTCCTCCTTTTTGAAGTCGGTTAAATTTAAAGACAATTTTCGTTAAACTAATCTCAAATTAGTTCCTATTGCCTTCAAAAACCCAGTTTCAGTGTAATCTGACTGATTATTTAATATAATTTCTATGCGACACTTTTTATCCAACACTTTTTTTCTTTTTGCTGGTACTGGGGCGCCTGTACCTAGTTTATCAATTTCTATGATTGAGTATTTTATTTCTTTGATTAATTGATTTGATATATTATAGAATCCCACATGATTTGCGCTCACTATGGTATTTATCCTGTGATGCCACGATTCAGCATAATTTTGTGTTCTAGGGATATCCTGGTCGATTAAATCTTTTGTACTCCAGTGGCTAGGCTGATATTTTGGTGGCGAAGAACTTGTTCCCCAAATATAATTATCGCTAAACCATTGTGTAATAATGTCCGCCTCAGGGGATATATTTTTGCGCCATTCATCAAAATACTTTGGTATATCACTAGGCGATAAGTAAGAAAGAGCAAATAAACATTTCATTTCCATGTTAAATTTAGCATCATTACCGTATAGTTTTTGGAAGCCACTTTTCTGTATTTTCCGGTATATTATTTGCCCTAAATGGAAATTGCATCCTTTGATTATAACACTATCGAAATAATTTTTAAAAGTAATTTGGGGTGCTTGTTCAAAGTCCATTATTATATAACGGGGTGATAGGACTATATCAGCGGATGCACAACATTCCAATAACATTTCAATAAATGTATCATAGCTAGCCTTATCCTTATTAGTCATTAGTGCAAGTACCATCGGAAATGTTACATTATGATATACAGATCCATGTATCACATACAGTTGATGGAATATTTTTGGTACAATTTTGAATGTGCCGTCTGCAAGCCAATATTTGGATCGGCTTAGATGATGTAATAATTTATTTGTTGTGTACATAATTATCCGACGTCCGTTCTTTGATTGATCCTTTATAATCAAATCATTCTCCAAATAGTCACAATGTAACTTATTCATATCGAGTTGAAAATCTATTGATTCTGGTTCAGTAATCGCCTGTTTCCCTTTTTTTTTATTTCTATATATAATTTGCTTTAAATTTTTGATTGTTGGTAAATGTGCTGAAATTTCGTCTGATGTTGTAGATAAGCAATCGTTTATTATCTGACTTGGTTTTTTCCCATCGATATGAATGGATTCTTCTTTAATCAAATTTACAATATTAGCGACCTTTGACTTTATAACATCAGGGTCATGATTATGGTTAAGTATTTTTTTGGTTTTCAATGTATGCATATTACTTTCACTGTTATATATGGTGATTATTCTTACGTTACAATTATATTTTTTGTTCCGTCTCATTTCACACAACCAATAGTATTTGTCACTTTGCACTTTATTTTTTTCGTAAATAAATCCATCCATTTCTAACTTAATTCCACCTTTGCTTGATCTAAACACTTTTACATTACTTTCTGCAGAATTTTCCATATTCAATATACTTTAGCTTGATTTTGCTCAACGCAATAAAACGATATGACAACTACCTCCTACTATAGCAAAAGTAAAAATAATTTGATTAACGCCTGATCGGAAAGATCTAGCAATAACCATTATCGTCGTAAGTCCGTGGCGAAAAAAAAATAGTTGAACACTATTATTTTTTCGCCACGGACTTACGAACTTATCAATGGTAAGAAATACAAAATTATTCTAACTATGCATTTTTCGTAATGTGATAGATGAGTCTTTCAATTATTATGGATATGAAAAGTATGCCAAAAGATGATTCTAACTGTAAACTTTCTGAGATATGATAGTTCTACCTTTTAATGATTATCGATATGAAATGTATGCCAAAAGACGATTCTGACAGTGAACTTTCTGCAATATGATGGTTCTACTTTTTAATTACTATGGATATGAAATTTATGCCTAAAGATGATTCTGAATTACAAAATTATGCGTTTTTAATGTATTATAAATGAGTGTATGCCAAACGATTTTCTGCGAAATGAAGTTTATGCTATGCGCTGTTATGCAAAATAATATTATGACATAAAAAGTTCTGCTATAAAGGGTAGACCCCTCGTGGCTAAGTAATAACAGCCGCTCGGGTCGATCCATCAGGTTAAGCTACGCTTGCCGGGGTTGGTCCGTGGATGGGTGACCATTTTCACATATCGAGACTCCTCCGTGCCTCGGAAAGCACGTTAAGCCGTTGGTCCCGGCTGTCATTTGTGGATCTTTGGTAGTCGTTACGAGTCGTCAGAAGCACGAAAGTCTGACAACCTGTCTAACCAAAGGGTATCGTATTACCCAGTTACTGGGTTGTGGAGGTCAGATAGGCAGTCGCTCTATGTAAAATACTGGTATTCAGCTGCATCCGGTTAGACTGGAAGCCGACCCCAACATAGTTGGGAAAAGGCTAGGCAGAAGGAAGTTTAGTCACTATAGCTAGTCAAAGATTGGCAAAACCCCTAGTCGGTCCATCAAAATCAAGATTTCACATGTATGGGCAATTATAAAACGTCAGAAGCTAGGTGCACGGTTCCAATTGGTCGTTTCTGCTGGAGAAGAGCCGGCAAGAAACTCCACGATTACTCTTAAAAATAATTGGCTTTAAAAATATTTTCAAATCACTCATCGCTACTATTTAGTTTGTTTGATAAAATCACGTAGGTATTCAGTTTCGATGTTAAATTTATTTGATACTAGCTGCCGCCAGCGGCTTCGCCTGCGTGTAATCTTTATAAATGTTACTCAGGGTGAATGTAGCTTTCTAATGGTGAAAGATTTATTTAAATCGGCGCAGTAGTTTTTGAGTTTATTCATTACAAACATACACACAAAAATACAAATCTTTCCTCTTTATAATATTAGTGTAGAAGTGTAGACTAGCTTCCGCCCGCGGCTTCGCCCGCTCGATACGTCGATTAAAAGTAGCCTATGTCCTTCCCCAGGGTGCCATCTATCTCCTTGCCAAATTTTGTCGACATCCCTTCAGTGGTTTTGGAGTGAAAAGGTAACATACAGAGAGACAGAGTTACTTTCGAATTTATAATTTAGTATGGATGTTGAATTTGTTTCCAAACTCTCCTATGCATTAATATCGCCAGTGTTTTAATTTAGTGTCACATTGTATAAAAATGTTTTGTCTAAGTCTGCACACGGTCTTTCCCACAACGGTTTTGCCTGACATAATCAACACTACGAGATGGGGACATTTTCCTTCTTTGTATAAAACCCGAATCAGCTTTATTGTTTCACACTTTCTTATTAGTAGCGGGGGACACATTAATTTAATAGTTGTTTTCGTGGTGTTTGAGTTAGTAGAAACTTCGTTGTTCGGAACTTTGTTGATCGGACGGTGTTAGGGGGATTTGTTTGAGATTATATATTAGGACATTGTTTATTTCAATACTCAGGCTCGTGGCTAAGTAATAACAGCCGCACGGGTCGATAGATCAGGTGAAGCTACGCTTGCAGCGATCGGTCCGTGGGTGGTTGACCCTCTTTCCAAATCGAGACCCCTCCGTGCCTCGGAAAGCACGTTAAGCTATTAGTCCCGGCCGTCATTCGTAGATCTTTGACAGTCGCTACGGGCCGTCAGAAGCCCGAAAGTCTGCCAACCAGTCTTACCAAGGGGTATTGTATTACCCAGTTACTGGGTTGTGGAGGTCAGATAGGCAGTCGTTCCATGTTGTTCCCAACATAGTTGGGAGGCTAGACAGATGATGTTTATTCATCTGTCTAGCCAATTTTCTTATCTATTTTCAATATTCAATCAATTATTGCATTCTACAATGTAGTATACAGTGTAATTACCTAATTTAACCTTTAAGTTACCAAGATTCCATATTATGAGACGTCGAAGGCGGAGGACGTGGTGTTGTGGCGCAGTCTGGGAGAGGCCTATGTCCAGCAGTGGACTGCGATAGGCTGAGTTGATTGACGAAACAATGTTGTTTTTAAACAGAATCAAGCATTAATGTATACTCCATTTGAAATATGATTAGAAAAATCAAACCTTTTTACAGTCCGTTCAACCGATTTTGACTTCTATACCGTAGCCATCAGAATGGCATTAAAAGCAAAAAAGGTTACACAATACCAACTGTCTACTGCAGCTGCCATTTGTCATGCCACCAATGCAATAGAAGTCAAAATCGGTTGAACGGACTGTAAAAAAGGCTTATTTAAATGTCTAATCTTATTTCAAATGGAGTACAGATAGCTACAATATTAGGTATCCATCTTACATAACTTTCGGATTTCTTTTAGTAGAAAAAGAGCTTTCAACGTGTCAAGAAACGCTTACTATGTAAAAGCTACTAGTTTTAAAGGAAACGTTCCAATTTAGCTAAAAGCAAACTTTCAAAAAACAAAAGATAACTACAGGCATCTTTTTATAACCAAAATTGGGTCAAGTCCATAATATAAGTATGAAAAATGGATGAGTGGAGGCAAAAAATAATTAAAATTTACAACAAAGGAATGCTACTTTGTATTTAATGAGAAGAGGTCGGCGTTAATTCGGCCAAATCTACAATTAGTACTTTGGGTACGTATTTTGAAGCTTTTCTCTGAATTTTTAATACAATTTCGGTGGCCATGTGGTCTTGGCCACTCATTTTTATTCATGAAGTGTGGACTAGAGACTTTGTTGTATATTTTTTTAAGGTCATTATGCGTTATTGATGACAGTCGTTATGGGTCGTCAGAAGCCTGAAAGTATGACAACCAGTCTTACTAAGGGGTATCGTATTACCCAGTTACTGGGTAATGGAGGTCAGATCGAGTCGCTCCATGTAAAATACTGTATTCAGCTGCATCAGGTTAGACTGGAAGCCGACCCCACGCAGTTGGGAAAAGGCTAGGCAGATGTTGACTAGCGGTAATTGCTGAATAACCAGCTTTCCCAAATATAATTTTGAACAGTATCTTTGGAAAGGCAACCCTATCTTTTTACTCGACTGCGCAACAGCATAGCCAAAGAAAGTTGTGTATTCTCGTATGTCTTGAAGGCAGCAGCAGCATTATCCACAAACTTTTACTTTTAACATTACTTTGTGTAAAAATAATTTCATCACTACAGGGGGCCAAGTCTACTAATTTACAAACGTGCCAGTGGTCCCGCAATGATGAGTTTTTGACAGATTTTGTATGGCATATCTGTCAAAAACTGATCATTGTGAGACCACTGACACGTTTGTAAATTAGTAGACTTTGCCCCCTGTTCACAAAACTACGTAATTGCTTTTTACGTAGACAATAATGGTAATTAAAAAAAATGACACACGTAAGACCTGCTTTATATTTAGTTCAGTTATCATGCAAAGTTTCATGATCTAATTTGAAGTATTTTTTTAATACCAGCGGTTTATAATTCTGTGCAGAGGTAACTTTGGATTTTTTTTCTATAGAGAAAATTTTATGTAATCGTGTTTTCGCCTCACATAAGACCTAGCATCAATCCTCAACTTTAACATATATTTATATCAAAATTAATGCTGCAGTATTTTCGGCATAACAGAGGATCATGCTAAGCAATTTGTGATTGGGTGCGCCCTTAAGCAGGATAGATTATACGACATGCTCTCCAGTAACATGAGACGTAGTCTTTTTATTTTCTTTAATTGATACTTTACACACGACACATGGTTTTATATAGATATACCCATTTTTTAAACCCAAATAAATGTAATAATCGTTTAATATCATACATTTCGTTGAGTGGAAGTAAATTACAAAATGTTTCATAGTATCTGGGATTCATCTTTGACAACGCAATACCTTCTGGTCAGGTGCACGTCATTTGTTTTTAACCGCGTCCCCCCGTGCGGCACAATATAAATATGGCCTGCGGGAACCGTAAGATTGTCACCAACGAAAGAGTCGGTATATTGGTATATACCTATAGCTACAGCTATTATCGTTATAAAATATAACTAATTATCACTTGCTTTAAAAACGGTGACGGAAAACATCGTGAAGAAACCAGAGACATATTTCTCGACGGCGTGTGAAGCTAAGTCAGAGGCCCTTGGGCGGCTTTATAACTCTGTCACCAGGTTAGTCACTACAAACACGAAAAGAAGAGAGCTATTAACGTCGGCATATAGCTATAGCAATAGGTATATGCCGATATAGTGCGCAATGGTCTACCTTAGGGACTAAGTGCATAAACCAAACCCTAACATTAGAACATGCTGACAGTGGTAACGATAATTTAATCTAGATTATAAGCCTAGGTTCATAACCTTTTTTGTTGTTAAATAGATTATAATTATATAAAAACAAACTATGCTGTAAGCCTAAGATGATAGAGGAACTAGTTTTGAATCTAAAAAAGTCAAAGTCAAATCATTTATTTCAAATAGGCCCATTCATGGCAATGTTGAACGCAAAAATTTACAAATGAATAGAATTGATTCTAATCTCCCGTTCCATAAGGTAGTTTTCTTATGGAGATGATGAGATAATGATTTAAAGAACCTCAAAGTAAAGTTCTACAAATCTCAATAATTCACAAACTACGTTTCTCCAAAATAGTTATTCAAGAGAGGTACCAAACTCATCCCAAAACGGGTGTTTAGTTTCGTTGCAATTTGGGGATGTAACGCTAAACTTAGGGGGCGAACGTTATTCCCCACTCGACACAAGTTTATAAATAGGGGCAGCCTGCTCTGTAATATAACGCCAGTTATCATAACATCGTCGGCAGCCGCAAAATGTACAGCCATAGAAATAATTGCGAGGAGAAAGTTCGCTAGTCTCATTAAAATGATATTGGACTAGCTTTTGGTCGTGACTTTGCACTCGAGGTTGAAAGCAGAAAATTACTGTCTTTGAAAATTATCCAAACCAGTAACAGAAGCGCTAATGATAAATAGGAACACATTTGAGAACGAGCGCATTTTCTGAGCAAAATACTATTATAAAGCTCGCATATCTAAAGTACATAACCAGTCTATAAGGCTCCCTATCCATTTGCATAACATTTAAAGACATAATATAACATGGCATACTTTTGTTTATCCTAACAATCTTTACGCATAATATTATTTTCGCATATCAGCAAACGCATAATTATTTTAAGCATAATTTTCACCAATCATAATAGTGTATAAGCATAACATTCAAAAGTATAAATATATTTACGCATAATGACATTAAAACATATTTTTAAAGACATAAGAAATACGCATAATAATTAACTGCAACAGAATAGATACACGTTCATAGATTCTAGTCGTTTCTGACACTCGCCGGCCGCTGCCGCGGCACCGCTCGCTTCGCTCGCTCGGCTCGTGCGTAGGGGCTCACAGTTCTAACCTAACATAACCTAAACTACCAAACATAATTTTTGTAATAAATACGTAAAAAGAACATAACTTTGTTTCCGTTATTTGAATATTTTTTATGCCTTAACACTATTATGCTAATAGTCATTACGCCTAGTAATATTATGCGAATTAAAATTATGGCAAAACAAATTATACAACAAGATAATTATGGAAAAGTTATGGCACATAATTATTAGATCGAAAAAAATATGCCAAAATCGTTATGTCAAAGAATATTAGGGAAAAAACATTATGCGAAAAAAAGGGGTCCCGTCTATAATGTTCCCACTGCTGGGACAAAGGGCTCCTCTCTGCGAGAGGGAGTGGGCTGTATTCTACCACGTGGGCCCAGAGCGGGTTGGTAGATGTCACATGTCTCCGAATTTTTTTGTATGGCATATCTGTCAAAAACTGATCATTGTGAGACCACTGACACGTTTGTAAATTAGTAGACTTTGCCCCCTGTTCACAAAACGCTGATGATCTCGCAAACGTGAGGAAACCGGCATGTCCTAGAACCAAAAATTCGGAGACATGTGACATCTACCAACCCGCTCTGGGCCCGCGTGGTAGAATAAAGCCCACTCCCTCTCGCAGAGAGGAGCCCTTTGTCCCAGCAGTGGGAACATTATAGACGGGACCCCTTTTTTTCGCATAATGTTTTTTCCCTAATATTCTTTGACATAACGATTTTGGCATATTTTTTTCGATCTAATAATTATGTGCCATAACTTTTCCATAATTATCTTGTTGTATAACTTGTTTTGCCATAATTTTAATTCGCATAATATTACTAGGCGTAATGACTATTAGCATAATAGTGTTAAGGCATAAAAAATATTCAAATAACGGAAACAAAGTTATCTTCTTTTTACGTATTTATTACAAAAATTATGTTTGGTAGTTTAGGTTATGTTAGGTTAGAACTGTGAGCCCCTACGCACGAGCCGAGCGAGCGAAGCGAGCGGTGCCGCGGCAGCGGCCGGCGAGTGTCAGAAACGACTAGAATCTATGAACGTGTATCTATTCTGTTGCAGTTAATTATTATGCGTATTTCTTATGTCTTTAAAAATATGTTTTAATGTCATTATGCGTAAATATATTTATACTTTTGAATGTTATGCTTATACACTATTATGATTGGTGAAAATTATGCTTAAAATAATTATGCGTTTGCTGATATGCGAAAATAATATTATGCGTAAAGATTGTTAGGATAAACAAAAGTATGCCATGTTATATTATGTCTTTAAATGTTATGCAAATGGATAGGGAGCCTTATAGACTGGTTATGTACTTTAGATATGCGAGCTTTATAATAGTATTTTGCTCAGAAAATGCGCTCGTTCTCAAATGTGTTCCTATTTATCATTAGCGCTTCTGTTACTGGTTTGGATAATTTTCAAAGACAGTAATTTTCTGCTTTCAACCTCGAGTGCAAAGTCACGACCAAAAGCTAGTCCAATATCATTTTAATGAGACTAGCGAACTTTCTCCTCGCAATTATTTCTATGGCTGTACATTTTGCGGCTGCCGACGATGTTATGATAACTGGCGTTATATTACAGAGCAGGCTGCCCCTATTTATAAACTTGTGTCGAGTGGGGAATAACGTTCGCCCCCTAAGTTTAGCGTTACATCCCCAAATTGCAACGAAACTAAACACCCGTTTTGGGATGAGTTTGGTACCTCTCTTGAATAACTATTTTGGAGAAACGTAGTTTGTGAATTATTGAGATTTGTAGAACTTTACTTTGAGGTTCTTTAAATCATTATCTCATCATCTCCATAAGAAAACTACCTTATGGAACGGGAGACTAGAATCAATTCTATTTATTTGTAAATTTTTGCGTTCAACATTGCCATGAATGGGCCTATTTGAAATAAATGATTTGACTTTGACTTTTTTAGATTCAAAACTAGTTCCTCTATCATCTTAGGCTTACAGCATAGTTGTTTTTATATAATTATAATCTATTTAACAACAAAAAAGGTTATGAACCTAGGCTTATAATCTAGATTAAATTATCGTTACCACTGTCAGCATGTTCTAATGTTAGGGTTTGGTTTACGCACTTAGTCCCTAAGGTAGACCATTGCGCACTATATCGGCATATACCTATTGCTATAGCTATATGCCGACGTTAATAGCTCTCTTCTTTTCGTGTTTGTAGTGACTAACCTGGTGACAGAGTTATAAAGCCGCCCAAGGGCCTCTGACTTAGCTTCACACGCCGTCGAGAAATATGTCTCTGGTTTCTTCACGATGTTTTCCGTCACCGTTTTTAAAGCAAGTGATAATTAGTTATATTTTATAACGATAATAGCTGTAGCTATAGGTATATACCAATATACCGACTCTTTCGTTGGTGACAATCTTACGGTTCCCGCAGGCCATATTTATATTGTGCCGCACGGGGGGACGCGGTTAAAAACAAATGACGTGCACCTGACCACAAGGTATTGCGTTGTCAAAGATGAATCCCAGATACTATGAAACATTTTGTAATTTACTTCCACTCAACGAAATGTATGATATTAAACGATTATTACATTTATTTGGGTTTAAAAAATGGGTATATCTATATAAAACCATGTGTCGTGTGTAAAGTATCAATTAAAGAAAGAAAAAAGACTACGTCTCATGTTACTGGAGAGCATGTCGTATAATCTATCCTGCTTAAGGGCGCACCCAATCACAAATTGCTTAGCATGATCCTCTGTTATGCCGAAAATACTGCAGCATTAATTTTGATATAAATATATGTTAAAGTTGAGGATTGATGCTAGGTCTTATGTGAGGCGAAAACACGATTACATAAAATTTTCTCTATAGAAAAAAAATCCAAAGTTACCTCTGCACAGAATTATAAACCGCTGGTATTCAAAAAATACTTCAAATTAGATCATGAAACTTTGCATGATAACTGAACTAAATATAAAGCAGGTCTTACGTGTGTCATTTTTTTTAATTACCATTATTGTCAACGTAAAAAGCAATTACCTAAACTTTTCGACGCTTTAGAGCCGCTATCGCCCCACTCCGTCTCGTTCTCACTCAGGTCGCGAGTAGTATGGTGCGAGCGGGATAAAATCTGAGGTAGGGTGCGCCCTTAAATTCAGCATTTTGTTTTACTTAGTAAGTACCTCTTGCATAACGCTGTAGGTGAATTCTTGCTTATTTTGTCTACATAATTTGGTTTGGTTATTTCTCCAATTTTTTTTTCATCTTTGTGTTGTAATGTCTACTGCGTTTTGTGATGCGCAGCCCTATCTGAGAGCACGGGTTGCTTATTTTGTTATCTATATTGAGCAGAATACCAAAATACCTTTGATCACAATATATATGAAAAAATCGATCACTTTTATAGCAAAATTCCAATATTCAAAGCATACATACTGCTTTGAAAATTGGAATTTTGTTTATAAAGAAAATGCAATAAAAAATTCATAAAGACACGGGGAATTTTCTTTGTCATGACACGAAATTACATTCCGTTGATACGTTCGTGTGGAAAGGATATATGATAATTTATTTTGATGTTTTTCATGCAAATAGAGGTGGTGGCATTTTCGTTTTTATTTTTTGCATGTTTATGTCAATAAGTAGCTAGGCTTGGTTCTGGGGTATTTTAGAATGGTATTTTTGCTGCTTTTATTATTAATTAGCTTACAAGAAAAATACTACAAAATGAAAAATAACTTATACAGGGTGTCAGTGTAAACACCGTTTTCCTTGAAACCAGTGGTTTGGTTTCATTTATAGAACGTAAAATCAATGGAAAATTACAACTTTTTTTTTTTAAAGAAATTCTACATTTTTCCACAAGAATATTTCACCCTACACGCAACGGCAACGAACTTGCGGTTGGCGGGGGCAGGCGGGGCACGCGGGTTTTTTTTTTTGTTTTTTTTTTTGTTGTTACTGGGTCATTTATTTTTATATTTAAGTCAACTACCCATGGTTTGAGTGACAACTGTGTTTACCGATTTATACCGTTTACCGTATATTTCGGAAGTCGGTGTCTTTGGATCTGTATTTTAGTTTTTTGCCACCGGCTTCCGAAATCATTTATTTATCACTTTGTAGTGTTCTTTTTAGAAGTCGGGTATTCGTTTTTCGTAAAAAAGTTTTTTATTTTTTATGTTAAGTAGTAACTAACCTAACCTACCCCACTCCTATTCGTATATCACTATTTGCTCATATAATACTTATTAATTAAGTAGTTCCGGTATCCATCTGTGGTCTTCATCATCAGTTCCACTTCACCAAATGGTGCTTTCCGAGAACAAATGCACTAGTTATTACAAAAAAAATACCAAAACGCTGTTGTGCTTATAATATTTTAAGAGTTTCCTCGATTTCTCCAGGATGCCATTATGAGATTCTGACCTGATGACAATGGAACTACTTAGGAAGTGGTGGGAAAGAAAAAAATGATGTACCAAATCGGTCCAGCCGTCTTCAAGTAATCGGGGAAAATACATTTTAAAAAAAGATTCCGACGAACTGAGAGCCTCCTCTTCTTTATTTTGAAATCGGTTAAAAACGGCGATTCGTCATACTAGAGGTGTTTTGTATAGTTAATTGATTCAGGCGTGACTTTGCGGAAATCCATTATAAAATACAATAGACGTAGATATATTTAGTAACCTATTCCGCTTAACTATTCTTCAAGAGTCATAAAAACCCTGTAAGAAATCGACACGTGTTTCACCTCTCAACGAGGCATCCTCAGGATGACGATTACCACACCGAGCTCCGAGCCGTGTTCTTTGCGTCCAGCGCTCGGTCTGGTAACACGTCATGTTCTGGTTTGCAATTGGTCATTCGTCATACTGAGGATGCCTCGTTGAGAGGTGAAACACGTGTCGATTTCTTACATGGTTTTTATGACTTTTGAAGAATAGTTTTTAAGCGGAATAGGTTACTAAATATATCTACGTCTCTTGTATTTTTTTTTGAGGTTTTTTGTTGTTATATCATTTTAATGTATTTTTTATGTGTTCCTTTTAAGTTACAACTGGGGCAAGGAGGATAGTACAACAACCCCATGCAGTGAACATTTTTGTGGATTAACTCCTTTCTCTGAAGAGGAAACTAAAGCGTTTAAGGTAAGGAAATATGTAGACAAATATATAAAATATTTATATTTTATAAAATATTGAATAATAGGCAAATAGCAATAGGACAATAGGGCGCAATGATCTAATCAAGATTGACTCAATTGAAAAGGATGAAGTTTATGAGAACCATGTGAAGATCATTAATGGGATATAATGGTTAAAACCGGCTAAGTGCGAGTCGGACTCGCGCACGAAGGGTTCCGTACCGTTATCTATAAAAACGGCAAAAAATCACGTTTGTTGTACGGGAGCCTCCTTAAATATTTATTTTATTCTGTTTTTTAGTATTTGTTGTTATAGCGGCAACAGAAATACATCATCTGTGAAAATTTCAACTGTCTATCACGGTTCATGAGATACAGCCTGGTGACAGACGGACAGACGGACGGACAGCGGAGTCTTAGTAATGGGATCCCGTTTTACCCTTTGGGACCCGGAACCCTAAAAATGCTGAGTAAATTGCTGAAAGTATCGCCAATATCCAATACAGGGTGTTAGGGTAAACACTGATATCCTTGAAACGAGTAGTTTGGTGTTATTTATAGAACGTAAAATCAATGAAAAATTGCGACTTTTTTAAAATTACTTTTTACGTCTAGATTATTTCACCCTTTCACCTATGCGCTAGGGCAACGAACTTGCGTCGCAACACGGGTGGGGGGGCGTGGGAGGTGACCTGACCGGCCGTGAGCGCGCCCCCTCTCTCAGACAGTCAGCTGTTCCGCTAGCGAGCACGGTGTCGCATAGAAACTTTTTAAAATCTTTTAATGAAAATAACGTTTTTATTTGTTTTTACTCGGTCATTTATTTTTATATTTAAGTCAACGACCCATGGTTTGAATGACAAGACTGTTTACCCTTACACCCTGTATACTACCTACTCAATTCAAAGAGATCCACTAGGAAGGAGGTTTCACATCAACAGTCTAACTCCTGAATTCCTGAGTCCAATTGTTTCAGAGATTAGCAGACGGCACACATTATTACGGATACTTATCGATTCACTCGGCTGGGACAAAAGTTTTGTACCCATTGGGAGCAGATCACTATGACCACCGCCAACATCTTCAGATGACCAAGGCAATTTCTCTGGTTAGTTTGTTTTGGCATGTATTTAATCGAACCTCAAATATATCCCATTTTGCGCTCCTAAAAATATTATTGAACACCCTAAAATGATGATTGTGCCTCTTTTTTGTAATCCTCAAATAATTCATATTTGGGGTCCATCCAATTCAGCCAATATTAAATAGCCGAGTTGGAGCGACCAATTTGGATGTAGCGCTCACCTACTCCTGCTGCGGTTGGTCATGCTAGAAGCTAGAAGGATGAAAAGAGGCTCAAATATTTAAAAAAGTGCGCATCATTAGAATGTCAATAAGTTTTTTAGAACATCAGTTTGATAGTTCCCGTATTTCATCGATAAGATTAGGTATGACATCTTGGGCCATGATGAGGTGGTGCCATTCACTAGTCACTAATTAATTAATTCATGCTTTTTTAGATATTTCTAGCCATGGAAATAGCTTGGAAGCGTTAACAATTTATGAATGTGGGGTTCAAATGTATCAGGGTCGCGCATGGTTTCGATTGAGGATTTCTCATTAGTTAGGTACTAATGAGAAATCCCCAATCGAAACCTACTACTGAGCAATTTATCTTTCATCCCAACATTATCATCTATTTTTATATTTATTTATCTTTTATCCTAAGATTATCATCCATTATTATATTTATTTATCTTTCATCCTAACATTATTATGTTTGTTTATCTGTGACTTGTCCAGGTAACTCGGAGACCTGTAACACAGGTATTCCTAGTATAGGCTCCAGTCTGCACAACATCATATATTTTATTGTGACATTTATAATTAAAAAAAAAAACAAAAGCAAATAAACCCAAAGATTTGGGCCAGATCTATAGATTAACCATATTATAAGAGACTTAAAACATATGAACAACTACTAACTACCTCTTCGAGGAATATTTTCAATGAGGTTTTGTTATTTCTCAATTTCAGGCAATGCGTAAAGTTGATAACCATCAGTTCGTTAATCGGGACATCATTGAAATGGGGCAAAAAAATAGTTTTGGAATGGCCATGGATTGGATGTATTTTGCAAAGGAGGTAAAACATTCGTACATTATAGAAACTAGGGGCCAAAATGGCTTGGACTTTATTCCACCTCAACAGATATTGTTAGCTGCAAAGGAAGTCAAGGCTGGGCTCATGAGGTTTGCTGAGGCACTTTAACAGTACTGAAGTAGTTATAATAAAGGTTTTTTTATTAAAAAATGTGAAACGTTCATTTGTTTTTATACCAGAATACCTGCGAAAGGAGATTAATGATCTCCTTTCCATCCATACATTTTTGGGATAAAGGTGAAAGTGCCAAACAAAAAAAAAGCAATACTCCGAAAGAGTACGTTTTTCCCTTAATTTTTTATTACTATAAGCTATTATTATAGACAGAAAACATTTTTTTTCAAAATTGTATAACCGCTCAGGGAATTGCCCTACAGGTTTGGCCCAAAAATAAAAAGTGAAGAGAATAACATGTTCTAACGGAATATATTATCATTTTTTTATTTGATGTTCTCATTGGATTTATACAGTATGTTAACTAACAAAGGGCGTTCCCGTTAACCTCAAATAGTATAGCGTGTATACATGCTAAAAAAAATATTACCATTCAAAAAAAAAAAATTTTTTTTTTATTTGTTTCGTGAAATGTTCACAAAACGATTAAATTTAAACGTAAAAGAAACACTCTGTACACGCACACTTGTATTTCAACGTAGAAAAACAAGTGTGACAAGTGGGCGTGTACAGAGAGTTTATTTTCCGTAACAATTTAATATTTTTTGTGAATATTTTATTATACAAAAACAAAAAAACATTTTTTTTTTAACGGTAATTTTTTTTTGCATGTATAGACGCTATACTATTGCAGGTTAACGGGAACGCCCTTTGTTAGTTAACATACTGTGTATTATTATTATTTTTTAAATTCATATTCTGTATGGTACCTCTTTAGGTCATGAGCTATGCGAAATTTTTTAAGAAATGGCCTAGCTCTTGTTAGGTTAAGGGGGGAGGCGTGAAAATTGTTTCACTGTTACAATGTTTGATAAGATCCTGAGAAATCAGTTCGAATTTGATTTTGTTCGAGTGATAGAATTTAATGGTGGTTCACTTGGGTAATAGTTGACATGTTGGTCACCCACTTGCTCCGCGCAAAATACATAATTATAATTTTTAAAGAAGCAAAATCAATCTGCCTAGCCTTTCCCAACTATGTTGGGGTCAACTTCCAGTCTAACCAGATGCATCTGAATACTAGTATTTTACATGGAGCAGCTGCCTATCTGACTTCGACAACCCAGTTAACTGGGTAATACGATACACCTTGGTAAGACTGGTTGTCAAGCTTTCGGGCTTCTGACGGCCCGTAACAACTGTCAAAGATCCACGAATAGAAAGAAGAAAGAAAGGAGGAGTCTCGGTATGTAACTTCAATTAGAACAAGGAGTCTTTCCGGATCTCATGAAACACAGTAAAGTAGTTCCTTTGTTCAAATCCGGTGATAGTAAGGAACCCAACAATTATAGGCCTGTGTCAATTCTGCCAGTTCTCAGTAAGGTGTTTGAAAAGTTGATTCTCAATCAAATGTTACGTCACTTTAATAAAAATTCCATCGTTCATGACCATCAGTACGGTTACACCAAAGGGCGTTGTACCACTGACGCCGGTGTCACCCTAATAAAGAACATTTTTAACGCCTGGGAGGAAGCACAAGATGCCATTGGAATCTTTTGCGACCTCTCGAAGGCGTTCGATTGCGTCGACCATGATACACTTCAGTTGAAACTAGAGCACTATGGGGTTAGGAATACAGCTCTTGATTTACTAAGATCATATCTGAATGAAAGAAAAGTTAAAGTTCAAGTAAACGGCGTAAACCCATTGGGGTCTGAAATGGCAATGGGCGTTCCTCAAGGCTCGATATTAGGTCCATTCCTCTTTTTAGTTTATATTAATGATTTACCCCAATTACTTCTAACTCAACAGAAGATGGTGTTATTTGCAGATGACACATCATTGAATTTTTAAAATAAATCGACGTTCACAAAATCTTGACGAAGTGAATAGCTCTATTCTTCAGGTACAAGATTGGTTTACGGTAAATAATTTGGTACTAAATGAAAAAAAAAACCAAATGCATTCGATTTAAATTACCTAATGTTAGAAGTAGCGAATGTGACATCATATTGAATGGAGAAAAACTGGAGTTTATTAATCAAACAGTTTTCTTGGGAATCACGCTAGACGAGAAATTACAATGAGGACCTCATATAAAATCTCTTGTGGGGCGGTTAAGCTCGGCCGCTTATGCTGTTAGAAAGATAAGACAGTTAACAGATGTAGAAACCGCGCGTTTGGTCTATTTCAGTTACTTCCACAGCATTATTTCGTATGGCATTTTACTGTGGGGTCGGGCTGCTGATATTGAATCCATTTTTATTTTGCAAAAAAGAGCTGTCAGAGCCATTTATAATCTATGTCACCGCGAATCTCTCAGGGAACTATTTAAAAAGATTAATATCATGACGGTACCTTGCCAATTCATTTATGAGAATATTATGTATGTAAGAAAAAACTTAAATCTTTTTAATAAAATAAGTGATAGGCATAATTTTAATACTAGAAATAAAGATAAAATAGATCAACCATTTTTCAGATTAGCTAAAGTACAAACATCTTTTATGGGGTACTTTGTTAAATGCTATAACAAAATACCTTGTGATATATTGCAATTAAATGAAAGAAAATTTAAAACTCTTATAAAAAGTACACTTTGTAAACAAGCTTATTACAAATTAGAGGACTATATCCAAGATAAGAATGCTTGGAAACATGCTGGTCTTGCTCCATAGGACGATTTAGTGTCTGTACAAAATCAAACTGATAGCTAATTTAGTTTTTATTTATTATTTGTATGTCATAGACTTTTACACTCTGTCATTACTTAAACTCACGCACTGACTTATTAGTACTACTTGTAACAATGTTAGGACTATTGTAATATCGTATACTTTTACAATGTTTGTAAATATGTGAGCACCATATATCTGGTAATTAATTTATTCATTATTGCTCCATTTATAATTCTTTTTACCTTTTGTAGTACAGTAATCTTATTGTAGGTGCATCGTCTTCACATATAATTATATAATTAATGTATACAAAATATTGTAAAACAGTTTTAAAAGAGTAACGGTGAAGTTTCTTGCCCATTCTTCTCCATACGAAAACCACCTTTTGGAAGGGGCCACTAGAATCAATTCTATTTGTTTGACGTTCAAAAGCGCCATATATGTGCCTATTTGAAATAAATTATTTGACTTTGACTTTGACTTTAAAGATGGTCACCTATCCACAGACTAACTCCAGCAAGCGTAGCTTAACCTGATGGGTTTAATTTAACGAAAAAACGAAAGGTTTATCTAAATAAAGAGAATCCCAGTAGAGCAATAAGGCTGGGATATATTTAATTGAAATATATTTTGGAATTAAAAATCCTAGTGCTAAATTAACAGTCTTGTAATACTTGACTTTATCATGAACAATAATTATAGAATACGTTTGTAATTTCACGCCGCGGTTTCTCATCACAGAATGTTAATTTATTACGTGATATAAATTTTATGACGTGATACAATATTGTTTAACCACTGAAGTGTCGAAGCGATGTTATTGGTTTCTCCTTGTCATTTTTATTTCGAAATGGGTATGGTAATTATAAAATTTGTAGTTCAAAATATACAGAATGAATTTTTAAAGGATGGCCAAATCCGAAACTACAAGAAATTGCGAAAAATACTCAAAGAACCGGCACTGATTTTGATGAAAACTACAGAAACAGAACTACAGATCATTCGATGTGAACGTATAGTGCTTTAAAAATACTAGACGGAAAGATGAAGAATTTTCTTATGAACCTAAGATGCTGTCTCAAATTGAAATTAACTTTAAAAATAAAATATCGTTTACTAGCTTCCATCCGCGGCTTTGTCCAGTGAAATTTCGATAAAAAGTAGCATACGTCCTTCCTCAGGGTTCAAAGTATACCCATACCAAATTTCATCAAAATCGGTTTAGCTGTTTAGCCAAAAAAACGTAACAAACAAACATTTATTACGTTACGATTCCCAAAACATAAAGGATATTACAAGATTTAATCACTTTTCTCAATAACCATAACTTTTTGTTATAACAGTCGAGACTACTTTAATTTTAAACATAAATCAACACTAAAATCGACCCAAAAAACAAAGTACGAACATTAATCAAAATCAAAAGTCATTTATTCAAACTAGGCTGAGAATCAGCACTTTTCGAACGTCAAAATTACATAAGACAGTCCCCCCAAAACGCCCACCCTTCACCACTTCCTAGTGCTTTAGCTGGGAAGAAGAAGTGGCGCAACAAACTCCCCAGCAGCACAGCTGTCTGTTCAGTTAGAAAAATTTGATTCTATACAAAAGTTTGCAAAATCATTTACATTATTACGCAACATAAAACATAAATCTAATTAGCCATATGTCAGCTAGCACACGCCAATATACCAACCAAAAAAAAAAAAAAAGAATAATATATAAAAAAAAACGAGAACTATATGTACCTACTCAAGCAGAAATAAGTAGTTAATATAAACATAAACATAAATTAACTAAATAAAAGCCTCTAGGCACAAAGGGCGTGCCCGCTTACATATAGCTATTTATAGCTGCAACTGGAAGTTATAAATGATAAACTAGGACCATCGAAGTAAATAAATAAAAATTAATTACTAATAACATTAACAAAATAACATTAACAAAACCGAGATCAGCAAGACGACCAGTCACCACAAGCAGCACCCGTTCACGAGCATAACGCAAAGATCAGCCATTACCCCCCTCGCCATATTTGAGGGAAGGAGACAACCCGACCTCCGACGCTACCGCAAGCAGTGACATCTAAGGGAGCATGACGAACCTGCTGCCGGTTACTCAGGAAAAAAAAAAATTATCCATTGTCGAGGTCGCAAATCCAAACTTAGAGATATCAAAAGAATAAAAAAAAAAAAAACCATTAAAATAAGGCGTAGTTCGAGCCCTTAATAATTTCTGAACGTATTTCAAGTCATCCTGTGCAAAGTAGCATAATTATTAGAACTTAGTTTCTGGCACATTATACCTAACCATACAGCGTGGCAATGCAGCCAGCCTTTTGAGCACTTTTCTTGCTGATAGCCATGCGGACGAGTTTTTTGATGCACTATAGTGATTATTCCCCCCCGCCCCCCTTTTTATGTACCTGTGTGCTTATTATTTTAGTGTTAGATGTATACCTAATATTGAATTATTGTAATAAATACTCATCAAATTGAAAAAAAAACGATACATTACAATAAAGAATTTGTTATAATACTAAACCCATTGTAAACTTTTCTATTATCCAATGTATTGAGAAGCCATTTGGCCAACGAAACTTTTGGAAGTTTGATAGAATATCGAGATATTCCGTTAAAACTTGGATGAGATATTTTTGGGGGATCTCTCGCATTATTTACGTTTTTCTACTCTGAATTATTTACTAGATTTGGGGATGCTAAGTTGACTTTGTCGTGAAATGGCTCACTGTAAAGCAAATTAACCTAACGGGAAGCACGGAAGATGCTCAATAGTATACCAATATAAATTAGGTCTTCAGCGCTAAACGTGCGGTGTAGTAGATAGTAAATAAATTCATTTTTGGCATAAAAAATGTGTACAAACAAAGCGAAGCTCTTTTTTTTTTGAGGGTGGGAAATCATCCTATGACTTCTCCCGCTCTGGGCGGAGCGGAAGGGCGTGTCAGACTTTTACTGACTAAAACCCACTTGTGTTCCTTCAGTTACCTGAAGGTCCCGGTATCCCTTTCGGACTAACCCGCAACCCTGACAGGCAAGCCCTGGCACCTGCGCTAGGTAAAAACACCTGTGTTACAGGAGCCAGTGTCTTCTTCCAATCAGTAGGTTCTGGATTTTATGCAATTCATCATTTGAATTTACTAGACAAACAAAAAATTATAATTATATAGCAAAATAGCAGTTAAATTCATTATTGAAATAATTATTAAAATAGTTGTTACAGTTCAATTTAAACTTAATGTCGGCTCGGAACATGAGGCGAGTCACTGCGCAGTAACAATTTCATGTGACAGCGGGTGTGAGGGGTGTGGTACTGCGCAGCTAAAAGCCAACTTCCGAGCCGCCATTAAGTTTGAATCGATCTGTAAATTGGTACATGATACAAAAAATTAACAGAGAAGTAAAAATTATGATAGCAAATTAATTTACTATATTTTCGTTCTACATTAATGTGTGAGTGTGAAGTGTAAAGAGTGTGTCATTATCTGCCTGCCTTTTCCCAACTATGTTGGGGTCGGCTACCAGTCTAACCGGATGCAGCTGAATACCAGTATTTTACATGGAGCGACTGCCTATCTGACCTCCACAGCCCAGTAACGGGGTAATACGATACCCCTTGGCAAGACTGGTTGTCAGACTTTCGGGCTTCTGACGACCCGTAACGACTGTCAAAGACCTAAAAATGACAGCCGGGACCAACGGTTTAACGTGCTTTCCGAGGCACGGAGGAGTCTCGATATGTAAAGATGGTCACCCATACACGAATCAGCCCCGGCAAGCGTAGCTTAACCTGATGGATCGACCCTTGCGGCTAAAATTATTTAGTCAAGAGCTCCTCTAGTGTAAAGAGTGTGTGTGTGTGTGTTTAATGTGTTGATATGAGGTGTTGATATCTAATCTACTGAAAATTGATGCTCTTTTTCTAGCTGTGATGCTGTTGGTTGATTATAATAATCTCGGATAAATGGAAAATGAGTTTTTTACTTTAGATTTTATCTTGACTGATAAAATCTAAAATAAAAAACTTTACAAAAAAAAAAAACGCCGACATCCAAAAAAAAAAAACAGTCAAAAAGTAAAAATTAACTTCTGAAGTGCCTGCCCTGCCACCGTGTCGTGTCGCTTTCGTATAAGGTTTTTATGACTCTTGAAGTATAGTTAAGCGGGATAGGTTACTAAATATATCTACGTCTATTGTATTTTATAATGGATTTCCGCAAAGTCACGCCTGAATCAATTAACTACATTCCATTACCCCTACAATTTCTTATTTAAACTTCGTGATTAAGAACCAGCTAATTCTTAAGTTCCAATTTTAATAAATTAATTTGAAACTAGCGCCTGCTCAGCTGAAGTTGTAACAAGATTACATTAATTGAAGTGGAATGTTACATTTAGTTTCAAGTTCTTTCTTTAATTAAACATGCTAATGTAATTTTAACATTTCGAAGTCAGAGGTTGATAATGTCTCACTAGGCCAGGGATCACCAATTAGTTTCATTGGGGGGGTCCGTTTTTAAAATTAATATAACTGTCGCGGTCCGTTTGGTTGACGATAGCAACCAAGATTAAAAAAATATCAATTAAGAAATAAAACGAAAAGAAACTTGAACAATTGTTTATTTAAGATTTTTTAAGCAATATATGATTATTATGAGTGTAAGTAAATCATTATTGCGAAGTTCATTACATTTTTGTACGTTGCTGCGAAAGTACGTGATCGCGATGTACGTTACTGCGAAAGTAGGTATGTGATTGCGATGTACGTTACTGCGAAAGTTCGTGATTGCGATGTACGTTACTGCGAAAGTACGTGATTGCGATGTACAGTCACGGACTTTAATTGATGAGCCACCTTCAAACTTTTCAATTTTGCAGTTTCATACATTCACGAGATTACACGATTAAACACGAACTCAAATCGCACGCTCGTAAACAAGATGACAAATAAATTACTTTTAATCGGAAATATCCATAGAGGTTGACTTTATTAGTTAACCTCTATGGATATTTCCGATTAAAAGTAATTTATTTGTCATCTTGTTTACTTTCATACATTCACGAGATTACACGATTAAACACGAACTCAAATCGAAAGCTCGTAAACAAGATGACAAATAAATTACTTTTAATCGGAAATATCCATAGAGGTTGACTAATAAGTTCTCAATGATAAAAATAAATACAATGTTGCGTTAAGTTTATCCAATCTATTTGATACCGACCTCCTTTGAATTATGGCTCATTAACTCGATAATTATGAAAACATAACTGAAGACAGTGACAGTTGAAATATCAAGATGACAAATAAATTAATTTTAATCGGAAATAGTCTTATCCATAGAGGTTGACTAATAAGTACTTAATGATAAAAATAAATACAATGTTGCATTAAGTTTATCCAATCTATTTGATACTGACCTCCTTTGAATCATAGCTTATTAACTCAATAATTCTGAAAACTTAACTGAAGACAGTGACAGTTGAAATATCGATGTCAGAGAATTTCTCCGTACGCTAACGTTTATCGTTGCTAGGTTACTGTTGCTAGACCTGCAATTGGTTGACTTTGAGTAGTCACTGCTGTCAAGTTTGTAGTTCTACTTTCAGGTTAGCCAACCGGTAAAGATATGAAATATAATTTTCTTCTTCTAATACGAAGACATATGACTTTGCGTGTCGGGAACCGAATAAACCCGATTTGCATTACACGGCTAAAATGCGAACAGTACCAGGTGGCTCATCAATTAAAGTCCGTGACTGTACGTTACTGCGAACCGAGCGCGGGTCGCGGCGCTTCGCTGCCCTTCGCCGCTCTTTCGGTGTGAGTTGACCCTATTGCGATGGCTTATTTTACCATTGCGATGTACGTTGTCGCGCGTCTTTACTGTATGTATGTGGCGGAATATAATAAAAATCTTTAAATTCCATTCCAAAATAAATTTCATAAAAACATCTCACACTCATCTCACGTCTCTTGCTATAGAATATTATATTTGTTCTTAACAATTATTTATTACGTAACCGACCAATTAAGTTGACCTATCAAATATACGGCTTTACCGC
Organism: Lithophane semibrunnea; assembly: GCA_947363905.1. NCBI lineage: Eukaryota > Metazoa > Arthropoda > Insecta > Lepidoptera > Noctuidae > Lithophane > Lithophane semibrunnea. Next base: position 13,965,475 of record OX376199.1, on the reverse strand, counting down.
GCTATATTAAAAGATGTAGGGAAAGTCGGGAGGGGAAGTAGTCTTTATTATATTTGCCGTATAACAAAAGGAACCGCCAAGCCACCCACGAGCTAAACTATTCAGAGAGGTTAACAAAGGATTAATACACCTATTTTTAACCTTTTATTCTGCGTCTATTTTCCGTTTAAGGGCGGATTTCACCAATGAAACTGAACGCGAGCAGCACATCTAAGAGCGGTAGCACACGGCGTATTTTAAACGCGCAGACGACGCGCGTTCCAATGTTTTTCTTCGCAGTCTGAAATCAAGTTTCAAGTCAAGTTCTGAAACGCGCGTCGTTTGCGCGTTTAAAATACGCAGCGTGCTAGGGGCCTTAAACGCGTTCGAGAGCTGTCAGTGTCATTATTGTTGTGGAATTTTGACAGTGACAGCTCTCAAACGCGGTCTATATGTGGTGATCGAGTTCAGTTTCATTGGTGTAAGTGGCTCTTAATGTGGGTTTTTATTCTCATAAATAAATATTGATAAGCACGTGCAAAATATAATCTGTTTTGTTCCGGAAAGTATTTTGTGCCTGTTACTTTGAAAATGGTTACGTGTGAGACTTTTTATAATAAATAGATCTGTCTATTCGACCTCAAATAGATTAGTCTAAATAACTTTATGTACTTGAAGTGTTATTGGATTTTTCTATTAGGAATTTCTCAGTAGCAGCCTGGAGTCTAGTTATGTGCCCAGTTGATGGCAATAGGGTCGCCCCCTATTACATGGGACTTAATCATAACTGGCGAAATGTGGATGTACTATATATATGTACATCTCTGCTCAACCTTTCAGAGAATACAGGCTTGATGTTATGTAACTGCAATTACTTTGAACCTGAGCCTACTAATAAATGATGCTAACTGACGTCACACAAAATCCTGACGTCACTTAAAAATCCTGCATCGCGCAAAAAGAGTTTACCGCGCGATGGACATACATATATACAAGATTCCAACATCAATCGTTGGGCAGTTGCCCGTCAGACACAACACCCGTCTGGTCGGAGGATCCTCCCTTTTCTATGGAGGATGAGTGAACTTTACACCCTGTTCCTCATATCTCTAAAAACTTCTGTAAATTGGTTAAAAAAAACAGTCACTGTTTTATCACATCGACAAAGAAGCACTGTATTCAGGCATTATGTGATGGCTAAAAGAAAATTCTGGAGCCTATTGTTTAAAATGCCTGAGTTTCCATCGCAAAAATAAAGAAACCTACATAAATTAACATCGTATGAATCGAATCCAATCAAGCAAAAAGCTATAGGAATGCGTATCTCTCAACAGTTTGTTTTCGTACGTCGCCGGCGAGCTGGCAGGGTGCGGATTATCGAACTGTGTAATCGGAAACAAAGCCGCTCGTGGCTTCGGCAAAAGAAAACAAACGACATTCGATAAACGGTACTAAGGGAACTCGATTTAATGGCTTCTTTTTTCATGTTTATTATCTTTTATGGGAGGCTGAAGGCTGGTGACACGAGGGTTCGATTCCCAGGTCGGGCAAAGTGTTTCAACCCGGAGTCTGGATTTTCAAAATTTATCTATTTTCGTTAGACGGCCGTATTTCGGTTACAGAAATACATAATGTGTACCAAATTTCATCGGTCTATTAGATTCGGAGCAATTTAGCTGTGACAGATAGACAGACAGACACACGAGCTATCCTATAGGGGTACCGATTTTTCCTTTTGAGGTACGGAACCCTAAAACCTAATCAAATAATTCAAAACACGTCAACTTAAATGAATCAAAATGGACGCCCGGCCAAATAATCTCCCAAAATATTCTCAAAGTGTCATGCACCCTATGATACGTCTAATGCGCTTTCGTTGTATTGAGGCATGTCAATAAACGTATACCTACATCTTTCTTTTAGATGATCTATCAATTTTGTAAATAATCCTAATTGTAGTATACATCTTTCTTATAATCTATCTATTTTGTAAATAATCCTAATAGGGAATATGCATGTGATTCAAATATGGGTCAAATATTTTTTTTTTATAAACTATGTTACTTCAGAATTATGCCTCCATCAATATTTTTGAATAAAATTTATTTTTGAGCGAGATATTTTTTTTTTAAAGTACCAAAAAACTGTGGGTAATTCAAATACTTGAAAAGGCTAAGAGCGGATGTGACGTAACAATCCCGGATAGCAATCAAAATGTCAGTGTCAAGTCAATGTCAAACGTTCATAGAAAAAGGAGTGTTTGACGTTGACTTGACAGTTGCTTGTCTGTTTTCACGGAGTGTGACGTCACCACACCAAGCGCGCCAAATGGAGGGCGTTTAAATAGCCCGGATCGGTTGGATATTTTTAAACATTTTTTTAACTACTTTAAATTGCTTTATTGCCGTCGATTTTTTTTTAACTATTATTTGACGCTAAAAACTATCGAATAAAAAAATAAAAAAAATACATGCATATTCCCTATTCTAGTACCTATACCTATCAAATTCCAGTAGTAATTTTGTTAACGACTAAACAAGTAGAAAGTGCATCAGCTCGGCTTACGTCAAACTAGTGAAGCGAGGAAAAAGATAGCAGCATATACTAGGGCCACCCCTATCATCCAATTTTGCTATACGATACTCACTCTTCTACAGGATTTTGTTTAAAATGAAGTGGAAAAGATGAAACGGTTTTAAATGGTCGAGGAATTTACTCAAAGTAGTTGTAAAGGCAAGCGAGAGATCGATCATCAGAATTATCTCTTTTCTCGTGAACTACGCTAGTAGAGACTGAAATAAATAAATAAATATAAATATTATATAAATTAAATAAATAATATTATATTACAGTAATAGACTGAAATAAATTATTGTATAAATACAATAATTTATTTGATTTTCCACAATAATAATTTAATGTTCCGTATAGCAATGTGTGTTTGGTGGCTACACATTGATACAATATTAGAGAAAAATACATTGTATACGATTAAATGTCGATATAGGCATTTATTATTAGACAGGTCTCAGACCAAATAAAAATTCAAGACAGCGCTGTCAACACTCAACAAAGACGGGAGGCCGGTTTTGTAAACATGTGTGCACTTAGTCAGGTGTAGTTTGATTGTAAATGTGTGCGTGTGAGCGTGTATGCACAGTGTGTGAGTGTGTAATTTTTATTGTATTGTTCGTTTCGTGTTCTTGAGTGGAGACCGCGAATCGGCAAACGTAAGGTAGGAAGCCCTCAGGCTAGGTGGAGCGACGATCTTCGTAGGGTGGCTGGTAGCAGCTGGATGAGAGCTGCCGAGGGATCGAGCTGAATGGCGTGCAATTGGAGAGGCCTATGTCCAGCAGTGGACTGCTATAGGCTGATGATGATAGTATTGTTCGCAGCGCTCTGTCTTGGTTTTTTATTTGGTCTGAGATATAGAGTGTAAAGATCCAACACGAACCCGTCATCTCCGCATTCTGCACATCAAACTAAGTAACTACCATGTGCAAAAATAATTACTGGGTGACGACATTTAATTTTGGGGTGAAAATTCATTGTTTACGTCAAAAAAAAGTTGAGACTTTACCTTCAACATCTCCGTAAGCAGAAGGTACCCAGGAATGGTCTGGTACAAAAAAAATATCATAATAACGGGAAGAACAAGTGGCTATCGGCTTCGCTAAGGGTATTTTTTACACCCGTTATCTTTAAGAGGCTTTCTGTACCGATTTAGTGTCCGTCAGTTAATTATTTCATAGCTGCTTCTAAAGCCAGAGAGTGCCTCGTTCTTCTAGTGGTTCGTATCGTATTACCGTATCTATCTGTTATAAAATAACAGCATGTCATTTTTGTACGGATGATAAATACGTATTTAACTCAATTGAATATCTTCTTTATGTCTTTTCGTTAAAGTTGAAAATCGTATCCGAAGTTCTAACAGTAACAGCCGCGGTGACGGTCTTGAGGATCTGTGATTTTAAGTAACAGATATTTTTTTATCGTTAGGCGCAATTGCTATCTGCTATTTTTTAATATCTGTGACGATAAATACGCCTCACTCCTAGCCACCACTGCTGAACATGAGGTCCTGGGTTCGATTCCCGGGACGGACAAAGTGATATTGGGTTTTTCTAGGCCGACCTCATCTAGCTTATTTTAAATATTCTTCAATATGACGTGTAAAAGTGATTCCGACATCCTATTTACAGAATAAACTATTCCATTTCATGTCTATCTGGAATTTCTCAGTACCAGGCTGGAGTCTGGTTTTGTGGATTGATGGCAATAGGCTCGCCACTTATGGCGAAATGTGGGTGTACCTACTATTGGTACACCTCTGCCCAACCCTTTGGGGAAACAATGCGTGATATTGGTGACGTTGGTTTTTGTACGTCATAATATGAGTATTGGTTTTGAACATAATTTCATAATGATTTAAAATAAATCTTTTGGGTTTCCACTTAGCATTTGCGGGAAAGTCCGAAAGGGATACCGGGACCCTTGGCAACAGGCAACTGAAGGAACATGGGTGGGTTTTAGTCAGTAAAAGTCTGACACGCCCTCCCGGTCCGCCCAGAGCGGGAGAAGTCATTTGAAAAAGGTTTCCACTTAGCAACTACTGACTATCAAGTTAAAAAAAAATAGTTTTTTGCAACCGACACGATATTGCGTAACACTCGTCGCCTAGCCTATATACTGAAAGCGCTTTATCTTTACAATAGCGTATTCAAAAACAGGCTGCTGTAAGCGGCTTACGTTTGTGGTTATGTGACGCGCGCGCATTGTTTGCATGCATTTATTTTTAGAACAATGCCGTGTTTGCCCACTGCATTTTGCGCCTACGCGAAATATCTGGAAATTAGTCCGACGTAACCGATAACGAAAGGATTTGTTAAAAATATGTTGGTTATTTTTGTGTCGGGTTTTTTGCGAACATAATGAACTTACTTTGGCTATAATAGAGCGACAGTTGGAAGGTAATACAACGAAAGAATAGCTTATTACAAATTGAACCAATCTCTTTCCACACGTGGGTTGTGTTAATTAAAAAAAAAAAACCGGTGATCGCCGATAGTGGGGATGTAAAGAGTTGCTACCCATCTTTTGAAAGTTATTCCACCATCGCATTTTACCATAAACGATGTGCAAAGAAAACAAATTAATTTATTCCAAGAAAATTTGCCAAAGCCACATATTTTTTAGGGTTTAGGGGTATGAGGAACAGGGTGTAAAGTTCACTCATCCACCATAGAAAGGGGAGGATCCCCCGACCAGACGGGTGTTGTGTCTGGCGGGCAACTGCCCAAAGATTGATGTTGGTTTCATGCATATTAGGTATTATGTCCATCGCGCGGTAAACTCTAATTGCACGATGCAGGATTAATGTGCCGTCAGAATTTTTGTGTGACGTCAGGTCTTTGATGCGTAGTGCGTATGTGGCGATGTACTTAGATACCGCCACAAGGGTTTTGTAGCCAAAGGGTACCAAACGGAACCCTATTACTGAGCCTCCGCTGTCCGTCTGCCCGGCCGTCTGTCCATCACGGGCTGTATCTCATGAACAGGTAGACATTTAAAATGACATGACCAGTGGGACTATGGACGCCTGCATAAGTGTTAAAATCAATGTGCAGCAAATATTGTTTTATTTTCGCAATTGTTGTATTCTACAGTTTCCAGATAAAAAAGTTTTACGAGTCTAAAAGATCAGGAAACTGAGAAAAATAAAGATAAGTATTCACTAAATAACTCTGCTTTTCGATATGAGATGGCGCTAAGCGTTGTGGTTATCGAGTTTAAGACAAGTTTTTGACATTGATTGTCGCTGAGATGAGACTGCGACTTGACGTTTTTAGGGTTCTCTATTGTATTCCCTAACTTTTTTATCCATAATCTAAAGAGCCATAATTTTTTTTGTCATAATCATCATTTGTCCGAATGCTAACTTGCCCGATCTTACTGACACATAATATCACATGCCGTAAAATTGAAATCCCTAAATACAGTATGCCCTAAATTTGTTTGCCATAAATATTACAATCAATAATATAGAAAAAGACTTAAAATCGTTTTCAATAAAACTTATGTGTCCTAAATTCAAATTAATGAATGTTTATTTATCGATATATTATTTTTAAAAAAAATTTTATTTGCAGTTCAATAAAACAATTAATTGTGAACATGTCGTATTTATTTCCCTGTAAGAAGCATGCAAACAAGCATACACCATGCATACAAGCATACACCATGCATGCAAGCAAGCATGTACCATGCAAGCAAGCATGCAGCATTCAAGCGAGCATGCAAGCAAGCATCCAGCATGCAAGCGAGCATGCAACATGCAGCAGGCATGGTTTCTGTCACGGCTCCGGCGCTGCGGGGCTCCGAAGGTCCCACGCAAGCTTATCGTCGCAGATGGTTTAACGCTCACAACCGCAGCTTCGGCTCAGCTGCAGCGGCGAGCGTTACAACCACCTGCTCCTCAACTCGCGGGCCGCCTCGCTCCTCCGCGCCTACGCGATTTTAAATTACTTTCTAGGGGTAGGGCATACAAGACTACGTGGAGTCGGATTTACAGCGATTCGTTATTGTCACTAAAACCTCATTTTTAGCAAATGTTTTAGGACTAACAATTTTATTACAAATGAACATTCGGAATAATACACATTTTAAAATACAATACTTAGGAAATATGACTTTATTTCATGCAAAATTAGGAGATTCAATTATTATAGTACTCGATATTATGACAGAATAGTATTAGAAGTGTTTAATTATGTTATTATTAAACAAACACAGTTAAAAAAGGTAGGTATAATAAAATATCAATTCAAAAATATTTTTTTGTGAATCGATTTTTCATGCTTTGACTTTGGGCATTTTATGTAAAAGATTGCTACCATAATATATTGTGCCTTTGGTCCCGCCACTAATGTCAGATGCATTGTCAAAGAAATAACAGTCCTTTATACACAGTGATTACCTGTTATGGTGTTCGATCGTCACAAATATCAATAAAAACCTAACCTGTAGGCGTGTAAATAAATCAAATTAATTATAAACAAAACATGCAATATATAATTATATTCCATGTCATTTATTCTCTTGATCGAAAATAACTCGTTCTTAGTTTATTTTTCCTATACTATGTGTAGTTTATTATGGTTACCGGATGGTTATAGATACAATGGAACGTCAAAATCGGGAAGTACTTATAGAGTGCGTTTCATCATTATAGTTCCTATGCCGTAATGTTGGCACTTTAACAACGGACGTATTAGGTGGCGCCGTAACGTACAAATGTTCGTCCTAAAACAGTGGAACCAACATTACGGCATAGGAACTATTTGATGAAACGCACTCTAAAAGAAAAGCGGAAGCAATTAAAATACTGTTTTTTCAGATATTTTAACCTTGGCTTTATTCGGAATAATTTATCCATGATAAATTCGATCTTTTTTTTAAATCTTAGTGTATTTACTGTAATCCTGCATAAGTTCCCAAATTCGAATGCAGGAACTGGTCATGTCCTTTTCACAGATTATATATTTCCATAATAAAAATGAAATAAAGTTAATAATAGGGGTCTCTATACAAGAAACTTGTTTTATTTGGCGTTTTTTTGCCCGATTTTAATACTGTACGGAAGGGTGTACTATGCCATATTGAATGCCAAATAATCGAATATCAATTGATCGACCACTATAACTCGAACTTCTAAATACTCGAACGTTCATAATATCGAATGGTTAATAAATCGAACATTCAATATATCGTACACTCAATACATCGAGTGTTCAAAACATCGAATATTTGTTTGATCGAGCGTTCAATGCATCGCATATTCATTCTATCGAAATATCAATTTATTGAATACTTTTATACAAGCTTTATATTAGCTTCGTATGTCTTTTCGGTTACTACGTGTGTGAGTCCGACTCGCACTTGGCCGGTTTTTAATAAAGAATCTTTGCATGTTGTAATATAACCAATTGTAATGTGTAGGGAGGGAATATTATAAACGAAGATTACTTAATAAATAATTAGAAAAAATAGGTATCTACCTTTACCTTATATCTATTGAGAAAAACATACCTGTAAAACCGAAATCAATCCACTCATTGTTTCGAGTTTATTGTTTTAATTTTCCGAAGTACAATATATCCTTTTTCGTTCGCGGTTACCGATTGGTTAATTAATAAAAGCAATTACCTTAAAACGTTTATAAGTTAAAAGCTTGGACTGAGAGTACCGGGCACAAGAGTAACGGAAACAATCAGTTGATTGATTTGCTATTAACGTTATTATTCTGTAGAATTTATGTTTTATTGTACTGCACCATTTTGTTTTTTACTTTATGTAGGTCATGCAGATTTATGCGATGGGAATATTCAGAATACATTTTGGTAAGTAGTGCTGGTTGTATGCTGTTATTTGTAAAATAAGTAGTAAATAAATAAAATAATCTGATTGCGTACCTACAACTAAAAGATCCTTATATTGTTAGTAACATATTTGCACTTAAAATACTGGGGTTTTATAAACGTTGCTTAAAGTTATGTGACGTTCAAACGTCAAAAATGTATGCTTACAGTCGCTAATCATTACTTATCTTTAAGCAATGTTTATAAACAAACCCTACTATTGTTAATTACTTAAACTAAAGACCAATTAATGAGAAGACTAAGTAGCCTCCGAATACGAGGCTTTTGGGTACTAAGTAAATGACATTCTTTTACTTTGTAATGTGTGCGTTTAGTTTGTGCAGAATAAACAATTTTTCTTTCTTAGAAGACCATACAACAACTAGATACAATAAGCACAGGAAACTATGTTATAAATATTCACACAAATGACCTTATTATGGCGGAGGAAGTAATTGCCGCCACAGCCTTCAGGATGCTGTTGTGTCTAGCTCTAAGGCCGCTTGTACACACGGCTACACATCAAGCTATACATTTCCAGTATAAGCTGACCTGGCATTGTACGGAAATCTTATACAATGCGAGATCAGCATAAACTGGAAATGTATAGATTGATGTGAAGCCGTGTGTACATGCGGGCACAAGACGCCGGGCCTATGCAAGAATTCGTGTCGTTTCTACATACGAACTGTGAACAATGCTTCGGTCCTGACCAAAAATAAAATCTTGTCTACGCTGGACCCGACGCGTGAAGTTGCTGCGGTACGGAAGGGGAGCGGGGTAGGGGGCGGGAGGTTTTCGTGGCTAGATCCGACAAAATCCTTGTCGTGTACATGATGAATTGGTCTTATCTGCCGCAGACACGGTGAAATTTCATAGCATGTACAAGCGACCTTATTCAGCTCGGGATTGGGGCCGTTTTTTGCGGATAATGGCATCAAAACGCGGTAACCCATACCACCGGTATGGGTTACCGCGAACATTTCTGAGGGGCTGCAAAAACGAGGTAATCGAAACAGCATCCTAAAGCCATTATTATATTGGACGCGTTAGCGTAACATAACATCGCACTTGTAAATCTGAAGGATTAGGCAGAGCTATAGTACACCCACATTTCGCCAGTTATGTTTAAGGGCGCACCCTACCTCAGATTTTATCCCGCTCGCACCATACGACTCGCGACCTGAGTGAGAACGAGACGGAGTGGGGCGCTAGCGGCTCTAAAGCGTCGAAAAGTTTAGGTAATTACTTTTTACGGTGAAAATAATGGTAATTTAAAAAAAATTACACACATAAGACCTGTTTTATAGTTAGTTCAGTTATCATGCAAAGTTTCATGATCTAATTTGAAGTATTTTTTGAATACCAGCGGTTTATAATTCTGTGCAGAGGTAACTTTGGATATTTTTTCTATCGAGAAAATTTTATGTAATCGTGTTTTCGCCTCACATAAGACCTAGCATCAATCCTCAACTTTAACATATATTTATTTCAAAATTAATGCTGCAGTATTTTCGGCATAACAGAGGATCATGCTAAGCAATTTGTGATTGGGTGCGCCCTTAAGTTCCATGTAATAGGGGACGAGCCTGTTATAGCATTATAGCAGCTCGCAGTCTGGATTTGTGCCCGGTTGGCTTATGCTGAGAAATTACTGACTGAAAAACCCAATAATACTTTGCCCGACCGGGGAATTGAACCCAGGACCTTATTCTCAGCAGTAACGCTTCTGACCATTAGACCAACATGTCAGGCATAATAATAAATATATACCTATACTTAAAAATATATTATTTAAAATTAAAAAAAAACGATAATTTGGATGAGTTACATTTCACAAGATGCTGACAGTACCTAATTCTCGGAAAATGGGTTGGTACCATCTGATCAACTCTAGCACCACGCGCGCTCATTGGTCAAATCAAATAACGCGCGCTTCCTGTTACACACTTCCGTCCCTTTTCACGAAATCACTCCCACAGATTGCAGGAAAATGAGAGGAAAGATGTTACACATCAAAAGTAGGACCTACTTTCATATTACTTATGATGCTTATAGAAAGAAAAGAAAGAAAGAAAGAAAAGGAATGATAGGTTGTCTGGTGTAATATGACAAAATAACAGACTGTGGGAAAAATAATAGGCCCAGATCGACATGTTGTAGCGATAGATAGATCTGGTTACCCCGCTACAGGAATCATAGCCTAGGGAAGGTCGTTATGTCAGTAACCGCCGCACTGCGGTCCCGGTTTGGGGCATATAACCTTTTTGGTTTTACTGGTCTGTATGTACTAACGTTTTTCATTAGTTTGGTCTAGGTTTTGTTTGGGATTTCGGGATGTGTACTGTGGAAGTCCGCAAGGAAATAAAAAAAGAGGTTTGTAACGATAAAGTGCTTTTCAGTCCCGAACTATGTATGGATAACGCAAAAAGTTACTTAAAATAGTTTAGAAGATGATGTATTATGTGTGTGACCTTACTTTTGGGAAAATAATTACATGTCAAGATCTCTTGTGGCCAGCGAACATCGGCGGACGGCTAGGCATGGTATTTAAATTTTACCATAACATAAATTCGTACGTATATAATGGTAATAAGATATAGATTCCAAAGCTCAGAGACCTCAAAGGGCATTTCGCTCGGCGGTATTGAAGAGCGCGCTAGAGGATACCGCGGCGGCATACGACGATATGCGGCGGGATGCGAAGGCATGCAACGGTATGCGCCAGAGTCCGCTAGCAAACGATCGCCGGGGACATGCAGTGTAAACGGGGCAGTGCAGTGCGAAAATCTATAATAAAACCAAGTCACATTCCACCATTTTAAATACTTCAACACAATCAACTCGTTCAGAAGCAACTTTTCGACTGCATTGTGCATTCGCTACTCAAGCTCGAGTGACATACCTACCGCGGGATGCCGCCGGCATTCTACAGGATCCTGTAATACGCCGGCGGCCGCTCGCCGCATCGCAAATCATCAGTGTGCACTGACCGGCAGCAAATCCATCTCGATGCCGTCCCGCCGTCAGCCGTTGTGCGGCTGGCCTTCATATTAGATACATGTTTTTGTAGGCAAAGCTATTTAACTTTTCAAAAAATAAATCTATATTTATTAAAATAAATCCCTATTTCCCTTGGTCACGCCATCACGCGTGAACGACTGAACGGATTTGGATGAAATTTGGCACATAGGTAGACCATGAAGGACATAAGATACCTTTTATCCCGATATTCACACGGGATCGAGACTTATGCGAGTGAAACCGCGGGGCGCAGCTAGTCTAAAATAATAATCATCTTCCTTTAATAAAAATAATCAATTGACAGTTTTACTTCAAACAACAAAGTTAATTTTAATTAAACACTATCGATTACTTTTTTTCTTTTCAAAGGAATTATCACGCAATGAGGTCGTGGTCGCGACCGCTTTGAAATTCAAATTCAGTATAAGCCCACGTTCGCACAGACTCAGAAATATCGCGGCGGTATTTTATCGCTCACTGGATTTTCAACTGTCGTTGTTTAGCTGAGTATTGAGAATCCAACAGAGTGCATCCCAGCGTGTTCAAAAACACACTGCTGGATTTTCAACTCTCGGCGCTAGGTACTCAGAGGCATCACGTAAAAATAATATATTGTTGTCTATACAATATAAGTACCTATGCAAAATTTTCACTATAACTTGTCCCTTGCGGTCATGTTGGCAACATTGCTTGTCAAGCTTAGTTTCAATGCTAATAGAGTTCAAAATGGCAACTGACGGACCAGTGCTACCAACCGCGTCACGGGTCAAGTAATAATGAACAGACTGTAGCTAAAGAACGCCAGTCAGTCACCTCAAAATATGACAGATTGTCAGGCAGAAGAAGAGATACCTCGTATTTCTTTTCTACCAAATCATCTGCCTAGCCTTTCTTTGGTAAAAGGCGAGACTGATGATTTAGGGTCGGCTTCCAGTCTAACCGGATGCAGCTGAAGACCAGTATTTTTTTCTACCAAATACCTACAGGTAATTTCTTTTATAAGATATTATACTTTAGCTTCTAACAATATACAACTACAGCAACTACCAGTAGCTCCAAGATATTTTCTAGCTTACGTCATGCCTGTCAACATCTCAATTACAGGTTGAAATTACAGTGCAGATGCCAGGATAGCGAGATAGAATATTCACATACGTATTGTACGTCCTATTGTGCATGGACAACTGAAATTAGCGTTAGGCAACAACCCGGTAATTGGGAGCTAGGTTTCGACAGACGAAGTGGAAATAAATTGGCCATTATATTACATGGGAATGGATGGATAATATATTATGTATTCGGATGCAGCACAAAATATACTTGGAAATTGAAAACAATGCCAGGAAAACAATGTCTCTGATAGCAGCCTGTCGCACGTCACGTAAGGTATAGAATATATTCCTCATTCCACATACAATCTACGTAACTCTACACCTGTATACCCGTAGCGGTTGGTAGAGTATTATAGTAATTAACTTAGTTATGTTTAAGTTCCCATGTAGTAGGGGGCGAGGCTATTTCTATGAACCGAGCACAAATTCAGAATTCCTCAAGCTCGCTGCGTGACAGATAAAAAAATCACTATCTGTCATTTTGTCTACTCTTCCGTCGACAAAACCCGTTTCTACAATGGTCTTGCTACGCGTGGTGGGATCCTACTTCTTGACCCTGAGGATCGAACCCCAAACTTACGCACTTACGACTCGCTTGCGACCTCTCCAGACCAATGTTGGCAGTCAAAATAAACAAATGAAGGTTCCTAAAATTCGTCTTCCAAACGGATGCAAAAAAAAGACGAGTTTTGCATAAAATATACGCGACATTTGCAAAAATAGGTAGCTATTGACTACCAAAAGCAACTTCCAAGGAACCGTTTTTACAAGGGCCCTCGATGAAATGCGCCATTCAGGGGCGCAGATACGAATCTACCGTGAAAAAAAGACAATTACTTGTTCCGTATTCGGAATATTTTCGCAGAATTGAACTTGATACAATTGAAACTATATAGAACATTCGTTTGACATCATTCTCCTTCCCTTATCCAATTTATTTGGGGCCACTATTCTGTATTAGTCGCTATCTTGGTAGTCACCCCCTTTCTATCCATATCATCTTCGATACACTTCCATCCATCGTTTTCCATAATCATAACATTTTCTCATGACATTTTCATCGTTCTTCCGCATCACAAGCCCATGACAACCGATTTCCATACAACTTTTCAGTCACTGGTACCACATTCAGACTTCCTTTTCTTCCTCTGAATGAATAATAATATGTATGAATGATAAATGTATGCCAGTAATTGTTTTCGACAGTTGAAAAGTTTAATATTTGTATAGCGTTGCATTATTTCAACGTGTTATTGCCCCATGTGCCTCATTGTCGTGACTTTAACCAAATATATCCAGATTTATTTACATAACAAATCAGCCTATAATGTTCCCACTGCTGGGACACAGGCCTTCTCTCTGTGAGAGGGAGCAGGCCGTAATCCACCACGCGGATCTAGTGCGGGTTGGTAGACGTCACATGTCTTCGAATTTTTGGTTCTAGGACATGCCAGTTTCCTCACGATGTTTTCCTTCACCGTTTTGAGAGCAGTGGCTATTAAATAATTTATTTACACATTCAAAATAGTACCTACTTTAACATTTCAGTTAAAATAATAATTTCAATGTTTGTAACGTGCTTTCTACATTGTTCTCACATGTATAATTTCAACATGAATGATGTAACCCATATATTGTAACAATATTTTGATTTAAAAGAGTGTCCGTGGAGTTTCTTGCCCGTTCTTCTCCATAGGTACCTACTACGCTTTGGAATGGGCAACTAGCTTCATATTTCTGACTGACCGACTCCTTGACAATTCAAAAGTGCCTTTAAATGGTTTAATTGAAATAAATGCTTTGAGTTTGAGTTTGTGTGCAATTTTATTAAGATTTGTTCTCAGAATACATTGCTTACCACGATTTTCATTGCGTTTTTACAATATCAGACATATAAATGTTCATGTTTCCTTAAGATGTGTTCCATCAATATGAAATTTAAAAATCACAAGGTTGATAGGTAGGTACTCGTTCATTTATGCATAATAATGTATTTGGTTATTATACAAAACTAGCTGATATCCGCGGCTTTGCCCGCGTGGATTTCGGTTATATTATATACTAAAACCTTCCTCAAGAACCACTCTATCCATTGGTGAAAACAGCATGCAAATCGGTGCAGTAGTTTTTGTGCAGTGACTTTATCGCGAACAGACAGACGCGACGGAGGACTTTCCTTCTCGATAACGTAAAAACGTTAAAAATATTTAGAACGGAATGTGATTCATATTTTAAGTAAGAAATATCTAAACATTTTATAAAATAAAAGGCGCACAAAGCGGCCATATTTCCGTTGTTGACGAAATACCGAACGTGATTCCACGTCGTAAAAGTCAAAGATGGTAAGCGGAACTGGAATTTTAAGTGGATGGCTATTTGTACTGGTAAAACTAGGGGTTTGAAGTCAAAGAATAGTCAAGATGAACTTTAGCTTTGAAACATGCAAAGTATGAGAATATAGCTGGTTTTATTATGTTGATCTTTTTGTTGGTTGAAACGCTGGGGAACAAAATATCCAATCCTAACTATATATTATACAATATTATAAATGCGAAAGTCTCAGAACAAATAAAAAACCAAGACAGAGCGCTGCGAACAATACAGTGAAGCATGCCAAAACTACACCAACGCTCTGTGCGTACACGCTCAAACGCACATTATATTTACAACCATTTACAATCAAACTACACCAAAATATGTGCACACATGTTTACGAAACCGGCTTCACGTAACTGTTGACAGCGCAAAAAACCAAGACAGAGCTTGGTTTTTTATTTAGTCTGAGGCGAAAGTGAGTTTGTTTGTTACGCTTTCACGCTAAAACGGCTGATCGGATTTGGATGAAATTTGGCGCAGGGGTAGACACTGACTTGGAATAGGACATAGGATACTTTTTATCCCGATAATCCGACGGGATCGAGACTTACGCTGGTAAAACCGGGTGGCGCAGCTATTGCGGAATAAATTCAGAATGTTATGTATGAATGAATATTATCCTACCCGTACAATAATATTCCCCAAATTATAGGGAAAAACTTTGACAAATGGCAACCCTTTTTACATACACATAGATAAAAAGGTGGCTTCACTTTTGATGTTCGGAGCGCTCCGTCTACCTTTTTTGTTGGTCTGAGGAATATTCTAAAACAATTCAACAATTCTAACAGTCTATAAAAGCCGTGTCAACCCTGTTTACGCCAATTTCGTCAACATTTCGCGCCAAAATGAGCTATTATGGCGCCAAGTTCGCTTCACGTCGCTTTAAAACGTCGCCGACAGCGCTAGATCCTTTGTGACGCGAGTTTATTTAGTCTGTTGCTTTTCAGGCATTGTTGTTTAAAATCTGTACGATTAAAAACAATTCTTTGGTATATAATTGAAGCGGGAAACTGCAAAATGTTTGTCATTTTACGATGGCAGTGGCGAAGTTTATTTACCTTGCTGTTACAATGGAAAGACACTATGAACGTAGTGGCTTCGTAGAAAGTGCGCTGATGTTTTGTCTGCATTCAGTGTTTCATAATAAACTTTAAGATGCAAAAGAGAAATAAAAAACCGGTCAATTCCGTGCCGAACCACGCACAATCAAGGGTTCCGTAGTTGGGATTAATTTATCCGAAGAAAAAACATTGCAACAAATATTTACGTTGCACGTCCGTGTTTGGGTCACAGAAATTCAGAAGTGTACATAATTTCGACTAAATTGGTCCAGTAGATTCGGAGCAAATTGGCTGTGACAGACAGACAGCCAGCCAGCAGCCAGCCATACAGACACACGAGTGAGGGTCTTTAGGGTTCCGTTTTTTCCTTTGAGGCACGGAACCCTAAAAATGCAAATTATGGCGAAGAATTGGGCTCACTTTTCGAAGATCCTAATGCCGAAGCAAGACTCCCGGTGGTTTCACACAAGAGATTATTAATTGTGTTTCATTACTAAAAAATAAAATAAATAAAATAAAATAAGCCTTTATTACTGTTAATTTTAACTTATTTGACAAAAATATTTAAAAGTTTCAAATAGAGGTAAGAGAGCTAATTTACTGAAGCTAAATCCTATCCTCGGCATTCGGTTGGTCTCCCCTCATAACAGCTTGTCTTTCGACAAAGGCCTCCTCTAAGGCTTTCCACTTGTTTCTGTCTCTTGCTGAACGTAAGCATTCTAGGCCTGCTACTTTCTTAAAATCATCCTCCCATCGCTTTGTCTGTCTTCCTCTGCTTCTTTTGCTTTCTCTTGGGTACCATTCAGTTATTATCTTAGTCTATTTCTCCTTCTTTTCTCTCAACATATAACCCGTCCAGCGCCACTTCAATTTTCTGCATACTGTTTGAACTTTTTTGAACTTAGTCTTTCCTTTTACCGTTTTCAACTGTACTCTATCTCTTCTCCTCACTCCTAATACACTTCTCTCCATTCCATTCTGGCATATATTGATTTTATTTTGTTGTTGTTCTGTTAGGGCCCATGTTTGGCATGCGTATGTCAGACATGGCAGGATACAAGCATTGAAAACTTTTCGTTTCTCCGACATTGGCATCTCTTTGTTTTTCATTATTTCACTTAACGACCAGAATCTCTTCCAAGTGTTAGCTATTCTTCTTTCGATTTCTTTCTGCATGTTCTCTGTTGGTGAAACTAATTGCCCTAAATAAATGTACTCATTTACGTATTCTAATTTCTGGTTATTGATTCTAATAGCCGCTTTTTGTGATGAGTTGCTCATTATTTTTGTTATATTCATAGTGAGACCTGCATTTGCACTTTCGTCTGATAATTGTTGTAACATTTTTTCCAAGATTTTCGGGCATTCGGAGAAAAGTATTAAATCGTCGGCGAATCTCAAATGACTTAACTCCTCTCCGTTCACGTTAAGTCCGAAATTATTCCAGCCCAGTCTCATAAAGATCATCTCCAACACAGCTGAGAATATCTTCGGCGAAATAGGGTCACCTTGACGGACGCCTCTTTCAATTGGGAACTCGTCACCTGTTGTTTCTAGTTTTATTTGTGCTGTGCTTTTCTCGTAGATGTTCTTTAGAATACGTATATATTTTCTATGGATCCCTTGTCGCCCTAATGATTCCCATATATAGTGATGTTCCAAGGAGTCGAACGCTTTATTGAAGTCTACGAAACCCAGGTAGTATACTTTATTGTATTCTTTGTATTTCTGAAGTATCTGCCGCAGGACGTGAATATGGTCTATAGTCGAGAATTTGCTCCTAAACCCAGCCTGCTCCTTTGGTTGATTTTCATCGAAAGTATTAGTTAGTCTAAATAGTAATATTTTTGAGAAGATCTTATATATATTTTTTCATTACTTTCTTTTACGTTTCATTACTATTACGTTTTACTTTTCTTTTACGTTTCATTACTAAACGCTTGATAATAATAGGACACACACACGTGATTAAATCAGGTAAATGATTAGAGTTATTATGATAGTAAGATCATTAACAACCAACGCTAATTACGAACCGTAGCGTAGCTGCGTAGTCGGTTTACCACTTCCCGAGAAAACTAATTAATACGTCCAACTTCATCAAGACGGCATTATACCGACACGAGCATTGATCTCAACCAACATCCGAACAAAAATAGGTCATGCGCCGTAGAAATTAATCACGATTTATAAGGCAAAAAATAAAAGTACAGAAGGTACAACGAACGAGAACACACGTACAAATAGATAAGCTTCACGTACTGCGAGTGCAAGCGCACACGCAACCGGCATTTGTTTAAGGGCCTATACAACCTCAAATTGCTTAGCATGATCCTCCGTTATGTCGAAATTAATGCAGCATTAATTTTGAAATAAATATAATTAAGTTAAAGTTGAGGATTGATGCTAGGTCCTATAGAAAAAAAATCTGAAGTTACCTCTAAACCGAACTATAAACCGCTGGTATTAAAAAAAAAACTTCAAATTAGATCATGAAACTTTGCATAATAACTTGACTAACCATAAAGCAGGTCTTATGTGTTTTTTAAATTACCATTATTTTCACCGTAGAAGGCAATTACCTAAACTATTCGAGACTTGGAGCCGCCAGCACTCCATTTTGTCTCGCTCTCACTCAGGCCGCATGTAGTATGGTGTGAGCGAGATAAAAAATGAATTTTAGCTGAGGTAGTATCGGCATTAAGATATGTAAGTACGAGTCAATGTGTGCGTGCGCCTGTTTTCGCTTGTTTTGTGGAACCGACCTTCTGTGATAATCTATGCTCCCGTAGAAATTTATCGTAAAATAAGGGTCTGGAACAATAAAATTCTCTGTTAGCGTTCGCAAATGGGAAAATAAACTAATGAACGCCCTTCGACGTCACTCCCTTCAGATTGTTGTTTGACTCTTAAACAAAACACTCTCGCTTCCTCAAAACAATTGACGATTTCTGTCTAAACGATTTTAATGAGTGGAAATGTTGTGTTTTCAAAGTTATAGTATATACTTGACTGGATGAAGGTTTTGTTCAACAAATTCTCGGAATATTTTCAGCGCTTAAACTTTATGTTGATATTTTGGATTGTTGCCACTAAATTAAGTCCAGGATAGAACAATAAAGCCAGATAACTGTGAGATTAATATAGCGTAGACGAGAATGTTTATCTGGGGAATAAGGTAATAAAGAACTATTTTGATAATCTTTTTGTGTTTTTACCGAAAGGGTAAAACGGGTAGTTATTACTAAGACTCCGCTGTCCGTCTGTCACCAGGCTATATCTCATGAACCGTGATAGTTAGACAGTTTTTTCACAGATGATGTATTTCTATTGCCGCTATAACAAAAAATACTAAAACGCGGAATAAAATAAATATTTAAGGGGCTCCCATACAACAGACGAGTAATTCGTCAACTCGTCCTATATGCCTACGGCCCATTTAGGACCTCCTTTTGATTCTTTGCATGTCGCCTTAAATGGGCCGTAGGCATGTAGGACGAGTAGACGAATCACTCCAACAGACATGATTTTTTTGCCGTTTTTATAGATAATGGTACGGAAACCTTCGTGCGCGAGTCCAACTAGCACTTGGCCGGATTTTTTCACATGTTTCTAGGGTACTTATAGCAAAGATTTCGAGACATAAAATAAAAATCTTAGAATGCAGTTCTATCTAAAGAGTCGTAAAGGTTTAATTGGTAATAATTATGGTTCTCGGTAAGTAAAATCCGGTATCGTTAATGATGTCCAAGGGATTAATCAGTGTTAGCATAATTAATCTATTAATAGAGCTGATTGTATCATCATTCATCAATAATAATTCAATCCATTAGTTATCAGGTTGCTAATTGCACCGTCATTTCTATTTCACTCCGATAATGAAGAATTAATTCATGTCCGAATATATCCTACTCCTAACTATAATATTAATATAAAAATATATATATAATATTATTATAAATGTGAAAGTCAGTTTGTTTGTTACGCTGTCACGCTAAAACGGCTAAACGGATTTGGATGACATTTGGCACATGGGTAGACCATGTTCTGGAATAGAACAATGGATACTTTTTACCCCGATATTAGTTAATTATTGTTAGTCCCTTAAATGGACCACACATTTGTTATACACGCTGTATAATATTTTTCTTTCATTCTCACACACAGGACGTTGTTAATATAAAAATCTGCCTAGCCTTTTCCCAAATATGTTGGGGCCGGCTTCCAGTCTAACCGGATGCAGCTGAATACCGCATTTATACTGAATACTGTATTTGACATGGAGCGACCGCCTATCTGACCTCCGCAACCTAGTAACTGGGTTATACGATAGGTACCCCCTGACTGCTTGTCAGATTTTCGTGCTTCTGACGACCTGTAACGACTGTCAAAGATCGATGAATGACAGCCAGGATCAACGGCTTAACGTGCTTTCCGAGGCGCGAAGGAGTCTCGGTACCTATGTAAAGGTACCTCCTATCCATGGACCAACCCCGGCAAGCGTAGCTTAACCTGGATCGACTCGCGCGGCTGTTATTACTTAACCATGAGCTCCGGACGTTGTTAATATAATGTAGCGAAAATAAATTAAATTAAAGGCTTTCAGTGAAACCAAATGATAACACTAAAGTGCTTCAACAGTCGACGTTTTGTGTACTCTGCGAATTGAATGGCGGCAATTCGGCCATTAATTTTGATCACTTGAGCGGTAAATATGGCCATTGTTTAATTGAAAATATGATGGAACGTAATTATCATACATTTATTACGATGTGTGGGTTGTTTAGTAACCAAATGATAATGTTGATTGAATTTTATTTAATTACGGGAAAATGTATGATGCTTTCGTGTGGGGGCTGATATTATTTATGTTTTTGTAAAATTTTGTTCAGAAGTATTCTGTAATTATCTAGCAAATGAAGTCAAGCTTTCATAAGTAAGGGTTAGACTATATTATGTATATGACTACGAAATCGTAACTACCAAGTTATCTAACTTCTATACATATTATACATGCGAAAGTGAGTTTGTTTGTTTGTTTATAACGCTTTCACGCTAAACAGCTGAACGGATTTAGATGAAATTTGGCGCACGGGTAAACCATGACCTAGAATAGGACATAGGATACTTTTTATCCCGATATTCCCACGGGTCGAGACTTACGTGGGTGAAACCGCGGGGCGCCGCTAGTACAGTCACGGACTTTAATTGATGAGCCACCTGGTACTGTTCGCATTTTAGCCGTGTAATGCAAATCGGGTTTATTCGGTTCCCGACACGCAAAGTCATATGTCTTCGTATTAGAAGAAGAAACTTATATTTCATATCTTTACCGGTTGGCTAACCTGAGAGCAGAACTACAAACTTGACAGCAGTGACTACTCAAAGTCAACCAATTGCAGGTCTAGCAACGTAAACAATTGTTGCTAGGTTACTGCTGCATAGTAACGTTAGCGTACGGAGAAATTCTCTGACACCGATATTTCAACTGTCACTGTCTTCAGTTAAGTTTTCAGAATTATTGAGTTAATGAGCTATGATTCAAAGGAGGTCAGTATCAAATAGATTGGATAAACTTAATGCAACATTGTATTTATTTTTATCATTAAGAACTTATTAGTCAACCTCTATGGATAAGACTATTTCCGATTAAAAGTAATTTATTTGTCATCTTGATATTTCAACTGTCACTGTCTTCAGTTATGTTTTCATAATTATCGAGTTAATGAGCTATGATTCAAAGGAGGTCGGTATCAAATAGATTGGATAAACTTAATGCAACATTGTATTTATTTTTATCATTGAGAACTTATTAGTCAACCTCTATGGATATTTCCGATTAAAAGTAATTTATTTGTCATCTTGTTTACGAGCTTGCGATTTGAGTTCGTGTTTAATCGTGTAATCTCGTGAATGTATGAAAGTAAACAAGATGACAAATAAATTACTTTTAATCGGAAATATCCATAGAGGTTAACTAATAATGATTTTATTAGTTAACCTCTATGGATATTTCCGATTAAAAGTAATTTATTTGTCATCTTGTTTACGAGCGTGCGATTTGAGTTCGTGTTTAATCGTGTAATCTCGTGAATGTATGAAACTGCAAAATTGAAAAGTTTGAAGGTGGCTCATCAATTAAAGTCCGTGACTGTACGTCTATAAAGGCACTTGTAACACATCAATCAACTCAGCCTATCGCAGTCCACTGCTGGAGATAGGCCTCTCCCAAGCTGCGCCACAACACCCTGTCCTCCGCCTTCCGCATCCAGACTGTCTCAGCCACTTTCTTCAGGTCGTCGGTCCATCTAGCTGGAGGGCGTCACACGCTACGCTTACCGGTACGCGGTCTTCACTCCAGGCATCGTCTGCTTCACCGGCCTGTAGATTGGGCTGTGTGATTTATTGAACATCTTCTATTTTGTTAAGTACCTGGTACTTACTTGTTGAAAGGCCTACATTGTCCCCCCATGCCTACCAACACTGTAATTTGAAAATATTGTAAAAGCCAATTATTTTTAAAAGAGTAACCGTGGATTTTCTTGCCGGCTGTTCTCCATAGGAAACGACCAATTGGAGCCGTGCACCTAGCTTCTGACGTTTCTTATGTGCTGTAGGTTTATGTGAAATAAAATATTTTGATTTTGATTTGATTTTGCCATCGGTCCTTCGACAAACATGGCCAGCCCACGCTACTTCAGCTTGCTTACTCTGCAAGCTATGTCGGTAACCCGGTTCTTTTCCAGATAATTTCATTTCTGCAACATCACTCATCATCATTTTCAAGCAAAAGGTAAGGCAGATAATGATATTTAGATACTGTGTTGATTTCTACCTTCTTAGCGTGACCATCGTTAGGACTCCACAAAATTCGAATACCTAATGTGACGCTATTATAGCAAACGACCAAGTCCACGTCAATAAAATGTATGAAAATACGTGCACGAAATAACGTTATGGTGGTCGGTTTATCATCTTCATTTTACTTTATCGTAATGCCGTGATAATATTGCCACGTTATAAAAGCACACAATCGATGAATTATTTATTTATTTGATTCTTTATTGGCAGACCTTAAAGTCCATAGTGTTAGTAATGACATGAAATATACTTATTTAACTATTATTAGTAATACATATACAACAACAACAAACAGTAACATAAAATAATAAACAAGAAGCCCGTATAGCTACTTAGAGCCGACCTGTGTGTGCAGTCTCACCCATCGGCCAAGCATCGGGCAGTCCCACCGGTCACTCAATGCCCTCAACATGCTGTGGAAGCTAAAACATGTTCTTTGCCGGAGAGAAGCGCATCGCTTCCGAATAATAGCGTAGAAATCATCTACCCTCGCATCGGTAAACATACCCGACGCGCTACAAAACCGCGGCAGCCCCACGAGCATTCTGAAGGCATTATTAAATTGTACACGCAGAGCGCAGTAAGCCTTCTGCGTATACTTAATATTAATTAATATTTTTCGTAATACGAAAAGGAATCTTTCTACATCAATTTTTCTAACGTCAACCCCCAAAAGTTTGCACTCCGATACTTGCGAACACTACTTTGAAAACTCCCATTAACTACGTCCCTTACACAAACTACTTTAAGCTGAACGTGAAAGCGACATCTTATGTTGCGTTTATACGAGCAATTTTTGTTGCCTATCAACAGTTGCCGAAGGTAGGCGCAAACGGAACAATCTTGTCTATTTCCTAATACTTAATTGTTTCAATATTATTGTACTTAGGTATTGTTAAGTTTATAAAGTTTCTACATTCACATACACTACATACACATGCAGTATTTAGTAGTAGTAGTAGTAAAAGAAGAGTGAAAGAACACTACCTATCCATTTCGTCATAGTTGCATAGTTGTTTTAAATTATATTGTAATTATATATTTTTAAATGATATTTATTTTAGAAGTATGTATGTAAGTATATTCTCATAATGTATGTTTATATTTAATTTTTGAATTGTTTTTGATTTATGTATTCTGTTTCTCTTCTACTCTTACACACGTTGTCTACATCTCTTTTATCTACTTTCCTATCGCAGGTATGCTGGAAGAGATTTCTTTAGAAATAAGCATTGCCTTTGTACGAATTTTTCTGTTCCTTTCTTCTTTTATGTATTTATATGTGTGTGCATAAATGGTTAAATAAAAAAAAAAATACATGTGTGGCGTTAAAGCCTCAGTCGCCGTGGCAACACGTCGTGCTCAGATTCGTGACAGGTCAAACGTCATCCTGAGGATGCCTCGTTGAGAGGTGAAACACGTGTCGATTTCTAACAGAGTTTTTCATGACTCTTGAGGAATAGTTAAGCGGAATAATTAATAGTTAAACCTATTCCAGGTTACTAAATATATCTACGTCTATTGTAATTTATAGTGGATTTCCGCAAAGTTACGCCTGAATCAATTAACTATCTAATGTGCGCTTTTATAATTTCTATCGTGACGATATGATTGTGGACGTCCACGCCCACGTCACGGCATCACGATAACACAGGGAAGTGAAATGTATGGAAATATATGAAGACGCTTTTTAAACGGTTTTTCCGACCACGATAACGTTATAATTGCTACATAATAATATTGCCAATGCAGTAATTTGATTCAGCACCCTTGAACCAGTATCTTATTTGAGTAATACAAGATCAATCATAATCAGAGGCCCTAGACAAAGTGACATTCTATCAGCGATAACGATTATGGAAAAGGCAAAAATGTATAGGACTGACATAAGCTATCGAAAAGCTTATGTCAATCCTTTTGAAAGTCGTTGTAGAAATACGGAACGCTTTCGAAGCGATTGTCACTTGTCTAGGCCCTCTGAATCGGTTTGAAACAAATGTTTAATCGAATGCTTCGTTCGAAATATCAAAAAAATCTGGGGGCCTAAACCGGCCACATTAGCAATTCGTCTAAAAGCGATTCATTTCCTGAATTTCCAGCTGTCATTAGCAATTCCTCTATTTTGACACAAAAACATTCGTAATGTGTGGACCATTTTACGAATCTCCATAAAAAACTGTCAAAATGATTAAATAGTTCGTAATATGAATCGCACGCAGATCATATTATGAATTGTCAGTTTGTGACATTTTACGATGATTCATAATTATTTTTATATTATGATTCTGCTAAAGTGACCATTTTCAGCCCCCTGCTCATCAATGTAAATAATGCAATGAATTTTGTTGAACTGTCAAAGTGAAACACATTAGTACTAATCAGTTACGAAAATAAGTTAAGGGGGATGCCTTAGGGTGGCCCGCGAAATTCAAATTTTCTTACGTTTTTTGCAATTTGCAGGTCAGTATCAGGTTTTATATCATTAGCGCTCGTAACAAATATGGATTTCCAGAATTATAAACATTAAAATCAGCAATACAACTCTCTAAGCTCATGTAAGTGCATTATTGAATGACTATTTCATGAAATCATGACAATTATCACTTTCATGAACTTAGGAGTTGTATTGCTGATTCTAATGTTTTTAATTCTGTAAATCCATATTAAGATCAAAATACAACCTGCTACTGACCTGCAAATTGCAAAAAACGTAAGAAAATTTGAATTTCGCGGGCTATCCTAGCGCATCAACTTTATGCAATTAGATAGCACAATTGAGCAATTAAAGTTGTCAGTGTGAGCGCACCTTTAAGTAAGTACAAACTGACTCCTGAGTGCAACGCAAAGATGTTTTGCAGCTAAGTAGAGCACGTTTTGAGTTACTTTAGGACTAAAAGTGTTTGACACTAAATCAACCTACCTACCTTTAAGTGCTTTGAAGTTTGAAGATATTTTCCCGCAGTAAATCCCTGATGAGTTCTGAAACGGTGGCTCATTATGAGAGTATTTTATTTAGGTTTCATTTAAGAGGAGCTCGTGGCTAAATAATACATAATCAGCCTATAATGCTCCCACTGCTGGGACACAGGCCTCCTCTCTGTGAGAGGGAGTGGGCCGTAATCTACCACGCGGGCCCAGTGCGGGTTGTTAGATGTCACATGTCTTCGAATTTTTGGTTCTAGGACATGCCGGTTTCCTCACGATGTTTTCCTTCACCGTTTTGAGAGCAGTGGCGATGAAATAGTTTACACAAAGTAAAGCGCCTCTCAGGGTTCGAACCTACGACCTACAACTCGTAAGTCGTGGCCGTTACCACTGGGCCACCACTGCTCTCAAGTAATAACAAGGATGTTATTTTGTGATCTTTTTTTTGTTCTGGACGATACCTGGAAACCTTCTGGTTACGGAGATATTGAAGGATAATGTATGTAAGAAACAATCTAAATCTTTTTAATAAAATAAGTGATAGACATAATTTTAATACTAGAAATAAAGATAAAATAGATTAACCATTTTTCAGATTAGCTAAAGTACAAACATCTTTTATGGGGTACTGCGTTAAATGCTATAACAAAATACCTTGTGATATATTGCAATTAAATGAAAGAAAATTTAAAACTCATATTCAAAGTACATTTTGTAGACAAGCTTATTACAAATTAGAGGTTTATACTCGTATCCAAGATAAAAATGCTTGGAAACATGCTGGTCCTGCTCCATAGGACAATTTAGAGACTGGAGAAAATCAAACTGGTTGCTAATTTAGTTGTATAATTTATTACTTGTATGTCATAGATTTTTACACTCTGTGATTACTTGAACTCGCACACTGACTTGTTTTAGTATTACTCGTAAAAATGTTAGAAATATTGTGATATCGTTTAGTTTTACAATGTTTGTAAATATGTGAGCACCATGTATCTATCAATTAATTTATTTGTCATTGCTCCATTTTTTAATTCTTTTTACCTATTGTGGTACAGTAATCTTATTCTACATAGGTGCATCGTCTTCACATATAATATGTAGGAATCATTGAGGAAAAAATTCAAAATTTCAATGACGTTTCGGAAAGATTGTTCCAAATTAACATGCATTCGGCCATAACCCTAATCCGCTACTGCTGTTTCGGCCCTAAATTAACATATTTCCTTCGCGCTTCGCATTTATGGAAGCACACTAATCTTTTAGACCAAATGGACCAAATTATCCGTCATACATTAACGTTGATCCTAAATGTGGCCATGGACGACCGAGCTTGGGCGCAAGCTACTCTTCCCATCCGCATGGGAGGCCTCGGCGTCCGCAAAATTTCTAGTATTAGTTTACCGGCATTCATATCCTCGGTCCACGGTACTGAGAAATTAATCAGGAAAATCCTAGCTTCCACACTGATTAATTTTGACGTGCCGTGCTTCACCGAGGCTATGGATGCCTGGAGACTCGCTTGCCCGAATACAGATCCACCCGACTATCCATCTTCCCAGAGACGGTGGGATGAGCCGCTCTGCAGAGTAGTACAGAACAATTTACTTGACACGTCTGCTACTACTGCGGAGCGCGCGCGCCTGCTGGCTGTGGGTAAGTGGGAGTCGGGTCTGTGGCTTCACGCACTACCGTCATCGAACCTGGGAACTTTGTTCGACGACACTACGTTCCGCATCGCTGCTTCCCTGCGACTAGGAGCTCCATGTTGTTCTCCTCATCGCTGTCACTGTGGCGAAGTTGTCAACAGCCTCGGACACCACGGCCTGTCTTGCAGCCGAAGTGCGGGTCGCTTAGCACGTCACGCTAACATTAATGACATCATCCGTCGAGCTCTTGTCACCGTCGGCGTTCCAGCTGTATTAGAACCCAATGGCTTGGCACGCGACGATGGCAAAAGACCGGACGGCATGTCCTTATTTCCATGGAAGATGGGTAGGCCTTTAGTGTGGGACGCAACGTGTGTCGATACTCTTGCGCCATCTCATCTTCCTGGCTCGGCGTGCTGTGCTGGCGCCGCCGCTGCGGCTGCGGAAAACCTCAAGCGGCGAAAGTATAATAGCCTTATAGGCAATTATATTTTCGAGCCGTTTGGGGTTGAAACCCTAGGGCCGTGGGGTCCAAGTGCTCATAGTTTATTTAATGAAATCTCGAAACGGCTGTTTGACACTTCCCGTGACCCAAGGGCTGGCTTTTACCTTGGTCAGAGGCTAAGCATTGCCATTCAACGTGGCAATGCCGCCAGTCTCTTGGGTACACTACCAGCCGACAGCGATGCGGAGGAATTTTTCGACGCCATATTTTAGATATTAGTTGTTTATTTGTACAGTTAGTTTTATTTAATATTAGTTAGAAAATTGTTTAGTGTTAGATTGTATATTTTATTGAAATAATTAATATAGCCTTGTATCTCTAACGATTATACAAAATTTAGATATGTAGGTAATTGATGTATACAAAATATTTTAAAACATTATTTAAAAGAGTAAAGGTGGTGTTTCTTGCCCATTCTTCTCCATACGAAAACTACCTTTTGGAAGGGGCAGATAGAATCAGTTCTATTTCTTTGTTTTTTTTTTGACGTTCAAAAGTGCCTTGTATGCACATACACACTTTGAAGTAAATTATTTGACTTTGAATTTGACTTTGGTCAAAGTTCCAACTTTTTCAGAAGTTTAAAAAAAAAGAAAGTTTTAAATTTTGTATGTATAAGTGTTATATGTTGTTGTTTTTGATTTTGATTTATAACTTAATTTTTAATACCCCCACGGAGGTTGAACTGTTGCATACGCAATGTTTTGCGTGCTTTACGTTGCACAACATCGTAAACAGCGATTTTTCACATCAAAAATTAAAGTCGTTTCTCAGCAATTATTTTTGTGCAATGTT
This sequence comes from Lithophane semibrunnea, assembly GCA_947363905.1. Taxonomy (NCBI): domain Eukaryota; kingdom Metazoa; phylum Arthropoda; class Insecta; order Lepidoptera; family Noctuidae; genus Lithophane; species Lithophane semibrunnea. The sequence continues at coordinate 13,936,768 of OX376199.1, read as the reverse complement.
ACATATTTGAATGCGTAATTGACGGCTATGTGAAGGGACTTTTTACACTCAGTATATAAATATTTCGTTAATATTTTGTTCGGCTTTAGATAGATATATTCTCTGACTATATACTCCGTCTTCCCATGGGGGTAGACAGAAACTCCAGAACGCTACCAATCTATATTTAATGCCATAATTTATGTATTTCTATTAACATTCCAATAGCGAGACAAGTCCTTATCCTGAAGTCTATGTTAACCACACAGCTTCTTTGCCGCACTGCAGTTAAACTACCAATAACTACATTTCAATGAAATGGTATTTCCTACCTTGAGGAGCTCGTGGCTAAGTAATAACAGCCGCTCGGGTCGATCCATCAGGTTAAGCTACGCTTGCCGGGGTTGGTCCGTGGATGGGTGACCATTTTCACATATCGAGACTCCTCCGTGCCTCGGAAAGCACGGTAAGCCGTTGGTCCCGGCTGTCATTTGTGGATCTTTGGCAGTCGTTACGAGTCGTCAGAAGCACGAAAGTCTGACAACCAGTCTAACCAAGGGGTATCGTATTACCCAGTTACTGGGTTGTGGAGGTCAGATAGGCAGTCGCTCCATGTAAAATACTGGTATTCAGCTGCATCCGGTTAGACTGGAAGCCGACCCCAACATAGTTGGGAAAAGGCTAGGCAGATGATGGTATTTCCTACCTTGACACACTTTTCTCAAATAGATCCAGGTTGAAAGGCGATGAACAAGGTTGCGATCGAGGAAGGCCGATGCGGTTTTGCTTCGACACATGACATGACGAATGTGAATGCGATGGGAACAACTAACTTGTAAATGTTTTACTAATATTTTACAATACTTGTCAAATTTGTCTTTATTAATATTTGAGTAGGTACGTAATAAAAAAAATCGTCATTTCATTTGTCGTCGGATACAAATGAACAATTTGTTCAAACACGCTGTTATTTTGTCTGCACTCTAGTAGCGGCTACACACAAAATACACTGGCTGGCGGTCAAAACTTAGTACCACACTTTTAAAAATTGCAATAACTTTTAAATTACACAAGATATATTTTCGAAATAAAAAGGATTAGAAAAAAAAAATATTTTATATAAAAACTTTATAAACGGTAACCGACTTTTAAGGAACGGCTAAAAAAACCTTTTTAACAAAAACACTTATTTTCACATTGTTATAACTTTTGAGTTTTTTGTTGCTGTTTTTGTTTTCACATTTATTTCTTGATCGATGAATTTTGATTCAAAAGCCGAATATCAGTATATGTAGTAAATGGTTATTTTTTGGTTTAAGTTAAAAACGTTACATAAGTATTATAAACTATAATTTTCAAGAAAGCTGAATTTGCTATACAAACGTTTTTTATTTCAAAACTCTAGCTTCTACAATTTAGGAGAAATTTTTGAAGGCCAGCTGTATAATAATAATTAATGTTTCGAGCAAAAACACTCATATCTACAGTGTGAAAGCCACATTCAAACCTTCGAACTTTTGATAATATCTTCAAAAAATATACCTACCAGTTTTCCTTTCCTTATAGAAATGATTTTGATTTTAAAAAATAATTTATAAATTAAAAAGAAAACACATTATTCATATTCTAACACACCCGTGCGAAGCAGCGGGGGATCGCTAGTTAATAATAAAAAAGAGTACCTACCTACATACCTACCTAGATGGGCTAATCTGGTTAGATTAGATTAACATAACCTAACGTGCCTATCCTAGCCTAACATAACCTAACTTACTTTTTGCGTTTTTGAATGTTCCAAAACACCATGTTCGCCTTCGATTTCGACTTAGCTGCCATAGAATGAATTAAACAATACCCCAAAAGCTTTCATATGGCATATGTTACATCACTGTTGAGCATTTGGTCCAAAATGTCGCATGGTGCGGACCACCAACTACTTTTTTTTTGTCTCCCAATCTAATTGCCACTTGTTATTGCAGCAAGAACTTCAACCAAGTGGCCCTCATCTATAATACAATCAGTAGCCGAAGCGAATGTGGAGTAGAGTTTAACTTTTCTTATCCCGAAGGTTGCCAGTACAGTTTCCTACGTGCTGCTACCGACTTCCAAATTAACTTGTATATTCTTAGGAAGCCCGAAGCTTCGACTTTTCTTAAGTCTTCACGTTAAGGGGGATGCGGTAAGACAGCCCGCGAAATTCAAATTTTCTTACGTTTTTTTGCAATTTGCAAGTTAGTGTCAGGGTTGATTTAGTGTTAAGGTGGTAGTGGTGGGATAATGATGCAGGGGTGAGATAACCTGCCAGGGTTGCGGGAAAGTCCGAAAGGGGTACCGGGACCTTGGCAACAGGCAACTGAAGGAACACGGGTGGGTTTTAGTCAGTAAAAGTCTGACACGCCCTTCCATTCCGCCCAAAGCGGAAGAAGTCATAGGATGAATTCCCACCATAAAAAAAAATGATTCGCGGCCGTAACAAATATGGCTTTACAGAATTATAATAATTAGAATTAGCAATACAACTCCTTAAGTTAGAATAATCCCCAAATGTCATGATTTCATGAAATAGTCTTTCAATACAGATGAACTTAGAAACTTGTATTGCTGATTCTAATGTTTATACCTAATTCTGTAAATCCATATTTAAATCAACATACAACTTGAACTGACCTGCAAATTGAAAAAAACGTAAGAAAATTTGAATTTCGCGGACTACGTTGAAGCTTTCGCCTTAATAACGTGAATTGGTAATTTCTTTTCGCACGAATCAAAAACTTGGATCTTTTAAAGCACTTTCAATGGAATATATTATAAAACTTTCTCTTTCTGCTTTTTGATTCCTTTTGTTCGTTGAGATCAAATTTTAGTTTTATTTTTACCGTCAGCGCTACGTAGATCTAATGCGGGCCATAGCCGTTCAAGGAATTTGGTCAAACAGGCTGGTTCAAACAGTTTGATCAAATAGAAATAAGTACGAAAATTCATATCTTTTCATGCCATTTGACAACTTATTTTGATGTTTTCCTACACACATTCATGCCAATTTGATAAAACTGTTTGAACCAGCCTGTTTGATCAAATTACTTGAACGTCTATGGCCCGCATAAGCGTCTGAGTGGACGTTATTGGAGATCACATAAAATTTTAAGTTTTAATAAAAACTCAAACTCAAATTCTTTATTGCATTCATGTGTACAACAGCTGTTACATAGATAAGTAAAGTAAGATCCAACATGAAACTCGTATACATAAAAGTTATATTCTCCGTCACTGCTTGCGCCATAATTATAACCAATAACTAATTAATCCTTTAATGTAAAATGTAATTAGAATGAGAAAAAATTTAAAGTACAAAATATACATAATATACCTAAGCTAATGCTTTCCCTGCGGTATGTCGAAAATAATGCATTGATCGTCTTTGACAAAACTAGAAAGTCTGTAATCAAGTCGCGAAATCAAGGTCAACACTGATGTGTAGATACTACATTTTTATTTCACACCAAAATGTGTACAATAAATTCAGTCCTCGTTCGAAACAATCCACTTAAACCTGCCGTCTAGTGACGTACAAATTCAAGTACAAGGAAAAAGGGGACCAAAGTCACCGAAACTTCAACTACTTAACATTCAACAAGCACAAAGTAATAAATCTAAAAATATTACTTTACCTAATTCAAGAGTACTTACGACACGTTTTTAACTAATAAAATAAACTTTTTAATATGTCTAGAACTTTGACAGTGAAAGTATTAAGCCTCTTGCAAACTGGCGCGATAGGCATCGCAACGCTTGTCGCGCCCGCGGTATCGCGCCTGTTTGTGGGAGCCTTTAAGAGCAGTGTGCGTAATTTAATTTTAATATCGGCTTACCAACTTTTTTATGTGATATTCTTTTAAGTTTGACAGTTGTTATTTTAAGAATCAAGTTGCTGTTCAAGGAAAATAAGTTTTATTTTTCCAGAATTAGTGAAGCATTGGTCCTGGAACTAGTACAGAATCTGGACTAACCAAGAGCCAAGAGTCTCATGAGATCCTGCTTACAACTTGGATCGAACTTTCGCATTACAAATGCGAAAGTTCGTATCATTTCGTTCATATTCGTTCATTTGTATCATCTGCATCTGCCTAGCCTTTGGAGCGACTGCCTATCTGACCTTCGCAACCCAGTAACTGGGTAATACAAGACTGGTCTGGACTGGATTGACTTTCGCATTTGAATGACGAATCGATAATGTAAATTAATATTCAGTGTTTCATAATTTTGTCATGATAATAATAAAGTGCGCCTGATTTTATTGTGGTTATTAAATGATATTGTGTTACGTGTAATGGAAATTATGCGGTTTTAATCATTTTTAATACCTCACTACAACAATATTAATTTTGAAAATGAAATACATTTTGGCTTTTGTTATAAAGACACATGATTTTTTTATTTAAGTATTTAAATAGTCGAGATTCCGGCTGTTCGTAGATCTTTGACAATCGTTTCGGCTAGTCTGATAAGCAGGTCTTACCAAAGAGTATCGTGTTACCCAGTAACTAGTTTGTGGAGGTCAGATAGGCAGTCGCTTCATGTAAAATACTGGTATTCAGCTGCATTCGGTTAGAGTGAAAGCCGACTCCGACACAGTTGGGAAAAGGCTAGGCAGATTTTGAGGTGTATTTATTTATAATTAGCTAACAATTGCTTATGTCATTCGTTTCGTCTGATTGGACGTTACGAAGAATGGGGTCCTGCTTTTAATTCAAAGTAAATGGTGTTCACGTTCTACAGAAAATCTTAATCATAAAATGACGCCTGTAATCTTTGCAGGGTTAGGTAGACGTGTACTTATAGCACCCACATTTCGCCTACTGTGTACTTTTTTGACCTAAAACTATGACAATAACAATTAGTTCCCAAAAAACTTATCCACATGGCTATATCTAAGATTTTTATGACACACTACACGTAACCACTTTGGGATTAGTGGTACATTTTATTTACTTTTTACGCCCCCTTCCCACCCCAAATAGAGAAGAAGGCTTTTAGTTTTACGACTTGGAAAAGTACGTGTTAACGTTATATAAGGGTGTTATAATCGTGATTAAAATGCCATATTGTTTAAGTATGTGTTTATTTATGCACTTAACCTTTGAGTTGAAGATCAGGTGATCAAAAATGTCAATAAATAGCATGGGGAAGACAAAGACAAAGTGAGATTCAATCAGCATTAACGATGATGGAAAAGGCAAAAATGTAAAAAAACGCTTTCGAAGCGATTGTCACTTGTTTAGTTCCTCTGGATGCGACTTTTAGGCTGCGTTTCCACCAGAGATGTGCGAGGATGCGTAGCGAGGGATGTGTTTGTAAAGAACCAATAGAATAGCTTCATTTACCTCGCCTCGGTTAGCACAGCTCTGATAGAAACGGCTCAGCGGAGCTAGATTTTTGCGCATACAAAACAAGCGAGGGATGTGTGCGAGGGATGTGTTGCGAGGAATGTGTGTTGAGAAGGATGTGTTGCGAGGTTTGCGTATACTGTACCAGCCAGTCCATCCATCCTCGCACCACACATTAATGCGCATTTTCACAGCTCCGCTACACATCCTCGTAGGCACATTTTCATCGCACAGCTTTGGTGGAAACCCCCACACATTTTCACAGCACAGCTAGACATCCTCGCACGACACATTTCCATCGCACATCTCGGTGGAAAGGCAGCCTAAGGCTGCGTTTCCACCAGAGATGAGCGAGGATGCGTAGCGAGGAATGTCCGTAAACAGTGAGGCGATGCTATTGGTTAGTTTTACACACATCCGTTGCTACGCATCTTCGCTCATCTCTGGTGGAAACGGAGCCTTAAGCATGACCCAATGCTGTGAGATCTTGCCAAATTTCGAGTATCAAATTATGTCGCACAAATGGCTGTATTTGTTTATTTCGTTGACTTAGTAGCTCGTTTTTTAGAGCTCTAAGAAGGCACCATAGGTCTTTGTATTTGATATTTAATTTCAACTTGATACCCGCGTACGCGTAACGCGTACCTGAGAAAAAGATTCTTTACAGACAGACAGACGGACGGACGGACGGACAATGAAGTGATCCTATAAGTGTTCCGTTTTTGCCTTGTGAGGTATGGAACCTTGAAAAAATATTCTACTGTGGTCGTCATTTTCGTCCCACGATACCTTTTAAAAGTTAAAATATTACACCTCAGTACTTACACTAAAAGCCAACTGTTTTCTCTTTTAAAACAATACATGTCACAGGAACCTTAAAAACGCTCTCTGAACGGAACAAACACCTTTCAGTTCATTCCGTTCGTTCTTTCATTCGTTCAGTACCTATATTGTTGCTCTTGTTCCTCTGTTGGCTATATTTTTATTTGGTATTTTTTTTTTATATTTGTGGCCGTAAAAAATGAATCTGCCTAGCCTTTTCCCAACTATGTTGGGGCCGGCTTCCAGTCTAACCGGATGCAGCTGAATACCAGTATTTTATATGGAACGACTGCCTATCTGACCTCCACAACCCAGTAACTGGGTAATACGATATCCCGAGTGGTGACACTGGTTGTCAAACTTTCGGGCTTCTGACGACCCTTAACGACTGTCAAAGATCCATGAATGACAGCTGGGACCAACGGCTTAGCGTGCTTTCCGAGGAACTGAGGAGTCTCGGTATGTAAAGATGGTCACCCATCCACGGAACAACCCCGGCAACCTAATGTTAGAAGTAGCGAATGTGACATCATATTGGATGGAGAAAAACTGGAATTTATTAATCAAACAGTTTTCCTGGGAATCACGCTAGACGAGAAATTACAATGGGGACCCCATATAACATCTCTTGCGGGGCGGCTAAGCTCGGCCGCTTATGCTGTTAGAAAGATAAGACAGTTAACAGATGTAGAAACCGCTCGTTTGGTCTATTTCAGTTACTTCCACAGCATTATGTCATATGGCATTTTACTGTGGGGTCGGGCGGCTGACATTGAATCCATCTTTGTTTTGCAAAAGAGAGCTGTCAGAGTCATTTATAATCTATGTCGCCGCGAATCTCTCATGGAACTATTTAAAAGGATTAATATTATGACGGTACCTTGCCAATTCATTTATGAGAATATTATGTATGTAAGAAAAAATCTAAATCTTTTTAATAAAATAAGTGATAGACATAATTTTAACACTAGAAATAAAGATAAAATAGATCAACCATTTTTCAGACTAGCTAAAGTACAAACATCTTTTATGGGGTACTGCGTTAAATGCTATAATAAAATACCTAGTGATATATTGCAATTAAATGAAAGAAAATTTAAAACTCATATTAAAAGTACACTTTGTAAACAAGCATATTACAAATTAGAGGATTATATCCAAGATAAGAATGCTTGGAAACATGCTGGTCTTGCTCCATAGGACAAATTCGAGGCTGGACAAAATCAAACTGGTTGCTAATCTAGTTGTAAAATTTATTATTTTTATATCATCGATTTTTTTACATTTTATGATAATTAATCTCACACACTGTCCTATTAGTATTACTTGCAAGTTTGTAGAAATATTGTAATATCGTACGTATACTTTAATGTTTGTAAATATGTGAGCACCATGTACCTATCACATACTTAATTTATTTATTTTTCATTGCTCCATTTTTAATTTTTAATTCTTTTTACCTATTGTAATTGTATTCTCGGTGCATCGTCTTCACATGTAATTATATAATTGATGTACCTATACCAAATATTGTAAAACATTTTTTTTTAAAAGAGTAACGGTGGAGTTTCTTGCCCATTCTTCTCCATACGAAAACTACCTTTTGGAAGGGGCAACTAGAATCAGTTCTATTTCTATGTATTTGACGTTCAAAAGTGCCTTTAATGTGCCTACTTGAAATAAATTGTTTGACTTTGACTTTGACTTTGCAAGCATTGCTTAACCTGATGGATCAAATCGTGTGTGGCTGTTAACCACGAGCTCCTCCGTATTTCTAAGGCACTATACATACAGGTCAAATTCAGTAGGTGTATACTAGGACCTCTTTAAAACTTCACACTAAGGTATCAGTTTGTTTTACCATTTTAAAACGCTGATAAAACATCTCTTTTGTTGAATATACTGGAATCTGGTTTCACGCGCCTACGGCTACTGCATTTTTCAACGGACTACGGCCCAGACTTTATATTGTATTGCGTGGAGTACTGGACCCGATTCTGAGTATCGGAACTTTTTTAATCCGTATATCCGTAACTGTAGGCTTATCCTCAAAAAGTAATAAAGATCGAGTACTATTCGAGTGTACTCGCAATATTCGTACAAGAGATGCCGAGTATTGCCCGAGTGAGCGTTAGAAATTCAATTTTAGAACATTCTTATTCCAATTTCAAACGCATTTCGGAACATGATGGAAGTTCCGAGTGACCTCGTTTTTAGTTTGCTCAAGCAAATCCCCGAGGACGGTCTGGCTAGTGATGTAGATCATTCAATATTAGTGTAGGTACTTAATCGATTAATGTTTGCTAGTCACTGTGTACCTAATTATTTTGTGTAGTAGGTAATATTAGTTTTAGTCTGATAACTGTACAATGAATAGGTAGGTACATACCAAGTTTATACTTTTTAATTTACTTATTTGTAAATAATTTGTATATTGTAATTTATAATTATTGGGTTTTATGATTGACTATCCAGTGCGTAACTTCAGATCTTTTACTTCACGCACCATTTTGAAAATGCTTGATATCCAAAGTATGTATGTACTACTGCTCACTTCACAACCACTTACCCTAATTTAATAATTAATATAAACATTAGCCACCACCTACAAAAATAAAAAAACCTTAAAAATAATAGGTAGTTATTATTATTTCACTTTTATCGTATAACGACAACAAGAAACGCCATTAAACAGCACCTAATTTATTCACGGGCGCATCACTAACGGTGCTTAGCATGGCCGCCGCGTGGGCAAGCATAGAATTGCACTTATCCGTTTAGTTGCGGGACTCTGTAATGTCGCTTGCACGCCATCTTGTTTACTCTGTTAGTCTGCCCCCTGTTCCTTCCCTCGTAAACTTACGACTAACTTATTTATCTCAATAGTTTGAACGTCCTTCTGTGTATATTTATATGTTCACGTAAAAGCCTTGGAGCTGTTCTGAACATTGAGTTGTTTCGTTTGTTTTTGTGGGAAGTCTTTTAGGGTCTAAAAAGGAGTTACTATGGTCGTAAGGATTTGTTTTGGTTCTGGAAAAAGTGACTCTAATGTACTTTTATGTATTGAAACAGACAGACGTGTTCATGGGGAGTTTGTATATACGCTTCTTCTTGGAACATTTAGGGCTGGGTGGAAATAATTTTTGGTTTAGTAACTTTTGTTACTAACCTACCAACATAATTTAGTCTAGACAAATCAGTATTTTCGAGAGGAATTTTTCGACGCCATATTTTTGTTTGTTAATAGTTTTAGTTACATTAGAACATATTGGTATTTTATTAATTAATTAAATGGAAGTTGTTTTTTATGTATACAGTGTTAGGGTAAACACCGTTATCCTTGCAACCAGTGGTTTGGTTTCATTTATAAAACGTAAAATCAATGGAAAATTACAACTTTTATTTTTATTTTTTTAGACCTCAATTTTACCACAAGAGACGCAAGTTCGTTGCCCTATGCGCTAGGGCAACGAACTTGCGTCTCAACACGGGCGGGGGGTACGGGATGTGCAGCGAGCGCGACCCCTCCCTTAGTCAGTCAGCTGTTTCGCTAGCAAGCACGGTGTCAGATAGAAACTTTTAAAAATCTTTTAATGAAAATAACGTTTTTTTTTTGTTGTGTTCGGGCATTTATTTTTATATTAAAGTCAACTACCCATGGTTTAAATGACAAGAGTGTTTACCCTTACATCCTGTGTTTTTCGGTGATGGCACAAATGGTATCTCTCACATTCCACCAGCAAACCAAACAAATATCAGTGTTTTTCCACGAACAAAACGCCAATTAATTTCGAAATCCATATATTTGCGGTTTCTTGCTGTTCTAGAACCGTATTGCCAGCGTAGAAAATATGAACTGCAAATGTTGTAAGTTTAAATCTGGAATGAAACAAAATTCACAGAAGTGCATAGAATTAATTAGACGGAAGCTTCAGGGCTTATTAGAGAGAAAATGTGTAGGTATATTACTAAATGCGGGTGTATTATAGGTACCTACACCTCTGGCTATCCCTTTGGGGATTACCAGCGTGATGTTATGTTATGGTCACTCTTGACTTGAAAACTCCCAGGTAATAGGGAATATGCATGTATTTTTTTAATATTTTCATTCGATAGTTTACATCGTCAAATAATAGTAAAAAGAAATTCGACGGCAAAAAAGAAATTTAAAGTAGTTAAAAAAATGTTTAAAAATATCCAACCGATCCGGGCTATTTAAACGCCCTCCATTTGGCGCGCTTGGTGTGGTGACGTCACAGACCGTGAAAACAGACAAGCAACTGTCAAGTCAACGTCAAACACTCCTTTTTCTATGAGCGTTTGACATTGACTTGACACTTGTTGATTGACTTGACATTGACATTTTGATTGTTATCCCAGATTGTTACGTCACATCCGCTCTTAGCCTTTTCAAGTATTTGAATTACCCACAGTTTTTTGGGACTTTTTAAAAATTAATTTCTCGCTCAAAAAGAAATTTTATTCAAAAATATTGATGGAGGCATCATTCTGTAGTAACATAGTTTATAAAAAAAAATATTTGACCCATATTTGAATCACATGCATATTCCCTATTCTTTAGGGAAACGTTTTTCGTTTTATTTTATTTTATTTTATTTATTATGGGATAATAAACAACTACAACATAATAACACATACGGTTAACAAAACTTTAGTAGTAATGCTGCAGGTCCACTGCATTATCCGCAGATAAAACATAAGGTTGCCACTAGACGAGCATAATTATTCAAGATTAACAATTATTTTGAAATTACTAAAGCGAGCTACAGCTACGAAACCTAATCATATCAGAAACAATTAATTTACTTGAATTAAATTATGCAATATATCTATATTTATAAATAAAAATGAATCCTTATTTCCCTTGGTCACGCCATCACGCGTGAACGGCTGAACGGATTTGGATGAAATTTAGCACATAGGTAGACCATGAACTGGAGAACGACATAGGATATCTGTTAACTCGATATTCCCACGGGATCGAGACTTATGCGAGTGAAACCGTGGGGCGCAGCTAGTAAACAATAATAATAAGATTAAGATAACATTTTTGTAATTAGATTTAAATTCAAGTAGGTACCGAACAAAATGCCAAAAATAAATAATAAAACTCATATTTTAATACAAAAAATATAGAATGATGTAATCCTCGTTTTACTCATAAATTAGCAGCATAGGCTCCAGTTACATTTGCAGCCTGATTTATAGACTCCGGGGGCCGTTGCGTCCTGAACGTGGTCCAAGTTGAAATATTATCAGTAATGAACCCATGATATACGTATGTTTATAAAATTATTATTACTGGAGTACACACATAACATCACGCCTATAATCTCCGAAGGGTTAGGCAGAGATGTACCTATCTATAGTACACCCACATTTCACCAGTTATGTATGTTTAAGTCCCAGTCCGCTCGCCCCGAGCGTATTGCCATCAACCGGGCACAAATCCGAACTCCGGGCGGCTACTGACGAATTCCTAATGCTTATACAATAGGTACCTAGTTTTTTGTGTAACTGTCAACTGACAGTTACCTAACCTAAGTGACCTAGTTGACCTACTTTTTTAGTAACTATAAAAAAAGTAGGTATTGTGTAAGCTGGTTAGACTTACGCAAGTGTTAGTTTTTTTAAACGAAAATTTCTTATTACGACTGAACAGGAAAGGATGGACCTCTGCAAAGTGCTTGTCATCGATAAATCACGGACTGATTTCGTTTGTCATCTTCTGCAAGTTAAAAGAAACAAAAGAGGAAAATCGTTCATAGGAAAGCAGCAATCTGCAGGAATTATTACCTACTGACTTTAGGCTGTTTTTCTCGTTCGTAACGTTACAATACCAAATTCACTTAGCCATAATCTATACTAATATTCCATTTCATCTAACGAATAAAACTTTTAATTCTTTGGAACTCTCTTGCACCATTGAGATGGCCAAATTGCCGTCTTATAAAATGTTTTTTTTTTAATGAATTCATTTTATTTTTTGGTTATTTGTAGTGTTTCAATTTTTTTGATGAGAATTGTTTTATCAAGAGGCCTGGGAGCTGACTATGAAGTATTAATGCCATCATTATTCCACTGCGAAAAAAGGATGGTGCTAGCGGCCTTGTATAGCTCCGACTCTCACTAACACTGGAAACATGGTGGCATTAATATAATACGTCGTAGTATAGGTGTGTGTGTAGGTGGTAATCTTTGGGAATACTGACCCGATTCCTATAATAATTATATAGGTATTCTGGTATTTGAACATTTTGCTAGCAGACATTTTGTAGGAAACATTCTTGCCATAGACTCATTCTTGAAACCAACAGCATAACCTCTCACACAGGGACATAAACCCACACATACACACGCATACACAAAAACCGACGCACAAACACATACACATGCACACACACATATACCCAAGCACACACACACTCACACACTTAAACTAATCTTACGCTAATTTTGTCTTCTTAGAAATGATAAATTTGTTATAAATATTTTTCTCTTTTTTGTTATGGAAGAGCGGTGTCTTCTAATACGGGCATTGTTTGCTTAAAAGAAGGCTCCAGTCACAAACTAATTGTGTAATTTGGTTATAAACAAATTTGAATTTTTTTTTTTTGAATTTTTGATAGACTAAGCACGTTTATCTTTACATTTATATAATTGTTGTTTTGCGACCCTCTTTTCTCTAACAACTGTAATACACGCACCTACAGTATCGATCGAGTGTAGTGCTCAAGTGTACAATCAATCACTCGACTGTTGGAATGATGTAATGTTTACCTCAAGTTACATTTTACACGTTCGAGTATACCGTAAAATAACATCACGCCTGTATTCCCTGAAGGGGCAAACAGTGTATCGTACGACCACATTCCGCCAGTTGGAGCTCGTGGCTAAGTAATAACAGCCGCTCGGGTCGATCCATCAGGTTAAGCTACGCTTGCCGGGGTTGGTCCGTGGATGGGTGACCATTTTCACATATCGAGACTCCTCCGTGCCTCGGAAAGCACGTTAAACCGTTGGTCCCGGCTGTCATTTGTGGATCTTTGACAGTCGTTACGAGTCGTCAGAAGCACGAAAGTCTGACAACCAGTCTAACCAAGGGGTATCGTATTACCCAGTTACTGGGTTGTGGAGGTCAGATAGGCAGTCGCTCCTTGTAAAATACTGGTATTCAGCTGCATCCGGTTAGACTGGAAGCCGACCCCAACATAGTTGGGAAAAGGCTAGGCAGATGAGGCAGATGATGATGTTTGAAGGTAATAGGGAGAGACCCTATTGCTATCGACCGGAAAATTCAGATTCTTGGGTACAGCCGATAAATCGTAATTGTAACATATTCGAAGTACATAATGCGGATATTTTAGAGTAGATAGGTTTGTGTATTCCGGACAGGTACGACTGGTGATGACGACAGCTACGGTTGCTGGCGGACCCGCGCGCTCGGATCAATCTTTTAAGTGCGGCGTCACTGACGCGTGCAGTCCGCCCTCTCAACCGGAGGTTCATTTCTAGCTCTTCTGTTTACAAAAAATGCATTATTAACGAGTAATGTTGGTCCAGTGGTAACAGCCCAGACTTACGAGTCGTAGGTCATGGGTTCGAACCCAAACAGGCGCTTTACTTTGTGTAAATAATTTCATCACTGCCATTGCTCTTAAAACGGTGAACGAAATCATCGTGAGGAAACTTGGAAATCAAATCTCTTAGAAACTTGGAAAGCAATTCCTCATGTGGCTATCAGAGCAAAGAAGCCTTCAAGTCATCATCTGCCTAACCTTTTCTTAACTACATTAGGGGTCAGCTTCCAGTCGAACCTGAATACCAGTATTTTATATGGAGCTACTGCCTATCTGACCTCCACAACCCAGTAACTAGGTATACGATACCCCTTGGTAAGACTGGTTGTCGGACTTTCGGGCTTCTGACGACCCGTAACGACTGTCAAAGATCCACGAATGACAGCCGGAACCTAGCTTTCCTAGAACTGGGATTAGTCTCGGTATGTAATGGACGGTCACCCATCCACGGACTGACTTTAGCACGCGTAGCTTAACCTTCGAGTGACCCATGTCATTACTTAGCCACGAGCTCCTTCGAGTATTTCTTGAATAAATCACATGCTTATCTCTTTTTACTTGCAACGCAATAGGCTTGCGTCATGGTTTTAATTTTCAATCTCTAACAAGGGCTATAAAAAGCCGCCATTTTTTTTCCAAAGATAACTTAGTTATGGGTAGTTCCAAGTTCTAAATAGATTACTTCTATCTTCTAGGCAGTTTATTTTATTTGAAAAATAAAAACAGTGTTTTTTCCTTAACTCGCAAGTACAAGTCTCGGGTAAGTTAATAACGAAGAAAAATAGGGGTTCAAACTATTGACATGTTTATGCAGGGATTATACGAGCAGCGTAATCCGAGCCAATAATTTGTACCTAAGCTCTCTTGATCAAGACAATTTTATAGCTTAGCCGGATTAAAAAAGAATATAGAACAGTTTTATGGAGTGAAAAGTTTTTAATATTGAAAGGGAAAGTAAAATACTGTCGTGGTGCCTAGCTTTAATGAACCATTTCTGTATCACAAGGCTAGAGTTTTATTTTGCTAAAACTTATGTACAGTCAGGCTAAGTGAATCATGACCCACTTTGTCGATAAATCGTTTGAAACCGTCGAAATAACAAAGATGGCAGATGGCAAGCTCGTTAAGTCGTTACCAAGGAAATGTATGTTTACGCGAATGTCGACCTAATTGTATATATGAATGTCTGTAAGAAAATTAGCTTATGGTGGGTCAGAATTAATTTTTTTCGACTGTACCTTATCTCCTTACCACCTTACTAATAAACGTTGTATAGCGCCTGTATAGTTACACAATGCTTTGCCTTCTTCTTTCAAAAGTCAAATTACTTTTGAAAGAAGAAGACAAAGCGTTGTGTAACTATACAGGCGCTATACAAAGTTTATTAGTAAGGCGGTTAGTTTATATACAACAATAACGGTGAAGGAACACTTTGATAAGAATTTAATAAGAAGCCTTTATACTTTGAAAACATTTTAAAAGAAAGATTGTATTTTCAGCTTTTTAATTTTCATAGTCTATTATAAATTCCTAGAGCATTGCGACATAATTGCAAAACTAATAACGGTCCTACTTTCAGGATTATGTCATACTAGTCCGACTAGCAATTCCGCTCTGGGAAGCCGGATATACATCCACGTTGGTGATAAAATATCAATTAAACACTGCTATAATTAACGGGTGACACGCGGAAGTTATAAAGTAATATAACAACAGTATTGCCACGACACGATCGTCCGAACTTTTTGTTTGGTGTACCTAAACGTGTGGTCGCGCCGGCAGAGGGCGCTTTCCAGTCTTTCGAACAAAAAGTGACATGTGCACAAAACCGATCGCGTATTCGCGCGACGATCCCTTTTAAATAGTACGCGGCATAGAGTAAAGTAATATATAGGGTAGGACTCCCGCAGGCAGACGCGGCGCGACGCCGATGACGGTGCGACGCGATTCTGATAGATCAATTTCCATGAAGTTTTGCGCGTCGCGCTGTCGCGTCAGGCCTGTCTGTCTTTATGAACTACCTTCATTACACTTATATCATTAAGGGTGTTGAATGACCGCTCGCGACGCCCAATTTGGATAGTTAATTTAAAATTTATTATGCTTTTGAACTTGAGTTTGGTGTTGTTTTATTTTTAAAATATCGGTTATATAAAATTACCCGAGAAAACCGAAGAATTAATATGACACATTGAGCTTTTGAAAGATGTAGGTGACGTGCAAGTCACTGTAGCGTCTAATGTATGGACAGTCGAGCCTGGCCGCTATCATCAGCACGCTGCTGGGGCTGCCGCGCACCCTGCGTACCAGCAGGCGTAGCATGAGCACCGTTTTGTCGACAGAAGAGTAGACAAAAATGGCGTTCCCTGATTTTGACAGTTGGGATAGAAAACTTTCTTCCGAAATTGTCTACATATAAGACAAAGATCGTTAGAAACGAAAGACAAAATGACAGATTGTAGGACGTCTACGGTGCGAGGTCAAAAATGAAGAAACGAAATGTCATTACTTTCTATAGAAAAAGTCATGTCTATTCTTCGTAGAGATAGAAAGTGTCATGCTACGCCTGCAGAGACGCGCTGCGCTTACACATCGTTGCACAGAAGCAGTTGAGCAGACAATCATGCCCGATGCAGTACAGTGTCGCGGCAGCCCCATGGCAGCCCCACTGGTTCATAGGTATTTTGGTTTCGGCCAGTTTCCACAATCTGGGGTGGAATCTTAGATTTCGTGGAGACTACAGATAACCCCCTCGGTACCGAGTGATTTCTTTACCGGAGTCAATGACCTCGCTAAGCCAGACGCCAGAAAATAGAATCATTAGTATATATGTTGCTTTGCCAAGCCTTGATTTCTTCAAAGGAGCCGACTACCTATCAAAACTAAAAATAAAATCATCCTTTTCATTCCGTCAGCCTTTTGTTCGAAAGTTAACCCAACAAGTAACACATTGTCCAATGAAGAAAGTTTATTCAGAAAGAAAATGTAGATCCGTTGGCGCGGCGCCAAGAGGAAGATAATCTCTTTGAGAAGTTGTTGTGACGGCAATTTTTTTCACAGCTAGCAACACTATCTAAAGTGTGAAGAGGTTTTATTTCTTGCACTTGTTAAAATAATGTGAATTCTTTTCTATTTTATAGTTTTCGATGTTTAATTGTTTCTTTCCAAGTAAAGTATCTTTAACAATCAATCTGCCTAGCCTTTTCCCAACTATATTGGGGTCGGCTTCCAGTCTAACCGAGAGCAGCTGAATACCAGTATTTTACATGGAGCCACTGCCTATATAACCTCCACAACCCAGTAACTGGGTAATACGATACCCCTTGGTAAGACTGGTTGTCAGACTTTCGGGCTTCTGACGACCCGTAACAACTGTTAATGATCCACGAATGACAGCCAAGACCAACGGCTTTACGTGCTTTCCGAGGCACGGAGGAGTCTCGATATGTAAAGATGGTCACCCATCCACGGACCAACCCCGGCAAGTGTAGCTGATGGATCGACTCGTGCGGCTGTTATTACTTAGTCACGAGCTTCTCACATAACATAACACCACGCATTTAATCCCCGCAGAGTTAGGCAGAGGTATAATATACCTATTATATAGTACACCAACATTTCGCCAGTAATGTTTAAGTTACATGTAACACAGTGTAGAGCGGTGGTGGCCCAGTTGTAACGGCCCCGACTTACGAGTCGTAGGTCGTGGGTTTGAACCCAGACACCTGCTTTACTTTTTGTAAATTATTTCATCACCACTGCTCTCAAAACGGTGAAGGAAAACATCGTGAGGAAACCGCATGTTCGGCTGCTACTGAGAAATTCCAGATGGAGAAACCCAATAACACGGTACTACTTTACCCGACCTGGGAATCGAACCCTGGACCTCATGTTCAGCAGTAACGCTTGCGACCAATAGAACAACGAGGCAAAAAAAAAGTCTAGTTAGTAAAATATCTCCCTATGCTGGAAAACTGATATTATAGGATCAGTAAAGGATCTCTGGAAAGGATCAGTAAGGGCTTTATTGTTAAAAAACACCTGAAAAATTACATAAAATGTTTCAACGGACTGTCGGAAAGAGTAGCGCTACTCAGATTACAAATCAACAGTTTAGACTTAAGCATCATTCAAGTATACGCCCCAACAGAAAACGCGAAAGAAGAAGAACTAGAGCTTTTCTACAGTACTGTTGACAAAGCCATAAGACTCTCAGGAAACAACATAGTAGTCATAGGCGATTTTAACGCCAAAATTGGTCAACCCAAACCAAATGAAACCATCACTGGAAACTACGGCTACGGTAACAGAAATTGTAGAGGAAATAGACTCATTGACTTTGCATATGAGAACAACCTGGCCATAATGAACACTCTTTTTAAAAAGAACAACAAGCAGAGATGGACTTGGAAAGCACCTGACGGCAATACAAAAAACGAATTAGATTACATCCTAACAAACCTATCGAGAAACGTATACAATATACAGGTTCTGAATATCACATACCCTTCGGACCACAGACCCGTGAGGGCAGCTTTCAATATACTTCCAAAATCAAAAGATCGCAGTAAGTTCGGTCGATGTCCCAAGCCTCAGATAAAGAACGAAAAAGAAGTGCAAACCTATATTGAATCGTTGAACAGCTTGTCAGCAGACATGCTAGACCACTGGAATGATAGAGACACCGTTCAGGTTTGCTACGATAAAATAACTAATGCAATCGACATCGGCCTAACAAGAATACAAGGGCTAACAAGTAACACAAACACAGAGACAAAGCAAATTATATCAGCACGCACTAGGGCACTAATCAGCAGAAGACAAGAAATACATAAGACTAAACCGAAATCAAGGGCTATGAAAAATGAGCTAAAAGCTCTTTACAAACTCATAAGTAAACGAATCAACCACGACTATAAGGTACATCGCACACAAACGATCAAAAAACATCTTCAAGCCACAGGCAGTGCCAAGAAAGCATACAAAGAATTAAAAACACATAAATCATGGATTGAAGAGTTAAAAAACAGAACTAAAATTACACAAAATAGATCGGAAATACTCAAAATAGCAACAGATTTCTACAAAGACCTATACAGCTCACCAAATCAGCCAACATACAAGCTACCGAGTCGTAATACAGAAAGAGCGATGGTTACCTTCACCGAAGAGGAAGTAGCCAAAGGAATTAAAACACTGAAATCAGACAAAAGCCCAGGGCCTGACAGGATCACCAACGAAGTCATAAAAGCAGGATCGACGTGTCTTGTTACACCTCTTACACGACTGTTCAACATGATACTGACCAGTACGAACTCTCCACGCCAATGGTTTGAATCGGAAATCATTCTGTTCTACAAAAAAGGAGATCCAGATAACATAATTTAATTAATTACAGACCGATAAGCCTACTACCATCATTATATAAACTTTTCTCGTCATTACTAGAAAAAAGGTTAAAAGTAACAACAGAAAAATTTCAACCCATTGAACAGGCGGGCTTTCGTCGAGGCTTCTCCACAGTCGATCACATACACTCGCTAGAGATGCTTATAGAAAAATTCCTAGAGTTCAACAAACCACTCTATATAGTTTTTATTGACTACCAAAAAGCTTTCGATACTTTACTCCACTCATCGATTTGGGAAGCTCTAATATCACATGAAGTACCTTTGGAATACATACAAGTCCTAAAAAACATCTACGACAATAACACCAGCAGAGTGAAGTTGGAAACCACTGGACCACCCATACAAATAAAAAGAGGTGTGAGGCAAGGAGACCTAATCTCTCCAACAATCTTCATAACGGTGCTGGAGTATATCATCGGCAAACTAAACTGAGAAAAAGTGGGCATAAACATAAACGGACGCTACCTGAGCCATCTCAGATTTGCGGATGATATAGTCCTGCTATCAGAAAGCACAACCCAACTACAACTGATGATAAACTCTTTACATGAAGAAAGTCGTAAAGTAGGCTTGGAAATCAATTTAGATAAAACAAACGTCATGACGAATCATACTAAAATACCTATTTATCTCAGAAATCGACCGCTATCGTTTGCTGATACTTATATTTACCTGGGAAAACAAATCTCATTTAATCCACGCAACAACGAACTAGAAGTAGAGAGAAGGGTCAACATCACCTGGAAGAAATTTTGGAACCTCAAAGAAATCCTAAAAAGCGACATGTCCATAAATTTGAAAAGTAGAGCCATGAACACCTGCCTGCTCCCATCACTAACTTACGCTTGTCAAACGTGGAAATTCACAAGTAAACTAAAGAATAAGATCATAACCAGTCAAAGAAGTATGGAGAGAAGCATCCTGAAAATCAAGAAGACACAAAAAATCCGCCATATCGCCATAAGACAGAAAACTAAAGTTATCGACGCACTCAGCTACTCACAGAAGCTAAAATGGCGATGGGCTGGACACGTAGCCAGACTCAATGATAATCGCTGGACCAAAACGACAACGTCATGGCTAGGACCATCGGGCCAGAGGAAAAGAGGTAGGCCGAATACGCGCTGGATAGACAATGTTATAAAAATAGCAGGCACACACTGGATGCGAGAAGTTGAAGACAGAGAAAAATGGTCATCTTTGGAGGAGGCCTTTACCCTCCGTTGAGAGGGGTTCTTGTACCCATAAATATAAAGCACCTAGCAGAATAAAGCACCTAATTAATTAATGCATGCATGCAAACTGTTTTGATGTTTATTTATTTTTATTTTTTTATTTTTAATTGTAAAACTTATTTTTAACCTATATTTGTAACAAGAAATAAAAGGCTTTTTATTTTATTTTATTTTATTGTTATTAAAGGCGTCTGGGATATCCCAGTCACCCCTCTTCTGATTTTCAAGACCATGTTAGTACTTTATCTGTACTTAGTATTCTTTATATCAAAGATCACAGAGCTGGAAGGAGAAAGAGATTAAAGATTTTTACATGAAATGACCAGATATTTAGTGCAAAATTTTGTCCGATTCACGTATTAAAGTAAAGCACCTGGGTGAACGGGCTCTGCTCGGGTGAAAATAGAGAAAACGAATTTTCCTAGATATAAGAGCTAGCTTGATCGATTTTTCGGCTTTTCGCCCCCGTAAACCACTATATTGCAACTTTCATCGAAATCGTTAAAGCCGTTTTCGTAATTACAAATATCTAAACAAATATTTGCCATTTTAATAGATTATGATAACACTAAAGGTGTTTGCATGGTAGTATTCTAAAAAAAAAAAGTGTTGAAAGATTTTAGTCAGTTTAATAAGTTAATTTAATATGTTTAAGGCCAAAACTTTCTGATTTACTGTTGTGAACAAGTAGTTACTTTAATAACCATTTAGTAACTTAAGTGGTATTAAAATTTTACGTTACGATTATTAAGATATTTTCGCCGAAACGTTTCAGAGCTTATAAAATTAATCTTTAGTAACCGAGTCAAATGAAATTAAGCTAAAAAGCACTAGGTAAGTTTATTACTCTTCATTAATATCCACTTAGAAAGTTCGTTAGTCGATACAGATCAGTGATTTGTGCTATGAGAAATTAGGGCGAATAAAATTGACATAAAAAGACCTTGATACAATATTTTGGCATGAAATAACTTCATAATTTAATCAAGAAGATTTAATAACTATTAAAGTAGCCGGAATCAAGCAGGATTTTTCAAAGTCAAAGTCAAAGTTTAACTGTTTAACTAAAAGACTGTTTAACCATACACTTTTAGGGTTCCGTACCGTACGTGGGTTCGGTACGGAACCCTAAAAATGTATGGTTAACGAAACCGTATTACTAAGACTCCGCTCTCCGTCCGTCTGTCACCAGGCTTTGTCTCATGAACCGTGATAGTTAGACAGTTGAAATTTTCACAGATGATGGGTATTTCTGTTGCCGCTATAACAACAAATACAAAAAAAAAAGAATAAAATAAATATTTAAGCGGGCTTCCATACAACAGACATAATTTTTTGCCGTTTTTATAGATAATGGAACCCTTCGTGCGCGATTGACTCGCACTTGGCCGGTTTTTGACGTTTGAACGTTACGTCTTTAAGCAACGTTGATAAATAAACCCCTAAATGTGCATGTTGTTGTAAGTTTATGTTAGTACTTTTGACTTAGCAGCCTTTTACAAGCATTGCAATTATCATTCGCCTTATCAACCTAAACCATCTCTTTAATTTTTCACATTATCATCTTTATAAATGTGACCTCATCATCTGCCTAGCCTTTTCCCAACCATGTTGAGGTCGGTTTCCAGTCTAACCGGATGCGGCTGAATTAAAGTATTTTACATGTGTGTGTGTACTTTATAAATGTTACCTAAACTTAGGAAAAGAAGGAGGAGCTCGTGGCTAAGTAATAACAGCCGCGCGGGTCGATCCATCAGGTTACGCTATGCTTAGCCGATAAGCACCTATAAAAACATTGCTTACTTACTTCGATAGTTCAGGGACTAACACAGTTTCTTGAGAACGAGATTACTGTACCATCAGCTGGAGGCCATGTGGGAGTCCGACTCGCGCTCCGTGGCACCAAAACGAATTTATCTTTTTTATTATTTACACAAAACTAACTGTACAAATAAACAACTAATATCTAAAATATGGCGTCGAAAAATTCCTCCGCATCGCTGTTGGCTGGTAGTGTACCCAAGAGACTGGCGGCATTGCCACGTTGAATGGCAATGCTTAGCCTCTGACCAAGGTAAAAGCCAGCTCTTGGGTCACGGGAAGTGTCAAACAGCCGTTTCGAGATTTCATTAAATAAACTATGAGCACTCGGACTCCACGGCCCTAGGGTTTCAACCCCAAACGGCTCGAAAATATAATTGCCTATAAGGCTATTATACTTTCGCCGCTTGAGGTTTTCCGCAGCCGCAGCGGCGGCGCCAGCACAGCACGCCGAGCCAGGAAGATGAGATGGCGCAAGAGTATCGACACACGTTGCGTCCCACACTAAAGGCCTACCCATCTTCCATGGAAATAAGGACATGCCGTCCGGTCTTTTGCCATCGTCGCGTGCCAAGCCATTGGGTTCTAATACAGCTGGAACGCCGACGGTGACAAGAGCTCGTCGGATGATGTCATTAATGTTAGCGTGACGTGCTAAGCGACTTGCACTTCGGCTGCAAGACAGGCCGTGGTGTCCGAGGCTGTTGACAACTTCGCCACAGTGACAGCGATGAGGAGAACAACATGGAGCTCCTAGTCGCAGGGAAGCAGCGATGCGGAACGTAGTGTCGTCGAACAAAGTTCCTAGGTTCGATGACGGTAGTGCGTGAAGCCACAGACCCGACTCCCACTTACCCACAGCCAGCAGGCGCGCGCGCTCCGCTGTAGTAGCCG
This sequence comes from Lithophane semibrunnea, assembly GCA_947363905.1. Classification (NCBI taxonomy): domain Eukaryota; kingdom Metazoa; phylum Arthropoda; class Insecta; order Lepidoptera; family Noctuidae; genus Lithophane; species Lithophane semibrunnea. Next base: position 13,913,621 of record OX376199.1, on the reverse strand, counting down.
CCGCCGCTGGAGACGCCCTGGGCGTCGGGAATCCCAGGCGGATTCCCGGATTCCCGGCCACCATAGGCGCGGGCTTGCGGACGGCGAGCAATGGGTAGCTCGCCGTCCGATCAGGACCAGGCCCGGGTCGATGGCGCGTCGTGTTCCACGCGCGCCTCAAAGAGATGTCAGCACAATTGGCGGGGTCCGCTAGGACCGATGCCTGCCAGGGTTGCGGGTTAGTCCGAAAGGGATACCGGGACCTTGGCAACAGGCAACTGAAGGAAAACGGGTGGGTTTTAGTCAGTAAAAGTCTGACACGGCCTTCCGCTCCACCCAGAGCGGGAGAAGTCATTGGATGATTTCCCACCATCAAAAAAAAAAAAAGACGTGTCAAGTAAATTGTTCTGTACTACTCTGCAGAGCGGCTCATCCCACCGTCTCTGGGAAGATGGATAGTCGGGCGGATCTGTATTCGGGCAAGCGAGTCTCCAGGCATCCATAGTCTCGGTGAAGCACGGCACGTTAAAATTAATCAGTGTGGAGGCTAGGATTTTCCTGATTAATTTCTCAGTACCGTGGACCGAGGATATGAATGCCGGTAAACTAATATTAGAAATTTTACACAAATAGTTTTTAGTGGGGAATCATCAAAATTAAAATCAAAATCAAAATATTTTATTTCACATAAACCTACATGGGCACTTATGAAACGTCAGAAGCTAGTTGCACGGTTCCAATTGGTCGTTTCCTATGGAGAAGACCCGGCAAGAAACTCCACGGTTACTCTTTAAAAAATAATTGGCTGTTACTATATTTTCGAATTACAGTGTTATTAGGTATGGGAGGACAGTGTAGGCCTTTCAACAAGTACCAGGTAAATACTTAACAAAATAGAAAATGTAAAAAAAAAAAATCTACAGTCCATTAAGCCTCATCAGTCAAATTAGCCATCAAATGACTTCTCCCGCTCTGGGCGGAGCGGGAGGGCGTATCAGACTTTTACTGACTAAAACCCACCCGTGTTGCTTCAGTTGCCTGTTGCCAAGGGTTCCGGTATCCCTTTCGGAAATTCCCGCAACCCAAGGTACACAAATATATCCCATAGCAAAGAATATAATATGATTAACTTGTAAGTTATTACGGTTGAAAAGTTACAGCTCTGTGACTGGCTGAGACAGCGTAGGTGCAAAAGGACCCCACTGGCACCCTTTGTGTATGGAACCCTAAAAACATCACAAAAACAATCTTCCAACTCCTTCCCATTTCCCCATCAAAATATGCTTCAGTAAACCGTAAAGTTTAAAGTCCCCAAGTAGCGCCGACGGACTGTCGACTCAATTTCGTGAGCCGTCGAGCGTGGAGCCACAGGGTAGACAGTTACAGAAGGTCGGCTCCATACAACGAGCGAAAACAGGCGCACGATCACATAGACTCGTAAACCATAGAGCGATCTATGGTTTGAGAATGTTATTATTCCTTAAGAATTAACAATGATTTCCTGCGTAACTTTTACAAAAAATGTAGGCACACCTGGGGGCCTAGACAAAATCCCTTTTCTGTAAGCGTTAACGCCAACGGAAAGATCAAATTGTATGGAGTTGACTGCAGCTGTCACGTGACATCTCTAATGCTAATGTCAACTCCATACAATTTGATTTTTCCGTTGGCGTTAACGCTTACAGAAAAGGGATTTTGTCTATAGCCTCAGGTACACGTATAGAAAGTACGTCAAAAGTATAATAAATGGGAAGGTTATATATTATAAGGCTATCACAATAAATATCAGTTAAATCATCAACCTGGAAACCACGGATTTTAGGTAAAAGTCAGATGCGGCAAGAATTCATGGCAGCGTAGGTACTGAGGGCCAATTCTCTTACGCATATAACGTTCACATTAAAGTTGCAATCTTTCAAACTTGTCATGACAGATTGCGAACGAGATGCGAATGTGAACGTTCATAAAAATAAGAGAATTGCCCCGCTTATCTAATAAAGATTTTATTCGATTTTTGTCTGTTTTGTTTCTTTGTTTATTTTGACGTTCCCTTGCGAAAACTAGATCTCACTAAACAAATGACAGTCGCAGGTGCACTTGCACTCGCTGTAGACGCGTGTATGTGTCGCACATATTATGTGTGCGTGCGTTTTCGCTCGCAGCTGGCTTTCTGTATCTATCTGTTTTGTGGCAAACCGTGCCAAAGTGTTGTCGTGTAGGTAATCCGCGGAGCTTTCCGACTGTTCTCCCGTTATTTATGTCTGTCGATAGGCTGAATCGGTGCTTATGTGGGAAAAAGTGTCGAAACTAGTCGGGGTTAAGTTTTTGTAGGAACAGTCGAGGTTGAAGGTGAATCATTTGTGTCTGGGGAACGATCTTATAGCGAATTATATGTAATGGAAAACATGTTTATTGCATCTATCGATGTTTTTTTTATTTCACGTAGTAACCGAACAACCGAATCACCTTTTTTTAGACGAACAAATCTGGATTAAAGAATTAAAAAAATGAGATTATGTCACATGGGCACTTGGACGGTAACGCTAACGCTAATAAATGGTCGTTTCGATTTTGAAAAATTCAAACGTAAATCCATAAAGAAGTAGGGTAAGTATGTACAATATCAAAAAGACTATCACCATACACCATTTGAAAATAGTTTGAATCCAATTGGATTCAAACTATTTTCAAATGGTATGTATGTCTAATTAGACATACATACCTAAAAATCTTTCGGCAGCACTGCTAACAAGCAAAAAAATATAGCCCCTATCTCCCGCGGTCACGCTGACCCAAATCGCAATAAAAATCCGCCGCTTATTGAGGGGTTAACAGATAAATAGATAGCCATAAATCGTTCCGAGTCGCAGGCGTCCTTCCCGCTCAGTAGATTAAGGACCCAAGGGCATACCTACGTTTAATACAATCCCGAGTCACTTTCGAAACGGGTCTACCTAAAGCCTGTTACACATGTCCCAATTTACCGCAAGTGTAGGGTAGTTTGGACGGCATAATTTGATCATCCTGACGGCATACTAATGCTTCGGGTGGAAAAAACGATCCTTCAACATAACATCAGTCCTGTATAGGTGCTATAGTTTATTTTTTAGGGTTCCGTAGTCAACAAGAAACCCTTATAGTTTCGGCGTGTCTGTCTGCGACTTAGCTTAGAGACTCTTCATATCACGCCGATAAAGTGGTAAAATAAAATATTGAAAAAAAAAATGTTGGTATGGTACTTCCACTTTCATATCTAATATAATGTTGGCACGGGTAACTCAGGCAGTGGTGAAAAGGTGCTTTTTATTGACTAACAAGGAAGGTTTCATTTATCAGTTGCTAAAGCCCTGATATTTATTTATTTATTAAAGCCCTGATATAATAACTAATATTACAAATAAATGTGAGAGTGACTTTGTTTGTTTGTTTGTTACGCTTTCACTTTAAAACGGCTGAACGAATTTGGATGAAATTTGGCACATGGGTAAACCATGGCCTGAACCCGACCTTTTTATCCCAATATTCCCACGGGATCGAAACTTATGCGAGTGAAACCGCGGGGCGCAGCTAGTAAATCATAATAATACGAGCCAGTTGCTGTCCCACTGCTGGGCAATGGCCTCTTCTCATACAGAGAGAGTATTGATCACCACGCTCGCTCAAGAAGGGTTGGCGATTTCAGAATTATTATTAATTATAAGTCCAGGTTTCCTCACGATGTTTTCCTTCACCGATGAAATGTAGCAGTAATTTCCAAGATAAACTCAGAAAGTAAATATGAGTTAAAGAAGTGACATTGGTACGTGAGAGGCGAAGCCTTTACCATTTTGGGTCATCACATGCTCCCTGAGCCCTGATATAGTTTTATATAAAAAGGTTGGATACCACTGGGGATTAACCCTCCAGCACCGGCGCTGCAGTAAACAAGTTTACGTAACGATTTATGCATCAATTTTGTGCAGATTGAAAATTTTGAGTGCAGCTCAGCTTGCATCAAAAATAATATCAATAAAGCCGCTGTCTTTTCCCATATGGTTTGAAAGACAATCGATACACTTTACATAGAGTGTGTTGGCACTGTTCAACGTCACGTTTTGTAATATGTTGCTGCTCTAAAAGATTGAAAGTGCATAAGTGGTGACAGTTTTCAAGCGCTCACAAAGTGCTTTGAAAATTGCTTTTTCTTGGTCGTCTTTTATAACATGTGCGGTAGACTGCTGAGTAATTAGTTTCATGTTGAAAATGACATACCACAGATTATCATGTAAATCCGAAACGAACGGAAAGAAAAAAGAAAAAAAAATATTAAGAAGTTTATTTATCACAGAAACACGTGTGGCGTGTGTGCGTGCATACTGTTCGTGTTCTGATATGTATAAAATTGTGTATAAAGTAAAAAATAACCACGACCCGCGTTTTTATCAGATATAAAGTTTGGTAGTGTTCAGTTGGATTAGAATCATTGTCACTTACTCATTGTATTATTAACCTGTCAATATGCCACAAACACCATTAATCACTATTTTGTCTCGTAATCGCGAGTTACCTAAATGGATAGCTATAATAATTCCTGACCAAGCTTACACGCAGTTTATGGAAAGCTACAATTCAGGAATTTGCAGTTTTTATGTCTAAAAGTCACGATACATAACAATTTACGACTAAAGGTGCCTACATACATCAAACCAAACATCGTAATTTTGGCGCTAAAAACGAAAAAAGAACGAATTCAAAACTGAGTCGCCAGCCATTGACTGAAGCGTGTTACGGCAACGTGATAAAATGGCAAGGGTAAACAAAATTTGAGGGCGGGCAACCCAATTAACTACCCTTTGGATGCGAGGCGGCCTTTGTGGGTCTTGTCTGTTCCAAGCTTTGGCTTTTGACGAGTCCGGTAGTGTAGAGCTAAAGGGAAAAAAATGTTATGTGTGATGAATATGCAGCAGACAGAGGGTTAGTTACAGATTTTTGCTGTTTTATGCACATGCTGTTATGAAATGGTGTTTTTTTTGTTGTGTTTACAAGGTAGAATAGAGGTATGAGGAACAGGGTGTAAAGTTCACTCATCCTCCATAGAAAAGGGAGGATCCTCCGACCAGACGGGTGTTGTGTCTAGTGGGCAACTGTCTGACGATTGTTGTCGGGACGTTGTATATATGCTAGTCGCGAGTAAACTGCTTTCGCGATGCAGGATTTCGCGTGACGTCAGTGTGATGCGTAGTTCGCACAGTTGTAATTAATATTCAGAATATTGATGAAAAATTAAAGCGTTGTTGGTGGGCTTCGATTTTGCATACTAATCCTTATTAATATTATAAATTCGAAAAAATCTCTGTCTGACGGTCTGTCTGTCTGTATGTTACCATTTCACGCCTAAACCACTGAACGGATTTCGATAAAATGTTGCAAGGAGATAGATGACATCCCGGGGAAGGACATAGGCTATTTTTTATCGACATACCACGCGGGCGAAGCCGCGGGCGGAAGCTAGTAACTTCTAAAGTGCAAATTATAAAGAATTAATATAAAAAAAATAAGGATCCTGTCAACATTTTGAAAAACTGACGTTTATGAAAGGAACATCAATATCTTAAAAATAAAAATACAATAGCACTTCGGGAACTCTCTTTCTCACATTATTAACAAGTAATATATTCCATGCGTCATGTTCGTGAACGGGCGCCATCAGTAGGGACTGGTCATCTCTTAGCTGCCACGGCTTATTTTGATTTATTTTAATTTTTGAATTGTTTTGTATCTTTTTATCTTTTATTTACGGACGCTTTTAACCTGCACGTTTTTCTACATTGTACTCACATGTATGATTCCAACATGAATGATGTAAACAACATATTGTAACAATATCCTGATTTAAAAGAGTGTCCGTGGAGTTTCTTGCCCGTTCTTCTCCATAGGAACCTACTAGCTTCATATATTCTGACTGACCGACCCTTTGACAATTCAAAAGTGCCTGTAATTGGTTTATTTGAAATAAATGCTTTGAGTTTTTGAATTATAATTTTTCGTTTAATTATTTTTTCTTATATAATTACGTTTTTAAATATTTTAAAATTAAAATGATAATATAATAAAAACATTTCAAGATATAAAAAATATTATTATTTTAATTATTGTGAATGTGAAGACTATGTGGGTCATTTTTTTTTTCGCAGTTAATTTTAATCATGGTCTGGCAGTTTGAGTAATTTATGCGGCCTGCCCAAATGTCCTTTCATTTGTATTCGTCGAATTGTTGAGCTCATTAAGTTCTCAGTTGAGCTGCCCGATTACTGACAAATGTGTTCACTGACTGGACAGGTCTACTCAATCGGTGTGGTTCTTTCCTCAGAAGACCATTTCAGACACCAATCTACATCATCTGACCAAGATTATGTCTGGACTTTAAAAGAGACCTCTGAGTTTGTTTCGGCATTACTTCTCAGATAGTCAGAAAGCAAACGCCGACCATCAAGTTTAAAAAATATGATTGACGTGTAAAAGTGTTTCTAAAAACCTACTTACAGAAATAAAACCATTTATCATATTTATTTAATTGAAGAGAGTGGTAGGTACATAAGTACTAAATACTCTCTAACTACAATTTAAAACATGGAATCGAACCTCAGAACGAAATTAATACTAATATAGCCTACGGGTTTTAGCTAGATTCCAATGGATTAATCTATTTCGGCATAGACTATTCATAGAATAGATAGAGCTATTCGGATTGCCAGATGCAATCGTCCATTATTTCGGGGTGAATGGATGTAGGTATAGAGAAACGTTGGCCATATTTTTTAGTTTAGTCTATTAGCGTTATGAAATTGAGTTTTTTTTTGTTTGGAAGTTTTTGATCAAATGAATTGTAGGTACAACAATATAAATGATTTACTGAACCTTGAGGTTGAGCCGAGAAAAAGAAAAAAGTCAGAAAGAGCGTTAAGCGAAAATGAAGTAATAGCGCGGAGGGGCAATGCGATGCGATGGGGTCGGACGAGGGACCAAGTCACGCGGACGCGTCAAATAAATAAGTTACAATAGTGTTTGCCAGGTTTTGAGCACAGAAAATGTATAAGAAACCTATGCTTTAGTAAAACATAGGCCACATGAAAATCTTAACATTAATTTTTTTCGAAAAATCATGGCTGCAACTCGACGATGCGGGACTCGACGTCAAGGCGACTCGACGTGAAGGGAACAAATCCAAATAAAACAAATACCATTGAAAATCCTTGTCTCACAAGCTCGTTTTTTGTCAACAATTTTCACCAACTCTCAAACTAAATTGACAAACAACAACACAAACACACAGATGTTGAATGCATCCATGCATTTATTCCCTCCATTTTACAATTTTGTGCACGTTCCGGGTGCATTACAAAAAATGTTAACAGAAGCAGCGTCGGATGCTGGAGAGTGGAGCAAAAACCAACACCGACAGAGCATTCAAATTGTGTTTATCCAAGACGATTTGTTTTTCTTTGATTTGTGCATGTTTTTCTTTGCGAGCGCTGAGAATACTAACTATCGTAGCTACTGACTGGGATGGGTGGGCCTGGCTATACTAAGCCGGCATTTTTTTTTGTTCAATCGTGACTGTACCATTGCAGCACGCGTAGCATGACCACCGTAGAAACGGGTTTTGTCGAAGGAAGAATAGAAAAACTGACAGATTGCGATTGTTTATATCAGTCATTTTGTCTACTCTTCCGTCGACAAAACCCGTTTCTACGGTGGTCATGCTACGCGTGCTGGGCAAAGGCATCGCCCCAATTCTTCCAGTTATACTTTTCCTTAGCCATCGCGAGCCAACCCTTGCGGAACGCGCCTAGGACGTCTCGCCTTAAAATAAACATTATATGATTTATTATACATAAACATAAATTAACATCGCGCCTGAAATCCTCGAAGGGTCAGGCAGAGGTGTAGCTATAGTACACCCACATTTCGCCAGTTATGTTTGCGGCCCATGTAATAGCGGGCGAGCCTATTGTTATCAACCGAGCACCGCGCACTAATCCAGACTCCGGGCTGTTACTGAGAAATTCCTAATGGAAAAACATAACACTGTCCGACCTGGAAATCGAACCCAGTATACCTCATGCTCAGCAGTAGCACTATAATCCTTACTTGCTTACTAATATTATAAATGTGAAAGTAAATCTGTCTGTCTGTCGCGCTTTCACGCCAAAACTACTGAACCGATTTAAATGAAATTTGGTGCACAGATAGTCTAGAGCCTGAAAAAGGACATAGGGTACGTTTTATTGACATACCACTAAGCTAGTTTTTTATATTCCTTCAAAATTAATTTCTAAATGTAATTAGGGACATTAGGATGCAATTAATTTTACTTTATTATCTCCTAAATGCTCTTTTAGACCTGAACTTTAACATAGTTTTCTCTGGTGTTGCCAGGCAGAAATTCAACCCACGTAATATTAGTTCCACACGTAATATTAACACTTATCTAATCGGAAACCTGGATTCGGAATATATCGGTTTAATCAAATATTGAATTGGTTGGTTGATGATTTGTGTACGCGAATATATAGAAGACTGTCAATCTGCCCAGTGCTTTCCCAACTGTGTAGGGTTTGGCTTCCAGTCTAACCAGATGCAACTGAATACTAGTACATATTTTACAAGCTTTCAATGTTCCCGCCACCCTGTATATGGGAGACTATATAAACTAAAAACATTTGTATACCTAGATTACAAATAGTTAGTGTCAATATTTATTTATAGTTTTCAGTAGAGTGCCGACACGTGTTGCCATTTGTAATTTTATTTGAATACAAAATATCATTTTGATATTCGTGTTAAAATAATAATAAACATTTATTGCAGGCGACACAGGCCCATAGAAAAATACCACCTAAACATATACCTATATTCTATAAACAAAACTTGTGTTAATAAATAAGGCTTAGACTATGTTAGTAGTACTACTAACATAGTCTAAGCCTTATTTATTAACACAAGTTTTGTCAACATGTAAAATCTTTACAAAAAGATACACTCATATTTTGGGTTAAAAAAAATTAAGGACTTGGCGATAATAAAACGATAGGTAGCTGACGGACCTCTCGCTTCCAGTCTAACCTCACGTTTCGGGGGTCCCTCGCCCCTGCCAGGGTTGCGGGAAAGTCCGAAAGGGATACCGGGACCTTGGCAACAGGCAACTGAAGGAACACGGGTGGGTTTTAGTCAGTAAAAGTCTGACACGCCCTCCCGCTGCCCAGAGCGGGAGAAGTCATTTGATGATTTCCCAAATTGAATTGATTTTCCAAAATGATTGTCTAGCTAGTGCAGAGTGAAGTACCTTCACTCTGCACTAGCTAGACTCCATTATAGAATTATGAAATATGAATTTGAATAATGGTTACTCTCTAACTCCTATTCGATGAGATACGTCCATATAATTAGTAAGTGATATTTCGGAAAATGGCGGGTGGAGATGATCTGATAATGCCGTAATGCGCTTGAAGATTAAAACACGATGTTTTTTTCATGTACATTTATACTCTCCGATCTACTTTACTCTAAGATTATGTATGCTTAACTGTAATAAATGGTTTGTCTTACAGATTTTGATAAATTTGTTTTTATTGCAATTTCCAAGATAATATTTACGCAATAAATAATTTAACAATATTTAAATGTATATAATATAAATTAAATTAACGAATGAATGAATGATGATGATGTTCGTTGGTAAGCGAATCGCTTGGGAACCGATTAGGCTCTTTTTTGTTTTAAAATATTCGTAATAATCCGAAACAGTGTTTATAGATCAAAAATTGGAAAAGTTTCCCGGAAAATCTTCATTTTCGGAAAATTAGGGTCAGTTCAGACCGAGACGCGACGCGGCGTGCACTTTTTTATGATCCGATACAATATCGAATTTATTTGCTACACAGTACACGCGCTGCGCAGCACCGCGCATCTCAGCATACTTTGACACGTGTCAAAATAAGTTCGATAATTGTTAAAAAGTGCTCGTAGCGTCGCGTCACTTCACGTCGATGGCTGAACTGACCCTTAAAGTCCCTTTTTGTATGACAGGACAGGAAAACGTCCATCTGTTCACCTAGTTAATAATAATAATAATGTGTTAGAGATTTTCGTTTTGAAATGTAGGTATGAAACAACTTGCAACGTGTCTTAGCGACGAAAATTAGATCACAAGTTTTTCTTTTTTCCTCTTCTCATTTTTGTTACTTCGAGAGAAACCGATAATTTAGTTAGATCTGCCGCTTCGCTATTACATTGCGACCTAGAGATATCTAAACAAAATTAAAACCTTATTTTTAAAGCCACACAGTACATTTTCGATCGCTGTTATTAAAGCGTTGTAAAAATACGGTACTAAATAGCTAAATATGAACGAACATCAATAGCGATTCGTAAAAGACAGCTGAGCCTTCATCATTTTTCATGATAAGAGTTAATTTTATACGAAGAAAGATATGAAAAGATGAAGAAACCACAAGGAATATAACCTTGCCCCATCTTATTATCATTACTTTGATAAATGATGTTAGGGGCATATACATATACATAAAATATGTATGTACAGTACAACTATTTTCTTACTGTCCCTCGGGAATCATCGCATTTCCGAATACACACGAATGCTAATTTCCATGTCCACCAGTACACGATAAATGTAATTTATCGTATCGTAAATTATTATACACGATAAATCTAATTTATCGTGTATAATAATTTGAATTCAGAACTAAGTACTTTATGTGTGAACTATAGAGAGCTGTAAAACTATTTTCTTTTAAACTACTTCCTCCGAAATAAATTACATTAAGTTATAAGAGTATTAACAACTCTGTATAGGTATATAAGCAGACATATAGAGTAGGTAGGTAGGTGCCTACCTGCTCTATATGTCTGCACCAAGTGCAACTGCTAGAAATCCGACGACTGACGAAACACGAAGTTTACCGAGGGACATTAAGAAAAAAGTTGTACTGTATGAATATAGCTAGAGTATCCTTATTAGTTAATGAGTAGCCTGAGGGTGGCTTGGTTCTCATAGTTGCGAATAAAGTGATGGTGGGAACACATAACATCACGCCTGTATTCCCCGAAAGGTTAGGCAGAAGTGCACCTATAGTACACCCACATTTCGCCTGATATGTTTAAGTCTCATGTAATAGGGATAGCCTATTGTAATCAACCAATTAATCCAGACTCCGGGCTGCTACTGAGAAATTCCAGATGGATTATGAGATAGCGGCCAAACGCGAGCCTATCAATAATTATTCATAGCAGAGGTGGCCCAGTGGTAACGGCCGAACCCTGTCGAACCCGTCACCTGCTTTACTTTGCATAAATTATTGCATCGCCTGCTCTCAAAACGGTGAAGGAAAACGGGAGGAAACCGATGTCCTAGAACCAAAAATTGGAAGACATGTGACATCTACCAACCCGCACTGCGCCCACTCCCTCTCACAGAGAGAAGGCCTGTTTTCTAGCCAGTGGGAACATTATAGGCTGAGTATGCTAAAAATGGCATAAGAATGTCGTCTTCATCCCATGGGGATAGACAGAAACTACAGAACATTTATTTATTTATTTATTTGCTAACATGTAAAACACTGGTTAGTAGGCATGCATTAAAATTTCATGACACAGTATTAAGACATGCACCCTGTAAGGGCACTGCAAATGATTAAATTACATCCTGCTGCTGTGCAATCCTGACATACTATTTTTGCTTCGTTTACGTTCATAATTTCGTAGACGCACGCCAGTTGCGAGTACTACGCATCTGACGTTTCTGAATGTCACCAATAAGGTCACTTTATGACCTTCCAGGGGATCCCCTCCCGACGTTTGCACTTCCATTTGCCTTGTAAATACGTTTTGTTAGTCGCCTTTCGTTTATCCTCTCAAAATTCCCAAACTATCTAAGCTAAAATCTTGCAGTTGTTAGGCCCTTATGGTCATGTTGTTGCAGGTGGTAAAGTCTTGGGCAAATAGGTTTCTTGCCAGAATTTACCTCATCATTCATTCTCCTGCCCTTATCCCAAATTATTTACAATCGGCGCAACGTGTCTTTTTCTTCCATACTTCTCTATTAGTCGTCATCTCGGTAGTCACTCCCTTTCTAGCCATATCATCTTTCACACAGACCATCCGCAGGAGACGCCCTGGGCGTAGGGAATCCCAGACGGATTCCCGGCCACCGTAGGCGCGGGCTTGCGGACAGTGAGTAATGGGTAGCTCGCCGTCCGATAAGGACTAGGCCCGGGTCGACGCCGCGTTGTGTTTCAGGCGCGCCTCATAGAGATATCAGCACAAAAAAAGGGGTCCAGTAGAGCCGATGCCTGCCGGGGTCACGGGAAAGTCCGAAAGAGATACCGTGGCCTCTAGTAACTTACAGGCAACTGAAGGAACACGGGTGGGTTTTAGTCAGTAAGAGTCTGACACGAAGAGCGGGAGAAGTAATTAGATAATTTCACACCCAAAAAAAAAGGCCTTCCATCTTTTCTTTGGTCTTCCCGTACATAAAACTGGTTTATTGGGTTTAAAACCTTTTCAAAACAATAGAAACCTTAAAATTCTAAGCACGATTTGCCCCCAAAACAGGCGTAAGGACAAAATATAAAATGTCTAATATATGTCTACGGGGCGGTTATCAAAAGGCTTTATGAATTCATATCACGGGTCCCTTTGGAAAATCAAAGCACATGTTGCTGGGTGAGTACGTTTTGTCTCAGTCCGAACGGCCCCGAGTCGGCCGACCTTTCAATAATACGATTTACACTACCCTGAGGAATGGAAACGGCGATAAAGTAGTACGATGTGGAAATGTGATGCAATTTTCAGTCTGAGTAGAGTACAAAGTGTAGAAAGTAAGGTTTATAAAAGGAAATAAATATGTATAACTGACCCTGTAAGAATTTATTGGCCTCCTAATGATGGACACTTTTTTAGATTAATGAACCTCTTAAAACTTTTTGCGCTTCTAATGATGATTTGATTCTCACACTTTTTTAAATAATTGAGACTCTTTTAAACTTTTTGGCCTTTTCTCACAGTTGATTGCAGTAAGCCAGGTACCCTGACCAAACTGGTTAGGTAAGGTTGGAAAACCAACCGCGCTCGAGAAGAGCGAGCGAAGCGAGCGGTGCCGTGGCAGCGGCCGGCGAGCGTCCAAGTTGGTCGCTTATTCGCTATTCAGTATTTTTATACGAATTATTTGAGGTTCACAAAAAGAAGCGCAATCATTATATTAAAGTGTTCAAAAATATTTAAAGGAAAGAAAAATGGGAATTATTTAAGGTATGATTAAATTCATGGTTAAAAATCTTCAAAGATAATATTCAATAACCTTGTTTTGTTTCTAGATCAATATAAACAACCCTATGTTCCCTGAAGGGGCAGGCAGATATCATACTTGTATTGCACAAAGACTTCTTTGTATTCACATCTGTGTATGCTAAGACAGAGGTTTAATAGTACACAAACATTTCGTCAGCTATGTTTTACGTCTCATGTAGAGGGCGAGCCTGTTGACATTGTTTCCATTTTGAATTTAGTTTGTCTTGTTCTCAGATTTTCGTATGAAAACCTGGAGCCTGCAGAGACGGTCTTAATCTCAATGTGTAATAAATGGTCAACCATCTTCGAATTAACCGTAATAAGTGCAGCTTATCCCGGAGATCGCGACTAGAATCAATTCTATTTTTGAAGTGAAAACTTGTTTAGGCGCGTTGAGCACTTTTTAGGTGAACAAAAATCATGGAACTCGCGTCATCATCACCGAACGCTTGTCGGGTGAACAAAAATCATGAAACTCGCGTCATCGTCACCGAACGTTTGTCGGGTGAACAAAAATCATGTAACTCGCATCATCGTCACCGAACGCTTGTTGGTAAAAACAAAAATCATGGAAATCGCGTCATCGTCACCGAACGCTTGAAGAAATGAATGAATGTTACTTAGTTTTCACTATCGGTAGACCCCAAAGACTACCCCGCATGTTTTTTTTTTTTAATTTTTCGTTGCCTTGCGTTTGTATGCCTTTTATGTGCCTATTTGAAATAAATTATTTGACTTTGACTTTGATTGAACAAAGCTTTTTGGCTGTAACTTAGCCACAAGCCCTACTTTCTCATTATTTAACTACTTTATAACTTAGCAAAGTACGATGCAATTCTCTCAAGATTTTTATCCCTAGATGATCAACTAACGCCTGAACAGAATTCTGTTTCTAAAGAATTTTTACAAGCTTTATACGCATGCCTTTTAAGTTCTGTCGTTTCCATATTTCCCGGCAATTTTGAATTTGGAACTGTTCTATATTCGAATGTGTTTAAATTTGGAATCTCAAAACAGTTGAAAGTATTAGGATTAATGCTATTGTTTAGTCACAGCGTCGATTGGAATCTGTCAGGTTACGTACGAAAATGAATCTTTCTAAGGAAAATGTTCGTGCAATAATTTTCTACAACTTTAGAAGAGGCCTGACACGGCTTCAGTGTTTTGAAGAGCTAACATCTGTGTTCAGTGATGAAGCCCCATGTCTGCGGACTGTCGAACGCTGGTATTTAAAATTCCAGCGTGGACATACTAGTGTTAGTGACAAATCTCGCGAAGGACGCGCAAAATCCGTCTTCACTGAAGATAACATCATTGCTGTGAGACAACTAATTCTCGCAGATTGTCATGTGACGTATCGAGAGATAGAGGCTCTATTAGGCATCTCAGGAACAACCATTCAGAAGATCTTGCATTAAGCGCTTGGTGTGAGAAAGCTAATTTGCCGTTGGATACCGCATCTGCTTTCCGACAATCACAAGGCGGCCCGCGTCAGATGGTGTAAGAAAACTCTGCAAAGGTTCAACCGACGACAGTCAAATCACGTCTACGATATCATCAGTGGTGACGAATCTTGGATCTATGCCTACAATCCTGATTCCAAACAACAATCTCCAATTTGGGTCTTTCAAGACGAGCCTAAGCCGACTAAAGTTGTTCGTTCTCGAAGCACTTTAAAGAAGATGGTGGCCACGTTTGTTGGAAAAACCGGCCATGTTGCGACTATTGCACTTGAAGATCGTAGAACGGTTAACGCAGTATACCACAGTTTGTTTACCACAAGTCATCGCCGAACTTCGAAATTCTAACTCAAAGCGACGCATCATCCTGCACCACGACAACGCAAGTTCACACAGCGCTCGTCAAACGATTGAGTATTTGAAGCAGGAAAAAGTAGAAATTCTTGACCATCCTCCATACAGTCCTGACCTAAGCCCTAACGATTTCTTTACATTTCCTAAAATTAAGAAAAGTCTTCGTGGTCAGTTCAAGGTTCCAGTCCGGTGAAGAAGCAGTCGACGCTTTCAAGTCAGCCATTTTGAACACACCCACTTTTACGTCACGGAGAATGTTAAACATTTTAGTTCCCTCTATGAATTTGTTTCGGTGTTTCTTGACTTTGACTAGGGTGGAATAAATGTTATAATAACTGGTTTGAGCGAATGGAAAAGTGTACGTGGTGAATACTTTGAAAAACAATAAAAAGTACTATAAGGTTCTACTTGTGTTTTTTTCTTCAAACGACAAAACTTAAAAGGCATGCCTCGTATTAGCTTGCTCTGTTCGTATGTCTTTCCGGTTACTAATATTGTACTCGATTTTTCAAGCACTTCCTGGAATCCGATTGAGCTGAAACTTGCCATACCTATACAACTACCTCAATCAAACAAGATAGCATCATCGTGTTTGGTTGGACTCATTGGTTATGTATTGACAAGTGCTTTGACAGTAGGTGGTGTTCAGGGTCTGATGATGGAGCCGGAAGGTGGCCATGGGAAAACCTAAATCAAACAAGATAGCACCATCATGTTTGGACTCATTGGACATGAATGAATAAGTGATTTGACACTAGGTGATGTTCAAGGTCTGATGATGGAGCCAGAAGGTGGCCATGGGAACTCCTCAATAAAACAAGACAGCACCATCGTGTTTGGACTCATTGGTCATGTATTAACAAGTGATTTGACACTAGGTGGTGTTCAGGGTCTGATGGTGGAGCCAGAAGGTAGTTACGAGCACTCCTCAACCAAATAAGATAGCACCATCGTGTTTGGACTCGTTGGTTATGTATTGACAAGTGCTTTGACACTAGGTGGTGTTCAGGGTCTAATGATGAATCCGGAAGGTAGTCACGAGCACTCCTCAACCAAATTAGATAGCACTTTCGTGTTTGGACTCGTTTTCGTTGTATCGACAAGGACTTTAACCCAAGGTAGTATCCAGAGTCTGATGATGAAGCTAGAGGGCGGCCATAGAGACTCCTCGAACTTACAAGATAGCTCCGTATTGTTGGGTTCGATTTGTGAAGGTGATAGAACAGATATTTATGCACATTCTAATGCTAAAAAGTACAAAATAAAATAAAAGTAAAAATCTTTTTAAAAACAAGCTTTTAATGAACTAAAAAGTACTAAATAAAACTTACGTAAATATAGAACTATATTTTCTTAAAAGCTTGAGGCGTAAATGTCCTTCGTGCACTTAAAGATAAGCCTCAAGCTTTTTTTTAAAAAGATTTTTATTTTTATTTTATTTTACTCTTTGGTAGACATTTTTATCCTTTACGTCAGCGTAGTTCATGTAAAGAGCCTCTTAACGCGCGTTGAGTTTGACGATGTCAACTCAAAACAGTGCACTGCGGAGACCCTAGCCTGAACGCACGACGTACACGTAACGTGAATTAGAACGATTTTTTTAAATCGAAAATACATCTTCGCTACAGAATTTTGGAATCATTTTTTGCGACAAGCACATGTAGTATCACCCATACATATGAATGTAGTCTTAAAACTAAATTGATATTATGTGCAAAATGACAACACACAATCAACAACAAAACAAAAAGCAAATAGAAAAACAAACAATAGTAAAATACAATAGTATTCAATATACTCAGAGGGCCTACAACTTCCTGCGCGTTCAATATAATAATGGGTTTAGGATGTTGATGGGGCTTCCGCGCTTCTGCAGCGCTTCGCAGATGTTCGCGGAAGCCCGTGTTGACGATTTTTATGCAATTATGAAGAAGAGAACAGCGTCAATACTGGGTAGGTTGCGCGGAAGGTCCAACAGCATCCTAAACACATTATTAGACAAAATAGACAGTCCCTTTATAAGACACTGGGTTGGAGGCACGTGCCAACGTGTTTTAGTTTGTATTTACTAACATAGTTTTTAAGTCATTGTTACTAACATTATATGGATTGTGTGTGCTTGTATATGTAGTCCGCCATAAAGCATTTATATATATAAAATGAGTATTTCAGTTTTAAATTCGCTCGAATTCACGTAACGTTTACTCCGCGCGTTCGTGGTAGGCCCACTGTGTACTGCCGTGGTACACTGTTTTGAGTTGGCACGTTCAACTTGTCAGCAAAATGGTCTGCATCAGAGGAAATGCGACTGAAATGAGAATTGCACAATTTGCGTGAAATCTTTTTTTGCCATTATTTGTCGCGTCGATGAGCTACACGATTACTGACAAATGCGTGCACTGACAAGACATGTCCACTGAAATCGATGTCGTTCTTTCCTCAAAAAACCATTTCAGACACTAATCTGCTTGGTCCACAGGCCAAGATAATGTCTGGACTTTAAAAGAGACTTGTTTTAGTATTTCTTCTCAAAGAAACACCGACCTAATCTATGTAGTTTAATTTTTCTTATAAGTGTTTGTCAAAACCAATTTACAGTAAATATCATATATCATAAAATATATTGTTTGAGTAATTGTTTGGTTACCTATGGAATTCAATAAATAATCTCCTTACTAATTAAATCGTATGCAAGTTAGGCTAAAGGTACTCCAAAAATGATTTAATTGCGCCAGTGCACGCAAAAGCCTCTTTGAGTGAAAGAAGTAGAATCTAGAAGAAGATATTGGATTCTAGAACTTCCTCTAAAATTAGCACGGTGTTTCTTGGTAAACTGGATGGAGGCCGAAAATCCCGAAAGAAAAGGCCAAAATAATATTAAAGTCTATGATTTTATAATGTGTGTATTAGATTAAGCTGTTTTAAATAAATCTAACTAATATTATAAACGCGAAAGTTTGAAAGTATGGATGGATGGATGGATGTTTGTTACTCTTTCACGTAAAAACTACTGAATGGATTTGGATGAAATTTGGCACACAGATAGTTTATAACCTGAATTAACACAAAGGATACTTTTTATCTCGATATTCCCACGGGATCGAGACTTACGCTGGTGAAACCGCGGGGCCCAGCTAGTAATAAATAAATGTAATAAACAC
This sequence comes from Lithophane semibrunnea, assembly GCA_947363905.1. NCBI lineage: Eukaryota > Metazoa > Arthropoda > Insecta > Lepidoptera > Noctuidae > Lithophane > Lithophane semibrunnea. The sequence goes on along the minus strand of OX376199.1, from coordinate 13,895,320 downwards.
ATATCTACATTATTTTTATTATGAGTTTAGTTTTACCATTGCCTAACAATGTAGGAGAAGATCATTCGGTTTTAGTTGTTCATTTCGGAAGAAAATAAACAACGAGATAAGCCTTAAGTGCCTCGAAGATAAAAAAAAGATATAAATAGTTTCTATTGGTAAGGCTTATCACAGAAACTGGTATATCGTTATAGTATGTTTATGAATATGTATGTATAAGTATAGAATAAAGTGGAGTTTCCAAGAAAAAATCAAAATGGCGGGCTCGTTGGTCTACTGGTAGCAAGTGCTAATGAGGTCCAGGGTTCGATTCCCGAGTCAGTCAGCATTATTAGGTTTTCCTTCTTGAATTTCTCAGTAGCAGCCCGTATTCTGGAGTCGTGCCCGGTTCATGGCAATAAACTCGCCCCCTGTTGTATGATACTTAAACATAACTAGCGAAATATAGGTGTAATATACGGACACCTCTGCCTAACCTTTTGAGAATTATAGGCGTGATGGATGAATATACTCGTAGGTGATAAGATTATGTAGTTTTTATATTTTACAAGAAAAGTGTCATTCGACACACTTTTTCTCTCTGTCTCTTTCTATTAGATATAATGGAAAGAGACAAATAGAGTATGGTTTTCATCCCATCTATTCGAAAAGGACGACTTGGTTCGCCTTTAAGTGCACCCAAAGGTGGTGTTTTCTAAAATAAACTTTTAGCGGGCAGTAATGAGTTTTTAATCCTCTTTATAAGTGCGCCGCAATTAGCTTTTTCGCGCACTTTTTGAATTGAACATCTTAGTGTTCAGCGCGAAAGAAATCGAACGCAAATATTGTTTGAATAAACACTGGCTGGTACAACGGCCCATAGTCGCGCCGCCAGCTGAATAAAAATCTACAAAAATCTCAAATCCTAATAAAACTGTAACAATAAATTTTCTTAATTGCGAAAATGTCTCAAATGTAAATATAAGTTTTTAGTTGTTTTATTATTAGATACTATTTAATTTCAATTTAGTTGTTACTCTATGTCTTATTAAATAATAATATTACAATAAAATATGAGGCGCCTTTTATTTTCTCATAGTCGGCGATGAAAAGTAGAGTGTATCTCTCGGGCGCAAAATATATTTTTGGCTCGGGCGACGTATTTTGAATCCCTCGCTATGTTCAGGTTTCAACTAAAGAATTTCTCGCTACGCTCGGAATTCTACTCTAGAATCGCTCTGGATTCAAAAAAGCGCCCTCGCCGTAACAATATTATTTTGCTCCCTTATGATACAATCTACTATTCTTTATGGGAGCTTCTAAAAACTCCAAGATGGCTCTGTATTAAAAACGCGTCTGTGGGTGGATAAAAAACTCTATACGAGCTAAAAGAAACTTTGAAAAAAATTCAGCTTCAAGGTTTTTTTGTTTTTAATCGTACGTGAGACGGAACTTCTTTCTTGATGGTGGTCCTTCAACCGCACACTTTTTTTAATTGGCACGCAAACAACTTCCCTTCTTCATACCGTGTACGCATGTATTTTTTATGTAAATAAAAACTCGGTGGTTTTCCTTAGCATAATGAGAGGCACTCGACGTATGATTCCCTGAGGAAACGTAGGGTCGTATTGAAATATGCGAACGGGTTATAAATCATCTATTTATAGAGTGAAACTGAAAGGCGGTACTGAAGTTATTTTTAGTTATGTGTCGATATCGTGTAAATGTACTGGTAAACGTGACGTGTCGGTACTTAAGTACCCCTAGCTAGAGGAATAGAGGGGTATTGAATGTCTCCTCACTTAAATGTATTAGTTTCAAGTAACTCCTTCATGCGCTTCGAAAACTACTGCCAGGGAATGTGGTAGGATGTAGAAACTTCATGGTGCTTTGTAGACAGTTTGGAATACCGTATCCTATCCTATACTATTAAATGAGCAATATTTGTAAGTATATGACAGCGTCAGCGATGGCTGAGTGATAGTGCTGTCATCATCTCGATTCGGTAGTACGGACTCCATAGTGCAAGTCTACAATAAAACACGGTGATACAGCAAATCAGTAGTATACAGCAAGTCTTAGTGTTTCACTTTCAGAATAATCATCACAGTAGGAAAAATACCTACTAATAATGTTCACCGCACTACTTTCTACGTTCAGGCAAACCGACAGTTTCGCATAGGAGAAGTGGAGGTCTGCATCCGTTTGTTGCTCTCACAACACTGACTCGTCGCTGATTTCCCTTAAAACGACTCTCCCTGTCCACGTGCCACCCCACTCTAATGAGCGCGTCACGGCGTTTACCCTCACCTTAGTACTACAATAATCAATTAAGAGACTATTATCGCTCAACTGTTATAACGACATATACAGGGTGTAAACACTCTTGTCATTCAAACTATGGGTATAGTTGACTTAAATATTAGGTCTTTACCAATGAAATTGCCGTTTTGTATGAAGAAATTTAAACGATTTTTTTTCATGTATTTTTTATTTGTATTAATCGAAGTAATCACCCATGCAACCAATGCATCTTTGCCAACGCAGTGGCAGTTTATTGATGCCCTTCTTAAAGAAATCAGCTGGACGGGAGGCAACAAATTCTTCAAAGGCATTTTGTACTGCCTCTCGGGTATTGAATTTTTTTCCCGCCAAGAAGTTATTCAAATTCTGGAAAAAGTAGTAGTCTGTAGGCGCAAGGTCTGGTGAGTAGGGCGGATGACGGAGAGCTTCCAACCCCAGTTCTTGCAACTTGGAGACCGTCTGCTGTGCAGTATGAGGTCGCGCGTTGTCGTGCAGGAGCAGCGGAGACGAGCGATTGACCAATGCTGGTTGGAGATGTGCCAGCTTCTCCATCATTGTGTTCAGTTCTTCACAGTACACATCTGCAGTAATGCTCACCCCGTTTGTTAAGAAGCTGTGATGAATCACACCGGCGCTAGACCACCAAACAGTGACCATCACTTTTCTAGGGGTAAGTTTTCGTTTAGAGCATTGTTTAGGTACTGAACCAGGATCCAACCAACTTGCTGAGCGCTTGCGGTTATCAAACAGAATCCATTTCTCATCGCAGGTAACAATGCGGTTGAAAATTCCTTCATTTGTGTGTCTGTTGAGCAGTGCAAGGCACGCCTGGACGCGTACTTCGCGCTGGCGATCATTGAGTTCGTGGTGCACCCATTTGTCAAGCTTTTTTACCTTGTCGTCATTGTCGACCAAAGTCTTCGGACGACCGCAAGGTTCATTTTTCAGGTCGAAATTTCCAGAACGGAAGCGAGCAAACCAATAGCAGGTGGTGCGTTGGTTTGTAGTGTTAGCTCCGTAAACGTCGTTGATGTTGCGTGCCGCTTGTGCCACGTTGCTGCCACGACGGTACTCATATTCCATAATTACTCGAATTTTTAACGTATACATGATGACGAAAATGATTGAAATGCGATGAAAATGTAACACTAATCATTAAACAAATGACTTCTTTTGAAAAAAGAATTCCATGTTTATAAAATAAAATAAATTTGAAATTAGAATTCTTAGCCAAACAAAAATTATTTTGATTTGAAATGGCCAGTACTGCAGAACGGCAATTTCATAGGTAAAGACCTATTATAAAAATGACCGAGTAACAACAAAAAAAAAACGTTATTTTCATTAAAAGATTTTAAAAAGTTTCTATCATACACCGTCTCGCTAGCGTAACAGCTGACTGATGGAAGGGTCGCGATTGCGTCGGGTCAGGTCACGTCCCGCATCCTCCGCCCGTGTTGAGACGCAAGTTCGTTGCCCTAGCGCATAGGATGAAAGGGTGAAATAAACTTGTGGTAAAATGAAGATAAAAAAAAAAGAAATTTTCCATTGATTTTACGTTATTTAAATGACTCTAAACCATTAGTTTCAAGGAAAACGGTGTTTACCCTAACATCCTGTATATATATTTGTAATCACGTTCTCGACAAGGGCTCTAACGATTTCGATGAAAGTTGCACTATAGGAGTTTATGGGGGCGAAAAATCTCGATCTAGCTATATATTTTTAACCGAGCGGAGCTCGGTGGCCCAGGTTCTAATGTTTATAACAGTACCTACTGTATTTTATGCACCTACGTAAAACGCGTTAGTTGTAAGTAACAAGTTAGTTGTAAGCAACTTAAATGTAACTTGGAAGTTAACAAAGGCAATTGCCACAGATTATGCATACCTAGGTCGAACACGCCAGAGAAAAAACCATCATCTTCTGGTCTTCTGCCTAGCCTTTTCCCAACTATGTTGGGGTCGGCTTCCTGTCTAACCGGATGCAGCTGAATACTAGTGTTTTACATGGAGCGACTGCCTATCTGACCTACACAACCCAGTTATTGGGTAATACGATACCCCTTGATAAGACTGGTTGTCGGACTTCTGACTACCCATAACGACTGTCAAAGATCTACGAATGACAGCGGGATCAACGTGGAGGGGTGGTATGTAATGGATGGTCACTCATCCACAGGCCGACCTCGGCAAGCGTTGCTTAACCTTGATGAGACTTATGCGGCTATTATTACTCAGCCACGAGAGGAAAAGGCATGATCAATATTACGTTGTTCCGTTTTTAATAGGTCCATTACTACACCGTTTTTATGTCAATGTTTCGCTCATTCTTCGTGAAAATATTACTGTCCTAATATTAATTACTTTCATCAAAAAGTCCCTGAAGTCATTAATTTAATACACGAAAATATAAACCCTTTTATATTAGCTACACCATTTTAATTAATATCATATAAAACATTCGCTCTTAATATAGCAACGCTGTAATTTGAAAATCTAATTACTTGTTTTAATACAGTGTGTGGGCTTGATATCAAAGACACTGAATAGATTGGTACAGAAGATCGACTCCATACAACGAGCGCACGCACACATCTACGCGTATGTAGCGTATACGGCGAATGACAAAAAACAAATGCCAGTCGGCAGTGCGCTTGCACTCGCTGTACGTGAAACGTGTCTATGTGTGCGCGCGTTCTAGCTCATTGTATGAAGCCGACCTTCTGTGTCCATTTTGTGTCAAAGACCTACAATGAAGTGATAAACCCTCGGTAACGTCATAAAAGACAGGCTTTCGAAAAGACTTGCGGCTCCCCAAGCAACAAGTCGTACGAACTTTATGTCTGCCTACGTCTTATGAGGTCTTAATTGCTCATTTGTACCTTTGAACGGCGTTGCAATTAAGGGTTACATTGTGTGGGTTGTTGGTAAATTAATAAATGAAAATATGATTTATTTTCGAGGAATGTTTTCATACTAACCGTTATAAAAACAATGCTAGCCTATTTTTGTCCAGCTGCAGGGCAAAGGCATCTCGGGGGTGCGGCGAATGTAGTATCTCCCGGGCCCTCGACTCATGGTAGTAGTATGAACAGTGGGGTCTTAGTTGGTAGGAGCCCGGCGGAGAACGGAGGGTATCCATGAGGATTTCACCACGAAAAAAAAAAACATGCGGCGCTGTCTTTGGGGATTGCCGATAGAAGTGAAAACTAAGCAACAATGAGTAACCTCAACGTAATTCAAACGGTAGACGGTAGATGGCGCTAAAAAAAACAAATCACTTCAAGCGTGACGATGACGCGAGTTCCATGATTTTTGTTCAGCCAAAAAGTGCTCAAGGCGCCTAAAGAAGTTTTCACTTCAAAAAGGGGCAAAGGCCTCTTTTCTTACAGAGACCGCACAATCATTGATCATCACACTTACTCAAATGCTCAAGACGGATTTGCGATTTCAGACTTATCTGTCGCCTATTACATGCACATTTAACATAACTGGCAAATTGTGGTTGTACCTTCTATGCCTGTAGTAGTATTCTGTAAAAATCTCAACGTGAAAACTTAGGTGATGTGAGCTTAAACTGTGCTGTCATTCCACCTGACGCCAGGGATTGACAGCTCACTTCACGTAAGTTTTCACTTTGAGGTGTTTACAGAATAGACCGGCTGACGCTAGAAATTGACAGTTCACTTCACGTAAGTTCACTTTGAGGTGTTTTCAGAATAGACTGGCTGACGCTAGGGATTGACAGTTCACTTCACGTAAGTTCACTTTGAGGTGTTTTCAGAATAGACTGGCTGACGCTAGGGATTGACAGTTCACTTCACGTAAGTTTTCACTTTGAGGTGTTTAGAAAATAGACCGGCTGGTTTAACCCTTGCCTTGAACGCAGGCGCGATATTATGTATGATAACCATAATCCTATTTATATAATAAATGGTACCACGGCGTAAAAACTCACACTAAACCTATTTATGGAAGGTCTTTGAAGTGTAGCGCGTAGCTCAGTAGTGAATATTACCAGATTATTACCGACTCAATGAATTTCAGTAGTTCGGCTCCATGTAAGAGGGTGCCTTTTGCGCCGAGTTTTCATACACTTAGGCCTAACATTTGATGTTATCCCAACATTTTGAATTTAAACCTCTAAAGGCCCACTTGCACGTTTAGTCAGGTTAATTAATAAATGTAGAGTTTGTAAACTCGGAGTTAAGTTCATTAACATTTTAACTCTTTTTACGCATTGCGCCACTAAAAAGTTGCACCTGGTTAGTTAAAATGACGTTAGTTTTTTTTTAAGTTAGCAGTTTAGTTGACGAAACAAAAAATAGAATTTCACTGTCTGCGCGGTTATGTAATCCGACCAAAAATGAATGAACGAACAATGAACGCAAATTGTATACCCATTTCCTTTTTGCACTACTTACATTACGAGATGTAATACTTTCTTGTCTTTGAAATTTATAACATGACGTTTCATTTTAAACGTATTGTATGTGGTTTCCATGGAGATTTAGTTTATTGATTGACGAGAACGAAAAAATATATGTTTTAAGTTTTTTTATAATTTGTATTTATTTTTACACGAGTTGATGAATATAATGTCTGCTGTTATAGTACCGAATTTTCACATACTATAACGTCGAACATTATTAAATACAAAATAAATTATCAGCGGTACCTCAAAGCGTGAATTTATATTGACATTAACCCAGAGTTTAGCGACTTAACTTTCCAACATCGGTGGATTAAATATTTAAAAGTTTAACGCTAGGTTTACCTCTAACTCTGGGTGGCACAAGATATATTATTTGATTAACTCTGAGTTTTCTATTAACTCCGGGTTATTTAGGATAACCCATGACCGTGCAAGTGGGCATTACGAATTTTTCATTGGTTTAAGTTTGAAAATTCGATTTTTGAAATCCGATTACTAACAGATTGGGTTCAATTTTAAGTACATTTTCGTGTCGCATAAAAAAGGTACATTTAACATTATTTGCTGAACCTGTATAGATTTTTTAAAATATATTTTTCTACAAAAAGAGCGACAAAATGGTTCATGGCAATTTTACGAACCAATTTTCTTAGGTAAGAGACCAATTTAGTCGGAAATTCTTACCCATTTTAAAGATTTCCTTTTCAAATGTTAGTCGAATACCATGTCACAGATTTATTACAGGAGAATAATTGTCCTGTCTGCATTCTCCAATTATGTCATCGTCAGGTACCTCAGCCAGAAGTCACCCAGTAACTGGGTTGTGGAGGTCAGATAGGCAGTCGCTCCATATAAAATACTCGTATTCAGCTGCATCCGGTTAAACTAGAAGCTAACCCCAACATAGTTAGGAAAAGGCTAGGCATATTGATTGAGGTATGTTTACCGAGGAAAATAAGTCAAATCACTTATGAATTACTAATTATAGCATTCAGTTATTGGATCCCGTTCTAAACACACCGCAAAAATGTCGACAATTAATCCTACTGATGGCATTCAACAACACAACGACATAATTATGGTGCCTACGTGACCAAACCAGTACGTTACTGGGGGTACGTACCCCCAGTAACCTATATTTCCCTAATCGATAACATCGATTTACAGTTACATAGAAAAAGTACAACAAACAATATTGTTTACTTTCTATTTGGCCTACAAACGTTGGACTTATAACCGTTTACCGACAATCGTTTTGGTGAATTATGTTCTCATAGTTAGTAGCGATATGAGCGCTTAGCTCTCTTCCTCCTCTAATTTTCAATGGTACCGTCATTCCCATTACCCCTACTGTGAAGGATCTCGGTTTGCATCTGGACTCGACACTAAGCTGGCAACGCCAGGTCTCTAGTGTTAGTCAAAGGGTCAGCGGTACTCTGCGATCCCTGTATCGTCTGAGGAACTTTTTGCCCGCTAAGACGAAAACAATGCTTGTGCAGACTTTAATTTTCCCCGTCATCGACTATGGTGACGTTTGCTACTTTGACTTGAATGCAGTTTTGCTGGATAAGCTTGACCGACTACTCAACAACTGTATCAGGTTCATATTCAACCTTAGGAAATATGACCACGTGTCGAGCTATAGGTCTGAGCTCAAATGGATGTCCATTCGCCAAAGAAGAAGTTTGCGTGCTTTGACCACGCTTTACTCCGTTCTCAACTCTCCTACTCCTCCTTCTTATCTTGTTTCTCACTTCCAATATCTGTGTTCTTCACACACTAAGACCCTGCGTTCTTCTAACAATCTTCTCCTACTCTGTCCTTCTCATACTTCTGACTTTGTTCATTCTTCTTTTCATATTCAGTCCATTCTTCTTTGGAATGCGCTTCCTCTTGATATCAGGACGGCCACCAGTCGTTATGCATTTAAGCGGAAATTGCGGAGTTTTTTCTCAAAATAAATAGAGTAGAGTCATGTCATCACCTCTCACCCTTGAATTTGTATGTTATATATATATATATATATTATAGTATTTATTATAGTAAATATATGTGTAAGTATATGTATCATAAGTTTATAGCTTATTTATGTACTGTACTGCTTTATCTATAATGCAATATGATATTTTTTTTTTTTTTTTCTCATTGTTCCTCTCAATTAGAGCACCTGCCATCTAATTTCTTCACCACCCTTGGTTGACTGGTAGAGAATGCCTCAGGCATTAAGTCCGCCTTTGTACCTTTTTTTTAGTGCGAAAAGTTTAAATAAATAAATAAATAAATAAATATGAGAAGAAGTCAATAAAATATGTCATTTTTTTTTTTTTTTTTCTATACTCCATTGTTTTAGGCAATGAACTAATAAACAAGTCAGGGTTTTTATTGATGATACTTTTTGTTTAAAAATACGTTATAACCAAATTAAATACAGGGTAATATAATTCGATGTACAGGAGCTGATACGGGGGGACCAGAATGCAAAAAATATGTATGGTCGTAATACGAAACACAGGAAGCTCCGGTAAGAGTACTCTCTCCCAATTTATTAATGTGTGTCTGCTACTTCCAATCTCTATCAATCGTAATCTCAGTAGTCACCTTGTTTCTAGCTCCTTTTTATTTAATTTTATGTGGTAGTACCTACCAACAAAATGGCTTTTCATAGGTCACCATCATCAGCTTATAGCAGTCCACTGCTGGATATAGGCCTCTCCACTGCTACCAGCCACCCTGCGAAGATCGTCGCTCCACCTAGCTTGAGGGCGTCCTACCTTACGTTTGCCGATTCGGGGTCCCCACTCAAGGACACGCCTACCCCATCGGTCATCGGTTTTTGTAGGTACCAGCTAGATAAATTATGTAGTTGGTACCTAACGAAATCAGCTTTTGAGGTCCCTAACAGACGCAATAGCCTATCACTATCGGATACTGAAGCTCGTACACATAATAAATATTATCGCGCGCCTCAACCCAAATCTTTTGAAACATTAATAAGACCCCTTGCAAAAGATTTACCTTATCGACAGCCAGTTGGCTGCGCATTAGGACTTACGATTACCAACTTATACCAACACATGCGGTACCAAACCGAATTAATATAGACCCCTACGTGACAATAGGAATATTTTCCTACATTTTTGTATGAACTTTTTACATTAGGACGCACAATAGATGAGGGATTTTCCTTTGTTGGCCATATTTATACATTTTCCTATAGTTATGTCTCCATGTCCCTTGGGAGGGTTTAGGGTGAAAACAAGGGCGATAAGTGCACCCTTATTTTGATGCTCTCTTTCTTCGATTATATACCAAGATGTTTGGGTCTTTCTTGTGTTATTATTCTTTGTTCTGGGGTCAGCTTTAAGATTTTATCTTGTATGCTCTTCGCAGAAAGGAATTATTATTAAAAACCCTTGGTGATTTTTCGTGAGCAAAATTCTCTAAAGAAAATGAAAAGGCTTATTATACTCATTCGAGGTTGTAGGAAATTTACTTGAAATTTATTTAAATACCGGGAGTTTCAGATTTTACGAACCTTTGTATGTTTTCGTTTACCTACAAGGAGAATTAAATATACAATGTGGATTCGACAATCCTAACTAATATTATAAATGAGAAAGTGAGTTTGTCTGTTATGCTTTCACGCTAAAACGGCAGAATGGATTTGGATGATATTTGGCACAGTGACCTTGGCCTGGAGAAGGAGATAGGCTACTTTTTATCCTGAATCGCAGACAAAGGCGTCGGCAACAGCTAATCTAATAATATCCTACTAATATTATAAATGTGAAAGTTTGTGTGTTTGTGTGTTTGGATGTTTGTTACTCAATCAGGCAAAAACGGCTGAATGGATTTGGATGAAATTTGGCAAACAGATAGTTTATAACCTGGATTAACACATAGGATACTTTTTATCCCGATATTCCCACGGGATCGAGACTTACGCGGGTGAAACCGCGGGGCGCAGCTAGTAATATTATAAACGCCAAAGTTTGTAAGTATGGATGGATGGATGTTTGTTACTCTTTCACGTAAAACATACAGAATGGATTTGGATGAAATTTGGCAAACAGATAGTTTATAATCTGGATTAACACATAGGATACTTTTTATCTCGATATTCCCACGGGATCGAGACTTACGCGGGTGAAACCGCGGGGTGCAGCTAGTTGGATATATTTGGTTGATACTTACGCAGTTGAATTTATTGTACTGTCGTCACCACCTTGTGTAATTGAAGAAGTGATGATATTGTCTTTGCATAAGAAATACGACGACCGTTAAACTGAAGTCCTGTCGTAGTGTGGGTGTGTGTTACGTATCTACTTTAGCAGTATCATAATATCCTTTGCCACTGGACTGCCTCGTTGGTATAGTGATACGCAAGCGCTACTGTTGAGCATGAGGTCCGGGATTCGATTCCCGGGTCGATGAAAGTAATATTGGGTTTTTCCATCTGAAATACATATCTATAGAGTCTGGGTTTCTGCCCGGTTGGTGGCAATAGGCGAATGGGACTTAAACATAACTGGCGAAATGTGGGTGTCAATCAATCTGCCGTCTTTTCAAATAGGTTGGCTTCCAGACTAACCGGATGCAACTAAATACTAGTATTTTACATGTAGCGACTGCCTATCTGACCTCCACAACCTAGTAACTGGGTAACACGATATCCCTTGGTAACACTGATTGTCAGACTGGGGCTTCTAACGACCCTTAACGACTGTCAAAGATCCACAAATGACAGCCGGAAGCAACGGCTTAATGTGCTTTCCGAGGCACGGAAAAATCTCGATATGTAAAGATGGTCACCCATCCACGGACCAACCCCGGCAAGCGTAGCTTAACCTGATGGTTCGAACCGAGCGGCTGTTATTACATAGCCACGAGCTCCTCTAAAAATAAAAATGCTCCGCTAAAATGGGACAAGCTAGTGAATAATATAATGGAAAATCCCAAAACGTCCATTTTTGCTTACACAGTAAAACAATTTGAAAAGTGAAATAATTAATTTTGTCTCAGAAAGGGGACGGTTTGTTCGAAGCGATGGGTAAAGGGAGTGATTGATGAAATAAATAAATAAAAGTTGTCAAACTTTACTAATAATGAAGTTGCTGACGTCGTGTTTTGTTTACTTCGTTTGTGTTTTGTTTTGTTTATAATTAGATTTGTTTTGTTTACTTTTGACGAATGATTGTGGTGTTCAGACAGGTATTTAGGATATTTGGGGCAGGGATATACAGCAGTAGCAACCTGGAATTTGGATAAAGGCTCGCCCTCTATTACAGATGTGCGAGTAGGTACTATTATGTGCACCTCTGCCAAACCCTTCCTATTCCAATTGGGAATACCTACAGGCGTGATGTTATATTATGTTATTTATTTTATTTTTACAATTTTAAGAAAGCTTACAGACTAATACACTTAAATGGTAACGAATTAGTAAACAGCTGACAATTTCTAATTACAAGCTTCCACATATATGTTACAATGTTGGATTAAGAAAAGGATATCGTAGGAATACGGTAGAAAGGATATGGTATCAGCTGTATGCCGTGATGAACCACAAAACATTCACCCATTGAAATATTCCTTGCTCAAAATTGTCCTGATCCTTAACGCACTCGTGCAAAATAAATCAATTTCTAAATACGATGGAAGGTTGTTAAATAATATTGCACTGCGTATACAAAAAGCGTTACGCCCATAATTTGTCTTTGTAAACGGTACTTGTAATAATGGTCGTAATCTTAGGTTATTTTGATTAGTGCGAAGATAGATTTTACTTATTAAATCGGGACAATCGATTGTTCCATTTGCAATATTAACAAGAAAACAAATATCATTAATATTACGCCTTAAAAGTGATAACGCTTACACCGGTGTGCATAGTCATCTGAAAACTTCTGCGCCTTGAAATCTAGGTATCTCATAAATTTCCTCTGAATTAACTCAATACGAGATTTATACGTCTCATACTGGGGGTTCCATACTTGGGAAGCATACTCAAGGGTACTGCGCACGTAAGAACAATAAAGTACCTTTAAGGGAATGAAAATCGGAACAAGTTCGCATTATGAATCCCATAGCTTTGGAGGCTTTCTTTTTGATGTACTCTATATGCTCGCCAAAAATCATTTTACTGTCGTGTATCACGCCAAGATCTCTAACACTGTGCAGTTTATTTATGTAGTGACCATCTAATTTATACGCAGAATCAATTAAACGTCTTTGCCGTGTAAACGGCACATGAAAACACTTATACACATTAAGCTGCAGGTTATTATCCCTGCAAACTACAAACCTGTCCAGATCGGACTGGAGTTGCTCCGCATCAGATAATGTACGCACCGATTTCAGGATCTTCATATCGTCTGCATATAAAAGGATATGTGTGTTTCTAAAACAGCTTTTAATGTCTGAAATAAATATAATAAATAATAATGGACCCAAGATCGAACCTTGGGGGACTCCTGAAGGGATAGAATTCCATCGAGACGTATATCTCCGTAACACGACAGCCTGTGATCTATTTTCAATATACGACGAAAACCATCGAAACAAATCACCGTGTATTCCTACAGACAATAACTTCTGTTGAAGCACACGATGATCTATCCTGTCAAAACATTTACTGTAGTCGGTGTAAATCACGTCCACCTGATGACCTCCCTCGATTCCGTCTGTTATGATCGCGTTGGACAATACTAAGTTGGTGGTAGTAGACCGTTTTCTGAGAAATCCATGCTGCTCATCACTAAAGTGATTTTTGAATGAGCAGGATTATAGGGCACCCTGTACCAAGCGAAAAGTCCGCCTGTCACAACCAAACATAGTGTATTTGGAGGAGAATTCAATGCTCTTCTTATATTGTTAACTATTTTTTACATGGATTTCCGCAATTCGTATTTATTAACCATTTACCTACTTCATATTTTGAGGTTAAGTTCGAGAAAGTGACAGACTCGAAATGGTGAAGTTGGTGACAAATGAAGCGATACCTAATATCTGTTGCTTTTTATTCTTGATTTGGCGCTTGTTTCCTGATGGATGATTATACAATACATCACTGATAGTCAATAATAATTCTTGGTGTCAGTTTTTATATATAATGATAATGGATATCAATAATCATGTAGGTAGGTACTCATAGTATGTGCAGCTGGTAGTCCAAATAAGTAATCAATTTAGTACTGTGTTTACTGATTCCTAATATCTTGAAATCTTAACATAACAGCAGGCCTGTTGTCCCAGAAGAGTTAGGCAGAGTTGTATTTACTATATAGTACACCCACTTCTTGAACTTCACATGTAAGTAAATAATAATAAGGTGATAATGTTGTTAGTACCTAATAAGGCACTTATACTCGTATCAAAAATAAAAAACGCAGTTTAGATAATTATATTCATATTTACATAACGTATATGACCTCGACCGCTACCAGGACAGAGAAAAGAAATAAACAAATAAAACAATAGGTAGGACAATTGGGTGGCACTTGGGAACGCCTTGCAACTGTTGCAACATGTAAAGTCAAAGTCAAAGTCAAAGTCAAATAATTTATTTCAACTAGGCACATTAAAGGCACTTTTGAACGTCAAATACATAGAAATAGAACTGATTCTAGTTGCCCCTTCCAAAAGGTAGTTTTCGTATGGAGAAGAATGGGCAAGAAACTCCACCGTTACTCTTTTAAAAAAAAATGTTTTACAATATTTAGTATATATATACATCAATTATATAATTACATGTGAAGACGATGCACCGAGAATACAATTACAATAGGTAAAAAGAATTAAAAATTAAAAATGGAGCAATGAAAAATAAATAAATTAAGTATGTGATAGGTACATGGTGCTCACATATTTACAAACATTAAAGTATACGTACGATAACACAATATTTCTACAAACTTGCAAGTAATACTAATAGGACAGTGTGTGAGATTAATTATCATAAAATGTAAAAAAATCGATGATATAAAAATAATAAATTTTACAACTAGATTAGCAACCAGTTTGATTTTGTCCAGCCTCGAATTTGTCCTATGGAGCAAGACCAGCATGTTTCCAAGCATTCTTATCTTGGATATAATCCTCTAATTTGTAATATGCTTGTTTACAAAGTGTACTTTTAATATGAGTTTTAAATTTTCTTTCATTTAATTGCAATATATCACTAGGTATTTTATTATAGCACTTAACGCAGTACCCCATAAAAGATGTTTGTACTTTAGCTAGTCTGAAAAATGGTTGATCTATTTTATCTTTATTTCTAGTGTTAAAATTATGTCTATCACTTATTTTATTAAAGTTTCGTAGCATGAACTGTCCACATCCAAAGCACACATCACTCCACATTGTGTCCAAGTGTTAGTTCAGGTATCAGTTCGGAATCTCAGGGAGTTTTTCTTGTATCAATGCGAAATAGAATTATGAATAGGAACTACCAGGATTGATCTGAAAGCATAAAAACTTTTTTATAATCCTTAAATTGAATGAATAGTCCCGGAAGTAGGTAGGTACTTTAGAAGCTAACTATAATAAACATGCTTCTACTAGGTGAGGTAATACTTACAGGCGTCGCGTCGGTACAATCTATGATGTTAAAACACGATCATATCCACGGATATATTTTCTAGGTAATATATTCTAAATTGTTCTAACAATACTAGTGAACAGTTTAGGATACATCGGCTACGCTGACTTGCTGGCCGATGTCTTCCTCTAGTTGGGGGCATCGCTAAGGATTATCACACAAAGACTACGTTATGAAAAAGCACCTGAACCCCCGTTTTTGTTAATAAGTATTATAAATTATTATTCAAATAGTTCAGATGAAACCAATATTGAAAGTAACGTCATCCATGACGGCGCCACAGAATAATTATTGCAATACGTCACAGTACAAATGACATTTTACTTTTTTGAATAGGTCCTCTTTTCATTAAATGCAAATGTATTCCAAAAAAGTAATAATAAATTATTACGATGTAACGCGTGACCTAAAGATGTTTTTTGATACACATAAAAATATATTGTATGCTAATATTAAATGGCAAATTGGTACAATTATCTTCTTCATTTTAATGTTCGTTGACAGGTAGGTACCTATATTTTGAACGTAGTAGCAACATTCGGAAATGAAATGCAATGTCAGTGACATAAGCGGAAAATACGTACCACAAAAGTAAAAAAATACTTTTATTTTTGGTGTCCGAAAGCCGGGAATCGTTTTCATAACAAAATCGTATATCTGATTTAAAAAATAGGAGTAATTTTATGAACTACATTTGGTTGTGACACTCTAGCTCCTTTGTTGGTACCAAAATATGGCATTCTCCTTTCTGTATACACTAGTCTCTCTAAAACTTGAAAAAAGACTTAATTTGGATATGGGCCGATAGTTTTGTACGTCGGATTTATCTTCTTTTTTGAAGATAGGTGTGACAAAGGCAGACTTCCATATATTAGGTCGACACCGCATTTCAACGACCAATCAAACAAATAACAGATAGGCACCACCAGGCTCTTTGCACAGTTTATTATGAATATAGGAGGGATCATGTCTGGTCCACCCGATTTTGACGGGTCTAGATTTTTAAGTAGTTTTAATACCTGATCCGGACAAACTGTTACCGAGCTCAGAGATAATGATGTAGTAGAATGGGTATCAAAATTCAAATTAAAAACACTTGAAGGAGTGTCCTGAAAAGTTGACTGAAAGTAAGAGGCAAAAAGTTCAGTGACACTCTCACCTGTGTCTGCGGTCCCATCCATATAGTGAAATACTTTAGGCAAGGTGTTATTACGCCTTTTACTCTTCACGTACAACCAGAATATATTAGGGTTATTGACGATTGAGGCTTCTATTTTTGTCATATAAGCAGAAAAACATTCTTTTTCCAGCTGCTTGGCGCGGCTACGCAAGAGAACAAAGGAGTGATAATCCGATATGTTACCGTATATTTTATATTTTTGATGATGTTTATATTTTTCATTTAAAACTTTGATCAATGCACGAGTGAACCAGGGGAGATGAGCGTCTTTTTTTGTTGTTTTAACCGGAATGTGTAAGTCCCTGAGTTCGTAAAGTTTATTATAAAAGAGGCAAACAGCTTGGTCCAGAGGTTCAGCAGATAAAAACTCGCTCCAGTCTACCCGATCCAATGCAGTAATTATAGCAGGATAATCGGCTTGGTAGTATAGGTACTTTGCGCTGTGTTTTTCAAAACATTTGTGTATCTCGATAAAGTCAGCGTGTATAACTAATGGTTTGTGGTGCAAATCCACTGGAGTGGCCAGTCGGTCACAACATTCCTTTACTTTTAGCAATTCATTTGAAAAAACAAGATCTAACAACCTTCCATTGATGTTACACACGCTATTATATTGAGACAAGTTACAAGTGTTTATAGTATCAAAGTAATTTATAATGTGTTGAGAAGTCATACCTGTGGGGTTCAGTTCAGCACTGTCACTCCGGCTGAGCCATTCTACATCCTTACCGAAGTTAAAATCACCAATTATAATAAAAATGTCCATTGGGTGAGTGGTTATCAAATTATTTAAGTACTGATGATTTTTTTTTAATTGGGTTGCGTATGAGTTGCCCGTATTTTCTTTACACAAATACAGCGAGCAGATATGGATATTATAACTTACAGTAGGTCTCGACCTCCTTAATGTGATGGTTACTCGTACCCATAGATCTTCCGCTGTAGTACGCCAGTCATATCTTTCGATAACGGTCAAATCGTTCCTCACTGCTATTAAGGGCCATAGTTTCCTGACTGACCTTGCGCATGTGGGCAGAGCTTAAGTCCCTACTCTAGACACGCGCGGTGGCGCGCTACACTAAAATGTTGATCAAAGAATATGCAGGGGCGCAGACATGCGCATTGCATTTCTCTTTCTCTTTCTCTTTCTCTTTCTCTTTTTCTTTTACTTTCTCTTTCTCTTTCTTTCTTAATCATTCTTTCTCTTCAAACAGGTAATCCAGACGTAATATAATATGTTGTAATCAAATAAATGATTTATTAATAAATTTATTAATAAATCATTTATTTGCTGGAAAGCAAATAAATGATTTATTTATTTATTTCTTTCTATTTCTCTTTCTCTTTCTCTTTCTCTTTCTCTTACTCTTTCTCTTTCTTTTTTATTTCTTTCTCTTTCTGTCTCTTTCTTCAATTGGGTTTTTATATCTAAAATTTCTCAGTGGTAGCCCGGAGTCTGAAAGAAGGAGAAAGAAAGAGAAAGAAAGAAAGAAGGATATAAATCTGCTGTATACGTGATTTTACTCTGTTTTTAATAAGTCATTCATCAAACATATTTATCAACAAAACATCACGCGTTTATTTCCCGAAGAGTGAGACAGAGATGTACCTATAGTACACCCACATTTCGCCAGTTATGTTTTAAGTTCCATATATTATATAACATGTCTGGATTACCTGTTTGACCGGCCATAAATCCAGACTCCGGGCTACCACTGAGAAATTTCAGATGGAAAAACCCAATTGAAGAAAGAGAAAGAA